>CM069134.1:45609008-47106508 GCA_035221665.1 Okamejei kenojei | reverse complement strand
AAAAACCCCTAATGGGCCTGTCTCACCGGCGATTTTTCAGCGGACTGCCGGCGACTGTCAAGTTGCCGGCAGTCACCTGAAAAACCGGGAACTGGAACGAGGACTGTCAGAGTGACACACACACACAGACACTGCAAAGTCAAGGTGATACACCGCAATGAACAGGAAGGTTGGTGCTGTAATTAAGACAGCTAAAGCACAGTGTACGGTAATCCTTTAAAAGAGGAGGGAGAAGGAGTGGAGCCAACCTTAAGATGCCAGAGATACATGTCTGTGAAGTTCGACGGACATTTAACATTACCAGTCATTCCTTGGTTCTGAAAACTACTGCTAACCTTTTTTTCCCCCCAATGAGCTAATGAAAATCATGGGTCAGCACCGGCTCCAACCTACGAGAACCTTCGACCTCCTGGCAACTCACTAGGACTTCCTGGCGATCCACCTAAGGCTCGAGAATTCTCGCTACTCTCCATGGCGACTTCATTCTAGTCGCCTCAAAATAAGGCGACTAGAAATGAATTATCTTCTAGTCGCCTAAAATAGAATTTCGAATTGAATTGAGTGGTCATATTTTGGTTATTTAAATTACGTTTCAAATTAAGACATTGGAAAACTTCGGTTATGTAAATGTACTATATGAATTTGATTCATTTGCATCTTATTTGTTTGCTGTGTCTCAGTTAATTTTTCATTTGGTTGTAAAGATGTGAAGTGACGTTCCTGCAACCATTTTACTGACTGTGATTGTGACTGACATATTTAGTATAGTTCACTGTAATTGTATTTTATTAAGTGTGAGTTCCAGGAAACAGAATGTAGGTTGTTCCTCGTCTTTCAGCTTTGGTACTACATCACAAAGTACATCTATAAAGCTGTGCAGTGAAAGGGTTCCCAACAACTTCTGATAGATTTTTTTTCCCCTAGTCATGGGGTCATTTCCTGCCAGCGTCCTTTAATCTGTGCTAACTATGCTGCTTTGTATGATAGTAGGTCTGGAAAGCTCTACTGTGTTCCCTCATCTCAGCCATGTTACCAGACATGAGACAAATAGGCTCTGTATAAGTGAGATAAAAAAGAGAAATTGCATTCTATTGGCCACGTACAATTTGCTGCAATTGCACGCACATGGATATCCAATGCGGACCAGATAATTTGTTTCTGTGATATATCCTGATTGTTGTAAGTACTGCTTGTTGCACGAACATGACAACAAGAATGAAATATGTGGGGTCATTTCCGCACATTTGTTAGTCACCATCTTTAATGTATAAAGTTTGATTTGCTATTGGCATATTGTGCAGCACCTAGTGTGAAACATCGGTATTACAAATCTAAAGTTTCATAGCATCACTCGTGAAATAATGAGCACTTTACTAGTCAAAAATGGTGCCTGGCTGGTAAACAGTCAAGTTCACAACATCGCAAGTGTATTGCTGGATTGTTAATTTGACATTCCTACTTGGAACTTTGATCTTTTCATTTTGTCTCCTTCTACATACTATTGTTGCTTTCAATTCAGTTCCAAAAGCAACAAATTTGACTTTTTTATAGTTTCTTAAAGGAACTGTCCTTTTATTTTTTCTATCCTGTGCTTATGAATACTTATGGTAATTATTCCCACATATCGTTATAATGGACTGGGCCATGTGGCCCATTAAGTCTGGTATTAGCTCTGGTATTTTCTATTTTCTCTACATTCCCATCAATTACACAAGCTATGTGTGTAGTGAAAGGGGAGGATTTCTTGATTGTTTATTTTGTACCTTGATCATAATTTAAGTGCTATATATATTGCCAGATTGTGCTTTGTATTTTTTGCTTTAAATAGATATTACTTATACAGGCATGTTTTAGGTTAAGTAATACCAGATATTCTGGATCTAAGTATCATACTTATAAAGTACAAAATAATAAGTTGAATTTGATATCTGCTACAGAGAAAGGGATGGTTGTGAACTACATAATGCAGAACCAAACACTTCAGATAAGACTGGATTTTGAAGATACCCAGGGAGACAAAGTAATACAATGTGAGAAAAGCAATGAAAATAAGTTTGTAATGGAGCAAAGAGGAAGTTATAATAAGCTTGATTAAAATCTTTTCAAACATTTATTTTAGTTAATCAGATCACAGTGCAGTACTTAAGCAGACCAAAGAAAAGATAGGTACAATATGTTTTGTTGGCCGGATCAATGTTTAGCTGAATTTGGCAATTTTTCACATCGCATTTTTAAAATATATTATTTAAATGTTAGGCTGTTAAGAGTGTATTCATGCAAGTTTTATTTTAAAAAGATTGCCAAAAAAAGGAGTTTATAATTTTAGTAGACATCAAAATTAGTTTGCTTGCATGTCCTGTCCCTCATTTTCATTTCGAAGAGGACTTATACTGGTAAACCCGTAAACAGGAATATTTTCTTTTTTTTCCCCCAATAATCTATCTGTGAGTTCTTTGTTTTTAAAGCCAAGCTTTGGGCAGGATAACATAGTGGTGGTTATGTTGTTCAAATGACGCTGAAAGTGTAGGTTATATAATTCAACAGCAAAATACAAAGTGCTGGAGGAACCCAGTGGGTAAGAAAAGCATCTGTGGAAGGAATGGAAAGGACATTTTAGAGCCCTCCTTCAGACAGACCAATTTGAAGAAATGTCATCAACCTGAAATATTAAACTAGTTTCTCTCTCCAGAATGCTGCATACATGCTAAATATTTTTAGAAATTTCAATTCTTCGTATGTTCAAATTCTGCAGCATTTTGCTGCTGTGGTGATTACTTTCTGTTTATATTGCTAGAATACAAGCTTAAATTGCTTAACAAATTGTATCTAGTTCGCCTATGCTTCCTATTTTCTTAAGTTTTAAAGGACTATATATTAAAAACAAGGGAGTATCTTGGAAAAAGATAGGACCTCGAGGATGAAGGAGGGCATTTCTGCTAAGTGTCAGAGGCTGTAGGTGAAGTACAAAATGATTAGTTTGTATCTGCATTTACGGCATAAACGGCTTACCTTATGTTTTGTCCCGTACGGGAGATCCGTCCGGTTGTAGGCGTTGACGGCATTAAATATAGATTTTTATTTTACTCCTGCGATTAAATTGTCCAGCGATGTTTTTCGAAAACTTCAGAGAACGGATGTCGGAGCGCTTTTTCTGCAGCAGTTGAACAGCCTGAGAAAGATTGACTCCGACAGGAAGGAGAAAACGACATTTTAATCCTGCCCCCCTCTCAAAGGCGTCAAGGTCGCGCACACGGCCAGTAAGTTTTGTAACATACCTACTAATAGTAAAGTTATTGGAGAGTATTCTTCAGGATAGGATTTACTCGCACTTGGAAGAAAATGTGATCATTTGGGACAGTACTTTATTTTTGGCAGGTCATTTTTTACTAACGATTGTTTTTTGAGAAGATGACGCAGATGATTTTATATCGAAGTCACGTGAGTACATGAAGAACCGGCCAGCCTGCATGCGCGTCAATACGTCGACGCAAGGCGCGAGGTTTGGTTGGGGGATGAACGTCGGTCTCCCCAGTGGTAAGGTTTAAAAGCCAAACAGGTGAGTACAAATGTTGAACTAATTCCGACGTTGGCCTAGGTTGTTGTGATGGAGAAACCTAGGGCAAAAGGGAAATGGGCTGCTGAGAAACCAGCGGCAGAGGACTCAGGCAGTGGAAAAAGCTGATGACCGTCTGTTTCCACTTTGGAGTCGCTGGCAGCCGCAGTTTGCACAGCAAGTTCCGATTCAGCTCCAAGAGGGAGCAGCTTGGCAACCCCGAGTCGGGGCAAAGCCAAAGCTAAGTCAGTAAGACAGGTCCAATCGGATGATTCTGGACAGGAGGACTCTGTCCCAACATCTATGGAAGATGTTGTTTGCCGTCTATCTAAACTGGAGCGGCTAATGGAACAAATGGTGGAACAAATTATGCTCCGTGTAACGGAGGCATTAACAGGCGGCTCCAGCCAAATGCCTGTGGCAACACCTGGCTCAGGGTTGCAGTATTCCTCTCACTCTGATGAGGGGAGTATCGGAGAATTTTACAGAGCTGACTCCGATTATGGGGATGTTAACAGGATATCTGAATCCCATGATTTAATGGATGATACGCGGCAGACGCATCATAAGGAAGATCTACCTGCTCTTGCCTCAAATGTTGCAGTTCCCTCAGGGACAGGTAAGCCACTACAGGAGGAACTTGCCAGCAGCATCAGCTATTTAACATCGCATTAGCTGAAGGAAGAAGTTATACTGGAGGCAGCTGGGAAATATCCCAGCCCAGAAAACTGCAAGACCTTGGATGTCCCGAAAATCAATATTACCATTTGGGAAAACTTCGGGGGGGCAGAACAAGGTTCAAAGAGCTGAAATTACAGCGAATCCTGAGACTATTGTCGGGAGGTATTACGGCCTTTGCTAGGTCAGTGGATGCGGCTCAGCTGTCGGCAGCACAGCAGGATGCGATGCCACTGTTGTGCAATACTCATTTTGAGATAAACTGTTTCCGTAAAGATGGCATTAGGCCGGAATTAAACCCTACATTTTCACACTTATGCAGGGCCAGTAATGTTCAGCCTGCTAAATATCTCTTCGGAGAAGATTTTTTGTAAGCAAGTCAAAGACTTGCAGGACGAATTAAAGGCTGCTGCTGGTATGGTTAAAACGCCCTATATGGGTAAGACTCCTCTACTCCGGCGATATCACCCCTATGTGACAACCAGCAGCAATCGGTTCTCTGAGGCTGGTGGGAATACTAGGTCTGCTCAATTTAGACCCAGCCAGAGGTCTTTTTTAGGCCCAGACCCATCTTGTCCGTCTTGGAAGATGCATCAGCCTCAGTCCCAAGCGTCAAGATATCAGAGCAAAGGGAAGGAGACCGAACAAAACTTAGGAGCTGCTGGATCTAGTGATAAACCGCCTATGACCATTGAGGTAGGTGGCTGTGCATCCATCAGTCACATGGGGTGTGCGGAGGAATTTCAAGTTGGTGGCTGCTTAAGGCTATTTTTACACAAATGGCAACAGATAACCTCTGATCCGTTTATACTGCATAGCATAATGGGTTACAAAATTGAGTTCTTGGCTGACATGTTTCCACCTCGACAAGATATGCCGAGACCGGCGTATGTTCGTTCCAAAAAGGAAACTTGGATATGCAAGCAGAGATAGAGGCAATGCATAAAAAAGGAGTGATTGAGCAGTCAGTCCATGAGAAAGAGGAATATATCTAACATTTTCTCAAGGGAGAAGAAAAAAGCAGGATGTCGTATCATTCTTGATTTGACGAGCTTCAACTTATGTGCAGTATAAACACTTTAAAATGGAAAATTTCCACAACACAAACCAGCTGATTACTGAGCATTGTTTTATGGCAGCCATAGATCTTAAGGATGCATATTATTCGGCTCCTATTCATTGGAATCACCGGAAATATCTGGTTTAGCTGGCTAGGGCAGTTGTGTCAATTTAAGGTTTTACCTAATGGTTTGAGCTCAGCCCCTAGGGTATTTACCAAACTTCTTAAACCAGTGCTTGCCCTACTCAGAGCTGAAGGGCATATTATTATTGGGTATATAGATGACATTCCTATAGTCGGAGTCAAAAGCCGAATTACAATGGTGGATTGCAAATATTCATCGCTGTTCAGGCGACTTTCTCCCTAGTAAACCCACAACAACACTGCAGCGTGATGCTAGTGAACTAGGATGGGGTGCAACTAACACCATCTCTAGTTGTGGTGGTAGATGGAACAAGGAGGAGTTACGCCTTGGTCAAAAATACGGCATCAATTATTTGGAAATGTTGGCACATTTCATGCCTTGAAAGCATATTGTGGAAAGGTACATGGTGTGCATATTAGACTACAATTGGATAACTCGACAGCAGTGGCATATGTAAATTACTTGGGTGGTTGTAGATCATTATCATGTGATGCTCTGGCAAAAGTTATTTTGGCTTTGTGTCTAGATAGAAGCATCTGGATTTCAGCTGCTCATTTGCAGGGCAGATTTAATATGGTAGCAGATGCTAGATCGCGGACGTTCCATGATCAAACTGAATGGATGTTGAATCAGGCAGTATTCAACTAGATAATAGCTCGTTATGGAACACCAGACATTGATTTGTTTGCTTCTAGACTTAATAATCAATTGCCACGATATATAGCCTGGCAACCAGACCCAGGGGCAGAAGCGGTAGATGCATTTTTTATAGACTGGGGGAAAATGTTATTCTATGCCTTCCCTCCATTCTGCCTTATTGGAAGATGCTTGCAGAAGATAATGCAAGACAACGCATCAGGTATTTTAGTAGCTCCTAATTGGCCTACGCAACCATGGTTTCCATTATTAAAGGGATTATTAAAGGAACCGCCCCTGGTTGTTCACAGGCATAAGCATATGTTAATTCAGCCTGTCACTCGGGAGCATCATCCTTTGCATGATCGCATTGACTTATTAACTTGCAGAATTTAAGAAGGCCTTTTAGTGGGGCAAGGACTATCCAACCGGACGGTTGACGTAATAACTGCAGCTTGGCGAGATAGCACGAGGAAGCAGTACTGCTCATACATCAAACAATGGGAGCAGTTTTGTGAGAAGGCGCATATAAATTACTTTACGGCAGATATAGCCGATGTGTTGAAGTTTCTTTCAACTTTATATTTTGAAAAAGAGTTGTTACAGTGCTATTATTAAACTGCGCGTAGTGCCTTATCATTATATTTAGTGCTCGGGTCTGGACATCAAACTGTGGGCACTCACCCATTGGTATCTAAATTCATGAAAGGTGTTTTTAACAGAAACTCTCCAAGGCCTAGATATCATGAGGTATGGAATGTTAAGATAGTGTTAAGGCTGCTTTGTAATTTGGCACCAGCCACATCGTTATCTTTGGCCCAGCTCACTCACAAATTGGTAGTGTTTATGGCTCTCGTCTCAGCACGAGTTCAGTCTTTGCAGAAACTGCGACTGGATAACTCGGTTATATCCAACAAAAAAGTGATCTTTTATATAGATGAATTAATAAAGCAAAGCAGGTCAGGTGTGTTGGGATACAAATTGGAGCTGTTGGCGTACCCACCAGATCGAAGATTGCATGTGGTTACCTATGTTAAGAAATACATCGCGGTTACAAAAAACCTTCGAGGTAGCAAACAGGCTTGCTTCGTAAGTTATAAAAAGCCACACAAAATGGTAACAGTGCAAACCATTTCTAGGTGGATAAAATGCGTGTTAGCAGATGCGGGAGTGGATATTGATATTTTCAAATCTCACTCTACCAGGGCTGCAGCTACCTCGGCAGCAAATAAAATGGAGGTTCAGCTGGATCACATTCTTGCGACAGCAGGATGGGCTGATGAGTGCACTTTTCAGAAGTTTTACAATAAACTAATTAACAGGCCTGGTTTATTTGCTAATAGAATTTTACGTTTTGTTGATTAGACAAGTGTTTATTCCTGATGTAAAGGGATTGTTTCTATTAAAGCATGTACATGTTTGCGAACTAACATCATGTTTCAATGAAGTATGTTTCTTTCAACCATGTATGGTTGATCGGTGCAGTGTGTTCACATATAGACTGGCTCACTGCATGAAACCACAGAGCTTTGAAAGCTTCACATAGTCACTCACGTGACTTTGATATAAAATAGAAAGAGTAAACGAAAACTTACCATTTGAAGTTTGATCTTTATTTTATGAGAAATTGAAGTGAGGGATTACGTGCTCTCCACCCCCAACCCTGATTCTCATAAAGATCATCCGGTAAGTCTAAGGTCGTTATTCTTTCTAGAGTTTAAGTTCTGCAACTAGTCTGTGGTTTCATACAGTTGCTCTGAAGATTGACGCGCATGCGGGCTGGCGGGCTCTTCATGTAATCCCTCACTTTTTCCTCAAAAAATAAGATCAAACTTCAAACGTTAAGTTTTCATTTAATCTCTCTATTAATGATAATAGGGTAGTAGATGTTGTCTAGATGGATTTTAGTAAGGGATTTGATAAGGTCCCTCATGGTTGGCTGTTTCATTAGGTCATGAGTGATGGGAGTAGAATTAGGCCTTCGGCCCATCAAGTCTACTCTGCCATTCAATCATGGTTAATCTGTCTTTCCCTCCTAACCCCATTCTCCCATAACCTCTGACACCTGTAGGGTGTTCCAAGCTATGACTCTATGATCAGAGGGCATAGTTTTAAGTTCAGAGGGGAAACTCGTAAATGTGCGAGGCATGTTTTTTTTTTAGAGTGGTGGGTGCCTGGAACGTGCTGCCAGGGATGGCAGTGGAAAAAGATGTAATTGTGGCATTTACGAGGCACATTGATATGGAGGGATATGATCACATTCAGGCAGATGTGATTAACTTGCCATGTTTGGTACAGAAATTGTACACCAAAAGGGCCTGTTCCTGTGCTGTACTGTGCAATGTTTTATAAGGGATTTAAATATATTTTAAATGTTGCTTTGGTACCTGGCTCAACTACCTCCTCTGGCAGCTCATTCCATATACCCACCACTCTCTGTATGGAAAAAGTTGTCCCTCGGGTTTTTATTAAATCTTTCTGTTCTCACCTTTTTTATGTCTGCCTGTCCCATCATCATACAAATATGCTGGGTGATTTAGGATGTATTGGATTCAAAGAAGGATAGGTTTAGGTTTATTATTGTCGCATGTAAATAGGTACAGTGAAAAGTTTTGTTTGCAATCCAAATAGATCAGATATACACTACGTAGATGCAATCAATTCAAATTCAAGTGTATGAAAAAGTTGTCCCTCAGGTTTTTATTCAATTTTTCCGCTCTCACCTTAAATCTATGTTCTCTGGTTCTTGATTCCGTAGACAAAGTCCAATGTCCTTGTTGGGGTAGAGGTGAATTAAACAGTACCCTAGCTAATGGAAGGATCGTCCAGAAGTCCTATAATTGAGGGGAAGAAGCTGTCTCGTGGTGCGTGCTATCAAGATGGTACCTTCTGCTGGATGGGAACAGAGAGAATGATGAATGAAAAATCCTTAATTATACTGGCTGCTTTTCCATGGCAGCGTGAAGTGTAGTTGGAATCAATGGTGGGAAGCCTGGTCTGTGCGATGGACTCAGCTGCATTCATAACTCTCTGCAATTTCTTGCTGTCCTCGACAGAGTTATTTCCCAACCAAGCTGTGATGCAACCCAACATCTGGTGTCTGGTGCATCTAGAAGTTTGAGTCACTGGAGACATACCACATATTCTCAGTCTCCTCAGGTCAGAGAGGTGTAGTGTTCCTTTTTGGCAATTGTATCGATACAATTGATCCATTACAGATCATTGGTAATATTAACACCAAGGAACTTGAAGCTGTCAACCATTTTCACATCCTTGCCATTGACTGAGGCACGTACTCCACCATGCTTCATGAAGTCAATAACTAGCTTCTTCGTCTAGCTCACATTGATGGAGAGGTTGTTGTTCTAACACCATGTTACTTAGTTTCCTTCCTGCACTCTCTCTCATCATTGTTCGTGATCCAGCCAAATTCATCCAGAGCTGAATTTGTCAGTACAGTTGTGGGTTGAAGGTTGTGTGATTTATTTTTCTTAATCTTAATTCTTAATTCATATCACCAGGGAAGGGCTCAGCGCCACCTGAAGCAAATTGCTGTGGAAAAGCAGAAGCATGCTTTGAGCTATGACAATGAGAAGATGTATCAATAGCATAGGAGCTAACCCTATGTTTTATGAAGCAGAGAGGAATGTAAAGCACCTGACAACATCTTAAAAACATCATTTTCCATGTATTGTACATAGAAAATATATCATCAGATTTTCTAATTATTGAAGTCTTATTCTTGAAATGCACTGAGGTCTCCGTAAGATAGCTGAGAATTGGTATAATTCTGAAAAGCTTCCCTATATTGGTCAGGACATATTATTGTCCCATGTGCCGAGGTACAGTGAAAAGCTTTTGTTGCAGAAAGACACCTTTTGTCAGCAGGAAGACAATACATGATTACAATCGATAGAATTTGGAAGCCTTATTACTTATTCGCTTTTCTCAATTAATACATTGTGATGCCAGAAAATATGATAAAGTAGTTGAAATCTCTGAAGAAACAGGGCTTTGTTTTTGTATTGACAAATGTGTATGTTGTTGTATGCAGCTGCTGTTATAATAATCGGATGTAAAACTTAACTGATGAAAATGTTGTTGACCTAGTTTTGCATTTTGTTGCTGAGGAAAGAAAAGGAAGAAAACAAAGCTGAGTTATTTTGAATTAAAGCCAATATCTTGTATCTTAGTTGAGATATATTGCACAATACACCTCAAGTTGTGGCTATAACATTTACTGTTTTGGTATGTGGTTGTGCATTTTCTGACTTGTCTCAGAATCTAAATAAGTTAAAATTATAGTATAACTAGACCAAGTGCAGACCCGTTGGGTCTGTTCCCCCAACTTGCGTTTGTGGGGGTGGGGGCAGGGCAGCATGTCCCTGAAGGTGGGAGAGGGGTGGGGGGGGAGGAGAGGGGAAGGTGACAGGAGAGGGGTTAGAGAGAAGGGAAGAGGAGAGGTTGGAGGAAGAGGGTAGGGGGGGGGGGGAGAGGGAGGGGAGATGGAGAGGGAGAGGAGGGGTGGGGGAGGGTGTGAGAGGGTTTCAGGGAGAGGGTGGGGAGTGGTGGGAGGGGAAGGAAAGAGGGAGGAGGGGCAGGGAGAGAGGGGGAAGAGTGTGGAGGGGTAGGGAGAGAGGAAGAGTGTGTGGGGAGAGAGGGAAGAGTGTGTGGGGGGAGGGGGAAGAGTGGGGGAGGGAGGGAGGGAGGGAGGGGAGAGTGAGGGGGGGAATGGGGTAGAGAAGTGGAAGAGTGGAGAGGGGAATAAGGGGTGGGGGAGAGGGGATGGGGTTGGGAGGAGAGGGAGAAGGACGAGAGGGCTGGGAGGAGAGAGGGATGGGGAAGGGTGATAGAGGAGGGGGGTGGAGGGGAAGAGGGAGATGGGGTAAGGGGGAGGGAGGGGGATGAATGTGGAGGGAGGTGGAGAGAGGTGAAAGAGTGGGGAGATAGTGAGGGAGGGGGAGGGGTAGAGACAGTCCATCTATTCCCCACTCCCTATCACCCCCAATCCTCTTTCTCTATTCCCACACACGTGATCAAGCACTTCGACACAGGCTGCGGGGGGGGGGGGGGCTGGTGCAAGGGCAGATGTAAATGAGATCCATTCAGATTGGACATCTGTGAGCATTGGGCATTGTGACATCACACGATGGAACGTTCACCAACATTCTATGGGTGAGAGCAGTTTGATTGTTTTAAGATTTTGGAAAATTGGGGGGGGGGGGTGGGGGAAGGATTTTATTAAAAATTGTGTACGTAAAAACACATCTAAACGTAATGAGGAGCGCCTTTGTGAATGTACAAGTGTAACGTCTAGCAAAATGGAAAAAACGGCGGCGTCTGAGGGTCCGATTTTGGTGGAGCAGGGAATCAAAGGGCGTAAATCTTATATGAAAAAAGAACGGGACTTCCAGTGGCTACAATGGTGGGGTGAGAGACGTCGCTGTTTCGCTCTGCTCCCGAAGAATGTTTTAATGTGCTAAAATATGAGTTGGAAGACGGGGGAGTTCTGAAAATAACTACCGGAGCTGTTATTTAATTGTGTGTTATCAGAAATCCTGCTGATAACAGAGAATAATTGCAGTTTTAAATGAAAAAAACATAAACCTTGCCAGAAGCCTGCAAAAGCCGCTTCAAGACCTGCTACAAGAGCCTACTTGAAAAAAACTGAAAAGACTCTTCAATACCCTCAAACATCAGCTGGAAGTTCAGAAGAAGAAGTTGATTCCCGAAATCCTTCTACAGAATTGACTTTAATGGAGGAACACAGGGAACAAATGGAACATCTGGAAAAGTCAGTATTAGCTTCAGTCACTGAAGTTATTTCTAAAGTGATACGAGAGGGGAATGTCGCGCTGGACAAAAGCCTCTCTGCAAAAATTAAACAAGGTAATGATACGCTGATGGGGAAAATTGATGACTTAACCAAACATGAGGTTGAGGAGGATTTAAACAAAAAAAATAAGCGGGTTGATAAGGATTGTAATAAAAAGCTGGATGCAATGCTAAAATCTACTGAGGCGGCTATGGAAGGCATGGACAATACGATAACTGAGATGGCTAAGGAGATAAAGAGACTAAAAAAGGAACAAGAAAGCTCTGGGAGGGAGCTTGCTAAAATGAAGCATAAATGTACGGACTTTGAAGCAAGATCAAGGAGGCAAAATTTGAGGATAATTGGAGTAAAAGAGGGAAAGGAGAGTGGAAAAAAACTTTCAGGAGTTTGCTGCCAACTTACTTAAACAAGTACTTAAGCTGCCTGAAGCCCCGAGAATAGATATGGCTCACCGAGTCCGACAAGACTCAAGCAAGCTTAACTGCCCTCCCCCCAAGACAGATTATTCTGAAATTCTATGACATTTCAACCCTGGAAGGAATTATGAAAAAGATTCCATATGGAGTGAATTTGATGTTTGGCGAGGACAAATTACAATTCTTCAATGGTTTTCCAGCTGAAATCATGGAAAAGAGGGACAAGTTTACAAACACGAGAAGGCTACTGAAGGAGGTCAAGGGAGTACGATATGGGATAGTATACCCTGTGAAATTGAGAATTACTTATAACTATGTCGAACGTGCATTCACGGATCCAGAAGAGGCATTTAAATATGCACAAAGTATCACAAAGGAGGACTACTGATCATTAGGAGTTGGTCTCCTACAATAACACCGAGGAGAAACGACAAAGAAAGGATTGTGTCTCTTTTTTTTAACATACAAAAAAAGATTGCTCTTATTAAAATGGCGAACTGTCCTCGAGGTGTTTAGACATTTTATCTTTGGAATGTTAATTCAAGGTCAGATTTTATGTTTCATTTCAACAAAGGATTGACAAAGAAGAGAAACTGGCAGGGAAAATAAATTGAGAATATAGTGTAATATAGAATTTTATCAATGGACTTGTATATAGAAATTTATGATTTAAGAAATATATAATTACATACTAACATACAATATAATTAATACAATTGTGTAATATTAAGGCATAGCTTAACTATAGCTGATGTTTATTTCATAATGTTAATTATTTGTTAATAAGAATGAGTTAATATGTTATTAATACTTATCAATTATATTTAACAAATTTTATGGATTATAGTAGACTTAATCTAGATTGCGCGTAAAGGGGGGGGGGGAGGAGACTCAGATACTTGGAAGTTATCCAAGGGTCTGAATCTGATTAACCCCTTGGATCCTGCAGTTGTCTGATACAAAAGTTTGAGACTTAATTGTAATAAATCTAGGCATATTGATAGATAATGATATATAATTAACATAATTACTGTTATATCTAAATATATACTTAATGTTGGAAACTATTCATACATATATATATATTATATATATATATATATATATATATATATATATATATAATATATATATGAATATGACTTTGTATCGCTCTCTCTTCTAATTAATAATAATTGGTCAAGGGGGCAGAGTGAAATATAAAAACATCTACGGAAGTCAATAAGAATTTTTCTACCACCTGTTGGTGGTTTGTTTTTAATTATAATATCTTTATTTTTGGATATTATAATATCACTTTTTGTTTGTTAATTATCTTTTCATGACTACACTTTCTGGTCTTTTTCAAGGTTTCACATTTTGTATTTGGAATATAAGGGGCGCTAATGAACCAATTAAAAGGGGTAAGATCTTTGCCCAATTAAAAGCCTTAAACAGTGACATCATTTTCTTACAAGAGACACATCTGAAATATCAAACACAGATAAGATTGAAGGCGAATTGGATTGGGCAAACATACTACTCTTCATTTACTTCTAAATCTAGAGGCACGGCTATTATCATTCGTAATGGTATACCATTTAAATTAAAGAATACCATAGCAGATAAAGAGGGGAGGTACGTCATAGTCACGGGAAAAATTTATTCTACTCCACTTACTTTGATAAATATTTATGCTCCTAATTTTGACAACCCCCAATTCTTTAGTAAAATTTTGGATATAATTTCAGAACTTAACCATCAAAATGTGATAATAGGGGGAGATTTGAATTGTGTTTTAGATCCATATTTGGATAAATCAGCAAAACAAAGGACTAACATAAAATCTAAAACTAGTGAACTCCTAAATACATACATGAAAAATACTAATATAACAGATGTAGTGGACACAAAACTAATTCCATATACATATAATTCTAAATATCATAATAGTATTATTTCTGATCATTCCCCTTTAACGTTTTCTTTAAAAATTTGTTTTGGAGGTTTAACCCCCAAATCTTGAACAACTCACAAGGTTGTACATATTTAAAAGAGGAGATGATGTTCTTCTTTGAGACAAATGATACACCAGATATTTCACCCTCCGTATTATGGGAAACTTTTATGGCATTTATTAGAGGAACTATAATCTCATATCAAGCTTTCCAAAATAAAAAGAATAATACTGAACAATTGCAGTTAGAACAAGAAATTAGACAATTAGATTTAGAAAATGCCAAAGAACCAACTATAGATAAACATAATAAGATTAAATTTTATTTAATTTATATTTTAGTATTGTTATCGGTCAGAATAATAAGATTATTTCAAATTACAAAACAAGAAAATTTTGAATTTGGTGGCACGCCAACTGAAAAAACGGGAAACAGAAAATATAATTACTAAAATTAAATCAGATAAAGGGGAATTACTAACACTACCTAAAGATATTAATAAAAGATTTGCTCAATTTTATCAAAACTTATATACATCGAAAACCTCTGCAAATAATACTCAAATTACAAATTTCTTAGACAATTGTAATCTTCCAAAATTAAATATGGTGGAACAAGAGGGATTAGGCGCTCAGATTACACTACAGGAAATAGAAGAAACAATAAGTTTGTTGAAGAATGGCAAAATGCCAGGACCAGATGGCTTTAATAATGAATTCTATAAAAGATTCTACGAGATGATTTCTCCACGGTTGCAAGATTTATATATACACGCTTTTAAAGAAAATAAACTACCAGAAACACTAACTGAGTCAACTATTACACTTATACCAAAAAAGGATAAAGATCTAGAAGACCCAGGCTCATATAGATCTATTGCACTCCTAAATACAGACCAAAAAATATTAGCAAAGACCCTAGCGAGAAGATTGAGTAAATATGTTAGTAAACTAATAAATCCGGACCAAACAGGGTTTATAGCAAAGAGATATTTAACAATTTGAGACGGCTGTCTAATATAATGTACTCACATAATACTGAAGAAGAACTAGCAATTATTTCATTGGATGCAGAAAAAGCTTTTGATCAAGTAGAATGGCAATATTTATTCAAAGTATTGGAAAAATGTAACATGGGAGATAATTTTATCTCATGGGTAAAATTATTATATGATAAGCCGACGGCTAGAATACTGACTAATAATCTTATCCCCGAAATTCCAATTAGCAAGGGGCAAATAGCAGGGGTGCGCGTTATCGCCGCTGCTATTTGCACTAGTGATAGAGCCTTTAGCTGAAAGTATAAGAAGTCATCCGAATATTCATGGATATAATACCAAACACTCAAATAATAACATTTCATTATATGCAGACGACATATTATTTTATATTACAAATTCGCAAATTAGCATACCAAATATACTAAACTTAATAGAGGAATTTGGTTCTTTTTCATGATATAGAATAAATTGGAACAAAAGTGAAATTATGACGATAAAACCTCAAGAGTCGACACATCTGTTGAAATTCCCTTTTAGAATTACAACAGAAAAATTTAAGTATTTCGGCATCCAAATTACTAGGAGCTATAAATCATTACTCAACGCAAACTCTATGCCTTTATTAACTAAATTAAATGGGTTGATTAAATTTTGGAAAACACTGCCGATGTCTTTAATAGGCAGAATAAACGCGATAAAAATGATCTTCTTACCTCAAATATTGTACCTATTTCAATCAATACCAATATACCTACCTAAAAAAGTTCTTTAAAAAACTAGATTCTGATATTATAAATTTCATATGGGATTATAAATCACACAGAATGAAAAAAAACACTCTTGTGTAAATCTAAAGAATCAGGGGGACTGACACTCCCTAACTTATTGTATTATTATTGGGCAGTGAATATTAAACATATAATCTACTGGTTGGACAGTTCTGCCCAACAGATAGATTGGATAAAAATGGAGAAAGAGGATTGCTCCCCTTATAATATAGGAGCGATCTTTCTTTCCCCGATAAAACTGAACAATATAATATATAAGAAGAATCCAATTATTCATAGCATAATACGAATTTGGAAACAAATAAAACTAACTTTAAAATTAAGAAAATTATCGCTTCTTTCTCCAATAGCTAATAATCCCTCATTCAAACCATCCATTATTGATAAAATGTTTAACCATTGGGAAATAATACGAATTAAAACGATGGGAGATATGTATGAAATGGGAATTTTTTTATCATTCCAACAATTACAACTAAAATATAATTTGAAAAGTAATCAATATTTCAAATACCTTCAGATTCAAGATTATTTGAAAAAGTATATACAAGGATATCAAACTTTAACCCCAGATTTATTGGAGGAAGGAATGAATAGAAAGGCAGAATCAAGCAATTTAATATCCTACTTGTATAATATAATTCTAAATATAGAAACACCAATGACAGAGGCAATTAGATGGGACTGGAAACAAGAGTTATTGATAAAAATTCCGAACAATAGATGGGATAAAAAATTATTATATGTTAACAAATGTTCAATGAATGTAAGACATAACCTAATTCAATTTAAAATTTTACATAGATTATATTATTCAAAAACTAGAGTGAATAAAATATTTTCAAATGTTTCCCCCATCTGCGACAAATGTCTAACTCAAAATGTCACTATAGCACATTCCTTTGTCTCTTGTACAAAACTATACATTTTGGAATGAAATTTTTGGAATTTTTACAAAACTATTTAACACGAAATTGAACCCCAATACGGAACTGATTATCTTTAGATCAATGGAAGAGGGAAGTAAACTAACTATATTCCAAGAAGCTTTTCTTAATTACGGTCTAATAACAGCAAAAAAAACATACTCAAATTTTGGAAAAACGTACCTAAGCCAACATTCAAAATGTGCCTAAGCATGTCTGAAATGCTACATCTTGAAGAAATGAGATTCCTCCTACTAGGCAAAGCAGACCTATTCTTAAAGATTTAGTCTCCTTTTATCAACTTTTTACAAGCATATGGTGCAACATAACATAACCTTAGAATTTAAATGGTTTAGAACCGGGTGATGGATGGGCAAAAATACGAGATCGGTAGATCTCTCCTAATCTTTCTTTTCTTTACTTTCTCCTTTTCTTTCAATCTTTTAACTTCTCATCTCTGTCTTATTTATTTTGCTTTCTGTTTCTACTCGCTTGACTATCTATTCTGACACACTTTTTTTTTTATTCTCTCACTGTTCTTTTATTATTAAATCAAAAGTATGTTGTACAAGAATGGAAATTTAAAATCAGTGATAACACAAATATTGTTAACTTTAAAAAATTATTAAAATAAAAAAGTAAAAATTAATCAAATACATAGCCATTATTAAAATTAGGCAGACAAACAATTTTTAAAAGTATACAGTAGAGTATATTGCTGACCCGTATCTGTAAATGTATTATTAGCTGGGATCATGTATTCTGAGTTATATAGAAAGGTGAGAGGGGAGGGGTATGAACCTTGAAATTTATAGAAGAAGATACAGAATTGGGGGTGATAGATAGTATGAATAGCAGGGAATGGTGCATCATTATTTATGATGGGGGATTAATATTGAGGGTATTTTGGGTACGATAGGGAAAGGGGGATAATGTACTCTGTTATTATTTTGTTTCTATAAGTAGAGAAAGAAGTGTGGAGGAATTAAAAATAGCAAAAGAGGGGAAGAATGGGGGGGAGGGGGGAGGAGGGAGGGATATGGGGAGGAGAGGGTGGGGGATGTATGTATTGAGGGGAGAGTACCACACTATTGTAGACAGAGGTGGGAATGGAAGAGGGAGAGAGGGGTAAGGGAAAAAAATAGGGAGAGGAGGTGGGGTGGGAGAAAGGGAGAGAGAAGTGGAAGAGTGGGGGAGGGAGGAAGAGGGGAGGGGTAGGGGGTGGTGGAAGGGGGGAGGCAGAGGGGACAGCCAGAGGGGGCGGGGAGAGGGGGAGGGAAGAAGGTGGTGGGGGAGAGAGGGAGAGGGGAGGGTTGGTGAGGGGGTAGAGAGGGGTGGGGTGGGGGGAGGGGAGAGGGGGAGGTGAGAGGAGGTGGTGGAGAGAGGAGGAAAGAGGAAAGGAGACGGTGGCGGGGAGAGGAGAGGGGGAGGAAGAGGGGAGGAAAAATGGAAAAAACGGCGGCGTCTGAGGGTCCGGTTTTGGCAGAGCAGGGAATCAAAGGGTGAAAATCTTATCCGAAAAAAAAATGGAGTGCGTTAGCCAGCCGGCCGGCCGGCGGTCGGCAGACACACACAGAGTTTTAAAAGTATATAGATAGATAGATAGATGGATAGATAGGTAGATAGTAAGATTAAATGAGAACTTACCAGTTTGAAGTTTGATCTTTATTTTATGAGGGAGTTACGATCAGGGATTACGTGAAGAACCCCGACTGCCCGCAGAGCGCGTCAATCTTCAAAGCACGTGTGAAATCACAGGTAATAGTGACTGAGGTATAATAGTAATAAAACAGAAGACTAGAACTACCAGATGACATTTATGAGGGTTGGGAGCGGAGGGCATGTAATCCCTCATTGTAACGCCTCATAAAATAAAGATCAAACTTCAAACTGGTAAGTTCTCATTTAATCTTGCTATTTTACTTCGGAGTCACGTGAGTGACTACGTGAAGATTTCAAAGCTCTGTGATTTCACGCCGTGAGAAACAAGTCTACACAGCCACAACTGCTTCATCGACATATGATGGAAAATATATTCATAATACATAGTCATGACATAGATTTAAACATGCTGATGTTATTAATGAAGTAATAATAATAGTCCCACCTTTCACTCAGATGGAATCTATAATCAATGAAAATAGAGTTGACAAATACCCTTGGTCTAGTAATGGGTTATTATAAATGTTTGAAATCCGTTCGCTTGACCATGCTGCAAGCGTTAGGACGTGGTCCAATGGCACATAAGACCCTTGCTGCTGATGTTATAGCAACCGTGATGGAGTGATAATTAGACTCAGTATCTACTCCTACATAATCAAAGTCCATTTTATCCTCTGGAAGTGACCTGAGCAGCTACGTTCTTATAAGTTTTTGTGACTTAGCTAGTTCAGAGCCTCAAAGACTCTCAGTGACCTTAACGTATGGTTATATATGTGCAGTCTCACTTTACCAAAGGTCCCTGGGTATGCCTTGAACTATTTTGAGATCTGACACCCCTTCTGCTCTGCTTAAGTGAATTATAAGCATAAATATATATTATTGTTTACAGACGTAACCATCTTGTTCCGTCGCAACTATGTAGCGACTAAACCTGTTACGCTAACCAGCGCTAGGAGGATAACGACCTATGAGATCCGGTGAAATTAAGGATGCAGCTGAACCACCCTGGTGAAATAGTGTTCACACAATGTTGACATCCCATACTGCATTGTACTTATCCTAGGAAACATTGTGTTAAAGATATGCTTACCAACTTGATATCCAGTGTGAACCCGACAGAGCGGGTCTAGTTTGCTGCAGCTTATACAATGAGAAGGCACGTTGGCACAGTTAATGGCCGTACAATCCATTCAAAATGATTACAGATCATTAAAATGAACACAAACATTCCACAAACGCTTTCCATCTCCTGGAAAATACAAGTCCTGCTTTTTTTTGGTGCTATCCGCAGAACACACTGAACGTATACAAGGGCTGGATGTAACAACCCAAGCCGTAGATAGCAGTCTATTGAACCTGCAGAACATAATTTGATTTTAACATGCAACGGCTGCTTTCTCAAACCACAGACTGCACCAGCAAGTTCGTTCAAAATAACCATATAAGGTTATATTATTAATTTTTTTATCCGACAACTGGAATCAAAGTTGCATAGGCCAACACACACTAGGAACCTAAACAGCTCTTAATTACTTTCATTTGAAAGCCCCGATTAATGAAGCAAATGGAGGAAGACACAAAAGACCTTCCTTCTCCTTGTAGCGAGAACGTATCTTTCGCCACTGTTATGCAATATTTTCAACTGTGAATAAGCATGAAACAATAACATATGTACATTCGGTGTGATTCAACACCCATTCTGTGTTGTCATTGACCTATACCTGATGTTACTCCAGTGGCCAACGAGATGATGTAACCACTTTACTTGATTGCACCTACATGTACTAACATATGCCACCATCATAATGTGTCAACATGAGCATGCAGGTATGCATATCCGCTCAATTAGTCTTAACCCACAAAATGCGTAGGGTCTATAGATATTTGACACCAATAATTGAAGAATTAGCAACTCATGCACATCTCCTCCAGCTCCAAACCAGAGATGATATTCGCAATTTCTCATTCTTAGGCCATTAGCATCATTTTGCAATATAATGAGATATTTACTGATTAACCTACTGGAACAATGCTGAACAATGTCTATCCATCATTGCGACTGATAATAGCAAATGTGTCGACCATGACCCCACCACATGGCACTTTAGAGTTTGCCATTTAGGATGATTTCAATTCTCCCACTTGCACAGCTGAACCACATCCATTATATTGCCAATTAGTCTTAATGACTGCTGCATTATAACAACAAAGCTGTAACAGGCTTCTATTGAATCCAATCACATTGCCTAGGACGGTGTCATAAGCCAATTGATAACTAAATGTAAATCGTAATGACCTGATAGAATGCATGGAACCTCTGGCCAGCTTGCGTGCTGCTACCAGCTTCAGTGAACCGCTTACCTTCATCCTGCAGGATTTGCCTGTTGAATAGGTCTCCTTACCTGACGACAGATTCAGCGGCTGGGTCTAATGTCCCCCTGATAGCGGTGTTCACTGCATATGTGTTGTGATGGCAAATCTTGCTGTCAGTAATGATCTCTGACACGTGACCATCATCCCCATGGGTATGTTCATGGCTATACCATCAGACTCGGCATGCTGTCCTCCTTCATGAGGAAGCCATTAAACAGCCCTACTACAAGGCACTGCTGGCGCTTCCTCTCAAATTGGCCGACACTGCCATGGACCCAGCGTCAGACTAATACTGACCTGTTGGATTTCATGTGTTGGGGTATGCTGCTCTGCAACATCTCCAACAAATCTATTTGATAAGAACTTAATTTTAATTGAATAGAGTAGCCCAATTCTCAAACATGGTTTGAGACTGAAACAGTGGATTATAGTATTATATTGCCTCATCACAGCAATGCCTCCTCCAAATATCTCCAATGATACTGTAAATGGGCACCCCTATGACTCCAGTTGTTAATCAGCCATCTTTCATAATGAACAGGCCACGCCTGTCATCCTTCGCGTCTGCCTTGAACGGCAACTCTGGCCCAATTCCCGCGCCTGTCTTGTAAGACAACCTGACCATAATAATGAACCTATCTGCTAATTTTAATTTGTCTAAACAATTCTAGCCATAATTCTGATCTGTCTCGAAAGACAAGTCTGCCCATATTTTTGAACCTATCTTGAAGGCAACCCTCGTCAAAGTACTACACCTACCTAAACACAATTCTGGCCCAATTCCAGCCTGGTTAGAATGCTGGTATTGTCCAACTTTGCATGGTT
Source organism: Okamejei kenojei (assembly GCA_035221665.1). Taxonomy (NCBI): domain Eukaryota; kingdom Metazoa; phylum Chordata; class Chondrichthyes; order Rajiformes; family Rajidae; genus Okamejei; species Okamejei kenojei. Next base: position 47,084,673 of record CM069134.1, on the reverse strand, counting down.
AGATGCCTCTAAATCGAATGTCTTGATCATTTGTATTGTTCAACCAAGTGTAAATCTTATCCACTTGTAAATGGTCCCTTGCTGTAGAATTTCAGTGTAAGAACAAACTGCCCCGGAAAGCTCACCTCTCCCATGAGGGAAACATTATGCAGCCCTTCTACCGATGTTGCTGCCTACATTAAGCAGCCCTGCTTCAAGGTGCTGCTAGGGTGGCTGTCCCATATGCCGGTGCTGCCATAGCCTCGGCCGCAATAAAAAGCAGCCCTGGTAGAAGGTGCTGCTGATGTGGCCTCTCCCATAGGCCAGCGCTGCCATCACTGGGTATCTCATAAAGCAGCCCTGTGGAATAGGTGCTGCTGGCTCGGGCTCACCCATATGCCCGGCATTGCCATAGACTCGGCATCCAATAAAGCAGCCCTGTACAATAGGTACTGCTGGCTCGGGCTCATCCTTATGCCCGGCTTCCCCGTCAAGCAGCCCTGTGCAATAGGTGCTGCTGACGTATGCCCGGTATTGCCTTAAATTTGGCATCCCTTCAAGCAGCCCTGTGGAATAGGTGCTGCTGGCTCAGGCTTACCCATATGCTCATCATTACCTAGAATCAACATTACCTAAAGCAGCCCTGTGCAAAAAAGGTGCTGCTGGCTCAGGCTCACCCATATGCCCCGGCACTGTCACAACTCATGTAGTTGGGGTTTATCTAGATGGAGCCTCCTTTCCACAAGGGCTCCATCCTGGTCAGCCTAAAATGTTTTTCATTCCTGGAGGGGAACCCTACCGGCATCAGGACTGACCATATTGGTCAGTTCCCACCCCCCCCCTATCCTATAACTACTGCGATGTGGACACTGCATTGCTGCTGGGTTTCCCCTCCCCGGGGAAACCTAGCGTATGTGTGCCTTACCAAGGGGAACCCCCCACGGCACCCGGGCTGACCGTTCTGGTCAGTTTCAGCCCATATCGTGCGCCACTGCGGTCTAAAACCGCACTGCTGCTGCAGTTCCCCTCCCCGGGAACCCAGCGTTCTGAAATCACTGACCGTTTTGTCAGTGAATGACTTCACGAGCCCGACATTCCTGCAGCTGCCCGCTTCCGCGGTAGGACCGGGGTCTCCCCACAGCCCGCAGCTGGTTCCCTCGTTGGCACCCGCGAAGCACCCGGCAGGAACCTCTGTGGAAGAAAAGGTTCCTGCAGAACATCAAAAAACAGGTATGAAATACAACTTACCTGGAGTTTAAACTTACCCCTGGCAGGAGTGACGTGCCTGCCAGTCCAGTGCTTAGCAATGTGTGCATCGTAATTACGCGCTCTGCGAGCAGTCGGGGTTCTTCACGTCGTCACTCACATGACTCCAAAGTAAAATTCAATTGCTTCTTTAGAAATATGAAATGCAATATTTTTGGTGTTCTGACCAAAAATAGCAAAATTATGAAAATATATCTGTTATGAATTTGTATCCCCGATTGTATTTGTGACTTGTAGTTGGAATATTTGTTTGACATAGAGGCTGAGAACAGGTAGGAACAGATGAGGTATTTTAACTTTCCTCTTCAGTCTTGGTGTAGGCTTGAAAGCAGTTAAAGCAATAGTATAGTCCTCCTGCAGGATGTGGGATATCAGGGAAAATTCTAGTACCCTTGTTGAATGCACCTGTGGGAAGCAAGTCCAGCTGCAGTTCCTGACAGACCGCATTGAAGGAGCTGGAGCTGGATGCACTCGGTATCATCCGGGGTTTTGTGGTCATCATAGATAAGAGTTTTGGTGAGATGATCACTGAAAGTGCAAGCAGAAGGTAACATAGAAACATAGAAACATAGAAATTAGGTGCAGGAGTAGGCCATTCAGCCCTTCGAGCCTGCACCGCCATTCAATATGATCATGGCTGATCATCCAACTCAGTATCCCGTACCTGCCTTCTCTCCATACCCTCTGATCCCCTTAGCCACAAGGGCCACATCCAACTCACTCTTAAATATAGCCAATGAACTGGCCTCAACTACCCTCTGTGGCAGAGAGTTCCAGAGACTCACCACTCTCTGTGTGAAGAAAGTCTTTCTCATCTCGGTCTTAAAGGATTTCCCCCTTATCCTTAAGCTGTGACCCCTTGTCCTGGACTTCCCCAACATCGGGAACAATCTTCCTGCATCTAGCCTGTCCAACCCCTTAAGAATTTTGTAAGTTTCTATAAGATCCCCTCTTAATCTCCTAAATTCCAGAGAGTATAAACCGAGTCTATCCAGTCTTTCTTCATAAGACAGTCCTGACATCCCAGGAATCAGTCTGGTGAACCTTCTCTGCACTCCCTCTATGGCAATAATGTCCTAGAGATTAAGAGAATAAGGTAGCTGGGTGACCACCAGGTAAATTGAGTAGGCAGAGAGTACAGGAATCCACTGAGGTCATTGCTATTAAGGCATTTTGGATAATGTTGATGGGATTGATTGTTCATGTCTGTGGTACCTAGACTGAGGCACAGCGGGAAAATCAAGCAGTGCTATAATAAAAGGAGTCTTGATAGTTAGGAGGATAACAGGACATTCTCTGCCACAGACAGGATTGCAGTCTGGTTGGCTCTCTAGTGCCAGGGTAGTGGAGCAGCTGCAGAATATCCTCAAAAGAAGGGTTAGAAGTCATTGTGTATATTGGCACAAATGATATGGGCCATTCTTTGGAAAGTGAACCAAAATGTCACACATGTGGCCAGGTGTCATCACATACATAAATTACTACGTTAAAAAAATTATTGTAAGAGATTAATCATAATCTTTGCTATTTTCCTACATACAGACCTATAATGCATGTCTGCAAAAGATATGAATATTCTAGCTTTTCTAAATTCAGTTTGTAAGATAAAACTGAGTTATGAAAAAAGTGCTTTCATGTGAGGTCACACACGTGTCCAGTCATATTTGACCTCTGACCCTGTAAATAAGCGATCCACACATTCTTGAAGTGTATAGCATCCTTTAATAATGGCACAGGGTATAACACACATCAGCAAGCACTGGTTACATTCTGTTACTGAACTATACACAGGGAGGGGAAAGCGTTATGATTGATATTAACTAAGGCGGGGTTATTGGTACTGAGATAGCTATATTATTGGTTGCATGCATAAACCATCTACATCCTTCCCCTTAGAAAATCAAAACAGATCAGAAGTCATGACAAGAGAATTAAACAAAATCATCATAACGAACAGGTGGCTTATTAATCCGGCCCGAGCGCGTACGGATGTCTCCCCCTTCCCCCGAAAGATTAGAAGAAACAGGAGGCCGCGAAACAGCCAGGGAACCAAAGAAAGGCGGTGGGGTAGGAGAAGCAGAAGAGACAGAACCGCGATCGGCAACAGGTGACCCGCGCAAAGGAGAACAGGGTGCGGGAGATGGGGATCGAGGCATGCAGAGAACACGAGCTGGGACGGCAGCCGGCTGTTGGTGCGAGAGCGGCGGGGCATAGGGGCCCGGAGGCTGTGGCTTCAGCTCATTCACGGCAAGCAGATGTTGACGGCTTCTTCGGTAATAGTTCCTTCAAAGTCGACCAGGTACGAATGATGTGAATCGGCCACCCCCACTACGGTGGCCAGACGGGAGTAGCCACTGGTGGTCTGCAGGCAAACAACCTGTCCAGGCAACGGGATCGAGTGGTTTGCATGACCGATCGTGGGAACGCCGCTGGCTGTCATGTTTCTCTTGAATGCTCCTCTGCACGGAGACAGGCTCCAGCACCCGAGGTTGCAGCTGGCGCTGAGCAATCGGGATAGTAGCTCTGGTTGTTCGGGACGCTGAGCAGGGGACCCCGTGGCCGGATCCCTAGAAACGTTCCTGAGGTTCAGGAGATCCAAATACAAGTTGGAGTTAGACAGTCGCGCCTGTTCCATCAAAAGCTTGGCGCTGCAGACGGCCCGTTCAGCAAGGCCGTTGCTCTGTGGGTACTCTGGGCTGCTGGTGAAATGCACAAAGTTCCACTTATCGGCAAAAACTTTGAACTCTCGACTGGTAAACTGCCTTCCATTGTCAGTCTGCAACCGGACAGAAGACCCAAAAGTGGAGAAGTGTATCCGCAGCTTACGGATTACCATCTCCGACGTGAGGGATGTCAGCAAATCCACCTCGAACCAGTTGGAGTACGAGTCGACCAGGACAAGGTAGTGGTTACCACGCCACTCGAAGATGTCGGCAGCCAATGAGGACCAAGCCAAGGAAGGAGCAGGTTGTTGCAGCAGGGACTGTCGCTGCTGGTGTGGTGTAAGACTGTTGCACGTGGAGCAGGCAGAAACGCGGTCCCGGATATGCTTGGCCATTCCAGGCTAGTAGAATTGGCATTGAGCGTGGGCGAGTGTCGCATCGACCCCGGGGTGTCCGCTATGGGCTGCGCAGTAGTACAAATCAAACAGGGAAGACGGGACTACAACTTTATGTCCCTTGACGATAACTCCATCCTGGAGCACCAGTTCGTCGCGGACCAGGAAGAAAGGCTGTGTTTCAGTCGGCGCGCTGGAGCGCTTTGTTGGCCACCCCGATTTACTCACAAGGGCAAGCCGCTGCAGAACTGGATCGGCAGCGGTGTGCTCAGCCAGAGCTGTAACTCCTTGGTGGGGATAAAGTCAACGCCCAGTACGAACAAATCTTCTATTTCGTAGGGGTGGCGGGCACAGGAAGTCCGAGGGGCGCGGGATAGGGTGTCCGCAATGTGCATCTCGGTGCCATTCTTGTAGACGATATTGAAGTCGAAACGCTGGAGCTGCAGCATCATACGCTGCAGCCTGGCAGGGGAAGCATGAATCGGTTTGTTCAGAATTGTCACCAGTGGGCTGTGGTCGGGGGGGGGCTTTCGACCGTGAATTTGCTGCCAAACAGGAAGTCTCTGAACTTAGAGCAGGCGAACACCACCGCGAGCAGCTCCTTCTCAATCTGAGCATACCGCTGCTCGGTGTCCGTCATGGTGCGGGAGGCATAGGAGACAGGATGTAACGATCCATCGCCAGACTGTAGGCAGGCCGCGCCTAGACCGAACATGGAAGCATCGCAGGTGATGGGGCAACTCACGTCGAAGAACCTCAAAGTCGGTGTGTTAATCAGTCTGGACTTGAGACAGTCGAAAGCCTCTTGGTGCTGTGGGAGCCAGGCCCAAGCGATATCCTTTTTTGTCAGCTGCTGCAGGGGTGCACTCAGCTCACTGAGATTTGGTATGAACTTCCCAAGATAATTCACCATACCCAGGAAGCGTTGCAGGCCAGGCATGTCGGTGGGGGCTACCATCTCGGAGATGGCAGCAGCCTTCAAGGGATCGGGTTTTAGTCCGTTAGAGGTGAAAACATGTCCAACATACGTGACTTCTGAGTCTCGAAACCTGCACTTCTTGGGGTTCAGTTTCAGGTTGGCCTGTCGCGCCCGATCCAGGATGCGGCGGAGGTTCAGGTTGTCCTCGGCAATGTCCTTCCCATAGACCAGGATATCATCCACGATGATGGCACATGGCAGGTCTGAGAATACCTGTTCCATCGTTCGCTGGAACACTTCTCTAGCTCAATTGATGGCGAATGGCATTCGCAGAAACTTGAATCTTCCGAACGGTGTGGAGAAAGTCGTCAGGTCAGAGGACGCTTTGTCCAATGGAATCTGCCAAAACGAGTTCTTAGCGTCGAGGACCGAGAAGACAGTGGCCTGCCCGACCTGAGCCGCCACGTCCTCAACAGACCGCATGGGGTAGTGGGGTCGCCTGATGGCAAGCTTTAAATCCTTCGGGTTGATGCACACACGTATTTCATTCTTGTCTTTCTTTAGCGTGGCAACCATGGTGGAGACCCTCTCGGTGGGCTCGCTAACCGCTTCTAGCACCCCCTTTTCGACCATGTTGTTAAGCATCGCCTCGACCTTGACTTTCATGGCGTGAGACACCCTGTGAGGTGCGTGGACCACGGGAGGCACATTTGGGTCAATGGAAATATGGTAAGTCAGTGGTAACTTTCCCAGGTCATCGTCGAACTGGTCTGGGTATTCTTCTACTGGGTCAAAGGACATTAGCACTTTGTGGACCATGCGGTCGAAGGACACCAGGCCGAGGTCCTGGCACGCACGGTTGCCCAGCATAGTCACACAGTCAGAATTCAAGACGTTAAAAAAAAGGTTTTGCGTGGCCTTTTGCAGCACACAAGTTAAAGTGGCCCTCCCCACCGGCCTCAGTACCTCTCCTCCATAGGCATGCAGAGTGGAGCGATCAGCAATCAAGAGCTCATTATTTCTTATCTTCCTGAAGAGGTTTATTGACAAAACATTTACTCTCGCTCCTGTATCTAACTTCGCAAGGAAGGTCAAGCCATTGACAGTTACTGAGACAGTTGGATCAGAAAGCTGGCCAGGTGCATGTAGGAGTGTAAACACGCTTGACTCTTCTGTAGAACTACTTGGATCCGCATCGTAGGATTCTGCTATAGAGGGCTGTGAGCCGTGGCAGCCATCAGATTGTGTCAGCCTGTTTAGGTTAGGTCTGGAAGCCTGTGCAGCTTTCCCACGGGAGCAACAGACAGCAGCGAAATGGTTTAACTTTTTACAAAGGTTGCAGGCCTTACCATAGGCGGGGCACGGTGACAGTCTGTGGTGCATATAGTTACAATTGGGGCACCTCTTGGGGGGCATTTCGCCAGGACCTGGGTTGGGCTGCGGAATAAAAGCAGTTTTTCCCATCCGAGGCTGTGGTCTCTTAAACCCAGCCAGGTTGATAGATTTAGTGCCCGAGTCACGGTGGTCATCTGGCAATTCAACGACCTCAGACATTCTGCAGGCATGCATAGCTTCGACGAACGTTAAATCAGAATTCCTTAGAAGCTCGGAACGCAACATCTGGTCACGCATGCCAGTTACTAATATGTCTCTAGTGAGACATGTCGCCGAAATGGCTCCGCCGGGCAAGGTAGCGCAAATCAGCAATAAAACATTCAACAGGTTCATCCAGCAACTGTTTCCTTGTAAAAAACCGTGCTCTCTCTAGAATGCGGTTCAAGGGCAGATCACAAATCTCCCTGAACTTACGTAGCAGGCAAGAGGGGTCATTGGCTGATTCTGCAGGAGTAATCTCCAGGTTATTCTCGTCCAGGACCGCTGGAGCGTAGGTGAAGGTTCTTGCCCTCCTCATGGCATCAGGTCCGGCAAGGTTGAGGAGGAGAGAGGCTTTGACGGAGTCAGGTTCGGTGCGTTGCACAACGTTGACAAAGTGGGTGAAATCAAATTCAAACGTGGCCCAGCGCTCAGAGATATCAGAATCAAAGACGAGCTGCGCGGGCTTTCTGCAAGAAGACGCCATGGCCGGAGAGATTAAACACAGGTAAACACACAAATCAAAAGAAAGAAATTAAACCCGGTAGACAGGAGACGCAGGTATCTTCCAGCGCTGACATGTAAATAAGCGATCCACACACTCTTGAAGTGTATAGCATCCTTTAATAATGGCACAGGGTATAACACACATCAGCAAGCACTGGTTACATTCTGTTACTGAACTATACCCAGGGAGGGGAAAGCGTTATGATTGATGTTAACTAAGGCGGGGTTATTGGTACTGAGGTAGCTATATTATTGGTTACATGCATAAACCATCTGCAGACCCTAAACAACATTGTCAGCATAACATAAAAATTTCACTTGATAAACTTCGGAAAAAATATGAATCATATATACAATCCAAAACAATATAGCTGTAAGGCTTTCAGAATTAGAAGAGATGTATTCGACTATTTTTCATATTTGGACACACACAGTAAATACCGTGAGCTAGTCAGAAGATTAATAAGCAGGACCATGAGGTTAGTAGTCCCTTGATTACTCCCAGCATCATGTGCCAGTGATGGTAGGAGTAGGAGGATGTAGTGAATGTGTGGCTCAAGAATTGGTACAGGGATTCAGATCTCTGGATCAATAGACAATAGGTGTAGGAGTAGGCCATTCGGCCCTTTGAGCCAGCACCGCCATTCAATGTGATCATGGCTGATCATCCACAATCATTATCCCATTCCTGCCTTCTCCCCATACCCCTGACTCTGCAATCGTTAAGAGTCCTATCAAGCTCTCTCTTGAAAGTATCCATAGAACCAGCCTCCACCGCCCTCTGAGGCAGAGAATTCCACAGACTCACAACTCTCTGTGAGGAAAAAGTGTTTCCTCATTTCAGTTCTAAAAGCCTTACCCCTTATATGTGAAATGTGGCCCCTGGCTCTGGACTCCCCCAACATCGGGAACATGTTTCCTGCCTCTAGCATGTCCAAACCCTTAATAAACTTATATGTTTCAATAAGATCCCCTCTCATCCTTCTAAATTCCAGAGTATACAAGCCCAGTCGCTCCATTCTATCAACATATGACAGTCCCGCCATCCTGGGAATTAATCTTATGAATCTGCACTGCACTCCCTCAATAGCAAGAATATCCTTCCTCAAATTTGGAGACCAAAACTGCACACAATACTCCAGGTGTGGTCTCACTAGAGCCCTGTACAATTGCAGAAGGACCTCTTTGGTCCTATACTCAACTCCTCTTGTTATGAAGACCAACATGCCATTCGCTTTCTTCACTGCCTGCTGTACCTGCATGCTTACTTTCTTTGACTGATAAACAAGGAGCCCCAGATCCCGTTGTACTTCCCCTTTTCCCAACTTGACAACATTTAGATAATAATCTGCCTTCCTGTTATTGCTACCAAAGTGGATAACTTCACATTTATCCACATTAAACTGCATCTGCCATGCATCTGCCCACTCACCCAAACAGTCCTAGTCATCCTGCATCCTCATAGCATCCTCCACACAGTTCACACTACCACACAGCTTTGTGTCATCTGCAAATTTGCTAATGTTACTTTGAATCCCTTCATCTAAATCATTGATATATATTGTAAATAGCTGCGGTTTCAGCACCGAACTTTGCGGTACCCACTAGTCACTGCCTGCCATTCTGAAAGGGACCCGTTAATCCCTACTCTTTGTTTCCTGTCTGCCAACCAATTTTCTATCCATATCAGCACCAATGCCATGTGCCCTAATTTTGCCCATCTCCTATGTGGGACCTAATCAAATACTTTCTGAAAGTTCAGGTACACTACATCCACTGGCTCTTCCTTGTCCATTTTTCTGGTTACTCAAAAAATTCCTGAAGATTAGTCAAGCATGATTTCCCCTTCGTAAATCCATGCTGACTCAGACCAATCCTGTTACTGCTATCCAAATGTACCGCTATTTCATTTTTTATGATTGACTCCAGCATCTTCCCCACAACTGATGTCAGGCTAACTGGTCTATAATTCCCTGTTTTATCTCTGCCGCCTTTCTTAAACAGTGGGATAACATTAGCAACCCTCCAATCACATGGAACTGATACTGAATCTATAGAACATTGGAAAATGAACACCAATGCGTCCACGATTTCTGGAGGCACTTCCTTAAGTACCCTGGGATGCAGACCATCAGGCCCTGGGGATTTATCAGCCTTCAGTTGATAAATGAGTTTGAGGGGTGGAGGGGGGCATGTCGTCAGAGGGGAGGGCTGGTTCCCGAACGCAATAATCCCTCATTCCCAGCTGCAAAATGCTCCCGTCCCCTACCCGCTACCCCCACGGGAGGCAGAGACGGGGGTATAGTTCGCTAGGAGGGTGGTGGGGGGGGGGGGCGTGGACGTCAGAGGGGGGGGGGGGCTGGTTCCCGAACCTTGTTCCAGGCTCCAGGCTCCGCTCCATGATCTTTGGCAGGCAGGGCCCGAGAACGGGGGCAGTGGTCGGGGGGGGGGGGGGAGTGACGTAAATCGCAGTGCGAGCAAGAAAGCAGATTTTTTTTCAAATGTTTTTCGGCAGCGACGGATGCAAGCTGAGTTCTTGTTCATCATTTTAAAATCATATTGTTGAACTTTGAAAAATTGGAACTGAATGTCTGTAATATAATGAATGCTAAACACCTTTACACTTTGTATGGTGGCCTTAATAAAACTTGGAAACAATCACAAGGGTCTTGAAAATGAATGAGGCACCATTGTGTTCATAGTGTCATTTTGCTTTTCTTTGCTACTTGCATTCACAGGGATATTGCTTTGATTTTGAATAATTAGTATTTTGAGACAATTTTGCCAGGCATATTGTCTAATGAAGCGTATTCTGATACAGGCAATAGATTGCTATTTTCCATCTTCAAGTTTCATCAGTTGCCACAAAAATCTACATCTTTGATTATTATCAGTTAAATTATTCTGATTTAGACCTGTGAATTTTTTTGTAACATTCTGTTCATGCCATCTGTGAGAACTTTGTATCTTTTTTTGTGGAACCGCTTCAGTTTTGCTGCAGCTGATCCACTTTTGGAATCATTGCTGGTTTTTTTTGCTACTTCCAATTTTAACAATTCTAATGCTTTCTCAAATATCTGCCTTCATTCTACTGCTAAGAAATATTTAAAGTTAACCAATTCTGCGCCTGCCCTAACTAGTGCCGAATACAGTGCATTCAAAAAGTATTCAGACCCCTTCACTTTTTCCACATTTTGTTACGTTACAGCCTTTTTCTAAAATGGATTAAATTATTTTTTTTTAATTATCAATCTACACACAATACCTCATAATAAAAAAGGGGAAAAGGGTGTTTAGAAATTTTTGCAAAGTAATTAAAAAGAAATAACTGAAATATCACTTTTACATAAGTATTCAGACGCTTTGCTATGACACTCAAAATTGAGCTTCGGTGCATCCTGTTTCCATTGATTATCCTTGAGATGTTTCTACAACTTGATTGGAGTCCACCAGTGGTAAATTAAATTGATTGTACATGATTTGGAAAGGCACAGACCTGTCTATATAAGATCCCCCAGTTGACAGTGCATGTCAGAGCCAAATCCAAGCCATGAAGACGAAGGAATTTTCCGTACACCTCCGAGACAGGATTGTGTCGAGACACAGATCTGGGGAAGGGTATAAAACAATTTCTGCAGCATTGCAGGTCTCGAAGAGCATAGTAGCCTCCATCATTCTTAAATGGAAGAACTGAAACCACCAGGCCACCCAGCCAAACTGAGCAATCGGAGGAGTAGGGCCGTGTAGTTTGCCAAAAGACAACTAAACAAGAATCTCTGGTGTGATGAAACAAAGATTTAACTGTTTGGCCTGAATGCCAAGTGTCACGTCTGGACGAAACCAGGCACCGCTCATCACTTGGCCAATACCATATCTACGGTGTTGGCGGCAGCATCATGCTGTGGAGATGTTTCTCAGCGACAGGAACTGGGCGACTAGTCAGGATTGAGGGAATGATGAAAGGAGCAAAGTACAGAGAGATCCTTGATGAAAACCAGCTCCAGAGCGTTCAGGACCTCAGACTGGGGCAGAGGTTCAACGACCCTAAGCACACAGCCAAGACGACGCAGGGGTGGGTTCGTGACAAGTCTGAATGTCCTTGAGTGGCCCAGCCAAGTCCGGACTTGAACCCGATCGAATATCTCTGGATGGATCTGAAAATGGCTGTGCATTGGCGCTCCCCATCCAACCTGAGAGAGATTGATAGGATCTGCAGAGAAGAATGGGAGAAATTACCCAGATACAGGTGCCAAGCTTGTAGCGTAATACCCAAGAAGACTTGAGGCTGTAATTGCTGCCAAAGGTGCCTCAACAAACTACTGAGTAAAGGGTCTGAATACTTATGTAAATGTGATATTTCAGTTATTTAATTTTAATTACTTTGCAAACATTTCTAAACACCTGTTTTTGCTTTTTTATTATGGGGTATGGTGTATTGATTGATGATTTAAAAAAAAGAATGTAATCCATTTTAGAATAAGGCTGTAACGTAACAAAATGTGGAAAAAATGAAGGGGTCTGAACACTTTCTGAATGCAGTCTGGAATTTATTTTCAAAACCTTTTTTTAATACCTTTGTAATTGCCTGCAAACCTAATGCTCAGTTAAAGAGATAATTTGCTAATAGCTCCCACAGTGGCTTGGCATTTATATTCAATAATGTTGCCATGTGGCATCTGGTGGCAGTTTTGCTATGTTTAAAGGCACTGTCCAAGTGATAATGTTGAGTTTTTATTGCATTCAAAATCATTGACTCTAAACTTTCCTGTTCTTGCAAACCCTTCTTTCTTAAGGACAGCATTTAATTTTTTTGTGCTCAACTGGGCTGTTTAAAATTGTGAATGCCCAATAGATAAGCTAGGACAGTGTTGATGAACCATTTGATTAAATGTTGTCCTGTTATTTGCCTTTTGCAGGACAATTTAAATTATTGGAACAAGACAGAGATATCAAAGAGCCCGTACAATACTTCAACAGTGTGGAAGAGGTGGCAAAAGCTTTTCCAGAACGAGTGTACGTCATGGAGGAAATAACATTTAATGTTAAGGTCAGATCTTGAATAAATGATTATGATGCTTGTGTGTTTAGGAAAGTGAGCTAATCTGTAGATATTAAAGTGGCAACCAAACACTGAGGATCTAAAATGGTAATATTCTCGTGATATTTTGCAAAATACTGGCTGAATCTTCAGTTGGCTTGATATGGACCAAAGAAAAGTTAACATTCTGACACACTGAATTGAAAACACTGAGTTCTGTGAATTGAACTAGAGATTTAATGAAACTTCAATTTTAAAGCATTTTCTATATTCAGTGTAATGAAGCATTAGCAATAGTAATGTTTCCATTCGCAAGAAAATGGAAGATCAGAGTGGCAAGTAACGTTTGTTTTAATTATCAATCATTTGGTGAAAATAGTGAAGAAGCAGAATAAAATGGATTTCTGAAGGGTACCCTTTTTATAGATGGATCACTGGATAGGGAAGTAGTCCCAGATTTACATTTTAAATTGAAAGCAAACTGCCCAAAATGTGAGTGATAAATTGGAAGTAGAGCTCTGTAAAATGGGTCAATGGGACCAGTTCGGGTAGGATGAGACAATTAATGTTCTCCCAACATTTCTGTTGAGCCCGTTGCTGTTCTCTAATTATTACTCAAGGAATAGAGTCACACTATTTTAATTCAGGATAATATGAGAATCTGTAAAGCACAAAGCAGCGGAGCAAATAGATACTTCTGGGGGGGGGGAGAGGGAGAGGGAGGGGGGAGGAGTCGGTCTCAGTCTACCCCACGACAGGAGGGGGACAATTTGTGCAGTTTGATAGCCACAGGGACGAAGGATCTCCTGTGGCGTTCTGTCCTGCACCTTGGTAGAACCAGTCTGTTGCTGAAAGTCAACTCCTCAGGTTGACCAGTGTGTCATGGAGGGGGCGAGCTGTATTGTCCAGGATGCTTCGCAGTTTGAGGAGCATCCTCCCCTCCAAGACCACTGCCCGTGAATCTAACTCTGCTCCAGGACGGAGCCAGCCTTCCTGATGAGTTTGTTAATCCTATTGGCGTCCGCAGCTTTCGCCCTGCTACCACAGCATGCGGCAGCGAATGGCTACCGCCAATTGGTGGAACATCTGCAGCATCTCACTGCAGACATTGAAGGAGTGGAGTCTTCTCAAAAAGTACAGCCGGCTCTGTCCCTTCTTGTACAGGGCCTCAGCATTCCTGGATCAGCCCAGTTTATTGTCCAGGTACACTCCAATTTGTACTCCCTGGTAAACTGCACATCCAAACCATTGATGGAGACAGGGGGACAGGGTTGTTCCTCTCCTCCTAAAGTCCACCACTAACTCTTTAGTCTTGTCAGTGTTGAGCTGCAGATGATTCAGCCCACACCACTCAACAAAGTCATTGACTGTATTCAGCTGCCCTCCCTCACTAATGCAGCCCACAATTACAGAGTCATATGAAAACTTCTGCAAGTGGCAGGAGTCAGAGTTATATCTGAAGTCTGTGGTGTAGATGGGGACCAGGACGGGAGAGAGGACCGTCCCCCGTGGGGAACCTGTATTGCTCACTGCCATGTCTGAGATAGAGTTCCGTATCCTGGTATACTGTGGTTGTCCAGTCAGGTAGTTGGTGATCCAGGACACCAATGGAGCATCCGCCCGCATCTTCGTCAATTTGCTCCCTAGCAGTGCAGTTAAAAACACTGTAATTGATGGATATCGTGGTATGTTTCTATGATGTACAACTCTGACCATTCTTTTATACACATCGTAACTCAAGTTTGATATATTTGAAAGCAATGTAGATTCACTGAAATGATACCAGAGTATAAGAGATAAATAGGGTTTATAAATTTGTTTTCTCGAGTTTAAAATTATATAATGATTTTTGAGCATGGCTGGAACAAATCATTTCTCTATTTTGGGTGTCCAGAGCAAACGAACATTATAAAATCTGAGCAGTTTGTTTCTGCAACTATGAAGTACTTTTTCTTAACATAAGGTAATGGAAATCTGAAGTCTGCTCCCTAATAAATCTAGTTTAGTTTAGAGATACAGCACGGAACAGGCCCATCGAATCTGCTCCAACTGGCGATCCTCATGCACTAGCACTATCCTGCAAAAAAGGGACAATTTACAATCTTTACCGAAACCAATTAAACTACAAACCTGAATGTCTTTGGCGTGTGGGAGGAAACCAGAGCACCCGGTGAAAACCTATGCAGGTCATGGAGAGAATGTACAAACTCCGTACCCATAGTCAGGATCGAACCCGGGTCTCTGGCACTGTAAAGCAATAACTCTACAGCTGTGCCACTGTTCCGCCGTATTAAGTTGATTGAAATTTATATTGGTAATTGAAGATATTGGAATCGAGAGCAAAAAAAACAATGGACATTCAGCTAAAATCAGGAAGTACCCAGTGGTCAAAGTAGCATTTGTGGAGACCTTTCTAATTGCCTGCTTGAGTTCTTTCCTGTTTGCTTCATATTTCTCAAAAACTTTCTCTGATTTCATCTTCCAAAGCATTCCATATGCTTCTTTTGACTTTTTGAACATGTATCATCTTTGGTCAACAAAAGTTCCTTTACCTTGCTGTCATAGACTGATACAGTGTTGACACAGGTCCTTCAGCCCAACTTGCCTACACCGGCCCACTAGTCCCACTTGCCTGCGCTTGGTCCATATCCCTCCAAACCTGTCCTATCCATGTACCTGTATAACTGTTTCTTAAACGATGGGATTGTCCCAGCCTCAACTACCTCCTCTGACAACTATTTCCATACACCCACCACCTTTTTGTGTGAAAAAGTTACCCCTTGAATTCCTATTACATCTCTTTCCCTTCATCTTGAACCTATGTCGTCTGGTCCTCAATTCATCTACTCTGGGCAAGAGACTTTGTGCACCTACCCAATCTGTTCCTCTCGTTATTTCGCACACCTCTATAAGATCACCCCCTCATCCTCCTGCCCGCCATCGAAGAGACCCAGCCTACTCAACCTCTCCCTATAGCTCACACCCTCTAGATCTGGCAACATCCTCATAAATCTTTTCTGAACCCTTTCAAGCTTGACAATATCTTACCTATAACACGGAGTCCTTGTTCCTCCTCATTATTGGAAAATGCCAGTCCTAAATTCTGATCAGCTTCTATTTAAATAACTTCCACGAGTCTGATTTGGATTTACCTAATTACAGTTGCTCCCAATTTACTGGAGTAACTCAGCTGGTCAGACAGCATCCCTGGAGAAAAGGAATAGGTGATGTTTTGGGTCGAAACCCTTCTTCAGACTAAGAGTCGGGAAAGGGAACCTATTCCTTTTCTCCAAAGAAGCTGTCTGATTTGCTGAGTTACTCCAGCTTTTTGTGTCTACCTTTGGTTTAAACCAGTATCTGCAGTTCCTTCCTACATGCTCCCAATTTACTCTCCCTACATCTATCTAATTTTTAATTTACCTTGCCCCAATTTATAAAAATTATAAACAGTCTGACTCAACTGTTAACTTTCAAAGCAAATGTCAAATCCCATTCGTGGAACAATTCCAAATGTCTACATTTTATTTGTGAGCTTTATTCCTGGAAGGTCTTGCTCTAATATGTGTACAATATCCTCAAATGCTTAATTTTCCAGTCAGCATAATTTACATTTCTGTCATACTTTCTTGATATTTTGAAACATTTGGTCAAATTACTCCTCAGCATTCTAAATTCTCATTTATGTAATCTCTGCCCAACTTTTAGCTTAGGATCCAGTATCATTTTGGGGCGTGCAGTTCTGTTCGCCCCATTATAAAAAAAATTGGGAGCCTTTGGAGAGGGTAGGGAAGACATTCACCAGATTGCTGTCTGGATTGGAAGGTAATAGCTATAAAGAGGTTGGATAAATTAGGATTGTTTTTTCTGGGACATTGGAGGCTGAGGCGAGACCTGATGACAGTTTATAAAATTAGGGATTTTATAGATAGGGTGGACAGTCACAGCCTTTCTCCCAAGGTGGAAATCTCAAAAAACAGAGACCATAGCTTTAAGATGAGAGGAGCAAAGTTTAAAGGAGTTTTGCGGGCTAAGTTTGTTTTACACAGAATGGTGGGTGCCTTGAACAACCTGAGGTGGTAGCTGAGGCAGGTATGACAGTGACATTTAAGAGGCTTTTGGATAGGTACATGGATATGTAGGAAATTGAGGAATGTGGTGGATCATGTGCAGGCAGAGATGATTTGTCTGACTAAGCATTATGTTCAGTGCAGACATTGTGAGCTGATAGGTCCTCTCCTCTGCTGTACCGTTTTATGTTCTATGTATCAGAAAATGGTAAGCATTCTAACCATTATGGTTTGGAATCATTAAACAAAAGAAAAGGTTTAGAAATACTTTCAAGTTCTTCTGAGGTTTAATTGTTTGCCTTTCTTCCTCAGGTAGCCTCGGGGGAGTGCAATGAAGATACAGAAGTGTATAACATCACCCTAAGCACCGGGGATGAACTTACTCTAATGGGACAAGCAGAGATCCTTTATGCCAAGACGTCAAAAGAGAAATCACGACTGAATACTATTTTTAAGAAAATTGGTAAACTAAACTCCATCAGTAAATTTGGACGAGGAAAGATGCCCTGCCTTATCTGTATGAATCACCGTACTAATGAGAGCATTAGCCTCCCTTTCCAGTGTAAAGGTAAATTCAGTACACGTAGTCCCTTAGAGATACAAATGCAAGAGGGTGAGCATACTATTCGCAATATTGTTGAAAAGACCAGGTTACCAGTAAATGTTACCGTTCCATCTGCTCCGCCACGAAACCCCTATGACTTACACCTCATTCGGGAAGGTCATCGCTATAAGTTTGTTAATATCCAAACTAAGACTGTGGTTGTGTGCTGTGTACTTCGGAACAATAAAATGATACCTGTGCATTTTCCACTTCATTTAGTTGTGCCAAAATTTACCTTGGCTGAAGGTCTCCTTAAGGGAGAGATGTGGTACGTGAATATAGTTCAGCACTCATTCAGCATTTGTCAGGAGCAATTTGACATTGAAGAATATTCGCGAGCAGTTCGAGATGTGAAGACTGACTGGAATGGAGATTGTAAAAGCCCAAAGAAGACTAGATGTACCGGGCACAGTCACATACCTAATTCCCTTAGTTATGCTCGTGAAGAATTGACACAGTCGTTCCATCGACTTTCAGTATGTGTTTATGGAAATAATTTGCATGGAAATAGTGAAGTTAATTTGCACGGTTGCAGAGATCCTAGCAATGAGTGGACTCTGTTTTCTCATGAGACCCTTCTTTCACAAGATTCTGGAGATAGTGGCAGTGATTATCTATTGCCCGAAGTGACGGAAGAATCTGGAATCCTGTCGCAGTCAGAACTTCCCTATGAGGAGCTCTGGTTAGATCAAGGTTCGGGGAAACGGTGTGGGCAAGATGCTTCCTCTGTGGGAGAGGGACTGAAATCCGGTAATCAGAGACATTCCATCCGCTCCAAGTGTCCGGTTTCTTCTCCACGTCCATTGTCTACATCTGATATTTCTCTACATCCACCTCCAGTGCCTCCAAAGTCTGAAGCTGTAAGTTCTTGTTTAATGGCAAACTTGCCACATCCTATTATTCATAACAATTAACCATTGGAAAGTTGTAAAAGAATATATATTTCCAAAATCTCCAAATAAGAAGTAAGTATTGACTAATTATTTAAAAAATATGAATTTTAACTATGAGGCCTCTTGTAATAAATGATGAATAATTTTGAGCATATCTTGTAAAGTTTTAGCTTGTGCATTTTTTTGCTTGTAAATGGGAACAAAACAACCAGTATAAGTATTTTAAAATTGCACATGTGTACAAGTTTGCATTGTGTTTGGATATTTGTCTTTCTTAGGAGTTTTTACTATAAAGGTGTTTTATTTGATCTATTGTATACATGTTTACACCTTTCCAAGTGGAAGGAAGATATAATTGGAATAAAAAAAATCAATTGTCTTGATTTTGCATGCTGTTAGTTGCCGCTTTCACGATATAACTTCAGAGGCTCACAAACCAATAATTTTGGGTAGAGGTCTGATCTCTTTCTTGCCCTAAATGCCGCATTGCAATATAACCATATAACCATATAACAATTATAGCACGGAAACAGGCCCTCTCGGCCCTTCCAGTCCGTGCCGACCATTTGTTTTCCCTTAGTCCCATCTACCTGCACTCAGACCATACCCCTCCATTCCCTTCACGTCCATATACCTATCCACTTTACTCTTAAATTTTAAAATCGATCCTGCCTCCACCACTTCTGCTGGAAGCTGATTCCACACAGCCACCACCCTCTGAGTAAAGAAGTTCCCCCTCACGTTACCCCGAAACCTCTGTCCCTTAATTCTCATGTCATGCCCTCTTGTTTGAATCTTCCCTACCCTCAATGGGAAAAACGTATCCACGTCAACTCTGTCTATCCCTTTCATAATTTTAAAGACCTCAATCAAGTCCCCCCTTAACCTTCTGCGCTCCAAAGAATAAAGACCTAACTTGTTCAACCTTTCTCTGTAACAGAGTTGCTGGAACCCTGGCAACATTCTAGTAAATCTCCTCTGTACTCTCTCTATTTTGTTGACATCCTTCCTATAACTAGGCGACCAAAATTGTACACCATACTCCAGAATTGGTCTTACCAATGCCTTGTACAATTTTAACATTACTTCCCTACTCCTATATTCAATGCTCTGATTTATAAAGGCCAGCACACCAAAGGCTTTCTTTACCACCCTATCTACATGCGATTCCACCTTCAGGAAACTATGCACAGTTATTCCTAGATCCCTCTGTTCCACAGCATTCCTCAATTCCCTACCATTTACCATGTACGTCCTATTTTGATTTGTCCTGCCAAGATGTAGCACTTCACACTTATCAGCATTAAACTCCATCTGCCATCTTTCAGCCCACTTTTCCAAATGGCCCAAATCTCTCTGTAGACTTTGAAAATCTACTTCATTATCCACAACACCACCTATCTTAGTATCATCTGCATACTTACTTATCCAATTTTCCACCCCATCATCCAGATCATTGATGTACATGACAAACAACAGTGGACCCAACACAGATCCCTGAGGCACCCCACTGGTCACCGGCTTCCAACCTGACAAACAGCCATCCACCATTACTCTCTGACATCTCCCATTCAGCCACTGTTGAATCCATCTTGCTACTCCGCCATTAACACCCAAAGATTGAACCTTCTTAACCAACCTTCCATGGGGAACCTTGTCAAAGGCCTTACTGAAATCCATATAGACAACATCCACTGCTTTACCCTCATCAATTTCCCTAGTTACCGCTTCAAAAAATTCAAGAAGGTTTGTCAAACATGACCTTCCAGGCACAAATCCATGTTGACTGTTCCTGATCAGACCCTGTTTATCCAGATGCTTATATATATTATCTCTAAGTATCCTTTCCATTAATTTGCCCACCACTGACGTCAAACTAATAGGTCTATAATTGCTAGGTTTATTCTTTGAACCCTTTTTAAACAATGGAACAACATGCGCAGTACGCCAATGCTCCGGCACTATTCCCGTTTCTAATGACATTTGAAATATTTCTGTCATAGCTCCTGCTATTTCTACACTAACTTCCCTCAATGTCCTAGGGAATATCCTGTCAGGACCTGGAGACTTATCCACTTTTATATTTTTCAAAAGTGTCAGTACTTCCTCCTCTTTGAATCTCATAGTTTCCATAGCTACTCTACTTTTTCCCCTTACCTCACAGAGTTCAATATCCTTCTCCTTGGTGAATACCGAAGAAAAGAAATTGTTCAATATCTTAGCTGTATTGCTGCTAGTGGAAGTAAAAAGAATGACCATTTCAATAAAGTGCTGACATATGTAGAAAATTGGTTGGCAGACAGGAAACAAAGAGTAGGGATTAACGGGTCCCTGGCAGCAGTGACGAGTGGGGTACCGCAAGGCTCGGTGCTGGGACCACAGCTATTTACAATATATATTAATTATTTAGATAAAGAGATTACATGTAACAATAGCAAATTTGCAGATGACACAAAGCTGGGTGGCTGTGGGAACTGTGAGGAGGATGCTATGAGAATGCAGGGTGACTTGGACAGGTTGGGTGAATGGGCAGATGCATGGTAGATGCAGTTTAATGTGGATAAATGTGAGGTTATCCACTGGTAGCAAAAACAGGAAGGAAGATTATTATATAAATGGTGTCAAGTTGGGAAAAGGGGAAGTACAATGTGATCTGGAGGTCCTTGTTCATCGGTCAATGAAAATAAGCATGCAGGTACAGCAGGCAGTGAAGAAAGCGAATGGCATGTTGGCCTTCTTAACAAGAGGAGTTGAGAGAAGGAGCAAAGAGAATCCTTCTGCAGTTGTGCAGGGCCCGAAAAAAAGACCACACCTGGAGTATTGTGTGCAGTTTTGGTCTCTAAATTTGAGGAAGGACATTCTTGCTATTGAGGGAGTGCACAGTAGGTTCACAAGGTTAATTCCCGGGATGGCGGGAGTCATATATTGATCGAATGGAGAGACTGGGCTTGTTTACTCTGAAATTTACAAGGATGAGAGTTGATCTTATTGAAACATATAAGATTATTAAGGGTTTGGACATGCTAGAGGCAGGAAACATGTTCCCGATGTTGGGGGAGTCCAGAGCCAGGGGCCACAGTTTAACAGGGCTGCCAAGTAATAAGGATTTTCCATATTTTGTACGGAAATGCGATAAGAATACGGATGTAAGGAATTGCTTGGTAAAATACGGGTTTTTTTTTTAATTGGCCCGACTTCCTGTTTCACCTTCATACTTAAAAAATGCAAGGATATAAAAAGTCAGACTGTAACTCTAAAAATTATAGCAGATTAAATCTATTGGTATTTTAAATTTCAAGATCTGGCTGATTATTGTACGCTTTGATCTGCCTGTCCCGCTACAGGTTTAAACAGCGCTGTCAGTTTAGCGTGTGGGAATTTAAAAGAATAGTGCTATGGGTTAGAAACATAGAAACATAGAAAATAGGTGCAGGAGGCCATTAGGCCTTTCGAGCCAGCACCGCCATTTATTAAGATCATTATTGTGATCAATAACCCGTGCCTGCCTTCTCCCCATATCCCTTGAGTCCACTAGCCCCTAGAGCTCTATCTAACACTTTCCTAAATCCAGATTTGATTTGAATTCCAAAAATTCACAACCCTCTGGGTGAAAACGTTTTTTCTCATCTCAGTCTTAAATGGCCTCCCCTTTATTCAAAGACTGTGGCCCCTGGTTCTGGACTCGACCAACATTGGGAACATTTTTCCTGCATCTAGCTTGACGGTCCTTTTATAATTGTATATGTTTCTATAAGATTCCCCCTCGTCCTTCTAAACTCCAATGAAGGAAGGAAGGGTTCCAATTATAGCCCTGCCAGCTGGAGCGCTATTGCCTTTACACATAGCGCTATGGGCTGTACACATAGCGCTATGGGTCACAGACTGTTCAGGGAGGGAGAAGGAGAGAGGGAGAAGGAGAGAGGGAGATGGAGAGGGAGGGAGGGAATAAGAGAGAGGGAGAAAAAGAGTAAGAGAGGGAGGGAGGGAGAGAGGGAAGGAAAGATGAAGGAGCCAGAGAGAGCAAGTGAGGGAGAGGGAGGCTTCCAAAATGGTTCCAACATCATCATCTGGTGCTAAAAGCAAGAAGCAGCCATTCAAACAGAAGGATACAAAGAGATGGCAATGAATGCACTGTCAAGTAAGGTGCGTAGAAGTCGTGTCAATTGGTAGCAAAGTTATGCATTCTTGTACTCTCACATGGGTATGACCGCACATCAGCAAAATGGCACCGCGTAAAAATACTGATTTCATCAGCAAAATACTGATTTTCAGGTACTAGAATACTGAAATGCTCTGACAAAACTTGGCAGTTCTGGCTTAAGTATAAGGGGTAAGCCATTTAGAACGGAGATGAGGAAACACTTTTTCACACAGAGAATTGTGAGTCTGTGGAATTCTCTGCCTCAGAGGGCGGTGGAGGCCGGTTCTCTGGAAACTTTCAAGAGAGAGCTAGATAGGACTCTTAAAGATAGCGGAGTCAGGGCATATGGGGAGAAGGCAGCAACGTGGTACTGATTGTGGATGATCAGTCATGATCACATTGAATGGCGGTGCTGGCTCGAAGGATCGAATGGCCTACTCCTGCACCTATTGTCTCTTGTCTAGACAAGAGAGCCATTTTGTAACATAAATTGTTGCAAAAACAAAACATAACAATATATCAAACAGATGGCTGATACAAGATGAGCAAAAAAAAGTGCTGGAGGAACTCAGCAGGTCAGGCAATATCAGCGGAGAGAATGGACACGTGACATAGAAACAGAATCATAGAAAATAGGTGCAGGAGTAGGCCATTCGGCCCTTTGAGCCTGCACCGCCATTCAATATGATCATGGCTGATCATCCAACTCAGAATTGTGTACCTGCCTTCTCTCCATACCCCCTGATCCCTTTAGACTCAAGGGCCACATCTAACTCCCTCTTAAATTTAGCCAATGACCTGGCCTCAACTACCTTCTGTGGCAGAGAGTTCCACAGATTCACCACTTTCTTTGTGAAAATTGTTTTTCTCATCTCGGTCCGAAAAGATTTCCCCCTTATCCTTAAACTGTGACCCCTTGTCCTAGGCTTTCTCAACATCGGGAACAATCTTCCTGCATCTAGCCTGTCCAACTCCTTAAGAATTTTGTAAGTTTCTATAAGATCCCCCCTCAATCTTCTAAATTCTAGCGAGTACCAGCCGAGTCTATCCAGTCTTTCCTCATATGAAAGTCCTGACATCCCAGGATTCAGTCTGGTGAACCTTCTCTGTACTCCCTCTATGGCAAGAATGTCTTTCCTCAGATTTGGAGACCAAAACTACGCAATACTCCAGGTGTGGTTTCACCAAGACCCTGTACAACTACAGTAGAACCTCCCTGCTCCTATACTTAAATCCTTTTGCTTTGAATGCTAACATACCATTCGCTTTCTTCACTGCCTGCTGCACCTGCATGCCTACTTTCAATGACTGGTGTACAATGACATCCAGGTCTCGTTGCATCTCCCCTTTTCCTAATCGGCCACCATTCAGATAATAGTCTACTTTCCTGTTTTTGCCACCAAAATGGATAACCTCACATTTATCCACATTATACTGCATCTGCCATGCATTTGCCCACTCACCCAACCTATGCAAGTCACTTGCAGCCTCCTAGCATCCTCCTCACAGCTAATACGGCCCCCCAGCTTAGTGTCATCTGCAAACTTGGAGATGTTGCATTCAATTCCCTCATCCAGATCATTAATATATATTGTAAATAGCTGGGGTTCCAGCACTGAGCCTTGCACTACCCCACTAGTCACTCTGAAAATAACCGTTTACTCCTACTCTTTGCTTCCTGTCTGCCAGCCAATTCTCTATCCACATCAATACTGAACCCCCAATACCGTGTGCTTTAAGTTTGCATACTAATCTTTTATGTGGGACCTTGTCGAAAGCCGTCTGAAAGTCCAGATATAACACATCCACTGGTTCTCCCTTATCCACTCTACTAGTTACATCCTAGAAAAATTCTATAAGATTCGTCAGACATGATTTACCTTTCATAAATCCATGCTGACTTTGTCCAATGATTTTACCACTTTCCAAATGTGCTGCTATCCCATCTTTACTTATTGACTCTAGCATTTTCCCCACTACTGATGTTAGACTAACTGGTCTGTAATTCCCCATTTTCTCCCTCCCTCCCTTTTTTAAAAGTGGGGGTTACATTAGCTACCCTCCAATCCTCAGGAACTACTCCAGATTCTAAAGAGTTTTGAAAAATTATCACTAATGCATCCACTATTTCTGGGGCTACTTCCTTAAGTACTCTGGGATGCAGCCTATCTGGCCCTGGGGATTTATCGGCCTTTAATCCATTCAATTTACCTAACACCACTTCCCGGCTAACCTGGATTTCACTCAGTTCCTCCATACCATTTGACCCGGTCCCCTGCTATTTCCGGCAGATTATGTATGTCTTTCTTAGTGAAGACAGAACCAAAGTAGTTATTCAATTGGTCTGCCATGTCCTTGTTCCCCATGATCAATTCACCTGTTTCTAATGGCAAGGGACCTACATTTGTTTTAACTAATCTTTTTCTCTTCACATTTCTATAAAAACTTTT
Organism: Okamejei kenojei; assembly: GCA_035221665.1. Taxonomy (NCBI): domain Eukaryota; kingdom Metazoa; phylum Chordata; class Chondrichthyes; order Rajiformes; family Rajidae; genus Okamejei; species Okamejei kenojei. The sequence continues at coordinate 47,060,158 of CM069134.1, read as the reverse complement.
GCAGCCAGTTTTTATGTTCCCTGCCAGTTTTCTTTCATAATCTATTTTCCCTTTCCTAATTAAGCCCTTTGTCCTCCTCTGCTGGACTCTGAATTTCTCCCAGTCCTCTGGTAGGCTTATTTTTCTGGATAATTTGTATGCTTCATCTTTTGTTTTGATACTATCCCTGATTTCCTTTGTTATCCATGGATGCACTACCTTCCCTGATTTATTCTTTTGCCAAACTGGGATGAACAATTGTTGTAGTTCATCCATGCAGTCTTTAAATGCCTTCCATTGCATATCCACCATCAACCCTTTAAGAATCAATTGCCACTCTGTCTTGGCCAATTCATGTCTTATACCCTCAAAGTTACCTTTCTTTATGTTCAGAACCCTTGTTTCTGAATTAACAATGCCACTCTGCATTCTAATGAAGAACTCAACCATATTATGGTCACTCTTGCCTAAGGGGCCACGCACAACAAGATGGCTAACTAACCCTTCCTCATTAATCAATACCCAGTCTAGAATAGCCTGCTCTCTCGTTGGTTCCTCTACATGTTGGTTTAGAAAACTATCCCGCATACATTCCAAGAAATCCTCTTCCTCAGCACCCCTGCCAATTTGATTCACCCAATCTATATGTAGATTGAAGTCACCCGTTATAACTGTTGTACCTTTGTTGCACGCATTTCTAATTTCCTGTTTGATGCTATCCCAACTCCACTACCATTGTTTGGAGGCCTGTGCACAATTCCCACTAGCGTGTTTCGCAGCTCTACCCATATCGATTCCACATCCTCCAAGCTAATGTCCTTCCTTTATATTGCGTTAATCTCCTCTCCAACTAGCAACGCTACCCCACCTCCTTTTCCTTTCTGTCTATCCCTCCTGAATATTGAATATCCGTGGGTGATCAGCTCCCAGCCTTGGTGGGAGCCTGGTGACCTTTACGTTCGGCATCCTTCTTCAGACTGCTCTGTCTGAAGAAGGGCTCCAACCCGAAATATCCTCTGTCCATTCGCACTGCAGTTGCTGCCTGACCCGCTGAGTTCCTCCAGCAGAATATATCCAAGCATCAGCTTGTGCATTGTATTTGGACATAGCAAAGGTGCATATAATATAGTGTCTCTGCAATGTCATTACTACATATCTGGAGATTTGTATCTAAATTGGGACATCTGCCCCACAGATCAATAAACAGCAGTATGTCATAGTCATACTCAATCCAATCTTTCTGCCAGCATCTCAGGCTCTAGCATCTAGCAATATACCGTGTTCCACTAAGACAGATCAGAGATTAGTTTAGTTTAGAGATATAGCGTGGAAAAGAGCCCTTCGGCCCACTGAGTCCACACATACCAGCAATCTCCGTAAATTTGCACAATCCTGCACACTAGGGACAATTTACAATTTTTAGTGAAGCCAATTAACCTACAAACCTGTATGTCTTTTGAGTGTGGGAGGAAACCGGGGCACCCGGGGAAAACTCACGGGGAGAACGTACAAATTCCGTACAGACAGCACTTATAGTCAGGATTGAACCCAGGTCTCTGGCGTTGTAACGCTGATAGATCTGGGAGAGATTAGCTTTGGGGTAAAAGGTGAATGGAGGGTGGGTGGGAGTCATAATGGGTCGAGACACCATAAAATGTAATGAAATCATGTTCTTCACGAGAAAGGAAACTGCTTGATTGCCACATACTTTTCTTGTTTAGCTGGTGAATTGGGATTTTTCATGTTGAACACAACTGGCAGAAAGCACTGAGGCCAGTAAAATTACAGAATATGCCATGTGTGTGAGACTTCAATATTCATTTAAAAAGAGACTTAGCTGCACATAACTGAATAAACAAAGATATAGTTATCACACTAAGCCTGGGGAAAGTGTCATGAGAGCCAACTTGGAAAATCTTGCATGCCCTTGACAAAATATATATTTTTGCAAATCCATCTATCTGTAATGGTATTGGGAAGTCCTTCTATCACAATCGGGACACACTGCAGAGTCAGTGGTGCTCCCACAACCAGTAGATGATTGGAATGGATTCAGATTTCAGCACCATTAAATGTGCTTAATTTCTAACCTCTATGGATTTTATTTGCCAATATATTTTCATGACAACTGTTTACCTTTTATAATTTCCTTTTAAATGTCACTATTACATCTCTAGGCTTTCGATTGTATTTAATCTGTACTGTGATGTGACAAATAAGATTGATGTGTTTGTGTAAAAGTCCTAGGAATTCCTAGGCAATTTGTCTTGGAAAAACGTTTGTGTTTTGCATTGATTCCGTATTTAGCCCAAATGGTTAACACAGTGGAAGATAATTTTCATGATAATTTTCATGATAACAGCATAGATCTGTCCTGTGGAATAAATTGGAAATTCATTTTGAGGGAAGAAGAATGGCAAGTGGTTATTCAAAACTCTGCTTGATCACCACCTAGTGGTACGTTCAAAAACATTCTATTGGACATCTTGAAGCACAAAACAAAATGCTCTGGATGGTGGAAATCGGATCACAGATGTAAAACCCTGTAAATTCGCAGCAGATTAGAGAGAATTTGTAGGGGGGGAAAAAAAGTATATTGACAACCCTGTACCATGCAGTGAGCTGCAGGCAGAACAGAGCACATGACCTGTCCCACCACAAAAGATCAATTTTGTTAATTAAAAAAATCGAGAGTATTTGAAGAGTGGAGTAAATGGAATTTAGGACTGAAATTACACACAATCAATATGTCATGCTGCTATGGGGATACAAATAATACAAACTAATCTTCAGTCACTTGCAGACGTGCTGTCTTTCACAAACCACTACCAAACATTTGAGATACAAAGTACGAATTCACTCGTGGGATTTATGTGGGTAAAAAAATAAACATAAAATAAAGAGAACTGAACTAGTTTATGAAAAACAACTATCAAAGCGCCGTCCAGAGTTCACTTAAGTGCTTTGCTTTGGAAATGGACGAGGCAGTGGATTCTGTACAGTGAATATCTAATGAAACAATGTTACATCCATTTCTCGTTAAGGCGATTGCTGTTCACCCCCCACTTTATTCTTTATCCTTGATTATTTTTGGTAGTGATTTGCCAATTCTGTGATTTCTATTACTTGAACTGCTATACTGTGGAGGTCACTAAAAATTCATAAAACAGCCCTTTCACTTCTGCAATACAATTCTGCAATGATATCCGATTGGATCCTGAACTTTCTGACGGAGCGACCGCAGGCAGTGAGACTGGGGCCGCACCTGTCCTCCACTGTCACCCTGAGCACTGGCACACCACAGGGCTGTGTACTGAGCCCCATGCTCTACTCGCTCTTCACCCACGACTGTGTCCCTGCATTTGACAATAACACCATTGTCAAGTTTGCAGACGACACAATGGTGATCGGGCTGATCACCAATGGTGATGAAACAAACTATAGAGCGGAGGTGCATAACCTGGTGGACTGGTGCTCACGGAACAACTTGTCGCTAAACACCTCCAAGACCAAGGAGCTGATTATCGACTTCAAGAGGTCACAGAATGGGGAATACGCCCCAATCTCCATCTACGGAGACAGTGTGGAGAGAGTGTCCAGCTTCAAGTTTCTAGGCACTCACATCTCTGAGGACCTCACATGGTCCACCAACACCGCTGCGCTGGTCAAAAAGGCACAGCAACGACTGTTCTTCCTAAGAACATTGAAACGGACTGGTCTGCCCCAACAGCTGCTGACGACCTTCTACCGCTGCACCACAAAGAGCATACTAACGCATGGCATATCTGTGTGGTATCTCAGCTGCAAGGAGGCAGAGAGGAGAGCTCTTCAGAGCGTCGTCCACAGAGTGTTGGGGCACCGCTACCAGCCTTGGAGGGCATCTACCACACACGGTGCCTCAGGAAGGCCGTCAGCATCCATAAAGACTCCTCTCACCCTTGAACATAGAAACATAGAAATTAGGTGCAGGAGCAGGCCATTCGAGCCTGCACCGCCATTCAATATGATCATGGCTGATCATCCAACTCAGTATCCTGTACCTGCCTTCTCTCCATACCCATACCTGCCAACCATTCCGATTTGGGCGGAATTCTTCCGATTTTTCCATCCCAATTCCGAATTCCGATTTTTTGCCTCAATATTCCGAGAAAAAAAATCGGAAAAAAAAACACACAGAAACTTTCTATGTGTTTTTTTTTCCGATTTTTTTTTTCTCGGAATATTGAGACAAAAAAATCGGAATTGGGATGGAACGGCTGGAGCGTCTAGACTCAGAAGCGCAGGGGAGAAGTAGGTGCGAGTCAGGTGGGCACCGGGGAGGAGGGTGGAGAGGGGGAAATCAACGATCATCCCGTGGGGTAGTAAGCCAAATACGTTCATTATCACTTCAGGGGCAGGGAAGAGGCGATGAGGGGTCAGGGAGAGATGGTCCCGGTCCGGCCCAGACGGGCAACACTCACCGGTCACCTCACCTCAGCGCCGCTGCCGCCGCCGCCGCCGGGACTGTCAGCCCGGTGAGTGACCGCGAGCGCGTCAGGTCGGGTCGGGGCCAGCCCGTTCCCGCCTCACCAACACTCACAAACTGAGAGTTGACGAAGAAACTGCAGATGCTGGAGAATCGAGGGTTACACAAAATGCTGGAGAAACTCAGCGGGTGCAGCAGCATCTAAGGAGCGAAGGAGATAGGCGACGTTTTGGGTCGAGACCCTTCTTCAGACTGAGAAGGGTCTCGACCCGAAACGTCGCCTATCTCCTTCGCTCCTTAGATGTTGCTGCACCCGCTGAGTTTCTCCAGCATTTTGTGTAACCCCCCTGAGGTCACTTTCCCGCCCTCACTGACGTCACGTACCCCGCCCCTTACTGACGTCACTTGCCCCGCCCCTTACTGACGTCACCTGCCCCGCCCCTTACTGACGTCACGTGCCCCGCCCTCACTGACGTCAGACTAATAGGATTCCGATTTTTCAATCTCACAAGTTGGCAGGTATGCATACCCTCTGATCCCTTCAGCCACAAGGGCAACATCCAACTCCCTCTTAAATATGGCCAACAAACTGGCCTCAACTACCTTCTGCGGCAGAGAATTCCACAGATTCACCACTCTCTGTGTGAAAACAGATTCACCACTCTCTTGTAATGGACTGTTCGAACTACTCTCTTCCGGCAGATGTTACAAGGCCTTCTACGCCCGCACCACCAGACTCAGGAACAGCTTAATTCCCAGAGCTATAGCGGCTCTGAACCGGCCCTGCTGAGTACCTCCCCACCCCCATGGACTGTCTCCCCCGGTCTCGCACTTTAGTCGGTGTTGATTTTACTGGTCTAATGTTCGTTTTTACAAACTTGTTCTCAGGGTATTTAAACCTAAATGTTATTTGTCGATTACGTTATGACATCGGATGGAAGTTGCAAACCAAAGCTCGTTGCACTTATGTGTAATGACAATAAAATATATTATTATTAGTATTATTATTATCAGAATTCCCTTGAATATAGACCATGCATCCACGAAGGCCTTGTGCGAGAAGGATCACAAAAGAGAAAACTTCCCATAGGAATCTGTGTCTGCTTATAACATGGGGTAGAAAGGGTTTGTGTTATAGAAAATCATGATATTAACAGTTTAAATCCTCTGATGTGGGGAAACTGAATTGGAGAAAGTGTGGATCAAAATAAAATAAAATGAAAAATCTGGACCAAATAGAATACTAAATAGATTAAATGACAAAATATGTGATTGAACAAAGGAAAAGTGGAAAAGAGGCAAGATCAATCAGGCAGCATAATGAGTATACCAACATTACCGCCAACAGTAAATAACTGAATGATGAGGGTAGTAATTATGACCCAAGTTTGAGAAGTTTTAAATACAATATTGCGAGTGCACCAAAATAAGGAATAACATCAATTGCCAAATTATAAAGGGAATGATTTTAAATTGCTCTGTGCTGCCCACATAATGGGTATAACTTTATCTGTAAATCCCACATGCAGGAGAGTATATTGGTAAACTTCAATCCCATATAACCATATAACAATTACAGCACGGAAACAGGCCCTCTCGGCCCTTCCAGTCCGTGCCGACCATTTGTTTTCCCCTAGTCCCATCTACCTGCACTCAGACCATACCCCTCCATTCCCTTCACGTCCATATACCTATCCACTTTACTCTTAAATGTTAAAATCGATCCTGCCTCCACCACTTCTGCTGGAAGCTCATTCCACACAGCCACCACCCTCTGAGTAAAGAAGTTCCCCCTCACATTACCCCGAAACCTCTGTCCCTTAATTCTCATGTCCCATTGTCGACCACTAATGGAATTCTGGAATCTAGGGCTGAGACAGTTATGGGCTCAACCCTCAGCCATGGAGTGATTAAATATGAAATGCTAGAGCAGAGATATCATAGTTTTTGAAGGAATTTGCAGAGAAAGCAAGGGCAAGGATGAATTTGCACACAAGAATGAGAAGTTTAGAACTGTGAGCCTTGTTAGTGCAATGTAATTTTGATTTGAAGGAGACAATTGAATAAATATTGTGGTGACCTGGAATTTGTGGAATGTATAGCGATGCTGTACATTCCATTAAAGTCTGTGCCGAACATTATGCCAAGCTAACCTAATCTCATCCGCCAACACATGATCCGTACCTCTCCATTCCCCACATATCCATGTGCCTATCTAAAATCCTATTAAACGACACTTTTGTATCTGTCTCCACTACTACATCTGTTAGTGCATTCCGGGCACCCACCTGGTGATTTAAAAAGAAGAGGAAGAGCCCCAAACATCTCTTAAACTTTGCCCCCCTCACCTTAAAGCTATGCCCTCTACTCGTTGATGGCTCCAACCTGGGTAAAAAGTTCTGACTGCCTACCCAATCTATAGCTCTCAGAATTTTATATTCTTCTATTTGGTCCCCCCTCAGCCAAAATGAGCCATGTTTTCACTCATTATTGCTAATACTCTCTAAACTAGGTAGCGTTCTGGTAAATCTCCTCTGCATCCTCTCCAAACACTACATGTCCTTCCTGAAATGGAGCGACCAGAACTGTATGCACCAGTCCAAATGTGGTCTCACTGAAGTCTTATATGCTGCATCATGACTTTCGGAATCAATTCCCCAACCAATGAAAGCAAACATACCATATACCTCTTTATTGCTCTATCTACTTCAGTTGCTACTTTCTGTGAGCTGTGGGCTTGGATTCCAAGATTCCTCTGTACATTATTTCCTCTGTACATAGCTTGGCAATGTCATTTACGACATTGCTGAGTCCCAAACATTATAATGCCCTGAAATGGGGGGACTATGTATAAACACTGCTGTAAATGTATACATGGTGAAACCAAAATGTATAAAAATGGCCTTTATTAAAATCTGACAATGTGCACTTTAACCACATGTGATTTTTTTTCCTACTACCAATCTCAAATTGTGGAGTCTTGAGACAAATAAATAAATGAAGGGTCTTTGTCCCAAACATCATGGAGGGCACTATACGTATAAAAAGATTTTGGATTTTCTTTAATCCAACTCGACAAAGCAATTTCAAGGCCCTTCTAATCGTTCATTTGAAAAACTATGGATCAAATTAGGCAATGTAATAGAGATGGAAATTTACATTCTCAATGATGCCCAAGAAAAGTCCACAGGCTGACATTAAGACTGTGAATAGCCTAGTTCAGCATGAGGGTACTCAAAGCTGAGTATTTGAGTCACTTCCAGAGAATGGAGTTTGTAGAACCAAATGGAATGATTTTGGTCCACCGGGAAGATATTTATACTTCTCCAATATTGAATATCAGCTAAGTAGCCTGGCAATTTAGAGATTGTGTATACATTTAAAATAATAAATAAAATGATTAAACCGTAGTTAAGGAACATATCTTTACCCAGAAAATGGCGGAAAAATGCTGGTGGAGGTAAAATCAGAAACACATATCACATTTATTTTATGCAGGTTTGAGATGATGGGCAACAGAAGCTGGTAAGTGAGAATATTAACTCAGACTTTAATTTGGCTAGCTTGAAAATAATGGACAGAATGGTTTAAAAACATCATTTAGTTCTTGCTGCTTATAAGCATCCTTGGTAGTCTTATTAACATCTGTTCATTATAGCATTTGTTTCATTAACAGGTAAAGGAAGAGTGCAGACTTTTGAATGCCCCGCCCATCCCCCCACGGAATGTCAAGCCATCAACATGCAGTCCATCAATTCCTCCTCGGCAAATCCGCCAACAGACGCGTTCTCCCAGCCCGACGCTATCTTACTATTCCTCTGGATTACATAACATGTAAGAAATTATTACAAAGTGCGTCATGTAATATGGCAATCTGACCTCAGCTTTGAGAATTACACAAGGACAAGAAAATGTATTCCAGAATTATTGTAATTGTGGATTGTGATGGTTTAGTTAGTAAGCCTTATACTTTGTAAGGCCAAATGAAGGTTAGAATATATAAAATAGTTCCTTTTGTGAGCACTGTATGAGGATCTCCAACACAATATACACTGCAGTTACTTAAAACTTATTTTAGGTTTAGATTTACTATTATCACATGTACCAAGGTACAGTGAAAAGCTTTGTTTTGCATGTTATCCAATCAGATTAGATAATACTATATATAAATACAATCTAGTCAAACATAAGTACAATAAGTGGAGTAAAGGGAAAATACAGAGTGCAGAATATAGTTCTCAGCATTGTAGAGTGACAGTTCCATAGCGTTCCATTTATGCAATATAGAGATGAATATGACAGCTTATGAAAGAAATGTTCAGAAGCCTGATATTAGTAAGACAATTCTTTTTCTTTTTGATTAGGATATTATCCATTATCCGACTCATTGTGCCATGCTTGATGGCCCTTTCAAAATACATCTTGCCATCAAATTATGATTGGAATGGTAATGATTGCCTGCTTCAAATGGACAGGAAACAGTTTGATGTTCATTTAAATGTTTACTGTCATTTCCATAAGAATCAATATATATCTTTTTTTTTAAATAGAGTTTTAATTTGTTTCCTTTCTACTTTGCGGCATCTCTGCACATTATCTGTTGCTGAATGATTTGACCTTTTTATCAGTTTAAATACCAAATTGAGTCTGGGAGATTTTCAAAGAAAATAAAAGTAGTTCTGTCTATTTTCCAGCCTTTAAGAACACCTTCAGGTATTTATTGAAGATTGAGTATTTCCAAAATGCAAGCCAACCTGTTAGTTTTGCAAGAATGGCACCAGTTTTAAATCAACAAAGCTGCAAATTGTAATTACTACTTTGTTTTTCAGTTTATGCACATGTAAGTATACTATTATTGGAAGGGCTGTGTTGTAAATAAAAGTTTACAATTCTAGCACACCTAAAAGGTGCCTGTGCAAACGGTACTCGGACGTGGCGTCGAAGGACGAGATGCCGAAGCGAAGAAGTGGAAGCCAAATAACCGAACGGAAACAACACCGAAAAGCCAAATAAACAAAAGGGCGCAAGGCCGAAAAGCCAAATAACCGAATGGACGCAAGGCCCAAAAGACAAATAACCGAACAAACGCAATGCCGAAAAGCTAAATAACCAAATGGGCGAGACGCCTAAAAGCCAACTAACCGAACGGAAACAATGCCGAAAAGCCAACTCACCGAAAGGGCGGATCGCCGAAAAGCCAAATAACCGTAAGGACGGGACGTCTAAAAGCCAACTCACCTAACGTACGCATCGCTGAAAAGACAAATTTCGGACATGACGGCACCGGGGGCGGGACTTGTCAGCGATTGAGTCGGTTCAGACCCCCGTGTCCATCACATCACTGGCCGGGGGAGACGGGAAGGTGGGGATCATTTATAGTTTTCCTTCTCCACTTATGGACTTTCCTGAATATATAATAAAACCCCGTGTGATTGGAACTTTCGGTTGATTTAACAAAATAATAATCCAAATTGGTTCCATAGATATTTACACCAACTGTAACGATTATATTTTGACAATGAAATTCTTGCTTTGCTTTAGCACGCCAGAACATAGTAGGCACGAATACTGAACAAATCAGTGTGTCCATATACCATTGCATAACTATATACACACATGAATAATTAAACTGATAGTGCAAATATACAGATTATTGGCAATTAATGTTCACAGTTTTGTCTGAGCCGAGTTTAATAGCCTGATGGCTGTGGGGAAGGAGCTGTTCCTGAACCAGGTCGTTGCAGTCTTCAGGCTCCTGTACCTTCTACCTGAAGGTAGTGGGGAGATGAGTGTGCGGCCAAGGTGTGAATCGACGTTAGTGTCAGCGTGCACGGCCAAGAGACGGGAATTGTCCGCGCTGCGCTGCCTCGGGTCTTTATTCCCACTAAGCAGAATATTTCCAAGTTTCATGGACCCCCAGCTGAGGTGGAGGGTGGCCGTGCCCTGACAGCGCTGACCCGAAACGTCACCCATTCCTTCTCTGTGTAAGCGGGCAAAGGAGCGCATCCTTCGGCACTGCCCGCACTCTCTTCCCGAGGTCAGCGCTGTCCGGCCACGGTTGTTGGAATTCTTCCACATCCGGGACCCCCACCTGAGGCCACGGTCGCCCTCCGCCTCAGCTGGGGGTCCACGGATGTTGGAAGAATTCTGCTTACTGGGAACAAAGTGCCGAGGCAGCGCAACGCGACACTTCCTCTCTCTCGGCCGTGCACGCTGACACTAACTCACGTCGATTCACACTTACTCATATCACTGAACCGACTCAGGGAGCTAAGATTTATTTTTAAAAAGTCATGTTTCTATCATCTGGTTTCTCGATTCACACCCAAAAGACCCACTGGCCTTCAAGGTGCACGGTAATGTATGTAAATGTATTGTGGTAGTCAAAATATAATTGTTACAGTTGGTGTAAATATCTATGGAACCAATTTGGATTATTATTTTATGAAATCAACCGAAAGTTCCAATCACACGGGTTTTATTTTATATTCAGGAAAGTCCAAAAGCAGAGAAGGAAAATTAAAAATGTTCCCCACCTTCCCGTCTCCCCCGGCCAGTGATGTGATGGACGCGGGGGTCTGGATCAATTGCTGACAAATCCCGGCCCCTGCGACATCGTGTCCGTTATTTTACTAATGCGTCCGTTCGGTGAGTTGGCTTTTAGCCATCTCGCCCTTTCGTTTGTTTGGCTTTTTGGCGATCCGCCCTTTCAGTGATGTGGCTTTTCCTGGTCGTTTCCGTTCGGTTAGTTGGCTTTTAGGCGTCTTGCTCTTTCAGTTATTTGGCTTTTCGGTGCTGCGTCCGTTCGGTTATTTTGCTTTTCAGCCTTGCGCCCTTTCGGTTATTTAGCTTTTCAGTGTTGTTTCCGTTTGGTTATTTCGCTTCGCTTCGGCATTTCGTCCTTCGATGCCACGTACACACACGTGTGCAAACATCATCTAATTATGCGGCTGTTATGTTCTTGCCGTGTTCTCTTTTCAATTTAGATAACCTACTGAGTTTTCCCCAACTCAAACCACTTCTAAAAGCAAGTTCCTTCTTCTGTGTCCCAGAGAGTGCAATCAGTTGCTTAGGTATGTAGGCAGATATGTGCCCAGGCAAAAAGAAAGCCGCATTCATTTTTGTTTCATCTTGCAGGTTCACCGTTCCTTCGTGTTATCCTTCCAAAGAAAAGAAAGAGTCGAATACTGTTATTTTACTGCTTAATAACCATATTTGGCTGTTAAAGTTTAAATGAGAAGTTGCAATTATGCTATGTTTAATAGTTTTCATACATTAATCTAAAACATTGCAGGCTTTTAACTTGATTCTCCTAATCTTTCCCCTCACCTAATACTTTTAAATTGACCACTCCCTCAACCAGAGGAAGTGGAATGGTCTCATACTTGTAGCTTCTACTCATTTTCCGTGAGTTCAATTAAATAGTCCCAGGAACCTTAATCATAACTGAAATTTGCCTTTACCTCCATTACCTTTTGGATATTTTCAGCTCTTCAGCCTCTGTTTCCTTTCTATAATCAGACAACCAAAACCATTGACAACATTCTAACCATTGCTAATATTGTTGCTTAAACAAACTTATCATTATCTGATCACTATGTGATCACTTGCAAAATGAAAAATGCCATTATGATTATCTCATGCTGGAAAGGGCCTCCAAAGGGAATTAAAAACTTTCACACAGAGTTCCATGTCCCATTGCAGTTGGTCAAAGAATTGGTACAGTCAATCCTTGTTTGGCCTACAGAATACACCACTTTACTAGATATACACTTCCTAGCTCTGGAAGGCTTTTTGTTAAAGTAATCTATTTTTCAGATTTGTGTCTGCTCTTTGTTCTTTAACTTTATAATACCAGAACCTTTTAATATTCTTAACTGCTGAAAAATACATCTACTACATGTCCTGTTTTTACTGCCCTTCCTCGTCAGACTTGAATGTCTTTGCATCTTCACACGTGCTCTCTCTTCCCTTCCTCTCTCTCTTCTATTGCAGGATCCTTGTTTGTCCCCATCACACCTGTGGGAGGCTGCTTCATCCCTAATGTTTGTCAACTATTCCCACTAGGCTAGGCAGTTTTAACAGGCCATTTTTAGATGTTTTATTTTGCTAACTTGTTTAAAACATGGCACATATACAGTTAATGCCTGCCTCTTGCTTTCTCATTTTAAAACACGTTTAATGTTACAATTAATTATTGAAGAGTTGTAGATGTAAGCCCAATTATTTGAGACTAGAGGTGGTAAGATCGTCTAATTTTACTTTTGAACCCCAGTATTTACATTTTGCACTGAATAAATTGCCTGTTGAAAGCTGATAATGTGGAATTAATTCTCACCCGGATAGATTCAATTGAAGGGAAACTGGTACAATTCTAATCAGATAATACTAATTCTCAACTGCTTTAAATAATTTGCTTTCATGTTTACAGTGGTGCCACAGAGAATGATGCACCTCCATCTAGTGAGAAGCATTCCCCAGCTTCCTGTTACCCTTGTGACTGGATCAACTCTAATTCTATGCACAGTGGAACTAAATCACCGCTTAGAAGCCCCACAATGGACTCGCGTTCAAATCGTTCATCGTGGCCAAACCAACATTATGGGGATATTGATGGCCAAGAGACTGATAATTTTGGATCTCAACAGCGAAGTTATTACAGCTATCCTCGTCACAAAATGTCAAGTACTCCCAAGAATACAGAACCCATACAGTTTCAGTATGGGAGCATTGAGTGTGCTGGGAGATGTGAGGGACTTCATATTACTACATTCCCTGAGCAGCAACAATTGAAGGATGAGGTTGTACACATTACTTCTACTGAATGCCCAAGATCCACCACTTATTTCTCAGAGGACAATGAAGAAAATTGTTTAGAAGATAACACACGGCAAAGTCAACCATGCATCACCTCTTCACCTTGTGCACTAAAATTCAATGATGAGGAATTTGTTGATCTGGAAGCTTTGTTTTTGCCGTTGCCTATTGATGGGGCTGAGGATGAGCCTCATGTTTGTTCAACAGAACTACCCAATAATTTTGCTAACAAAAATACACAGGACATATTTTCTACTCCTCATCCTTTATTGTCCTCTCCTCCGCCCCTGCAATTAGTACAACGTTCATGTGGTGATGGGTCACCTTGGCAGCCACCAACTGATCTTTGTGGACTTTCTATTGAAGAGGTGTCAAAGTGCCTACAATTTATAGGTCTACCTGAGGAGGTTGTGTCACTGTTTGTGGTGGAAAAAATCGATGGAAATTTACTTGTACAGCTTACTGAAGAGATCCTGTCTGAAGATTTTAAATTAAGCAAACTCCAAATCAAGAAACTCTTGCAGTTCATCAGTGGCTGGAGACCTAAGATGTAGTGCATTGACTCGGATAACATGGGTGCAAAGTATCTGACCTCAGCAACTATTGTTTTGCACTAATTAACCATGATTATGTGCTGTATTAAATCAGTTCAGTGAATGGTTTGCTTAGTAACTTTATATCCTGATAGAAATGCCGTCCTAGCAAGAGAGGAGATCTTGTGAACATGTTCCTTGTGCATTACTTTGCTATCATCAATTGCTTGAATTTCTAGAGAATAAAAATGGGTTATCCAATATGTTGTAAATGTAGTCAAGCTGCGAGTGATTTGCAGATCAAGACAATTTTATGCATTTTTGATCAAAATGTCCACTCAATTTGTCTCAGATTGTTGGCGTACAGACTTATGGTCTAACACTACTGTTGTGGGCCAATGCTGCTGCTTAGCCACCCTGTTCACATTATATTCTCATGGTAATTAATGTATAAATTGATGGTGACACTACTTTTTACTACTGGACATAGGTTTCTTTGGGAGATGTACAAATGCAGATTAATTGGAATATCAAGGTTTTTGTGTTGATTATGGAATGAGTAAACTGAACAAATTAACGTTACATTAGATAGGACCAGTTAATACAATAAACTCATTTGGATATTTTAATGTTCTACAATCATGAGGATTATTGCTTTCATCTGAATTTCTTCATTCTCCGATTATGCTTTTTTTTCTATTTCATAATATGTGTAGAAATCTCCTGATGTTAGATTGATAAGCAGACTTGCTAAAAAAACTTGGACGTAAGGGTCGTTTTAACCAATCATCACTTTGAGATGTAGTTTGTACATTAACTGATTCCTTATTCAATGTTACAGTTTAAAACTACAAGTCCAAAGTAGCTGAGAAATAGTATTGTTGAAGTGGGATAGGAGCTGTACAAAGTTGATCGATTGTTGCTTTACAAAGTGTAGGTCAAGACCCAGAGGTGTCATGTTGATTTTGATAAAGACATTCTAGCTGCTTCTACCATTCACCAACCTAGTGGTGTTAATTTTTGGGCTCTTTTGAAAATAATGAAATAGAATAATAACTGACAAAGAAAGTGTCTTTCAATACCTCAGGGCATCCCAAAACACTTTAGTCAGTTACCTAGTTTTGAACTATCTTGCCTGAGGTAATTAATGGAGAGAATGTAACAACTATTTATGTACAGCAGGATTCTAGAAATTGCAGTGCAAAACAAAATAGCTGTTTTTTTGATGTTCGTTGAGGGTTAACTGCGATGACACTGGATAATTATTGCATACTAAGTTAGATTAGTGCCATGGGGTTCTTTATATCCAACTGAGGTAGCAGATGAGCCATTTCATCCTATTTGAAAAATGGCACCCGAGAACACACAACTTTTCTATTGTGCTGGCATTTCAGGCTCAATATTTGTGCTCAAATCTCTACAGTGAGACCAAAATCCACAGTCATCCTCTTAGAAATGAAAGTTATAGTAGGTTAGCTCAATTGTGTGCTACAGACGTGATAGGTACTTGGAGAGCTGAATTCCATCCATTTGTAATCAATGGCTGAAAATGTGTGGCAATACTCCTTAAGTATTTTTCCAGATGTGAGAGCTTGCATTTAGGTTTTACTCTTTTTTGCTCCGTAACAGTGACTGCCCTTCCAAATAATTTTGTTTGTATATTTTTGAGAGATGTAGTAAGGCACTAAATAAATCCAGATAACTGTAAAATTATGTGTACTCATGTTAAGATGACATTTTCTGTTGGTTATAACTGAGCTTAAAACGTTTGAGCTAAAAAACAGTAAATCTCTCAAATGTCACATTCTCTGTCAATTCAGTGTTTACAAATGTATATAGCAATGCTGGGTTTAAGTAATTTTGATAGCCATTAAAAAATTGGTACATTTTTAACCTCTTCATTTTGCCAAACACTTAACGGATTGTATTGAATTTGAATTCTCACTTCCAAATCTCGGCTGGAATACTGAGAACCCTGTGGGGGTGTCACAGACAAGCACACCATAAAAAGACACAAATTGCTGGAGTAACTCAGCGGGTCAGGCAGCATTTCTGGAAGACATGAATGTGATGTTTCAGGTTGAAATCCTTCAGAATGAAGAAGGGACCCAAACAGAAAACGTTGTGGCGGCATCTGGTGGTGAGCTGCGCATAATAAGAACCCTCGGCTCTGGTGGGAGGAGTCAAGTGTCACGGTGACGGGAGGTGCAGGCCATTGGGCTTCCAGGGCGGTATATAAGGTCGGGCAACGCCTGTGCCCCATGGTAGGAATTAAGAGCTGTACGGAGGAAGAATAAACGACAATTGCTTGCACAAACCTGCGTCCTGCGTTATTCCTGGCTGGACATCTGCGTCCCCGCCACAAAGTTGTCTATCATATCTTCTAGAGATGCTGTCTGGTCTGCTGAGTTACTACAGTACTTCGTGTCTTTTTTTTGTAACCGGCATCTGCAGTTCCTTGTCTACAAGCACAACACCATCTTGGTGTTTTGGATTGGGTAGTAAATATGGCTTTGGCACCAAAATATTTATCCTACCAATAAGAAACAGTTACTGAGTAAATCAATTAATCTTTTTTGCCTATTCACAACAAACCTAACATCTTGAATCTGAGGTGGGGCCATTATTTTGAATTAAATGTGCGTGGTCTATTACACAATACTGGACCGTGACATACCATTTGTTTAACAGACTTCATTCAGCATGGAAGAATTGTGAGATCCTTGAATATTTCTGAGATGCTAAGAAACATTAATGATCTATTAGAATAAAGTAAAACAAATAATAATTTGAAATAGAAACTGACATTTAAAATTTAAAAAGTTTTAAAAGTCTAAATTAACAGTCTTGAATATGTGAATGAACGTATGCAGTGACATATTGTGGAAAATTTTGGGCTTTTGTGCTTTAATGAATTTCAGTCTACTGGGCCATAATGTTTAATTCATTGTGATCCATGGGTTGCCTTCTGGGAAACACCTGTGGTGTAGCTCATCTGTTACATGGCAGCATAGGGTGTCTCTATGTACCTAAGATGCTGCTGCAAACAAGATTTTCATTATATCTATACCTCACTTTCATTCTGCAAATAACAATAAACCCAACTTGACGTGACTAGCAAGTGACCTGCTGCAGTGACAAAGATGTAGTTGACATCAAAGAGACTCTGACTTGATGGCTGTCAAACTTGCTATTCAAATTGAGTGTTCACGCTCGCCGGAGATCTGTCAAAAATTATTGTTAATAAGTTTTTAATTAAAAAACAACAAATACAACTATCATATGTAACTCCACAGAAACAGGCCCTTTAGCCAATCGGGTCCACATTGATCATCACCTATCCATTTATACTAATCCTACATTAATATAAATTTGATTCTCCTCACGTCATCTTCTACCCCCAGATTCTACTGTTGCCTCCACTTTGGGGCGATTTAATATCCAATTAACTTATGTACTAGCATGTCTTTAAGATGCGGGTGGAAACCAGAGCATTCTGAGTATAGAATGACAAATGAAGATCTAACAATTATTTCTCTAGATGCAGAAAAAGCTTTCGACCAAGTGGAATGGTCTTATCTTTTCACAGTGTTCGAAAAATTTCAATTGGGAGAAAACTTTACTTTATGGGTGAAGCTTTTATACACTAATCCGACAGCCAGAATACTGACAAATCAAATGCTTTCACCTAAATTTTATTTATCTAGGGTTAATAGACATGGATGTGCCCTTTCTCCAATGTTATTTGCTTTAGCCATAGAACCTCTTGCCGAGAGTATCAGGTCCCATTCAGGCATTTATGAATATAATACCAAATATACCACCAATAAAATCTCGTTATATGCAGATAATGTACTTCTATACATTACTAATCCCCAAGTTAGTATTCCAAATGTTCTAAACATTATAGAACAATTTGGTTCTTTCTCAGGATATAGAATAAATTGGAATAAAAGTGAAATTATGCCAATAAAAGAACAAGACCCTTCTCAACTCCAAAAATTTCCTTTTAGAATTGTTACTGAAAAGTCGGAATTTTCGGAATTTACGAGACGAGAAAGTATTCCTCTCTGTTTGAAATAAACTTTCCACCATTAATTACTAAACTATATGCCTACATTCAATTTTGGAAAACACTTCCTATCTCCCTTATAGGTAGATTAAATGCCATAAATATGATCTTCCTTCTGCAACTTTTATATTGATTTCAATCAATACCGATATATCTCCCTAAAAGTTAAAAAAAAAAACTGATTCTATTGTCACTAACTTTATTTGGGACTATAAAATCCATAGAATATACAAAAGACATTTGTGCAAATCCAAAGAAAATGGAGGATTAGCTCTTCCTAATTTTCTTTTTTACTACTGGGCAACTAACATTAAAAATATAACCTTCTGGTTGGACGAAACATGTCAACATGTAAATTGGTTAAAAATGGAGAGGGAAGATTGTTTGCCTTTTAGTATAGGCTCGATCCTCCTATCTCCAACACATTTGAATAAGTCAATTTATGAGCAAAATCCGATAATACATTGTACTATCCGTATCTGGAAACAGATGAAATTCAGTCTTAAATTGAGAAACATGTCTCTCCTTCTTCCTATTGCAAACAATCCCTTGTTTAAACCGTCTACTTTAGATATGGTGTTTGTTCAATGGAAGAACCTGGGAATTAATACCGTGGGAGACCTCTATAAGAAGGGGACTTTCTTTTCAAGAACTACAGGAGAAATATCACTTGAACGCAACAATTTTTAGATACCTTCAAATCCGAGATTATGTGAAAACATATACACAAGACTCTCCTCTCATGGGTCCCGATATATTAGACGATTGTTTGAATAGACATGCTGATACAAGTAAGTTGATATTTTAAATTTATAACACACTCTTAAATATTGATACCCCACCTTCTAAGATTTATAGGCGAGCATGGGAAGACGAGCTGGGTTTATCCATTTCAAAAGATATATGGGAGGAAAGCCTCCTACACATACATTACTGTTCTTTAAATGTCAAGCATTGCCTGATACAATTCAAAGTATTTCATAGGTTATACTACTCAAAGACCAAATTGAATAAGATTTTCCCAGCTGTCTCCTCTCTCTGTGATAAATGGCATCTCCAAGAAGCTACCCTAACCCATTATTTTGTATTCTGTATAAAAATACAACATTTCTGGATGGGAATATTCAATACCATTTCCAAAACACATAAAATTCAATTGGAAACAGATTCAAAATTAATAATATTAGGAATGTCAGAGAGATGCATTAAGTTAACGATATTCCAAAGACATCTCCTTGATTATGGTTTAATAACTGCGAAAAAACATATATTTAAATTCTTGAAAAAGATAACAGTTCCCACAGTGAAGATGTGGATCACAGAAATGACCGAGACACTACATTTAGAAAGAATAAGGCTTGTTTTGTCTGACAAATCAGACCAATTTTCCAAAATATGGTCTCCTTTCATTGAATTTCTTCAACAACAGAATGGTTGAACACAAATTCAAAACCGACGCTAGGGTTGGGTGAGCGGGCGTATGGAACGGTAGTGGGATATATCTCCGCTTTTTGTTCACCTCTTTGTTAGTTCAGGGGTTTTTTCTTCTTTCTTTTTCGTATCTTTCTTCTTTCTTTTCATTCTTTCCTTTTTACTTTTTTTCCCATTCACTTATCAGTTTATAAAATGTTAAAACTGAAGCTGTACAAAAATTGTATAATTGTTATGCCGATTACTTTCTCCTTGTACAATTGCTTCTAATAAAATAAATATTACAAAAACAAAACAAAATCTGGATCTCAGGCACTGAGAGTTACCTTCAACAGCTGATTTCTTGCTTTGATTTGAATGGACTTGCTGTTCTTCTACAATGAAATTTGCAGGGCAGGTATCCCAGCATGAGAAATGGGAAACTTGTAGAAGTGCACACTGCGCTATTGTATTTCTGACTGGCAGCAGAGACACCTCATGACCAGTGTTACGCTGAGCAGAAGACTGGACCATAGTATCTGGACCAGCCAGTTGTGAGTGTTTCCATCAACAGATTTGTCAAAGCTCTCAGAGGACATTTTTGGTATTATTATAAATCTCTAAGCCTGCCATTTTCACCCATTCCTTCTATTAAAACCAAAGGGGGGGAAAACGGCATTAGTTTGCACAGGATTAATCAATATAAAATATCAAATCAGCACATTTTGGCCAAATCTAAGCTCACATGGTGAACTGGAACTCAATGTTGGAATGCAGTTGGCTGCCCAGCGGGGACCCACCAATATGAAAATGTAAAAGTTGCTGTTATGTGAAGGGTTATTGATGTATTCTCACCGATTATACAACGTCTTCCTCATCTTGAGTTTATACTCTAGTATTATTTTAAGAATACAATATTCCATGAGTTCCCAAATGTTCCTCAGTGGTGCAGCTGGTAGACCTGCTGCCTCACAGCATCAGAGACCTGGCTTCAATCCTGACTTCTGGTCATGTCTGATGGAGTGTGCTCATTTTCCCTGTGACTGGGTGGGTTTCAACCAGGTGCTCTGGTTTCCTCCCATATCCTAAAGATGTGCTGGTTTGTAGTTTAACAGCCCCTAAAATTGCCTTCAGTGTGTCGGGAATGGAAGTTAAAATGGAATAACATAGAACTAGAGTGAACTGGTGGTTGATGGTCATTTAAACTACATTTACACGCATCTATGGGATGTTGGGACATCGGTTTGCGGGAACGGCTCCAGTACATCAAGCACGCAGGCCAACTGGACTTTGCATAATGGTGCCAATAATGGCAGTGTCCGCATGTGCAATACATGCAAACTGTGCAGTTCCATATGTGACAAATAAAGCACGATTGACTATTGATGTGGAAGGAAAATGGAAACCTATGATGTTACTTGGAGAACGTGCAAACTCTACACAGACAACACCCGAGGTCAGATTCAAACCCAGGTCACCGGTGCTGCGAGGCAACAACTCTACCAGCTGCACCACTGTCTCTTAGAGGTGTACAACATTTTGTGAAGCATAAATAGAGTAGGTTTAAGAAACCATTCTCTATGGCAGAGATGACCATAGACAGAGGGCAAATCATTGACAGAGGGCAATGATATAAGATTAATTAATAAGAAATTTAAAGGAGATCTAAGGATTTTTTTTCCACCCAGAGTGGCTGGAATCTGGAACACAATGCCTAGAAGGTGCTGAAGGCAGTTACTCTCACATCCCTCATAAAACTAAAGTAAATATGCATCAAGGGGGACAGCTCCAATAGGTGTGCTTGTCAGAAGCCAATTGTCCTAGTACCAGGACATCACTGCAGATATTATTTGGCAATCACCCAGACCCAACCATTTGGCTTGACTCATCAACGACCTTCCTTATGTAATAAGATCAGCAAAGAAGATAATTACTAATAGTTTACAACGCTGTATTGGACAAAAGGATGCTGGAACCATAGCGACTTGTGTACTGTTGCAGTGTAACATTTCTATTATTATTCCTACACTCTAGTACTATTCCTACACTCTAGTACTGAAGTATGATTGTGCCTATGTATAGTAAGATTTTTCCTGAACTGTATAAAATAAAGGAATTTCACTGTACCTAATGCATGTGACATAAAGTACTATTAACCATTATTTAAGAAACATGGATAAGCACCTGAATTACCAAGGTGTAGCAGACTACAGATGGGATGGGATTAATATAGGATTTGTTGGTCAGCATGAACGGTGGGCTGAAAGGCCTACTTCTGAGTTGTATGTCTCTGTGACGATGAATATAATGACTAAGGAATTTGAGCATACAGCTATAAATAAATATTTCATCTTCGTTAAGAATCTGTGTAAGGGCTACAACAAAATCGATATAACAATTGATATAAACCTGTTGCATCTGTAAAATAAACAATTTTGATGGAATCATCATATACCCAGAACATTAACTATTTCTCCTTGGTAACGATTCTGCCTAACATCAATTTTGATGGAAGATCATATACCCAGAACATGTGAATTAGCTAAAGGAGGAGGCCACTTGGTCCCTCAAGTCTGCTTTTCCATTTTGTAACAGCATGACTGCTCTGATTGTATCTTAAAGTCTACATTTTTAGTTACCCATGTTCATCCTCTTGTTTATTAAATATCTACCTACCTTTGCTTTAAAAATATTCAGACTCTGCTTCCACTGATGTTTCAGGAAGAAAGTTAAAAAAATTCATGATCATCATAAAGAAACCTCTTTTGTTTCTTCATAGATTCATTTTACTTTGCACATTTAAAATTATTAAATCGTTGGCAATGTCTATGGTGAAAGCTTTCAAGTATAGCATTTGTTCTGTGAGAATAATTTTCAAATAAACACAGAAATTTCTCTCTGGTCACGAGCTACAGATGTGGAAGAGGATTTGCTGCCAGTTATGCTCGGCTCTGGTATCCAGTACTCTCAGGTGTAACCAAAGATGGAACATTTCTCCAGCATGTTTCAAAATTTAGTTTCTTTAGCCAAAGAAAATTGTCCTTTTGCCAATGTCCAGATATAAAACTAATAGGTTTTAGAATGATACATAGAACTTGGGAAATACTCAGCAATTAAGTAGCCACAGGAAATGCTTGTCTGAGCAAGGCAAAGGAGACTCAAATAACAAAGAACAGTACAGCACAGGAACAGGCCCTTCGGTCCACAATGACTGTGCCGAACATGATGGCAAATTAAACAAATCCCTTCTGCCTGCAGATGATCCATATTCTTCCAATCCTTGCATATTCTTAAAGCCTCAAATGCCACTGTTTAAACACTCCAGGTCAATATCATTTTACCAATTCCTTAGTAAAGTAATATAGCTTTCAAACTGTCTCTTTTTCCACAGATACTGACTGGCTGTTGAGAACTTCAAGCACTTTCTGTAATATTTACAATTTCGGGAGGTGCATTTTGCTTTTGAATGATAACATTTTAGTTCAAAATATTGAGCTATTTAAGCAAGGCAGTTTTGGTTAGTTTTTGTTTTACTGTTGATCATCTGTCAAAACACTTGAGATTAGATTTGATGGTTAAGCTACTCTGCCTTTCTAAATTGCAAATATTTGAAAATGAAAATCGGGTGTACTAGTTATTCCATGAAGATCCTGCAATCCTACATGGAAAAATACAAATATATATAGTGCTATAACAATCCAAATATTATTAATTCTTTAAATAATCCTTCCAATCATACAAAAGGTAAGGTAGTTTGTGAGCAGCATTCTTGTGTTTATTGGATTGCTTTTTTGATTGGTTCTTGTGAGAAAAGTGAGCCTAAATATGTTTTGTACTGTTAATTGTTCATGAAACAGTTGCCAAAAACTATTGAGACACGTCTCTAAAAATGTAGCACATTAAATAACTTTTAATAATGTTTATTCAAGCCATCTTCTATTTAAATGGTTTGATGCTGTTTCTGCATTGGGTAAATTAAACTGCTTGTATACGGAACACATCTAGTTGTTGGTTTTAGTTTTTTTTTCCTTTTTCGTGTGGGTGTATGGTAATTCTCATATCACTCTACCTAAATTGGTACATGTGACAATAAAAGACCTTTGAAACCTTTGAATGTACGGGTCAAATCACCTATTTACTGCCTGTGAGCAATAAACATCCCCAGGTTTTCTTGGTACGCAATATCAAGAAAGGAAGATGATTGATAATTCGGCATATACCAAACGTTACAACGTTTGTTTCTAGGAGCCAAGAGTGTTTTTGAAACTTTCCTTTTGGTGTGAATGTGAGTTTAGAAATGTTGGAAGGAGTGAGGCAGAAATGTAACACTTTCCATTCCATTTCACTCTACGACTGTTGTGGTTAGGGTTGCCATCTTGCTTAAACAAAAGTTGTATTCACTTTCGGTTAATATATAGCATTTTTATCTAGAGGTCTATATAATAAAGCTAAAGAAAGCTTATATTGATATAGGTTTATTCATCTCTCGTTTGTTGCCTTATTTTGGAGATTTATTTTCTACGTGCTCTTGTTTTTTTTCCTCATTGTTGAAATTGTAAATATTTTTATCAGGAACTTCCCCATTTCTGATTAGTGGAATAGACTGGACGTGATCTGACTGGTGTACAAAGGTTATGGAAGTCACTAGAAAAGCATGACCTTGATTTCTCCCACAAGTCTAACATTATTTATGTAATTTGTGATCAGCAGTTCCCCAGCACTGATCTGCGTGGAACTCCATTATCCATTACCTTCCACTGCATATAACTGCCCTTTTATTCTCACATTCAAATCAAGCACATTGCTTCATATAATAAAAGTAATATGAGGTATCTTGATATGGGCTTTTGAAAAGCTAGATAATATACATTTACTATATTACAATTGTCTGCTCTCTTCCTTTTTAAAAATACTTATTAGATTCACAGATAATCATTAATATGTTTCATCTCTAATTGTTATTTTACTTCGGAGTCACGTGAGTGAACTACGTGAAACCCCTCCAGCACGCATGCGGACATTAGCGTTCATGCAGTGCAACCGCGACGAACGGGAGTTCAAGGCGCTCCCCCGCTACAAATTGAAAGTCGGGCCGACAGTAAGTTTACCGTGGCCGTGGTGTCTTTCCTCTCTGTGGTCTTGTGTTCCAGGAGAATGAGCAAGGCCCGAGGTAAAGAAGTCTGCAGCTCGCCCCCGTTCGTCTCGCGTTGAGGAATGCTCTTTGGAGGGGGGCAAGAGGCGGCGGTTATAACTACCGAGCCGAGCCCCAGCACCGCTAGTGCTGCCTGAGCAGCGGTCTGGAGGTACCTACAGCCGGAAACCGGGCGGTAGTGTCCGACGTTTTCGATGAAAGATGCCTTACCGCTCGAGATCACAGGCAGCCGCCTAAAGCCGCATGGAACGGCTTTATGGAGGCAATATGCTCCCATCGAGATCTCTGAGAGAGCAGCAGCAGCCTCGCCCAAGGGAGTTCAGGCACTCCCGCAGTGCCTTTTACGGCACTGGCCATTGCTTCACCTTCTTTTGAAGACAGCATTGGCGACCACGTCTGGGCTGGTCAAGAAGAGGGGTCACTGGCTGAAGATTTCGGGAGTACGCAGGGTGTACAGGAACAGGAAGAGCTGCTGGGTGGTGGGTCAACCGCTAACGTTGCCATTCCACAAGCGGGTCGCCATTTAGAGCCGAAACTTGCAGCCAGCATTAACCACCTGTCCTCTAAACCCCTACAAGAACAAGTGGTCAATGAGGCTCTTCAACTATAACCAGCCCCAGGAAATTGTACATCTTTGAATGTAAACCTGCTGTTCAATAGCCAAATTTGGGGACATTTGGGGCAGAACATCAGAAACCTGGAGTTGAAGCTCCAGAAGATCTTAAATTCCTGACTGCAGGAATAACATCTTATGCTCGGTCCATTGATGGTGCGGGACAACTCCACAAATCAGCAAGACACATTAGCTCTGCGTGCACCACTCAATATGAGATAAATAATTTGCGAAAGGAGATTATCAAGCCTGCCCTCAACCCCTAAATTTGCGGGACCTCTGCAAAAACACCCGGGTCAGAACCACCTATTCTGCTCTTTGGGAAAGACCTTCCAAAAAAGGTGAAAGACCTGAATAAGAATCCAAGACCTTTGGTCTCGTGAGGCAGTTTGGGACCGAGCAGACCCAACAAACCCAGGCGGCAGTACCCCCATGGCGTCCACCAGTCGACGACCACACTATGGGACTGGTTGAAAGCTCGGGTCCGCAACCATTCCCCGTAAGCCTTTTTAGGCCAGGGCCCAGAGCGGACCCCATGGAAAATGCGCCACCGCCCAACAACATCGAGATCAACATCAACCCTCTACAGCCCAGCAGACGCCTCATCAACCCAGCGAAGAGGCAGAAGAAGCACCAATAACCATGGAGGTTAGGTGGTCTGGTTCCTCTCAGCATATAGCATAGGGGCTCTGTGCTAACAGGGGGGAGATTGCACTTGTTTTTGGATGCATGGGAATCCATCACAATGACAAGTAATATACTCAGCAGCGTTCATGGCTACAAAATTGACTTTTGTCCATAAAGATTTTCCACCAGTTCAGCATATACCCAAAAGGGTATTCACCCTCTCAGTCAAGGAAAAACAAGAGGGTCAAAGCTGAACTGATGAGATTACAAGCTAAAGGTGTCATTGAAAGAACAAAACATGAACCTTTGGAATTTGTGTCTAATATTCTAGGGGTACTTTCTAGCAAGCATTGATTTAAAAGATGCCTACTACTCAGTACCCATACACAAGGACCATCGAAAATATTTAAAATTTATCTGGATGAAACAGCTATGGCAATATAAAGCTTACCAAATGGGCTAACCTCTGCTCCAAAGGTTGTTCACTAAAATCTTAAAACCTGCCTTGGCATTATTGAGGAAACAAAAGCAATATAGTCATGGCGTATTTAGACGACATTTTAATAGTAAGGGAAAACCTTGGAGACAGCTATTTTGGCAGTCGCAGCCACCAAACGTTGTTTGAAACTTTGGGTTTGTCATACATCCAGAAAAATCCAATCTTACACAACCGTCCACTGCCATGGACTATCTTGGATTTACGATAGATACTGTTCGCATGATTGTAACTCTGCCGAAGGGGAAAGCATCAGAATTGGCGCTATCATGCAACAAACTCATGAATAAACATCAGCCAACCATACCGGGAAGTAGCTAGAGTTATTGGCAAAATGGTAGGCAGCTTTCCCAGCTGTACAATTTGGGCCTTTTGCACTATCAAAATTTGCAAAGAGCTAAAAGTGCATGCACTAAAGCAAAACTCAGGTCACTTTGACCGAGCTATGAGTTTAACTGCTGAAATCCATTCCAGAGTTACAATGGTGGGTCGAGGAATGTAAGACTCAGCTCCAGTCCCATTATGATCACCAACCCAGTATTAACCATTCAAACGGATGCCAGTGCGTTTGGGCTGGGGAGCAACTAACATGCAATCCAGCACAGGGGGCAGATGGAGTAAATTTGAATCATCTTGCCTACAGACACGGGTATCAACTATTTAGAAATGTTGGGTGCGTTTTTATGGGTTTTAAAAAAGCATATTCCATGTAATACCGCATCATGCACATGTCCGGTTGCAACTAGATAATACCACGGTGGTGGCTTATAATCAATCACATGGGTGGTGTTAAAGTCGATATCGTGTGACAATTTGGCCAACCTAATCTGGCAATGGTTGTGTTGAAAGGCATATTTGGTTATCAGCAACTTACCTTCCAGGTAAGCAAAATACAGTGGCAGACACCAGGTCACGTAGATTTAATGATAACATCGAATGGATGTTAAATCCCAAAGTGTTTGCTGAAATTACAAAGCAATATGGCACACCAGATATCGATCTATTTGCATCCAGGCTGAATCACCAGGTACCAACGTATGTCGCTTGGGAACCATACCCTGAGGCAGCAGCAGTTGATGCATTCTCGCTGCATTGGGGGAAAATGTTCTTTTATGCTTTTCCTCCTTCTTCTGCCTCATCAGTCGGGTATTACGCAAGATTCAATTGGATTCCGCTTCAGGAATCTTGATAATACCTGACTGGGCCTACACAGCCATGGTTCCCAGTGGCTTTCGACATGGCTGTTGAAACACCGTTGGAATTTCCCCAGCAGTCGACAGTTATTAAATCCACTCCAGTGTCAGGCATTAGTCCACCCGAGCCATGACAGAGTCAATCTCCCTGGCTTTGCAGATTCTAAAAAGACCTCTACTGGGCCTGGGACTGTCTGAGGACGCCATCAACATGATGACCGCATCTCACCGGGAGTCCACCAGGAGACAATACCTGACCAATATAAGAAAATGGGAACGGTATTGCTCCAAAACAGGAACTACCTACACCACAGCTACAGCCACCAGTGTTGTGGAGTTTTCTGCTTGGATTACATCGGGAAGGACTCAGCTACAGCGCCATTAATACAGCCAGGAGTGCGTTGTCAGCTTATTTGGTTCCAGCAGCAGGACAACTGACTTTGGGGTCCCATCCACTAGTGGTCAAAATCATGAGGGGCATTTTTAACACCAATCCCCCCTAGGCCTAGGTACACTCAGATCTGGGATGTCAGCATAGTACTGACGTACCTTAGGGATGGCCACCACCCAGGTCACTTACTCTGGAACAAACTTACACTGAAATCAGTCATGCTCATGGCTCTAGTGTCAGCTCAAAGGGTACAGTCCCTCCACCTTCTGAGGCTGGACAGCATGACAGAGTCATTGGACTGTATCACATTTCACATTCAGGGGCTGGTCAAACAATCTAGACCAGGTACCACGCCTCCAGTTATGGAGTTCCGGGCATATTCACCTGACCCACGGTTGTGTGCCAAGACCCATCTCGCCAACTACATAGACACAACATATAACTTAAGAGGGAGAGAAAAAAGCCTTATGGATAAGCCACAAGAAGCCTCATGGTCAGTGACGAGCCAAACCATTTCAAGGTGGCTCAAGCAGGTGCTTAAGTCCGCGGGAATCGATACAATGTGTACAAATCTCATTCCACCAGGCTGCATCTACGTCGGCGCTAGGCAAATGGATGTGCCTATGGACCATATTCTGGCCAGAGCAGGATGGTCCTCGGAAAGAACTTTCCAAAGGTTTTATAATAAGCCGCTGGCGGAGCCCTGCTACATTTGCAGACAGAATTTTAGAGTCTGCAGATAATATTTAATTTAAGCCCGGGGAGCTCTCTGTTTTTTGTTGTTATTAATAAACCTTTTTTGTTCACAAACAGGTTATTGTTGATTGTATAACATGCTTCCTCCCTCAAGGTCTTCAGGCAGTGAGTGAAGCATGAGCTGGTACAACGGTTCGATTCACAGAGCTTTGAAGTCTTCACGAGTCACTCACGTGACTCCGAAGTAAAATAGTAAGATTAAATGAGAACTTAACCCAGTTCGAAGTTTGATCTGTATTTTATGAGGAGTTACGATGAGGGATACGTGCCCTCCGCTCCCACCCTCTATTATACGATCAACTGTAATTAAGTTCTTATTTTTTCTTTACTATATTTATTTCAATTGTTGTGTTTTTCTGTGAATCCACACCGCTGCTTTGAAGAAATGTCGCGCATGGCGTGCTGGACGGGGTCTTCACGTATCCCTCATCGTAACTCCTCATAAAATACAGATCAAACTTCGAACTGGTAAGTTCTCATTAATCTTAACTATTTTTTTCTACCACGTATTAATCTGAATGACTGTCATTCCAATGATATGTTCTTTCCACCTTCTTACAAAATAGCTATTGTATGAGTGGTCTGCCTGTTCCCATGGTACAGCTTCCAATGGAATTCCTAAATATGATTAGCATTTTGCTGTCTTTACTCTGGATTGTTTTAAATAACGTGCATGGAATCCATTTGATCCTGTGGTTTAATCCTTTGATGTAGGAAAGTGCAGATGCTGGTTTAAATGAAGATAGATACAAAATGCTGGAGTAACTCAGCAGGATGGGCAGCATTTCTGGACAGAATGAAAGAGTGATGTTTCAGGTCGAGACCCTTCTTCAGAAGTCAAAACGTCACCCATTCCTTCTGTCCAGAGATGCTGCCTGTCCCATTTAATCCTATGGGTTTGATTATCTTATTTCATGTAAGTGCACTTATTTCATTACCATTCCATCTTATGTGCTATCTCCCTCGCAAATACTAAAGCAAAATTATGATATCCTGATTTCTGCCATTTCCTAATCATGATCTGTAGTAATATTTGTACCCATCTGTGTTTTGTTGATGCATCTGCAAAATATTTTATTCCTTCATTTTATAAAGTTGTTCTTATCTTTCTCTATTTTTTTTAACTTTACCAATCCTTTTAATCATGCACTCCTTTTATTAATGTAATGTAAGTGTGTGTCCTTGCCCTCAATTGCACCCTAATCAACATTTATTTTGCTACCTTGCTTACTGTATCACATTTTTTTCTGCATTCCGAATACTCTGTGTCCGAGCGCAACGTGAGGAGGGCTCTGACAGGTGTGAACACTAGGAAAGCTGTAGGCCCTGATGGTATATCTGGGTGAATACTAAATTGTTGTGCTAATCAGCTCATTCCAGTGATCACCACAATATTCAACATATCCCTCTCCCTCCTTCACCCTGAACACAGGATCCCCACAGGGTTGCATCCTCAGCCCCCCCACTGTACACCCTGTACATGACTGTGGCCAGGTTCAGCACTAACTCCATCATTAAGTTTGCTGATGACACGCTGGAGGTGGGCCTGATCTCCGATAACGATAAGAAGGCCTACCTGGAGGAGGTGGTTGACCTGACACTCTGGTGTCAGAATAACAGCCCCCTCTTGAATGTCACAAAAACTAAGGAGCTGATTGTGGAGTTTAGGGCACAACAACCGAGGACGTACACGCCACTGGGGATTAATGGGACTACAGTGGATAGGGTGAGCAGCTTTAAATACCTGGGAGTCCTTATCACAGAGGATCTGACATGGACAACACACACTGCCGTACTGGTGAGAAAGGTAAGGTAGCACCTAAGATACCACCACAAGCAGCTGAGGAAATTCAGAGTCTGAGGATCCTTCAATCCTTCTACTCTGGTGCTGTAGAAAGTATCCTGACCGGAAACATCTTTATCTGGTTTGGCAACAGCTCTGTCCAGGACGGGAAGGCTCTGCAGGGAGTAATGCGTTTGGCCAAATGCACCACGGGAACTACAATCTCGCCCCTCCCCCTGCAGGTCCTATACACCAGGAGATGCAGATCCAGAGCCAGCAAGATCATGAAGGACCCCTACCACACCAGCAATGGACTGTTCCAGCTGCTACGGTCAGGCAAGCGCCTCCGCTGTCACGTTGCGAAAACAGGATGAGACAGCGTGTCTTTCCACAGGCGATCAGGACTGTAAACTCTTATCTCACCAGGGCGTAAATACTGTTGTGTCTTTATT
This sequence comes from Okamejei kenojei, assembly GCA_035221665.1. NCBI lineage: Eukaryota > Metazoa > Chordata > Chondrichthyes > Rajiformes > Rajidae > Okamejei > Okamejei kenojei. Next base: position 47,029,419 of record CM069134.1, on the reverse strand, counting down.
AAATGTAAATAATGGTTCTGTTCTGTTGCTTTGCACAATCCCGCAAGCATTGCCACTTTCATTTCACTACATCTTGCATGTGCCTGTGACAAATAAAGTTGACTTGACTGTTTAGAATGTGTAAGAAGGAACTGCAGATGCTGGTTTAAACCGAAGATAGACACAAAAAACAGGAGTAACTCAGCGGGACAAGCAGCATCTCTGGAGAAGGGAATGGGTGACATTTCGGGTCCAGACCCTTCTTCAGACTAAATATACTAGGTATGTTACAAAACTTACCTTCAGCGGCGCTGCAGTTCTGTCACTGCCCGTGTGCGCGACTATGGCACCTTTGAGAGGGGGGCGGGTTTAAAATGCCGTTTTCTCCAGCCTGTTCAAATCGATCTTCGTCAGGCTGTTTAGTTGCTGAAGAGAAATGGCTCCGACGTACATTCTCTGGTTTTTTTTAAACTACGCTGGATAATTTAATAGCAGGAGTAAATTAAAAAGCGTCTTCTAAAGCCGTCAACGCCGACAACGGGACGGATCTCACGTACGGGACAAAGCAAGGTACGCCGTTTATTTTTACATATAAACGTGCTTCTTATGATGCATTTAATCAAAATTTCATGTTGCGAAAAGTTGACTTAGGCCCCATACGAACTGGCAGTATTTTTCCTGCTGATATGGGGTTTAAATTCACCGCAAATGCAACGTTCTAAACAATCGCGTTCAACAAAATCCCACTCGCAAGATTATTTAAATGCCCATTAATTCACGGGAATTAAACACTAAATTCCTTCCATTCCGCCTATAAATTCATGACAATGAGATTTAAAAATCATTTTATATTGTGAATTCTTGTGTGAATGTTATTTGGACACATGGGCTATTTAAAAATGTTAACCTCTTCTTAAGAAATGGATAGATGTTCAGATCTAGTAATTGAATTTTGTAATTAGCTACAATTAGGTAACTAACTAATTATATGCTTTAATTTCAGGTCATCCAAGTAAGATTGTTTCATATTTGTTTCAGAATGCTTCAATCTATAATAACTGAAAATTTCATTCAGTTCTCTTAATTTTTAAGAAAGTTATGGGCTTTTGACTCCTTGATCACAGCTTTTGAGTTAAGTCATGGAAAAGCAATAGGGAACAAGATGCTAATTTCTGAGTATGAAAATGGCTATAACCTTTTTAATACTGAAGATATGAAAGTGAATTAGGTGTCAAATGAAACTTCTTCTTATGCTTTATCTGATGGGGTAAATTGCAGACTTGATTTTTAAAATCTCAAAATTTTGTAACATTGCCAAATTTCCTTGTCGTTCGGTGTCTATTAATATATTGATGTTTACATCTTCCTTTATCTCCATTATCATATTTTAGTGTGTAATTTGCTGTCTTAATGTCCTCTTGTTTTTACTTATATAATCTGGTTTGTTCTCCATTATTAGGTCCAATACAAATTCCTCCTCTTTTTACGATATTTGGTTAAGTAGGAGTGACGCACTCATTGTGGAACTTCCATTCTGAAATGCCAGAGTTTAGTTTTACATAAGTTTTTGCTTGTTTAAGACTGGTACTGCAGGTCTGAAGAAAGGTCTCGACCTGAAACGTCACCTACTCCTTTTCTCCAGAGATGCTGTTTGATCCGCTGAGTTCTTCCAGCTTTTTGTGTCTTATCTCCAGGCCCTGTAGTTTCTTATGAATCCCCATTTATGTTAATTCCATAAAATATCAGATGATCCCTTTTAAGGATAGACCGCAGTCAGGTCAATTTTTGTGAAATAATTTGAAATTATTCCAATTGAAATATTCTGTGAAATTAACCAGTCCAGAAATCAATATTGAAATGTGATTATCGGAAGCACATGATCTCCAATTGAACTAACAGTCAAAAGTGTAGATTGGCTATTGTATGTTAGCCAATTAGAGTGTTTGTTAGTAGTAGCCCCGCCTAGTACATGTTTTATAATATTAGGAACTCGCCTACATCAGACCAAAGCTCATCTAGCATCTTTGCATTTGACAGTAGATGCAACAGCTTGAACTAATGTACTGCATATCGAATACTGTGGAGTTCAATAAAGAAGTGCTGTGCCTTAATTGTGTACGAGTCCGGTAATTACAAAAAGTAAATATCTAGTTTTTTAAATCAGTAGCAGGAACTAACTGGCTTTTTGAGCCACCGAAAATCTATTCCTCTGTATTGAAAACCAGAACACCCTATGTCAACCCTTGCAATTAAGGGCTTTGTCTCTCCAACTTCAGCAGCTCCACATCAAAGCCTGGGACAACTCAGGAGCGTCCCGTTGCACCATATATCGTCCATTTTGCCCTTTGCCCTAAACTCATCACTACTGCGCCTTCTTCCCAGCCTTTAATTACTTCCTGTTTGCCAATGTTTTACTCGAATTGCTTGTTTCGGTCTTGGAAAGAATGAAATTGCTTTCCATTCTGCAGCATTACTGTGCGATCACCAATGCATCTCCGTCCCTGTGTTGGAAATATCCTTCAGTCTCCTTGAGATATTGTCAACCAACACAAAATTTCTTAAACAATAAAAATAACAGACGTGTCTTTCTTCGAGGAGATTGAGAGGGCGGTTGCTACTCGCAGTGGAGCAGCTGGGGGAAGAAGGGGCGGGGAGCGGTTGCCGTGGTTACCCGAGTGTTTGGAGGAACCGCCATGGTGCGAAGTGAGTGGGGAATTTGGAGTTGAGAGGTGATGGCGGCAACGCGGAGTCAGCTAGAGAGATAGAGAGAGAGAGAGAGCGCGAAACTGTCCGCGGCCCACACCTGTCCGTCCCGGCTCTGCTCCCCAGGCAGTGGAGGCCGCGCACGGCCATTAGGATAGCGGCCGCCTCTTGGCGCCACAGTCGGTGACACTCGGCCCCAGCAGCGCCTCGGTGTCGCCTGTGGGTGGCCGCCCTGGGCCGGGACATGGCGGGGAGCAGCATCTGAGGTAGCAGCCGGTAAAGCCCCAGCACGTTGACGTCAGTCATGTGTAGGAAGGAACTGCAGATGCTGGTTCACACCGAAGATCAACATAAAATGCTGGAGTAAGTCAGCAAGGCAGGCGGCATCTCGAGATAGAAGGAATGGGTGACGTTTTGCGTCGCGGCCCTTCGCCAGGGAGGGGGAAAACTAGAGGATGGGAAGGTACAGGAAGCCCATTGGTAACTCCAGAAAGATGGAGCCCGCAGTGGTCCATTCTCCTCCAGAAATGCTTCCTGTCCCGCTGAGTTACACCAGCTTTGTGTGTCTATCTATCGCCCACTGTTGGCTGGGGATGAGGTGGTAACGAAGTAATGCAAACCGTGAAATTAGCAAGGGGACCAGGGTGGGGGGAGGGTCACTTGAAGTTAGTTAGAGATGAATATTGATTTCACTAACCAAGTGACCCTTGCAATTCCACTCTCTCTGTCTCTCCCCTTTCATGTGTTATCGATGCAGGCTCTTTGTTCTGTATCTTCCCATACTCCAATGTCCCCCTCCCTGACTCCTAGTCTGATCAAGGGTCTCAATCCAAAATGTATTATTTCTCTCCAGAGATGCTGCCTGAGCTGCTGAGTTACTCCAGCACTCTGTCTTAGGAAAAATTAGCACTGCACCAAATCTCAACCACACCATCTCTACTGCCAAGCCAGTGACCTAAACATGGCACCTCATCGTCTGACTATCCCGTGAACCATGTTGCCAACAACATAATTTAAACCGAATAAAATGAATCGCCGTCCAGTTGGTATGGCTGCCCAGCCTGCAGCTGTCTGTTTTTTAACTTCTTTCTTTTATTTTAGTGAGTTTTAGTGTTTTGTTTTGGAGTGTATTCTTTTTTATGTGGGGGGTGGGGAAGGGGGAAACTGCTTTTCCTGGTCCCTACCTGGTCGGAGAGGCAGCTTTTCTCTGGGCTGCAACTTCGACCCGTCCTCGTGGCCTACCAGCGGGCCTGGAGCGGCGTTTCCTGGGTGGACTACCCAGTACCTCGGCTTCGGAGGCAGCACAGCGCTGGAGCACCATCGTGGAGCGTTGCGGGCGATGCCTTGCCTGGGTCGCTGCGCTGGAGCTCCGGAATGCTGAGACCCCAGGTGAATATCACGGAGCTGTGGGGCGGACGGCAGCGCTGAACTTTTACATCAGGAGCCTGGGATCTCTCGGCGAGATCGCCAGGGGTGCTGAGAGGGTCTACCGACGTCGGAGCACCATCACCCGGCGTGAAGGCCTAAAACATCGGGCTGCCGTAGCGCCGACTGCAGAGGCCTCAATCGGCCTGACTATGGATGGACAAGGGGATGGGACTGGACTTTGTGCCTTTCCCCACAGTGGGAACCATTGTGGGGGGATGTTTTTATGTTTATTGTTAATTCTTTAGTGTTGTGTCTCATCTATATCTATGCGCTGCATGGCAAGACAAATTTCACTACACCAACTGGTGTATGTGACAATAAATGTCCTTTGTCCTTTGAATCATGGAGTTTACAGCATATATTGAAAGACAATGGACCTGAAACGTTAATTGTTTCTTTATGTTTTGTGCCTCCCCTGCTGAGGTTCTACAGCACTTTTTATATGTGTATAGGCAGCTTAGACACTTATTTAGCATTGGGCTAAGCATTCAACCATTATTTTGGTTGAATGCTTATCCAATGAATGCTTATAGCACAGGTACTCCATGTTTTAACCGTAAGGAGTATTATGTTTTAATTTTACAATGCACATATATATTTTAGTGGTGACATATTAGAAATCTCATCAGGTTCAAATGTTTTCCATGTGTCGTTTGAGATTTATTTCTCAATTCATTATGCCATGTCGATGGCACCCAACCAAGGGGACTATTTCTAGTCACAGAAGCTGATTTAGAAACGTATATTACAATCGATCCACACTCTTAAATCTCTATTCCTATCTATACACTGTATATGGCTCGATTGAATCATGTATTGTCTTTCTGCTGACTGGATAGCATGCAACAAAACATTTGCATGCATGGTTCCGTACTCATCGGGAACATTTTTCCTGCATCCAGCCTGTCCAATCCCTTAAGAATGTTATATGTTTCCATACGATCCCTTCTCATTCTTCTAAATTCCAGTGAATACAAGCCCAGTCGATCCATTCTTTCATTATATATCAGTCCCGCCATCCCGGAAATTAACCTGGTGAATCTACACTACTCCCTCAAAAGCATGAATGTCCTTCCTCATATTAGGAGACCAAAACTGCACACAATACTACAGGTGTGATCTCACCAGGGCCCAGAACAACTGCAGTAGGACCTCCTTGTTCCTTTACTTATATCCTCTCGCTATGAAGGCCAGCATGCCATTTGCTTTCCTCAATGCCTGCTGTACCTGCATGCTTATTTTCAATGGCTGATTCAATTCACTGTACCCCAGTTCCCGTGACATTAAACTAAACTGAACTGAAACTTGAATGTCTACTGAAATATCTTTTGTTTTATGTTTTGATTGTCTGAAAGATATTAGCAAAAGGATTTGGGTTGTCTTTACTTATTTTGACATTTTACAGTTACTGAAAGTTTGATAAGGCAACGAGCAGAACATAATAACTGTGAGATATTTTCACTGGAAGAAATTTCATTGCACCAACAAGAAATAGAGAGAATTGAACATATTGATAAATGGTGCAGAGATCTAAAAATCGTCTACTTTCAAAATAACTTGATTCCTAAAATTGGTAAGTCCAGTCAGATTTACTGAGTTGTGCTATAATAATTGTACCATTTTCTTATTTTTGATTGTTAGTAATGTGCCAGATGTAAAGATGTAAATTTCAATTATTCTGAAGAACTTAACAAATATAAATTACCTTCAATATTATAAAATCATTAAGGATAATACTAAATCCTTAGTCCTTTGGTCACCCAGAGAGTTGTGAATTTGTGGAAGGCAGAGGAGGCCAATTCACTGGATGAATTTAAAAGAGAGTTAGATAGAGCTCTTGGGGCTAGCGGAATCAAGGGGTATGGGGAGAAGGCACAGGTTATTGATTGTGGATGATCAGCCATGATCACAATGAATGGCGGTGCTGGCTCAAAGGGCCGAATGGTCTCCTCCTGCACCTATTTTACTATGTTTCTATGTTAAATGAAATCCATTTAGTACTTTCAGGCATAAGATAAGCTGATTGATCTCTGCTGTAGTAAGGATATATGAAGCTTATATTGTTGACATTATTAGCAGACCTGGGGAAAATTTGAGAACTCTGCAAAATTGTTCAATAAACTAAAGATAAATTAGAAGAATAAACTCTCTGGAACCATAACGAATAATGGTGAGATTCTAAAAGTATGTGAAAAAGAAAAGACAAGGGCTAATGTGGGTTCCTTATAGAGGCAGAATGTTTCATTATATGGAATAAGCAAACAGCAGAGGAAAAAACAAAAGTTTGTCTTGATGAAAGAAGACACAAATAACCTACCAGAAATACTAGAGAACCAAGGGTCTTGAGAGAATGAGCAATTGAAGAAATTTACATTGGTAAAACAAAATGTACTCGAGGAACTGAAAGCCAAGAAGGATGATTTATATCCCAGAATTTTGAATGTGATAGATGTGAGGTTCCTGGATTTATTGATCACCATTATTCAAAATTTTATAGATTCTGGAATGATTCCTGAAATCTGAAGAATGCCGGAATCTATATTGAAGGATGTAACAACAGAACACCAAGAGAAAAGCAATTGGTCTGAACAGTCAGTGTGGATTTATCAAAGAATGTCATTATTGGTCAATCTGTTGGAATTCTTTGAGGATCTGAGAAATAGAATAGAGAAGGAAGAAATGTAGGGATTATGTACTTTCATTTTCTGAAGGCTTTTAAGAAAGTCCCAGCAGGATATGTGAAAGTGGTCAGACCACATGGATTGAAGGGATGGCAATGGCTTGTGTATGTGTATGGGAGAAGTGGGAGTGGGGTGCCTAATATACTTTCATAGAGAATTGGTTAACAGAAATCAATGAATATGAATAAAGGGGCTTAAGCTGTACCTAGTAGAGTGCAGAAGGGATGAGTGCTTGAGGCCTTGGATATTCATAATCTTTATCAATGACTTCACTAAGAAGTCTTTAATGAAAGAGATATTCAGAAACTTTATTTAATGATTTCATCTTTAATTGAGTAATGCCTATATTTCATTATATTTAATTTGTGATGTATTGTTTGATACCATGCTTTGCACCAGTGAACATTTATATCCTTTTTGTTTTTATTTCATATTTCATTTTTATAAAACTGATTGTAACTTTGGTACTGATGCAGTGCTGCTGCTGATTTTTATAATTAACTTTGAATTTGTGTGGACTAGCACTGATAAATTTATATACATCAAGCAATATTATGGTTAAAAATGTTATTAAATGTTACAATTTAAAAACACGATTGCATTCTACAAAGTTGTGATTTAAAATACAGACTTATACGGTCATAAGGTCATGTGATAGGAGTATGGAGAGAAAAAAAAAGCGGAAATGTTCGTCAGCTCAAAGTTCCTGAACAAAATTCAGCTCAAAACTCATCAAACTTTCCTGAACAAAGAATCAATTTTAACACTTACCAGAACTCAACTTAGAATTAGCCACTGATAGCAGTTCTTTGAATACAATGTGTGTAATAGTCAGAAACCGGCCCTTCAGCCTACAATGTCTATGATTAACTTTTTGTCTATCTGCTCCAATTCACTTTGCTGCATTTGGTTTATATCCTCCTATGCCTTGTCTACTCAGGTGCCTGTCTAAATGCTTCTTAAACAAAGTGATTTTATCTGCTTTTACTACCTCCACTGACATTCATTCCAGATATCAACCATTCTCTGTATCGGAAAAGCTTGTATCTCTTATAATTCCACCCTCTTAAATCTTTGCTGTTTGTTTTATCCTACAACGGGAAAAGGATTATTGATATGTACATTATTAGTGGCTCTCATTATTTTAAATATTTACATCCTGGTCATATCTCCGCCTCCTTCCCCTCCAGGGAAATTATGCCCAGCCTAATAATTATTTCTTTATAACAAAAGTCCTCCAAAACCAATCAACCTTCTCCAGTGCAACCATACCCTTTGGAGGAAATAAGCTAGGGAACATTTAAAATCTTTTTTTTTCTCTTTGTTCTTATTCATCTTCTACTTGAATCTCCTCTCGCTAGATCAGGTGCAAAAAGTCTTCACTCTCACACATAACTCAAAGCCTCATTTAGTAAATCTCCCAAATTTACAAGTGGCAAAATGCATAATCACACTGCTTTGCATTTAGGGTACGATACTAGTTACATTATCATGAATGTAAATGCTGCCATGACATTTTACCAATTCACCACACCAGACCAAAGCCCATGTATTGACATACTTTATTCATGATCAGGATCTATTAAGGATTTGAAATGAAAATAATGCTGGAAGTACTCAGCAGTCAGGCAGCATCTGTAGAGGGAGAAATATAATTTATATTATAACTCTGGGACCCTTCAACAGAACTGAAAAGTTAAGTTATTAATAACCATCTTCCCAGTTTCATGTAAATTGTTTAACCCCCTCCACACACACACGCACACGCACACACGGTGCACACACACACACACACACACACACACTGGAAATATACCTATATGCCATGTGAAGTCACTCTCAATGTATGTAAAACCCTCATGATGTAGGAACATCGGACTAAGAATAGGCCAGTCAGTCCCTCAGATTGGCATAACGATCATACTTTCAAAAATCATGGCTGATCTGTAGTGATTTGCACCTGCACTCATTTTTATCTCAACCTACTTGTCATGATCCATATCCTTTAATATACTTGCCTAGCAAAAATCTATCAATCTCAAAATAATAATTTGTATGGAATTTCACAATGTTACCCTATGTCTTGGCACTGGTAATGGCTCTATAATCTACTACATTCTAAACAATTATTGCAATCAAAATGTAATTCTTGGACAACATTTGCACTATGCTCCTATAAATCGCAATAGATACTTTTTAATATGCAATGTCTTGCATTGTGCATAAGACTCTAGATGTAGTGTAACAATTATATTGTACCCACAGAACAAAACTACCTTTCGATTAATATCCTAGCCCTTCAGATGGTGATAGAGATCTCGCATTTGACAACAAGTAATTGGAACTTGCCGTTCTAGACACATACTAGACTACAAATATTTTGTGGGTTTCTGCATTGTGGCTCGTGCTGAGAAATGAAATGAAATGGAGTGATAGACTGTGCCAGAGGATCTGATATCAGTGGTAACATAAGATAACCTGTGTCTTCTCAAGACTGTCAGATTAAAGACTTTATGACTGTAAACCAGAAAGTATAAATTCAAATATTTGGTTCAATGCCAAATCTTCTATAAATAGGAAAATGCAATTAGATATAAGTAATTTTCCTAGCATAATTTATAGTTGGACAAAACATGACCTTTACATTTTGAGTGTTTGATCTGATGGGATGATACTGTAAAACAGAAACCTCTGCATGTGAACCAGACTGATTCCTGGGATGTCAGGACTGTCTTATGAAGAAAGACTGGATAGACTCGGTTTATACTCTCTGGAATTTAGGAGATTGAGAGGGGATCTTATAGAAACTTACAAAATTCTTAAGGGGTTGGACAGGCTAGATGCAGGAAGATTGTTCCCGATGTTGGGGAAGTCCAGGACAAGGGGTCACAGCTTAAGGATAAGGGGGAAATCCTTTAAGACCGAGATGAGAAAGACTTTTTTCACACAGAGAGTGGTGAGTCTCTGGAACTCTCTGCCACAGAGGGTAGTTGAGGCCAGTTCATTGGCTATATTTAAGAGTGAGTTGGATGTGGCCCTTGTGGCTAAGGGGATCAGAGGGTATGGAGAGAAGGCAGGTACGGGATACTGAGTTGGATGATCAGCCATGATCATATTGAATGGCGGTGCAGGCTCGAAGGGCTGAATGGCCTACTCCTGCACCTAATTTCTATGTTTCTATGTTTCTATGTGAAGGCCAATGTAGACAACAATATCTTGATTTATGCCATGTGCATATGCCAGATGTTGCGTTTCAGTTCACTTTGAATCATGGTAAATCGATTTGCAGATTATCTCACCATTATTCTTAATTGTGAAGCTTTCTACTTCACAGTTTAATTGTTCGTTGGGTTACTTGTTTCATTTTGTTTTTCAGAAAATGTTGGGAGACTGAAAAAACTGGAATACCTTAATCTGGCTTTAAATAACATTGAACGTATAGAAAATTTAGATGGTAAGTTGAATTTAAGCTTATCGTGGATTGAATGGCATTAAGAAGTCTCATAAGAATGTATTTTCATTTTCCCTGCAATTCTCACTCAAATCAAGCCTGATCCACCTCCCAGCTGTATAGCATGAATCAGAATTCCACCCAGTCTCCGTTTCTTCTGTGCTCAGCACAGATGGCACTTTTGTTTTAGACTTTTTGGACATTCTTACGGAATGTAAAAATTGTAATTTATTAGACTTCAGAAAATATTGGTGAAATGCTGCTTCAGTAAATGTGAGAAAGTGATTTCGTGGTGAGAGTCATAAAATCAAGGATGGAGCTGAAGATCTTAACTTGATAACCAATGGTATATGCAAGTTGATTCCAGGTTTATGATGGATATTATTTTACAAAGAAAAATAATATAATTGATCTGGGGATATGGGGAGAAGGCAGAAACGGGGTACTGATTGTGGATGATCAGCTATGATCACATTGAATGGTGGTGCTGGCTCATAGGGTCGAATGGCCTACTCCTGCACCTATTGTTTATGGTCTATTGTCTATGGGATCGAACATTCACAAACATTGCATATGGTCATACAAATGCAGGAGAAATACTGCAGAATTTGCTTGGATTGAGATTCAGTTGAGAAAGTTGATCAGGTTGAATATAGGTTATTGTATAGAAATATTACTATTTTGTCGATAGGATGTCATAGGTCGCAAGCCAGCGGTCAGAGCTCTTCTCCGGCGATCCCCAGCGAGGGATCCCAGGCTCCGGATGGTAAGTCCACGCCACGCCCGAGGCTCGAAGCTCCGCAGCCCCAGCTTCAGGATGTTATAGGCCGCGGACCAGCGGTCGGAGCTCTTCTCCGGCAATCCCCGGCAAGAGATACCAGGCTCCGGATGATAAGTCCACTCCACTCCCGCAGCTAGATGCGGACCACAGTCCCCACGGTGCCAAAGTCACCAGGCCGCAATTGGACCAGTCCTCTCTGGCGACCCCCAGCAAGGGTTCGCCTGCTCCACGATATAAAGTCCATGCTGCACCTGCTGCCGATGCTCCGGTCCCGACTCAGGGAAAGGTCGCTCCAATCCATGGTGTTAGGCCGCGAGGGAGGCGACATGGAAAAAGTCGCCTCTCCGTGGAATTTTTTTCTTAATCTGCTACTGCCAAGAAATATGTATGGATAATGGTTCATTAGGATGTAACCTAGTAAGATATTTTTGGGTTTGGTCCAGAGATAATACATACTTAACATCAGGATGCATTTATCTGGTGCCATTGTGTTTCTTGAACTGAATGCAGAGATACCCAACTGCTGCAAGAGCATATTCTGAGCTGAACCTGGTCTCTAAGCTTCTACAGAGTTCCTATGGTTTTTATGACCTGAAATTCTACAGATATAATAAGAGCTTTAAAAACATATATGAATGTTTTAACCTCTTCCATGGGTTGAGAGGATGGAATGTTGTATTCTTCAAAGCAGTTAGCCAACTCATAAACATGAATGTAGATACTTAGGTTTAACTTAAGCAGGTGAATGACCTCTGTAATTTTAGGTTTGGGTTTATTATTGTCACGTGTGCCGAGTAACCGTGATAAGATTTGTTTTGCATGCTTTCCAATCAAATCAGTTGATACTATACTTGGATATAATCAGGGCCAACTCAAGTACACTAGATAGAAGAAAGGGAAAGACACAGGGCACAGATTATAATTCTCAGCATTGTACAGCAACAGTTCCAGAGACAACCCAATGTCCACAATGCAGTGGAGGTGAATCGGACCTAGCTTATGGAAGGACCGTTCAGAAGCCTGATCATGAAGGGGAAGATGCTGTTCCTGATTCTTTTGGAGCACAAGTTCCTGTACTTTCTTCCCGATGGGAGTTGGGGAAGAAGGAAGGGAACAAGTTTTTGGCTGCTTATTATGTTGGTTGTTTTTCCAAGGCAGCGTTAAGTGTAGATAGTGTCAATGGTGGGGAGTCTGGTCCGTGTGGGGTGGGGCTACATGGGTCTTCAATTTCTTGGGGCAGAGCTGTTCTCAAACCAAACTGAAGCAGCCCCACAATATGCTTCTTATGGTGTGTCTGTAAGGGTCTTTAGAGATATCCCAAATTTCCTCAGATTCCTGAGAAAGTAGAGCTGTTGGTGTGCCTTCTTGTCTGTCCCTTCAATGTAGTTGGTTCAAGACAGATTGTTGATAATATTGACTCCAGGGAACTTGAAGCTGCAACCAATTTTCACTTCGGCACTAGGGTGAGAGATTGCAACCTTAACATGGTCCACCCTGTTTCGACTAATGCAATCAACCCGACGTGCACAAACAAATAGATGAAGAAGGGTCTCGACCCGAAACATCACCTTTTCCTTCGCTCCATAGATGCTGCCTCACCTGCTGAGTTTCTCCAGCATTTTTATCTACCAACAAATAGATGTAGTGTTTTGGTATCTACAACTTTAGGCTGTGCATGCCATACGCAAGAAGAAGACGACTTTGGCACTATTAATGCTGGATTGTGGCATGTACCCCATCATGCTTCTGACGTTGATAAGCCGAAGCAGAACCTTCGTCTTGCTGACAATGAGGAAGTGGTAGTTGCCCTAACACCATGTATTAAATTCTCTGTCTCCCTCCTCTACTCCTTCTTGTCCATCTCTGGCCCACCACAGTAATGTTATCTGCAAACTTGTGTGATTAATTTGAACAAGTTTATAAGGTAGCAAGGTATCTTATTCCTCTTCACCCTTTTCAGTTCTATGCTGCTATCTTCATCACCATTTCTTCAAAGATTTATCTCATGCTTTTTAGTTTTGGCATCAGCCTCTGGAATAGATTTGTTCTTCGTATCTGATATTTTTCCCCGTTCTTGACAGGGTGCGAGTTTTTGAAGAAACTTGATCTAACTGTAAACTTTGTGGGCGAACTGACCAGTGTGGAGTCACTGAAAGCTAACGTACACTTGGAAGAACTTTTTCTGGTTGGAAACCCCTGCTATTCATTTGATAGCTACAGAGAGTTTGTGATTGCTGTACTCCCACAGTTGAAGGTTAGGAATTTTGTCTTTCACTCGTGCACTAATGTTTTAAATAATTATGCTTTTTTTTCATAAACACTCAGAATCTAGATGGAACCACTCAGATGGTTTATCGATTCTGGGTCAGATCAAAAGATTTAGGAGGGGGTTGGATGTGCCTTGGTAGTTGAAGTATTTTAAAGTGACTGGATTAGACAGCTTAGTTATAATATGTTGGTCAGCATCAGTGACAAATTGTTATGACTTGCATATGTTAGCTTACCTAGAGTTGTGCAAATATAAATATACATTTTTTTTAATTGGGATTCAATGGAAGGATGATTTAGATGGTGAATTATTCTGCCTCACCTTTTTGTAAGATAATCTGCAATTTAATTAAATTTTGGTATTTCCCATTCTGCCAACTTTTATTATTCATAATCAAGCTGGATAATCCTCTCCTGTTCAACAGAAAATCCAGCTGGTAGAGAAAAATAACATAATCTGATACCATCTCCAATACTCACATGAGGCAGCAAATCATGCATGAGATGCCAAATTTTGGGTCCGCACGCTCAATGGTTGCTGTGGTTCTATCAGCAAATCAGGAATGTGCATCTTCTTCCTGCATCAAGGTCACAAAACTGCTGTCTCATTGCTTGTGAGGGAATCTAACAGTAATTATGTGATCTCATTCTCTGCACATAGATTTCTACCATAACGCGATGGCTGCTATCCGAAGAAACCTTATGTTACAGAAAATCACGTTATGAAAACAATTGTGTCATTGGGGAAAAAAGGGTTTAGGAGCTGGAGAGGTTCAGACTTGCAAATTATTTTCATGCAGGATTTTCAACAATAAACATCTTTTTAATTGCTACTATATTTTTGTCACCGATAAGTCAAAAATACTTCAGAAAGAGGAAGTCAGACCAAGTGCCACCGGGTGTCACAGGGTTATGGGGAAAAGGCAAGAGAATAGGGTAGAGAGGGAGAAATAGGTCAGCCATGATTGTGTAGTAGTAAACTTGATGGGCTGAATGGCCTAATTTGGCTCCTGTTATTCATGAACTAATGTGCCAGTTTTCATTGGTGGATTAGCAGTAGAGTGAGTTAGCAGCTTCAAATTCCTGGCCGTTAATATCTCGCATGATCTGTCCTGAGCCCAGCACCCAGATGTAATCACGCAGAAGGCGTACAAACTCCTCTACTTTCTTAGAAGTTTAAAGAGATTCAGTATATCACTGAATATTCAAACTTCCAAAGATGTACTGTAAAATGTTTCATGGCCCGCCATAGCAATTCCAAAACACAGGATAGCAAGAAGCTGCAGAGAGTGGTGGACTCAGCCCAGTCCATCACTAGCACAACTCCAGACACAATTAATAGAATCTGCATGAGGTGCTGCATCGAGGGTGGCGTCAACCATCCATGATCTCCTCCATCTGGGTAAGGCCTTCTTCTCACTACTACCATTGGGCAGAAAGTGCAAAAGCCTGAAGTACCAGACCACGACATTCAAGAACATATATTTTCCTACAATTACAAGGCCTCTGCACAGTCCTAATCCTGTCTTGGTAACAGAACACAACAGACCATTGCTTGTTCTAATATGAGTAGTACACACTTGTATGTTTTCTAATTATGTATTTTTGCATTAATGTCTGTTTTCCTTCTTGCAGAATGTATGTGTAATTTGTATATAATTTATGTATACAGTACTTTGTTTTGTATGTTGGCTGAATCTATATGCCTGTGATGCTGCTGCAAGCAAGATCTTCAGTGTACCTCACCGTACTTGTGCATCTGACAATATACTAGACTTGATGATACTAAAGGATGCATGTTACATTGTTTCATGGAGTATCAATGCACTAACGTCAATAGAAGTAATTTTTGTCCATTTCAATGGCTACCTGAATTGAAACTGACAGACTTTCTTGAGAGACCATGGTTTCTGGTTACCTCAGGGAGATTACATGGTAGCAGTTTATTTTCCCTATATTTTTTACCAAGACATTTTGCATGTCAATTGCCAAAGTAACTTTTAATTGATTATTTAGTTCCCAATAGAAATGTTTTTTTTAACCAATTTTTCCCATTCAATACAAACAGTGTTGCCTAATTCATCATTTATGTTATGAAAACACATGTCATCACACAACTATGTGCATTAACAAAATAAATCCTTGCCTATATCCACATACCACTCACCAGGCTTTGTCCTGCCCCTGTTCTGTACCAGCTCTCTCCATCTCTCCCCCCCCCCCCCCCCCCCATCACCTCAATCAGTCTGAAGAAATGTCCCAACTCAAATCGCCACATCCATTTTCTTCAGAAATACTACCTGGCCCGCTGAGTTACTCAAGCACTTTGTGTTTTTTTGTAAATTAACGTTCCTTGAATTTGATCTCTGCCTGTATTATTAATCTAATTTGTCCCTTATTTTTCTATTTGACTTGTGTGGGTTGACATTGTTGCTCTGCCCTTATTCTGAAAGAACTCAATGTACATCTTGAAATAAAGTGTTTATGTAACTGCAAAAAGTGCAGATCTGTGAAAAAAAAATTGGTGTGTCAAGTGAACACCCTTCCAATGTTCAATTATAAATCTCTGATGTGTGTGGAGGTTAAAGGTCAAACAAACGGAGCTAGATTGCCAAATGCAGGATTTCATCTGACACAATTTTATTGCCATTACTATATCTTGCACATTTACAGAATCATTAAATTTTTTATTGCCGTTGCAAT
Source organism: Okamejei kenojei (assembly GCA_035221665.1). Classification (NCBI taxonomy): domain Eukaryota; kingdom Metazoa; phylum Chordata; class Chondrichthyes; order Rajiformes; family Rajidae; genus Okamejei; species Okamejei kenojei. The sequence continues at coordinate 47,013,425 of CM069134.1, read as the reverse complement.
TATATATTATTCACATTTCTTTGTATTCTCCAGTGGTTAGATGGAAAAGAAATCAGTCGTTCTGAACAGATCCAGGCACTGCAGGACTTTCCAAAAGTACAGCAATGCATATTAGAACAAGAGGCAGCCTATATCCTGAAGCGAACCAAGGAAAAGGAATTTCAGAACAATGCAGAGAAGATAAACGAGGAAACTGGAGAAAGTCCTGTCGCTAATATATTCTGCAATCCTGATATCGACAATGCCTTGTGGGTGATGAATTACAGTATTTTGTTGGCATATTTAGAATGAGAATTTGTTCTCAGTTTATTTAGAGAGGGATCTTGGTGTTTTATTTCATGACGTACACAAATAAATTGACAGAAACAAGGGAAACCTAGGAAGCCAAATATATGGTGTGAGGAGGTTGAAGTGCAAGAAAAAGATAGTAAAGTTGGAGTAATATGTACAGTTTTTATCTCTAAAATTGAAGATTAGATTGCCATGTTAGTGTTGCAGTGTAGATTCACTGGACTCGCTTCTGAGTTGTAGAGGTTGTCCCATGAGCAGAGATTTAGTAAGATCACCCTAAACACACTGGCATTTAGATAAATGGTAGGTTATTTCATAGTTAAACAATGGATTTAGATGCATTTACATGCTGGATGTTGAGAGACTATATTTCTCACCTTTGAGACAGCCAGTTAGGACAGAGATAAAGATACATTTCTTTACTCAGAGAGTTGTAAATTTGGAATTCACCATCCTTGACTTCAGTTGATGGTTTGCTGTTGGAAAACAATCTGTGGGCACAATTGTTGGACCACTGGAAAATGATGCAGGAGAAATAATAATGGGGAATAAAGAAGTTGCAGAGGAATTGAATAACTTTGTTGCATCAGTCTTCACAGTGGAATACACCAGCAACGTGTCCATTATAAAGCATCACAGAGTACTTAGTTCATGATAAAATAGGACAAAGTCGGCGTGGCTTTGTGAAGGGGAGATCTTGCCTGACAAATCTACTGGAATTCTTTGTGGAAGAGTGGATGTGGAAAGGATGTTTCCACTAGTGGGAGAGTCTAGGACCAGAAGTCATAGCCTCAGAATTAAAGGACGTTCCTTTAGGAAAAACATGAGGATTAATTTTTTTAGTCAGTGTGGTGAGTCTGGAATTCTTTGCCACAGAAGGCTGTGGAGGCCATGTCGATGGATATATTTAAGGCAGAGATAGATATATTCTTGATTAGTATGGGTGTCAAGGGCTATGGGGAGAAGGTAGGAGAATGGGGTTAGGAGGGAGAGATAGATCAGCCATGATTGCATGGTGGAGTATACTTGATGGGTCAAATGGCCTAATTCTGCTCCTATCACATGACACTAAACCTTTTGGGTCGGGACCTTTCTTCAGACTGATTGTGGTGAAGGACAGGACAAAGTGATAGGTGGATACAGGTGTACAGGGCTTATTGATAGGCAAAGGCTGGAGATGAAAAGAAAAAGTGGAGATAAGGATCAAAGAGGTGCGAATTGTGAAGCCGGCAGAAGGAAGAAAGGTAGACGGGGGTGGAGGGTGGTGGAAGGAAAGAAATGGGTGCAAATCCAGGTGGGGCACAACCTCTTATTCCCCCACCTCCTTTCCTACTCCATGTTCTCCAGAGATGTTGCTTGACCCACTATGTCCGGTTCTATGTTTTTTTTAGCTTGAAGAAAGTGAGTTTTAAAGGAGCATGGAAACATCAGGAATTTGGAGTTCTGTTCTAATAATTTGGAAGTTAAAAAATATCAGGTTGCATACGCCTCTCAACCATATTTTGCCAACAATATTTGAACATCTGTAGGTAGTCATTGAACATCTGTAGGTAGAGTCATATCTCACCAGGGACTAATTTACTGTTGCGTCTTTAAAAAAAAAATTCTAACAGGTAAATACTGATTCTGTTCTATTCTGTTCTGTTTTTGCACAATCCGCAGGCATTGCCACTTTCATTTCACTACACATCTTGTATGTGTATGTGACAAATAAAGTTGACTTGACTTTGTGTTTTCCTGTTACGGAAGACCCTTTTGTGTTGATTTGTTTTCCAATTTCTCTTTTGGTAAGACTTGTCCAACAGCAAAATACACAAAAAAACCAAGGCAACAGTGACGGGAATGATGAGGACTTAAGGGAAACAGATGAAGATGAGATGAACAGCAAATTTTGGCAGGAGCCTTCATATTACACACCTGAATCAAGACTGGAAACCCACAGATACATTGAGAAGATGAGGAAATCTAAAGAGAAGGACAAGTAAAATTATTATTAGTAAACATTTGATATTGCACATGCAAATGCTGAATGATTTTAAGGCAATATCTTACGTACAAATGTTTTTAGATTCCAAATGTCTACTTTGTTCTGGCTTTGTCATACCTCCAGTTCCTCCCCCCCCCCCCCCCCCACCCACCACCCCCCATTACTTTTAGTCTAAAGAAATGTCCCAACCAGTAATGTCATCCATCCCTTTTTCTTAAGAGATGCCGAGTTATTCCAGCACTTTGTGTTTATCTTCAGTATAAACCATCATCTGCAGTTCCTTCCTACACATTTTTGTCTGCTTTGATTAATCAGAACTTTAAATGTTTGCCTCCATGAACCTGTTTTATTGTTTTGCATGTACCCATTATTTCTAGTCATTGATCTCTTGACTCCTCCCTAGTTAATTTTCATGGGCACCTTTTGCTTTTCAAAAGCTGATCGTGAAGAAGCTCTGATCTTCTCTCCAGGAATTTCATTTGTAATTTTTAACCTGGTTCACTTTCAGTTCAGATGAAATGTCATCAACTTAAAACTTCAACTTTGTTTCTCTCTCCACAGATGCTGTCTGATCTGCTGAGTCATACAGCCTGTTGTATTTATATTACAGTCATTAAACAAACTGTGTTGTGGTATTAGTCTTCTACTTCAATAGTAGCATTTTAATATTTGAAGTGGTGTTTTTGTTTTATTATAATATCTAGAAGCATCCTGGGAACTGTACAACAATAAAGCAGATCCTATAATTTTTTTTGCAAATGCATCTATAATTAATATTGTACGTTAAGCCACACCAATCCTCTCTAAATTTGAAGACAAAGTCAAAACGTCATAGCACGGAAACTGGCCCATCGGCCTAATTTGTCCATGCCAAGCAAGATGCCCCATCTAAGCTAGTCCATTTGCCCTTGTTTGATCCATATCCCTGTAAATCTTTCCTATCCAGACATCTGTCCAAGTATCTTTTAAATGTTGTTATAGTACTTGCCTCAACTACCTGTCGAACAACTTATTCCATATACCCTCTGAATGAAATAGTTGCTCTCAGATTCTTATCACATCTTGCCCCTTTCACCTTAAATCTATGTCTACTGGTTCTTGGATCCTCTACTCAAAGTAAAAGACTGCATCACCCTGAATATTCCCCTCACGATTCTATAAGATCAAACTCCTAGCCTGCCCAATCTTTCACGAAGGCACAGGCACTTATGTCCTGGCAACATCCTTGTAAATCTTCTTTGCATCATTTCCAGCTTAACAACACCCTTCCTATAGCACGACAACCAAAACGGAACGCAGTACTCCACATGTAACCTCACAAATGTCTTGAACAGCTGGAACATAACGTTCTAACTTCTATACTCAATACCTTGACTGGTAAGGTTGACAAAAATATATATGTTTAAAAATTCGGTAAGCAATTGAACCACAAGACAGAATGGTGAGCACTTTTCATCTGGCTTTCCCCAGGCTGTGATCTTTGTTTTATTAGACTTCTGATAGTGGGCACATTATCTTTAGTTTCAGTAACCCCATGATTGGATTCTTATTGTTAAAGCCTATACTATCTGCTTTGTCTGCGACGTGCACATGTATAAATGTAGGGTATTGATAGAATAGATTAATTAGATTCCCATCATATATGATGTGAATGCACTCCAACAGTAATTGGGATTGACTAAGATACACAAGGTCTGCTGGTGCTATGATACAATTATTTAAATATAAGTAATCAATAACAGAGAGGAATGAAGAAATCAGAAGATAAAAATCAATGTTGTAGGATTTTAGTTTTGAGAGCTTCTTGTGTGATAGGATGCTTATGCTTTATCATTTCTCTTGCAGAAATTATGGAATACAAAAACCTCAGAGGACACTTATAACTTCTGAAGGGAGAGTCTTTAATGTTAATGAACCTAAGTATGTTTTAGTTGCATGGTCAGACTACCTATTTGTATGATGTGATTGAAAGTAATTTTGTGCTATTCATATATTATTGTCACGTCCAAAAACATCAAAAAATAGCAATATTAATTTTCATATTAATTTTCAATTAATTGATAAAATGATTTTGAACACTTTATGTGGTTCAAATTTTTTAAAGTTAGGAAATTTTTAGATAACAAAAAAAACTCAGTAACCCCGTGATTGAATTCTTATTGTTAATGTTAACTCAGAAACTCAGCAAGCCAGGTAGCATCTGTAGAGAGAAATGGACAGACAGTGTTTCGAGTCGAGTCCCTTCTTCAGATTGATTGAGTAGAGGGAATAAAGCTAAGAGAGATAAGGGGAAAGGACAAACAAAAGAAGAATGAAATGTAAAAACAGAAGAAGGGATAGGAGGGGGGAGAGGGGAAGATGACAGTAAAATGGGAAATGGAATAAAGGAGGGATGGAAGATGACCAAGTAGAGGTGGGGAAAGGAACAAGATGTAAAGGCAAGGGGAGAAAGTTGTGCATGAGGAGTGTGGGAGAACAGGTTGGATAAGAAGTGTAGGAAAGAACTGCAGATGCTGGTTTAAATTGAAGGTAGACACAAAATGCTGGAGTAACTCAGTGGGACAGACAGCATCTCTGGAGAGAAGGAACAGGCGACGTCTCTGAAAGTAGGGTCTCGACCCGAGACATCACATAGAAACATAGAAACATGGAAAATAGGTGCAGAAGTAGGCCATTAGGCCCTTCGAGCCTTTACCGCCATTCAATATGATCATGGCTGATCATCCAACTCAGTATCCTGTACCTGCCTTCTCTCCATACCCCCTGATCCCTTTAGCCACAAAGGCCACATCTAACTCCCTCTTAAATATAGCCAACGAACTGGCCTCAACTATCTTCTGTGGCAGAGAATTCCACAGATTCACCACTCTCTGTGTGAAAAATGATTTTCTCATCTCGGTCCTAAAAGACTTCCCCCTTATGCTTAAAATGTGCCCCTTGTCCTGGACTTCCCCAACATCGGGAACAATCTTCCTGCATCTAGCCTGTCCAGCCCCTTAAGAATTTTGTAAGTCTCTATGAGATCCCCCCTCAATATTCTAAATTCCAGTGAGTACAAGCCGAGTCTATCCAGTCTTTCTTCATATGGAAGTCCTGCCATCCCAGGAATCACTGGTGAACCTTCTCTGTACTCCCTCTATGGCAAGAATGCCTTCTCAGATCACCTGTTCCTTCTCTCCAGAGATGCTGCCTGTCCCGCTGAGTTATTCCAGCATTTTGTGTCTAGGTTGGATAAGAAATTGGGGTGGGATACCTGAAATTGGGGAATTCAATGTTCAAGCAGTTGCATCGTAGGCTGGATGAGGTGCTGTTCTTCCACTTTGCGCATGATCTCATTTTGGACAGAAAGGTCATCATGGTAAAGGGCAAGAGAGTTAAAATGGCTCACACCCGAGAGCTCCTGTCGGCCTTTGCGGACAGAGCATAAACATATACTTTATAGAGTGCCTTAAAATTGAGACAACCTTTGATAACCGTTTAGCAGTCCCTCCAAATACAATTTGCATTAATGAAAAATTAGCATCTCCTATTAGAATGCACGAGGAAATTATGTCCTGATTTATATCCTGTGAATGCCACTCCCAATCCAGTCAATCTTGCAAAGGATTTTTAACATGGTACAGATGTTCTACGGGCTTGTCAGGCTTGTTGCAGTCATTCGCACAGAATACCTTTCAGCAAATATTATAGCTCACAATCCTTGGGTATACTTGATCCCACTAGTCATGGACCCAGCAGAGATGGCAATACCTTGCTATTTAGTCACTGAGAGGTGACTATAGAAGTTATCAATTACTTGACCCAGTAGCTAATCCTCCTTTACCTGTGTCTGACCTTGAACCTGTATGAATGGGATAAAACTGGTCAAAACTCAGAGCAGTGCAACTCAACACACTTTTTAAAAAGCTTTTTGAAATTAAATAGTACTGTTAATATGAGGTGAAATATCCATGAAACTAGAAAATAATAATATGATATTGAGAGAAAAAATACCATATACTGCTGAAATCGTGGAACTCTAATGATTTTACAGAACAAACTCTATGGCCCTGTAATTGGCTCTAATTCTGATTGTAGACTGCACTCATCTTTGTGTCGTCCCAATTCTACAGTTTAATTTGATCTGTCTACATTTTGTTTCCAAATTGATAAGGTTTGTCTCCAAAAGCTTTTCCATACAAAATAATTATGTCTGTGACAATTGGTTGATGCAAAACCTCTCCTATTATGATTGTCCCTACCATATCCAGTTGAATGCTTCTAGGTACATGCTTTGCTTTACTGATTTTTCAGACTTTTTTGATGGGGAAGAGCTCCTAACAATGCTTCTTCTGGACTGAAGGTCTACAATTATTACGATGGAGGAGAGGATAAATTCCTTCATTAAGTTAATCTGACTTGAAGCCTGTGTTGAAAAGTCATGCAATCCCATAACACGCTTGAGAAAGATTTGGCCAACTATAATTCACATTGGTCACTTAGTTGTGAAATAAATGTCTTGTTTAAGATACCAGCCGACATGAATCAATTACTGTGACTGATGTCAAGACATCTGTCACAGTATGACAGTCATCTATTATACCCGACTTCACTTGTTCTTGCTGAGCTGAACTTCATGCATTAACTGTTGTTATATCTACTGCTGTCATCATTTCTCTATCATTGCTGGATATAGTAAACAGATCAATTAATCTTTTGAATTGTGGCCAACATAATCAACCCAAGCCTTATCCACATATTTATTTCAGTTATGAATGCAGTTCCCAATTCCCAAGTTTCAGCCAGATTGGTAACTCTGATTTTTCTGATGTCTGCCGGCAGGTCATTTTATCTTTTAGTTCCCATTGCATGCTATGTGATGTCTAAATTATGTTATTGTTTTTTTTTAATTTTAATATGTGACTTCAGATTTAAGCAAGTCATTGTACCCAACTTACTGCTGTATTCTATTACATTTAGATTAGGCAATTGGTCATGTATATCGACATTCGGTTATTTTCCTTGGTGTAAGGGTTGTAGAAATCTTTACTAACAGTCACAGGAGGTGTCATAACATCCGATCAAGAAGGCCAAGGAAGCTAAGTGCTAATTATTACCAAGTATCCTCCTTCAGTAACATTTATTTTGACTAAATGACATCTATAGGAGACCTGGAAGTGTTATATATAGGTCAAGGAACAGTATCTCCTTCACCAATCAAGTTAAAGAATACTCGCTTTGATACATAGACTTTGAACCAAGAATTGTTCATATTAAATCATGCACAGAAACTGATATGAGGAGGAAATAAAAGATGATATAAAGAGAAAAGAGGCAGAAAAAAATGTGGCCTTTTTTAATGTTTCTGTTAACATTGACTGAATTAGAATTATTAAAAAATGGCGGATCTTTGCATCTGTAAGGCCTGCTTGGCCTCTGTGAAAAGCTACAGGCTGTGGGTTGGCGCCAGCTAGTCTGAACCCTAGATTGATACGCAGGATGAGGAAAGATCCAGATGTCCTCTCTATTGTTAAAATGTATAAGGACTTTGCAGAAGAGCTCAAAGGTGTTGCAGATGCATTATCAGGATTGGCCAACTGTTAATAATGTTGCAAGGTGTTTGAGTTACTGTTCGATGATTGGATAAAGTGTGAAGCCTTGTTTGAATTGTTTATTCTCCCCGGGAGAATGTTGCATTACTTGATTAATTGACTTCCTTACAGAAGTTTCTGTAAAAACATTGTAATGGGGTGCGGGAACTGTCAATAATACTTTAATGTAATTGATATCTGTGTTTGGTTTGTACCACCCCCATGTAGTTTTGCACCATAGGGTTCGATGACTTATAAAAGGTAACCCTCACGAGGATCGTTGTCGATCTTCCGGAGGGACGCTTGGGACTGCGTAACATTTTGGAGGTAATTGCATGCACAAGGCTGAAGGGCTTGGAGGAGCAGAGACAAGGATCAATCCCGCGGTGGTTAGGTATTGGGAGTTCGTTATTGTTTCATAAAATAAAGTTTAGTAGTCCAGTGCTTGACTCGTGTTTTACTGAACTAGACTAAGGGGGGTTAGCTCTAGGAGCATAATTACGTTTCTAGCAAATTAAAAAGGAACAGTTTTCTGAATTTGAAAAAAATTATTTAAATTATTGCCAATATTTTATTAAAAATGTCAATTTTCTGCTAACTATTTTCTGACAAGTTTAATCTATATATTGTATAATGTATATACTCATTCCATCTGGTGCACTGTCAAGTTTTGCAGTGTCAGACCAAAAATTCAGGATAATCAAGACAACTTCAGTTGCAACAAAACTTACTGAAAATATATTTTAGTCGCAGTTTACTATTTGAATTGCTCTTTGACTGCTTGCTATTATTATTTTTTTAATCAAAATCTAGCCCATTGCATTAAATACATTATAATTTTTTTACATTTTATTTCTCCATAGGATTGATTTTACGTTGACAGACAATGAGGAAAATAATCAATTCATATTAGATCTTGCTGTTTACAGGTTAGCTTTGCTTAGTAATTCAATTGAATAAACAATGTCAATGAGAATTTAACTTTCTGAAGACAATAGCTACACTATGTACACTTTTGAGACCAGCTGCTAGTTTCTGGTATTAGTGGCTCAATGCAAGGGTGCTATGGTGGTAAGGTAGTCCATTATTCTTTGACATAAGCACGTGTACCCTTTGTGGACTAATTCCCGACAATTTAGTGTGATTTTAAAGTTTTACAATTTTAGAATAAGATCGTGTGCTGTCTTTTCCATCATATTACACTGAAATACATAGTTCGCACCCTTAAAAATCATCCATTCAGTGTTGCTCAATATCGGGTGAAGGGATTGAAATTTTGTAGGTAATTATAAGACAAATGGAATATTCCTTTTCCTTATTAGTTACAAGCATAGAAGACATTACAGATTACGGTGCTGTATCCATACAGTAATTGGCCCACAGCTAGCTCCTAAAAACTGATGGCTCTTAATAATTATGAGAAACCTAGGGACAAAATAGGAAGAGCCAGAGCGGTACAGTGGCGCAGCAGTAGAGTTGCTGCCTTACAGTGAGTGCAGTGCCGGAGACCCGGGTTCAATCCTGACTATGGGTGCTGTCTGTACGGAGTTTGTACGTTCTCCCCGTTTCTTGCGTGGGTTTTCTCTGAGATCTTCGGTTTCCTCCCACACTCTAACGACGTACAGGTATGTAGATTACTTGGCTTGGTAAATGTAAAACAATTGTCCCTAGAGGGTATAGGATAGTGTTAATGTGTGGGGATCGCTGATCGGCTCGGACCCAGTGGGCCGTCAGGGCCTATTTCTGCGCTGTATCTCTAAAACCAAAAACCTACTTTTTAAGTGAGTATTTCACCAACATAGACATAATCTAATAGATCAAACGATTAAGGGCGATATAAAAGATAGAATTAAAATCACCCAAAGATTTTTGATAGTGAAAGGGCAGCGCCTGGAAGCCATTGCATGTTTGCTTGCATTGTGGCAAAATTCCATTGTGTTTTAAAATGTATACTTGACATGCCACAATTTACATGACTCCAAATTGAGAGCTTGAGAACTCTTTTTTTTTGGCTGCTGTGTACAGTTTTGGTCTCCTAATTTGAGGAAGAACCTTCTTGCTATTGAGTGAGTACAGCGTAGGTTCACGAGGTTAATTCCCGGGATGGAGGGACTGTGATATGATGAAGGAATGGAACGACTGGGCTTGTATTCATTGGATTTTATAAGGATGAGAGGGGATCTTATAGAAACATACAAGATTATTAAGGGATTGGACACGCTAGATGCAGGAAACAAGGTGTCCAGAACCAAGGGCCACAGTGTAAGAATAAGTGGTAGGCCATTTAGAATTGAGATGAGGAAAAACTTTTTCACACAGAGCGTTGTGAATTTGTGGAATTCTCTGCCTCAGAAGGCGGTGGAGGCCGATTCACTGGATGCATTCAAAAGAGAGTTAGATAGAGCTCTTAGGGCTGGCGTAATCAAGGGATATGGGGAGAAGGCAGGAACGGGGTACTGATTGTGCATGATCAGCCATGATCACATTGAATGGCAGTGCTGGCTCGAAGGGTCGAATGGCCTACTCCTGCACCTATAGTCTATGTATCTATGATATAGTGGGCAAAATTGCATACATTTCCATGACTTTGTGAATTCTGGGATTGAAAAATTCAGTTCAAATTCAAATCTTTTTTTTTAAATAAATTCCACAGGTATCTGGATACATCCTTACTTGATATTGATGTTCAGCCAACTTATGTGCGTGTGATGGTTAAAGGAAAGGTCAGTAACTGATAAAAGTAAAATTAATGCTACAACCACATTATTGAAGTAACTTTAAAAGTGTTGCAAAAGAGGCAGGTGTCTGATTCAGAAGATTTTCCTTAAAACATTTTTTTTTAAATGTTTCTCTTCAACATATAAATGGAATTGTGTGAGAAATGTATATGATCAGTTTGAAAAAAGGCCCTGACCTGAAAGGTCGTCTATCCATGTACGCCAGATAAAGGGGTCTCGACACAAAACATCACCCATTCCTTCTCTCCAGAGATGCTACCTGACCTGCTGAGTTACTCCAGCATTTTGTATCTAAGTTTGTGTCATTTCTTGTTTAGATGTTGGTACCTACATTTAAACTGATTGCAGTGATAACAGTACTTATACCACATGGACATAGAAATTAACATGATACCTTCCCTGAACTACTATGCAATCAGCAAACCCAAATGTATCTGTAATTAAATGTTCCCACGTACATGCATACAGCTCTTATTGCATATTTGGAATTAAATGGAAACAAAATCAAAAATGCTGCAGATCCTTGGCTGAAGAGATTAAAGTAGGAGAAAGTGATCCACCTTCAGAGGACTGAAGACACTCCAGACACAGATGTAATGGCATGAGGTAGCAGTAGCTGTCATTGCCAGATGTCACGTTTGAAAATATAAAAGCACAAAATGTCCTGTAGTTTCACACTAGAGGACAAGAATGGTAAATGCATCTTCACATCAACTCTTATGATTGTGACAGTCCTTGAAGTAGTCATTTCTGAGCCATTTATATGACAGTAAATGTTCAGTTAACATAGAACATAAATGAGTACAGTGCAAGGTCCGGTCCTTTGGCCCACTATATCTCTGCCAAACATGATTCAAAATGAAACTAAACCCTTCTTCCTGCACATGATCCATATCCCTCCATTCCATGCTGAAGCATGTGTCTATCTAACAGCTTTTAAATGCAACTATCATGTCAGCTTTCACCAGCACCCATGGCAGTACATTCCAGGCAGCTGCTGTTTTCTGTATAAAACATACCCCGCGCAACTCTTTTAAACTTTCTCCTTAACGTTATGCTCTATTATTTGACATTTCCACCCTGGGCACCCTTGCAGGCCTCATGAATTTCTAGCAGCTCTTCCCTCAGCCTCTGACGCTCCAGAGAAAACAATCCAATTTCCCCAACCCTACATTGCATCTAATACTCTCTAATCCAGTGTTCTGTCTGGTTTCACTTTGCAAGAAGTGATGGCATGTAAGCCCTGCCACTGACGTTGAGGTGTGAATATACAGTGGCTTGCAAAAGTATTCATACCCCTTGAACGTTTCCACATTTTGTCACGTTACAACCACAAACGTAAATGTATTTTATTAGGATTTTATGTGATAGACCTACACAAAGTGGCGCATAATTGTGAAGTGGAAGGAAAATGACACATGGTTTTCAAATCTTTTTACAAATAAAAAACTGAAAAGTGTGGCGTGCAAAAGTATTCAGCCCCCTTTACTCTGATACCCCTAAATAAAATCCAGTGCAACCAATTGCCTTCAGAAGTCACCTAATTAGTAAATAGAGTCCACTTGTGTGTGATCTAATCTCAGTATAAATACAACTGTTTTGTGAAGGCCTCAGAGGTTTGTTAGGAAACATTAGTGAACAAACAATGTTCCTTGGGCATCATGAAGCCCAAGGAACACACCAGACAGGTCAGGGATAAAGTTGTGGAGACGTTTAAAGCAGGGTTAGGTTATAAAAAAATATCCCAAGCTTTGAACATCTCACGGAGCACTGTTCAATCCATCATCCGAAAATGGAAAGAGTATGGCACAACTGCAAACCTACCAAGACATGGTCGTCCACCTAAACTGACAGGACGGGCAAGGAGAGCATTGATCAGAGAAGCAGCCAAGAGGCCCATGGTAACTCTGGAGGAGCTGCAGAGATCCACAGCTCAGGTGGGAGATTCTGTCCACAGGACAACTATTAGTCGGGCACTCCACAAATCGGGTCTTTATGGAAGAGTGGCAAGAAGAAAGCCATTGTTGAAACAAAGCCATAAGAAGTCCCGTTTGCAGTTAGCCACAAGCCATGTGGGGGACACAGCAAACGTAGAGGAAGGTGTTCTGGTCTGATGAGACCAAAATTGAAGTTTTTGGCATAAATGCAAAACGCTATGTGTGGTGGAAAACTAATACTGCGCATCACCCTGAGCACACCATCCCCACTGTGAAACATGGTGGTGGCAGCATCATGATGTGGGGATGCTTTTCTTCAGCAGGGACAGGGAAGCTGGTCAGAGTTGATGGGAAGATGGATGGAGCCAAATACAGGGCAATCTTGGAAGAAAACCTGTTAAGGTCTGCAAAAGACTTGAGACTGGGGCGGAGGTTCACCTTCCAGCAGGACAACAACCCTAAACAAACAGCCAGAGCTACAATGGAATGGTTTAGATCAAAGCATATTCATGTGTTAGAATGGCCCAGTCAAAGTCTAGACCTAAATCCAATTGAGAATCTCTGGCAAGACTTGACAATTGCTGTTCCCAGACGCTCTCCATCCAATCCGACTGAGCTTGAGCTATTTTGCAAAGAATTATGGGCAAATATTTCAGTCTCTAGATGTGCAAAGCTGGTAGACATACCCCAAAAGACTTGCAGCTATAATTGCAGCGAAAGGTGGTTCTACAAAGTATTGACTCAGGGGGGCTGAATACTTTTGCACGCCACACTTTTCAGTTTTTTATTTGTAATAAAATTTGGAAACCATGTATCATTTTCCTTCCACTTCACAATTATGCACCACTTTGTGTTGGTCTATCACATAAAATCCCAATAAAATACATTTATGTTTGTGGTTGTAACGTGACAAAATGTGGAAAAGTTCAAGGGGTATGAATGCTTTTGCAAGCCACTATACGTTGTCAAATGATGCAGCTTCATTTATAAATCCATGGTATAATGTTTGTCATTTTGCTTTATTTTTAGGTATTTCAGCTGGTACTTCAAGAAGAGGTAAAACCTGACAGCAGTTCCGCCAAAAGATCCCAGACCACGGGACATTTGTTGCTTACAATGCCAAAGGTACAGAGTTAATTAAAGTTTTCTCTCGTTGCTTTACCTTTTCACAATTAACCTTAAATCGCCAAGTTGTGATGAGTTATAATCTTAGCCCAGTGAATGACAAAAATCTGCTAACAGTCACTCCCAATTGTAGAAAAGAATTAATTCCATAAACCATAGTCTGGACTTACTAATAAAGTGTGTCGGCATTAAGAAAGAACTATTGCAACATGTTTTCTAGTGACGGGTAGCTAGCCTGTATTCAACAATAAATGCATGCAGGATATACGGTGTGGATTGACACAAATGCTAGTCCATCATGGTAAGGGGTTATGTAATTAGTGAACAAAACCTGAATCAATAGCCTCTCACACATGGGATATGGGAGATAAAAAGCCACAGAGAAGGCTGGAAGACAGATAACGCTAAGCTCTCTGAACCAATCCAGAAAGCCGTCTCTCTAGTTAAAGCTTGGGTGATGCCTTACTATGCTGATGCCATTGGCTAACAGGAAGTCATGGCAGATTTCTGCCATCCAGACACCCAGCACTAGCAAGGAGACCAGGAGTTCACATCAGCAATCGGCAAAGGAGCACACAGCGACAGCGAGAGCAGAGGTTTGCAAAATATTCGTGACATCAATCAGGTAATTGCCCCACATAGGTCTGGGCTGAGGAAAGCCAAAAATGGAAGGGATGAGACAACAGGTAGTGATGAGGGAAATATGAGATCTGGCATCTGTCAGCATGCGGAGTAGGTGCTCCATGTCCGCAGCAATGGGCTGCACAAACTATGTCAGCCACAGTACATCACGGAGACCTGCTTCCCAGTGCTGAATGGTCAAACAGCTGGCCTCAGCACAACGACCAACAGCCCAATCACAAAAAGCTGTAGGCAATACATTACTGGATTCTCACCAGATTCCCAGCATAACATTGTGCAGGAGTTTGCCAAGGTCATGGCAGGGAGGGCAGAGTTTGGCCAGGTTCCCGATGCAACAGCATTGTCATCATATATCTCTGCTTGCATAGTGCAAGAGTGACCCCTTTTAGCACTTATGACATAAGCGATCTTATTCCTGCGACCACATCCTGAGTCCCAAGTGAGGTACCAATGTATTGTGTTGCAGTTTAAAATTGCTGTGTTGTGCTTGTGTTAATTGCATACCTAGTTCTGAGCAGAGTTATAATTCAGTCAGGCAGGCCAAGCGGTTAAATTACTTCTGTTTCTCATTGTACTATACACATGATGATTGGTTGTTTTAAAGTGGATGGACTGAACTTTAGAAGTAGTGTATAACCGGTGACTGATGTAATACCTGGTTCTTTCGAGCTCTGCCGGGAAACAAGGTTGCCCTGTATTAAACTTATTATCCTGAAACTTTTTTTTAATTTATTTTTTTAATATTTTTATTTATTAGAGGTAAATACATCAATGTACTTCACATATATATTGTTACAATCATTGTACCCCATAACCTTATGGCTTTTAAAGAAAAAGAATAGAAAGAAAGAGATTGAAATAGGTGAAAAGAGTTGTATTAGTGAAAGAGCGTACCAAAGGGGAGAAGAAACCCTTGGTCAAAGAATTAGAGAAAGGGGGTTAAGAGATAGACCCTAAAAAAAAAGGAAAAGGAAAAAAAAAGCCAGTTACTATGTTATATATATCACGCAAAAGGAATCCACCAACTCGATAGCTTTTCATCCCCCCCCCACCCCCCACCAAGGCCCGAGGTACTCCTGCTTCCTATCTTTATAGTAATTCCTGAAACATTTTACCTAACAATTTTACTTTCATAAGTTCATAAGATAGAGGAGTTGAATTTAGCCCTTTGGCCCATCGTTTAGTCCGCCATTCAATCATGGCTGATACATCTTTCCGTCTCAATTTCATTCTCCTGCCTTCTCCCCATTACCCTTGACACCCGTACTAATCACGAATCTGTCAATCTCCGCTTTAAAAATATCCATTGACCTCCACAGCCTTCTGTGGCAATGAATTCCACAGATTTACCACCCCTTCCAAACATAAGGTAATTTTTACTTTTCTTGGTATTAATTAGTGTGCTGCTTTTGCTTGCATGTCATTTTATTCTCTCTGTATGAGTAATAAATATATATAATTTGAATTTCCAATCTAAAATAATTATTTCAGGTACAAGAAGTAATTACGGCAAAGTGCAAAAGTAAAATTACACCTCGACCAAACAGCACAAATCCACACCCAGACATTACAAGGTAATTATTATGTAATGATAATGTGAAATATTTCCTACATATTGATATAATTCATTGCAAGTTTAGTTTGGAGATACAGCATGGAAACAGGCTTTTGGCTCATTGAATCACACTGACCATCGATCACCCATACCCAGAGATGTCAAGTGTCCCGGATTCGCCGTATTTTGTCCCGGCGAAATAACCTTTTTACGGTGTTCCGGCAGCCAAACATGCTGTTACGGAACACCGCCGCGCCGGTGTTCTTCCCGTGGTGAACGCCGGCGCCATGTGTCCCCGGTTTGCCGGCCCGCGCGATCAGCGGCACTTTGCCGGGCCCCAGTGTCCGCGCCTGCGCAGTTGGGGAGGGTTGCCGGGCCCCAGTGGCCGCGCGTGCGCAGTGGGTGAGGGTTGCCGGGCCCCAGTGGCCGCGCGTGCGCAGTGGGGGAGGGTTGCCGGGCCCCAGTGGCCGCGCGTGCGCAGTGGGGGAGGGTTGCCGGGCCTGGCGCTATTTCGAGCCACGCCACGCCCGGCCCAGAGCCCGGGCGGCGCCGGCCCGCGCGATCAGCGGCACTTTCTTGCCGCCAGCCGGCCGCTCGCGGCAGCCCCATCACCGGGCCTCCCCCCCCACCCCCACCCAGTGCGCAGGCGCAGACCCGCCGGCAACGTTGCCTAGTGCGCATGTGCCGCACCCGCCCGCCGGCAGCCCGCTGATCTGCACCAGTGCGCAGGCGCAGACCCGCCGGCAACAACCCCAAGTGAGTACGGAGAGAAATGCATTTAACCCCATTTGTTACGGACAAATGGGTTGAATGTTACTGTGAACTAAATTTAGGGTTGGCATCTCTGCATACCAGACACGTGCCGTCAGAGTAGGCAAGGTAGGCACTGCCTACCCTGACTAAAATTATAAAATGATAATTATTAAGTATAAATAATAAAGGCATGGGAGATTAATGCCTACCTAAGATATCGATCCCTTAGGTAGGCATAATTCTCCATGCCTTTCATCTGCAGTACATGTAACACGCGAAGGTCTGTGCAGCCCACGTGCCGTCGACGATGCTTCAAGCCGTCAATTTCCAGGGGACTGAAGGCAGCTGAAATTCTGCCTTTGCAGTACTGCGCATGCGCAGCAGCGTACTGCGCATGTGCAGCGCAAGTTTCTTGGCGGGTTTTTCAAACAAGGATTGCCAGTATCTTAAGAATATCTTAAGAAACAAAGAGAGAAGAATGGAATTAGTGTACAAATGATGTGGTAAGTATATTTCTTGGTGCTATATGTGTTTTTAAATACCATATTTCCCGGCAATGAAGACGTTATTTTTTACCCAAGAATAAGGTATGAAAACTTACATGTGTCTTGGAAGCCGAAGTTGGAAGGTTGTTAGCCAAGAAAGATAGACTTGGCTAGCCCTCAGTACAGCAACATCAAAAACGATGTTGTTGTACTGAGGGATAGCCAAGTCTATCCCTCATTGCTGGCAGCTGATGGGAAGCAGCTGTAAAAGGACAGTGCCGCTGGGGAGGGGAAAAGGATGGGATCAGGGATCATGCCAGCAACTCACTTGCTGCGACGCTCCGGGCGCGGAGCCACCGCATTGTGGCCGGGGGGAGAAGTAGCTCGGGTGGCAGCGAGCGGCCGCCGGGACCGGACTGCTCGGGTGGCTGCGAGCAGCCGTCACCTCAGCTCCTTCTGCTGGCCCCCGCTCACCTCTGGCAGTGCTCTCTGTCTGAAAACCTCTCTCCTGCCGCTCACCGGCCTCACTCATGTCAGCCGCTTCCTGCAAATCCTTAAATTCCGACAGCGCATTCAAGAGACCAATTGACATTACTTGGCTGTCGGAATTTAAGGATTTGCGGGAAGCGGCTGACATGAGTGAAGCCGGCGAATGGTAGGTGAGAGATGTTCAGACGGAGAGCACTGCCAGAGGTGAGCGGGCCGACAGAAGGCGCTGTGGTGGCGTCCACTGTCCAGTCCCAGCCACCGCTCGCAGCCTCCCTAGCTACTTCCCTCCCTGGCCACAATGCGGTGGCTCCGCGCCCGGAGTGCCGCGGTAGTGGTGAGTGAGTTACTGGCATGTTCCCCGACCCCTTCCTTCTCAATGCTCCTGCCCTCCCCTCAACTTTACCCCTGACCAGACTCCCCACACGCTGTGAAAGGAACTCTGCCCCCAATTGGTCCCTTGAACAAGTATTGTCATTCAATAAGATCACAACTGATTCAACTTGTCCCGGTGTGCTCCCGTTTTTCCCACCATCTCTCCACCTGCAACACCCACCCATTCAGTAATTCAGAATTAAGGACATTTGGAAGGCTTGGGCAAATTGCTTTCTTTATTTTTATTTTTTTGAGCGTGAGAAATTCTATGTCCCACCAGCCTTCTTTCAAAATTTAGTAACTCAAAATGGGGGTGCGTTTTCATTGCCGGGAAATACAGTACTTTATTAAGAGATTTGGCTTTTGAAGACTCTATAAAAGTCGACTGACAGCTTATGGAGAGAACAATCTGCGCATGCGCGGTTTAAGATTTTTTTAAAGCCGACTAACTGCCTATCCCGAGTAATTACTCACAGCACGTGCCTGACCCATACACTCTAGTTCAATGCTATCCCATTTTCTCATCCACCCTCTACACACTGGGGGCAGTTTAGAGGGCCAATTAATCTAAAAACCCGTACGTCTTTTGGGTGTGGGAGGAAACTGGAGCACCCAGAGGAAACCCACTCAGTTACAGGGGAACATACAAACTCCGTACAGACAGCATCTATAGTCAGGATCAAACCCAGTTCTCTGACGCTGTGAGGCAGCAGCTCTACCAGCTGCACTATTGTGCTACTCATTGTTGTCAAAGCTGTGCCACTGTGCTGCCCAATGTGTGTTGTGCTTTGTGGTCAGAGAAAGGTCGGGTGCACAGGAAACCAAATCATTTTTGTATTTTGGAAGGAAGTCATTCAGTCTATCAAAACTGTACGGTTAAATCCAATCTTGTCTCACTACCCCTTCCTCTCCCCTTGCAAATGTTTACCTTTCAGATGCTCTTAGAAACTTATCCACCTTCCTTTTGAACTTTACATTTGAATTTGTTAGTGGAATGGAGGTATCAGGGCATACTTGTAGTGTCCAGACTTGTGGGGAAAAATAACCTTAGAACATAGGTGTTCCTGCAGACTCGAATTAGACCCGTGGCATCAACTCTGCCACCGTGATCTTACCAAGATTTGTACATTCAGGAGGGGCGAGGAGAAACCAAGTGCTGTGCTATTTGCAACATTGAAGGAATTATAATTTCTTAAAATGACCTATGAATTAAAATTACCTCAAGCCATTCATTCAAAATAAACCCACCACTCATCATTCATCCCATTTAAAATATGAGCTTATAAAAGTGAAAAACTAAAATGTAATAATTAGGACATTAGGTAAATTATCACACTAATTTTACCAGTGAACACGGACTACACAGTTTCATCTACAATTTTAAAAATAATTTATCAACATTCCTTTAGAATTAAAGATTAATCGTATTGATAAATTCCAAGCTATTCTGGTAATTTTTAAATGAGAAATATTTACGTTCCAAAATGATGATAATTGATACTTTGAAACATTCTTCTGTAATTTTACGAAGCAATGGAATAAATTGCACAATGGGAATTAGTCATTCGCACACCTGCATATTCATTTCTGTGAATTTATATTTTTTGTTTTATCATACATCTGCAAAAAAGAACAGATTAATATTTAATATAGAAACATAGAAAATAGGTGCAGGAGGAGGCCATTTGGTCCGAGCCTGCGCCGCAGCGAGAAGTGATTTATTTACTGATTGGTTGTTTACTGATCGGTTAGCACCCAGGAAATCCAGTAGGCTTTGGCAGATTGAGCGCAAGTGTTCAGCGAAACGGTCACCTATTCTACGTTTGGTCTCGCCAATGTAAACTTTAACTCGGTATCATGTTTGGCACAGATATTGTAGGCCAAAGGGGTTTGTTCCTGTGCTATTATATATTTGCAAGTCGACATTTCGGGTAAAGGCCTGGCATCAGTCTCTTCGCAGATACTGCTTTACGTGCTGAGTTCCTCCAGTACTTTGATTCTTTTTGCTCCAGATGGCAACTTTTGCAGACTCTTGTGTCTCCTTTAATTTTGTCAGTCTTCACCAGACAAGATGACAGTAAATTAGGGCAAATGCATAGTAACATGGATGCAAAAGTTCAACTGTCGTACCTTTCTAATAGAGTAAAATTCTCAAAACACTTGGATGATTTCTGACATTGTTCATGCAAGGGTGTACAAGGCAAAGTAAAGTATGATTTATAAGTTTTCTTACATAGATAACATCTCTGGGATTTAAGATTTTTTCCATGAAGTGAATAAAGACACCATTTAAATAATAAATGGCTGTGTCATAAAAGTATCAACTCACTAACTTGATTTAGGTTATAATTTGATGGAAAGGATTCTTGGAAATGTAATTGAGGAAGCTCAATGCGCCTTCTGCAAAGTAAGGTTGTTTTTAGTCAATACTGTTGATGATTTTCAAAAATATTACTCAGGAAGAAAAGATTTGCGTACTGAAGTCATGAAAATTAAAATTCTAACTGCAAACATTTGCATCTGCAAGGCATCCACATCCATGGGTCTCAAGATGTGTTGTCTGATAAGAGTTTTGTGTACACTATTACTACTCATATGCTATCCTGCCACCCTCTTTGCAAAAGGATAGGAGAAAGCTCATGAGGAACATAAATGCCACAAGTACCACAATCACTATGATCTTCGCAAAACCATCAGGAATGCCAAGAGACAATACTGAGACAAACTTGAGTATAATCACACAGACAATAGGAGATAGGAGAGATAAGTTTCTTAATTTTAAATTGTATTTTATTTGTTTCCAAATTCTGATTGTACTATGTATAATTGGGTTTTTGTTGTAGTTTGTATTATTCACTTATAAGAATAATAAGAAACTTATTAAGAAACTTATCTCTCCTATCTCCTATTGCTAAAAACTCTCTTTTTAAACCCTCGTTTATAGACAAAGCATTTATACAATGGGAAAGAGCAGGAATTAAAACTTTGGGAGATTTGTATGATACGGGAAAACTATTATCATTTAAACAATTACAACTAAAATACAATCTGGGTTACAATCAGTATTTTAAATATTTCCAAATATGTGATTATTTGAAAAAACATGCACATGAATTTCACAAAATGCCATTAGACTTACTAGATGAAGTAATGAATACAAAGGCGGAATCACCAAATTTAATTTCACATATATATAATATACTAAATGCAGTAATTCCAACAACGGAAGGTATTAGAGGTGAGTGGGAAAACGAACTAAGCATAAAAATTTCCAATGAAAGGTGGAAAGAATACTTATTAAATGTGCACAAATGCTCAATTAACGTAAGACGCATTTTAGTACAATTTAAAATTATACGTAGATTATACTACTCAAAAACTAAATTAAATAAAATTTTCCCTAACGTTTCACCAATTTGTGATAAATGTCATGTCAAGAAAGCTACTATAGCGCACTCATTCATCTTTTGTACAAAACTTCAAAGGTTTTGGATTGAAATCTTTGAAATTTTCACAAAACTGTTTAAAATAAAAATGATACCAAAGCCAGAATGGATTATTTTCGGAATGACAGAAGGTAATTCGGAATTAAATACGTATCAAAAGAATTTATTTGATTACAGCTTAGTAATAGAAACATAGAAACATAGAAATTAGGTGCAGGAGCAGGCCATTCGGCCCTTCGAGCCTGCACCGCCATTCAACTGCTTCTCTTCTCTGCCTCCTGCCTCACAAATGGACTACTTGCCTTCTCTATTTGAGTCCCTCCCCCCGACCGATCTAGTTTAAAGTCTCCCCAGTAGCCTTTGCAAATCTCCCCGCCGGGATATTGGTTCCCCTCGGGTTCAAGTGCAACCCGTCCTTTTTTGTACAGGTCACACCTTCCCCAAAAGAGGTCACAATGATCCAGAAACTTGAATCTCTGCGCTCTGCACCAGTCCTTTAGCCACGCATTGATCCTCCAACTTGCTCCATTCCTACTCTCACTGTCGCGTGGTACAGGCAGTAATCCTGAGATTGTTACCTTTGCGGTCCTTCTCCTTAACACTCTTCCTAACTCCCTAAATTCTCCTTTCAGGACCTCCTCTCTTTTTCTACCTATGTCATTGGTACCTATATGTACCACGACCTCTGGCTCCTCTCCCTCCCATTTCAAGATATCTTGGACACGTTCAGTCACATCCTGGACCCTGGCACCAGGGAGGCAAACTACCATCCGGGTCTCCTGACTGTGTCCACAGAATCGCCTATCTGACCCCCCTAACTATAGAGTCCCCTATTACTGCTGCCCTCCTCTTCTTTTCCTTACCCTTCTGAGCAACAGGGCCGGTCTTTGTACCGGAGGCCCAGTCGCTGTTGCTACCCCCAGGTAGGCTGTGCCCCCCAACAGTACTCAAACAGGAGTACTTATTGCCAAGGTGTACAGCCACCGGGGTACTCTCTAGTCCCTGCCTCTGCCCCTTGCCTCTCCTAACCGTGACCCACTTTTCTGCCTCCTGTGGTTTTGGAGTGACCACCTGTCTGTAGCTCCTCTCTACGGCTTCCTCACTCTCCCTGACCAGACGGAGGTCATCGAGCTGCTGCTCCAGGTACCGAATACGGTCCATTTGGAGCGCCATCTTGACGCACCTGGCGCAGATGTGGATGTCTGGAGAGCTATCTGACTGCATGACCTCCCACATCTGACATCCAGAACAGTAAACTGCCCTGGAACTCATCCTCACCTTTACCCTGGAAAAAGTAGGAAAATAGGAAAAAAACTAATCTTAAAATTCTGGAAAAATGCTCCTATACCAACATTAAATATGTGGATTTCAACCATGTTTGAAACACTACATCTGGAAGATATGAGACTCGGCCTGGAAGGAAAATCAGAACGATTCTATCAGACGTAGTCTGCATTTATAGAATTACTACAAAGATAGGGTGCAGGAGTACCTCCGGCCTTGGTAGGGGGGATGAAAAACTATCGAGTTGGTGAATTCCTTTTGCGTGATATATATAACATAGTAACTGGCTTTTCCTTTTTTTTTAGGGTCCATCTCTTAACCCCCTTTCTCTAATTCTTTGACCAAGGGTTTCTTCTCCCCTTTGGCACGCTCTTTCACTATCACAACTCTTTTCACCTATTTCATTCTCTTTCTTTCTATTCTTTTTCTTTAAAAGCCATAAAATTATGGGGTACAATGATTGTAACAATATATATGTGAAGTACATTGATGTATTTACCTCAATAAATAAAAATATTTAAAAAATAAATAAATTAATTTAAAAAAATAATAATAATAATAATAATCACACAGACACCCATCAAGGCCTGAATACTATGTCTGGCTGCAAAGTGGTCAGGCGGCATCGCTGGTGATAATGCAAGCGTTCTGATGAACATAATGCATTCTATGCTTGCTTTGAACAGAAGGCCAATAGATTGATAACATCTGACCCATCAGACTCAAGTGTGCCTTTTGCTAGGGTCACTGTTGCAGAAGTTAGATCAGCCTTCAGACGGTGAACCCACGGAAAGCAACTGACCTGGATGAAGTCCCTGGCCATGTCCTTGGGAACTGCGTGGACTAACTAATTATAACTCAAGAAGACCACTATAATCATGATATCAAAGTAAAGCAATATCTCTTGCCTTAATGACTACCAGTTGCCTTGCCATTCACTGTCATGAAATGCTTCAAGATGCTGGTTATGGCACACTTTAACCCAGCCTGCCAAGCAGGCATGATTAATTTCAGTTTGTCTACCGCCGCAACAGTTATTGCTGACCTGAATTTAATCTTCATCAACACCTTCTCCCAGGTGCAACACTCATCCCTAGAGTACCTGGATCAATACCACACCTACGACTTATATTCATAGACTACAGCTCTGCTTTCAATAGCATTATCCCACCCAAGCCCATCTCCAAACTCATGGAACTTGGCAGTCAGCACTCCTCTCTGCAACCGGATCCTCAACTTCTTGACCAACAGACCGTAATCAATCAATGAGGATAGGAGATAAATCATCCTCTATGATAACCCTCAACACTGGTGCCCCTCTAGGATGCACCCTGTCAACCCCCTACAATACTCCTTTCTACACTCATAACTCACAGCATGGTTTGGGAACAGCTCCATCCAAGACCACAAGAAACTGCAGTGAGTTGTGGACGTAGCCCAGACCATAACACAAATCAACCTCCCTCCCATTTACTCCATTACACTTCACTCTGCCTCGGCAAGGCCACCAGCTTAAGAAAGGACCTGTCTCATCCCGGTCGTTCCCTCTTCTCCCCTCTCCCATCAGCCAGGTACAGAAGTTTGAAAACGCATACCTCCACATTCAGGGCCATTTTTTTCCCAGCTGTTATCAAGCAACTGAACTATCCTGCCACAAGCTAGAGTGCAGACCTGATCTTTAATCGGACCTTACCGGACTTTATCTTGCACTAAATGTTCTACCCTTTATCTGTACACTGTGGACAGCTTGATTATAATCACATATGATCTATTCTTTGACTGGATAGCATGCAACAAAATCTTTTCACTGTACCACACTGCACGCAACAATAATAAACTAAGCATAAACCTAAACAATTGGCCTTTTCAGTTGAAAGGTATTTCTGAGTCTGGATGCCTATTAAATGGAACATTGGAGAGTTTTTCATCTAAGGAAGAAAGAAGTTATTTAATCCTGTCTTTAGAACTGATATATTTCTTGAAATGTTAATTTGTAGCATTCGTATTTAGTACCAGAATCCATGGAAAAGAAGCGTCAGTATATTTGAATTACTTTTTTTTTGCTAATTATGAGGAAATTGTAGATGAAACATGAAGTTGAATGCTGCCAACATTACCAACTACATTGTTTGTAATGTTGCCAACAGCGTCAGGTGTTAGAAACATAACCCATGCCATTTTGATTTGAGTAATATGGATGTAATGTAAATTGAAGTAAAGCATACGGAGCAAGCCACTAGGGGCGCCGCATTGTTGGCAGCTTCTGCCTACAGTCTGTCCGTTTTTTTCTATCTTTTTTAAAATTTTAGTTTGTCTTAACAGTATGTTTTGGAGGTTTCTTTAGTTTTTCGATGTGGGGAGGGGGTTAGGGTAAGGGGGAAGCAGTTTCCCAGTCACTTCTTGACGAGGATGCGACTGTTCTCCGAGTCACATCCTCACCCCCCTCCTCGTGGCCTACTAATTGGATTGGCGCGGCCTTTCCTGCCGGGGACCAAGGACCGGACCAGAGCTTCAGCAGCGGCGGCACAGCGCTGGATTCACCACGGAGCAGGGCGATGCCTACCTGGATCGCTGTTTGAAGCTCCTGAGCGTTGGGCCTGCAGCATCAACATCGTGGAGCTGTGGTTCCTAGAGCTCCCAGCACGGGTGGCGCTGACTTCAACATCGTGGGATCCCTTTGCCGAGGGCCGCCAGCATGAACCTCCGCCCAGCGCGGCCTGTGGACTTCGGGAGCCACGGACTCCGGTAGGAAGTGGCCGATTCGGAGGTCCAAGCCTCTGAGGTTATCGTCCCATTCCGATGTCGGAGTTCCATGGTCCCGTCGAGCAGGCCGCCCGTAGCGGCAACTACGGAGGGCTCGGGAGGACCCGACACCAGAAGAACATCAGAGGAAGAGGACTGAATTTGGTGCCTTCCTTCACAGTGGGAAACTTTGATTCTGCTGTGGGGATGATTTATGTTGGAGTCTATCGTGTGTTTTGTTCTTTTTATTTGTATGGCAGTATGGTGACCACTGTACCAACTGGTGCATGTGACAATAAATGTATCTTGTACCTTGTATCTTGTATCAGGAGACATTTGTTCAAACAGCATCCAATTCTCGATAACCTTGGAACAGTTTCCAAATCTGTTATATTTTCATGTGTGAAATGTGCCCAGTGAAAACAATTCTAATGAAAGGGCTTGGCACCGTTCGCCAGTAATTGTATAAGCTCAATGGATGGAAAGATGGAAATTGTGCAGTAATCTGATTAAATATCTTGCCATTTTGTCCCACAGAACAACTCAATCTATTGAAAAGTTGGAAGTGGATCCAAGCAAACATGTTGACATAACCAATATTGTGATGGCAAAACAATCTGTTGCTCAAGGTCCTCTCAAATTACATCAAAGTAGAGCTCCGGAAAGGAACAACATTGACTTCCAGGATAATCTTGAGGTTCCACCATTGCTTGATTAACAATAGATATGAATCAGCACTATTTATCTGGATATCTGATGAAGTGAAATTCTTCTTCTTGGATAATTCATCTGTTAACTCAACAATTATATAGTTTTTCTACTTTAAACTTTAGCAGTATTAAAAATAAAGTTTATCACTACTAAAATTACTTGGGTTTCATGTTGCTTATTGGTGAGTGGGTCATCTTGTATCAATCACAAAGCCCACGTATGACCGTTTGTTAATTAAACTGAAAACTGCACGATTGTAAAGGAGTTTTTAAATCAATATTGCGATTCACTTTTGAAATTTTATGTCGGATCCTAAGCTGGTTTCAAAGAAAAAATAAAAATATTAAAATTATTTATATTGCCACCTACTGGCAGTGGAGAAGAATAAATTTAGATAAATGTGACCATTATTTAACTGCTAATTAGTTTGTTTTAAAACAAAGCAAGTGGCCAAAAACACCCAGCTGAGCCTGCAATAATGGAATAAAAATTAACTGCAGTGCCAGCATGGTACTTTTGTGTGCTCAACATGTGGTTTCTCAGGAACTTATTAAATATCTCTTTTTCATTTTATATATTCAACAAATCACTTGAAACACGAAAGAAGCTTTACTGGGAAGGTTCTTGATCTTCACTTTTTGAAAAGGATACAATTTAATTAACCAATTTCATTTGAGCAATGGTTATGTGATGAGTTCTTGTTAGAGACAATCTGATTTCTACAATGAAAACAAAAAACTGCTTGCCCAAGCTACCAGCTATTCAGTAACAATGAGCTCATCACCCAAATAAATCACATAACACTAAATACGTACCTCACTCTTGATGGGCAAGGTGATGCATAACCTGCACCTACAGCAAACCTGCATGGCATGATCACCATGCCCTCTTTGGTGATTACCTTAATGGGAGCAGGCACTGGTTTAGAGAGCACCCAACGCGGGTGGCGCTGACCGTCATCGTGGAGTCCTGGGGCCCTTTGCCGAGGGCCTCCAGCGTTGCATCTCCACCCGGCGCGGCCAGTGGACTTTGGGAGCCGCGGACTCCGGTAGGAGGGGGCCGACTCGTGGTCCAGGCCGCTGAGGACATCCCCCAGCCCCGACGTCGGACTTACATCACCCCGGGGAGCGGGCCTGAACATCGGGCCGCCTGTAGCGGCGACAGCGGAGGACTCGGGGAGGCCCTGACCATGGGTGAACATTGGGGAGCATCGGGAAGAGACTGACTTTGGTGCTTTTCCTCATGATGGGAAATTTTGATCCTGCTGTGAGGGGATGTTTTATGTTGAATTTCTGTCTACTCTGTGTTGTGTTTATTTTTGGCTGTATGGTGACTTCATTTCACTGTGCCAATTGGCACGTGACAAATAAAATCTATCTATCTGTATCTGTATCAATATCAAACCATGACCAACAACACAAACATTGAAGATGACTGAATTCTTATACCTACTCCTTCTCACTTCCACTCCTCACCCAACCCGCATTCTCTTTTAATTCTCCTTTACTTGTTTTTTTTTTTGGTCACCTCAACCCATTCTCTGCATCTTTCTTTTTCCAGCTTGTGTTGGTCCAACGGATTTTTCTCTGAGAAGATTGCTTGGAGCACTTAGAATTCCATAAAGCACAAATGTGAATGAATGACATTATTCATAACCTTATTGCTGCCTTTGCACCTGTGCCCTTGATGTTGCCTGTCATCCAGACAGCCAGCTAATATCCCTGTCATCCATGCCAAGAAGTTGCTGTCCAAATTGGATTATAGGTCTAGACATGGTCAAGGTCATATTTCAGGCAATCTGTAGTCTCCTCTATTGCAAGTGAGGCAATTTGCAACCATAGCAAATAGTTCACAAGAGCGCAAGGACATACAGTGCACACAGACGATATGTAATAAAAGATGTGTACGAATGACTGATCTTTATATTTTGGACTTATCCCACTTCCCTCTCCTATTATGCAGCACCCCAGCAGTTTGTTTTCCCTCACATATGCCCATCAATTTCCCCTTTGATTTTTTCAGCCATTAATCTACACGAGGTGGAATTTACAGCAACCAATTAACATATGTTTGTATGATAGAATGTATGTCTATATACTGACTGACATCAATACATGTAACCCCCTCCCAAATCATAAGCATTAATATCTATGCTACAGACTCTACTTTCCAATTGCTCCGACCCCTTGTCACTGGATCTAAGTCTTGCCTGGTCAAATCTGCATGGTAGCTGGCATGAAGGAATGTCACAGAACAACTGAACAATATTGTGTTCAGTTCTGGGCACCATGTTATCGGAAATATATAGTCAAGCTTGAAAGGGCTCAAAAAAGATTTATGAAGTTGGTGCCAGGACTAGAGTGTGTGAGCTATAGGGAGAGGTTGAGTAGTCTGGGTCTCTATTCCATGGAGCGTAGGAGGATGAGGGGAGATCTTATAGAGGTATACAAAAATCATGAGAGGAATAGATCGGGTAGATGCACAGAGTGTTTTACCCAGAGTAGGGGAATCAACAACCAGAGGACATAGGTTCAAGGTGAAGGGGAAAAGATTTAATAGGAATCCGAGGGGTAACTTTTTCACACACAGGATGGTGGATGTATGGAACAAGTTGCCAGAGGAGGAAGTTGAGGCTGGGACTATCCCATAGTTGGACAGGTACATGGATTGGACAGTTATGGACCAAGCGCAGACAAGTGGGACTAGGGTAGCTGGGACATTTGGCCGGTGTGGGCGAGTTAGGGTGAATGGCCTGTTTCCACACTGTCACTCTATGACTCTATAATTTCAATTTACAAAATGAGGATCAGTTTCTGCTTTGTCAGGACATGCATGTACTGCGGCAACAGCCATGGACTTGATCATCCCTCTTATATAATAGCTCAGGATCCCTAATGTTTCGACATTGACATTGCTGGTTTCAGCAAGACAAGGGCCGGAGATGACAAAATCAACAACAGAGTGCATGCACCTTATTTTGAAGAAGCAAACTGGGAGAAGAACGCCATCTCCATGGATTGACCTTTGCCATTAAGAATGAACAAATTATATATCTTAGGTCTCCCTGAAATCAGTGATCAACTTTTGGCCTTTTGGCTTACTCTCACGTAAGTCCACATGCTCGGGCCATCAACACACTTGTCCAAACTATGAATGAGACAAAGGACTATTTCTGTTCCATCATTGAAAAAGCCCTATCGCATCTAATAGATAGGGTGACTAATAGATCATCCTAGGTGACTTCAATGGCAGGCTGGGACAAGATACTTTGTCAAGATGCAAACAACTATACAATAGGAGGGAAGGTAAACTCACACCGGGGATTATCTCCTCACAAATTGTTTGGTGCATGGTCTTGTCACAGACAAAACCCAGTTTTGTCAGAGAAAGAAACAATCCTATAGCAATGCCTCCAGTCCAGGCACCTGTTATATCGCCATCTGAACAAGATGCGAGTTGGATGCCTGAATCACCCATACATTGCCAGGTACTGATGACAGTTGAAGTGACCCATTGCCTATACTGCTCTGTTTTTCCCCTCAGTCTGGCTTCAAAATACTAATCACAACAGGAAAACCGCTGCAAGAAAGCCAGTGTCCATTTTTCAAAAACCCTGCAATGGTAGCCCTTCTTAAACATGGCCTCACAAACAACCTGTTTTATTCGACTCAAAGGAGCATAGAGATTTAACCTGTGCCTGGATTATCCTGTGGAGAAGCTCTTGGCTTCCCAACCAAGAGCAACCAGATCTTAAATGAAAATAAAACTACTTGAAACATAATTAACAGAAGCAACTAGTGGAAAGAGAAATTGGAAATAGAAAGAAATAGAAATTTGGCACTATTTAAACTTTAAATGTTTTCTATTTGCACGAATGCCACCTGACCAGCAGAGTGTTTCCAACATTTCCTGTTTATTGTTCTGATTGGGAACAACAGCTTTTTGATTTTCAAGACTAGTTTAATGTAAATGACTAGAAATTAACTATACAGTTATTATTGAAAGAGGAACAACATGTGTAGTTCCAGGAGCTAAATTAACCATGCAGGCTAATCATTACTAGGACAACATTGTTACCTTGCTTTCAAATATGCTTCCATTCTCCCAGGGCTTTCTTTTGTAAATTGGAAGATATCAAAATTGTTCTGATTATGCAGAATTACAGTTTTATTATCTAGTTTTATTAACTATTTCAAGGTTATTAAATATCACCGTTGGTTAATAATTTCAATTGCCCTCGAGGGCATCAAAGTTTTGAGGAGCAAGCCTCTTTTTTAGGTTTAATAGATTTAATTTACTTTTTATTGCAAGCAGATTTCCCATGACTGCTGATGATAAATTAATGGTCATGTTATTTCAATGTGGAGGGGGTTGTGTGTGAGGGAATGAATAAATTGCTATTCTATAAAGCAATTCAGCCAAAATCTAATTTGCCTTGCATTGCATTAACAAAGTTGTTCCTCTTAATCGAGCACTCAGACATAGCATTATCTATCGAATAGGAGATGGGTATCATCCACTAAGGGAAAGCTACATGTTCGTAATTAAAGGACCTCATTAATGTGAAATTGGATATTATTTTGTTTTTGCTCAATGCGAGGTTTTTGTCAAGGGACGTAGAGAACTGATGAGTGTTGGGAAAGTATCAAAAGGTGGCAGCTCACCTTTTGTAGAGCGTAATATCAGTAGTCATCTCCATTAACCCATGAGTGTAAGAGCTGGCTACTGACATTAGCCATTTTGCTGGAAATGGCCAGTTTAGATAGGGTTTACAGTGCATTCACGTTGCAGTTACAGCCTTATTTTAAAATGGATAATTTTTTTTTTAAATCAACAATCTACACACAATACACCAGAATGAATAAGCGAAAACAGGTGTTTAGAAATTTTTGCAAAGTAATTAAAAAGATATAACTGAAATATCACATTTACATAAGTATTCAGACCCTTTACTCAGTACTTTGTTGAGACACCTTTGGCAGCGATTACAGCCTCAAGTCTTCTTGGGTACGACGCTACAAGCTTGGCACACCTGTATTTGGGTAATTTCGCCGATTCTTCTCTGCAGATCCTCTGTCAGGTTGGATGGGGAGCCTCAATGCGCCGCTATTTTCAGGTCCCTCCAAAGATGTTCGATCGGGTTCAAGTCCAGGCACTGGCTGGGCCACTCAAGGACATTCACAGACTTGTCATAAAGCCACCCCTGTGTTGTCTTGGCTGTTATTATCGCTTTTTTATTATGGGGTATTGTGTGTAGATTGATGATTTCAAAAAATGAATTTAATACTTTTAGAATAGTAGACAATAAACAATAGTTGCAGGAGTAGGCCATTCAGGCATTTGAGCCAGTATCGCCATTCAATGTGATCATGACTGATCAGCCCCAATCAATTTGTTGCTGCCTTCTCCCCATATCCCCCGACTCCGCTATCTTAAAGAGGCGTATCTAGCTCTCTTTTGAAAGTATCCAGAGAACCGGCCTCCACCGCCCGAGGCAGAGAATTCCACAGACTCACCACTCTCTGTGTGAAAAAATGTTTCCTCATCTCCGTTCTAAATTGCTTACCCCATATTCTTAAACTGTGGCCCCTGGTTCTGGACTCCCCCAACATCGGGAACATGTTTCCTGCCTCTAGCATGTCCAAACCCTTAATAATTTTATATGTTTCAGTAAGATCCCCTCTCATCCTTCTGAACTCCAGAGTATACAAGCCGAGCCGCTCCATTCTCTCAGCATATGACAGTACCGCCATCCCTATGCTGCACTCCCTCAATAGCAAGAATGTCCTTCCTCAAATTAGGGGACCAATACTGCACACAATACTCCAGGTGCGGTCTCACTAGGGCACTGTACAACTGCAGAAGGCCCTCTTTGCTCCTATTTCAACCCCTCTTGTTGCGAAGGCCAATATGCCATTCGCTTTCTTCACTGCCTGCTGTACCTGCATGCTTACTTTCATTGGCTGATGAACAAGGACCCACAGATATTCATTGTACTTCCCCGTTCCCCAACTTGACACCATTTAGATAATGATCCGTCTTCCTGTTTTTGCTACCAAAGTGGATAACCTTTATTTATTTATTTATTTTATTTATCTGCATTAAACTGCATCTGCCATGCATCTGCCCACTCACGCAACCTGTCCAAGAGACCCTGTATTTTCATAACATCCTCCTCACAGTTCACACTGCCACCCAGCTTTGTGTCATCTGCAAATTTGCTAATGTTACTTTGAATCCCTTCATCTAAATCATTGATGTATACTGTAAATAGCTGTGGTCCCAGCACTGAGCCTTACGGTACCTCACTAATCACTGCCTGCCATTCTGTAAGGGACCCGTTAAACCCTACTCTTTGTTTCCTGTCTGCCAACCAATTTTCTATCCATATCAGCACTCTACCCCCAATACCATGTGCCCTAGTTTTGCCCACTAATCTCCTCTGTGGGACATTATCAAATGCTTTTTGAAAGTCCAGGGACACTACATTCACTGTCTCTCCCTTGTCCATTTTCCTAGTTACATCTTCAAAAAATGCCAGAAGATTAGTCAAGTATGATTTCCTCTTCGTAAATCCATGTGGACTCAGGCCTATCCTGTTACTGCTATCCAAATGTGCTGCTATTTCATTCTTTTTGTTTGACTCCAGCATCTTCCCCACCACCAACGTCAGGCTAACTGGTCTATAATTCCCTGTTTTCTCTCTCCCGCCTTTCTTAAAAAGTGGGATAACATTAGCTACCCTCCAATCCACAGGAACTGAATCTGCAGAACAATCCACAGGAACCTGAATCTATAGAACATTTCAAAAATGATCACCAATGCACCCACGATTGCTGGAGCCACATCCTTATGTACCCTGGGATGCAGACCATCAGGCACTGGGGATTTATCAGCCGTCTGTCCCATCAGTCTACCCAACATCATTTCCTGTCTAATGTGGATTTCCTTCAGTTCCTTTGTCACCCCAGATCCTCTGGCCACTAGAATATCATGAAGATTGTTTGTGTCTTCCTTAGTGAAGATGGATCCAAAGTACATGTTCAACTCATCTGCCATTTCCTTGTTCCCCATAATAAATTCACCTTTTTCAGTCTTCATGGGTCCAACTTTGATCGTAACTATTTTTTTCCTTATCAAATACCTAAAGAAGCTTTTACTATCCTCCTTTATTTTCTTGGCTAGCTTACCTTTGTACCTCATCTTTTCTCCCCGTATTGCCTTTTTAGGCTGTAACGTAACATAAAGCTGTAATGTAACAACTTGTGGAAAAAGTGAAGGGATCTGAATAGTTTCTGAATGCATTGTGAATACATCAGAACCTGCACAGTAGGAAGCATAGTGATGCAGCAGGTAGTGCTGCTGTCTCACAGCACCAGAGACCCAGGTTCGGTCTTGACCTCAGGTGCTAACTTTGTGGAGTTTGCACATCCTCCCTATGATGGCAAGGGTTTCCTTCTCATGCTCTAGTTTCCTCCCACATCACAAAGTTTGTAGGTAAAATGCCTTGTGTGTTGGGAGTGGATGAGAAATTTTGATAATATAGAACTAGCATTTGCTAGATTCCGTCAATTATGACAATGCCAATATTATCCCTGCATTATGAGTAATTATAGCTGTTTGTTATCTTAGGGAGTCCCTCGGGGTTGAGGATGACTTTCTTCTAATCCTGTGAGTTAAATAAAGTCTTACGTACAGCATCTGCAGGTTCTGTCACAGGTTGGGCAGAAAGTCCTTGAAAGGACAGGTCAGTTTAGAATGTTGTATGTTCCTTTTTCTATTGCAAATGACCTCCAAATGCTTCTGTCAAAGAAATGTAAGCTACTCTATGCCTTCTTAGTAGCACCTTCTCTATTTTGTATTCTTGGGCCAGGGATGCCCATGAGTTAGTTCAGAGATACAGTGTGGAAACAGGCCCTTCGGCCCATCAAGTACACACTGACCAGCGATCCCTGCACATTAACACTATCCTACACACACTGGGGACAATTTTACACATACACCAAGCCAATTAACCTACAAACCTGTGCGTCTTTGGAGTATGGGAGGAAATCGAAGATCTCGGAGAAAACCCATGCAAGTCACGGGGAGAACGTACAAGCTCCATATTGACCACACCTGTAGTCGGGATCGAACCCAGGTCTCCGGCACTGCATGCGCTGTAAGGCACCAACTCTACCGCTGCGCCACAGTGCTGAGTTGTTGAGGATGTTACATTTTTATATGGATTTGGGAATGCCATTGATGTATTTTTTTCATCCACTTGTCTTCCCAGGGCAGACCTTGGAATAGAATACATGCGTTGGGTATTTGCTGGTAGATATTTGCTGGTTGAACGTGATCAGTGACTTGATGCTTCCAAGGTTGACCTTGCCCAGGGTACTTAAATTGAATTGCCACAATTCAACTAGAGAGCAGTTCTGCACTACTATCTACATCATTGGAGACATTCGGACTCTCTTTGATCGGACATTACTGGCTTTAACTTGCATTGAACGTTATTCATGTTATTTTGTTTGTTATATATCTGTACATTGTGTATGGCTCGATTGTAATCATGTATTGTCTTTCCGCGACTGGTTAGCAAGCAACAAAAACTTTTCACTGTACCTCGGGACACATGACAGTAAACTAAATTAAGAAAGTAAATTGGTTAGCCTATCCTGCCAATCAGTTTGTAGGATTTTGTAGGGACAGCATTGATGATATTATTCCAGTGCCTTTGACATGTCTTCTGCAGAAAGTCCAGGACTACAAACTAAAAAAGGATAGGGTATTACTGCTGCTCAGTAGACGATGAGCATGTTGATAATTTGAGACAAAAGTTCTGACTGGAATTTTGGGGCAAATTTAATCATCAATGTTTATCTTCACTGAAAGGAGGCTTCTGAGATATGGGAAATGATCTACATTTACCATGGAACCTGATTGTTGGGGGATGGTGTTCTGCTTTGGAGGCAGGTTGCGAGAGAACGTTTGTCCTTTGGATGTTCAGGTTAAGGGCCATCCTTTCAAGAGTCAAGAGTCAAGAGTGTTTTATCGTCATATGTCCCGGATGGGACAATGAAAGTCTGACTTGCTGCAGCACAACATAATATATGTGAATATGTAAACATAATACATAACGGGGGAAGAGAAAAAAAGAAAAAGTTCAATAAATAATGAATATAGTGGAGTAATAATATAGTATTTTGCAGTTCAGAGCTCAGAGCTTATTAGTTGTTGTGCTTAATAGCCTGATGGCTGTAGGGAAGCAGCTGTTCCTGAACCTGGACGTTACAGTTTTCAGGTTCCTGTACCTTCTTCCTGGTGTGGGTCTTTGATGATTTTGGCTGCCTTTTTGAGGCAGCGACTATGATAGATCCCTTCGACGGTGGGGAGGTCAAAGCCGGTGATGGACTGGGCAGTGATCACAACTTTTTGTAGTCTTTTTCGCTCCTGAACGTTCAAGTTGCCACACCAAGCCACGATGCAACCAGTCAGAATGTTCTCTGACTGGTTGCTTGTAGAATCTTCTTCAATCCTGTGCCTGTAGAATCTTCTTCAACATGCCGAATCTCCGTAATCTTCTCAGGAAGTAGAGTCGCTGATATGCCTTCTTTATAATTCTTCGGAAATATGCATGCACAGGAATTTCTAGTTTTTGATCTCTCCACCATCGTCCCATTGATGTCAACAGGATTCTGGATCCTCGCCCTTCCCCTTCCAAAGTCCACAATCAGCTCCTTGGTCTTACTGATGTTGAGATCAAGGTTGTTGTGCTGGCACCATTTGGTCAGTCGGTCGATCTCACTTCTATACTCGTCCCCATCAGTGATACGTCCCACAACAGTGGTGTCATCAGCTAACTTGATGATGGAGTTCGCACTATGCCCAGCTACGCAGTCATGGGTATACAGTGAGTAAAGCAGGGGGCTGAGCACGCAGCCTTGAGGTGCTCCTGTACTAATTGTTACTGAGGATGAAGTGGTTCCGCCAATTCATACATTTCAACAAATTAATTAACATTGATTTGGAGCTCAGCCTCTGAGAGTGCACAAAATCATCTGTTATTTACATACTGTAATTTAATGTCTGAGGCTGAGATGACTTTGATTCCCCTATAGAGGTGATAAAAGTTTTTTATATCATCTAAGAGGGATAAGATAAAAGCAGTATTTTGCTTATCTTGTGGATTTACTTCAAACCAAAGATTGTTAACACAAGAAAGACCAAACATATCATTTTTGATCCATCTCTTCTCTGATTTGAGTTTTCTTCTTGGCTATTATTGTGAATTGAATATGATTTTTTATAAAATGCTGGAGTAACTTAGTGGGACAGGCAGCATCTCTGGAGAGAAGGAAGGGGTGATGTTTCGGGCCGAGACCCTTCTTCAGACTGATTTCTTACTGTCTCCGACTACATTGTATCTCTGCTTGCTTTGTTGTTGTTATGTTTTCCCAAGCAACAATGATCTATTCCATATTTTCCTTGATTCTCATTCCCCTTGTCCTATTTTCACACCTCACACTTCCTTATCTATGTATCGCCCCCTCCCCTGTCATCAGCCTGAAGAAGGGTCTCGACCCAAAACGTCATCCCATCCGTCTCTCCAGAGATGCTGCCAGTCCTGCTGAGTTACTCCAGCATTTTGTGTCTATCTTCGGTTTAAACCAGTATCTGCAGTTCCTTCCTACGCATGATTTTTTGAAAGCTTTATGTCCTAGTTTACCTTGCATTGTAACTAAAATTGGACCAAATTCAGTCTAGAATTTATGCAAAAATGCACCCTGTTGTCTGAAACATGATCCGGGCCTGTGTGGATAATGCAGCTATTACAGGAATCGGATAACATTATGAAAGTAGAGCTGGCAAAAATATATTAGGCTCACTGTGACGGATTGGCAGAACACAGCTGCCAAATGACACTGACAGTGACTGCTAAATGGAGAAAAATGTAATGAAAAACAGCTGAGTTGCATTTAGTTGTGAAAAGCAATTTAATATCTGTTTAACAAAATTTATGCTTCTCAACATATTAGTCATATTTCAAAAATCTGAAAAATGTGCCAAGAATAATCATTTCTATTTTTGTATTTACTTCCCAATACTAATTTTAATCAGGTTTATAGAAGTCCAGAGAATTCAAGTTAAAAAAATCCTATGAAATCTTATTTAAGTTAAAGTGTGTAGGAAGGAACTGCAGATGCTGGGTTACACTGAAGATGGCCACAAAATGCTGGAGTAACTCAATGGGTCAGGCAGCATTTTTAGAGAAAAGGAATAGGTGACGTTTCAGGTCGAGACCCTTCTTCAGACTCGACCCAGCAACTCCAGAGATGCTGCCTGAGCCACTGAGTTACACCAGAATTTTGTGTCTATCTAAGTTAAGGTCACTACAACATAAAAACAGACACTGAACATTACCCTTACACAGTGATATAGGTATCTCCATTCCCCAAGAAACTAACACTCAGGCTTGACTTCATCTTTGAAATAACTTTGGATCTGCAGTACAGAGAAAGATTTGTGAACAGGTCAGGCCTATTAAATTTTATTAGTTCCAGCAAACTATTACAGGAGAAATTTTCAGAATTGGTTATTATCTAAAGTGAGTCTGTACTTGCCCTTGCCTCTTTTCAGGAAAACACAAATGGTTAAATTGAATACTTGGCAGAAGGTTCGGCAGTATAATCATTTTCTAGATTTGGCTAGCCACTGTTCCTGGTCTTTGATTTTAAGTAATCTTGCTGACTACTATATGCTAAGAAGGAAATTATTGAAGTTCAATCCAAGACATTTTTTTTCATTTACACTGACTAACATAACCTATTTAGGAAGATGGAAGGTTACTGTCTAAAACCTATATTGTAGCAGGCCAAGCATTTTTGAGAGAGAACAAAAAATAACATTATGACTTTTGTGAAAGGTTGCACTTTAGATGCAATTTGATGTGCTGGTCACCGAAGTAAAGGGAAGAAAAATCAAAATGGAAATATTACTTCATGTTAAACACTCAACATCTTAAATGCTCTTCTACTGTATGTCCCACTAACTGTCCATCTGCTTGCATCTTGTTCTGAAAGCACTCTACACTGTTGGGCACACAGTGGAGTTTGGAGTAACTAAGCTGGTAAGGCATCATCTGTGGAGCGTGCCTATCCATTTGCTCCACAGATGCTGTCTGACTAGCTGAGTTACTCCAGCACTTTGCATTTTGCCCTGCAGTTCCTTGTGTCTACAATGTTTGGGTTTAGTTGACAACTAGACCAAGTGGGACCCGTGAGTCCCTGTCACTCCGGGGGGCTGGTCCCCGAACGCAATATTCCACCACACACTCATAGCCGCCAACTGCGCAGGCATGGCTGACGGGTTCCTGTTGTGACGCCAGAGATCCCTGTTGTGACGCGAATCATGGCAAACCTCCCCAAGTGCGCCTCGCCATCCCTCTTCCTATGCCTATCCTCCTCCATTCCCCCTCATCCCCAGCATTTCCTTCTCCTCTTCACCCCCCCTCTTCTTTCCTCTCTCCTCCTCCCCTCCTCCACTCACCTCTCCTTTCCCCTACCCTCAGTCACTCCCTCCCTCCCTCCCTAACCCCTCTCCCCTCCCTACCCCTCTTGATGTCATTGTGAGTTGGAAGCTACTGTGTTTTTTTAAAAGGGATCTTTTTAATTTAAATGCGATCCCATTGTGATGTCATTGTGGGGTGGAACACTGCTGATGGGCAGTTTATGTAAATGAGGTCCCAATGTGACATCATACGCTGCTAACTGACAGTGCAGATGGAAGAGATTTTTGTCAAACTGGGGTTTTGTAAAGTTTAAAATTTGAATAACTTGTAAAATATACCATTAATCTGAACAAAACTTGATAGACCACATGAAAGGACAATGGTGAGTAAGGTGGGGAAAACATTGTATCACTATCGTGTACCATTTTCGCGTAGTTTCAGGATCAGCCTCACAGACAAATCATGGACACACTAACGGGGGGGGGGCTTTCTGGAGCGCTAGTATGTGTGTTGTGGGCCAAAGGGACTGGTTCCCAGAGGGCTAGTATGGACATTTTGGACCGAATGAATTCTTGGGCTGGCAGCTCAGTCACTCCAGCCTGGTGCGCTGGCAGCTCAGTCACTCGGGCCTGGTGGGCTGGCAGCCGACTCATTCACGGCTGGTGGGCTGGCAGCCAACTCACTCACAGCTGGTGGGCTGGCAGTTGACTCACTCACGGCTGGTGGGCTGGCAGCCAACTCACTCACAGCTGGTGGGCTGGCAGCTGACTCACTCATGGCTGGTGGGCTGGCAGCCGACTCACTCATGGCTGGTGGGCTGGCAGCTGACTCACTCATGGCTGGTGGGCTGGCAGTTGACTCACGGCTGTTAGGCTGGCAGTTGACTCACTCACAGCTGGTGGACTGGCAGTTGACCCACTCATGGCTGGTGGGCTGGCAGTTGACTCACTCATTGCTGGTGGGCTCACACACACACACACACACACACGCCCTCCATCACACACACATCCTCCATCACACACACACCCTCCATCTCACAGATACACACACTCCTCACAGACACACATACTCTCTCCATTCACACACACACACACACCCTCTATCTCACACACACATACACTCCATCTCACACACACACACCCTCCATCTCACACACAAACACCCTCCATCTCACACACACACATCATCTCTCACACACACACACACTCACACCATCCATCACACACCCACACACAACATATATGTGACAGTAAAACTCTCTTGAATCTACTTATGTGGTTGAGCGCGGCCTCTCCCGAGCGGGACTTCCGGAATGAGTGCGACATTCAGTTCCAGCAACACAGTTTGCAGACCAATCCTTCAATTCAATTCAAGCATCAGTTTGCAGACCAACCCTTCAATTCAGTTCAAGCAGCACAGTTTGAAGACCAACCCTTCATTTCAATTCAAGCAGCACAGTTTGCAAACCCTTCAATTCAGTTCAAGCAGCACAGTTTGCAGACCAACCCTTCAATTCAGTTCAAGCAGTATAGTGCAGACTCACAGTTCAGTTCACTCACAGCATAGACTCACAGTTCTGGACTCAACTCTCACTCACGGTCTTCCGGGATGACTGACTCAAGTCCAGTCTCCGGGGCTTTATTCTCATGGCCCCGCGGAAGGGGTGTTACCTTCATCATGGTGACAGACAGGCGAGAAGACCAATCTGCTGTTCTCACGATTTTTTAAACATTCTTAACTTTTTTATTATTTAATCGATCGGAAAAAACCTTGAGGTGGTTGGAGGAGAGGAGAACGCTGAGTAAGATGGCGATATATAGCGATATAGGATAGCGTGTTTTCTAAATTGTATTTACAATGTAGACAGGAAGTGGTCAAGATGAAACTTTTATTAATATTATTGATATACTGTATACACACACACATACATATGAGAGGAATAGATCGGTAGACTTTTAGTAATAGTCTAGATATAGATTTAAAGTTCACACTGGTGCTGCCCAATATGCTTACCATAAGGTCTTATAAGTTCATAAATGATAGGAGCAGAATTAGGCCATTCAGCCCATCGTCTACTCCGTCATTCAATCATGGCTGATCTATCTTTCCCTCTTAACCCCATTATCCTGCCTTTTCCCCTTAAACCCTGACACCCAAATCCCACTGATGGATTTTCAATATGATGAATTTTGATGAAGGCAGTTGCAAATGCAATATTAATCAAAATGAAAGCACATGCAGTATATGATTTAATTAGTAATTAATTGCATATGCTTTATTATTTCCATTGCTTTTCCTTGCATCTATAATGTGAAATACAGCAAATGGGTTTCATTTATTTTGGACAACTATCTTTGGCAAGTTATAAAATGCAATGTACTCAGGCTAATGGTGTAAGGAATTAAATATGTGCAACGTATTTATGAACATTCAACTGAAGTGGTTATTTTCTTTATGGCAGTGGTGCTCATCTCATTTGCAAGATGGTTCAGTTTGATAATTGGAAACATATCCAAGGATCACTCACGAG
Organism: Okamejei kenojei; assembly: GCA_035221665.1. Classification (NCBI taxonomy): domain Eukaryota; kingdom Metazoa; phylum Chordata; class Chondrichthyes; order Rajiformes; family Rajidae; genus Okamejei; species Okamejei kenojei. The sequence goes on along the minus strand of CM069134.1, from coordinate 46,972,272 downwards.
AATTTGTTTTATTTTAACTGAGGACTGAGATTTTTAGTCATGTTTATAAATGTAAAACATACCACCGTTTGTTAGAAGCTAGAGCCTTCCAGATTGAAAATTTAACATGATAACAGATGGCTGTGGAGGCCAGGTCAATGGATATTTTTAAATTGGAGATTGATAGATTCTTGATTAGTAAGGGTGTCAGAGGTTAAGGGGAGAAGGCAGGGCAATGGGATTGACAGGGACAGATAGATCAGCCGTGATTGAATGGCGCAGCAGACTTGATAGGCTGAATTGCCTAATTCTGCTCCCAGAACTTATGATTACAATTAGTGAAATGCAACACAGCATTGATATCCCTAATGCCACTCCCACTCTTTGCTGAGAGTGGGAGGGGCATTCTCTAGTTTTTCTCTTTTTGCACCCACTATTATTTTCCATGCCTTTTTAAAAAAGGACGAGTCTCCTTCTCATTAAGCGAAAAGGTTCAAATTTGAATGGTCCAGTTAAAAATTAACAAATGGGGTCACTAGAATCCTTTGGAGCCCATAATTGGCAATTTTGTAAACACAGTAAAGTCGAACCTGGAGACACAAGGAACTGCAGATGCTGGAATTGGGTAACTATGTGGGACAGGCAGCATTTCTGGAGGACATGGACAGACCATGTTTCAGGTCAGGACTCTTCTCTAGAATCTGCCCTAGTTTAATGGGTGCCACAGTGGCGTAGCGCTGGAGTTGCTTCCTCGCAGCACCAGAGACTCGGGTTCGATCCAGACTATGGGTGCTGTCATACCGAAACCAAGAATCACCAAGAATGCCATGTGGCACAGTGGCACAGCAGTAGAGTTGCTGCCTTACAGCCAAGATCTTTAGTTTCTTCCCACACTCCAAAGACGTACAGGTTTGTAAGTTAATTGGCTTTGTATAAATGCAAAATTGTCCCTCGTGTGTGTAGGATAGTGTCCTTGTGCGAGGATCGCTGGTCGGTGCAAACTCGGTGGGCTGTTTCTGTGCTGTATCTCTAAACCAAACTAAAATGGAAATGACCATGAGAGCCAAAGTTGATTAACTGCAAGTGCAAGGCATTCCTGATGTTAGAAGCTAGTCCATGCTGAAATCAAGCAAAGTGCATCTGCAACCAAGCTGAAATCCAATAGCATACCTTTGCCTTAAAGAACAAATGGCTGTGGAGGCCCAGAAACGCCCTGACATGTGCAGTCTTCGTCACCATTAAGGACACGGATGGCCTAAATAACAAAAACCCCATCCCACTCCAAGTCTCAAGTAGGGAATAAGTTATGGACAAGAGAAAAAGAGGGATCACCATCTCCAGCTAGAAGAAATATTTTGAAGATCTTCTTAACAGTGACGCTGCCTTTAATTTTGCTGTAACCATTCATCACCAACAAGAAGTCAAAAAACCCATATGCTAGCTAAAATAAATAAAGACTTGGGAGCAGGATCCACGTCTGGTGAAATTCTAGAATTCAGAATCAACAAAATTTCTGTCTCGGCTTCACAACCTCATTGTTCAGATCTTAGAAATGTGATCCAGGATGGAAAAGTAAATTACTAGAGGGCATCACTTGAAGGTGAGAGGGGCAAATTTTAAAGGTGATGTGTAGGGCGCCTCATTTCATATCAGTTTCTCGCTGGAGTGGTGGGAAACTGTTGAACCTGCTGCACCCACACAACGGAACCAGAGCAACTCTAACCTCAGTCATTAAGATGCAGTAGGTAGAGAAAGTTTGGTTTTATGTATGCTTGCAGGCCAAACTGCCGTTCATCATTGAATTGTTCCGTGGTACCAGTAGGAGGATGGGCCCTTCACTCAACACCTAGTAGATAATGGTACTCTAATCTGCACGGTGGCATAGCGCCAGAGACCCGGTTCGATCCTGACCACGGATGCTTGCCTGTACAGAGTTTGGACATTTTCTCTGTGACCTCTGTAGGTTTTCTACGAGATCTTCGGTTTACTCTCACACTCCAAAGACGTACAAGTTTGTAGGTTAATTGGCGGTCTAACTGTATAAATGTAAAATTGTCCATAGTGTGTGTACGATAGTGTTAATGTGCAGGGATTGCTGGTTGGTGTGGATTCAGCGGACTGAAGGGCCTGCTTCTGCACTATATCTAAACTAAACTAACTGTCCTGGTGTACAACATCTTCCTCCAGCAGTAGAATTTCACAGTGAGGTGACTGAAAACCATTTTTTAATTTTTTTAAAACTTTTTTATTTATATATATTTAAAAATAATCCATTCTGACTTTGGTGTCATTTTTATTTTAAACAGTTTTGTGAAAATTTCAAAGATTTCAATCCAAAACCTTTGAATTTTTGTACAAAAGATGAATGAATGCGCTATAGTAGCTTCTTGACAGTGGCATTATCACAAATTGGTGAAACGTTAGGAAAAAATTTATTTAATTTAGTTTTTGAGTAGTATAATCTATGTATAATTTTAAATTGTATTAAAATGTGTCTAAACTAAACTAACTGTCCTGGTGTACAACATCTTCCTCCAGCAGTAGAATTTCACAGTGAGGTGACTGAAAACCATTTCAATAATCTCAGGAACCATTTCTCAGTCAAGGCAGACATCAACAATAATGTTGACTACAGATTTCCATGTGCCAACACATCCTTTTACCAAGTGATGAAAAGGTTTGTTGAAGATTAAAATCCCAAACCTGGCAAAAATTCCTGGTTTACTAGGCTAAACAATCCCTATCCTCTTACATGTTTCTGGAATGGTACCACCAATGCTGTCTCTGCAAATTTCTTCAAATAAACTGGAAGGATAGGCAAACCAAGGGAGGATAGAGTTTTTTTTATTGAACTTTTTTTTGTGTTATCTATTGAGGACTGTGTTTACAAACCTATTGTGCTACTGTTGCAAGTAAGAATTTCATTGTTCCACTTTGGACATGTGACTCTCTCTTGAAAGAATATTAGTATATTCTCCCAGGTCAACATTCCCAGCACTGAAGCCCTAATTAAACACAGTCAGATCTGCTGGGCAGACCACATTGAATGTATGCTCAACTGCGCAACCATGGAACAGACATTCCATTATGGTCTCTGTCACGGGAATAGAACACCTAGAGGAGAGAGAAGAAAAGATTTAAGATGTTCCCAGAACTTCCTCAGAAAATGTGAAACATTCCAACAGTGTCTCTGTCTCCTCCAAGTAGAACAATGGGAATGGCACTGAGGACCCCATGTCCACGTGGTGGTATCATACCGAAACCAAGAATAACCAAGAATAAGCAGTGGAAAGAATGCTCACCACTATCCACTCACCTATCTCCGGCGATAGTCTATTGGTCCTATATTGCCAGACTTTCATTTGTGCTTTGTCTAAATCCTGGAATTGCCTACCCAACAGCATTGTAGGACTACCTTTACCAAGACTGCAACTGTTCAAAAAGCTATTTCACCACCATGTTTTCAAGAGCAATTAGGGACAGACAATAGATTTTGTCTGAAATTCTGAATAATTTAAAAAATAACTCTTCTCTGACAGATCTGTGCCATTAATCAAAATGCATAATTAACAGCCGATACTGGAAATTTAAAATAAAAGCAGAAAATGCTGCTAATTATCTACAGATTAGACAGTATCTGTGGAAGAAAAAGAAACAAAGTTAACATTTCAAATTAAGGAGGTGTCATCAGATCTGTGCAGCACTTACACTTCACTGGAGACATCTCCCTTCTTCATGTGAGTCCATCAACTTGGCTTTATAGCTATCTGTTTCCTGAATTTATCGAGTTTACCTTCACTTATCTCAATACTGCCCTATGGGAATGAGCTTTACGTGCTGATAATGCAAAAGGTAAAGGAAATTCTCCTGAATTCCCCTTTGAAGTTATTGCTGAATGTATTTTATCCAAGCAATTAGAAAAATAATTGTGAAAGGAGGTTGAACAGGTCTGGCCTATCAGGTTACAGCAAATCATCCTCAAAATTTACTGCCTAAAACCTATATGGTAGCATGCCAAGCATTTTTTAGAACAATTCACTTTTTGTAAAAGGCTTTACGTGTAATGTGATGAGTTGGTCACTGAAGCCAATGAAAAATAAAATTAGAACCAGTAAGATCATAAAATTATAACATATTGGAGCAGAATTAGGCCATTTGGCTCATCAAGTCTATTCCGCAATTCAATAATGGCTGATGTATCTCTCCCTCTGAACCACATTCTCCTGCCTTCTCTCCATAACTACTGACGACTGTACAAATCAAGAATCTATCCATCTCTGCCTTAAATATATGAACTGACTTGGACCTCACAGCCTTCTGGGGCAAAGAATTCCACAGATTCACCACCCTCTTCACACAGTACCACAGCATGAAGTACCACAGTACTTCATGTCAAACACTCAATATCTTAAATATATTGTAAATGCTTTTCTTTATCTCACTAACTGTCCATATGCTTGCACCTTATTCTAAAAGCACTCTACACTGTTGGGTAAAAGACAAAGTGCTAGAGTAATTCACCTGGTCAGGCAGCATCTGTGGAGAGAGCCTATCCATTGGGGTTCAATGGACAATTTAAATTTTGCACAGGTACTGCCCAATTTGCTTACCTGATATGTTCTTGCCGAATCCCACTGATTGACATTACAGTGTGATAAACATTTATGAAGGCAATTGCAAATACAAATGCTCATTTATGCTAAAGTACATAAATAACAATTAGTAATTAATTATATAAGCTTCCTCATATCCATTGTTATTAAATAATTATCTTTGAATCTATAATGTGAAATGTAGCAAGTGGGTTTCATATATTTAGGACTAGCTCTCTTGTGCAAAGTATGAAGGCTGATGGTGTAAGGAATCACATACAGTATGTGTGTATATTCTCTGTTGAATGCACTTTTCCTCTTATAATTTTTTTCCCTTGCTAGCTTGTAGCTGAGAACGAGCCCACCAGAGAGAGAAGGGTTAAATTTAGAGTTGCGCAGGAGCCAAGAATCATAGGAAAGCAGATATCTCAGGGTTGCAGGGCTCCTAAAGTTTATAGAGACGGGGAGGGACAAAACCAGAAAATGATTTGTAAACTTGAACAAGAATATGTTCTCCCTGTAACCTGCATGGGTTTTCTCCAGGAACGATGGTTTGCTCCCACACTCCAAAGATGTACAGGCTGGTAGTCGAACTCGCTTGGTATAATTGTAAATTGTCCCTCATGTGTAGGATAGTGCTAGTGTACAAGGATCGCTGGGAGGCGCGGACTCTGTGGGCCGAAAGGTCTGTTTCCGCGGTTTATCTCTAAACTAAACTAATCTAAAGAATATTAAGACTGTACTCTTGCAGGATGAAAATTGTTATATTTCACCAAGTGCAAGGACAATGAACTTACCAAGCCAGCTTCTAAAGGAAGCACATTAGAAGGAAGAAAGTGCATTCAACAGCTTTGGTGCCATGAATATTGGATAATTACGATAAAAGTATTAGTGCAGTATTTGTTTACATTAACCTTTAGTACAGGGACCACAATCTGTCCTCTTGCTCTGTGTTACATGATTGCTTCTGGACATACATCGAGCCTATGACAGAGACTATCAATCTTAATCAGTGTCTTTGCTTGCAGTAATATGATTCTATCTAACTCAGAAGGAACAACATCCATCCTGCCAGTGCCAGTTCTTAGCAAAGTATATCTACTTAGTTCATTCCATAATTTTCTAATGTGTCTTCTTCAAATATTTATCCAGTTCCCTTTTAAAAGCAATTATGTGTTCAAAATCCACCATTATTTCCGGCATGGCATTTCATTCGACTCTTGTTCTTCCCGGATATTTTTCTCAAGATGAATTTCATCTGCGCCTGGTGTAAATCCAGCAGTCAAGCCCTGTGGACAATCTCACAATGAAATACTGTTTTACTAACAGGGAGACAAAGTATGATCACTAAAACCCGCATAGCTGCTTACCCAAGATAATGCCCAGTCACATCAATTTAAGTGCGCTGGGATTCCTTTCACAAATTTAGCTTCAGATTTATTTATTTGTTTGCATATTAACTTCAATAAGTTGAGTAATATAGTCTCAAGCAGCTGCCTCCTCAGGAAGCAGGCTATAGCAGAGGAAATGGAAAGCAGCATTAAACGAGCACACAGCTTACAATGCACTAGTAACCTGAGACCATTTGGCTGGTGCTTATTAACAAGAGTGCAAAATCCTGTCAGCACTAAACTTCCTGTAATTGAGTACTGTCTCAGGTATACACTGTGATGATTGTTGGGCAGATAGTTCAGGAGAAGAGTGCTTAAGAGTCAATTACCATCCACTTTAATTCAGTGAGGCAGAGTTTGATTATCTCATTTGAGATGACACCAAGATTGCTGGGAACGCAGACTATGAGGAAGGCAGTCAAAGTATAGAGCGGGATATAGATCAACTGTAGAAATGGGCAAATAAATGGCAGATGGAGTTTAATCCGAGCAAGTGTGAGGTATTGCACTTTGGGAGATCAAATGTAAGGGGAAAATAAACAATTAATGTCATGACTTTCAACAGCATTGATATACAGAGGGATCTGGGGGTCCAAGTCCATAACTCCCTGAAAACAGAAACACGAGTGGTAAAGTAGTACATGGAATGCTTGATTTCATAGGTCTGGGCAGTGAGTATAAAAGCCAGAAAGTTATGATGCAACTTTATAGGACTTTGCTAAGGCACATTTGGAGCATTATATGCCCCAATACAGGAAGGATGTGGAGACTTTGGAAAGAGTGCAGAGGTCTACCAGAATTATGCCTGGATTAGGGGTTGTTAGCTACAGTGTGATGTCGGACAGATTTGGATTGTTTTTCTCTGAAATGCCAAAGGTTGCATAGACTTGATAGAATTATATAAAATGATGAGAGGGATAGATTGGGTAGACAGTCACAATCTTTTTCCCAGGATGAAAAAAATCAAATACCAGAGAGCATAGCCTAAAGGTAAGAAGGGTAACTAGACCAAGTTGGGTCCCTGTCACATGGGAGGGCAGGTCCCTGTACGCAATATTCCACCACTCACCCTCCCCAAGAGCGCCTCTCCATCCCTCTTCCCACCCCTATCCTCCTCCATTCCCCCTCAATCCCTGCACTTCCTCCCCCTCCTCTTCACCCTCCCTCTTCTTTCCCCTCTTCTCCTCCCCTCCCCCACTCCCTACCTCACCTCTCCCTCCCTCTCCTTTCCCATAGCTTCAGACACTCCCTCCCTCCATAACCCCTCTCCCCTCCCTTTGCCCCCTTGACGTCATTGTGAGGTAGAAGATGCTGTATTTTTTTAAAGGGAGTTTTTTAAATGTAAATGAGATCCCATTGTGATGTAATTGTGGGGTGGAACACTGCTGATGGGCAGTTTATGTAAATGAGTTCCCATTGTGATGTCATACGCTGCTAACTGCCAGTGCAGATCAAAGAGTTTTTGTAACGTTTAAAATGTGAATAACGTAAAATATACCATCAATCTGAACAAAACGTGATACACCACCCATATACCCTCCCTACACCCTCATCTCCCACTACCCCATCCTACCCACTCCTTGCTTCACTCCTATCCCACTCACCTCCCCCACTTTCCCCACCCTCCCTCCCAACCCCCCTCCTCTCCCTCAATCACCCCAGTCTCCCTCCTCAACTCCCCAGGATCAAAATCTAAACGTAATGTAAACAAGAGCTGGCCCCATTTTCTCCACCACGTCGGCAACGGGGGTTGGGCTGAGTGGTCTGGAGCAGCCGGAGGGGTTGGGAGAGGCTGAGGCTGTGGTCTGGAGCCGTGGGAGAGGGAGCGAGAGGCCGGGGTTATGGTCTGGAGCTGCAAGAGTGGGAGGCAGAGGCTGAGACTGTGCGGGTGGGGGAGGGAGAGGTCGAGGCTGCGTGGCAGAGAGAGGGAGGGAGGGGCCAAGGCCGAAGCTATGGCGTGGAACACTGCTGACGGGCAATTTATGTAAATTAGATCCCATTGTGACTCACACGCTGCTAACGGCAAGTGTGGGCGCTGCTTTAATATTTTAACGTTTAAAATGTCAATAACTTGTAAAATATACCATTAACGTGAACAAAACGTGATACACCATACATCAAGACAATGGTGAGTAAGGTGGGCCAAAAATTGTAGCGCTATAGTGTACCATTTTGGCTTAATTTCAGGATCACAGCCCGCACAGAAAGACCCGTTGGGTCCCAGTCACATGAGAGGCCTGGTCCCCCAATGCAACCCATACCTCAACGCAATATTCCACCTGTTCCCCCAACGCAACCCGTTCCCCCAAAACAATAATCCACCACTCACCCATTGCCCCTAGCTGCACAGGCGCGGCTTATTTCCCCTCATCCTCCAGCAGTCCTCTTCATGTGTGGGGGTGAGGAGGGGAGGCGGATGTGCGGTGGGAGGGGAGTCGGGGTGTGTGTGGGCAGGGGGGTGTAGGGGCGGGGTGTGGGGAGGGGGTGTGTGGAGGGGGTGTGTGGAGGGGGAGGAGAGGTGTGTATGTGTTGCACTTTTTTGTTGCGTTCTTCAGGCGGGGGCTATCGGGGTCCGGTGGGGGAGGGGTGAGCATCCTGCACCTGGGAGGGGGACAGCTTCAGACAGGGACCTGCTGGGTGCAGCACTGCCGTGGCCTACCACTGTAGGACCCTCCCCACCAGCAGACCCCTCCTGTGTGGGGGAGGGGGGAATGTGGGGGAGGGAGTGTGTGTGTGGGGGAGGGAGTGTGTGTGTGGGGGGGGTGAGTGGAGGCTGGGGGAGGGGGGGTGGTTGTGGCAGACGCAGCTCACACCCTGCTCACCCAGCACTCTGCTCACCCCGCACTCTGCTCACCCTGCACCTTCAGCTTTTGGCCTGACTCAGTAGCTCCCGGTCCAGATCCGGCTTCACTTAACGGCTCCCGATTCCTCTCCACACTCGCTCAACGCGCTATGCTCACTCCGCTCCTTCAGCTTTATTCTCCTCGCCGCCGGTGATTGACAGCAGGTGCCGGAAGGGGCAGTTTTAACGATTTTTAAACCTTCATAACTTTTGTACTATTCCACCATTAGGAACAAAGATTGTTGCACTTGCAGCACATAAGAATGGCGAAAAATCATAGCACTATCGGGTACCGTTTTTGCGCAAATGTAAAAACAACGCAAACCGGAAGAGGACAAGATGAGAGTTTTACAAGTATATAGATACTCGACCAAGTGTTTAAAGGAGTTTTTTACACAGTGAAATGCCCTGAAATAGTAAGATTAAATGAGAACTTACCAGTTTGAAGTTTGATCTTGATTTTATGAGGAGTTACGTTGGTGATTACGTGAAGAAGACCCGCCAGGCCGCATGCGCACCAATCTTCAAAGCAGCGGTATGAAATCACAAATAACAACACCGAAGTGACATGGTAAGATGCGTGACTCGAGAACTACCAGATGATCCTTTATGAGAGAGGGTTGGGTGTGGCGGGCATGTAACTCCTCATAAAATCAAGATCAAACTTCAAACTGGTAAGTTCTCATTTAATCTTACTATTTTACTTCGGAGTCACGTGAGTGATTCCGTGAAGAGTTCAAAGCTTTGTGATTTCATGCCGCAGATTATAAATCTCGGCATCCCACTGCATTGATTGACTCGAATGAGAAATTAATGCATTAGTAGTAACTTTGCATTTAATTAAGTAATAAAGTTTATTTAAAAAATATAAACAAACAACCGTACCCCTCTATCCCAGGGCACTTTAAACAGAACTTAAAATAGCATTGGCAAACAGCCCTGGATCGGCAATCGGCCGATGATAGAAATTCTGAAACATCCGCTCATTTGCCCATCCAGCGGCCGCCAAAATATGGTCGATGGGTACGTCCCTCGTCTTGGCCGCCGACGTAGCTGCTGCCCTAGTGGAATGAGATGTAAACACACTATCTAAATGATACGCTGACCTGGTGGAATGAGATATACAATCGTCAGTGTTAATAACTGTATAACCCTGAACCTTCTGCAGCCACCTTGAAATAGTCTGAACCGACCTTCCTTTGTGTAGTTGTTTGTTGACTAATAAACAATGCTGATTCCATACTTCTTAGGATTCTGGTGGCCTTGATAACATAGACGTGAGATCGTGGGGTATCTGAAATTATCTTAAATCATGTCACCTCTAGTCTACTCTGCTTGTGTAGACCAGAATGTAAAATGTAATGGCACCTGCAGCCAATTTCATCCTATCTAGCCACAGCATTTGCAATGTTTGCCACGTTGTGCTGATATGTGTCATAACTAAGGATGTAGCTGGAACCCCTTGGTGAAGTAATGTTCACACATTTTCAATAACCAACTGCAAAATCTTGTAGTGGGAGAACTTGTGTCAAGATCTTTTAACAACTCGATATCTGGGTTGAACCCGACAGCGTAGTTCCCTTATGTTGCAGCTGTAGTGTCTCTATAACTGAATTATTGTTAAATACCATTTAAAATGAACTGGAAAATGTCAGTAATCTGTACTGTATTAAACGTAACATTAACATTTAACAAAAACACTTCTGATCCCCTCAATAGGAATGTATTACTTTTTGGAGTGCTATCCCTGCACACTGCAGTGAGCACCTTCATGGCTTGATGTGACAACCTGAGGCATAAGTCAATCCATTCAAAATGTGTAAGTCAATAATTGTTTTACTGTGCAAAGGCCGGTCTCCTGAACCACAGTTTGAAACAGCAAGTTCTTGTTTTTTTTGGAATAACCGTATACCGTTGTGCCATAATGCCTGATGAAGCAGGCAACATGGACGCTTGGCCAGTCCGACAGTACGAACCCAAACAAGGTCTTGCTCACTGTTTTAAGACCCGGCTAATGAGGCAAAAATGAGGAAGACATAAAAGACCATTCCTCCTATTGAAGCAAGAATGTATTTCTCCGCACTGTTGTGCCACATATTTTTGCAATCAGTGAATAAACATGCACCAACATGTTGATATTCAATGTAGTATTGAACCATACTTTCATCATACTTTGAGATCCAACACTTATTCTGTGTTATCATCGATCTGAACTAGATGATACACCAGTGCCAAAGGAGATTTAGGTAATTATTACAGGATACTTTTACTTGATTACCATGTGACTAACATTTGTCACCATCATAGGGCAGCAACTTGAATTTGAGCATGTAGAATATGTATATTCGCTCAATAGCCCCTTACTCATGGGGTGCATCTAGTGTATATATTTAGTTGATACCAACAATTGAAGAATTGGTAACTCATGCAATCTCAAATACCTCCAAGTAGGTGATGGTAATAGGAACTTCTCATCTTAGAGTCCTAAGCATCAGTTTGTAATAACTGAATTCGACCGACCACACTACTGTAGCGAGTTTCAAGTTCAATGAGTTATTGTCATGTTCAGCAATGCTGAATACTGTTACTTCATCATTGTGGTTGAGGTAGCTTCAGCTGACAATAGCATAAGGTTGTTAACAATGGTCTAATTGTCCTTTGAGAGGTTGCTACTTACACGATATCAGTTTGTTAATTTGCTCGGCTGGAACACAGCTGCTATATTGCCAATTCCTCTTGATGAAAATAAAATTCAGTTTTGTAACAGATTGCTATAACTCCAATCTCTTGCCACAGGGCGGAGTCAGGCTAATGATAATTAAAGGTAAATCCCAATGACCGACAAACAGTTTATCCCATACCCCAAAGCTTTACTTTTATAGTACAGTTATATTGTCTTTGATAACCTCTGTAATGGGATTTACATAGCAGGGATCTTTGACCCTTATGAATCTGTTGTTAGTCAGGAAAATAAGTTTTCATATTCGGAAAGTTCACATGCCCGACACTCTCCATTCTTCATAATAACATGCCACTCCTGCCTTATTCCATGGGTGGTTTGCATGAGAACTTTTGCCCAATTTCCAAACCTTAATTTCTTTTTAAATAACCCTGGCCATAATCCAAACTTGCTTGGAATGCCCCGACTGTGCCTCAACCAAATATTTTTACCCTTTGTGTGTTGAACCAAACAAATGTAAATATTACAACTTGTGAACGGTGCACTACCCATATTTTGGAAGTGCTAGACCCATTTTGTTGAGTAGGATCGGTAAGGTGCATGGAATTTCTGAGCTATCATGCTGCCCCCAGCTCCAGTGAACCGCTTACTGCCGATGAGTGCCTGGGGTGCATTCTGAAACGATTACTTTTGCCCACCGTTGGCCTAATTGATTTGTCTGCCAGGCTTTCTTCCCCTGTTGAATAGGCCTACCTGAATAACAGATTCAGTGGCTGGCTCTCACATCCCCCTGTTGGTGCTGTTCACTGCCAGCACATATGTGCTTAAGTATGTTCTATTGACAGTTATATCTTGACTTTTTGCTCTTCCCTCCTCAGAGAGGGTGATTCGTAGGCAACCCTAAACAGGTGCTGCCACAGGCCACAGGATACCAGTACTGATACAAACCCATTGGCCTTAACCCAAATAGAATATTCTGCTGGGTTGGCAACTTTGTTGTCAGGAAAAAGGTAACTGTGACTTGTGCCCTTCATCCCTTGGGGTATGCCCCACGGCCATACCCTGAGACTCGGTGTCAGCAGGATACTGACCCGTCTTGGTCTCTGCCTTCAAGAGGGAGACCTCTGTAGCACTGTATGCAACAGTTGCTGTAATTGGGATAGTTGTTACAAATGCACTATCCAGCCCCGGTGAGGAATTCATCTCCCGACTCCGTGGGCCTTGCTATCCAGCCCCGGTGGAGAATCATCTCCCGACTCCATGGGTGTAGCAGATTATGTGCTAACTTGAGCAACCCTCTCCCAGGCGTTTCTGGTGCCGCCTTTCATAAAGGCCGGCACTTTTTGACATGATACAGCCCTGTACCAGGTGCTGCTAGCACGGCTCTCTCGTAGGCCAGTAATGTCACAAATGAAACAGCCCTGTATCAGGTGCTGCTGGCACGGCTCTCCCGTAGGCCGGCACTTTCATACATGAAGCAGCCCTGTCAGGCGCTGCTGGCACGGCCTGTCCCATAAGCCCGCACTGTTACACATGAAGCAGCCCTATCCCACGCGCTGCTGGCACGGTCTGTCCTATAAGCCTGCACTATTACACATGAACTGCCCTGTCAGGCGCTGCTGGCGCGGCCTGTCCCATAGGCCCGCGCTATTACAGTGTAAGCTCACTAATCAACATTTTAGTGTACAGTTTTACCTGTGAAGGGTTAAAACAATTCACAGCAACTTCTGCTAAGCAACGAGGATTACATTGTCAGAGACATATAACAATAATTTTTTATGACTTTAACTTTGCCTTTAGCTTTTAACTTTAAGAAAAACACTATAACATACATACATTTTATTATAAGGATAACCCTTTGTAGCCCGACTCATCTGAGTCCAAATAGGGCTGAATTAGTCCCATTTAATTCCTTGCCTGGGGACCAATGTCTGTGAGCCACTGACCCCACTGTCAGTGACTCTAGCGTTACTTCTTTGCCGTTCTAACGGCATCCCTGCAGGCTGGGAGCTGCTGACTACACTGTCAGCGGCTCTGTTTGAATTTTGTGCCATTCCAACGGCATCCCCGCAGGCTGGGAGCCGCTGACTACACTGTCAGCGACTCTGCTTGAATTTCTTGCCGTTCCAACGGCATCCCCGCAGGCTGGGAGCCGTCGACTGCACTGTTAGCGGCTCCTTATCTCGCAACCCAATCTTTTTGCCAGTTATCCGCTTTTGCGGTCGGATTGGGTTTCCCCACAGTCCATAACCGGAACACTCGTCGGGCTGCGAACCTGGCAGGAAAACCTCTGTGAAAAGAGGCTCCTGCCTGAAAAACCCTGGTAAGTAAAAAACGAACTTACCTTCTCGGTTTAACTTACTGCTGGCAGGAGCTCTGTCCTGCCAGTCTGGTGCTTGCTCTAGTGCGGGGTAAGTACTGGTGCGCATGCGGCCTGGCAGGTTTTCTTCACGGAATCACTCACGTGAGTCTTAAGTAAAATGGGGGGACTATGTCTAAACACTGCTGTCATTTCTACATGGTGAAACCAAAATGTATAAAAATGGCCTTTATTAAAATCTGACAATATGCACTTTAACCACATGTGACTATTTCTATTTCAAATCTCAAATTGTGGAGTACAGAGGCAAATAAATAAATGATGGGCCTTTGTCCCAAACAATATGGAGGGCACTGTATCTCTGCCTTAAAAATATCCACTGATACCCTTCTTTGGACTGACACTTTTCACTGACCGGATAGCACGCGACAAAAGCTTTTCACAATAAGCTAAACTGCTCTTACACATGATTAACAATCCATGTCAATTAGGACTGATACCCTGTATTCCAATGCTACGCAACACCCTCACACACCTAGCACTTATATGAGGTGACACTCACCATTCACTTGTGCATATCTTTATTCAATGATGAAAGCCCTATTACACCAAAAGGCTCCAGCTCTCACTGTCATACTCTTCTCACTCTTGCTGAACAAATGGTGCATAATCGGCAAGGAAACAAAGGGGATCAGGCTTTCCACTTCCTGTATTCAAACAGTACTATCTTCCATTCGGACGATCCAGATATATGGAGCCCAGGTTTGGTGATGGAAAGTTCATGGATGATAGCTGAAGTGTAAAATGTGGTATATTTACATGAGGTCTTTGTTTAACTAATCTAAAGACGCACTTCAACTTTTATTTTGTTCCCAGATGTTAGAAAAGAACACTTTACAGAGTTGACTGAGCTGGGTATACCTACTTAAGAAGGAACTGCAGATGCTGAAAAATCGAAGGTAGACAAAAATGCTGGAAGTCTGAAGAAGAGTCTTGACCCGAAACGTCGCCCATTTTCTTCGCTCCATAGATGCCTCACCCGCTGAGTTTCTCCAGCATTTTTGTCTACCCTGGGTATACCTGCTTTTTGGTTCTCAATCATTCCTGATTTTATTCTGGCATTGTGCCTTGATTTTACCAACAGACCTTTTCAGAGGACTATTGGAAATGAATGAGGCCAAATTAGGAAAGACCAATTACTTCCTTCTCCGTTGTCATATGTTTTTTTTAGAAGTGTTTCACTGCCACAATCATATATAATTTGAGCAAAACCGAAAGTGCTGGAGAAACTCAGCGAGTCAGGCAGCATATGAGGAGGGAATGGACAGGTGATGTTTCAGGCTGAAGGGTCCCTACTTGAAATGTTGCTTCTTCACTCGCTCCCCAGATGCTGACTGAACTGCTAACTTCCTCCTGCACTTGGTGTTTTGTTCAAACTCTTCATCTGCAGTCTCTTGCGTTCACATATAATTCAACACATTTAATTAACTGAATATAAATGTCCCCAGTCCTCATTGATTCCAGCTGAAAAGTTGCTGTAGCCAGTCCTGTGAAACTAGTGCAATAAAATAGGAGATGGTTGATGGGCTGAGTGGCCACCTTTCAGTTCTATAAAGACAAATAATTCCAACTATTCCAGAGATAGGCATAAAATGCTGGAGAAATTCAGCGGGACTGGCAGCCTCTCAGGAGAAAAAGAATATGTGTTTTTTTGGGTTGAGACCCTTCTTCAAACTGAGAGCGAGGGGAGAGTGAAACTAGGTATGAAAAGGTACAGAACCTGCATCAATGACCAAGGAAAGGTGGAGCCCACAATGGTCCATTGTTGGTTGTGATGAGGTGATAACGAAGGGATATAAACCGTGAAATTAGCAGGATGACTAGGGTGGGGGAGGGGCAGAGCAGTGAGAGAGAGAGAAAGAAAGCAATGGTTACTTGAAATTAGATAAACTACTCCAGGTTCATGAGGAAAATTTGGGACACGGTAATAAGTGCATTTTCAATAAGTTTATACCAATTTGATGGGCTTGGTGATCTGTAGTGAGGTGAGATCCTAGACCAGGAACAAGAGCACTGGAAACTGTTAATATTTTACCACTCTATGTGGGTAAGTGCGCTGGGATGACATTAGAGAGGGAACATTAGGGCAGGATTGATGTGCACTACAGACAAGCATGAACATCCCCCCCTTTGAAGTATATCCATGTATAATTTGGAGAAAATAAAATCGAAATTAAAAGGGCAAAAGTTATCCATAAAAACGGTTGTGTTGAGTGGTCCATAGTTTATGGAGTGATGCATATTGTAATGCTGATCACGTGCTGGCGTGCGGCGAGGTGAACCTGCTTCCTTCATTTATTAGCTTTGCTTCCACACCGGGAAGAAAAAAAACCCTCCTCAACAAATTCACTCGCCACTAACACTGCAAAACATTCATTCATTGTCAGCCTCCCCTCGGTGGGGCCGTGTTGGTCGGTCATCACAACAGGTTACAAGGAAAGCGGGCATGATGCTCACCAGCCGACCCGATTGAAAGGAAGGAGGCACACAGACATCTCCACCCGCCCACAAGGAAACAGATCCTGATGGGACCTCTTCGTCTGAGCTCCGCGCTCTGTTTGCAAGCCATGGCATTTGCTTTCTGCGCAGTCTGTGCCACCCTGCCTTCATTGAGCGTCGGCGTGCCTACTGATCATGGGGCTCAAGTCCAGGAATGGTAATGGCTCCGGCAACGGCAGCGGCAAGAAGCTGCGGGTGGGTTTCGCCGCCGAGCCCGAGCCCGGGGCGGTGGGGGTGGGGCTGAGCACCGGAGGCGACCGCGACGGCGCTCGGCTGCTCGAAGGGAAGAGCAAAGGAGAAGGCAGACCGGGAGCCAAGCAAAGCCTCAGCCTGCTGACCAAACCGCTGAGCGGCCGGCCAAGCAAGAAAAAAGCCAGCCACAGAAAGCTGCAGAACTTTATCTACGATGCGCTGGAGAGACCCGGAGGATGGGCTCTGGTTTATCACGCCTTCGTGTAAGTAGTGCTCGGTGCAAACCCCCTTGCATCTGCAGCTGGGTATTATCGATGTACAACGGCAGGGTGATTTCACTGGGATTGCTTCTTTGTTGTGCCTAATTGCTTCTTGTTTAATTGCGAATAACCGGTCCTCGCTTTGTTTAACCCCAAATACACCCATACAAAAGGTGTATTCCTGTTATTCGTGATCTGTCAGACACCAACCCTGATAGATCCGTTGAATGCCGCTGTTAATCAACATTCACGATCATTTATGTCACTCGGCATGTGTCTGTAGTTTAAAAAAAACATTTTTAAAACAGAAATTCTATTTCGACCCGCAGTGAAAGCATTTCGTGCCCGTTCACGAATAGGGTTCTAGGTAAAATGATGGAAAAGGGTGTTTGCTTGTCACCTTGTTGGACTCGTTGTGCGATCCTTTAGCCGAGAGCCACAGCTGGATGCGATTTAGGAAATGCTAGTTTGCAAATGGTGCGCTTTTTTCCAGTCATAACGGCACAAGCCATCATTGGCGGTCTATTGATTACAGAATAAGCCAGTGGATTGTTTGACATCTTCCCGAGTTTTAGTGGAAATCTCCATCTGGAGCAGTGACGTGATCCCTGGTGATATCAGGTTTATTCTTGACAGCGATGACTTTACCGGGTTTTCGTAGGTACTTTAAAACCGACGCCCACTCAAGAAATCGTTCCCCCCTGGGATAAGTTCTAATGCCAATTAGTTAAAAAAACAGTTCTCATTATTTATTAATGCAATCGTTTTTTTTAAACACAAATCTATATTCTACCTCACTTGGCAATTATTTATGTACTTTCTATTAGCAATGAGGGGCAGGCAGCGCAGCGGTAAAGCTGCTGCCTTACAGCGCCAGAGACCCGGGTTCAATCCTGACCACAGGTGCATTCAGTACGGAGTTTGCACGTTCTCCATGTGACTGCGTGGGGTTTCTCCGGCTGCTCGAATTTACCCCCACACTCCAAAGACGTGCAGGTTTGCAGGTTAATTGGCTTCTGTAAATTGTGTGTAGGTTGGCACGGACTCGGTCAGCCGAAGGACTTGTTTCCACGCTGTATCTCGAAAGTAAAGGGAGTTGTGGGGAGATACGACACGATGCTTAATCCTTCAAGCGGGCTGCACTTTGTCCAAAGTAAAATCGACACTCCTTCACCTTCTGGTTGTGTGCCATCATCTCATCCCCAGTAATAATTGCAGTGAAAGGATGTCCTTTATTAAGATCGTCTGTTAAACCTATAGCAGGAGCCTGCACTTGTGTACTTACACTGAAAGATAGAATTTTGAACGTGGAGGGTTATAGACTAATGGATGTTGGGGAGTGTTGAGGGAACCCAATGCACTCCAAAGAAGTAAAGTTTCACCCTTGGGTGTAAATAGAATAAGATTATGTTACATCAGCATTGAATATGCAAATGAATAATTCAAAATAAAACAATACATGATATTATTCTATATTTATTAAATACTTAAAATATTATTGCCATTCTTCAAAGTCCCCTGCTGTTAGATATAATATAGACTGTGAACTGGTAAGCTCGTTTTGTGAATTTGGAATAAAAATAACATGACTATGATAGTGTGGTACCAGTTGGCAATAAAGTTGATAGGTTGGTACTCTTTCAACCCTTGTTTATTTTGGGAGGTGACTTTTTACACATCTACTAATGCATCTTTGCACAGGATTGAACAAAAAATGTTTGCTACATAGTTCACCAGACTTAAGATGATCTCTTGTTTTGTAGCAGAAGAGAAAATACCCTTCCATTTACATTCTATACGATTCGGGCAATAAAACACAAATTCAATTTCTTCACAGTTAGCAAGATTGTATTGGAAAATCAATGTAGTAGATTTCATTGGATTAAAGCTCATTTAAAAATATCGCAGCCTCATGGTATTTCTTAATTGTCACCTTCTGGTCTAATATTGATGTAGTTAGGTTCATTTTTAACTACTTTAGTTTGTATTGTAATTAAACCATCTATTTTTGTATTGTCGCATATTATTTCAGCCATTATGCTTTACTATCCATTTGTCAGTATGATTGAATCTATCATATAAATATACCAGATCCTCAACAGCGTTTTTGTACTTCACTTCTGCAACCACAGCACTCACAAATAATAGGGATCCCACAGTCTATTCCAGACCATTTAATAAATAAAATACATTGGGAATAACGCCTGCAAAATTGCCTGCAGTCCAGCTCTCGCTGTTGTTCAGATAATTTCCCACTAAATGTCTTTATTGATGTGAATAATCAGGGTTCAAATATAAATCGTTCTTATGGAACTTTGTCAAAAGCCTTTGAAATAAATTGCACTGTGCAGAATCAGACTTAACAATTCTCAGCGGGACAGGTGGCATCTCTGGGTAGAAAGAATGGGGGACATTTCGGGTTGTAGTTCCTTCCTACATTCTTGCAATGCTTGTTGTTCTTCTATAGTTGACATTTCCTCACCATTTCTTACACAATTCCTTTGCACAGGCTTCTCCTGAGGACCCATTTGACTTACTTTAACTTATCTAGAAGTTCTAGTTATATGGATCCAATTTATTTTTCTTTTGAACTATATGCTAAAGTTGACCAATAATGCAGTTGATGTGTTGCCTTTCAGGCCTAAAAAGTCTAATTACAGTTTGGAAACAAAGCTAGCGATGATAGCAAGTTTCTTCTTTGTTGTTTCAAAGAATATGACAAATTGGAGTATGAATTGCTGCACCTTAAAATATTGGCTGCTTTTGCAGATTGTTTGGTGTCTTTAATAAATGTGCCATTTCTAAATTGTGTTATCGCTAAAGTCTAGTAAAGCAAGGTTAATTTGATATATATAGAGGCGCTATATATATATATATATATATATATATATATATATATATATATATATATATATATATATATATATATATATATATATATATATATATAAATATAATATAGTAAATTAGTATACTTTCAATACTCGGGTGCATAGCTCCCAATAATTTTCTTGCAATGTTAACCCATTCTCCACATATTCTGGAAGACTCCTTTAACAGCTCACATTTTCCAAGTCTACTCTATCTTGTTTAGTACATAATCAAAACATTATAGTGTGAGGAAAATATCTAAATCCCTAAATACCCAAAACAAAAATTGTCTGCAGTTTTTACTATTCTCTCTTTAATAGCGCCTCTATGTACTCCTCAATGCCTCAATCTTTCAAACAGTAATCTAGCTACATTAAGCTTTTTCTAAATGACGAGTTACTCCATCCTTGATTATAGACTCCAACATCTTGCCAATAATTCATGTTAAACTGAGAGGCCCATCATTACCATTTTGTTTAGTCTTCACCCTAGTTCAACTCTTCTTGAACAACGGAGTCACATTTGTGGTTTTTCCATTCCAATGGTGCCAGATCTCAATGCGTTTTGTAAAACCTCAACCTAAGGCTGTCCAATCTCTGCGGACACTTTCTTTTCCTGTCCTACCATTTACCTAATTCAAGACCTTTGCTCTATCTTTAATCGGACTTGAAAAAAGTCAATCAGATTTGTGAAACATGATCTTCCATGTACAAAAACGTACTGAAGAGTATTCTGAAGAATAGGATATACATACATTTATATGAATGAGGGGTGATTAGGGATGACTCCTGTAGATCCTTTTGTTGGTGAGATCTGTACCTGTGATGCTGGGCAGTGTTCATCATATTTTTTGGCAATCTTATTCATTGTAATGAGTCAACTCGAACACACATCAAGATACAACACATGTTTATTAAATTTATTTGCAGCAAGGATCTGCAGACATTACATCTCCGAGTTGCTACTCATACTAACTAGCGTAAGCAAGCTCTTGATAATACGAAGCACATAATAGGCGGAGTCACTACTAACAAACATTATAATTGGCTAGTATGAAATAGCCAATCTACATCCTTCCTTGTAGAAACAAAAAGAAGCATCGGTGGGCGAGCAATATAGGTGAAATGTTAATAATACATTTGCAAAATTGCCATATCTAATGGGTGGTCTGCAAACCTGTTTGGCCGGTGTGCGGTTCGAGTCCGCCTCACCTCCTTTCACTGGAGAAGAAACCGTGGAGGGAAATGGGGAAACGACCAGCGACCCGACAGGCAGAGAGGGTGACGAGATAGGCGAGCTAGTCGCCAAACGCCGCGGGGAGACGGTGGTGGAAATGATAGGTGGCAGTGGTGATGCGGGACCGACTGTGGGAGGGTACACAAAACGCGAGACATCAGGAGATGGAGTCGCAGGATATGGTTCCGTCACCGGAAGGATATGTTAACGGTTGCGTCTGTAGATGGCTCCGTCCACTTTGACCAGATTAGAGCGCGGCTCTTTGGCAGGGCCGTGGATGTGTCCCAGGCATGCATGGCCCTAGTTGGTTTGGAGACGGACCATTTGTCCACGTGCGAGAGGTTTGAGTGGCTTGCTGGATTTGTCAAAATAGCGTTTCTGCGTCTCACGTTTGAATTGTAGTTGCTTCTGAACTGCAGGCGGGGAACAAACTTGTGGCTGCAAAAGCTGCTGGGACACAGGCAGTGGAGCACGGGTTTGGCGAAATATCAGTTGTTGGGCTGGAGAACGCAGTATGGGATCCTGTGCAATATTCCTTAGGTTGAGCAAGTCCAGGTACACGTCTGATTTGGCAAGATATGACCGCTCCATGAGTTGTTTTGCACGCCGGACAGCGTGTTCGGCAAGTCCGTTGGACTGTGGGAACTCAGGGCTGCTGGTAATATGTTGAAAGTCCCATCTTTTTGCAAAGTTTTGAAAAGCTTGGCTGGCGAACTGTCTGCCGTTGTCGGACTGGATACCTGCAGGGGAGCCGTGCACGGAGAGGTGATGCTGCAACTTTTCGATAACTGCTTCAGAAGTAGTGGTTTGAAGTAAATCGATTTCGAACCAACCCGAGTAAGAGTCAGCAAGAACCAGATAGTGTTTCCCATGCCATTCGAAGATGTTGGTGGCTAACGTGGACCACGGGAGAGGAGGGACCGGGTGCGGCAGTAAAGACTGCTTTTGCTGATGTGGCGTCAGGTTTTGCAGACGGAGCAAACTTTGTTTCTTTCACGTATGTATTTGGTAATTCCAGGCCAGTAAAACAGCGTTTGGGCCTTTTGGAGGGCTGCCTCCATGCCGGGGTGGCCCCTGTGGATGTCGTCAAAGTATTTGTCCCGGAGGGCTGCTGGGACCGCCGCCTTGTGGCCCTTGACAATAATTCCCTCCTGTAACACTAGTTCGTCACGAACCAGGAAGTATGGGCGGATTTCAGGCGGGGTATTGTGTTGATTGTCTGGCCAGCTGCGCCGGATGACTGCAGACAGCAATTGTAAAGTTTCATCCGTGTGTTCTGCTAGGCTGCTCAAACAATCAGTTGGCACAAACAAAGCCTTCACTACTGAGGTCCTGTTCAGAGAGTTGTTGTTCGTTAGTTTTGCGCGGTGCTCTGGATAGCGTGTCTGCTATGTGCATGTCTTTACCTTTCTTATAGACGATGTTGAAATCAAACCGCTGCAGTTGCATTATCATTTGCTGTAGTGCTGGGGCAGCGTGGATAGGTTTGTTTAGAATGGTGACCAGCGGTTATTGGTCAGTCTCAATAGTCACAGACTTACTAAAGATAAAGCCCTTGAATTTATTGCAGGAGAAAACCACTCCGAGGAATTCCTTTTCGATCTGGGCGTAATGCTGTTCAGTGTCAGTTAGCGTACGGGAGGCGTACAAAACGGGCTTGAAATATCCATCGGTAGTGGTCTGCAGGCATGCTGCACTTAGCCCATACTGGGACATCGCAAGTGAGCGTTACTGATAACTGGTCTCCAACTGGAGGCGTGGGTTCGAATCCTACTTCTGACACCATGTAATGAGTCAACTCAAACACACATCATGATACAACACATGTTTATTAAATCTACTTACAGCAAGGATCTGCAGACATTACATCTCCGAGCTGCTACTCTTACTAACTAGCGTAAGCAAGCTCTTGATAATATGAAGCACATAATAGGCGGAGTCACTACTAACAAACACTGAAATTGGCTAGTATGAAATAGCCAATCTACACTGGGTGTTTGAGTTACCAAACCAGGCCGTGATGCACTCAGTCAATATACTCTCTTCTGTATACCTGTAGAAGTTCAAGAGAGTATTTGTTGACTTATCCTCCCATCCATATCCTTCCAACAGTACAGTGACCAGAACTGCAAACAATATTCCAGGTGCAGTCTTACTGACGTCATGTATAGCTGTAACATGATGTTCTTGCTCCTCTACTGATTTTCCTCATTGAAGACGAATGTTCCATACACGTTCTTCATCACCCTGTCTACTGGTGTCACTACTTTCTGAGAAATCTGTACTTGTGCCTCTGAGTCTCCCAGTTTCACTACACTCCCTAGGGCCATGTCCGTTACTATTTAAGCCTTGCCCTGTTTAATTTCCCCAAAATTATCACTTTTATATGTGATTCCAATGATTTCCATTTGCCATTCCCTTACTCACTTTCCCAGTGGATCTACATCCAGTTGTCATTTTAGACAACCTTCTTCACTGTCCATCACGCCACCAATTTTAACGTGATCTGCAAACTTACTAATTGTGCCATTGACATTCTCATCCAAATCGTTGATATTTATGACGAACATCAGCCAATTTTCTACACAACTGGCTAGCTAAATTTCTGAATGTTTATCTTAAATCTAAGCTGCCATTGTGTGATTCCTAGCTTTATTAGTTTTCTTAAAACGCATTACCTCACTGGCATTTTTGGTGATCGAACAACACTAGGATATACACACTTCGTATGCATGTTCAAGACTCATTTGCTTACAACACGTGTCTCAGTATCTACACACATCCTATGCAGAACATGGCCAGGATTGAAGAAGGTCTTGAAGGAGGGTGTCAACCCAAAACATCTGTCCATTTTCCTGCAGAGATACTGACTGACCCAATGAGTTTCTCCAACAGTTTGTGTTTTACTCATGGCTACGATTTTCTTGCCTGTGTGGTGTGCCTATGATGTGAATAAATCCTTGGTTAAGCTGTTCTGGAAGTGTTAATTTGATATATTGTACTTCTGACATCCAGGACAGTTGAAGTGAATGAAGTGAATAGATGTCCTGGAGTCGTGATGATCACTCTCTGGGGGAAAAAAAAACAATTGGCCATCCTTGTGCCAGATATAGTCACGTTCATTCAAGGGATTTCTCACCCTGATTCCTATTGACCTTTGTTTTGCAGGAGCAGTTTAGTGCCATGCTTAATCACAATTACAATAATACTATATTAGCCAAGTATGTCTTGCAACATACAAGGAATTTAATTTGCCAAGTCAATTTTACAAATAAAAAGCAACGGAGCACACAAAACACATTTTAACATAACCATCCACCACAAAGTGACTCCTCCACATTCCTCACTGCGAGGAAGACGAAAAAAAGTTCAAATCTCTTCCCTTTACTCTCCCACGGTCGTGGTCCTCGAGCCCTCCGTTGATGGGACGATCTTGACTCCCGTAGCCAGTGGCATTTTGGTCCTCCGCATTGAGGCTATCAGCTCCTGCATTGGGGGGATGTCAGCACCTGCTCCGGGCGAGCGAACCCCGTGTCGGGGCTGGTCGAACCTCTGCGTCATTGGAGCTCCCGAATAGCCTCTCCCGAGACTGCGAGCCCTTGATGGTAAGTCCAGCGGCCACAGTTGGAGCGATCCCAGACAAGGGATAAGCTCCGATCTAAGTCCACGCCCTGCGGGGGGGGCCAAATTCAGTCCGAGGAGGCCACCAGCTCCATGGTAGGCCGTAGAGCGACCGGAGAATGCGATCCAGAAAATAATTGCATCTCCGGTAAGGTAAGAAACTGAAAACAGGTTTACCCCAACCCCCACATAAAACAAATCGGAGAACATTTACACAAACTTTTAACACGCACTAAAAATAAAAATAAAGACGCAAAAATGAGAATGAGACATGAGACATGAGAATTAAGGGACAGAAGTTTAGGGGTAACGTGAGGGGGAACTTCTTTACTCAGAGGGTGGTGGCTGTGTGGAATGAGCTTCCAGCAGAGGTGGTGGAGGCAGGATCGATTTTAACATTTAAAAGTAAAGTGGATAGGTATATGGACGTGAAGGGAATGGAGGGGTATGGTCTGAGTGCAGGTAGATGGGACTAGGGGAAAACAAATGGTCGGCACGGACTGGAAGGGCCGAGAGGGCCTGTCTCCATGCTGTAATTGTTATATGGTTATATGGTTATAAAAACAGACAGACTGTTGGCGGGGCTGCCAATCATGCGACGCCCCTGGCAAAAGACAAAGATTGCTATTTTGCGAATAGGCTGCTGCACTTTTCATATCACAGTCATAATTACATTTCAAAATACTTCAACAAGGATGCAAATTCCAGGATCTTGACTGAACAATGATGAAGGGTCAGCAATATATTTTGAAGTCAGGATGGTGCATGAGTGTGCGGTGGGGTGTATGGGTGTCACAACGCAAGTAATTTGCTGTGCGGTACCTAGTAAGTGAAACCTTCTCTTTCAGAATTCATGTGGATAGTTCGGTCAAGCTGATGATATTGATGGTTTGGTAATGGGGATTTTTTAATGCCAATTTCCACTGCCTCCATCAAAATGTTTGGATAATGGTACTTAAATAATTTAATTTAAAAATAAATAGCTTGTGATGTTAATTTGATTCCGCGTTCAGGCAATCCCCACATGGGTGTGGATGGGGTGGGATTGCATTACCAGAACATTTTCTATAGTGTGATTTTTGCCATGTCATCTGCACACGCTTGAACAGAATCGAGTTGAAAATAAATTAATTTTGTCTTTATTCATTTACTTTTTTTCACGTAAATTCCGTGAGAAATAGTTTAATTCTGCTTCTCAAATTCATGGTCAGTGATTTACAAAAATCTGTGAGGATTAATTTGCATCACTTGAACAGCTGCACTGCAGGGATCACCTGTACTATGTTTTTGACAGAGGTTGTTCAAGCCTCTTTTGGCTACTAGACAGCGTAGACAGCTCAGTTTGTGAAGGAGATTTAAATTTGCAAATTGACTTCTGAGAATAAATACCAGCGTGGACTAATGAAATCATAAGTTCGAGGAGCAGAATTAGACCATTCGGCCCATCAAATCTACTCAACCATTCAATCATGGCTGATCTATCTTTCCCACTCAACCCCAATCTCCTGACACTTTTACTAATCAAGAAATCCTTACATTCTTATACTGAAATTAAAGGAATCAGCAAGAAAGAGTCATTGTTTTACCTCCTCACACCAGGTTCCATTCACTCATCTTTGGAAACATTCATATATTTGGTTCATTGATGCATTTCATTCCCTGCGAACACGCTGATTTCTCCATGAGCTTCGACTCACTTTAGTTTCCTAATTTTTTTGGTATTATATATATTTAGTTTTCCTAATGATAAATAGGAGATTTTTGTCATTTCTATGACTGATTTTGTTGGCTCCAATTCAGCATAATATAACACCCAAGATTCTGAAAATCTTCAATTGTTACGCGTACGTTCTTCTGTCTAACTTTATTCAGTGTGTACCATTGATACGTGCTCTGAGTATCCTTATAGATTTACTTGACGATGTGGAGTATACTTCAGTGATGGCCTTTGTATGTGATTTGGATATCTCTATCAACTCCAGTCAGCTCATCCCAGTGTGACTTCTCTTAATCCCGGTACATCTGATTACCTGTGGAGTGCACAGACTGAGAGGCCCATCATTACGATTTTGTTTAGTCTTCACCCTAGTTCAACTCTTCTTGAACAACGGAGTCACATTTGTGGTTTTTCCATTCCAATGGTGCCAGATCTCAATGAGTTTTGTAAAACCTCAACCTAAGGCTGTCCAATCTCTGCGGACACTTTCTTTTCCTGTCCTACCATTTACCTAATTCGAGACCTTTGCTCTATCTTTAATCAGACTTTAATGGACTTTATCTTACAGTAAACATTATTCCCTTTATCCTGTATCTGCACGCAGTGGACGGCTTGATTGTAATCATGTAAAGTCTTTCCGCCGACCGGATAGCACGCAACAAAAAAGCTTTTCACTATACCTCGGCACACTTAACAATAAACTAAACTAAACTAACTAAACTTTTAAAAGCTTGGCAGTAGTCCACTGGCTTGTGTAGCCTTGCTTTCCTTTAGTCCCATTAGCTTTTCCAGTACCTTGAAAAAACTCAATCAGATTTGTGAGACACGATCTTCCATGTACAAAAATGTACTGAAGGGTATTCTGAAGAATAGGATATACATACATTTATATGAATGAGGCGTGATTAGGGATGACTCCTGTAGATCCTTTTGTTGGTGAGATCTGTACCTGTGATGCTGGGCAGTGTTCATCATATTTTTTGGCAATCTTATTCATTGTAATGAGTCAACTCGAACACACATCAAGACACACATCAAGATGAATAGGCTCCAATTCAGCATAATATAACACCCAAGATTCTGAAAATCTTCATCTGTGACGCGTACGTTCTTCTGTCTAAGTTTATTCAGTGTGTACCATTGATACGTGCTCTGAGTATCCTTATAGATTTACTTGACGATGTGGAGTATACTTCAGTGATGGCCTTTGTATGTGATTTGGATATCTCTATCAACTCCAGTCAGCTCATCCCAGTGTGACTTCTCTGTATCCCGGTACATCTGATTACCTGTGGAGTGCACAGACATTTAGAATCGTAGAAATTGCGCCATAGGTCATTTGGCTCTGCTGTACAAGAGCTCTTCAACTGAAGCTGTCTGTGCTCGACTATTAATTGTTTTTTATATGAGTCTACAGTATCTAATTCAATATGAACAGGAACTGGCATTAAGGGGATTGTTCTGCTGAAAGCTGGCATGGGCATGATAGGTTGATTAACCTCCTTCAGTGTTATAATTAGAAACTATGTGAAAAGACAAACAATTACCATTTATGGCTGGCAGCCTTTATTGGTGTTATAACTGGCTCATAACATGCATTGTTCACTATTTTAGTGACTGTTCCAGTGTGAGTTATCTATCTCACAATCTTATCTGCTGTTCATCGACTACAGCTCAACATTCAATGCCATTATCCCCTCTACATTGATTGCCAAACTCGATGACCTGGGCATCAATCCCTCCCTCTGCAATTGGTTACTGAACTTTCTAACCAACAGACCACAGTCTGTTAGATTGGATAACCACTCCTCTTCTACCCTCACCCTGAACACTGGCATACCCAGGGCTGCGTGCTGAGCCCCCTCCTCTACTCCCTCTTCACCTATGACTGCATACCTGTACATGCTACCAACACCATCATCAAGTATGCAGATGACACAATGGTGATTGGCCTCATCAGCGACAACGATGAGTCGGCCTACAGGGAGGAGGTTCAGCTCCTAACAGCATTGTGTGCCGGCAATAGCCTGGCCTTCAACTCCAAGAAGACCAAGGAGCTCATTGTGGACTTCAGGAGATCGAGAGGCTGCAATCATAACCCCATCCACATCAACGGGACGGAGGTGGAACGTGTCTCCAGCTTCAGTTCCAGGGGGATCAACATCTCCGATGACCTCTCCTGGACCCACAACACATCCTCGCTGATCAAGAAGGCTCACCAGCGTCTCTTCTTCCTGAGGAGATTTAAGAAGGTCCACTTGTCTCCCCTGATTCTGGTGAACTTCTACCGCTGGACCATCGAGAGCATCCTTACCAACTGCATCACAGTATGGTATGCTAACTGCTCTGTCGCCGACCGGAAAGCTCTGCAGAGGGTGGTGAAGATCGCCCAGCGTATCACAGGCTCCTCACTCCCCTCCATTGAGTCTGTCCATAGTAAACTATGCCTGCGCAGGACGCACAGCATCGTCGGGGACAGCTCACACCCCACCATAGGCTGCTTACCCTCCTCCCATCGGGGAGACGCTACAGGTCCCTCCGCTGCCGTGCCAGCAGGCTCAAGAACAGCTTCTTCCCTGCGGCTGTTACACTTCTCAACGCTGCACCTCAATGACTGCCTGTCTCCACCCCTCCCCCCCCCCCCCCCCACCAGACTATCCAATCACCCGCAAATTGCCGGATACCACTGTATATGTATAGATGTATATACTCGTATTACTGCGCAATACTTGTTTATTCGTAAGTTCGCCCTTCGGAGATACCAAGTGCATTTCGTTGTCTCTGTATTGTACACTGCACAATGACAATTAAAGATTGAATTAAATTAAATTATCTATTTAATTAAAAGACTCATCTTGACCACTTCCTGTCTGCGCTGTATATTGATTTTAGAAAAAAACGCTATGTTGTATCGCTGTGAATTTTGGCCATCTCACTCACAGTCCTCCTACGCTGAGCCAGCCCCGAGGATTTATCCCGTCGATGAAAAATAAAAAAGTTATGAGTGTTTAAAAAACCTTGAGATCAGCTGATTGGTCTTCTCGCCTGTCAATCACCGTGATGAAGGTAAAACCCCAGATGCCTGAACGCGAGTCAGTCACTCTGCAAGATCACGAGGGAGAGGTGACGACTGTCATTCTAAGCTGTGAATCAACTGAACTGTGAGTCTGCAATGTACTTGCAATAAATGATTTGTTAGCCCTTAATGACAATGCCATGAGTTGTTTGGCCTGCTGCCCTGCCTGGCTTTGAAACTGCAATGTTTTATTAGGTCTGACTGTGTTTGGAAGGAATAAATGTTTTATTAAGTCTGACTGTGTTTGGAAGGAAAAAATGCTTTATTAGGTCCGACTGTGTTTAGTCCAAAAGTCCTGCTCATTTCGTGACTTCCGCTTAGTGGACAGGTCATGCTGATTGCGTAATTTACGGTAAGTGCAGAGGTCACACTGATTGCGGAAGTACGCTGACTGGGGAAGCCCCAAAGTGGAGAGGCCGCGCACTGCCTTGTGAGTAGATTCAAGAATGTTTACAGTCATATATATGGCGTGTGAGTCAGTGTGTGTATGTGAGTGTGAGTGTGTATGTGTGTGTGTGTATGTGTATGTGTGTGTGTGAGTTTGTGTGTATGTGTGTGTGAGTCTGTGTGTATGTGTATGTGTGTGAGTGTGTGTTAGGTGGAGGGTGTGTGTGTGAGTCTGTGTGTCTGTGTGTATATTGGAATTGGTAGAGAGGTGGAATATTGCGTTGGGGAACCGGACCTCCCGTGTGAAGCTGGTATACCCACTTAGTCTAGTATACCTCTAGAAGGTCAATCCTCAGCCTCCTACAACCCAGGAAAAACTCCCACTGGTGGGAGAGTCCATGACCAGAAACCCTAGTTGCAGAATACCAGGACCTACCTTTAGAAAGATGAGGAGGTTTCTTTAGGGGCAGAGGGTGGTGAATTTGTGGAATTCATTACCACAGATGGCTGTGGAGGCCAAGTCAATAGATGGTTTTAAGGAAGAGATTGACAGATTCTTAATTAGTAAGGGGTTATGAGGAAAAGAAAGGAGAATGGGGTTGAGAGGGAAAGAAAGATCAGCCATGATTAAATGACTGATTATGGCTGATGAGCTGAATGGCCGAATTCTGCTATTATTAATGAATATGGAAAGCTGTCTGTGCTGTCTGTCTGTCTGTCTGTCTGTCTGTCTGTCTGTCTGTCTGTCTGTCTGTCTGTCTGTCTGTCTGTCTGTCTGTCTGTCTGTCTGTCTGTCTGTCTGTCTGTCTGTCTGTCTGTCTGTCTTTCAA
This sequence comes from Okamejei kenojei, assembly GCA_035221665.1. Taxonomy (NCBI): domain Eukaryota; kingdom Metazoa; phylum Chordata; class Chondrichthyes; order Rajiformes; family Rajidae; genus Okamejei; species Okamejei kenojei. The sequence goes on along the minus strand of CM069134.1, from coordinate 46,941,719 downwards.
GGAACTACACCAAAACAGTACAAAATAGCACAAAGAATTTTGCAGAAACTTATTCAGCTTTTTCCCCATGGTCGTTAGTATCACGTTTTTTCACATTTTATGTTATATTTCACAAGTTATTGATATGTAAAGTTTTAAAGTCAACTTTGAAAATAATAACTGCCTGTGAGCGGGAGACTTTTCTAGCAGCTTCCAGTGATGATCTCACATTCGTTCAATCACAATGTGATCTCAGGCACACACTGCCGTGAAGTTTCCAAAACCCAACAATGACATCACAATGGGATCCCTGCTGCCAATACACAAGCTATGCAAGTTGACGGAGTGAGGAATGGGAGGAGAAGAAATGCTACTTAAACATTGTCTTTAGTGGGGGAGTGCGAAGGGGGAGAGGTGAGGGAGGGAGTGACTGAGGGTAAGGAAAAGGAGAGGGAGGGAGAGGTGACAGAGGGACAATGGTATCAGCAGCTTCAAGGGGAATAAGAAGAGAGTGAGATTTGTGCCCCCCCCCCCCCCACCCACGTGGGAAGGATTGATTGGCTCAAGGGAGCGTTGACGCAGACCCAAAAGTCGAGTCCATTCATTGGCTCCGGGAAGCACATACTGCCCCCACCCACGTGGGAAGGATTCATTGCCTCCAGGGTTACCTTGGGGGAACGGGTGATGGGGTGATTGGCTCCGGGGACCAGCCCTACCATGTGATGCCGTGCCACCTCTCCCCACATTGGGGGACTGGGCCCAACTGGTCCCACTTGGTCTAGTTATAACATACATCATCCTGTCCTGGTAACATTCTTCTGCATCTATTGTACTTTAATCACATCCTTCCTATAGCTTATCGATCAGAACTGCATACAATACCTCAAGTGTGGTCTCGCCATTGTCTTGGACCCCAATACTATGACATCCTAACTTTTTTACTTGATACCCTGATTTATGCAGGCAAGCATGCCAAACACCTGGGTGGCACGTTGGCACAGAGGTTGAGTTGCTGCCTTACAGTGCAAGTACCACCAGAGAGCTGGGTTCAATTTTACTGCAGGTGCTGTCTGCATGGAGTTTTACGTTCTCCCCATGGCCGCATGGGTTTTCTCGGTTTCCTCCCACACTCCAAAGACGTATAGTTTTGTAGGGTAATTGGCTTGGTAAATGTAAATATTGTTCCTAGTGTGTGTAGGATAGTGTTAATATGCGGGGATCGCTGGACGGCACGGACTCGGTGAGCCAAAGGACCTGTTTCTGTGCTGTATCTCTAAACTAATCTAAACCTTCTTCACCTCCATGTACTTGTTCCTCTTGGTGTCTCTGTTTTAAAACACCTATCAGGGTTCCTGCAATTACTGTGCATGTCCTGCCCTGGTTTGGCTTCTCAGAATGCAACACTTCACATTAGTCTGAATTAAGTTCCATCGGCCATTTCTTGGCCCACTTCCCCAGTTGACAAAGGTCCTGTTGTAATCTTAGATAACCTTCTTCACTGCCACTTTTCATGTCATCTGCAAACTTATCGTACCACCTACGTTCTCATCTACATCGTTAATATCGATGACAGCCAAGCACTGAGCCCTGCAGCACACCGCCAGTCACAAGCATTCAATCTGCTAAGCAACCTTCCACGACCACCCTACAACCAAGCCAGGTTTGTATCCAACAGTCCAGCTCACCCTGGATCCCACTTGATCTAGTCTTCCAGACCAGCTTTCCAGGTATTTTTAGGTGGAACTGCTGTTGGGTATTTCCAACAATCAGTGTTTTTTTGTCCATAGCATGAAGATGTGATGTGTGGGATTTCTGTGCTGTGTAGTTGAGCAAGCAAAATCAAGCAAACTGATGTGCTGAAAACATAAGCAAAATTCCATGAATTTAGAAGTAGAGTAAATAGCAAAACTGGAGTTCAGTTGCATCTAAATTTATTTGTTTCAAAAATACATTTTTTTTAATTAAGCTACTACTGATCATGTAACAATGATTGTTGTACAATTGCATCCATGTTGATGAATTAATGGAAAATAAATGTTCTTTGCATTACTTTTACATGTAAATTCTGAATGATAATCTGCAAACTGAAAGATTTGATATATGTTTGTTGACAATATTTTAGGGAAGTCTTTTTTGTGGACCCTCTTCTGTTTCTTTTGTACAAAATCTAAACTTAAAAAAAAACAGGGTTCACTGTTAATCTTCACCTCCTTCAAATCATAGGTGTGAGAAGCAATTATTTATACCCTCAGAAGTGCCTCCCCCCCTCCTTGCAACTCTTTCCGAATAGGTCAAATTATCTAAAGAGCTGGAACCTAATTAGTTTTTTAATCCTACAGAATTGAGGCCATGATATTCCCAGCAGAAATGTTCCGAAACATCTCACATGTTATAAAACATAAGGAAGTTTGAAATTGAAAGAGTTTCTATCAAATGAAGCACTGCTGAGCAGTTGAGCCTTTGCATCCCACATGAACAAATACATCAGTGTTGCCATCCCAGAACGAGTGGCTAGTATCAATTGAGTCAAGTCAAAAGTCAGGAGTGTTTTATTGTCATATGTCATACAAAGGGTGGTGGGTGTATGGAACAAGCTGCCAGAGGAGGTAGTTGAGGCTGGGACTATCTCAACGTTTAAAAAACAGTTCGATAGGAACATGGATAGGACAAGTTTGGAGGGATATGTACCAAACACAGGTGGGACTAGCGCAGCAGGGACATTTTGCTCAGGTGGGCAAGTTGGGCCAAAGACCAGTTTCTACACCATATCACTCTATACTTCTATGTCCCGAAATGGAACAATGAAATTTGCAACTTAGAACAAATATGTACTTATAAATAAATCCAAGCAGACAAATTAATAAACAATAATTACGTCGTAAAAAAATAACGCCCTCAAGTCTATATAGTTAGGAGCCAATTTGAGGGTTGTAGTATTTAATAGCCTGATGATTGTAGAACAACTGTCACAACTTACTCAAAATGGCGGCGGCGCAGGTGCATCGCGACGCCTCGTGTCTCCCTTGGATCAGCGAACTCTGCATTACCTTCCTTCTTGTTTTGAGTCTGCTCACCCAGAGCAGTCTCACTATCATCCACTATAGCCGGCAGGATCTTTTAAATCTCAGTTCCTGCGGCTATAGCGTTCCCCCGGTCGACTTTCCGGATGAACTCTGGCTCCCTCCTGCACTCACCTTCACCACGGAGCTGTGGGGCGGCGGGTCCGCGGAGATGCGGGGCGGAGCTGCGGTACGGCGAATCTGCGGAGCTGCGGGGCGGTGGACCTGAGGACCGCACCAAGTTGGACCCGGCGTCCGGAGGCGCACACAGACGGCGACGGGCCCGAAAACATCGCCGTGGATCTCGAGGTGGGTTGAAGGCAAGGTTGGAGCGAGCCCCACACACGCCATCCATCCCTAGCCTTTTCCTTGCCAACGTCCGTTCCCTGGCAAACAAGATGGATGACCTCCGTCTTCTGATTGCCTCCTACAACTGAATCAAGGATTGCAGCATCCTGATCCTCACCGAAACCTGGCTGAACTCTGATGTTCCCGCCAGCGCCATTGAGCTAGCGGGACAACACATACTCCGAGCGGACAGAACATCTGACTCCGGTAAGACCAGAGGTGGGGGTCTGTGTATGTATGTACACAAAGCATGGTGCACAGACACCACCATCATTGAGAGTCACTGCTCAGCCAACCTTGAGTTCCTCTTGGTTAAGTGCAGACCGTTCTATCTGCCCAGAGAGTTTACCTCCACTGTTGTGACTGCAGCCTATATCCCTCCTGATGCTAATGCCAAGCTTGCAATGAAAGAACTGCATATTGCCATTAGCAAACAACTGACCCTCAATCCAGACGGAGCCTTCATTGTTGCGGGTGACTCCAACCTGAAGACTGTACTCCCCAAATTCCACCAACATGTCTCCTTCGCCACTAGAGAGGACAAGACACTGGACAAAGTCTACACCAACATGGCTGAAGCGTACAAAACCATCCCCCTCCCCCACCTTGGTCAATCTGATCACTTATCATTGTTCCTGCTCCCTAAGTACTCCCCCCTCATCAGACGCGTTAAACCCACAGTGAGGACAGTCAAGGTTTGGTCAGATGAAGCGGACTCCACACTCCAGCAGCGTTTTGGTAACACTGACTGGGATGCGTTTGCAGCTCAGGCCACCCTTGACTCCCACACTGACATTGACGCCTATACTTCCTCTGTTCTGGACTTCATCAACTCCTCCATCAACAGTGTCACCACTTTCAAACAAATCACCATATACCCGAATCAGAAGCCATGGATGAACAGCGAGGTCAGGCTACTGCTGAAAGCACGGGACTCGGCTTTCAGGTCAGGTGATGCCCGTGCCTATAGTTCATCGAGGGCCAATCTGAAGAGGGGCATCAAGAACGCCAAACAAAGATACAAGCTGCGGATCGAGGAGCACTTCGACAGCAACTCCGACCCCCGACGCATGTGGCATGGCATCCAGGCCATCACTGACTACAGAGCCATCAACTCCACCCCCACTTCCAGCGACGCATCCATCCTCGAGGAACTCAATCACTTTTATGGCCGCTTTGAAAGGGACAACTAAGAGTTGGCCATCAAGGCTGTGCTCCCCGATGACCACCAGCCCCTCACACTCAACCCCTACGACGTGCACGTGGCACTGAGTAGGAACAATGTACGTAAGGCTGCCAGCCCTGACGGCACCCCCGGGCGCGTCCTCAGGACCTGTGCTGCACAGCTGACAGACGTCTGGACTGACATCTTCAACCTGTCACTTGCCCAGGCAGTTGTCCCCACGTGCCTTAAAACTACCTCCATCGTGCCAGTGCCAAAACACTCCACTGCGGCGAGCCTCAACGTCTTCTGCCCAGTTGTACTCACCCCTATCATCGCCAAGTGCTTTGAAAGGCTGGTCATGGCACACCTCAAATGCTGCCTACCTCCCACTCTGGACCCCTACCAGTTTGCATACCGCAAGAACAGGAGCACGGAGGATGCCATCTCAATGGCACTCCATTCCGCCCTCTCCCACCTCGACAACAGAAACACTTATGTGAGAATGCTGTTCATCGACTACAGCTCAGCATTTAACACCATTATCCCCTCTAAATTGATCGCCAAACTCGATGTCCTGGGCATCAACCCCTCCCTCTGCAATTGGTTACTGGACTTTCTAACCAACAGACCACAGTCTGTTAGGTTGGATAACCACTCCTCTTCTACCCTCACTCTGAACGCTGGTGTACCCCAGGGCTGCGTGCTGAGTCCCCTCCTCTACTTCCTCTTCACCTACAACTGCATACCTGTACATGGTACCAACACCATCATCAAGTATGCAGATGACACGACGGTGATTGGCCACATCAGCGACAACGATGAGTCGGCCTACAGGGAGGAGGTTCAGCTCCTAACAGCATCGTGTGCCGACAATAACCTGGCCCTCAACTCCAAGAAGACCAAGGAGCTCATTGTGGACTTCAGGAGATCGAGAGGCTGCACGCACAACCCATCCACATCAACGGGACGGAGGTGGAATGTGACTCCAGCTTCAGGTTCCTGGGGGTCAACATCTCCGATGACCTCTCCTGGACCCACAACACATCCTCACTGATCAAGAAGGCTCACCAGCGTCTCTTCTTCCTGAGGAGACTTAAGAAGTTCCACCTGTCTCCCCAGATTCTGGTGAACTTCTACCGCTGCACCATCGAGAGCATCCTTACCAACTGCATCACAGTATGGTATGCTACCTGCTCTGTCGCCGACCGGACAGCTCTGCAGAGGGTGGTGAAGATCGTCCAACGCATCACAGGCTCCTCAATCCCCTCCATTGAGTCTGTCCATAGTAAACGATGCCTGCGCAGGGTGCACAGCATCGCCAGGGACAGCTCACACCCGACCATAGACTGTTTACCCTCCTCCCATCCGGGAGACGCTACGTGTCCCTCCGCTGCCGTACCAGCAGGCTCAAGAACAGCTTCTTCCCTGCGGCTGTCACACTTCTCAAAGCTGCACCTAAATGACTGCCTGTCTCTCCCCTCCCCCCCCACCCCTCCCCCCATCACCAGCAAATTGCACGGATACCACTGTATATATATAGATGTATAGACTCATACTACTGCGCAATTACTTGTTTATTCGTAAGTTCGCCCTTCGGAGATACCAACTGCATTTTGTTGTCTCTGTATTGTACACTGCACAATGACATTAAAAATTGAATTGAATTCCATCTACGGAGGTCAATCAATTTTTAGCCATCATAGATGGCTTCTTGTATTTAGGGTATCACCTTTTTGATACCTTTAAATCACGTGTTTTTTTGTTGTTGTTGCATTTATGTGGCTTATTTAACTATTTTTCTTTTTTTTATCATTATTTTTCAACGCACCTTTCTCTTTTTCTTATGGAGGTTCAATATATGGAAGAGAGGTAAAATAACGTCAGAAGTGTGGGATGATACCCACATACCCAAAAGTCTGAGGTACCTAATTACACCACATGAAGTAAAATTACTAAAACCTATTTATAATGCAGGACAATAAGGAAAATAAGAATGGAGGAGTCACATTTTGTAGTTGGAATATTAGGGATGCGAATGATCCAATAAAAAAGGGTAAGATTATGGTCCATTTAAAATCTTTGAAGGTGGATATAGCGTTTCTGCAAGAAACGCATACGAAATTACAAACACAGATGAGATTTAGGGCAAACTGGATAGGCCAAATGTATCATTCGTCATTTACTGCTAAAGCCAGAGGAACGGCTATTATTATTCGGAAAGGTATACCATTGGTATTAAAGAATACAATATCTGATAAAGAAGGAAGATACACGATAGTGGCGGGAGAAATTTATTCCACTCCACTGACTCTGATAAATATTTACGTTCCAAACTTTGATAATCCCCAATTTTTTAAGAAAATAATGGATCAAATAGATGAGTATAATTTTCAAAATGTAATACAAGGGGGGGACTTTAATCGTGTTATAGATTCATACTTGGACAAATCAACAAAATTTAGGAAGGGTAGTGCTAAATCCAAGTCTAGTGAAATCTTAAACACTTATATAAAAAAACACTAATAATAGATTTATGGAGAATAACTAACCCAACTTGAAGGGAATATTCGTTTTACTCATCAGTACACAAAACTTATTCAAGAATTGATTATTTTTTAGTGGACTCAAAACTAATACCATATACGATTAATCCTAAATACCACAACAGTATTATTTCTGATCACTCCCCACTGACTTTTACTTTAAAACTTGAGGGAATGCCAGGTACAATTTTTTTTTTTTTTTTTTTTTTTTTGGAGATTTAACACACAAATAGCTAACGACTCACAAGGTTACGAGTATTTAAAACAACAAATGAAATTTTTTTTTGAAATAAATGAGACTACAGGGATTTCACCATCTCTATTATGGGAATCTTTTAAGGCATTCATTCGTGGAGTTATAATTTCGTATAAAAGTTTTCTAAATAAAAAAAACAGGACAGAACAAGGGACATTAGAACAGGAAATTAAATTATTAGAATTAGGAAACACAATAGACCCAACCATATATAAACATAATAAGATAACATTACTGAAATTTAAACTTAATCGAATATTATCGGCAAGAGTAATAAGATTATTTCAGATCACAAAACAAGTACAATTTGAATTTGGGGATAAACCACATAAACTTCTAACACGACAATTGAAGAAACAAGAAAAGGAAAAAACAATTAGTAAAATCAAATCAGAGAACGGGGAACTATTAACTTTACCTAAGGACATTAACAAAAGGTTTGCTCAATTTTATCAAAATTTATATACATCTAAAACTAATATTGAAGACAATAAAAGTATATTTTTTTTAGATAAGTGTAACTTGCCACAATTGGCTATCTTAGAACAAGAGGAATTAGCCCAGATTACAAGTGACGAAATAAGAGAAACAATAAAATAATTGAAAAATGGGAAGACTCCAGGGCCTGATGGTTTTAATAATGAATTTTATAAAAGATTTCAGGAGTTAAAGGTCCCACGATTACTTAAATTATACATGTATGCTTTTACCGATTAGAAATTACCAGAAACTTTAGCAGAATCTACAATTACACTTATACCAAAAAAAGATAAAGATCTAGAAGATCTGGGCTCGTATAGAGCTATATCACTTTTAAATACTACCAAAACATTTTAGCAAAGATTTTAGCAAGAAGATCGAGCAAATATATTAATAAATTGATAAACCAGGACCAAACGGGGTTTATACCCAAAAGACAATCATTTAACAATTTGAGATGACTTTATAATATAATGTATTCACATAAAGGGGAAAAGGAAGTCTTATCAGTTATATCTTTGGACGCAGAAAAAGCATTTGATCAAGTAGTGTGGCAGTATTAATACATAGTACTCCAAACATTTAATATGGGAGATAATTTTATTAGATGGGTAAAATTATTATACGATAAACCGACAGCAAGAATATTAACTAATAATACGTTGTCTCAAAAATTCCAACTATCACGGGGCACTAGGCAGGGATGTGTTTTATCACCCCTGCTATTTGCCCTTATGATAGAGCCACTGGCTGAAAGGATAAGAACTCATCCGAATATTTAGGGATATATTTCTAAGGACTCTAATAATAAAATTTCATTATACACGGATGATATACTTTTATATATTAGAAATTCAGAAACGAGTATCCCAAACGTATTAAATGTAATAGAGGAATTTGGCTCCTTTTCTGGATATAGAATAAATTGGAATAAAAGTGAAATTATTCAATAACCCGGTATTTAAACCATCTATTATAGATAAAATATATAGACAATGGGAAAGACTGGGAATTAAAAAGGTGGGTGACATGTATGAAATGGGAAATTTATTATCATTTCAACAATTAAAATCAAAATGTAATTTGAATAATAACCAATACTTTAAATATTTACAGATATGTGACTTTATAAAAAAAAATATACCAAGATTACAGAATATAACGATAGACTTACTGGAAGAAGCAATGAATATTAAGGCGGACTCAACTCACAAAAATTAATATCATATCTATATAACAGTATTCTTAATAGAGAATTGCCTTCAACAGGCAATTAGAGAAGACTGGGAAAAAGATTTAATGATAAATATTTCTTAAGAAACATGGGAGAGGTATTTGGTGTATATATATATTTATATACATATATATATTTATATACGTATATATACATATATATATATTTATATACATATATATATTTATATACGTATATATACATATATATATATGTTCGATTAACTCTAGACATAATTTAATTCAATTTAAAATATTACACAGACTATTATTCAAAAGTTGAATAAATTTTATTCAAATATCTCACCAATTTGTGATAAATGTCTTTCTCAAAATGCCAATGTTACACTCTCTTTCGTTTCTTGCATAAAACTTCAACGTTTTTGGTGTGATATATTTGATATATTCACTAGTTTATTTAAGATAAAAATCGAACCTTGCATGGAAATGATTATCTTTGGAGATGTAAATAAATTAAATATATCCCGAATCTCATTTTTAAATTATGGTTTAATAATAGCGAAAATACTCATACTTAAATTTTGGAAAAAGGCTACTATACCAACACTCAAAATGTGGATTGGTAATATGTTGGAAACGGCAAATTTGGAAGAAATGAGACTCCTCCTAATAGAAAAAAAAGACCAATTCTTAACGAGTTGGTCTCCATTTATTGACCTTGTGGAATCATGCGGTGTAATATCATAAAATTAAAAATTCTGGGTTTGACTGAAAATTGATTAAGAATATTTAAAAAAAAACATTGACTGGTTGCTTGGGAGAATTGCCTTTCTGCTTTACTTTCTCACATTTCTTTCTTCACTCTACATTGACTAGTCTATTCTTCACTCTTCACTACTTCTTTCTTTCTCATTTCTTTCTAAAAAAAAAATTGAATTGAATTGAATAACTGTGTGAACCTCCATAGACTCAAAGATCTCAGGGTGATAAAGGATGCGAGTCGTTTACAAACATGAGAATCTTTATCCACATGAATGCATTAGTATTTCATTATCCTTTTTTAAATCAAAAGTCTTAGGATACTTCACCCAAAATGGATTTGTGCTGAAGGGACTGCAGCTCCTCGGTCTTCAGTTTGAGTGGTAATGCTCAGTTAATTACTTCCCAATCGTTACATTTAGAACTATATTCTGCACTCTGTATCTTCACCATTGCTCTATCTATGTTACTTGAGTTTGGCTTAATTGTATGTATGTATAGTATACAGTGCCCTCCATAATGTTTGGGACAAAAACCCATCATTTATTTATTTGCGCTGTACTCGACATTTTGAGATTTGTAATAGAAAAAAAACACAAATGGTTAAAGTGCACATTGTCAGATTTTATTAAAGGCCATTTTTATACATTTTGGTTTCGCCATGTAGAAGTTACAGCTGTGTTTTTACATAGTCCCCCCATAATGTTTGGGATACATGGCTTTACAGGCTCAGGTATGTTAAATTGCCTAATGAATGCAGGGTATAAGAAAGCTCTCAGCACCTAGTCTTTCCTCCAGTCTTTCCATCACATTTGGAAACTTTTATTGCTGTTTATCAACATGAGGACCAATGTTGTGCCAATGAAAGTCAACGAAGCCATTATGAGACTGAAAAACAAGAATAAAACTGTGAGAGACATCAGCCAAACCTTAGACTTACCAAAATCAACTGTTTGGAACATCATGGTGGGTCTCATCAGTGACAATGATGAGTCGGCGTACAGGATGGAGGTGGAGCTGCTCACAGGATGGTGCAAATCCCACAACCTCATTCTCAACGTGGGAAAAACGAAGGAGATGATGGTTGACTTCAGGAGTGCGGGAAAACAACGGCATACACCTCTGCACATCGATGGAGCTGATGTAGAAAGGGTCAGCAGTGTGAAGTTCCTAGGACTCCACCTGTCAGATGACCTGACGTCCACAACCAACACCACAGCACTGGTCAAGAGAGCCCAGCAGCGACTACACCCTCTCCGAAGACTATGGAAAGCAGGTCTCCCCACTGCACACCTACAAACTTTTTATAGGGGGACAATGGAGAGCACATTAACCTACGGCATCACCTCCTGGTTCGGGAGCTGCAAGGTGTACGAACGGCACCAACTGGACAGGATTGTGAAGACAGCCAGCAGGATTATTGGTGCTCCACTCCCTTTATTGCTGGACATATACAGGAAGAGATGTATTAGCAGAGCCATCCCCATCATCAAAGACCCCTACCACCCATCGCATCACATATTCTCCATCCTGCCATCTGGGAAGAGGTACAGGAGCATCAGCTGCAAAACCAGCAGGATGTTCCTCAGCTTCTTCCCACAGGCAATTAGACTGATAAACGGACTTTGCCCCTTGCCAAAGTATCGTGCACCAAACACCAACCTGGACACACTGAGCCATTGTCGTGCCACTGCCGATCGGAACTCGTGATATATGTACTTTTATTCTTTATTTCTATTTATTTTTTACCACACACTGAATGGACACTGGTTGAGAAATGCTTTTTTGTTTTCCTCTGGGTATGCAAGTACTCAGAAAAATGATAATAAAGATATACAATACAATACAATTACAAATAAATAGAGCACTGGTGAACTTACTATTCGCAAAGGGACTGGCAGGCCAAGGAAGACCCCCACAGCTGATGACAGAAGAATTATCTCTATAATAAAGAAAAATCCCCAAACACTTGTCCGACAGATCAGAAACACTCTTCAGGTGTGGATTTGTCAATAACCATTGTCTGCAGAAGACTTAATGAACAGAAATACAGAGGCTACACTGCAAACCACTGGTTAGCCGCAAAAATAGGATGGTCAGGTTACAGTTTGCCTCCTCCAACCTCATCTACGGTATCCGTTGGTCAAGATGTGGACTCTTATACATTGGCGAGACCAAATATAGACTGGCCGACCATCTCGCGGAACACCTTCGCTCAGCCCGCCTGAACCTCCCTGATCTACCGGTTGCTAAACACTTTAATTCTCCTTCCCATTCCAAAATAGTGCAGGAAAGAACTGCGGATGCTGGTTTAAATCGAAGATAGACACAAAATGTTGGAGTAACTCAGCAGAACAGGCAGCATCTCTGGAGAGAAGGGATGGGTTACGTTTCGGGTCAAGACGCTTCTTTCACTCTGAATGAATGAATAAGTTAATTGGCCAAGTATGTACACATACAAGGAATTTGCCTTGGTGCTCTGCGCGCAAGTAACAACACGACATACAGTAAACTATTAAGAATAAAATATAAAACATTAAATCATTAAGAATAATGTTTATATATATGTTATAATGTTTATTATAGTTTACACATGTGAATGAAATAAAATACTAGAGCAAAAGGAGGCTACATACTTTTGGTTATTGAGTAGATATACTGCTCGTGGAAAAAAGCTATTATTATGTCTGGCTGTGGCGGCTTTGATAGTCCGGAGTCGCCTTCCAGAGGGAAGTGCTTCAAAGAGTTTGTGGCCAGGGTTAGAGGGGTCAGAGATGATCTTACCCGCTCGCTTCTTGGCCCTTGCAGTGGACAGTTCATCTATGGAGGGAAGGTTGCAGCCAACAAACTTCTCAGCTGACTCGAACGATTCGCTGCAGCCTCCGGATGTCGTACTTGGTGGCTGAGCCTAACCAGACCATGATGGAGAAGGTGAGGACAGACTCCACGAAGGCAGTATAGAATTGGACCATCATTGCCTGTGGCAGACTGTGTTTCCTCAGCTGCCACAGGAAGTACATCTGTTGGGCTTTTTTGACTGTGGAGTCGATGATGGCCCCCCCAATTAAGGTCCTTGGAGATGACTTAAAGGACTCCACAGATGTGACTGTGTGTTGTTGATGTTTAACAAAGATCCACCCGACTTCCGGTGGTGCTATGGAGGGTTAGAGAACAGCGCCGGCTAGCGCTATGAAGAAAATCGCTAAAAACGGGGAGAAAAACGGACCTACCTGTTTCGAAGAAACCAAAGGCTAAAAAATCTGAGATAGAAGATCTTCGGATTTTTCTATCTCAGGAAATGAAAAATATAAAGGAAGAACTAAAGGATGAACAAAAGAGGATGAATGTTAAAGAAGAAATTCAAAATTTCAAGGATGAGTTTAAGGAGTTTGTTGGAAATGAAGGAAGAAATTAACTCCACCATCCTTGAATTATCGGAAAGATGGAAGAATGAAACAGAAATAATGATGAACCAGCAAATCACAGAGATGGGTGCGGAGATGGATGTTAAATTCAACTTGGTGGAGTCTAGCTTTAATGAAAGGCTGGAGCCTGTCGATGAATCACTGAGTCAACAGTCTATAGCCATAACCAATCCAGAGGAGATTGCTGCAACAAGTGCTGAAGCAACAAAAAAGCTTATCAGAGAAAACCAACGCTTTTGAGAGCTACTGAGCAAAATAACTGAAAAATGCACTGATATGGAAGGACGTCAGAGGTCTCAGAACTTAAGAATCGTTGGAATTCAAGAAGGGAGAGAGGGGAAATGAGACCCTCGTGAATTTGCTGCAGACATTGCAAAAAGTCTTAAATCTGGATCAAATGCCTCTGCTTGCTCGAGCACAGAGTGATGAGACGTCGCCCACGGGCGGATGCCCCTCCAAAACATCAGTATTGATGTGGATAGAGAACTGGCTGGCAAACAGGAAACAAAGAGTAGGAGTAAACGGGTCCTTTTCACAATGGCAGGCAGTAACTAGTGGGGTACCGCAGGGCTCAGTGCTGGGACCCCAGCTATTTACAATATATATTAATGATCTGGATGAGGGAATTGAAGGCAATATCTCCAAGTTTGCGGATGACACTAAGCTGGGGGGCAGTGTTCGCTGTGAGGAGGATGCTAGGAGACTGCAAGGTGACTTGGAAGGCTGGGTGAGTGGGCAATGTTTGGCCACTTTGGGTGGCAAAAACAGGAAAGCAGACTATTATTTAAATGGTGGCCGATCATGGGTGTCATGGTACGTCATTGAAAGTAGGCATGCAGGTGCAGCAGGCAGTGAAAAAAGCGAATGGTATGTTAGCTTTCATAGCAGGATTTGAGTACAGGAGCAGGGAGGTTCTACTTCAGTTGTACAGAGACCACACCTGGAGTATTGCGTACAGTTTTGGTCTCCAAATCTGTTATTGGAGGGAGTGCAGAGAAGGTTCTGATTCCTGGGATGTCAGGACTGTCTTATGAAGAAAGACTGGATAGACTCGGTTTATACTCTCTGGAATTTAGGAGATTGAGAGGGATCTTATAGAAACTTGGGGTTGGACAGGCTAATGCAGAAGATTGTTCCCGATGTTGGGGAAGTCCAGGAAAGGGGTCACAGGGATAAGGGGGATCCTTTAAGACCGAGATGAGAAAGACTTTTTTCACACAGAGAGTGGTGAGTCTCAGAACTCTCTGCCACAGAGGGTTGTTGAGGCCAGTTCATTGGCTATATTTAAGAGGGAGTTGGATGTGGCCCTTGAAGTCAGAGGGTATGGTACTACCAGCCATGACATATTGAATGAGGCTCGACTGAATGGCCTACTCCTGCACCTAATTTCTATGTTTCTATGTTTCTAAAACAAATGAAGTAAAGGTGCACTGTACTGGAGGAGATGATAAAAATTGTCCGCACCATACGAGGGAGATAAGATCAGCATTTACCGAGATTATCCTGTGGAGGTCTCCAGGAAGAGAGCGTTGTTTAAAGAGACAAAAAGAATACTGAAGATGTGAAGGATCTCCTTCACCAACCCTGCAGATGCATTGGAGTACGCCCAGAAGATCAAGAACCTGCCTGCTGACTGAATATTATCTACAAAATGAATGACACCAACGAACAATGTAACTTTGTAAGATCGGATGGAACTAAGGACCTGTTACACCTAAGGACAATCGAAACTGAAGAAGGATGCTGAATGGAGCCTTTCCCATGGACGTTACATTCATAGCTACTATTATAATACTTTTAATATAAACAACTAACAAATACTAATATCACTGCGTGGTATTTTTAATAATTATTACTAATGGTCACTAATTACTTACAATTGAATTACTTAGAATTAGCTAAATGGTAATTATGAGTGCGGTTGGATTTAAAGTTTGATTTCACTTCTCTTCCTTTATTTAATTTAAAAAAAAATATGTTTTATATATATATATGATTAATGGAATTTGAATACTTTGGAACCTAAAACCCATCCCCCCGGTAAAATATTGTTATGGAAATGTCAATTTAAAGAAAGCATGGAGCTAGTTAGGTTTTTTTTTACATCGACTACGGAAGTCGGTAGATGGTTAGCCATGCTAGTATGGCTATCACTAACTGCACTACTAATAGATGTAGTTTTTTCCTTCTTTTTGCACTCTACTAACCTCTTAATCTATCCCTTTTTTTATATAATATTCTATTATAATTTTAAGTTTGAATGGAGTTATAAGTTATATCAAAGGAGATATATATGCGAGAAAGATCAACGGAATTTAAAATTCATCTATCTGAAGTTCGGGTGTAATGTCGGGTTTGTCGAACTGAACCATTCGCTCTATTATAGACCTCCCGAAACAAAAGATGCAAGACTCAAAAATGAAGACTGGGGGTGAAGGAATAACATTTTGTAGCTGGAACGTTAAGGGTATTAATGAACCAATTAAGAGAGGTAAAGTATTAGCACATTTAAAAGCACTTAAAACAGATGTAATATTCCTCCAAGAAACTCACCTAAAAAAGGATGCAGAGCATAGTTTGAAAGCTAAATGGATTGATAAAGCGTATCACTCTTCATTTGCACACAAATCCAGAGGTGTTGCAATATTAATCCGTAAAGGGATACCTTTTAAACATATATCAACTATAATGGACAGTGATGATAGATACATTATATTAATAAGTGAATTATATGCACGAAAATGGACTCATTAATGTTTATGGATCAAATTTTGATAGTCCTTTGTTTTTTAAGAAAATATTTAATACAGTTCCGGAATTAGCACAACACAATTTAATAATTGGAGGAGACTTAAATTGTACATTAGATCCCTATTTAGATAGATCATCAAGACAACGGAAATCAAAATCACACTCCAGTGATTTATTAAACGCATATATAGATACTAGTAATATCAAAGATGTTTGGAGAATAGAAAATCCAACTGGACGAGAATATTCATTTTATTCGACGGTACATAAAACATATTCCAGAATAGATTATATTTTGGTGGACTCTAAGCTTATTCCATTTACTTATAATTCGAAATACCACAATATTATAATCTCGGATCATGCCCCTTTAACATTTATGATTAAAATAAATGGAAGGACGGAGAAACAGGTACAATGGAGACTTAACCCACAAATTTTAAAGGAAAAAGCATCTCAGGTATATCTTACTAAACAGATTAATACGTTCTTTGAAATAAATGATAACCCTGAAACGTCTGCCTCCTTACTATGGGAAACATTTAAAGCATTTACTTGTGGAGCCATTATCTCCTCCCAAGCATTTCATAATAAAGAGAATCGGGTGATATAACAGGCATTGGAAAGGAAAATTAAACAATTAGATATAGAGAATGCGGCTACACCACCATGATAAAACACAATAAAATTGCAGTATTGAAATATAAATTAAATAAAATATATTCAGGCCAAGTTGTAAAATTTTATCAATATGCTGAACAATTACACTTTGAATTTGGAGATAAACCTCAAAAATTACTTGCTCGTCAATTACAGAAACTGGACGGGGAAAAAACAATTCTTAGGATTAAATCAGACAAAGGAGAACCACTAGTACAACCTAAGGATATTAACGAGAGATTTCTGCAATATTATCAAAACCTTTATTCTGCCAAAACGATAGATCACTGGACAGGAATAGAAGCTTTCTTACAAAAATGCAATCTTAAAGGGTTAGATTTGAAAGATAGAGAATTATTAGACGCTGAAATAACAGTAATAGAAATTGAAGAGTCTATCAGATCGCTAAAAAATGGTAAATCCCCGGGACCAGACGGCATTGGCTCGGAATTTTATAAAACATTCTATGATCTGATTGTTCCGCGTTTAAAGACACTGTATGGACATATCTATACCCAACAGAAATTACCAGAAACGCTAAATGAATCTATTACAACACTTATACCAAAAATAGATAAGGATCTGGATGACCCAGGATCATATAGAGCTATAGCTCTTCTAAATACTGATCAAAAAATATTAACTAAAATCCTAGCACAAAGATTAAGTACAGTGATTAATAAACTAATACACCTAGATCAAACAGGATTTATACCAAAACGGTATTCCTCATATAACCTGAGATGATTATTCAATATTATATACTCAAAAAGAAGTATTAACAAAGATCTAGCAATTATTTCATTAGATGCTGAGAAAGCTTTTGACCAGGTGGAATGGCCCTATTTATTTTCGGTTATGGAAATTTTTCAATTGGGTGAAAATTTTAGATCATGGGTAAAACTTTTATATGCTAATCCAACAGCTAGAATATCAACAAATCAAATGTTATCAACTAAATTTAACTTATCTCGAGGCTGTAGACAAGGATGTCCGTTATCCCCGCTACTATTTGCACTTGTAATAGAACCGTTAGCACAAAGTGTGAGGTCCCATCCTGAAATATATGGGTATAAAACTAAAGATACTGAAAATAAAATCTCCTTACACGCAGACGATGTATTAATTTACATCACAAAACCTGAAGTTAGTATCCCGAAATTATTAAATTTAATAACTCAATATGGCTCGTTTTCATGATACAGAATTAATTGGAATAAAAGTGAAATCATGCCAATAATGGAAAGTAATCCACATAACAATTCCCTTTTAAAATAGCAAATGAAAAACTCAAATATCTTGGAATTTATGTAACAAAGAGATATACTTCTTTATTTAAATCTAATTTTCCACCTTTATTGAACAAATTACATAAAAATATTTCATATTGGAAAACATTACCTATTTCAATGTTGGGTAGAATTAATGCGATAAAAAAGATTTTTCTCCCGCAATTATTGTACCTCTTTCAATTAAGCCCGATCTCAAATTTTTTTTTTTTAAGAAGGTTGACTCTATAGTCACCAACTTTATCTGGGATTATAAGAACCACAGAATAAATAAAAAACAGTTGTGTAAATCTAAAATAAATGGAGGTTTAGCACTACCGAATTTTATGTTTTATTACTGGGCAGTTAATATTAAAAATATGAATTTTTTGGTTGGAGGAACTGGACAAACAACCAGATTGGTTAAAAATGGAAAAGGAAGATTGTTTACCCTTTGAAATTGGGTCGATTCTATTTGCTATTACTAAATTAAGCAAAAAAAAACCTAGAAAGAAAACCCTATAATAGACAGTGGAATACGCATTTGGAAACAATTAAAGAAGATGCTAAGATTGGATTGTTTACCACTATCTCTCCCCATTGTAAACAATGCTACATTTAAACCCTCAATGATGGATAAAGGTTTTTTTACAATGGAAAAATCACGTAATTACTAAGATGGGATCTGTATAGGAAAAGTTCCATTCTTTCATTTCAGGAACCACAACAAATTTATGGACTTCATTCAAAAGACTACTTTAGATATCTACAAATTAGAGACTATG
Organism: Okamejei kenojei; assembly: GCA_035221665.1. Lineage (NCBI taxonomy): Eukaryota > Metazoa > Chordata > Chondrichthyes > Rajiformes > Rajidae > Okamejei > Okamejei kenojei. The sequence continues at coordinate 46,923,047 of CM069134.1, read as the reverse complement.
TAAAGTCAAATACACAGGACTATAGAAATAGAAAGACAGATATTCTTGATGAATGTTTGAATAAACACCCGAACACAGAAAAATTGATATCTTATATTTATAATATTTTATTAGATAATGATGCACCCATGACGGAAATATATAGGCAATCATGGGAAAATGAACTAGGTCAAATAATAAGCCCAAAAATATGGGATGAAAGCTTACAACATATACATCACTCGTTAAATGCTAGATATTCTTTAATACAATTTAAAGTATTACATAGATTGCACTATTCGAAAACAAAATTAAACAGAATTTTCCCATGTGTATCCCCTATTTGTGATAAATGTCAACACTAAGAGGCTAATCTAACGCACACATTTGTAAGCTGTATAAAAATTAATAATTTTTGGATGGAAATTTTTAAGATAATTTCGGAAGTTGTCAATACCAAATTGGTCCCTGATTCAAAATTAATAATATTAGGAATGCTGGAAACCAAATCAATTATTCACAATGAACCAAATAAATTTTATTGATTATAGTTTAATAATTGGGAAAAAATTAATATTAAAATTCTGGAAAGGCCCTATAACCCCCACAATTAAAATGTGGACTATAGAAATGTCAGAGACCCTACATTTGGAAAGATTAAGATTTGTCTTAATGGACAAACAAGAACTATTCACAAGAATATGGTCCCCATTCATTGAAAATTTGAAGGGGCAAATTGGTTCGGCACGAGAACCTGACTGAAACCTGAATTAAGGAATAGATGAAGAATTACATTTTATAACCCGTTGATATATCTCCAATGATGCATAATCAATTGAATACTCCATTCTTGTTTTTTTGTTTTTTTTGTTTTTGCTACATTTCAATGCCATTTGTTCCGTAAAACAATGCAGGAAGAGAGCGAGACTGTTGCTCAATTTGTGATGAGACTCAGCAGGTGTCTGTAGGATGCAAATATGTAGCTTCTGATGTGGAAATCCAGATATTGGATCAGGTTGTCCAGCATTGCAGGTCAGACAAGCTCAGGAGAAGGCTGCTAGAAAAGGGAGTGAGTTAAACCTTTATGGTGCTTTGTCGATTGCAGCAGTACTGGAAGCTGTTGAGGGACAATTTCACAGCATGAAATTGCAAGATTCCAAGAATGCGCAAGTTAACCAGCTGTCCTGCAGTAATACAAGAAGTATACCTGAATGTGAGATCGAGTGTTACAGGTGTGGCAACAAGGGTCACATAGGGAAAGATGCATGTTGTCCAGCAAAAGGTAGAACATGTAGGAAATGTGGAGATAAAGATCATTTTGCAAAGAAATGTAAACGTAAGACCAAATACAAGACAAGTGATTACAATAAGAAAGGGAAGTCCAGTGAAAAGAAAGACAGACCTTGGCAGAAAAAGAAGGGTCATGTCCGTCACATAGAAGGTGATGTCGGAAGTGATGAGGACAGTGATGAAGCTGGTGAGCATGCTGTTAAAAGGAATTATCAGTTTGCATTGAATGATAGCCATCACAAGAAAGTTGCAGTGACCATCGGAGGTGTTACAGTGCCAGTGATTGTAGATTCTGGTAATGACAGCAACGCAATTGACATCACTTTGGGAATGCTTGAAACGGCAGAAAATCAAGTGCACATCAAGGAGGTGCAGTAGGAAGTTATATCCATACAATGCAACTAAACCATTGCAGACTATTGGATGTTTCACGGCTAAAGTAGAAGTCGGAGATAGAAAAACTGAAGCAGAATTTGTGGTGATAGAGGAGAAGGGAGAACCTCTGCTGAGTAGAAATACAGCTTGAGAGCTGGGAGTGCATCACATCGGAGTGCATGTCAATTTAGTGCAGTCATATGATGACATGAGGCAGGAATTTCATTCAGTATTCCAAGGGAAAATTGAAAGGCCGGCAAGTGAAGTTAGCCATTCATGAAAATGTCAAGCCGATAGCTCAACTGGTGCAGAGAACACCATTTGGACTTTGTGGAAAATTGGAAGCTAAAATCAAGGAGTTGATTGATCAGGACATTATTGAACCAGTTGAAAGTTCGACACCATGGGTGAGTCCAGTTGTGATTGTTCCGAAACCCAATGATGACATTAGACTATGCGTTGACATGAGGAGAGCCAATGAGGCAATAATCAGAGAAAGACACCCAATTTCTACAGTTGATGAGGTGCTACAAGAGTTATTAACCAGTAAAGTGTTTTCCAAAAGTGATCTCAAGTGGGGATATCATCAGTTAGAATTACATCCAGAGTCGAGAGAGGTGACAACATTCGTCACTCACTGCGAATTGTACCAATACCAAAGAGTGATGTTTGGAATGAATGCTGCTCCTGAAATCTATCAGTATGAAATCCACAGAGTAATTCAAGGTGTCCAGGAGTAGCAAACAAATCAGACAACATCATTGTCCATGCATCATGACGGGAAGAGCATGACAGGAGGTTAAAGCTGGTGTTGATTAAGCAGGTCTCACTGCGAATGAAGACAAGTACAAGTTTGGCGACTCTGAGATGGATTTCATGGGACACAGACTCACAAGTGAAGGGTGCATCCAGCCAAAGCTAAAATGAAAGCTATTGCAGATGCACGGGAACCTCAGAATGCAACCAAGATGAGGAGTTTTCTAGGACTGGTCAATTATTGTGCAAAATTAATTCCAAATTCTGCTACACTGGCAGATCCACTGAGAAAGTTGACCAGGAAAGACGTACCGTTCCAGTTTGGTAGTGAACAGAGACAGGCATTCAAAATCACTGAAACAGGGTCTAATGAGTGCAGAAACCCTTGGATATTATGCAGCTGCACCAACAAAAGTCATAGCAGATGCTAGTTCGGTCGGGTTAGGAGCAGTGTTGGTGCAGACACATGCAGATGGACCCAGAATAATAGCATATGCCAGTCGATCGTTTACCAGCGTGGGGAGAAGGTATTCTCAACCAGCGAAAGAAGCACTGGGACTAGTGTGGGCCTGTGAAAGGTTCCATGCATACTTGTATGGCGTTGAATTTGAACTTGTTACAGATCACAAGCTGATGGAAGTGATCTATACTACAAGGTCTAAGCCATGTGCCAGAATAGAACGTTGCGTGCTGAGACTCCAACAGTACAAGTACAAAGTAGTCCACATTGTCGGGAAGGCAAACATCGTGGACCCGCTGTCGAGACTGTTGAAGGATGAACAGTTTCAGGCAACATCCATGCTAGAAGCAGAGAACTTTGTGCGATTCGTCGCAATTCAGTCAACGCCAGGAGCTGTGACAATGAAAGAAGTTGAAAGGGAATCAGAACATGATCCTGAACTCAAAAATATCAGAGAGCATATACAGAGTGGGCAATGGGATCAATGTCTTTACAAAGCATATGTTCCCATAAAAGATGAATTTTGTGTAATTGATCAGTGTGTGCTGAGAGGTAGCAGATTGGTGATCCCGCAGAAACTACGGTCAAGGATCGTGTCATTAGCGCATGAAGGACATTTAGGCATTGTCGGTACCAAGCAGAATTTGCGGAGCAAAGTGTGATGGCCAGGTTGTGAGAAAGATGCCGGAAATTTTGTCAAGACCTGTCACGGATGCCAAATCACAAGCAGGAGCAACCCACCAGAACCAGTTAGAAGTACAAAGTGGACAACAGGGCCATGGGTTGACATAGCTGTTGACTTTTTTGGACCACTTCCAACAGGTGAATCAATTATGGTAGTGGTAGACTACTATAGTAGGTACTATGAGTAACTCAACAGGTAAGGCAGCATTCTCTGGAGTAAAGGGATGGGTGATGTTTTGGGTCTGCTCTGAAAAGGTCTCGACCCAAAACATCACTGATCCTTTTTACAAAGTTACTCCAGCACTTTGTGTAAATTTATTTTGTTCTGTTGGAAGGCAGGAACATTTCAGTGTCAACAGTTGAAGACAATATTAATCTTGACACTCCACAATCAGAGTGTTAAAGCCCTGACCCACGGTACCGTGGGACAGGGCTTTTACTACGCTGCAACTTTCTACAAAAGTGCTGAATGCTCAGATAATCAGGCCACTAAGCACCAGTGAGGGAAAGAGAGTACTGTTAAAGCCCTGTCCCACAGTATGATTTCATTCCAAGAGTTCTCCCGAGTTTGCCCTGATTCGAACTCGGAGATTTACGGTAATGGCCACTCGTCGGTACTCGGGGCTCTCGTGGACATTTTTTATTATGTTGAAAAATCTTCACGAGTCTTCCCGTGCTTACCTGCCGTTAGCGCTAAGAGATGTCCTCGAGCCCCGACGTACCCGCTACGTTCATTCTCCGTGCTTACCACGAGTTTGATTTTTTTAAAACACGGGAGAGCTCTTGGAATTAACTTGTACCGTGGGACAGGGCTTTTAGGTAGCATAAATAAAGCTGAAAAGCCAGTGCGTATTACATACATGCAGATAATATCATTATATTAACATTGTAATGTGTATATATATAATCTTTATATTCAATATATATTAATATATAATTAATATTATTCATTTAATATTGTTGTCTACACACCCATCTTTTACATTGCTTTATGAAATGATAGATTTCTAATTAATAAGCACAGGGTTGTGGTGATTGTAGAGCAATCCTTTAATTTACTATAAGATATTTTCTATGGCAATACATTATTTTGATGAACTTGCATGATCATATATAGTTGATGTTGCTTCTGCTAAGGAAGATTTTCTTCAAAGAAACACTTCTGACTTCAGCAAAGATAAGGAGAAAATAAGGAAAAAAATCCAAATTACTTTCATAGAAATATGCTTTAATGGCCTAATTCTGCTCCTAGAATCTATGAACAATTAGTAGCATTGATCAAGCATTAATAAAAAGGGTAACATCTTAAAGAGGGGCAAAAAGATTATGTGCACACATGCGTGTATGTGTGCGTGCATGCGAGCTCAAACACCATCTGAATGTAATGTATGTAATTAATATCTCAAGTTTTAAAATCCAAATAAGCAGAATTTGGAGACATGAAATGTCAAAAACACAATTGGACTCTTTGTCTTACTCAGAAATGTTAATATGCCTTATTAGCTGCGGATCTTGCAGGCAGGAACTAAATTGGAGTATGGCAAATTCCAATATTATTAGGCAAGAGCTCAGGAAGGTATCCCTGGAGCAGTTTTTATTTGGTACGTCCACATCTGACCTGGAGGCAGATATGATGGTGGTGGTTAAGAGACTTTTGATTAGGCAAAGTGATATGCAGGGAATCGAGGAATGTGTATTATGTGCAGCAGATGAGAGTTGGTCTTAGCATCATGTTGGGCACAGTTGTTGTGGGCTGAAAGGCCTGTTCCTGTGCTGTACCTTTTCTATGTTCTATAGCCTATGTTAGATAGATTGATCAGCTGGAATTTCCATTGTTCATTGATTCTAGGAGCAGAATTGGGCCATTTAGCCCATCAAGTCTACTCCGCCATTCAATCATGGCTGATTTATCTTTCCCTCTCAATCGCATTCTTCTGCCTTCTCCCCATAACCCCTGACACCCGTACTAATCAAGAATCTGTCAATCTCCACCTTAAAAATATCAATTGACTTGGCCAAATTGTTTTGTTTTTCCTTCATTTTAATATTTCAGCTCACAATCAGTCGCTGCTAACAATGGTATAAAATTGTTGAATAGAATTTTATTACCATGGTAGTCATTATAATAAATAAATAATAATAAATAAATAATGAACAAATAATAACATAATAATAATAAATAATAAATGAATAATATGCATAGTAACCGCCTGTCCATAATGCCATTCCATCGTCATATTCCATCTGCATTACTTCATGCACTATACTAATTGATAATATCATATATATCCCCCGTGATTTAGAAGAAACCCATTACGCCCACCATGTCTGTGATGGCTCTCAGAGCAAATCCATTCTCTCACTTATTTCTTGTAACCTGCTCTCTCTCGCATGCCCAATAACTAACCCACCCACTCCCCACACCCTCACCACAATTCTTCTCCCACCCACGTAAACTACGAGTAATTTCCAGTGGGCAATGAATCGAGCAGTTGGCACATCCTTGTGATGGGAGAGGAAACCAGAGCACCTAGGGGAATCCTGATAACAGGGAGAATGTGCAAACACGATGTACACAGGGGGTCAGAAATGAACCCAGGTTGCTGCAACACTCCAACAGTGCTGCTGAGCAGCCTGAATGTTACAGTCTTTGCTTAATATCATTCTATATTTTCTCATTGCATCTCTGACCAGCCCTAGCTTTTTGTGAAGCACTTAAATGTTCCTATTGTCCTGACCAGCAGCTAATTATTTTAATGATTCATGGCACTCCAGCCTCTTAACAGGCTTGCTGTCTGTGCAAAGTGAGACATGCATGCCAAAATTCCTTACATGGTGCCATGTAATTGCATCTGAAATGATTTAACAATGGGAGGTAAAAAAGCAGAAATGAAAAAACTCAACATTCACCTTCTTTATTACGCTACCATATAGAATATATTGCTACAGGGGATTCAATGCATTTTGTTGATCAGTCTGTGCAAGATCAGCCAACCATGATCCTTTTAACGAAGCTTTACAATGACAAGCCTATCCCACACTCAAAGATAATCACTTTATTGAGAATAACCGACACGGTAGACGAGAAGTGCTATTAAAAGACATACTCCTGGCGAGTTTCTATTACCTTCTAATTGAAATTATGTACTGTTCAGAAGAGGGAGACCAGAAGTCTGATATATGTGTCTTGAAAGATAGATAACGAGCTAATTGACCCCAGCCATCGACCTTACATGGAATGCAGGGTGAATTTCCCATTGTTCATTGGGATGGCTCTTTTAGCAATTACTATTAGATCACTAACAAGAACACAGCAGCATAAACCGCCTTGCCCAGGGTGCAGAAAACAAATAAGAGAGAGAGATTCCATTGCATCTCCTATAATCGCCTCTATTGCATTTGGTGTTTCTGATATGGCCTCCTCAACATCGACGCGACCCAAACGAAGGCTAGGCAACATTTATCCGTACACTTCGCGCTCTCGAAGCGAAGGCCTACTGGAGGTCTCATTTGCTAAGCATTATAACCCGCCCCACCCCCAACCCCTTCCCAATCCGAAACCGACCTTTCTATACTTGGACACCTCTGCTGCTTGAGTGAGTCCTCGTGCAAACTGGAGGAAAAGCACTGCATGTGCCGCTTGGGTAGCCGACAACCTAATAACACGAACATTCAATTTTATGTAGTACCAACCCGTTCACTTCTTCCCCATACACCACCCATCCCAGTGCTCACACATTAGTCCCACCACCCTCTTCACACTGTTCATTTCCGCTGCTCCAAGCATTCATCTCCCACTCCTCCCGTCGGTGTCCCATAATTTCCCTTTTATTTTTCTCTTTCTCCCCCCGCTCCTCCACCTCCATCTGGCCACATTTCAGTGCTCCTCTTCCTTCTTTATTTGGCACACTCTATCTCCTTTATCTCCTTTTCACATCCAGCTCATGTCACTATTTCCACCCATCTTCCAATCACCACACCTCATCTGTATCCACCTATCACTTGCCAGGATGGACATAAAGTGCTGGAGTAGCTCAGTGGGTCAGGCAGCATCTCTGGAGAAAAAGGGTGGGCGACGTTTCACATCAGAATCCTTCTTCAGACTTTGTTCATCTGAAGAAGGGTTCTGCCCCGAAATGTCACTCATTAATTTTCTCCAGAGATGCTGCCTAACCCACTGGGTTACTCCAGCACTTTACGTCTATCCTTGGTATAAACCAGACCTGCAGTTTCTTCCTATCACTTACAAGGCTTTCTCACCCATTCTCCATCAGTCTGAAGAAGTGCCCCAACATGAACCATCATCTTTCCATTCCATCTACAGATGATATCCGACCTGCTCAGTTTCTCCAGCAGTTGGTGTTTTGTTCAAGATTCAAGCATCTGCAGCCTCTTGTGTCTTCAAGATGCAGTATGTTTTCTTTCTTCTAGACCCTGGGATTGCAATCTATTGGCTACAGTGAAGGTGGGAGCACCATCTAGTTCCTGCCCACTTTTGGGTGAAGATCTGTTGCAGATTCGAGAAGAGCTGCCAAATGTTCCATTGTCTGCAATAATGGTAAAGATTACCAAATGTTGCCTGAAAGAAAAGCTGTAATGTTCAAAACCATATTTTTACATTTGTTGCAATATACAGTAACATTACAACCCACACATAGCTTTGTGATGTTCCTCAGCCACTTACACTAAACATATTTTGTTGTTTATTATGGTGTTTACAGAGTACTATGTTTACATATCTGTTTGTTTGTTGCAAGTAAGAATTTAATTGTTCCGTTTCAGGACATATGCAGAGCTCGAAATTAATGGTTGCCCGGGTGCCAATGGTCACCTAAAGTCCCACCGGGCAACGTAAAAGCCGTGTCATTTTGCCTGGCTTGGCAAGCACCCGGGACACCTGCCCTTCAACTCTGAGTGGGCCCCCCTCTCTATCTCTCTCTCTGTCACTCTCTGTCTCTGCCCGCCATCCGTGTCCGGGCTGCCGGCTCTCCACTCTCCGGCCACTCCTCATCTGCCTTGCACATGCTCAGTGCCACGGCCTGCATATCCTCCCCCTGCGTACAACCATGACCAGCAGATCTTCAGCCGCCCTGCACATGCGCACTGCCACGGCAACTGGTCGGCGCCGGGCACTTTCTCCCTCCCTTTGCATTGTGGGTGATCTGACCGCCATTGCTGTCCAGTCGCCGCGACCGCTGAAAACCAATGCAGAATCACTCCCTGGAGCTGGGGTAACTCCCTGGAGTAATTCTTCCTTCTTGGTTTCCTGATCCTCCAAACATATTCCAAATAGAATTTAAATTGGAGGTGGTGGAGTGTACACCATACTCCAAACTCTGAAAAATAACAGCCTATTGCACTTTATCAGTTTATTTATTGTGTATATATATATATATATATATGGTCTATGGTATATAGACACACTGAACTGTTATCTCCTGTTCTGTATTATGTTAACATATTCTGTTGTGCTGCAGCAAGCAAGAATTTCATTGTCCTATCTGGGTCACATGACAATAAAACTCCCTTGACTCTTGACTTGGACTTAAGCAAAAAAGGGTTCTTGGGAAAAAAGAGATACCTTAAATTTAGTTGCGTCTGGTTGGGTAACTATGGTAGGGTGAAGACTATTCCATGCTTTAATTGTGTGGGGAAACTCCATGGAGCAGCCAGCATCTCTGGATAGAAGAAATTGGGCGATGTTTTGGGTAAAGACCCTTCTTTAGATTTCCTCTGGTTTTAGTGATTTTAGTTTAATTTAAAGATACAGCGTGGAAGCTAGCCAGTCGGCCCACCGAGTCCACACCGACCACCGATCACCCGTACACTAGTTCTATCCCACACAAAAGCGATGTAAGTCAAGAGTCAAGAGTGTTTTATTCTCTCACGTCCCAGTTAGAATAATGAAATCCTTACTTGCAGCAGCACAACAGAATATGTAAACATTGTAAACAATGTTATAAATGAGAAAACAAAACAGTGTATATTTATATATGAATATATAACTATATAAATCTATATAACTAAAAGTCTCATCTTGCCCACTTCCTGTCTGCACTATATATTGATTTTAGAAAAAGCACTACAATATATTGCTATGATTTTTGGCGAGCTTACTCACAGTCGTCCTGTGGGGAGGCAGCCCCGAGGATTTTTCCGAACGATGAAAAATAAAAAGGTTATGAATGTTTAAAAATTCTTTAGATCAGCTGATTGGTCCTCTTGCCTGTCAATCACTGTGATGAATGTAACGCCCCTTCCGGGGGGCCAGGAGTATAAAGCCCCAGAGGCCGGACGTGAGTCAGTACCCTGGAAGACTGTGAGTGAGAGTTGAATCCAGAACTATGAGTCTACGCCATGAGTGAACTGAACTCTGCTTGAAATGAAATAAATTGGTAGCCTGCACTCTGCTTCAAATGGTATGAACTTGCATTTGAATTTGGTGGGACCCCAGATCCCGCTGTACCTCCCCTTTTCCCAACTTGACGCCATTTAGATAGTAATCTGCCTTCCTGTTCTTGCTACCAAAGTGGATAACCTCACATTTCTCCACATTAAACGTCATCTGCCATGCATCCGCCCACTCCCCCAACCTGTCAAAATCACCCTGCATTCTCATAGCATCCTCCTAACAGTTCACACTGCCTCCCAGCTTTGTGTCATCTGCAAATTTGCTAATGTTACTTTGAATCCCTTAATCCATATCATTAATGTTTGAATTTGGTGGCCTGCACTCTGCTTGAAATGGTATGAAATTGCATTTGAATTTGGTGGCCTGCACTCTGCTTGAAATGTTATAAAATTGCATTTGAATTTGGTGGCCTGCACTCTGCTTGAAATGGTATGAAATTACATTTGAATTTTGTGGCCTGCACTCTGCTTGAAATGGTATTTCAAGGAATAGCCGTGAGTGAACTACCAGCCCACCAGCCGTGAGTGAGTGAACTGCCAGCCCAGCAGCCAATCGTGAACTGCCAGCCCACCAGCCCTAAGTGACTGAACTGCCAGCTCTGAGGAAGTGAACTGCCAGCCCACCAGCCCTGAGTGACGGAGCTGCCAACCCACCAGCCATGACTGAGCTGCCAGCCCACCAGCCCTGAGTGACTGAGCTGCCAGCCCATCAGGCCTGAGTGACAGCTGCCAGCCCAAGAATCCATTCGACCCACAATGTCCATGCTAGCCATCTGGAAACCAGTCCCTTCAGCCCACAACACCCATACTCGCACTCCAGAAAAGCCCCACTCCCCCCCCCCCCCCCCCCCTCCCCACTGGCCCACATGCACAATTTCCTTCCTGGGAGTAATAAAGTTCTATCGGATAATATCGTGTGTGTAGGAAGGAAATGCAGATGATGGTTTAAACTGAAGATAGACACAAAAAGCTGAAGTAACTCAATAGGTCAGACAGAATCTCTGGACAAAAGTAAAATATTATGTTTTGGGTTGGGTCTGAAAAAGGTTCCTGCACACCTTTGGAATGTGAAAGGAAAGAAGAGCACCGGGAGAAAACCCATGCGATCAAAGGGAAAAGGAGCAAACTCCATACAGACAGCACCCATATTCTTCAGGGAACGGGGGTTCCCCTCCCCTACTATAGATGAGGCTCTCACCAGGGTCTCTTCAATACCCCGCAACACTGATCTCTCTCCCCATCCCCCCCATTCGGAACAATGGCAGAGTCCCCCTAATCTTCACCTTCTACCCCACTGGCCATCACATACAACAAATAGTCCTCCGGCATTTTCGCCACCTCCAACGTGACCCCACCACTCTTCCCATCTCCCCCCCCCCCGTCTACTTTCCACAAAGACCGCTCCCTCCATAACTCCTTGGTCAATTCTTCCCTTCCCACCCGCACTACCCCCTCCCCAGGCACTTTCCCTTGCAACCACAGGAGATGCTACACTTGTCGCTTTACCACCCGCTCGACTCCATTCAAGAACCCAAGTGGTCGTTGCAGGTGCGACAGAGGTTCACCTGCACCTCCTCCAACCTCATCTATTGCATCCACTGCTCTAGATGTCAGCTGATCTACATTAGTGATTCCAAGCTTAGGCTTGGCGATCGTTTCGCCGAACACCTCCGCTCGGTCCGCATTAACCAACCTGACCTCCCTGTGGCTCAGCACTTCAACTCCCCCTCCCATTCCGAATCCGACCTTTCGGTCCTGGGCCTCCTCCATGGCCAGAGTGAGGGCGGCCGTAAATTGGAGGAGCAGCACCTCATATTCCGCTGGGGCAGCCTGCACTTCTCCAGTAGCCATTGAATTTCCAGTATCCTTTGCTGTCTCCTCCCCTTCCCAGCTCTCCCTCAGCCCTCTGGTTCCTCCTCTTCCTTTCTTCTTCTCCCCCCCCCTCCCCCCCCCCCCCCCCCCCCCCGCCCCCGCTCCAGTTTGAAGTAGGCTGCCGCACCCGCTGAGTTTCTCCAGCACTTTTGTCTACCTATACTGGCACTTTTAGGCAGCAACTTTATGGCCAATGTATTGCCCCATAGCCTTGAACTGAATTAAAACATACAGTGGCTGTAAAGGGGGACAGAGCGTCACTTAGAGATTTAAGACTGAAAATGGATAGTTTCTTTTGTTTAGTAACCAAAGTTATCAACGTATCATTTTTTGTGTGTTTGAAAACAAAATATAGTGGCGCAGCTGGTAGACTTGCTGCCTCTTACGCCAGAGATCTGTGTTCAATCCTGTCCTCGGGCACTGTCTGTGTTGAATTTGCACATTCTCCCGGCAAGCGTGTGGGTTTCCTCCCACATCCCAAAGACGCATTGCCTTTGTAGGTTAACTTGTCTCTATGAAATTGCCCCTATTGTGTAGGGAGTGGATGCGGAAAGTGAGATAACAGAACTTGTGTGAATGGGTAGACAAAAATGCTGGAGAAACTCAGCGGGTGAGGCGGTATCTATGGAGCGAGGGAAATAGGCGACGTTTCGGGTCGAGACCCATCTTCAGACTGATGTGAGGGTGAGGGCGGGAAGAAGAAAGGAAGAGGTGAGGGAGAGCTGGGAAGAGGAGAAGAAAGCAGGGACTACCTGAAATTGGTGAAGTCAATGTTCATACCACTGGGGTGTAAACTGCCCAAGCGAAATATGAGGTGCTGCTCCTCCAATTTACGGTGGGCCTCACTCTGGCCATGAAGGAGGCCCAGGACAGAAATTTCAGATTTGGAATGGGAGGGGGAGTTGAAGTGCTGAGCCACCTGGAGATCAGGTTGGTTATTGCGAACTGAGTGGAGGTGTTGTGTGAAGCGATCGCCAAGCCTGCATTTGGTCTCACCGAGGTTGATCATACGCTGAATAATCCAACCACATTTTGTTTGGAAGTGGAAAGAAATAATAGAAATTGCATTCATTGCAACGTGTAAAAAGAGTTGAGATACTGTATATACTGCATTATAATTTTGCTGCATGTCATTGTGTTTACAAATACACAGCACTAGATGTTAAAAGTGCCAAATATCAATTTACTCCCGATGGTGATAGGAGCCTTCTGCACTCACCTATGCTCCTCCGATGTTGAGAAAGACTAGGCAGACACGTCATTGGGTTTATCAAGTGGGCACCTACTTTCATCGACGTTTCGCTGATTGAACCCACGATGTCTCCAGTAGGCTCAGCGGTGCGTTCTGGCGTCCCAGAACCATCCCCCTCTGCATCTGTCTAGTCGGTTATTTGGGAGACTAAATGGGGTCTTTCCTCTTCAGCCAGAGCCACTGGCTACTCCGCTCTGCCACCCGTGATGTTTCTTTGATGGCCTTGCATAGGGCTTGTCCGCTGATCCCCAGGTCCTTCATCAGTCTTAAGGTAGATGTTGCCACGTATCCTCGGCATCCAACATCTACCGGGCACATCTTAGCTCTCCAACCCCGCTGTTCTGCCTCTACTGCAAGCTCTGTATATCGCAGTTTCTTTCTTTAGAAGGCTTCCTGCACAGCATCCTCCCAAGGGACAGTGAGCTCCACAAAATACACCATGCGCTGAGAGTTCGACCAGAGCACAAGATCAGGCCTCAAGTTGGTGATGGCTATCTCTGATGGAACTGTAAGCCGTTGGTCCACATCCACCAGCATCTGCCAATCCCGGGCTGCCTCCAGCTGTCCAAACCTGGTCCTTGGTGGAATTTTCCATTGCCTTTGTTTCTTCCCCCCCCGAACAAAGGCAATTGTTTTAACTGGGTTGGTTGTTCTGGGCGGCAGGGCATTGTTGGTTGTTCTCCTGCTTTCCAGAGCCGCTGCCAGGCATTTGAGCACTTGATTATGTCTCCAGGTGTACTGTCCTTGGGAAAGACTTACTTTACACCCAGTAAGGATGTGCCTAAGTGTGGCTGGTGTTGAACACAGGGGGCATGATGAATCTTCGCCCAGCCATTGGTTGAGAATGTTTTGGGCTAGGAAGGACATCATAGATTGCCCAAATGGGGAAACTTATCCTGCTCGCCTCCATCTCCCACATGTCCTTCCAGCTGATCTTCCTCTTTTCCACACTCTCCCATCTCATCCACTGGCCCTGTTTAGCTTGCGACACAGCCTTGGCACACCTACTCAACTCCTCCTGTCGGCGGACTTCGGCCGCGACCAACTTCCGGCGCTCTAGTGAAGATGCCTTGTTCCAGCAAGGTCGCTTTCCACCAAGCCCCAAGCCACTTTTTCCGTGTTGGATTTGCCCTACCATGTCGCCTTGGTGGAGAGCAGATTTTGCCTGCTGTGTCGCATTCTTAGCCCTCCACTTCTTTTCTGTTGCCAGGGTTGGAACAGCAGTTCGGATGACAGTGTCCCTTGATTCTGCCAGGGTCATCTCTAGTCTGACTTTAGTGCACTTGAACTCCTCTGTGAGACTAGAGAGAGGCAGCTGGAGTACCCCCTGACCGTACAGGCCTATGCTGCTCAGGAACATCTAACCACCTTCTCACTAAAGAGCTGATTGTTCTTTCTATCTTCTTGACTCTTGTGAGGGTGATGTCATACATGGTTAGTGGCCACATAAGGCGAGGTAGTAACCCAAACGTGGTATATATCATGTCTTGATTGGTGAATATGTTTAGTTTGTGACTATTTGAAGTAGTAATAATATCTGAATGCTTAATTGAGCCTAATTCTGTCTGGTAACTACGCACTTCGTTCGAGCACATTATCGCACGCGTCATGCAAGCCGTCTTAAATGACCACCTAAACTGTCATTTGGCAACCTACAAAGCTGCCTAGGTTCCCCGGCTGGAAACAGAGAAAAAAAGCTAAGTGAGAGCCCTGAATATGTCAATAAAACACTTTTGACTCTTGATATCCTATTCCAGCACTCACCTTTAATTTCCAGGGGCGGCATGGTGACACTGTGGTAGAGTTGCTGCCTTACAGCGCCAGAGACCTGGGATCAATCCTGACTATGGGTGCTGTCTGTACGGAGTTTGTACGTTGTCTCCGTGTCCTGCGAGTTTTGTCTGAGATCTTTGGTCTCCTCCCACGTTCCTAAGACGTACAGGTTTGTAGGTTAATTGGCTTGGTATAAATGTAAATTATCCCTAGTATGTGTTGGATGGTGTTAATGTGCTGCTCAGTGCGGACTCGATGGGCCGAAGGGCCTGTTTCCACACTGTATGTCGAAACTAAAAAAAACTAAAAATAATTCTGGACACCAAATTTCTTAAGCTACTGGCCTTTGATCGCAATCTTCAGCTACATGATTGTAACATCGTCCCCATCAGTGTTCACAGTCTTTAATGCTAGCCATTGGTTTGAGATTGTCACACACCTGACAGATTTCTTCCCAGCTCTTCCTTTCCTTTATTTTGGGCTGTTGTCCTGATTTCCATCAATATCCAAGAAAATGTCATCTCCTTCACCTCATGCTTGGAAATCTCAAGGCAGAGCACAGCCAGTTGGACTGCACACACAACCTACACACAGGATGCATTGGAACACCATTATTTCCATGTTTCAGACAGTACATAGCTAGTAAATTTAAATAATAATTATTAGAAATACCATTCAGCATTCAGAGGTTTACTGAAGCTGAAGATGATTTGTTTTTGGCAAGGTTAGAAAGAGGGGTGTAGGTCTTGTGTTCCATGCAGAAATACATCTCTGGTTCAGATATCAATTAGTTTTATTTAAAGTTAAATGTGAAAATTCACATACACATGGTATCTGGAGCACACATACCACATGACTATTGAGCTCAACTGCGTAGCATCTATGGATAGAAGAAATGGCCGACGTTTCGGGTGGAGACCCGTCAGACTTTATAAATCAAAAGTGAATCCTCATACGTTGCTCCACCAGAGGGCGATACTAAAGCTGAGCTATCATCTGTTGACATCCCATTGTCTGTACTGACAACAGGGACCACTGACTAATGATTAGGATTTGTGGGCTCAGGCTAAGTTTAGACATTTACAAGTTGAATGAATAACCTTCAAAGAAATAGGTTTCATCTGAGATCAATTTTTCAGTGACAAAATATAGTAGCATTTGAAAAAAGAGCTATCTGTTGAAAACAAGACAAAGAAAATCAAAAAATAAATGATTTATAACTGTTCATTGTACTGCAATTTTAGTTAAATTTAGAAGGTAAGAACTAGGCAATTAATTTCCTATCTTAAACTTGATTACTGTAATTCTCCCTAAGGATAGGAACACATTACCAACAATATGTTTTGGTATTTAGGATTAGTTTTATCCACGGATTTACCTGTAAGGATATAATTACTAGGTGAAACCATTGTAATATAACACTGAATAACTCCTTATCTCTGATCCTATTTCACTCGATTTATTGAAGCATGTCTGCTCATGTGGAAGTTCTCTCAATTGGCCGGTACAATATCAGTTTGCACATGTAGTTTTTACTGACATAATCACCAAAATTACAATGATTAGCAGACAGTTGCAAAGAAGGTATTTGTGTTGTTGTTCATGTGCGCTTGTTCCTGTCCATCCAGCCACCCCAGTTGTGCATTGGTGGCCTGAAATACCCTTGCTCTTTGCAAATAATAGCATGAAACATGTCCTGAACTTTAAGATATTGTTTTCCAAGCTTGCGGTGTACTTCCTGGCCATTATATTGAAAGCACAAGTGCCCGCTTTGCACCTATAAAAGGGGTGCAGTATCATTACATTTCTCGACCCATATGTTTTAAGAGACCGTAGTAAAGGCATTATTGATTCTATAGCGTTGCACTCTTGTTTTACAGTATTGATGAAGAGAATTCCGATGGGCTCAAGACCAAACGGCTAAGATTTTAGAACTCGAGCGGGGGGGGGGGGGGGGGGGGGGGGGGGGGGTGCGTGGAGAGAGAAGCTTACCTGTCAGCGTTATTGATGAGGACAACTGGGCACATTCTGTATCCATGCCTCAAGCAGCCATTTGTACTTGTCCATATATAGTGCATGCCCCAGTGTAACCATGAACCAGTGTAACCTACAGCAGTGTCAAAAGTAGATGGGTATCCGAACATTTCTGTTTCGGAGTTGGCAAATCATTTCTTAAGATTGAATGCTTAAGATCTACTTAAGAATTCTGGCATTAGCTGCTGTAAATTTGGAGCAAGTACATCACTGTATCATTTTGTTAGCAATATCAGTGCATTTTCATTCTCGTTTCCATGGTACCACTACGGGATAGAATTCTTCAGTGTTATCAGATCGCAGGTGCAGATCAGCCACTGGGATCCAGCAAATCTGACTGCGCCTTATTGCCAGGTCCGTGCAGGGGCTTCCAATTAAACTTTCTGATGTTAATCAGTGATTGGATGTGCTCTTGCAGAGAATAGGCCATTACTTTATCCGAACACCATTTAAGCATTGAAATTGAGGCTCGTTGTATGTCCTGTTGCTCAGCTTGGCCAAGGAAATTTCAAAATCCATTGCCGTTTCTGTGCGTACCCCATTAAGGCTCAGCAGGATTGTGGCACAAAAGGTCACAAATGCCTTTGGGATCAGGAGCGTCTTAGGATCAGGGTTTTTATCCTTCATGACTCCGACAGGGTTTTTGTTTTGGGTTACTACATGTGCTGTTGTAGACCCATATGTTTGTATCTTGAATGAGCAATAGATATTTAGCATGAGATTTGTTTTAGTTAACATTAATATTAACATCTTTATGAAAATAATTAATCAACGTAAATGTTTTGTGCGTTTTTTTTTCATTACAGGCCAAATTATATTATTACGTAGTTAATTAGAACCAGTTGATCAGTCACAACACAAGTATGTGTTGGCGGTACAATGGTGCAGGGGCGGTACGGTAGCGCAGCAGAAATGTTGCTGCCAGAGGCCCAGGTTCAATCCTGACTACGGTTGCTGTCTGTACAGACTCTGTACATTCTCCCTGTGGCCGTGTGGGTTTTCTCCAGGTGCTTCGGTTTCCTCCAACATTCCAAAGATGTAGGTTAGTTGGCTTCTGTACATTGTCCCTAATGTGTAGGATAGAACTAATGTGAACGGGTGATCGCCAGTCAGCGTGGACTTGCTGGGCTGAAGGGCCTGTTTCCATGCTGTATCTCTAAACTAATTAAACTAAACTGAGTATCATTGGCATACTCACAGGTTAGTGTTCGTCGACAGATTTTGCATCCTCGCCCTACCCACCCCACCGTGACTTCTTCGTAAGCCCTGGGTGAGCACTGGGTCCTGTAGAGAGCTGAGTTGTGTCTCAGCAGCATGACAAAGACAGGCACAGGAAATGGAAGCCAATCCATTCAGAGATTGGTGAATGATAGGTGGATGCAAGTGAAGAAGGGTCCCGACTAGGGTTGCCAATATTAGCCGGGACATCCTGTATATTGGGCTAAATTGGTTTGTCCCATATTGGACCGCCCTCGTCCCGTATTTGACTGCTACTACTTGGGTCGAGGGAACTGTAGGCTCGGAGCGCCGTGTCCGGCCCTGCCTCACCTGTCCCGAAGTAGTGCGGCCTATGGAGTGCAGCAGCATCGCCTCGCCCGTGGCCCCGTCGGTCAGCAGCCCGGCTAGCTGTCCGACCTTCATACCTTCGCTTGCTGCTGACACCACCACCCCTCCTTCTCATGGCCAATCATAGTCTGGTGCCTGGGCCAAAACTCCTGAGCTGGCCCGCTGGCTGGACTTTGTGTGCAGTCCAGCACCCGGGCCAACTCATCATTCACTCAGCCACGGCTGTGTTGGTCAACGAATTGCCGTTGGGAATTTGCCCCTTATTTTGCCTTTTTGTCCCTTATTTGGGAGTAAGAAAGTTGGCAACACTAGTCCAAACCTGAAACGTCACCTATACATGTTCTCCAGAGATCATTCCTGACCAGCTGAGTTAGTCCAGCACTTTTTGTCTTTGTTTTTACACCAGCATCTGCAGTTTGTTTTGGTCTTCATATTAGAGCATCGATTTGCATTGGAGACAATGCAGAGAAGGTTCATTGGGTTATTTCTTGGGACGAAGGGGTTGATGCAAGTAGAGCAAGTAGTGGTTGAATTTCAATCACCTGCTCCATCGCACTTTGCTACCACTGCCACCCAGACGCACTGCTGTTGTGCTTTGTGAATGAGGCTTCCAGAGTGTGGAGCAAGGCTGCCCTGTACTTACCTCTGAGCAGCAGCAACATTATGTCACCACTGTGTCAAACTTCAGATTCAAGTAAACATTTGCTGCATAACTTGCCTATTGATTTCGTAAAAAACACCAAGTGCTGGAGTAACTCTGCGAGTCAGGCAGCATGTCTGGAGGGGCAAGGAACTGCAGTTGCTGGTTGACATAAAAATACACAGAATGCTAGAGTAACTCAGCGGGTCAGGCAACATCTCTGGAGAACCGGGATATGTGATGTTTCAGGTTGGAACCCTTATTCAGGCTAATGGAAGTATCGAGAATTGGGGGACATGGTTTCAAAATGAGATGGACATGATGAGGATCATTTTTTTCTTATCCAAGGGTTGTGATAATTTGGAATTCTATAACAAGATTTTAAAACAAGCAGAATCGAATATAGGAACAAAGAGGTCCTTCTGCAGTTGCTACGGAGCCCAAGTGAGACCACACCTGGAGTATTGTGTGCAGTTTTGGTCCCATCATTTGAGGAAGGACATTCTTGCTATTGAGGGAGTGCAGCGTAGGTTTACAAGGTTAATTCCCAGGATGGTGGGACTGTCATATGCTGAGTGAATGCAGCAGCTGGGCTTGTACACTTCTTCTTCTTCTTTCGTGTGGCGTGCACAGCCTAAAGTTGTTGGACAACATGTTCTATTTGATCTTCCGCTTGTGCACGTCGAGTTGATTGCATTAGTCGAAACAGGGCGGACCACGTGAAGGTTGCAATCATCCACCCCGGCTTGTACACTCTGGAAATTAGAAGGATGAGAGGGGATCTCATTGAAACATATAAGATTGTTAAGGGCTTGGCACATTAGAGGCAGGAAACATGCTCCCGATGTTGGGTGAGTCCAGAACCAGGGACAACAGTTTAAGAATAAGGAGTAAGCCATTTGGAACGGAGACGAGGAAACACTTTTTCTCATAGAGAGGGTGAATCTGTGGAATTCTCTGCCTCAGAGGGTGGTGGAGGCAGGTTCTCTGGATGCTTTCAAGAGAAAGCAAGATAGGGCTCTTAAAAATAGCGGAGTCAGGGGATATGGGGAGAAGGCAGGAACCGGGTACTGATTGGGGATGATCAGCGCTGATCACGTTGAATGGCGGTGTTGGCTCGAAGGGCCGAATGGCCTACTCCTGCACCTATTGTCTATTATCTATTGTCTATATATCCCAAGGAGTTGTGGAGTTAGATTCATAGAATACATTCAAGTTGGAGTATGTAGGACATTTAAATTGGGTAGGATACTGGCAGAAAGTGGGAATGTGGTATTGAGGCTAAGGTTGGATGGATCACTATTTTATCAAATGGGGGAGCAGAGTTTAGTTTTTTTAGTTTAGTTTAGAGATGCGGCACAGAAACAGGCCCTTCGGCCCACCGAGTCCGCACTGACCAGCATTCCTCGTACATTAACATTATCCGACGCACAGAAGGGACAATTTACATTTATACCAAGCCAATTAGCCTATAGACCTGTAAGGCTTTGGAGTGTGGGAGGAAACCGAAGATCTCCGAAAAAACCCATGTAGGTCACAGGGAGAACATGCAAACTCTGTACAGACAACACCCATAGTCAGGATCAAACCCGATTTCTGGCGCTGTAAGGCAGCAGTTCTAACTCTGCACCAATGTGCTACCCTGTTAAAGGGCTATTTGGCTTATTCCTGCTCTTGTTTCTTATGTTCGTAAACATATGGGAATCATTTTGCATGTTAATTATCTGCGTTTACTTCTGCAAATTATTTTTCATGAACAGAAGCTTACAGATAGGATGGTGGCCACACCAATGTGGTATAGGCAATATTAGGGAATTTCGCTCAATGCAGGTTGGCCACATTTTCATGGGACAAGTGCACAGGCTTTTAGTTGAAAGGAAATTTTCAGTATGAACTCTTCGTCATCTCATATTTGAGTAATACACCTCTAACTGATTTATCTTTACATAATCCTGTGAAGTATATCTCATCCCCGAACAGATTTGCAGTAATCTCGGGAAAACTTTCATTTCATCCATTTTTCAGAAGGCAATTTTAATTTAATTTTAAATTAACAATTCGTAATTCTGACTATACAACTGCAGGTCTAATAGTATTGTACTTTTCCAGTATCTGTGACAATTAATGTTTGCAAAATTAGCTATTTAAAATGAGCCAAGACCTAAATGAGCTTCACATTCAAGCAGCGATTATTGCTGAAATAACTTCTGTTATTTTTATCCCACAGTGACACATGCACTCAGCAGAAAACACTAAACTACTGAGACCTTTAAGTTTTTCTTTGAACACAAAGTAATTATTTTAACTATCTGTAGCTGGGTTAAATGCAACAAGCACATTTGGCTTTTAGAGGTTGTTCTCAATTGCCTACGTTCACAGATATTAAGCTTATTTTTTTATCTTTTGCTCTCAAATGTAATAAAAGAGAGAGAGAAAGAGAGAGAACACAAACTGCTTTACTGCTTCATAACACTAATAACATGATTAACTGCTTTCCTATCTATCTTTACAATGAAAATGTTATATCTGATAAAGGGTTAAAAAGCTATCTGATTATCATGAAAGAGCAACATGCTCATCTCTTTCTCACTCTCTCTCCCTCCCAGTCACCCCCCTCGCTCACTCTCTCTCCCTCCCAGTCACCCCCCTCGCTCACTCTCTCTCCCTCCCAGTCACCCCCCTCGCTCACTCTCTCTCCCTCCCAGTCACCCCCCTCGCTCACTCTCTCTCCCTCCCAGTCACCCCCCTCGCTCACTCTCTCTCCCTCCCAGTCACCCCCCTCGCTCACTCTCTCTCCCTCCCAGTCACCCCCCTCGCTCACTCTCTCTCTCCCTCCCAGTCACCCCCCTCGCTCACTCTCTCTCTCTCTCTCTCTCTCTTTATCATTCTGACACTGTATATCTCTGTCTGTTCGTTTCGAGTTCCACCCCAACATGGTTGACTCATGCCTGCCTTTGGAATGGCAAGGAAGTCCCCTTTAACCTATTTTAAAGAAAAATATATATAAAACCATCCTGTTTAGATATGCAAATAATAACACAGCTAGCACTGTAGACCGTGAAAAGTTACCCATGTTGATATTTGTGGATTGGTGCTACTGTTGCAAGAGGTGAATCTCAGACTGAATCACAGTCGACACCTGTGGGCTGTATCACACTCAGAATTGTATCTGTCAGTGCAGCTACCTGGTAATGTTTTATCTTTCCAGCAGGACAAACCCATCAGATGTCATGACACTGGTTATATGTAAAATTTAGGGAGTGCCTCAGGAATCCCTAAATATAAGCCTTGGTCCCATGAAGTCTCATGGCATCATGCCAAACATGGAAGAGAAAACCTCCTGCTAATTATCAGGGTATCACCATTTATCTTAACTCTGGGCCTTTAATTGCAATGTGATTACATTGCATTTCAGTAACTTCATCCTTGGGACAGGAATAGACCATTTTGCTGCCCAGCCCTCTACCACTAATTCTTCTGTGAATAAGCTCCATATAGGCTGTTTAGCAACACTTCCCTGAATACCTTGCTTAACAAATTCCAAATAGACAGGTTTAAGACTTGTGATTGATATGATAGTCATCTGCTGCTTGTGGAAAAGTGTTTCAAAGATATATCATAATTGCCATGTAAACATATTTCCTAATGTTATTCCTGACTGAAAGAATCAGATAACGGCCTTTAGTCTTTGACTTTGCAAACAGCATAGTTTCTCACCATCTGTTTCTCTTAATTTCAACCAAATCACTGCTGAATTGTCTGAATCTAGTGTAAATAACGGGAGAATCTTGGTGAGTTGGGGGGGGAGTGGCAAGTCAGAGAATAGTTTATAGTGAAATAGGTCGGGTATTGGCGCTGTTATATAACTGCAATATGACCTCCCAATTTCTATAATCAATACTCTGACTGATGTAGCCCAATGTATCAAAAGCCTTTTTAACCACCCTATCATCTTTGTCAACACTTTCAAGGAACGATGTCCCTGCACTGCTATACATCCCTCTGCTCTACAACACTCCTCAGAGCCTTTCCATTCACTGTGTAAGTCATGGCCATTTTAGACTTCCTCTTGCCCATGTTAAACTCCGACATGCATACAGTTATGATCTTACTTAAGAACGAATATACTTTCGAGGCAGTGTGGCACAAGTTCAGTCGATGAAGAGATTGCATTGTGAAAAATGATTGAGTTTATGCTTTCTGGAGATTAGAAGATTGAGAGGTGAAATGTAAGACTGGCACTGACTTGACAAGTCAGTTGTTGTGAGATATTTCTCTTGTGTGAGAAATCTAGAATTACATAATTTCATTTTGAGATAAGGGATTAGTCATTTAAAACTGAGACGAAGAGGGACCTCATCTCTCATAGAGTTGTGAATCTTTGGAATTCTCTATCCCAGTGGGCTGAGCTGATGAGTCATATGATACATTCACGGCTGAAATAGAAGGAATATTTGACATAAATTGCTACATTCATCCCACCATTTTAATTGTATATGAATGTTTTGATAGAGTGACACATCTGCCAGGGGTAGATAGAAGACCTTGTAAATATAACTCAGAGTGCCATGATTAAGATCTTGTCATTTTAAAAGAAATTCATGGAAGTTCTTCTCAGAAGCCAATCTGCCAGTAAAACCTGGCAATGTTGGCCTCTCAAAACTGCTGAAACAGTGTAAAGTTAATTGATTATGAGATCCATGTGTACTATCTGAATTGCCTGGAGAGTTTCCCGTTTCTACATTGCTTTTTATTGATGATTTTGCCTTACTAACTCGCTGCCTGCCTTCCGCTGTTTCTCCCGGATACTATTATTAAGAATCTAATTCAGATGGAGTAAATGTTAGTGGAAGAAACCACAACCTGAACTGTAACGACAGTGGCATTGAATTGAATTGAATTGGCTACATTTTATTAGCCAAGTATGTATACAGGGTGAGAGGGGTCAGAGATGACCTTACCCGCTTGCTTCCTGGCCCTTGCAGTGTACAGTTCATGGATGGGGGGAACGTTGCAGCCAACAACTTTCTCGGCTGGTTGAACGATGCATTGCAGCCTCCGGATGTCATGCTTGATTTCTGAGCCAAACCAGACCATGATGGAGAAGGTGAGGACAGACTCTACGATGGCAGTATAGAATTGGACCGTCATTGCCCGTGGCAGATTGTGTTTTCTCAGCTGCTGCAGGAAGTTCATCTATTTCTTGAATTTCCTGAATTCAATTCCATCATAATGAAATTAGACTCAGAAACTATCATTATTGTGTTCCAGTCTGGAATACATTAATTTTCCTATAATGTGACACAATTATGTGTCCTATTTTTCTTATGTTTCCTATAATGTGACACAGATGACACAAAACTGGGTGGCAGTGTGAAGTGTGATGAGGATGCTATGATGATACAGGGTGACTTGGACAGGTTGGATGAGTGGGCAGATGCAGTTTAATGTGGATAAATGTGAGGTTATGTGGCAAAAACAGGAAGGCAGATTATTATCCAAATGGTATCAAGTTGTGAAAAGGGGAAGTACAACGAGATCTGTGGGTCCTTGTTCATCAGTCACTGAAAGTAAGCACGCAGGTACAGCAGGCAGTGAAGAAAGCCAATAACAAGAGGAGTTGAGTATAGGAGCAAAGAGGTCCTTCTGCAGTTGTACAGGGTGCTAGTGAGCACACCTGGAGTATTGTGTGCAGTTTTGGTCTCCAAATATGAGGAAGGACATTCTTGCTATTGAGGGAGTGCAGCTTACATTCAGAAGGTTAATTCTCGGGATGGCGGGACTGCCATATGTTGATAGAATGGAGCGGCTGGGCTTGTATACTCCGGAATTTAGAAGGATGAGAGGGGATCTTATTGATACATATAAGATTATTAAGGGATTAGACACGCTAGAGGCAGGAAACATGTTCCCGATGTTGGGGGAATCCAGAACCAGGGGCCACAGTTTAAGAATTAGGGTTAGGCCATTTAGAACGGAGATGAGGAAAAACATTTTCACCCAGAGAGTTGTGAATCTCTGGAATTCTCTGCCTCAGAAGGCAGTGGAGGCTAATTCCCTGGAAGCTTTCAAAAGATAGTTAGATAGAGCTCTTAAAGATTGCGGAGTCAGGGGATATGGCAAGAAGGCAGGAACGGGTACTGATTGTGGATGATCAGCCATGATCATATTGAATGGCGGTGCTGGCTCAAAGGGCCGAAGGGCCTACTCCTGCACCAATATTCTATTGTCTATTGTGACCACACGGCACCCCCGTTCCTCAGATTAAATATATTTTAACATAATTTATGAATAAAGATAAGAATTTATACAGTTTCTTCATATTCAGCACTTTGTTCGCTATTTCTTTATGGTGAATGACCTTTGAGAAATCCCATGATTCCTTGTGTTTTGCAGAATACCAAACTCACTTATTATGGGTTCCACTCTTCCTGGGGTCATCTGTTGCCAGCCTGGTTTTTTTCTGAATTTCTTTACCTTTCATTCATAATAAGGGTCTCGACCCAAAACGTCACTTGTTCCTTCTCTCCAGAGATGTTGTCTGGATTACTCGAATATTTTGTGTTTATCAAAAATGATATTGCATCGGGATGACACATATAGGTTGTGCACTAGGACCTGCTACCAGTGACTCCAAATGCTATTTTAGGGCCCTCAATATATCTGTAGTTCCAAAGTCCTGACTGCTGTGGTGCAGCGGTAGAACTGCGGGAACTGCTGAGACCCGGATTCAATCCCGACTACGGGTGTTGTCGGTATGGAGTTTGTATGTTCTCCCCGTGACCTGCGTGGGTTTCCTCCGAGATCTTCGGTTTCCTCCCACACTCCAAAGACGTACAGGTTTGTAGGTTAATTGGCTTGTAAAATGTAAACAATGTCCCAAGTGTTCGTAGGATGGTGTTAATGTGTGGGGGGGTGGCTGGTCGGCGCGGACCCGGTGGGCCGAAGGGCCTGTTTCCGCGCTGTATCTCTAAACTAAACTAAATTAAACATGGCGATCTGCTTGAACAATTGATATTTGAGAGTGTGAGGAATGGCAGCAGTGGCGTGTATCAAGGCTTTACTGAATACAGATATAATCAAGGGGCATTTACACCCACCCCTCTCCGATCGGGCAGAAGACACGAAAGTTTGAATGCACATTCCACCAGATTCAGGAACAGCTTATTTCCCATTGTTATCGGATACTAAATGGTCTTCTCATAAACTTAAGGGCGTAGTCCCAATCTCCCAACCTACCTGATTGCATCCTCAGCACTTTTTTATCTGTACTTTCTCTGTAGCTGTAATTCTGCACTCTGTAACACTGTATTCTGCACTCTGATTATGTTTCTCTTTTCACTACCTGGTGTAGTTGTGTGTGGCTTC
The DNA here is from genome assembly GCA_035221665.1 of Okamejei kenojei. NCBI lineage: Eukaryota > Metazoa > Chordata > Chondrichthyes > Rajiformes > Rajidae > Okamejei > Okamejei kenojei. Next base: position 46,896,587 of record CM069134.1, on the reverse strand, counting down.
ATTGTACTCATGCAGTACTATTTGTCTGGATAGCGCACAACGTTCTTCACTGTAACTCTGTGCATGTGACAATGACAAACTAATACCAATACCACTACGTTGCCCTCAGTGCCCCACAATACCAGTAGTTAGTCTTTGTGAACCATTTGAATGCAGTGTGTGATCCTGAAAATATCTGCAAAGTACCAAGGCAGCCATTGCAACAGTTCCTACTGCAATCTTTCCTCCAGAATGACCACTATGGGACAAAGGGACATCGCTCACAGTGCTCCTCTGCATCACAACTAGCATGTAATCAATTACCCTGGATCCATGTAAATGACTGAGGACAGTGGGTTGAAGTAATGGTTCTCATTTCAATAGGTACCCCATAAGTCTCACACACTGTACTGCCATTTAACATATTCTGCTATCTTCATATAAAACTGACTTGCATTGGGAAGCTGCCCATCAACGATAGTTCTCATCAATTGAAGAGAATGGGGATTTTAAAAGCGCAGATTGATAGGTTCTTGATTAGTAAGGATGTCAAAGGAGATGGGGAGAGCGCTGGAAAATGGGGTTGAGAGGGAAATATACACCAGCCATGATTGAATGGCAGAGTAGATTTGATGGGTCAAATGGCCTAATTCTGCTCCTATGACTTATGAACTAATGAACATTTTATCTCAATGCAATTAAATCTGCCTCACCCATGGGCCGCGGAACCAGGGGGGGGGGAGGGGGCGAGCTTCATAACCCTAAATTATCCGGCCTGTAGGTGTATTTGTCTCTTCTTCTGAGGACCTCCAACATCCAGAATCTCAGAACAAGTGCACATTGAGTGTGGCAAAACCAAAGATCATAGAGAGGAGCTCCATTCTATGATCTTGGTGCAAAACAATGACCATCCGTGGCAGAAACCGACTGGCCCCCCAAAACCTTCCCCTCCACTCAACGGCCATTCGCAGCGCGGTTCACAGTCGAGATATGGGGCAGTGAACGAAGCGCAGTGATTAGCCACTGGGTGGAAGGGAGGGAGGGTGGGCCCTGGGGGGGGGGAGGGAGAGAGAGAGAGAGAGAGAGAGAGAGAGAGAGAGAGAGAGAGAGAGAGAGAGGGGGGAGAGAGAGAGAGAGAGAGAGAGTTGGCCCCGAGAGGGAGGGAGAGGGAGAGGTCGGAGAGAGAGAGAGAGAGAGAGAGAGAGAGAGAGAGAGAGAGAGAACGAGAGAGTCATCAAAGGTTCTTTATTAGTCACATCCACCAATTGGTGTAGTGAAATGTGTATTGTCATTGCAGCACATAAAATAAGAATACAACATAACAGAAAGAAATAAATTTAAACATAAAAAAACCCCCACAATGGTTCCCATTATGAGGGAAGGCACAAAGTCCAGTCCCCATCCCCATTTCCACCCATAGTCGGGCCTATTGAGGTCTCCGTAGTCGCCTCTACGGGGCCCGATGTTCCAGGCCGTTCTGCCCGGATGATGGTGCTCCGTCGTCGGGAGAATCCTCTCAGCGGCATGGGAAACCTGGAACGGCCGCTTCCTTACCGGAGACCGCGGCTTCCGAAGCCGACAGGCCGCGTTGGACGGAGCTCCACCACTGGCGATCTCGGCAAGAGACCCAGGCTCCCGATGTTAAAGTCAGCACCGCCGCCCACGGCTGGCCGCTTTACAGACCGCAGCTCCGCGATGTTTTATTGGCGGTCTCAGCATACCGGAGCTCCAGCACAGCGACCCGGGCAAGGCATGCTCCCTCTCTCTCTCTCTCTCCCTCGCCCTCTCCGCGATAGCGCTCCAGCGCTCCAGCACTGTGCCGCCGCCGAAGCCGAGGTTCTGGGCGGTTCCCTCAGGAAACGCCGCTCCAGGCCTGCTGGTAGGCCGCGAGGACGGGTCGAAGATTCTGCCCGGAGAAAAGCTGCCTCTCCGACCAGGTAGGGACCCTGAAAAGCAGCCCCCCCCCCCATAAAAAAGACTAGAGCTCCGAAAAAAACAAAAACTCAACTAACTAAAAATAAAAAAAATGGACAGCTGCAGGCTGGGCAGCCATACCCATACGGGACGGCACCCCCAATAGGCCCTGAGAGGGAGGGAGAAAGAGCGAGAGAGTCGGCCCGGAGAAGAAGGGAGGGATAAAGAGAGGGGAGGAGATATCCCCCACTTTTTGAGTTGGGGGATGGCCTGTATTATCCCCCAGTTTTTGGAGGTCGGGCAACAAAAAAAATATATAGTTATACCACCCTCCCCCCGCTTGGTCGCGCCGCTCATTCACTGGGTACTCCCGAGGCTGGTGATCAGTGATCGTTCAGCCCCCCCCACTTTCAAAAACATTCCGTGGCCCCTGTCACCTACTTCCCTTGTTGTTGAATTAAAGACTAACACTTGGTATTTATTAAAAAAAAATATATTTTATATTGCTTTTTGTTATTTTGTCAATTACCTTCTCTCTCTTTCTCCTAATAATCTCAACTCCATCCACACCATTCATTATTTTACATACTACTATGTAATATGTAAAATATCTCAGCAGTATCTCAGGAGTTAAACCCCTGTCTCACGGTGCGAGTCTGCCCAGGAGTGACCCCGAGTTTTCACTCGTGGTGATCACGTACGATGAACGTTTCTGCAACGTCGGACCTCGCGCGATCAACTTGTCCACTCGTTGCGCTAACGGCAGGTACCCGCGAAACTTGAAAACTCGTGAAAAAAATCAAACATGTTTGATTTTTTCCACGAGTCAAATTCACTGTTCAAGTGTAAAATGGAAACATTTTAACTCTCGTAGGGCCCGTGCGTTGACCTTATTAACTCGTGAGTCTAACTTGTTAACCCGTGGGCACTTTTAAATGCTGATTTGTCCTCTTGGCACAGCACTTTAAGCAGCTTTTCATATTGTCCAAAGCGAGATCTCCTTTCAAAGAGGGGCTTCACCCACTGAGACCTATTCTTAATTTTCCTCTTTACTCTTACTCTCTCCCTTCTGCTTTCATTTAACAAGCGTAGTTGCATCACGTTTTGGGCTGCTGCATACAGCGCTTGAACAAAAAACAGCAACACCCTGCTCTCAAATTGCCTTGTTGCAGACATGTTACCAAATGAGCCAATTTAACCAAGGGCCGATTTTTATAGTGTGTGAATAAAAGATCATGACGATTTTTCAACACGTCATGTTGCCAGAACGGGCCATATCTCCACTGAATCTCAAATTGCGATTTTGGATTCGTTTTAAATGTAACACTGCAAAATGTCATGCACACAGAGGAACACTTGGATCACTCTTTGAGGATACACATAAGACACAATGCTGTAAATGTACCGACCAGTATCTCCTAAACCAGGTCGCATTTTGATCATAATGTTTCTCATTTAAAACGAGTCAAACGGCAACAGATTAAATATGTTGTTAGTTCTGTAGTGGTATTTTAACTCGCAGACATTGACAGACACACACAAGTAAACGTACAGTCTGTGTATTTGTCAACACCACATGTATGTGTCCAACATGTATGAGGTGAGCTGGCTAATGTGTACGTGATGCCCCACTCCTGGCCAACGTCCCCGCCGCTTGCTGCCTGCCCGCCCGTCCCCACCTGTTCTCATACTACTGGTACTGACAGATCCGGGCAGGGCTGCTTATGCTAGGAATTTAGTAAAGAAATGCACATGGGCCAAATATGCAGCCAATCACAATTACCCATTTCTTCACTACAAATGCTTCATATTCATATCCCCTCTCGTTTTCTACCATGAACTTTGAAAGCGAGATCTGGCCCCGATATCCAGCGTGAACAAGCGCACGGACGAACCGCAGAATGCCTCATATTTCATTATGACACTGGACCTGTTGAGCCCATCCAGTCTATTTGTGTGTATCAAGTCACTCCTGTTAGAAACACTGTGTCACATTTCAGGAGATGTTGTCAGCTCAAGAGTTAACGGGAGACGAACTTTGTCAGCTCAAGAGTAAACGGGAGACGAACTTGGAACATCGCAGTATACCATACCCGTGGGAACTCGGTTCAAACACTTGAAACATCAACTTGGGATTTCGTGCACAACCATGAGTCTCTCACTCGGGGTACCTCGTGGGTCAAGTCGCACAGTGAGACAGGGCCATAAGGCGACGTTTCAGGTCGGGACTATCTTCAGACTGATTTTGGGGTGGAGGGGGGTGGAAAGCTGGAAGATAGGCCGATGGTTGAGACGAGATAAAAGCAATAGGTGCGTAGCAGGATTGAAGAGTTGCAAATTGTGAAGCCAAAGGAAGGAATGGCGGATGGGAGGAAAGGAGAAATTGGTGAGAGTCCATGTCTCATGGAAAGGGGGGGGGGGGGGGGGGAGGTTAGACATTACCTAAAATTGGAGAGTTCAAATGTTCATATCACTGGGTTATAAGCTACCCAAGCAGAATAGGAGGCACTGTTCCTCCAATCTCTGTGCGCCAATGGAAGAGATCCAGGATAGAAAGGTCAGGATGACAATGGGAGGGGGAGTAGAAATCCAGAAGGCCTTGGTGGACTGAACCCAAGTGTTCAATGAAACGGTCGCTGAGTCTAAACTTAGTCTCGCTGATATAGAAGGGGCAGTAGAGGATGTTGGAGGAGGACACATTTCAGAATTGGTGCAAAGGTTAAGGCTGTGAGGGTACCAGTAAAGTGATGAATAGGGATGGATCAAGGAGAGAAAGTGATAAATCAGTTTTGGAAACTTGTGAAACAAAGCCAATGCGTGCACAATCAATCTGAATTAACACCGCTCATTGTCTCGAAGCAAATAAGGAGACAAAGCTTGTTGACATTGGACAACGGCTCAAAAGAGGATTAACAGCATTTGACCATTCCCAAAAAAAGCCTTGCCTTCCTGCGATTTCTCAGCATCGCAATTGGGGAATTAGCATTCCAATCAATCCCAGGACAACTCATTTGAGAGGATAAATGTTGAGACTTTACCATTACTGAAAGTCTCAAGCAAAGGGACTGATCTATTTACTTTAATTTAGTTCAGAGATTCAGCATGGAAACAGGACCTTTGACCCACTGAGTCCATGCAATACAACGATCAACCCCCCCCTCCCCCGCCCCACCCAAAATCAGTCTGAAGAAAGGTCTTGATCAAAAACTTCACCCAGCCATGTTCGTAGAGATGCTGCCTGTCCCACTGAGTTACTCCAACACTGTGTGTACAAAACTACCTTTCTCTCCTTGATTCATCCATAGTCATCACTTCACTGTTAACATCACAGTTTTTAACCTTTGCATCAATTTTGATAAGTATCAATATGTTTTTCCAAGTAAAAAATACTTAATTCCAATGTATAGTCATTTCCTCAAGAAATTGATCAGGTTTGGCCTGCATTTAACATTCATGTTGCCTGCCTCTGGTAAAGAAATGCATTAAATTCTCACAAGTATCACAGCTTATAATGGTCTGTAGTCATTTTCTAACATTAATCATATTCTGTTGATTAGTTGGCATAAATCCCACCATTTATCCTTCGGCTTGCTGACAGGAAAGTTGAGAGAATATTAAATCAGAGGCTGTGAGAATAATAAAAATAATGGACTTTAGCCCTAAATTCCTAAAAAATACGTTGTTCTTGTTTGATCTGGGAATAAATACATTGGGAGCTTTACCACTCTGTTCCCCATTTGCCTTCAGATCTTACCTGCAAAAAACCCCCCCACAAATGATAAAGTGATATTATACTTGAAAATCAATACATTTTTCCAGAACGTGCCGTGATCGAGCCATTAATAATTAAGTATCTATTATATTATTAATGATTAAATACCCAGGAATGATGCCGACTAATGCAATCCCCATTTTAAAACAGTGAAAAGAATACTTCACTGCAATACTGAAGAATTCTCTGAAGATTAAATCATGTCTTAAATAACAGTTTGGCTTACGCAAAGTGCTCCCTTTGTTCAGACTCATCAGGAAGATTCTGTGCTTGAGTGAAAGATATTTTTATCATAATATGTTCTAATATTTGCACGTAACAATTTTGTCCTTGTGCTAATCCCAGTAAAACAATATTCAGGTAGTAGCTCTTGGTTTGGTTGGATTAATAGTATTTGGTGTTCTATCTGAAATAGTTTCTGTGTTGGTCATATTTGTGTTGGATAAGGGATTGGTAAGTGATTATTCAGGAATTGGACCAGATCAGAGGTAGCATTGTTAATAATACGCTGCTGTCAGGGAACAGTGTTTGGCTTTATTCTTTGTAAAATAAAACAGGAGTTCACCATCCCTCCTGTGATTTGACCTGCATTTTCTCTCTGTAAACTGCACTGAATATTCTCATCCTAATATTCCAGTTCCCGTTTTGCCATCGCTATCTGTATTGTAGTAATGTCTACTGGCCTGACAACTCTGAGACATCCACACGTTGCCAATGTTCGTCACCCTTAATTTGATGCTTGTAGGATGAGAGGGGGATCTTATAGAAACATATACCATTTTTAAAGGATGGACAGGCTGGATGAAGGAGAAATGTTCCCGATGTTGGGGGAGTCCAGAACTAGGGGTCACAGTTTAAGAATAAGGGCTAGGCCATTTATAACTGAGATGAGGAAAAACATTTTCACCCAGAGAGTTGGGAATCTGTAGAATTCCCTGCCACAGAAGGCAGTGGAGGCCAATTCATTGGATGTTTTCAAGAGACAGTTGGATATCGCTCTTAGGGCTAACGGAATCAAAGGATATGGGGAGAAAGCAGGAACGGGGTACTGATTCTGGATGATCAGCCCTGATCATATTGAATTGCAGTGCTTGCTCGAAGGGCACCTATTTTCTATGTTTCTATAAATCTTCAATTGTCAAAGCCTGAGTTTCTGGAATGCTTTTATTTTCTTGCAATTATTTCAGAACCTTTCCCCCTTCCTTCAAAATATACCTTAACTCCTACTTATTAATTAATCATTTGGTTGTCTTCCCTAACATTTCCAAATACATTAAATTTGAAAGGCAGTACCGTTAGTGGGAAGAGGTGTCCACTTATGGTGGCGAGAAAGAGTTCATCATGAATCTCAATGCTCTTTCTGCTGGGTAGTACAAGGCTTCTCCCAAATGACCCAGGAAAAAGCAAAATTGATTCCATGTAGAAAGATAGACACAAAGTGCTGGAGTAACTCGATGGGTCAGGCAGCATCTCTGGAGAATGGGGGACGTTTTAGGGTCGGGACCCTTCTTCAGACCTGTACTTCAGCCCCTTTTCTTTGTGTTCAGTTTATTTTCAGTTGTGCAAGTTTGTTTAGATTTTAAGGCTCTAAGAAAGCAGAAATGGTACCATACAAACTTTGCATACTGATTAGCCATACCATATTAATTCAGGAAATCAACTTTATGTATTGCTACCTCATCTACATTACATATGCCTGGTATATGATAATAATATTTCCTCGGAGCATGCACAGATTATAATCAGAAATATATATATATTAATCTGCATATCAGTAGATGAGTCAGGTCAGGGGGAATTCCCCCCGTCACGGGTACCATGTTATCCCGTGCTACCTGCTCCATGGCCGGATAGTCGGCGACTAAACCATCTCCCCCACCTGGTTTGCCAGGTGAGGAGGGGGCTGTGGACCTCCAGCAGGACGAGCTCCTAGCGAGCCAATGGCCATCCACACTTCAGTAGAAGTTGCGATCACTGTCATACAGAGCATTGTAAGACACAGTGCCCACTGATGTTTTCAATGATGATGATGATGATGATGATGATATCAGAATACAGATATTTCCTGGCTTTCCAACATTCTACTCTCACAGAACATGGTATCCAAACACATGCATGAAGTGCACATGAAATGTGTATGGAATTTACATGCAGGGCAGTCCCATTAAAACAGTAAAGAGTCATGAAGACATAGAGATGTACAGTTATACAGAGTGGAAACAGGTCCTTCGGCCCAATGCCCAAATTGACCAACATTTAAGGCAGAGATATATAGATTCTTGATTAGTACAGGTGTTGGGGTTATGGGGAGAAGGTAGGAGAATCGCATTAGGAGGAAGAGCTAGATCAGCCATGAATGAATGAATGACGGAGTAGACTTGATGGGCCGAGTGGCCTAATTCTGCTCCGCTCACCTATGAACATTCTCTCCTACACAAGTCTCACCTGCCTGTGTTTGACCTCTTAACCTATCCTGTCCATGTACCAGTCCAAATGTTTTTTAAAAGTACCTGCCGCAACTACCACCTCCGGCAACTCGTTCTACATACAGTACCCATCAACCTTTGTGTAAAAGAAAAGTTGCCCCTCAGGTTCCTGTTAGATCTTTCCCTCCTCACTTTAAACCAATGTCCTCTGGTTCTTAATTACCCTACTTTGGGTAAAAGATTGCACAAAAAATAAACGCTACCTATTCCTGTCATGATCTTGTACATCTCTATCAGATCACCCGTCATCTGCCTGGGCCCCAAGGAATAAAGTCCTAGCCTACTCAGCCCCTCCCTAAAGCTCAGCCCTGGCAACATCCTTGTAAATCTTCCAGCTTGACAAACATCGTTCCTATAACAGGATGACCAAAACTGAACAAAATACTCTAAAAGTGGAAAGACATAAAAAGCATCTCTGGAGAGAAGGAATGGATGACATTTCGGGTCGAGACCCTTCTTCAGACTGGTTAGCGATAAGGGAAATGAGAGATATAGATGGTGATGTGGAGAGATAAAGAACAATGAATGAAAGAGATACAAAAAAGTATCGATGAGAAAGGAAACGGGCTGTTTGTAAGGTAAAAATGAGAAGCTAGTGCGACTTGGGTGGGGGAGGGAGACAGAGAGAGGGAATGCCGGGGCTACCTGAAGTGAGAGAAATCAATATTCATACCACTGGACTGTAAACTGTCCAAGCAAAGGGGAAGGCTGCTGAGGAGGGGGTGGTTTGTCAGGTCTCACCAATGTCTTGTACAACTGCAACATGACCTCTCAACCTCTAACTCTGACTGATGAACGCCAATGTGCCCGAAAGCCTTCTTGACCACTCTATCTACCTGTGATGCCACTTTAGCTGTCTAAAGGACACTTCAAGAGACGTGGCATACCCAAGGAGGCACCAACTATCTGGACTTTGGGGTAGTGTATTTTAGTTAAAAAGCATGTGTATTAGGAAGGGTTTTTTTTTATTTTATAGAAGGTTGTGCACTTGAGCTAAGTGCTCTTGTTACTTCAGAAATGTATTTCATATTTTTTGGACATTCATAAATTCTTTGTGTCCTTGATTGGATGGTTGGCACGAATACTTTTTTCACCTGTCAATGTAAAAAATAAAAACACTGACTTTTGCCTTGTTGGGAACAAACAAGAATTGTGACTTTTACGAGATTGTTATACTGGAAAAACAGACCACGGCCCATTCAGAGGTGCATCTTTTGATTCCCCTTGCAAAGTGTGAAGTTAATGGAATTTGATAGATATGGTTCATTCCTGTGATGTCTCCTACAAGTGTCTTTGATAATCGATATTTGCATAAGCAATATGTATCGTTGCATCTTCTTTTTATAACTAGATTTCTTACCAGAATTGGAAAATTTGAATACTTGCAAATATTTAGTTATCCTTCTTTACAAGTGTTTTAAAATTGTACAGAGAAAAATATTCATAGATTTGGTATAATAACAAAGTGTTCTCGCGTTCAGATTTTTAGCAGCTCTCATGGATGTGACATTCACAGCTGGGTTTACATTCATAACAGGATCAATATGTTTTTATTGCTGACCTTTACACAGAAACATTTGGTGGATAATTGTTTATGAAATGAATCAGGCTTCCGCACCTTGAACTTTGCACCTTGACCTCTGCAACTTGACCCCGACACCTTGAACTCTGCACCTTGAACTCTGCACCTTGAACTCCGCACCTTGAACTGCACCTTGAACAGCAGGAAATGGATTCAATGTTGTTTACACAACGTGAATAAAGATAGAAAATGGTGGAAATACTCAATGGTTGAGGCAGCGACTTTGGAATATTTCATGTTAATGTTTTCATCAGAATGGAACGGTTGTAGTTCTCTCCCCATAGCTACTGTCTCACCTGTCAATTGTTTTCAGCATTTTCCGTTTTTACTTCAGATTATTATTCCATAGTTTTGATGGAACTGGCCTTGGAGATGGTGGATGATCCACTGTAATCTTTCTGTAGATTCTGGAAATGTCCTTCTAGGGGGGAGGGTAGGAAGTATCAACAGACTATTTAGGTAAGGAAGCAGTGAATGCAGGAAATGACTTGTCAGCCTGACATCATTGGTGGGGAAAATATGGGGATTTATAGTGAAAGAAAAATAATAGAAATGATTGAAAAGAATAACAGGAGTTAGGAGAAACAACATGAATTCCTGAAATGTAAATCAAGCTTCAGCCCACCGAGTCCATGCTGTGGCAATGAATTCCACACATATTAATATTACATGTTTGATGGGATGATTAATAAGGAACCCTGTGTAACCTTCCCGAGCCATGGGTCCTTGGGTGCCAGCCTAAATATGCAGAACATACTAATATTCATCTTGAACCAAGCTGGCATTAGATGTTTAATATCTCAAGGGCCAACTTTCAGCTGGATATATTCCTGGAACTTTCCTCACTGATCTTCCCAATTCCAACCACTCCATTCCTGCCAAACAGATTTTGTTTTGTCGTCCTCAGTGTTACTATAACTAATAAACTAAATTTGCAAAAACACACAATTTTCTCTTAGTCTGCTTGCATTCAGGCCTGGCATATAAACCAGAGGTCGCAGCCTCAGAATTACAGGACGTTCCTTTAGGAAGGATATGAGTTTATTTAATCAGAGGGTGGTGAATCTGTGGAATTAATTGCTACAGAAGGCTGCGGAGACCAAGTCGATGGATATTTTTTACGACATAAGATAGATAGATAGATTCTTGATTAGTATGGGTGTCAGGGGTTTACAGCAGCACAACAGAATATGTAAACATAGTAAACAATGTTATAAACGAGAAAAGAAAACAGTGTATATTTATATATGAATATATAAATATACAAATATATATATATATAATATATGTGTGTGTATATAATATATACGCACAAACACTGGGATTTCCCTCCTGGGATTAATAAAGTTTTATCGTATAGTATAGTGCATGTAGGAAGGAACTGCAGATGCTGGGTTAAACTGAATATAGACACATAAAGCTGGAGTAACTCATCGGGTTAGACAGAATATCTGGACAAAAGAAAAATATTATGTTTTGGAAAAAGGTTCCTGCACACGTTTGGAATGTGGAAGGAAGCAAGAGCACTCGGAGAAAACCCATGCGATCAAAGGGAAAAGCAGCAAACTCCATGCAGACAGCACCCATATTCAGGATCAATTCCGAGTTTCTGGCACTTTTAGGCTGCAACTTTATGGCCAATGTACTGCCCCATAGTCTTGAACTGAATTAAAACATACAAGTAGCTGTAAAGGGGGACATAGCGTCACTTAGAGATTTAAGACTGAAAATGGATAGTTTCTTATTTTTTAGTAAACAAAGTTATCAACGTATAATTTTTTGTGTGTTGGAATACAAAATATAATGGCACAGGTGGTGGACTTGCTGCCTCACACGCCAGAGATCTGTGTTTGATCATTCTCGGCCACTGTCAGTATTGAGTTTGCACATTCTCCCTGCAAGCGTGTAGGTTTCTGCGGAAAGACGCATTGGCTTTGTAGGTTAACTTGTCTCTGTAAAATTGCCCTAATGTGTAGGGAGTGGGAGGAAAGTGGGATACCAGAACAAGTGTGAATGGGTAGACAAAAATGCTGGAAAAATTCAGCGGGCGAGGCAGCATCTATGGAGCGAAGGAAATAGGCGACGTTTCGGGTCGAGACCCTTCTTCAGACTGATGTGAGGGTGGGGGGGGGGGGAAGAAGAACGGAAGAGGCGGAGACAGTGGGCTGAGGAAGAGCTGGGAATGGGAGGAGAAAGCAGGGACTACCTGAAATTGGGGAAGTCAATGTTCATACCACTGGGGTGTAAACTGCCCAAGCGAAATATGAGGTACTGTTCCTCCAATTTGCGGTGGGGCTCACTCTGGCCATGGAGGAGGCCCAGCACAGAAAGGTCGGATTGGAATGGGAGGAGGAGTTGAAGTGCTGAGCCACAGGTTGGTTATTGTGAACTGAGTGGAGGTATGCAAAGCAATTGCCAAGCCTGCACTTGGTCTCACCGAGGTTGATCATACCCTGAATAATCCAACCACATTTTTGTTTGGAAAGAAATAATAGAAATTGCATTCATTACAACGTGTAAAAAGAGTTGAGATACTGTATTGCAATTTTGCTGCCTGTCATTGTGGTATATATCATGTCTTGATTGGTGAATATGTTTAGTTTGTGACTTTATTTTTTTGTTAAATATTTTTATTAGACGTAAGTACATATTAAAAGAAGAATATACTTGTCACATACATTCTTAGTATTATTAATATTAACAATTATGTCTTGTTTGTACTTTACATTTTTTAGTTTTCAACGCAGATAGGAAAAAATAGAGAGAAATAAAGTAAAAATAGAAACTCAAAAAGATGAGTGGAGTGTTAAACAGGTTATCCATCGTTGGAGATATATCCATGATTTGTTATGTATGAGTCTTCATCTATTCCTTTATTCAGGCTTCAGTCAGGCTCTTACACCGAGCCATTTTGACCCTTTAAATATTCAATAAATGGAGACCATATCCCTCTGAAAAGATCCAACTTGTCCAGTAGGACAAGCCTTAATCTTTCCAGATGAAGTGTCTCCGACATTCCTGTAATCCACATTTTGGTTGGGGGGGATGTAGGACCTTTCCAGAATTTCAATATTAATTTTTTCCCAATTATTCAACTGTAATCAATAAAAATTCTTTGATTTGTTGTTATTAATTGATCTGTTTCTAATATTCCCAATATTATTAATTTTGAGTCAGGAATCAGATTCATATTAACAACTTAGTAATTTAGTAATTTTTATACAATTCATATTAACAACTTAGTAATTTAGTAATTTTTATACAATTTGTAAATGAGTGCGTTAAGTTAGCTTCTAAGTGCTGACATTTATCACATATGGCAGATACATTTGAAAAAATACTATGTAATTTGGATTTTGAATAATGTAATCTATGTAATATTTTAAATTGTATAAGAGAATGTCGAGCATTTAACGAGCAGTGGTGTATATGTTGTAAACTTTCATCCCATACTTCGGGTCTGATTATTTGACCTAATTCATTTTCTCATGATTGCCTATATATTTCTGTCATTGGGACATCGTTTTCCAATAAAATGTTATAAATATATGATATCAATTTTTCTGTGTTCGGGTGTTTATTTAGACATTCATCTAAAATTTCGGTCTTTCTATTTCTAATTTCCTGTGTGTTTGCTTTTACATAGTCTCTAATTTGTAAATATCTAAAGTAATCTTTTGAATGTTAATCCATAAATTTGTTGTAATTCTTGAAAATGAAAGGAAGGAGTTTTCCCTGTAGAGATCGCCCAATCTTATTAATTCCATAGTTTTTCCATTGTAAAAAACCTTTTATCCATCATGAGGGTTTAAAGTATAACGTTATTTACAATGGTAAGGGCTAGTGGATAACATTCCAATTTTAATGTTTTCTTTATTTGTTTCCAGATACGTATCCCACTTTCTATTATAGGGTTTTACTATAGGTTTTCTTACCTAGTTTAATATTGGTGAATAAAATCGAGCTAATTTCAAAAGTGAACAATCTTCTTTTTCTATTTTTAACCAATTGGTTGTTTATCTGTCTCTACTAACCAAAAATTCATATTTTTAATATTAACTGCCCAGTAATAAAACATAAAGTTTGGCAGTGCTAGACCTCCATTTATTTTTGATTTACATAAATGTTTTTTATTTATTCTATGGCTCCTTATAATCCCAGATAAAGTTGGTGACTATAGAATCAACCTTCTTAAAAACAATTTTAGGAAGATATATCGAATCAATTGGAAGAGATATAGTAATTGCGGGAGAAAAATCATTTTATTGCATTAATTCTACTAGCATTGAAATAGGTAATGTTTTTCCAAATAAAATATTCTTATTTAATTTATTCCGTAAAAAGTGGAAAATTGGATTTAAATAAGAATCAAATCTTTTTGTTACATAAATTCCAAGATATTTGATTTCTCGTTTTGCTATCTTAAAAGGAAATTGTTTACATATATATAAGTTATTTACCATTATTGACATAACTTCACTTTTATTCCAATTAATACTATATCCTGAAAATAAGCCAAATTCAGTTAGTTAAATTTAATAAATTTGGAATACTAATTTCTGCTTTGGTAATATAAAGTAATACATCATCCGCATATAAGGAGATTTTATTTTCAGTATCTCTGGTATCATACCCATATATATTCAGGATGTAATCTCACGCGTTGAGCATAATGGTTCAATTGCAAGTGCAAACATAGCGGGGATAAAGGACAACCTTGTCTGCAGCCTCGGAATAAGTTAAATTTAGTTTGACAGCATTTGATTTGTTATATTCTGGCTGTTGGATTAGTGTATAATAATGTAACCCATGTAATAAACTTCTCTCCCCAACTTAAAAAGTTTTCCATGACTGAAAACAAGTAAGACCATTCCACCTGGTCAAAGCTTTCTCCTGCATCTAACGATATAATTACTAGGTCTTTATTAATACCTCTTTTTTGAATATATAATATTGAATAATCGTCTCAGGTTATATGAGGAATATTGTTTTGGTATAAATCCTGTTTGATCCGGTGAATTAATTTATTGATAACTGTGCTTAGTCTTTGTGCTAAATATTTTTAGTTCAGTATCTTTTTTGATCAGTGTTTAAAAGAGCTATAGCTCTATATGAGCCTGGGTCATCAGATCTTTGTCTATTTTACGTATAAGTGTTATAATAGATTCATTTAACGTTTTGGTAGTTTCTGTGGGTAATAGGATGTATTCATAGAGTATCTTCAACGTGGTGCAATAAGATCAATAAAATGTTTTTATAAATTCCGAACCAATAACCATCTGGTCCCTGAGTTTTACCATTTTTTAATGATCTGATAGATTCTTCGATTTTTTTACGATATTTCAGCTATTTTAGTGATTCTTTATTTTCTGAATCCAACCCATTTAGATTACATTTTAAAAAAATGCTTCTATTTCTTATCCGGTTTTTCTGTCGTTTGGCTGAATATAAATTTTTATAATATTGCAAAAATCTCTCATTAATATCTTTGGGTTGCACTAATGGTTTGCCATTGTATGATTTAATCCTATGGATTATCTTTTCTCCCTCCATTTTCCGTAATTGACAAGCCAATAATTTTTGGGGTTTATCTCCGAATTCAAATTGTAATGGTTTAGTGGATTGATAGAGTTTTACAACTTGATCTGAGTAAATTTTATTTAATTTATATTTCAGTGCAGCGATTTTGTTATGTTTTGTCATGGATGGATTAGCAGCATTCTCTGTGCCTTATTGTTTAATCTCCTTTTCCAATTCCTGTTGTTCCCTCCGATTCTCTTTATTAAATGTTTGAGAAAAAATCATAATTGCATGGGCAAATGCTTTAAAAGTTTCCCATAATAGGGAAGAAGATATTTCCGGTTTATCATTTATTTCAAAGAAAAATCTTGATCTGTTCAATATAAATATAATTCCTGAGTTACTTTGACTTTTAAAATTTGTGGGTTAAATCTCCATTGTCCTGTTTTTGCCGTTTTACCATTTATTTTAATCATAAATGTTAAAGGTGTGTGATCTGAGTTTTAATATTATGGTATTTTGAATTGTAAGTAAGTGAGATAAGTTTAGAGTCTACAAAAAAATAATCTATTCTTTTTTTTTTTTTTTTTTAATTTATTTATTATAGAGAACAAAATAACAACCAGTTACATTATATTTCAGTAGTAAATAAATAGTCCTAATAACTGATTCATACTAATAATATTATTTATACTGTATTATCCTTAGTTATAGATTTCAGAATTAGTATTTTATTATAATTAAAGATACATAATACTACTAATACATTCACAATATTAGCATTATACTCGTACTATTAGTAATTATCATTTTATTTCTAATTTTATTAAGTCTAAGACCAAATTTTATGATATTATTGATACAAAAAGTTAGTAACATCTTATATAATTCTTATTATTTCTTCCTAATGTTAACAATATTTATTTTATCGCTAATTTAAATTATTGTACCATTAAAAGCATATAATTTTATATAATTAAAAATATAAAAATACTAGGAATGCTAATAAATACTAACAATGTTCTTATAAATCTAATGATATTTATATTCATTCTAATATTAAGCTAGTGTGTTTTTCTATATATTTTTTTATTTTTTATTTAGATATAAGAAAATAGAGAAATTAGGAAATAGAATAAAGAATAAGAAGAGGTTTGTGAGAATAAAATATTCGTCAATAATCCTCCTTAAGATATATTCATGATTTATTATACGTATCTCTTCATCCACTCAAATGTCCAGGCCTCAGTCAGGTTCCCCTTCGCGCCGAACCATTACGACCCTGCAAATATTTAATATATGGAGACCAAATACATCTGAAAGATCTAACCTATCCATAAGGACAAGCCCAATCTCTCCAAATGAAGTGGTCTCCGACATTTCTATATTCCACATTTTGATTGTTGGGAATGCAGGGCCTTTCCAAAATTTTAATATTAATTTTTTTTTCCCAATTATTAAACCATAATCAATAAAAGTTCTTTGATTCGTTGTTATTAATTGGTCAGTTTCAATTATTCCAAGTATAAATCAGCTTTGGTCAGGGATTATATTTAATTAATAACAGTCCCGAGATTATTTTAAATATTTCCTTCAGTATTCTACAATTTTTATGCATTAGTGAATGAATGTGTCAAATTTGCTTCTGAATTTGACATTTGTCACATATTGGAGATATTTTTGGAAAAGATATTATGTAATTTAGATTTAGAGTAATGTAATCTATGTAATTATTTTAAACTGTATAAGAGAATGTTTAGCGTTAATGAACAATAATGTATATGTTGTAAACTTTCATCCCATATTTCTGGTCTTATTATTTGGCCTAATTCCTTTTCCCAAGATTCTCTGTATATTTCTGTTGATGGAGTATCGTTTTCCAGTAAAAATATTATATATATATGATATCATTTTTTCCATATTTGGATGTTTTATTTCAAACATTCATCTAAAATTTCTATTTTCTATTTCTAAATTCATATATATTTACAGAGGCAATAGTTTCTAATTTGTAAATATCTGAAATATTCTTTATATGTAGCCCATAAATTTGTTGCAACTCTTGAAATGAAAGAAAAGTATTTTTCCTTATAAAGATCACCCATCTTAGAAATTCCTTTATTTTTCCATTGTAAAAAAGCCTTATCCAAAATCGAAAGGTTTAAACATAAAATTATTAACAATCTTAAGACTTATTGGTATAGATTTAAGTTTTAAATTGCTTTCTTTATTTGTTTCCATATGCGGATTCCATTTTCTATTATTGGATTTTCACTATAAACTTTCTTAGCTACATTAATATTAGCAAATATTATAGAGCTAATTTCTAATGGAGAACAATCTTCTTCTTCCATACTAACCAATTTGGTTTATTATCTATTTCTCCTAACCAAAAATTCATGTTTTTAATATTAACTGCCATAATAAAACATCCCAAGTTTGGTAACGCTAATCCTCCATTTATTTTAGACTTACATAAATGTTTTTTATTTATTCTATGAATCTTATAATCCCAAATAAAATTCGTAATTAAAGAATCTACTTTTTTAAAAAAAATTTTTGGAAGATATATCGGGATTAATTGAAATAAATATAATAATTGTGGAAGAAAAATCATTTTTATTGCATTAATTTTCCCTATCATCGAAATAGGTAAACTTTTCCAGTATGAAATATTCTTATTTAATTTATCTAGTAATGGGGGAAAATTAGATTTAAATAGAGAATTAAATCTTTTTGTAACAAAAATCCCAAGATATTTAATATTTTCATTTGTTATCTTAAAAGGAATTGTTGTAATATATGTAACTTATCATTGTTATAGGCATAAGTTCACTTTTATTCCAATTAATACTGATCCTGAAAGTGATCCGAATTCCGTTATTAGTTTTAACAAATTTCGAATACTTATTTCTGTTGAGTGATATAAAGTAATACATCATCTGCATATAAGGAAATTTTATTCTTAGTATTTGCGGTATCATATCCATATATTTCCGGGTGTAGTCTTATCCTCTGAGCAAGTGGTTCTATTGCTAATGCAAACAATAAAGGTGATAAAGGGCAACCTTGCCTACAAACCTCGTGATAAATTAAATTTAATTGATAACATTCGATTTGTTGTTATTCTAGCTATTGGATTTGCATATAATAATTTAATCCAAGTAATAAACTCCTCTCCTAATTTAAAAGCTTCCATCACCGAAAATAAATAGGGCCATTCCACTTGGTCAAAAGCTTTTCTGCATCAAGCGAAATAACTACTAAATCTTTTTTATCACTTCTTTTCGAATATATAATATTAAACAATCGTCTTAGATTATATGAAGAATATCGTTTTGGTAAAATCCAGTTTGATCCGGATGTATTAATTCATCAACAATTGAACTCAATCTTTTTGCTAATATTGTTGTTAAATCTTTGACTGTATTTAAATAGAGCTATTGCTCTATATGAACCTGGTTCGTCTAAGTCTTTATTTATTTTAAGGTATGAGTGTTATAATCGATTCGTTCAATGTATCTGGAAGCTTCTGTTTTGTATATATCTGTTCATATAGTGATTAAATATGGAACTATAATATTCATGAAAAGTGTTTTATAAAATTCCGAACCTAACCATCAGGTCCTGGTGTTTTAATACCGTTTTTTAATGATCTAATAGATTCTTTAATTTCATTATTGAAATATCAGGCATTTAATAATTTTTCTATTTTTGTAAATCCAGTCCTTTCAAGTTACATTTTTTTTATAAAATGCATCTATTTCTATTTTACTTACTGTTGTTTTAGCAGTGGTATAAATTTTTTATAATATTGCATAAACTTTCATTAATAATCTTTAGGTTGTATTAATAAATCACATTTGTGATTTAATCCTATGTATAATTTTTCCGCTTCATTTTCCTTAATTGTCGAGCCAGCAGTTTTGGGGCTTATCCCAAATTCAAACTGTAAATTGTTTAGTATGTTGGTAAAATTTTATCACTTGATCTGTATATATTTTATTTAATTTATATTTCAATATAACAATTTTATTATGTAATGTCGTATCTGTTTATTGCATTCTGTATATCTAATTCCTTAATCTCCTTTTCTAGATCTTGTTGTTCTTTCGAGTCTTTTTATTGTCAAATGCTTTGTGAAGAAATCATTATTCCTCGAAGATAGCCTTAAATGTTTTCCCACAATAAAGAACGCGATATCTCTGGTTGATCATTTATTTCAAAAAAAGTTTTAATTTGAGTATGATATATTCCTGAGAGCTTTGTTTTTTAAAATTTGTGGGTTAAATTTCACTGTCTTAAATTTTCTATTTTATTATTAATTTTAATTTTAAAAAACGTTTACTGGAGCGTGATCTGAGATTATTATATTATCATATTTAGCTTCATAAGTAAGTGAGATAAGTTTTTGCATCCACCAAAAAATAATCTATTCTTGAGTAAGTTTTATGTACTGGGGAGTAAAAAGAATATTCTCGTCCTGTAGGATTTTCTGTTCCTCCAAACATCTTTAATGTTGGTTGTTTGCATATATGCATTTAGCAAATCACTAGAACGTGATTTGTTTTTCTTTGTTTGTTAGATCTGTCTAAGTAAGGGTCTAAATTACAGTTGAAATCTCCACCAATTATCAAAATTTATTGTATTAATTCCGGAATATTTTAAATACTTTTTTAAAAAACAATGGACTATCAAAAATTTGGTCTCCATATATATTAACAAGAATTACTTTTTTCTGTATTTAATTCTCCTAATCACAATAATATATCTATACCATCTTTATCATTCTATGGTTTAATGTATGCTTAATAAAGTACCTTACGAAATAATATTGCTACGCCTCTTGATTTATGTGTAAAAGAAGAGATGATAAAATTAATTTTTAAATCTATCCATTTAGCTTTCAACCTGTTTTCCGCCTCTTTTTTTTAGATGGGTCTCTTGGAATGTAAAATTACATCAGCTTTACTTGCCTTTAAGTATGTCAATACTTTTTCCTCTCTTTATCGGTTCATTAATACCTTTAACATTCCAACTGCAGAATTTTAATCCCTCAATCCCGTATTTCTTTTTAAGTCTTGCATTTTAGATTTATGGGGATCTGCAGGATCTAAGGATCAGCGCGATAAAAACCCACCTTACACCTGAACCCCGAGTGGATGTAGTTTAAATCTCTTTTTTGCCCCTCATGAATATATCTCCCTTGGTACAATATATTACTCCAATCAAACCAAAAATTACTATAGATATAAAAGATAGAAAAAAATAAATAGAAGTACTGTGTGTAAAGGAAAAAAGAACTACATTCTAGAATCGATGTAGTTTGTGCCAGCCATATTAGATGACTATATATCTAACGACTTCCGTCAATCGATGTTATCAACACGATCCAGCTCCTGAATTAGGGAATTACTATTCCTTAACATTTTTAACGGGGGTATAATATATATAATGTAAAAAAAGGGGGGGGAGGGGGGAATAATAATATAAAAAAAAAAAAAAAACCAGAAGGGAGAGAAAAAGAGAAAAAAGGAAGAATAAAAAAAAAAGGTTCTTCCTTTAAAAATATCAATATCTAAAGCTAAACTTAGAAATCTAACTAATATTAGACATAAAAAATACAAAGGCTATATAAAAAGATGAATAACATACAATAAATTCAGTTCAGAAAAGGAAAATAATTATTAATTATAGTAATAGTGATTAGTAATAATAGACATTCTAATTAATAAAAAAAATAGGGTGGGGAAAAAACTGATAATAAAACCGTATTATAATCTTAATGTGTGTATTAATTATTTTGTTAGTTATATGTTAGAACTAATTATCAATGTCCAGATATCCTGATGACGTTGTCAATCTTGTTTTATTCCCCTCCATTCCATTCGACATTGTCTATTCCATCAAGTCCAATATCCTCTTGAAGAGTCTCAGTAAATATTAAAAGTTCATGTTGAGTATCTTGAAGATGGTTAAAAGTCAGTATAACTTGCTTGTAGGTATTCTTCAAGTCTTGAACGCTGAGCAAACTCCAATGCTGTGTTTTGGGGTCTTAAAAAGTACTCCACTTTCTTATAAAGAAAACTCGTAAAGTCGCTGGTAGTTCAAACCGTATCTCAGATTTTCTACTCCACGCATAAGAACTTTTGGCTTCATTGAATGCTTTTCGTTTCCTGGCGACCTCTGGTGGATAGTCTCGATAATACTAATCCTTTGACCTTCAAAATGTCAAAGTTTTTTAGTTTTCGAAGCTTTCCGCATAATCTCATCCAGAACAAAATCAAACTGTACTTTAAATGATCATTTGCCTGGGAGGAGCGCCGGGTCTGGTCTGACGTCTACTGACTCTGTGAGCACGAGCTAATAAAGGCATCTCTTCCAGAGATAAGACTTCTTTGAGTAATTTAGCAGTGAACTCTCGAGGGCCGTCGATATTCTCTCGACCCTCAGGAATCCCTACAATTTCTCAGATTTTGCCTTCTCTGATGTCCTTCTAGCTCATACATTTCTCGGCTGTTTTAGTCAGCATACTCATCAGACGTTCATTTTCTGTAATCAAATTCGCTGTAAGTCAAGCATTTGCTTTGCTGCTGTCTGTTCAAGGTCTTTTAATGCAGCCATCTGTTGTTTCTGCATTTCTTCAATAGGTTTAAATCTGTTGTCAATGTCTTTTTTAATGTCTTTTTTAAACCTTTCCAGTTTTTTATCCAGCTTTTCCTCCATGTCCATTAAACGTGTCAATAAACTCTTCTTTTAAATCATCCGAATTTTCTTAACCTTTTTTTCAATAATTGTGTTTGTTTCCTTTTTTTAACTCCATTAAGTTGAGTTTTCATCTGATTCATCTGTATATCAATCGAGCTATTTATTTGACTTATTATCTTCCTTTAATTCTTCCTTTAACTTAACTATCTGCTGAGAAATAAAGGATTTCAATTCCTCACCTTCCACTTTTGTCCCTGATTTCTTGGACACATCTTCCTGGGATCGAGTCCTAGTCGACACACATCTTCCTGGGATCGAGTTCTAGTCGACCTCCCAGGCCTTCACTTGGACCTTCTCCCAGTTTCGGCTTTTCGAGCTTTACTCTTATCTGTGGGGCTCCGTGGAACCGACATAGCTGTCTGATAAACGTCACTCGGTGAGGAAACTACACAAACAGCTCGTTGCAGACAGCCCCGTGTTTAAGTCTTCTAAAACCCCCGTTTTTAACAATTTTTTTTGCAGAGCTGGCTGCACTATACTCTAGGGCTCCATAGCGCCACCGGGGGAAGTTCAAAATAATCTATTCTTGAATACGTTTTATGTACAGGTGAATAAATGAATATTCTCGTCCAGTTGGATTTTCTACTCTCCAAACATCTTTAAATATTACTAGTATCCATGTATGCATTTAATAAGTCACTGGGGAATGGGATTTGATTTTCCTTTGTCTGTGGATCTATCTAAATAAGAGTCTAGTGTACAATTTAAATCTCCTCCAATTATTAAGTTATGTTGTGCTATTTCCGGGATGTTATTAAATATTTTCTTAAAGAACAATGGACTATCAAAGTTTGGTCCATAAACATTAACAAAAATCATTTTTTGTGCATTTAATTCTCCTATTACAATAATGTATCTACCATCACTGTCAGTTATAGTTGATGTGTGTTTAAATAAAGTGCCTTTACAAAATAATATTGCTACGCCTCTGGATTTGTGTGTAAAAGAAGAATGATACTTTTTATCTATCCATTTAGCTTTCGGCCTATTCTCGGCATCTTTTTTTAAGTGTGTTTCTTGGATAAAAATTACATCTACTTTAATTGCTTTTAAATGTGCTAGTACTTTACCTCTCTTAGTTGGTTCATTAATACCTTTGACATTCCAGCTACAAAACGTTATTCCTTTATTCCCCGTATTCATTTTTAAATCTTGCATCTTTTGTTTATGGAGGTCTATAATAGAGCCAATGGTTCAGTTTGACAGACCTGACCTTACACCCGAACTCCGAATAGACGAATTTCAAAACCCTTGAATGTCTCTCATGTGTATATCTCCTTTGATCCAATTTGTAGCTCCATTCAAACTGAAAATAATAATGATAGATTATAATATAAGAGAAAAGGGGATAGATTAAGAAATTAGTAATGTGCACAAAGAAGGAAAAAACTACATCTAGTATTAGTGTAGTTAGTGCTAGCCATACTAGCATGGCTAACCGTCTACCGGACTTCCGTAGTTGATGTTTACCAAACTTAACCAGCTCCCTGGATTCTTTGGAATTTTTATTCCATAGCAGTATTTTAACGGGGATATGGATTTTAAAATATTCGGGTTCCATAGTGGAATGTGAGGATACATGTATTTAAAACTTATTTAAGAATATAATAAAAAACGAAAAAAAAAGGAAGAAAGAAAATAAAAATAAAAATTAATTAAAAAAAAAAAAGTTTCCAAGGAGGGCAAATGAAATCAAACTCTATATTTGATGCAATTATAATTACTAATTATCTGATTCTAAACATTCAATTATAAGTAAGTATTAGTCATTAGTCATTATTAACTCTGATTAGTAATGATACCATGTTATAGTTTTAGTATTTTAGTTATTTGTATTAGTAGTGCAGTTATTCTAATTATTAGTATCCATGGGAGAGTTTCTGATCCACATCTTTCTCCAGCTTTCTTAGACATGTCTTTAGTTCCATCCAGTCCTGCAAAGTCAGTTTATTCAATGATGAAGTTCAGTTTTAAAAATATTATTCAAGCTTCATCTCGAACCTTAGTCTTCTGGGCAATGTCCAGTGGTGAAAAAGTGTTCATTCTGATTGTAGGTGACTCTTAGGGTAGCTGGACCATATTTCAAGTTCTTTACTTCCCTCAAGATTCTTTTGGTCTCATTAAACGCTTTTCGTTTCCTGAAGACCTGGGTAGTCTCGACAGATACTGATCCCGTATCCTTCAAATGTAAGATTTCTGTTTCTTGCAATTTTTTGCATTATCTCTTATCATTTGTCTTGGGGGAGCACCATGTCTTGTCTGTCGTCTCATCACTCTGTGTGCTCGAGCAAGTAAAGGCTTTTGATCCAGAGATAAAACTTTTTGCAGTAGATTTGCAGTGAATTCTCGGGGATCTTGACCCGCCTCTTTCCCTTCTGGAATACCCGCAATTCTTAGGTTCTGTCTTCTCTGGCGACCTTCCAATTCAGAAAATCTCTCAGTTATTTTGCCCAGTAGTTCAGTTAGACGTTGGTTTTCTCTGATAAGTTTTTCCGTAGTCTGAGCACTTGTTTCAGCTAGTTCTTCAAGGTCCTTTATGATTGACGTCTGTTTATTCAGTGCTTCCTCCACGGGATTCAGCCTTTCTTCAAGATCAGTTATCACTTTTCTGATTTTAACATTTGGCTCGTTTGTCATACTTGCAGCTTGTTCAGTCAGTATTTCTGCAATTCCTTTCTTCAGTTTATCCGATGTATTCGTAGCCGTGGAATTAATTTCAAGCTTTAACTCCATCATTTCCTCCTTGATTTTTTTAATTTCTTCCCTAAAATTCATCTTCTTTAATTCCTCGTTCGTTTTTGCAAGTTCACTCTTTAGTTCCGGCTTTATTTCCTCCTTTAAGCCAGCAATTTCACTTGCAATAAAAGTTTTAAGATCTTCACCTTACGATTTTTTCATCATTTTTTTCGACACATCTTCTTGGGATAGCGTCCTACCTGAGCCTGAGGCTTCAGTCGGGCCTTTTTCTTGTTCCACCGTTTTCTGCCTAGTAACACGACTTTTCGGTTTTATCCGGGGGGGGGGGGTTGCGCTGCATAGACATAGTAAGTCGCGCGCCTGATGACGTCACTCACGGCAATTGGTACAGAAGCAGCAGGCAACAGTTAGGTCGTTTTCTCCCCGATTTTTCAGCGTTTTTTTCAAGGAGCTGGCTGGTGTTGCTCTTTAGCCCGCCATAGCGCCACTGGAAGTCCCAGTTTGTGACTTTATTTGAAGCAGAAATAATATGTGAATGCTTCATTGACCATAATTCCGACTAGTAACTACGCACTTCGTCCGAGCACATTATCGCACGCGTCATGCAAGCCGTCTTAAATGACCACCTAAACTGTCATTTGGCAACCTAAAAAGCTGCCGAGGTTCCCCTGTGGCATCAGAGAAAAAAAGTTAAGTGAGAGCCCGGGAAGAGGAAAAAATTATTTAAGACCAAAGTTGGACCCTTGAAGACAGAAACAGGTGAATTTATCATGGGGAACAAGGAAATGGCAGGCGAGTTGAACAGGTACTTTGGATCGGTCTTCACTAAGGAAGACAAAACAATCTCCCAGATAGTGGCCAGAGGACCTAGGGTGATGGAGGAACTGAAGGAAATTTACATTAGGCAGGAAATGGTTTGGGGTAGACTGATGGAACTGAAGGCTGATAAATTCCCGGGGCCCGATGGTCTACATCCCAGGGTACTTAAGGAAGTGGCTCTAGAAATCGTAGATGCATTGGTGATAATTTTCCAATGTTCTATAGATTCAGGATAAGATTGTGTGGATTGGAGGGTAGCTGATGTTATCCCACTTTTTAAGAAAGGCGGGAGAGAGAAAACATGGAATTATAGACCAGTTAGCCTGACATCAGTGGTGGGGAAGATACTGGAGTCAATCATAAAAGATGAAATAGCAGCACATTTGGATAGCAGTAACAGGATCGGTCCGAGTCAGCATGGATTTACGAAGGGGAAATAATGCTTGACTAATCTTCTGGAATTTTTTGAGAATGTAACTAGGAAAATGGACAAGGGAGGGTCAGTGGATGTAGTGTACCTGGATTTTCAGAAATTCTTTGATAAGGTCCCACATAGGAGATTAGTGGGCAAAATTAGAGCACATGATATTGGGGGTAGGGTACTGACATGGATAGAAAATTGGTTGGCAGACAGGACACAAAGAGTAGGGATTAACATGTCCCTTTCAGAGTGGCAGGCAGTGGCTAGTGGGGTACCGCAAGGCTCGGTGCTGGGACCGCAGCTATTTACTATATACATCAATGATTTAGATGAAGGGATTACAAGTAACATTAGCAAATTTGGAGATGACACTGAGCTGGGTGGCAGTGTGAACTGCGAAGAGGATGCAATGAGGATGCAGAGTGACTTGGACACGTTGGGTGAGTGGGCAGATGCATGGCAGGTGCAGTTTAATGTGGAGAAATGTGCGGTTATCCACTTTGGTGGCGAGAACAGGAAGGCAGATTATTATTTGGATGGTGTCAAATTCAGAAAAGGGGAAGTACAACGCGATCTGGGTGTCCATGTTCATCAGTCACTGAAAGTAAGCTTGCAGATAGAGCAGGCAGTGAAGAAAGCTAACCTTCATAACAAGAGGAGTTGAGTATAGGAGCAAAGAGGTCCTGCAGTCGTACAGGGGTTAATTCCCGGGATGGCGGGACTGTCATATGTTGAAAGAATGGAGCGACTGGGCTTGTATATACTGGAATTTAGAAGAATGGGAGGGAATCTTATTGAAACATACAATATTATTAAGGGATTGGGCATGCTAGAGGCAGGAAGCATGTTCCCAATGTTGGGGGAGTCCAGAACCAGGGGCCACAGTTTAAGAATAAGGGGTCGGCCATTTAGAACGGAGATGCAGAAAAACTTTTTCACCCAGTGAGTTGTGAATCTGTAGAATTCTCTGGCTCATGAGGCAGTGGAAGTCAATTCTCTGGATGCTTTCAAGAGAGAGTTAGATAGAGCTCTTAAAGATAGCGGAGTCAAGGGATATGGGGAGAAGGCAGGGACGTGGTACAGATTGTGGATGATTAGCCATGATCACAGTGAATTGCGATGCTGGCTCGAAGGGCTGAATTACGTACTCCTGCACCTATTGTCTATTGTCTATTCTCCAAAGATGCTGCCTGACCTGATGAGTTACTCCAGCACTTTGTGTCCTTTTAAGGTTAATCCAATGATTTTCCCCTGAGCTGTGTGAGGCATCCAGCATTTTGTATGCTACTGATGGCTCTTTTTGTTGCTTATCCTTGAAAGGTCAAAGATTAAAACTATTTGATGTTGCAGATTAATCAACTTTGTCTGTTATATGTCAGTTCTGAGCTCCAGTGGACGTGCTTCTGTTGAAGTGGTTCTACAGCCATGCTTGGTGTGATCAGTCGTTCAGTGTAAGCACTTGACCTCACTTCCAAAGCTGCTGCTATAAATTCTGGTGAAGGTCTCAATCCAGTTAAACAGAAGGATTTAAATTTGAACTTGTTTTCAGATCACGCAAAGAATATTGGAGAACAGTGATATGTGCAGAAATTTAAATGTGGTCACTTCTGGATGGCCATATTCACACACACACACACACACACACACACACACACACACACACACACACACACACACACACACACACACACGCTCGCACACACACACTGACAGACACACGCTCGCACACACACACAGGCACAGGCACACGCACACACACACACACACACGCTCGCGCACACACACACTGACAGACACACGCTTGCACACACACACAGGCACACGCACACGCACACGCACACACACATACACATACACACACATGCACACAGACACACAGTCAGATAGACACACACTGCGACCTTAATGTGTATAATGATTATTGGGGTGATGATTGAGCTGAGCCAATTGTTCCCTTCCTTCTTCATCCCCACTTCCCTGGCAAAAACAGAAAGTGCAAAAGCACAATTGTCGGAATTCTTGAGGATTCCAATGACCATGACATTAACTGAGGTACAGTCAGCGTAAAAAAATGGGTAGCACAAAATTTTGAAATTGTATTCTGGAGGTTTAAAAAAAAATTAATATGAGGTAAATCCAATATTTTATTGGTGGGGAGGGGAGGGGTGGAATCCTTAAATAATGGATCAATTATTCCACATTATATGCTGGCATGTTGGGAGGATGTTTCCAGAATTAAAGGACGTTCTTTTAGAAAAGAGATGAGGAGGAATTTCTTTAGTCAGAGAGTGATAAATCTGTGGAATTCTTGCCACAGAAGGTTGTGGAGGCCAGGTCAGTGGATATATTTAAGGCAGGGATAGATAGATTCTTGATTAGTATGGGTGTCAAAGTTCTGGGGAGATGGCAGTGGAATGGGGTTAGAGG
The DNA here is from genome assembly GCA_035221665.1 of Okamejei kenojei. Lineage (NCBI taxonomy): Eukaryota > Metazoa > Chordata > Chondrichthyes > Rajiformes > Rajidae > Okamejei > Okamejei kenojei. The sequence continues at coordinate 46,868,202 of CM069134.1, read as the reverse complement.
GAGAGAGGGATCAGTCATGATTGAACCGCAGAGTAGATTTGATGGGCCGAATGGCCTAATTCTGCTCCTATCACTTATGAACTTATGATCTTACGAGGTGAGACTAGGGGTTACAATTATGATACAATCACTAATAAATCGAATAGGGCAGTCATCTTTAGTATTTTTCAAACCAGCATCACTCGGGCTAAACTTTGTGGAGGGAACTTGTCTTCAAATTCCTGAGACCTGAGGCAAAATTCTCTTTATTTTGAGAGAGACCAAAGAAATGTCAACCATGGCAGAACAACTACAAATGAAAGGCCAAAATATAGCAATGAACAGACAGAGTTTCGCTTGGAGATATGTTGTACTATTCTCCTTTCATCCAAAATGTTTGTTTATTGCGGAGATTCAATTGTACAAGTTGAAGTTGACTTTCACTTCCTAAATATTTATTTCCATATATGCACAGGACAGGTGACATCAATAATAGTTTTAAGTTTGAATGTTATATTTGCTTGATATTACAAGTTTTACTGGCTGTATTTAAAATCAGAACTTTAGTTTAGTTTAGAGATACGGCTCGGAAGTCAACGAGTCAATGCCGACCAGCGATCCCCGCACTTTAACATTATCCTACACACACTAGTGACAATTTACTTTTCTCCCAGCCAATTAACTTACAAACCTTTACGTCTTTGGAGATGTGGGAAGAAGCCGAAGATCTTAGAGAAAACCCACGCGGTCATGGGGAGAACTAACAAACTCTGTACAGACAGCACTCGTAGTCGGGATCGAATCCGGGTCTCGGGTGCTGCAAGCACTGTAAGGCAACAACTCTACCGCTGCGCCACCATGCCGCCTCAACTCAAATGTCCTATAACAACATTTACAAAACATTTTGACAGGTAAACGGATAGGAAAGATTGGGAGGATATGGGCCAAACGTAGACAGGTAGGACTAGTGTGGACGGGGCATCTCGGTTGGCATGGGCAAGTTGAACTGAAGGGCTTGTTATCGTACTGTATGACTCTATGACTCCATAACTCTATGCCCACAACCTATTATACAAAGCCAATTAACCTACAAACATCTTTCAAGTGTGGGAGGAAACTGGAGATCCCATAGAAAAGCCACGCAGGTTACAGGGAGAACGTAAAAACTCCGTACAGACAAGCACCCGTAGTCAGCATCTCTGGCACTGTAAGGCAGCAACCCGAGTCTCTGGTGCTGAAAGGCAGCAACTCTGCCGCTACACCACCGTCCCACAAGTCCCTCAACATATATTTGCAAGATAGGAATAGGCTACTTTAATCTCTTCATTATGATCGGTCACAGGCCTCAACTCCTCTTCTGTGCCTTTTGCCCTGCAGTCCTCAATTCCTTAAGCCCAGATCACGGTGTCCATCAGGATCCAGAATGCTGTTACCTAAATTGTTTTTCCAGGGTAGAGATTTACATATCTGTGACTGGTAACAGTAGCATAATGGTAGAATTGCTGCCTCAATGCATCAGAGACCCGGGTTCGATCCTGCTGTCTGTACAGAGTTTGCACATGCGACTGCATAGGTTTTGTTCAGGTGCTCCAGTTTCCACCCACACTCCTTCGGGTTTTTAGGTTAATTGGCTTTGGTTAAATTGTAAATTGTCCCTAGTGTGTAGGATACTGCTAGTGTACGGGGTGATCACTGGTTGGCGTGGGCATGGTAGGCTGAAGTGCCTGTTTCCAAGCTGTATCTCTAAAGTCCAAAATGAGCTATCGTAGAAATGAAATAATTATTTTTTGAATAATCATACAAATTATTTTCTAATCTTGCATTACTGTTGCACATGTTAACTACATATAAACCGCTTGTAACTATAATTTTCTGAATTGAAATTTACATGTATGTTTCGAATGAGTACTTCAGTAATAACAATTAACCATTTCATCATTTAGGTTTCATTGGAAGTAGTATTGCCCATTAAATTGTCATAATCTTTCAGTTAATAGAAAGTTGATACAATGATTATATTTTAAAGCTAAATTGTAGGTTATTTATCACAAGTTTATACGTACAGAATCAAATGAACATGCAATAAACACATGCAGATAGGAGCAATTTTAATTGAGAATAATATCTTATGATATTTCACGCAAGGCGATACAAAAAAGGGGAAATGCAAATTCATTGAAAAAGGTTGAAAGAAGTCTTAAAATGAAGAGGTTCACGGGAGCAATTTCCAGAAAAAGCAACGTCTGTTGGCGTTTAGTACTATTCTAGGAAAGAACTGCAGGTGCTGGTTTAAATCGAAGGTAGACACAAAATGCTGGAGTTTCGGATCGAGACTCTTCTTCAGTCTCAAGTCCTGCTGAGTTACTCCAGCATTTTGTGTCTTCCGAGGGCATAAGAGAGTTTATTTTAAAGATTTAGCAAGTATAAAAATAAAGAAGATAGAGAGTTTGATGTCTTGAAAATAAATGAACACACGTTTTAAGGACACTGTGAGCCAATGCTAATCGTTTTTCCTGGGTTTTCTTCTGCTCAGCAACAACTGGTATTATATAGAACCATTAATGCAGCAAAATGGTTGAAGGCACTTCAGTGGTACATGATCAAGCAAGTTTTACCATCGGGAGGAGATATTAACCTGCTCAGTGCTGCCCCTGAGTATACTTGGGTCAGAGTAGGCAGATGATCAAAAATACTAAGGAGCATCGTAAAGTAGGCAGGAAAGATAGAAAGGCTGAGAGTTTTTGAGGGGTAGCCCCAGAGCTTAGAGCCCTGGCAGCTGATGGTACAGCTGTCAGTGGGGAAAGGATTAAATTTGGACATAACCAAATGGTAGAATTAGAGAAGCACAAAAAATAGTTGCAGGGTGGTTGAGATTAAAGAGGGGCAGGGAGGAATTTGCTGCCATTGCAAGCATTGATACACAATGACATTTTTATCTCGTAGCTGCCGGTTTGACATTTCAACAACTTTTCAAGCAGGGATCAACCTCCCTGGAATTGCAATTCCACTTGCTTATCTGAAGTCTGTGTGAGTTATCTGGAAGAAGGCAGAAGGACAAAAAAGACAAAGAGGAGAGCAGCAGCGGCAATATCTTGTTTTAATAAGCCCCTTTATTGCTCTAATTTAATTAATCAATATCACTTAAAAATGTTACGACTTAAAACAGAATTTTTATTTCATTTTAGGAATACTAATGGATGGAATAAAATCAAAATATAGGACAACTCACAAATGATTGGTGGAAGGAGAGGTATTGAATACTGATCTTTAAATCCATTATTTATTATTACAAAGTAAGTACAAAAAGTTAGAAGTTATTCCAGCGGTCTAATTTATCCTTCATCCCAGACTCCTAAATTATTTCAGTTTTGCCTAGAGTATAATTCATTCTGCATATGCATGTAGTTCCTGGGAGGACTCGTATCTTGATTGGTTGTGAGTTTAGTGTAGTTCAGAGATACAGCATGGAAACAGGCCCTTCAGCCCACCAAGTCCGCACGGACCAACCATCCCCACACATTAACACTTTTCTACATACAAACTAGGGACAATTTACGATTATGCCAGCCAATTAACCTACAAACCTGTATGTCTTTGGAGATGTGTGGAAAACCCACGCGGTCACGCGAAGAACAAACAAACTCTGTACAGACAGCACCCATGGTCGGGATCGAACCCGGGTCTCGGGAGCTGCTAGTGCAGCAAGACATCAAATCTACCGCTGCGCCACTGTAAAATCATATTTGATTCGCCTTCTTTTGTTCTGAAAAAATGGAAACATTCCAACCTTTTCTTTTGACTTTATGATATCATCAATTTTGAAAAGCTTTGCTCGGGATAGTTTTAATTTTAGGTCTTTATTCTTTGGAGCGCAGAAGGTTAAGGGGGGACTTGATTGAGGTCTTTAAAATGATGAAAGGGATAGACAGAGTTGACGTGGATACGTTTTTCCCATTGAGGGTAGGGAAGATTCAAACAAGAGGGCATGACATGAGAATGGGACAGAGGTTTGGGGTACGTGATGGGGAACTTCTTTATTCAGAGGGTGGTCTGTGTGGAATCAGCTTCCAGCAGAAGTGGTGGAGGCAGGATCGATTTTAACATTTAAGAGTAAAGTGGATAGTATATGGACGTGAAGGGAATGGAGGGGTATGGTCTGAGTGCAGGTAGATGGGACTAGAAAACAAATGGTCGGCACGGACTGGAAGGGCCGAGAGGGCCTGTTTCCGTGCTGTAATTGTTATATGGTTATATGGTTATTAATTGAAGAAGCATTTAAGAATCCTGAAGTAGACAATGAAAAAGAAGAGCAGTCTGTGGAATTCAGTCAGATCTGCTTTGATAAGCTCTGTGCCGTAGCTCGACATAGAAAGATGACTTGTTTTGAGTGCCCAAGTAAGCAGCCTGAATATGTACCACTGGGGAAGCTTTCTGACCCCAGCCAACCCCTGTCATGTTTTCACCACCCCCCCCCCCCCTTGACCTCTCCTCCAATGTTGAAAGATCTGTCCTCAGCAGAAGCCTCACCTTTGTATCCCTGTGTCCACACTTCAGATTGTGTAGGGAAGGAACTGCAGATGCTGGTTTACACTGAAGATAGACACAAAATGCAGGAGTAACTCAGCAGGCCAGGCAGCATCTCTGGAAAGAAGGAACGGGTGACGTTTCTGGTTGAGACCCTCCACACTTCAATGAGTTCCGAGCCCACCATGATGTTGACTTTTCTTTGACCACCTCCACCGCCACTGATGGCCCCTTCACCCGTTTCCAAATCCTCCTCCTCGACTCCCCCTGCTGGCCTTCTATCCTCTCTCGACATTTTTATCGCCAATTGGCACCACAACATCGACCGCCTCATCTTCTCCACTCCTCTTACCCATTCCAATCTCACCCGTTCCAAATATGCAGCTGTCCATTCAATCAGTAACAATCCCAATATTGTCATCAACCCACTGACAAGGGAGGTGTCATTGTGGTCTGGCAGACTGACCTCTATCATCCTGGGACCAGGCACCAGCTCCTCATACCTCCTCATGCCCGCCCCTTGACCATGATCCCACAGGCGAACACCAGATACCATCTCACAGATCTCCTTGCCTCTAGCCTCTGGCAATCTCTTTTCCCCAGACTCCTAGTATTCCCCTAGTGTTTTTAACCCTGCAATGTCTGTTACTATCTCTTTCACTAAATCCACAAGCAGGTGCTTTATCAGGCCCATTGTTCCTGCATGCTCCTGCCCACCAAACTCAAAACATAACTCGGCCCAACTTGACCATGCTGACCAACATGCTCCATCGACACTAGTCCCACCTGCCTGCTTTAGGCCCATATCCCTCTTATCCTATCATTTCCATATACTTGTCCAAATGTCATCCTCTCATTATCACCTCCTACACAGCCAACATTTGGTCTTCTGGCCATCGGTGCAGGCTCTGATTTGTTCTGTACCTTTTCGCACATCTAGTTTCCCTCTCCTCTGACTCCAAGTCTGCAGAAGGGACTTGATTTGAAAACATCACCTATTCCTTTTCCCCAGAGATGCTGCCTGACCCGCTGAGTTACTCCAGCATTTTGTGCCTATCTATTGTGCTGATGGGTGGGGCAGTCAAGGTGATGTATTTAAATATCAGGATGACGGAGAGGAACTCTATGGTGTCCTTATTTGCCTGCCACCCTTGCCTGTTATGCAGTCTATGCTGAGGGTTTTGCAAATATTATTAGATTAGCCTCATACGAAATTTACATGTAAAGAATAGTTGAAGGATAAAGTCGTGGACAGGAAAAGGCAAGAACAGCAGGGAACACCTGCACTTTCCTCTCCATGTCGAATATCATCCTGACATGGAAAAATGTCACCCTTTCATCATGTTTTTGAGGTTTAGGTCCTGGAGTAAATTAAGTGAAGGATAAAGTTGTTAATGGGAAATGGTACAGATGCTGTGCATGGCCATACATGATGGGAAACGTTTGGAAGCTTAAAAGTTCACATTTATTGTCACATACACCAATTAAGGTATAGTTACCATACAGCCATGCTAAGTGAAAAGAACACAATATACACAGCCACTTAAAATAAAATTTAACATAAACATCCCCCACAGCATTCCTCACTGTGATGGAAGGCAATAAAGTTCAGTCATCTTCCTCCCTTTGGGCCTGTTGAACCCTCCGTACTTGCCGACGTCCGATGTTCAAGCCCTCGCGTCGGGATGATGGAAACTCTGGTGTCGTGAAGAATTGGAACGCTCCATGGCATGGAACTCCCGAATCGGTCTCTTCTTACTGGAGACCGCGGGCTTCATGGTGTAAAGTCCACAAGCCCCTTGGTCAGATCTCTTCCTCTGGCAATCCTCGGCAAATGATCGCAGGCTCCGCAATGTTAAAGTCCGCATCCCTCCCGTGGCTTGAAGCTCCGGGCCGGTCTTCAGGAAAGACCACACATCTCCAAGTTGTTAGGCCGCGGGGAGGGCGGGGGTGCGGAGATGCGATACGTAGAAAAATTGCATCTCCGTCAAGGTAAATGACTGTTAAAAGGTTTCCCCCGATCCCATACCCTACCCCCCACATAAAAATAACCAAGAAAAATTGAAACAAACTTTTAAGACAAACTTAAAATAATAAAAACAGTAGAAGGGACATTCAGACTGTTGGCGAGGCAGCCATTGCGGTGGCACCACCCGGTGACTTATACTTCCAATGTAACCTGGCTTTAGCCAGATATAACCATGTAAATTTGGAATTCAAATTGATTTCCCATTCACTGGGATTGGCAAACCCTCAGTAAGAGTACAAGGGTAACTATGTTGAGCATTAGGAAGGCCAAAATATTGGCTGTTCTTCTGACAAGGTACAGTAGATCTGGCACACTGACCTTAATATTTCACAGAAGCACTGCAACCTTCTGAGTGTAAATGACAAATCATGCAGGTTCACAAACAGGCAAAAACTTAAAAAATTTAATATATTTCATGATTTTATTTTTCTGTATATTCCCCTATGCTCTAAATATTGTACAAATGTTTGGCTTGATTGTATGTATAGTACTAGTCCTCCCACTTCCCCCCATACCACCTCACCCCCCCCCAACACCACCCCACCACCCCACCTCCCCACCCCACTCCACCACCCCACACCACCCCACCACCCCACCCCACACCACCCCACCCCACACCACCCCACTCCCCCCCACACCACCCCCACCTCCCCCCCACACCACCAACCCCCCCCACCCCACCCAACACCACCCCACCCCAACACCAGTATATCTTCTCAATCTTCAAATTTGAAGTCTTTCAAAAATATGCTCAGATTCTCTGGCACTGCGATATAAAACTTTTTTCTTTAAATCCTGGGCTTTTTTGCATTTTGATTTGTCGAACCATAATAAAGAATAAATTCAATTAAATAATGAAATATATAATTTTTATGATAGACATACGAAAACAGAACTTCATGAACTTTGTAGGATCGTTTGTTTTCCAGAATAATGCCTTCATTTCGCATATTTTTGAATAATAGTTTTATTTCACACATTTTGTGGTATTAATATGTCCCAAGCTATCAAAAAACATAATCTGTTACTGTTGTTCACATTGGTCTTGAAAGGGAGACATAAGGACTGATGATCAAAAGTTTTGTCAGAAAGTCATAGCAGAATGACATTTGAATTGAAAGTCATTTCAATGCAGCGCAGAAACAGACCCTTTAGCCCAACTTATCCATGCGGACCAAAGTGTCCCATCGATGTGCTAGGGCAGCATGGTGGCGAGGCGGTAGAGTTGTTGCCTTACATTGCCAGAGACCCGGGTTCCATCCTTACCACGGGTGCTGTCTGTATGGAGTTTGTAATATTCTCTCCGTGACCTTCGTGGGTTTTCCCTGGGTGTTCTGATTTCCTCCCACACTCCAAAGACGTACAGGTTTGTAGGTTAATTGGCTTTGTCCCCAGTGTTTGTAGGATAGTGTTGGTGTGCGGAGATCGCTAGTTGGCGTGGACTCAGTGGGTTGAAGAGCCTGTGTCTGCGCTGTATATCCAAACTAAACTAAACTAAATCATGCTAGTCACACCTGCCCGTATTTGGCTCATATCTCCCTAAACCTTTCCTATCCATGTAAAGAGGTATATTTTATGGAGTGTATTAAAATGTCAAAAGGTTTGGCTGGGTAGTTGTAAATCTTAGCAGGCTGAACACTGCTAATGATGGACTGATTACAGTCACAAATGCGCAAGTTGCTAAAATTGTAGAAGTGTAGAGCTCTCAGAGCCTTGTTGAGCTGGAGGAGTTCAGAGATGTTCGAAGTGTGCTCAGATACTGCAGGTTTCTGTGTTTTAGTGTAGAGACACAGCGTTGAAACAGACCCTTCGGCCCACCGAGTCTGCGCCGACCAGCGATCCCTGCACCCTTGCACTATCTTGCACACACTAAGGATAATTTACAATGACACCAAGCCAATTCACCTACCGACTTGTACACCTTTTAAGTGTGGGAGGAAACTGGAGATCCCGGAGAAAACCCATGCAGGTCACGGGGAGAACGTACAAACTCCGTACGAACAGCACCCATTGTCAGGATTGAACTTGTTTCTCTGGCGCTGCAAGGCAGCAGTTCTACTGCTGCGACACTGTGCTGTCAGTGTGTTTTACTCTTTTGTTCAGTGGAAGTCACAATCTCAATTACAATGGACTTTTCGCAACTGATATTAACTGCATTAGGTTTCATGCCATATGGTTGTAAAAAAAAATTGTTTTATCAAGATAAAATCCTGTACACGATAATGAACCATTGTTATTTGTTGTTTTCCATTCATAGGGTGGAAAACATAGCAGTTTAAAATAAAATTAACTGCACAGCTGTTCAATTGCACTTCTAATAATGTTTCCAGAGGCAATTCTGTTCCATAATAACATTAATTTATGAGACAACTTTCGTGCAAACTGATTGCCTTCATGTTAATGTTTTCACAGAAATCATGAGGAATTGCAACGAACAGATGTTAAAATTATAACAAATAAATCCTGAACCTTTTTAAAGAGATTGTCTATCTAATAAAACATGTTTAACATTAGTTAGCTATGTCTCAGAAAGTATATTGTGGAAGAAATACATAAAAGCTTGTGGTTAAGTTCTTAGATGCCAAAGATGGTAAGGTAATGGAAAACACAAGTTTAGGGCAGCTAGAATTAAGGTTTTATTTTATGCAAAGCTGACAACAACCACAATAATTTGCATCAGCAACAAAGGACAGCCAACGTCTGAGTGCTTGGTTCATTTAAAATACAGTTAAATGCTACAAAACAGTGGAGTCTTTATAGAATGGCATCAACATGTTTTATTTGATCTTCTGAGTCATCAACCAGAAATTGTTGAAATGGTGCATGGTAAAGGATGATGTACTTAAAATATCAAAGGCAGATTCTGTCTCGTAAGAACTGAGGAATAACAGAGGCATTTAATTTAATTAATTTTCCAAAATGTGAATGGATCATTGGTCAGGCCAGTGGTTATTTCCCATTGCTAAGAGTGTTAAGGGCCTGTCCATTTACGCGACCTTCACAGGCGACCGCCGGCACCCGTCATAAGTCGCCAAAATTTTCAACATGTTGAAAATTCACCGGCAACCAGAAAGACGCTACAACTCTTTGGAGACCTCTCACAACCATAGGAGACCTCTCACGACCATACTGGCTGTATGGTCATAAGAGGTCTCCTATGGTCATGAGAGGTCACCTGCGACATGTCGCCAGGGGTCGCCTGTATGGTCGTGAGAGGTCTCTTATGGTCGTGAGAGGTCTCCAAAGAGTCGTAGCGTCTTTCTGGTCGCCGCTGAATTTTCAACATGTTGATAATTTCGGCGACCTATGATGGGTGCCGGCAGTCGCCTGTAAAAGTTGCGTAAGTGGGACAGGCCCTTAAGGTGAGCCATCTTCTGGATCAAGTACGGTCTGTCTGGTGAAGGGCCTCTCACAATGCTCTTTGACAAAGAGTTCCAGAATTTAGTTCCAGACTGACGATGAAGGATTTCCAGATCAGGATGGTGTGCAACTTGAAGGGGTACATGCTGATTGTGGGCGCTTAAACATTAATAAGGGAATTAGCGTCTTGCAGAGAATGGATTGAAGTTAACAATGATTGCAATCGTGGAGCGGAGACATTATTCTGTGGGGCTTGGAACAAGGTGCTAATCTTAGAATTGTTTCTGATAAGACAAGGGGCTGCAAAAGCTGTGTATCTGTGAAGTCTGGTACAGAGACATTTCGAGAGTAACTGTGAACAGTGAGGTGTCAGCCAGGTGCAAAGCAATTTAACCCCTGCAGCTCTCATCCTGGATAGTTGTATTCGAAGTTCGTCAATCCCCTTATATATATATATATATTGTCCCTAAGATAGTGTAGTGTGCGGCAGTCGCTGGTCAGCTCGGACTTGGTGAGCCATCGGGCCTGTTTTTGCACTGTATCTCCAAACTAGTCTAGCACCAATTCAACTTTTGCTTGCTTGTGTAATCTATATGATTGTGTCATCCAGTCTAGGCACATGAATTATGTGCTTTTGTATGGATCTCTGGAAAATGCATGCGAATGGACTGCTGTGACAGTTGGGGTGCGATGTGCCTCCTAGGTTAAGCTCTGATCAATTGATGTTCATGGATTTATTACTAAGACTTGACCTGTATGGGTAATGGACGGAACTGCCTCTGATAATGTGATATTGACTGCCAGAGGCTGCATTAGGTTTGTGTTCACTCAGGGACTAATACTAATGCATTGATTCAATTCCCAGTTAAAGTGCCAACTTCAGTATTTTAACATGTTTACGTTTGTTCTGACTTTGTTTTTCCACAAGAACTAATTTCAAGTCAAGAGGCTTGTCATTTAATCACTGAAGCTCCCTCACTGCTGTCAAGGCCAATTTTCACGATTAATTTTGACCACCTGTAGTTTTTGTGCACACCCCTTTACATTTTATTGGCATAAAAAAAATGTTTTATTGGCATAACATTATGTAACGCTTTGAAAATCAGGATTATTCTATCTTTAATTGTATGGAAGAAAGGATTGAAGACCCCTGTCTTTTGTTAATTTTGTTAATATTTTGTACATTTATTTTCTGTAATTTATCATCCAAGCTAGATCCACATTGTGCCAACCACAAATTGTTGGAGGGAACTCTGTGGATTTGAAGGGTGGGCGGTGGACTCCACCAGGCAGGGATTTAAAGTCTAAGATTGAAAAATATGCTCACTCAGGAAACAATGGTAATTTGCACAGAATGGCAAACTGTAGTCAGTGTTGGTCAGTGTGGGCAAGTTGAGCCGATACAGTTTCCACGCTGTATTACTCAATTACTCTAGATTCAGTCATGTTCAATGGTTCAATAGTACTTTATAGTCATGTGCCTAGATTCAGTGAAATTCTTTGTTTGGTATTCAATTTTGTAAAATCATGCTATACCATAGGCACTATCATACATAAGTGCATGAGTGCAATGATTGTAGTGTAAGAACAGTAGGCAGTGCACAACAAGTTGCCACGTTTCCACTGCACAAGCCCTTCAACTTTCATGTTTTTAAAAGTATAAAATCTTATCTTGGCCGTAAAGGCCCAACGTCCTTGCTGTGGCGTAGGCAGCATTGCAGGGCCTAGTTTGCACTGGTCTGGTGATGTTGTTGGTGTCCTCCACCTCTGTTCCCCGCTGCTCCACCACTCCGTGCTCCTGGAGGCTGCGTCCGATCCGTGCGCTGAACCTCTGCAGGGCCTCCAGTGGCGCCCGATACCTGCCACCCCGCCCCCCCGGAGACACAAGGAACAGCAGATAGACGCAACGTGCTGGAGTAACTCAACGGGACAAACAGCATCTCTGGAGAGAAGGAATGGGTGTCGTTTTGGGTCGAGACCCTTCTTCAGACTGGGAGTCAGGGGAGAGGGAATCTAGAGATATGGAAGGGTCAGGTGTGAAAATGACAGATCAAATCAGATGAGAATAGTTCATTGTTAACTGAGGGAAGGTGATAACGAGGCCTACTATCAGTAATATTTAATCGGGAGGATAATAGAACTATAGATGCTGGTTAATAAAAAAAGACAAAGTGTTGGTGTAACTCAGCAGGTCAGGCAGCAACTCTGGAGAAGATGGATAGGTGAAGTTTCAGGATACTTCTTCAGATCTGGGTCCCAACAGCAACATTAATAGGCTGCAGCACTGTCACAATTGACCAGTTGGAAACCCACCCATGGCAAAACAAAGTCAGGGGCTGAAATTACGATGGTTGGTAAGTAACTCCTGAGAAGATTTTATTTTGCCATCAATAGATTTCCAACTGGTCAATTGTGTTGGTGCTGTGGCCTATGAATTGCATTGGTACTTTCTGGGTAAGTTGTATTCGGACCATTCAGAGTACTTGCCCTCAACCATAAGCATTTGTGAAGATCTGGTATCACAAACCTCTGAGCTGCATTGAATGTTCAAGAAAAACATTTGAACAAAAATAAGAAGCCGGAGTGTTTCTCCGTACAATTCATTAATTCTATTCTCAATCAGCAAGAACATGACTGAACTTTTACACGGACTCCATTTTGCCGTTGCTTCCTGAGTGAATACGTTTTTCAATCATGGACTTTGATCTCTGGATGGAGAATTTTCAGGTAGGAAATCATCCTCTCAGAATTCAATATATTTCATGATTACTTCTCATTCTTCCAAACTCCAGAGACTATAGGCACATTCTATTTAATCTTGTCTCATTCAGCAGTCTTCTCATCTCACTTGAGTGAACATTTGTGTCCACTTTAAGTAAGTTTATCTCTCCTTGCGAAAGGAGACCGATTGTGTACAGTGTGCTGCAATGTCACCAATCGTTATGTAGTTGAATAAGAGATTCTTATTCATATTTCAACCATTTTTATGAAATGTTGTTGCCTGGGTAATTATTGTTGAACTCCAGGTGAACACTTTTTCTTCGGAGTATAAAGGGCACTATAACCTTCATGAATACTAATTTGCACTAGCCTCTCATCCAATTCCCACCAGAGGATAGCTTCCCCTTTCTCAACATAATACTTGATCTACCTCCTTTTTGCCCTATCACTCAAATGGTTTATGGCCATTTGTAACTTTATCTCTACTTTGCTGCTACTTTCCCCACTTAGCAGGCTTATCATAGGCCTTCTTGACTACTCCATCTACTTGTCTTCACTTTCAGGTAGCTATGGACTTGAACCCCAAGATCCCTATGTACATCAATGCTGTTAAAGCTCATGACATTAATTGTATACTTTCCCCCTTATATTTGACTTCCCAAAGTGTAACATCTCATACTTATTCGGATTAAACTTAATCTGCCATATAACCTGCTGTATACCTTGACAGCCTTCCACAAAACCCATTGACCCCAGCAATCCTGGTGTAATCTGCAAACTTACTAACCAACCCGTCTATGTTGACGTTCACGTCATTTATGTATAAACAGCAGAGGTAAAGTGTATTTGTGGTACTTATTGGCACATGCCTCTAACTTTACAAATACGTTTTTATCTAGTACAGCGGTTACAAAGAAGGCCGGCTAGCCAGAAGATGCATAATTGAAGGCATTGACAATGTAAGTTGGGCCAGGAACTGCTGACAATGAGCCTGTGAGCCCAGAGGGAACCATCAGGTAGATGCATTTTGGGCAATACAACATGGATGTTGGGAATACATAGAAACATAGAAACATAGAAATTAGGTGCAGGAGTAGGCCATTCAGCCCTTCGAGCCTGCACCGCCATTCAATATGATCATGGCTGATCATCCAACTCAGTATCCCGTACCTGCCTTCTCTCCATACCCTCTGATCCCCTTAGCCACAAGGGCCACATCCAACTCACTCTTAAATATAGCCAATGAACTGGCCTCAACTACCCTCTGTGGCAGAAAGTTCCAGAGACTCACCACTCTCTGTGTGAATACGATGAAGATCAGATGTGCAGGCATCTGTCCTCATGTTCTGCCCAGCCAACCTAGTTAGAGCTGCTGCCTCACAGAGTGTTTTATTGTCATATGTTCCGAAATGGAAGAATGAAATTATTTATTTTAGTACTTTTAATTCTTTAGTAGACACCATGAACAAAAAGAAGTTCAATCAAAAACAAACTAAGAAAGCTCAGGTTGCATCCTGACCTCGGTCTGTGTAGTTTGCACGTTCTCCCTGTGACTGCGTGAATTTTCTCTTGGTGCTCCGATTTCCTGCCATTTCTCAAAGGCATGCGCATTGAAAGGTTAATAAATGGGATTACATAGAACAAGCATGAAGGGGTGATCGATGGTCGATGAGGTCTCCGTGGACCAAAGGACCTTTTTCCATTCCAATCAATTCTTCCAATCAATCAATTTAAATGGTGTCACCAACCCCCATATAAAAAGCCAGTTTCAATAAAGTTTTCATTCATTTCAATTATATTTATACTTCTAATTGATGGAAATGTTCAGTTTTTACTCTTTTTCACTACCTGGCTTTTCTCCGGGATCTCCACTTTCCTCCCACACTCCAAAGATGTACAGGTGCTATCATTGGCGTGGTACAATTGTAAAATTGTCCTTAGGTATGTAGGATAGTGTAAGTTTAGTTTAGTTTAGAAATACAGTGCAGAAACAGGCCCTTTGGCCCACCGGGTACGCACCGACCAGCGATCCCCTCAAATTAACACCATCCTACATGCACTAGGGACAATTTTTACATTTAATAAGCCAATTAACCTACAAACCTGTACGTCTTTGGAGTGTGGGATGAAACCGAAGATCTCGAAGAAAACTCATGCAAGTCATGGGGAGAACGTACAAACTCTGTACAGGCAGCACCCGTAGTCGGGATCGAACCAGGGCCACCGGCGATGCAAGCGCTGTAAGGCAGCAACTATCCCTTTGCGCCACCATAAGTGTGCGGGGATCCCTGATCAGCGCAGACTCGGATGGCCAATGTGCCTGTTTGCATGCTGTATCTCTAAATTATACTAATCCAAAGGGTTGCACTGGTGATGTTAACTTTGGATTGTAAAATGCATGCATGTAAACCATTTATGCATCTGCTGGGCTGGCGAAGGGGTGGGTTGCAATTTGCGTGATCCAGCCCGATGATTCACACCAGCATCCTAAAGGAAATTAAACTGGCGGGATTGCAAAATTGTTTGTTCTAAAAGGCTAACTCACTTACAAGCTGTTAACTTGTCAACTGTGAGGATTGCAAACCTCAAATTTAATCTTTCCAAAATAGTCTTGACCTTTGGGCAAAACCTTAGGCTGCCAGAATAAAAAGAACCAGCTGGTACAGATGTATTGCAGTGTACTAATTAGCAGTTTTAATCTGGATAGAATCATTTATGCCATCAATTAATGCCTATAATTAATGTCAATTAATAATAATAATCTTAATCTTCAAAAATTATTAATAATAATTCATGTCATAGAAGCAGAATTAGGCCATTCAGCCCATCGAGTCTACTCCATCCTTCAATCATGACTGATCTATCTTTCAACCCCATTCTCCTGCCTCCTCCCTGTAACCTTTCACACCCTCACTAATCAAGAATCTGTCAATCTCCACTTTAAAAATACCCAATGACTTGGCATCCACCGCCGTCTGTGGCAATGAATTCTACAGATACACAACCCTCTGACTAAAGAAATTCCTCCTTATCTCCATTTTAAAGGGGGTTCCTATTATTCTGAGGCTGTTCCCTCTGGTCCTCAACACTCCCAGAAGTGGACACATTCTCTCCACATCCACTCTATTCTATGCCATTCACTATTCAGTAAGTTTCAATGAGATCCTCCCTCATCCTTCTAAACTCCAGTGAGTACAGGCACAGAACCTTCAAACACTCATTATACGTTAACCCAATCATCCACGGGATCAATCTTGGAAACCACCTTTGGACCCTCTCCAACGCCAGCGCATCCTTCCTTCGATATGGAGCCCAAAACAGGTCACAATACTCCAAATGTGGTCTGACCAGTGCCTTATAAAGCCTCAGGATTACATCCCTGCTTTTATATTCTAGTCCTCATGAAATGAATGCTAACAATGCATATGCGTTCCTCACTACCAATTCCTCTTGCAATATACCAATTCCTTCTCTTGCAATAATCTCAATGTTTAACTTCATTATTCCACTGCTGAACTTTGGCTGTAATGGTGTAGAGGGTCTAGCATTCTATGCTTTTTGTTTAGCAGCAAAGTCTCAAATTTCATCTAAGTTCCTTTCCCAATTAAATGCAATATCTCAGATGGAGCCGAGAATGAGGAGTGGTAATGGTAGAATGGTAATTACATTTGGGCTATCGATATTGCTAATGAATTTGTAAATTCAAAAATGAGTCACAAATTCTGGATGCATTATTTAATAATGCTTTTAAAAAGACAATCTATATCGTGCAGCTTTTTGAATTATGCTGCTTGCAATTTTCCAAGTAATTCTCCATCAATGCAATTCATCTAGATCTTAAGTATAGTAGAATCTAACATTCCATTCCATATAAAAAACAGAATTTGATTATATTTGCAGCACTTTACAATTTTTAATTAATATTTAAATTATGCAAAATTAAGAAAATTTCCATTTCACTCTCCCTTCATCGCAAATGTCTTTGGATTGTGTGTGGCTATTATGTTATGTACCTCAGGCAGCATCTGTGGAGAACATGGATAGGCGATATGTCGGGTCTGGACCCTAGAGATACTGCCTGAGTTATTCCAGCACTTTGTGATTTTTTTCAAAACCAGTATCTGCAGTTCCTTGTTTCTATCTTTGTTATGTGCCTAAATGTACATATTGCCCTCCACATGCAAGGGAGGGAGACCAGCCATACAAAGTTATAAAGTCTTCCCAGCTTCCTCATTTTTCACCCTCTGCTCTGATCGACAGCCCTTTGTAACTATTGCTTTACTTCGGAGTTGCTTTATATCGTCGACGCATGCGAAGCGACAGGCAGGGAGGAGGGTCGCTCCTCCACCAGAACGGACCTGCAGGTATGGAACAACTAACCTGAGGTCAGGTTTTTCTTTCAGGGACTCTGTGGGACAGAGTACCCCACCAAAGGGCTGCCTCGAAAGACTGACTGCGGACCGCGGACCGCGGACCGCGGGCAGTCAGCGGCGGCAAAAAACGTCACTACAAACCCGGAAGTCGGGCAGGCCCGTTGACCCGGCAGGGTCCGGGCTCAGAGACTCGCGGGTAGCGACGGCAGAGCGGCAGCCCCGACTTAACGCCACTACAGCCCGCAGGAACGTCAGACTGACGGCACAACGACCCGGAAGTCGGGCAAGCCCGTTGACTCGGCAGGGTCCGGGCCCGATACTCCCTCATGGAGCGGATGGGGAGCACGAGCTCCAACGTGACACACTCCAGTAGGAGTCTGGTCACCGTGGGTCTCTTAGTAGACCCACGGCAGTACCCTTTACAGGGCTGCCAAATGTTCACCCTCTTCCTGGGGAGCATAAGGAGTCAGGTCTGGGCTGACTCTGAAGAGGGGGTGTTGGCAGAACATGTTAGGGGTGCAAGAAGAGGAGCTACTCAGGATGGCATCCAAGTGGCGATGCCCTCACAAAAGGGGCTACCATTGTCAACAGGCAGCCAGTGTAAATTACTCAACAACTCATCTAGCTCCAGGAATCTGTATTTCCCTCAATGTGCCTGCGGTAAATCCTCAAACTACTGGCCTCGGGTATTACCAACTTTGCCAAGTCAGTCACAGGAGCAGCAGGAAGCTCTGGCACTCTCCTGTATGGTCAATTGAGATCAACTGTTTCAGGAAGAATGCCATCCGACCTACACTAAACCCCAAGTTCGCGGGGTTGTGTAGAACCAGCAGTGCACAGCCGCCTACTCTGCTTTGGGGACAACCTGCCCAAACAGGTAAAAGACCTCGACAAAGAGACAATAGCCGTCGGCATGATTAAGGTGCCGGCCGCTACCAGGTCCTCACATATTTGGCGGCAGCACCCCTACGCATCCACCAGCAGGCTACGTTATCACACCAAAAGAAAATCTGGTGAAAGCTCGAAGGCCGTACAACTTACACAAAGGTCTTTTTCAGGCCATGTCCCAGGACGGCCTTCCTGGAAGATGCGCCAACCCCACACCACAACGCTTCCACCTCCCAGGAATCAAGAAATGAGAAAACCAACACAGCACTACTGGTAACCATGGAGGTAGGTGGGTCTGGTTGCCTTCCGAACATAGCATGTGTAACTTCTTCACAGGTTGGGGAAAGGTTACACTTGTACATGGAATAACTTCTGATTTTTCATACTGCACAGTATTTAGCGATACAAAATTGAATTTGGTGACAAACTCCTCCTTTCCGGTTCAACATGCACCTAGCCAAAAGTTTGTGCTTTCACAAAAAGAGAAAGTGGAAGGTAATATGGAACTGTTAAAACTATATACAAAAGGAGCTATAGAGGAAACCAAACATGAGTCTCTTGAGTTTGTATCAAACATCTTCACCTAAAACAAAAAAGATGACGGATGCCGCATCATTTCATTTGACACAACTGAATACTTTGTGCAGTACACTCACTTAAAAATTGAAACATTTTTGTTATTGCTAAAACTTGCCAGTTTCCAAGGGGTGCTTCACTACTCAGAACAAATTGACAAAGATCACCGCAGATATTTGAAATTTATCTGGATGGGAGCTCTGGCAGTATAAAGCGCTGCCTGTGGATTAACATCAGCCGTAGACTGTTTCCAAAAATATTGAAACCAGCTTTGGCGTTTCTTCGGAAACAAAAAACATATTGTCATAGCATATCTAGATTATATCTTATTGTGGGGATAACCTTGGAATTGGCTAAAATCGGGGTTTATTATCCATCCTTAAGTTAAATGACTTCCGGTAACTATGGATTTGGGATTCACGATTCACTCTGTTCATATGTCTGTCACCTTGCCAAAGGACAAATCAACAGACTTGATAGAGGCATATAACGGCCTAGTTTGTGTCAGTAAACCACTTATTCGGCAAATAGCCAGGGTAATTGGGAAGCTCGTGGCTGCGTTTTTACCAGCCACAATTTGGACCCTTCCATTACCAAAATCTACAAAGGGCCAAAACTACAGCACTCAAAACACCATGCTGACCATTTTGACAGACTAGCCAAAGCAAATTGGAAATTACAATGGTGGGTTAGCAATGTTCAACATTGCTCTAAATCCCATCACAGTCACAAACCCTTCGGTTGTGTTACAAACTGACTCCAGCACTTACGGCTGGGGAGCAACCAATACCACCTCCAGTTGCGGTGGCAGATGGAATACACATGAGTTAACCTTACTTCAGGGTATCAATCATCTAAAGATGTTGGGAGCATTCGCGGACTTTGAGCTTACTTTTCAGACATGCATCATCTGCATGTTCGCCTACAAATTGATAATACCACCGTGGTGACATACATTAATCGTATGGGTGGAATTAAGTCGATATCTTGTGATGAATTGATCAATACAATCTGGCACTGGTGCATAGAAAGAAACATTTGGATATCAACTACTTACCTTCCGGGTAAGCTCAATACAGTGGCGGACGCCAGGTCACGCAAATTCAATGACAACACCAAATGGATGTTGGACCACCAGTTATTTACTGACATTATAGCTCGGTATGGAACGCCAGATATCGATTGATTTGCATCAAGACTTAATCACCAGATACCAAAGTATGTTGCATGAGAATCAGACCTTGGGGCAGTAGCAATGGACGCATCTCGCTGCACTGGGGTGGGGGGGGGGATTGATTTTTCTATGCATTTTTCCGCCCTTTTGTGCCTCATTAGTCGGGTCTTGCGGAAAATTCAACAAGACTCCGCATCAGGTATTTTGGGAGTACTTGATTGGCCTACTCAGCCATGGTACCCTGTGGGACTCGACATGGTCAGAGCAATGGATTCCGATCTCCAAACGCCCGAGTTTGCTGGTAAACCTGTGACAAGGGAGAGTCATCCATGCCATGACATGCCAAATCTCGCACCCAATGAACCCATTGGGTGCGAGATTTGGAAAAGACCTCTCCTGGAATTTGGGCTGTTGGACCAAACCATGAATATCATCGCAGCATCATGCAGAGAGTCCACCAGGAAACAATACCTCACCCACATCAAAAAATGGGAGGTATTTTGTACCAGGACAGACACAACTTACAACACAGCCACCATCACAGTGTGCTGGAGTTCCTGGTAAGTCTACACTTCGATAAAGGCTTGAATTATAATGCCATCAATTGCCAACAAGTGCCCTATCCTCACACCTGGATAAGAACTAGAACACCATGGAGGAGTATCTCACTCTCTGGTGTCAAAACTCATGAGGGGATTTTTAACACAAATTTCCCCGGGCCTCAATATACCCGGACCTGGGATATTGGCATTGTCCTGACCTATTCAGAGATTGGGCACCAGCCACGTCCCTCTCACTAACACGTATAAAATAGTAATGCTGATGACACTTGTAACGTCGCAGCGGGTCCAGTCTCTGCACAAACTAGACTGGACACCATGGTAACATCCCAAAATAAGGTAACCTTTCACATTTATGAGTTACCTAAACAAACCAGGTCTGGGTCATCTGGCCTCAATTTGGAGTTCCTGGCTTATCCCGTAGATAGACGCCTATGCATAGTGAACCACCTCCTCCATTAACTGGAGGTCACCAATAGTCTCAGGGGAACGGAAATGGCTCTATTGATAAGTTCAAACATCCTCATCACAGAGTACCGTGCAGACCATATCAAGATGGCCCAGGGTGGTGTTACATGCAGCAGGGGTGGACACTGATATTTTAAGTCATTCCACCAGGGCTGCAGCTACATTGTGCAGCGAGGGTGATGGAAGTCCCTATGGGCCACGCCCTTGTAACGGCGGGTTGGTCTAATGAAACAACTACCAGCGGTTATAACAAACCTGTGGCGACGCCTAAGATATTTACAGACACTATTTTAGGTTCTGTATTATAATTTTCCCCCAAATTAGCGGTTATTATTATTATTTTTGAATAATACATTGTTTTTCAGCACTGTACAAGTCTGAAATACATTAACATACTTCCTCCATTGGTTATTATGGGAGTGTGTGAGCATGGACTCGTTTTCCAGGGCATGAAATCACAGAGCTTTGAAATCTTCACAAAGTCACTCACATCACTCCGAAGTAAAATAGTAAGATTAAACGAAAACTTGCCAGTTTGAAGTTTGATCCTTATTTTATGAGGAGTTACGATGAGGGATTTTGTGCCCTCCGCTCCCAACCTTCTATTATAAGGTCAACTGGTATGTTAGTTCTCTTATCTTACTATCTTCAGTCAACTCTACTATCTGTGATTTCACACCGCTGCTTTGAAGAATGTCGCGCATGCGTGCTGGCGGGGTCTTCACGAAATCCCTCATCGTAACTCCTCATAAAATAAGGATCAAACTTCAAACTGGCAAGTTCTCATTTAATCTTACTATTATAAACTATATATTACAGCCCTTTGTAACTTGTTTTTTAAACATTTTGGATATTCAATATTTGCATAATTGTATTCCAAAAGAGGAGGGATAAAAGTTTAAGACATCGAGACCCATTTTCAGGTTGATTGAAATCAAAGCAGGTTTTTTGGTGAACGTGACATGACTAGTTTATAATGTTATACTATTATTAAAGACATCTTCCCCACTGTAATCAGATTCGTGATCAGACGTCTTATACGCTATGGGAAAATTCCCATTCTTCTAATCTACCTTCTTGCGGCTCTTACATTTTTTGTAATCACACTTTCTCTAATGCTCTAATACTATATTCTGCACTGATTACTTTCATACTCATACTCTTTCTTGTACTCATGTACACAATGCTACCTGATGTACTCGTGTATGGTACAATTTGCTTGGATAACACACAAAGCAAAGGTTGTTATTGTATCTCAATACACATGACAATAACAAACCAATGCCAAAACCAACACAGCAACATCACACTGAAATTACCACTTATAGGATATTGTACGATGCTTTAGGGCTGGTATGGATTGAAATGTCAGAGTCCCTTGATGGTCCCTTGATAGTCTATGAATTAGTCCAGGAATCCTTCGCCTAAACCATACATTTGTCGTCAAATATTTCTGGGTTTTTTTACAACAACATGAGGTTTGCACAAGTGGCAAATATATAATGTACTTGCTTTTGATTGTAATTTACTGTATACATTCATTCATGCTAAACAGAGAAAAGATCTACACCAGAAATTGCCCTAAAACAGCATGGAGATTTTGTCAACCACAGATCAAATTCTGTGTGTTGATATTTGACTGTCAATCCACCCACAAATGAGGCAACATGATTTTCTTTTGTGCTAAACTAATTGTAAGCAGGGCCCTGGCTTTCTAAATGTTTTTCATGTTTTAATGGAGATGCACTGGCCTAAACTGCACATCACTGGTATTTCTACTTTTCCCTGAAACTTAGAGTCATAGAGTCATGTGGCATAGAAAACAGGCCCTTTGGCCCAACTTGCCCACACCGACCAACCTGTCCCATCTACACTAGTCCCATCTGCCAGCATTTGGCCCATCTCCCTCTAAGCCTTTTCTATCCACGTACCCGTCCAAATGTTTCTTAAACGTTGTGACAATACCTACAAAAAAACATATTTTCTAACAACTTCATCATCAAATCTTTGAAGCAGCATATCATTTGAATTAAGTTTCACTTTATTTTGTGTTTAACTATGCTCCATTTATATTAAAGAATACAATATCTAATAAAGAAGGAAGATACACAATAGTGGCAGGAGAAATTTATTCCACTCCACTGACTCTGATAAATATTTACGTTCCAAACTTTGATAATCCCCAATTTTTAAAGAAAATTATGGATCAAATAGATGAGTATAATTTTCAAAATGTAATACTGGGGGGGACTTTAATTGTGTTATAGATTCATACTTAGACAAATCAACAACATTTAGGAAGGGTAGTGCTAAATCCAAGTCTAGTGAATTCTTAAACACATATAAAAAACACTAATATAATGGATTTATGGAGAATAACTAACCCAACTGGAAGGGGATATTTGTTTTACTCATCAGTACACAAAACTTATTCAAAAATGGATTATTTTTTAGTGGACTTAAAACTAATACCATATATGATTAATCCTAAATACCATAACAGTATTATTTCTGATCACTCCCCACTGACTTTTACTTTAAAACTTGAGGGAATGCCAGGTACAATTTTTTTTTTAGAGATTTAACACACAAATAGCTAACGACTCACAAGGTTACGAGTATTTAAAACGACAAATTAAATTTTTTTTTGAAATAAATGAGACTCCAGGGATTTCACCGTCCTTATTATGGGAATCTTTTAAGGCATTCATTCGTGGAGTTATAATTTCATATCAAAGTTTTCTAAATAAAAAAAACAGGACAGAACAAGGGACATTAGAAAAGGAAATTAAATTATTAGAATTAGGAAACGCAAAATACCCAACCATAGATAAACATAATAAGATAACATTACTGAAATTTAAACTTAATTGAATATTATCGGCAAGAGTAATAAGATTATTTCAGATCACAAAACAAGTACAATTTGAATTTGGGGATAAACCACATAAACTTCTAGCATGACAATTGAAGAAGCAAGAAAAGGAAAAAACAATTAGTAAAATCAAATCAGAGAACTTTACCTAAGGACATTAACAAAAGGTTTGCTCAATTTTATCAAAATTTATATACATCTAAAACTAACATTGAAGACAATAAAATTATATATTTTTTAGATAAGTGTAACTTGCCACAATTGGCTATCTTAGAACAAGAGGAATTAGGAGCCCAGATTACAAGTGAAGAAATAAGAGAAACAATAAAAGAATTGAAAAATGGAAAGACTCCAGGGCCTGATGGTTTTAATAATGAATTTTATAAAATATTTCAGGAGTTAATGGTCCCACGATTACTTAAATTATACATGTATGCTTTTACCGATTAGAAATTACCAGAATTTAGCAGAATCTACAATTACGCTTATACCAAAGAAAGATAAAGATCTAGAAGATCCGGGCTCGTATAGAGCTATATCACTTTTAAATACAGACCAAAAAACTTTAGCAAAGATTTTAGCAAGAAGATTGAGCAAATATATTAATAAATTGATAAACCAGGACCAAACAGGGTTTATACCCAAAAGACAATCATTTAACAATTTGAGAAGACTTTATAATATAATGTATTCACATAAAGGGGAAAAGGAAGACTTATCAGTTATATCTTTGGACGCAGAAAAAGCATTTGATCAGGTAGTGTGGCAGTATTTATACATAGTACTCCAAACTTTTAATATGGGAGATAATTTTATTAGATGGGTAAAATTATTATACGTTAAACCAACAGCAAGAATATTAACTAATAATACGTTGTCTCAAAAATTCCAACTATCACGGGGCAATAGGCAGGGATGTGTTTTATCACCTCTGCTATTTGCCCTTATGATAGAGCCACTGGCTGAAAGGATTAGAACTCATCCGAATATTCAGGGATATAATTCTAAGGACTCTAATAATAAAATTTCATTATACGTGGATGATATACTTTTATATATTAGAAATTCAGAAACAAGTATCCCGAACGTATTAAATGTAATAGAGGAATTTGGTTCCTTTTCTGGATATAGAATAAATTGGAATAAAAGTGAAATTATGTCATTACATCCTCAGAAAGCGAATCATCTATTAACATTTCCATTTAAAATTGCAACGGAAAAATTTAAGTATTTAGGTATTCAAGTTACCAGAAGATATAAATCATTATTTAACGCTAATTTTAGTCCTCTGTTAAATAAATTGAACGCTTTGATTACGTTTTGTAAAATGCTCCCACTATCATTAATTGGCAGAATAAATGCTATAAAAATGATAGTGCTACCACAAATATATTTATTTCAATCCATACCAATATATATACCAAAATATTTTTTTAAAAACTAGAGTCTAATATTACTCATTTTATATGGGACTACAAAGCACATAGAATTAAAATAAATCATTTGTGTAAACCTAAAGATGTAGGGGGACTTGCACTGCCTATATTTTTATATTATTATTGGGCAGTGCATATTAAGAATATTATTTATTGGTTGGATTGTCCTTCTCAACAGATGGGATGGATAAGAATGGGAAAACAGGATCATTTTCCTTATGATTTAGGAGCGATCCTCTTCTCCCAGATAAAATTGAATAATATATTATATAAGAAGAATCCAATTATACACAATATAATTCGAATTTGGAAACAAATAAAATTAAATTTAAAATTAAGAAACTTATCTTCATTAACACCAATAGTGAATAACCCGGTATTTAAACCATCTATTATGGATAAAACATATAGACAATGGGAAAGACTGGGAATTAAAAAGTTGGGTGACATGTATGAAATGGGAAATTTATTATCATTTCAATAATTAAAATCAAAATTTAATTTGAATAATAACCAATACTTTAAATATTTACAGATATGTGACTATAAAAAAATATATACCAAGATTACAGAATATAACGATAGACCCACTGGAAGAAGCAGTGAATATTAAGGCGGACTCACAAAAATTAATATCATATCTTTATAACAGTATTCTTAATAGAGAATTGCCTTCAACAGAGGCAATTAGAGAAGACAGGGAAAAGGATTTAATGATAAAAATTTCTAAAGAAACATGGGAGTGGTATTTGATATATATACATCAATGTTCGATTAACTCTAGACATAATTTAATTCAATTTAAAATATTCCACAGACTATATTAATCAAAAGTTAGCTTGAATAAATTTTATTCAAATATCTCACCAATTTGTGATAAATGTCTTTCTCAAACTGCCAATGTTACACACACTTTTGTTTCTTGCATAAAACTTCAAAGTTTTTGGTGTGATATATTTGATATATTCACTAGTTTAAGATAAAAATGGAACCTAGCATGGAAATGATTATCTTTGGAGATGTAAATAAAATAAATATATCCCAAATCTCATTTTTTAATTATGGTTTAATAATAGCGATAAAACTCATACTTACATTTTGGAAAAAGGCTACTATACCAACACTCAAAATGTGGATTGGTAATATGTTGGAAACGGCACATTTGGAAGAAATGAGACTCTTCCTAATAGAAAAAAAGACCAATTCTTAACAAGTTGGTCTCCATTTATTGAACGTGTGGAATCATGCGGTGTAATATCATCATAAAATTAAAAATTCTGGATTTGACTGAAAATTGATTAAGAATATTAAAAAAAAACATCGACTGGTTGCATGGGAGAATCTCCTTTCTGCTTTACTTTCTCACATTTCTTTCTTCACTCTACACTCACTAGTCTATTCTTCACTCTTCACTACTTCTTTCTTTCTCATTTCTTTCTAAAAAAAAATGTTGTTAAAAAAAAATGAAGTTGTACAAATAATGTTTTAATAATTCTGGGAACCTGTAAAAAGGTACCATTAAAATCTAATGTACTTACTTCTAATAAATAAAATTAAAAAAAAAAAAACCATGCTCAAATTTAATTGAATGTATATTCAGAAACTATAAGCAGATTAATTGCAAGAAAACTTGATTCACCTGTGATCAAACCAATTAGTGACTTCCGGCGGCATCAATGGTGGGGTGAGAGACGCTCCTGTTTTGCTCTGCTCCCGAAAGAATGTTTTAATGTGCTAAAATATGAGCTGGAAGATGGGGGAGTTCTAAAATATACTACCGGAGCTGCTATTTAATTGTGTGTTATCAGAAACTCTGCTGATAACAGAGAATAACGGCAGTTTTAAATGAAAAAATGGAATCCTCGCCAGAAGCCTGTAAAACCTGCTTCAAGACCTGCCACAAGAGACAACTTGAAAAAACTTGGAAAGACTCCTCAATCCCCTCAAGCATCAGCTGGAAGCTCAGAAGAAGAAGCTGACTTTCAAAATCTTTCTATAGAAATGACCTCAATGGGGGAACAAAGAGTGCATATGGAACAATTGGAAAAGTCAGTAATAAATTCAGTCACTGAAGTTATTTCTCAAGTGATACAAGATGGGAATGTCGCGCTGGACAAAAGCCTCTCTGAAAAAATTAAACAAGGTAATGATACACTGATGGGGAAAATTGATGACTTAACCAAACGTGTTATTGAGGAGGATTTAAACAAAAAAATTAAGCGGGTTGATAAGGACGGTAATAAAAAGCTGGACGCAATGTTAAAGTCTACTGAGGCTGCTATGGAAGGGATGGATAATATCATAACTGAGATGGCTAAGGAGATAAAGAGACCAAAAAAGGAACAAGAAAGCACTGAGAGGAAGCTTGCTAAAATGAAGCATAAACGTACGGACTTGGAAGCAAGAAGACAAAATCTGAGGATAGTTGGAGTAAGAGAAGGAAAGGAGAGTGGGAAAACTTTCAGGAGTTTGCTGTCAACTTACTCAAACAAGTGCTTAAGCTGCCTGAAGCCCCGAGAATAGATATGGCTCACCGGGTCCGACGTAAGGTTCAAGCAAGCCCAACTGCCCCCCCCCCCCCCCCCAGACAGATTATTCTGAAATTCTATGACATTTCAACCCTGGAAGGAATTATGAAAAAAAATCCATATGGTGTGAATTTGATGTTTGAAGAAGACAAGCTAAGATTCTTCTGTGATTTTCAAGCTGAAGTCATGGAATAGAGGGACAAGTTTACAAACATGAGAAGGCTACTGAAAGAGGTCTCGGGAGTAAGATATGGGATAGTATATCCCGCGAAATTGAGAATTACTTATAACCATGTTGAACGTGCATTCACGGATCCAGAAGAGGCATTTAATTATGCACAAAGTATCACAAAGGAGGACTACTGATTATGAGAAATGACGAAGAAAGAACTGTGTTTCTTTTTTTTTAACATACAAAAATACTGCTCTGATTAAGATGGAGAACTTTTCTCGAGCCGTTGTCTAGACATTTTAACTTTGGAATGTTAAATCAAGGTCGGATTTTATGTTTCACTTCAACAAAGGATTGACGAAGAAAAATTGTGGCGGGGAAAATAACTTGAGAATGTGGAAAAATATTATCAGTGGACTTGTATATAGAAATTTATGATTTAAGAAACACACAATTACATACTAACATAACATATAATTAATAAAATTGTGTAATATTAAGGCATAGCTTAATAATGGCTGATGTTTATTTCATGATGTTAATTACTTGCTAAATATAAGAATAACAAGTTAAATATGATTGATAAGTATTAATAACATACTAACAAATTATATGGATATAGTAGATTTAGTCTAAATTGCGTGCAAAGAGGGGGGAGGAGACTCAGAGGCTTGGAAGTTACCCAAGGGTCTTAATCTGGTTAACCCCTTGGAACCTGATGGTGTCTGATACAAAAGTTTGAGACTTAATTGTAATAGAGCTAGGCATATCAATAGATATGGATATATAATTAACATAATTACTGTTATATCTAAATATATACTTGGAAACTCTTTTTTATTTTGTTTTTTCTCTTTGAAGATATATTTCTAATCAATCTATTGGAGTGTGTTTTATTTTATATATATATTTCTGGACTTTGTATCGCTCTCTCTTCCAATTAATAATAACTGGTCAAGGGAGCAGAGTGAAACATATAAAAACATCTACGGAAGTCAATTAGAATTTTTCTACCACCTGTTGGTGGTCTGTTTTTAATTATAATATCTTTATTTTTGGATATTATAATATCACTTTTTGTTTGTTAAGTATCTTTTCACGACTACACTTTCTGGTCTTTTTCAAGGTCTATTCTGAAGGCGAGATGCCAACAAAACATAACAGCTGGGGATGACCATCCTCCACCTAGAGTTATGAGGTTCTTGGTTGCACCATATGAAGTAAAGGTATTAACATGATTCATAATGCAAAACGATAAACAAAAGAAAACTGGAGGAATCACATTCTGCAGTTGGAATATAAGGGGCGCTAATGAACCAATTAAAAGGGGTAAGATCTTTGCCCAATTAAAAGCCTTAAACAGTGACATCATTTTCTTACAAGAGACGCATTTGAAATATCAAACACAGATAAGATTGAAGGTAAATTGGATTGGGCAAACATACTACTCTTCATTTACTTCTAAATCTAGAGGTACGGCTATTATAATTTGTAAAGGTATACCATTTAAATTAAAGAATACCATAGCAGATAAAGAGGGGAGGTACGTCATAGTCACAGGATTTATTCTACTCCACTTACTTTGATAAATATTTATGCTCCTAATTTTGACAACCCCAATTCTTTAGTAAAATTTTGGATACAATTACAGAACTTAACTATCAAAATGTGATAATAGGGGGAGATTTGAATTGTGTTTTAGATCCATATCTGGATAAATCAGCAAAACAAAAAAGGATTAACATAAAATCTAATACTAGTGAACTCCTAAATACATACATGAAAAATACCAACATAACAGATGTATGGAGGATCGCTAACCCAGTAGGAAGGGAATATTCATTTTATTCAACGGTACATAAAACATATTCACGTATTGATTACTTCTTAGTGGACGCGAAACTAATTCCATACACATATAATTCTAAATATCATAATAATATTATTTCTGATCATTCCCCGCTAACTTTTTCTTTAAAATTAGATGGAATGCCTGATAAAAAATCGTTTTGGAGGTTTAACTCCCAAATCTTAAACAATTCACAAGGATGTACATATTTAAAAGAGCAGATGGGATTCTTTTTTGAGACAAATGATACACCAGGTATTTCACCCTCCTTATTATGGGAAACTTTTAAGGCATTTATTAGAGGAACTATAATCTCATATCAAGCTTTCCAAAATAAAAAAAATAACACTGAACAATTGCAGTTAGAACAAGAAATTAGACAATTAGATTTAGAAAATGCTAAAGAACCAACTATAGATAAACATAATAAGATAACAATACTAAAATATAAATTAAATAAAATTTTATCGGCCAGAATAATAAGATTATTTCAATCTATAAAACAAGAAAATTTCGAATTTGGTGATAAACCACATAAACTCTTAGCACGCCAACTGAAGAAACGGGAAACAGAAAATACAATTACTAAAATTAAATCAGACAAAGCGGAATTACTAACACTACCTAAAGATATTAATAAAAGATTTGCTCAATTTTATCAAAATTTATATACCTCGAAAACCTCTGCAAATAATACTCAAATTACAAATTTCTTAGACAATTGTAATCTTCCAAAATTAAATATGGTGGAACAAGAGGGATTAGGAGCCCAGATTACACTACAGGAAATAGAAGAAACAATAAATTTGTTGAAGAATGGCAAAACACCAAGACCAGATGGCTTTAGTAATGAATTCTATAAAAGATTCTGTGAGATAATTTCTCCACGCCTGCAAGATTTATATATATATGCTTTTAAAGAAAATAAACTACCAGAAACATTAACTGAGTCAACGATTATACTTATACCAAAAAAGGATAAAGATCTAGAAGACCCAGGCTCATATAAAGCTATTGCACTCCTAAATACAGATCAAAAAATATTAGCAATGACCCTAGCGAGAGGATTGAGTAAATATGTTAGCAAACTAATAAACCCGGACCAAACAGGGCTAATACCAAAGAGATGTTAAAGAAGGAACTGCAGATGCTGGAGAATCGAGGGTACACAAAAGGCTGGAGAAACTCAGCAGGTGCAGCAGCATCTAAGGAGCGAAGGAGATAGGCGACGTTCAGGTCGAGACCCTTCTTCAGACTGGTCAGGGATCAGGGAAACGAGAGATATAGACGGTGATGTGGAGAGATAAAGAACAATGAATGAAAGATATGCAAAAAAGTATCAATGATAAAGGGAACAAGCCATTGTAAGCTGTTTGTGGTGTGAAAATGAGAAGCTAGTGCGACTAGGTTGGGGGAGGGAGATAGAGATAGCGGGAATGCCAGGGCCCGAGGGCTGAGGGAGAGGTGGGAAGGGGAGGAGACAGCAAGGGTTAACAGAATTGAGAAAATTCAATGTTCAAGCCCAGAGGATGCAGACTCCCCAAGCGAAATATGAGGTGCTGTTCCTCCAACTTGCGGTGTTGCTCACTCTGGCCGTGGAGGAGGCCCAGGACCGAGAGGTCGGATACGGAATGGGAGGGGGAGTTGAAGTGCTGAGCCACTGGGAGGTCGGCTTGGTTATTGCAGTCCGAGCGGAGGTGTTCGGCGAAACGATCGCCACGCCTCGGTGAGACCAAGCGGAGGCTTGGCGATCATTTCGCCGAACACCTCCGCTCGGACTGCAATGAGAAATTCCTCTATTAAGTTTAGTATATTTGGTATGCTAATTTGCGAATTTGTAATATATAGTAATATGTCGTCTGCATATAATGAAATTTTATTATTTGAGTGTTTGGTATTATATCCATAAACATTTGGATGCCTTCTTATACTTTCTGCTAAAGGCTCTATCACTAGTGCAAATAGAATTGCAACAGAAAAATTTAAGTATTTGGGCATCCAAATCACTAGGAAATACAAATCATTATTCAACGGAAACTATATGCCTTTATTAACTAAATTAAATGGGTTGATTATATTGTCCTTATATTATCCTGCCGATGTCCTTAATAGGCAGAATAAACGCGATAAAAATGATCTTACCACAAATAGTGTACCTATTTCAATCAATACCAACATACTTACCTAAAAACTTCTTTAAAAAATTAGACTCTGATATTATAAACTTCATATGGGATTATAAATCACACAGAATTAAATTCAACAATTACAACTAAAATGTAATTTGAAAAGTAATCAATATTTCAAATATCTTCAAATTCAAGATTATTTGCAAAAATATATACAAGGATATCAAACTTTAACTCCAGATATATTGGAGGAAGGAATGAATAGAAAGGCAGAATCTAGCAATTTAATATCTTACTTATATAATACAATTCTAAATATAGAAACACCAACGACAGAGGCAATTAGAAGGGACTGGGAACAAGAGTTATTGATAAAAATTCTGAATGATAAAAATGGAAAAAAAATTATTATATGTAAATAAATGTTCAATTAATGTAAGACATAACCTAATTCAATTAAAAAATTTACATAGACTATTATTCGAAAACTAGACTGAATAAAATATTTTCAAATGTTTCCCCCATCTGCGACAAATGTTTAACTCAAAATGCCACTATAGCACATTCCTTTGTCTCTTGTATAAAACTGTATAAATTTTGGAATGAAATTTTTGGAATTTTTACAAAACTATTTAACACAAAATTGAACCCCAATACAGAACTGATTATCTTTAGATCAATGGCAGAAGGAAGTAAACTAACTATATTCCAAGAAGCTTTTCTTAATTACGGTTCTTAAAAAACAGCAAAAAAACTTATACTCAAATTTTGGAAAAACGCTACCACGCCAACATTCAAAATATGGATCTCAAACATGTCTGAAATGCTACACCTTGAAGAAATGAGATTCCTCCTACTAGGCAATGTAGACCTATTCTTAAAGACTTGGTCTCCTTTTATCAACTTTTTACAAGCAGATGGTGCAACATAAGAAATTAAATGGTTTAGAATCGGGTGACGGATGGGCAAAAATATGAAATAGGTAGCTCTCTCCTAATCTCTCTTTCCATTACTTTCTCCTTTTCTTTCAATCTTTTTAGCTTCTTATCTCGGTCCTGTATTTCTTTGGCTATCTGTTTCTACTCGCTTGTCTATCTATTCCGACACTCTTTATTTTTTTTTTCTCTCACTGTTTTTTTATTATTAAATCAAAAGTGCGAAGTTGTACAAGAATGGAAATATGTATGTATGTATTAGGTACATAAGTACCACACTACTGTACTTCTAACAAAAATAAACAAAAAAAAAATCAAACCAATTAGTCTTTTTCCTGTAGAATGAGGAATGAGGACTGATGTGACAAATTCTTGTTTAATGGAATCTACAGAGGCAGTGAGCCATATAAAATGCTGGTCAACACCTCATCTGTTGAAGGCAGAATTCAAATTGTTTTTATCCAGCTAATTACTACTTAAAACACCAGTCTTTTGTTTGCAGAAATTTACTTTAGTTTACAGTTTACTTTAATTTATTTTAGTTTAGAGATACAGCGCAGAAACAGGCCCTTCGGCCCACCGAGCCCGTGCCGATCAGTGATCCCCGTACACTTACACTAGGGACAATTTTACAATTATACCAAACCAATTATCCTACAAACCTGCTCGTCTTTGGAATGTGGGGGAATCTGGAGATGCTGCAGAAAACCCATGAAGGTCATGCGGAGAACGTACAAACACCAGATAGACAACTCCCGCAGTCAGGATCAAAAACTGGGTCTCTGGCGCTGTAAGGCAGCAATTCTACTGCTGCGCCACCATTCGCTCCAAGGTGGTAGAATATGTTGTTAAATATAATGCCATGAGGAAACCCACTGGTGGTGTGAATGGAGCTGCTGTCTTGCAGTGCCAGAGACTTGGGTTCAATCTGCAGGTTCACTGTGTGTGTGTCCTTTTGATGCTTTGGTTTCCTCCCACATTTGAAAGGCGTACAGGTTGGTAGGTTAATTGTCCACTGCAAATGACCCCGATTGTGTAGGTGAGTATTAGAATCTGGGATAGACACAAAAAGCTGGTATAATTCAGCGGGACAGGCAGCATCTCTGGAGAGAAGGAATGGGTGATGTTTCGGGTCGAGACCCTTTGTAAGAATTTGAGTATGGGAGCAGGGAGGTTCGACTGCAGTTGTACAGGGTCTTGGTGGGACCACACCTGGAGTATTGCGTACAGTTTTGGTCTCCTAATCTGAGGAAAGACATTCTTGCCATAGAGGGAGTACAGAGAAGGTTCACCAGACTGATTCCTGGGATGTCAGGACTTTCATATGAAGAAAGACTAGATAGACTTGGCTTGTACTCGCTAGAATTTAGAAGATTGAGTGGGGATCTCATAGAAACTTACAAAATTCTTAAGGGGTTGGACAGGCTAGATGCAGGAAGATTGTTCCCGATGTTGGGGAAGTCCAGAGCAAGGGGTCACAGTTTAAGGATAAGGGGGAAGTGTTTTACGACCGAGATGAGAAAAACATTTTTCACTTAAAGAGTGGTGAATCTCTGGAATTCACTACCACAGAAGGTAGTTGAGGGCAGTTCATTGGCTATATTTAAGAGGGTTAGATGTGGCCCTTGTGGCTAAGGGGATCATGGGGTATGGATAGAAGGCAGGTACGGGATACTGAGTTGGATGATCAGCCATGATCATATTGAATGGCGGTGCAGGCTCAAAGGGCCGAATGGCCTACTCCTGCATCTATTTTGTATGTTTCTATGTTTCTATGTAATGGCAGATTATTATATTGTTCAAGGAATCTTTCCTCTAGCCACTATGATTGAAAACAGGGGCAAGGAGATAATATCGATACGCATCCACGAGCTCTCCAGAGACATTAAATGCCGTTGAAAGATAAATCTTCAAAACACAATCTTTTAATTACTAGTTTCTTTATTGTCGTAGTAAAAACTATAAGATATTTATCCAAACTTCTTGTTTAAGTACATTTTGATATTACTCGTAGTCAAACTCATGCATGGTCAAACCCGTGCATGATCGAAAGCTGTGACCTTTCCCCCATGCTTCTTCTTCAAACTAAAAACTACTAGCGTCTACGTGAGAATCCCATCTGCAAACACGCATCCGACTACATAATAAATCCCACCCACATAATTACAGGCAGATAAAATGTAAAGGTAACTGGTTATAGTTATAACATACTGAGTTAAGCTGAATGGCTACTACCCCCTTCTTCAGACTGTAAGGGAATCTGGGATTGAGGGGGAGTTGATGAGAGTGTGGAATGAATTTAAAATGGGATTAACGTAGGATTATTATTAATGGGTGCTCGGGTGGTGATGTTGGATGCTTTGGGCCGAATAGCCTGTTTCTGCCTTCTCTGACTGAAACAAATGTTGCAAACTCATGAAGAAATTTGTACAATTATCATTACAGAGAAAATGATGGTCAGTGAACAGGAGAGTGTGGGTGCCAATTGTGGCTGCAGCAACATTCAGGGTAGTTTCTTTGGATTGGAAAATAGCAAATGTGACCTATATTTGAGAAAATAGTAAATATGTCTTATATTCATGAAAATAGCAAATGTGACTGATAATCAAGAAAAGAGCAAAAGTAACTCCAATGTTCAATAAAAGGAGGGAAGAGAAATCTGGAAACAATCGGCAAGTTAGCAAGTGATTCCACTTTCAAGGAATTACATACCTGCACTCCTAGATCCCTCTGCTCTACAACACTCCCCAGAGCCCTGTGTAGGTCCTGCCCTGGTTAGGCTTCCCAAAATGCTACACCTTGCACTTATCTGCATTAAACTCCAAACTGATTTGTATTAAACTGATGTTCAGTCAGAAGCTTTGGAAACAGTGCTTAGGAGGTGTACCACAATGATGCCTGGATTAGAGGGTGTTAACTACAGAGAAAGGTTTGATGGACGGTGTAGGAAGGAACTACAGATGCTGGTTTAAACTGAAGATATACACAAAATGCTGGAGTAATTCAACGGGACAGTATCTCTGTGTAGAAGGAATGGGTGACGTTTCAGGTCGAGATGCTTCTTCAGACTGAAGTCAGGGGAGAGGGAGATACAGAGATTAGGAAGTGTAAGGTATAATAATAATAATAATAATTTTTATTGTCATTACACATAAGTGCAACGAGATTTGGTTTGCAACTTCCATCCGATGTCATAACTTAAACGACTAATAAAATTTAGGTTTAGATACCCCGAGAACAAGGTTTGTAAAAAGAACATTAGAACAGTAAAAGTTAAAACAGACTAAAGTGCAGAT
Source organism: Okamejei kenojei (assembly GCA_035221665.1). NCBI lineage: Eukaryota > Metazoa > Chordata > Chondrichthyes > Rajiformes > Rajidae > Okamejei > Okamejei kenojei. The sequence continues at coordinate 46,832,330 of CM069134.1, read as the reverse complement.
GTGTCTGTGCGACGTGACCATCCGAAGGAGACAGTCCATGGGGGTGGGGGGTGGGGGGCACTCAGCAGGTCCGGTTCAGAGCCGCTATAGCTCTGGGAATGAAGCTGTTCCTGAGTCTGGAGGTGCGGGCGTAGAAGGCCTTGTAACGTCTACTGGAAGGGAGTAGTTCGAACAGTGGTTCGAACAAGGGTGAGAGGAGTGTTTATGGATGCTGACAGCCTTCCTAAGGCACCGTGTGTGGTAGATGCCCTCCAAGGCTGGTAGCGGTGTCCCAATAATCTTTTGCGCTCTGTGGACGATGCGCTGAAGAGCTCTCCTCTCCGCCTCCGTGCAGCTGAGATACCACACAGAGATGCCATACGTTAGTATGCTCTCTGTCGTGCAGTGGTAGAAGGTTGTCGGCAGCTGTTGGGGCAGATCGGTCCGTTTCAATGTTCTTAGGAAGAACAGTCGTTGCTGTGCCTTTTTGACCAGCGCAGCCGTGTTGGTGATGGTTGTTGGTGGTATGAAAATGAGACAAAGGGGATGAGGATCAAGGAAAATGTTGAATAGATTATTGTTAGCTGGGAGAAGGTAACACCAAAGCAAACAGAGATAAAATGTTTTGGGAGGCAGCCAGACTGGTCGGAGAACTGGGAAGGGGGAGGGATAGAGAGGGAGGGAAAGCAATGGTTACTTAAAGGTAGAAAAGTCAATATTCATGTTGCTGTTCTTCCAATTTGCGCTGGGCTTCACTCTGACAATGGAGGAGGCCCGGGAGAGAAAGGTCAGCATGGGAATGGGAGGGATGGTAAAGTGTTTAGCAACCGGGAGACCAGCTAGGTTTAGGCGGACTGAGCGGAGGTGTTCCGTGAAACGATCGCCAAGCCTGCTTTTGGTCTCCAAGATAGACTTGGATTGTTTTCTCTGGGATGCTGGAGGTTGTGGGGAAATCTGATGGAACTATATAAACTTATGAGTTGCATAGATGATGCAGACAGTAAGAATCTTTTCCCCAGATGGAAAACACAAATACTGGAGAGCATAGCTTTAAAGTGAGTGGGGCAAAGTCTAAATGAGATACGTGGGGTTTTCACACAGAGTGATGTGCCTGGAATTAGCTGCTTGGGGGTGGGGGTATGGGTGAGCTGTGTACGGCAGATACAATAGTGGCATTTAGGAGACTTTTGGATAGGCGTATGGATATGCAGGAAATGGAGGGACAAGGATTATGCGCAGGCAGATAAAAGGTCAGTTTGGCATCATGTTCGGCAGAGACATTGTGGGCTGAAGGGCTGTCCTTATGCTGTCCTTATGCTGTATGTTCGAAGTACCTTATCTTTCTGAGATCCCCACCATCACAGAAACTGAAACGTGCAATTTGATGCATTCCACATGATGTCAAAAAATATAGCAGAGAGCAGTGGGTATGGCAAAGGCTGTGTTCACTGTTACGTTTTGAAAGACTAATGGGCCTGTCCCACCTAGGCGACTTTTTAGGCGACTTTTTAGGCGAATACAGGAGACTATGCGGTCGCCACATGTTCGCGGGTGGTTGCCGGGGAGTCGTCTTCATCGTCATTAGGAATTCCCGCATTCTCGGAACTAGTCGCGGCTTCATTCTGGTCCACGTAGTTTCTTGTAGGTTGTAGCCGAAGCTGATCATTGGCTCATTGGGGAAACAAAACATAAACAGCAGTTTTCGGAACCAAGGATAACCGATTGGTAATGTTAATGTCCGCAGAGCTTCACAGCCATGTATCTCTGGCTTCTTAAAAGTTGTCTCCACTCCTTCTCCCCACCCCGTCTCCCCCTTCTTCCCCCTCTCCCCCCCTCTTTTAAAGGACTTAAGTGACCCTGCCCATACACTGTTCTTTCACTGTCTTAATTACGCGCCAACGTTCCTGTTCATCGTGGTGTGTGTCTGTATCTCATTGGCTTTGCACCGTGTGAATTTTACTCAGACACACCCCCACTTTCCCTGTCCCCCGCCTGCATGAAGAAAGCGATGTGTGTATCTGTATTCCACTCTGACAGTCGCCGTTCCAGTCGCCGGCAGTCGCCTGAAAAATCGCCTAAGTGGGACAGGCCCATCAGGTTGCTTAGTGGGTATTAGCAATTAGCACGTTGTTAAAAGGGTCATTGCTGTTTTAATTATAAGCCTTACCGTGCTGAGTTCAGGAGGCAATCGATGTGCAAAACGGCAAAGTTGAGTTATGGGTGCTGATTTCGGGGAGTTACCATCTGCAGATTCGGATAGTATGTAATTTAAAGCTGTCTGTGCTTTGTCACAATTTGATGGCCTGTTTTGCATTGATAACATCATTTATTATTCAAACATGATAATTTCATTAAAATCTAGCACTGTTTTTCATCATTGTGAATATCCATTACAAGGCACTGTAACCGCAGTCCTATCTAGTCCTAACTAGTTTGATTTGAGATATAAATCAGTGCATGAAATAGAAACATAGAAACATAGAAATTATGTGCAGGAGTAGGCCATTTGGACCTTCGAGCCTGCACCGCCATTCAATATGATCATGGCTGATCATCCAACTCAGTATCCCGTACCTGCCTTATCTCCATACCCTCTGATCCCCTTAGCCACAAGGGCCACATCTAACTCCCTCTTAAATATAGCCAATGAATTGGCCTCAACTACCCTCTGTGGCAGAGAGTTCCAGAGACTCACCACTCTCTGTGTGAAAAAAGTATTTCTCATCTCGGTCTTAAAGGATTTCCCCCTTATCCTTAAGCTGTGACCCCTTGTCCTGGACTTCCCCAACATCGGGAACAATCTTCCTGCATCTAGCCTGTCCAACCCCTTAAGAATTTTGTAAGTTTCTATAAGATCCCCCCTAACCGAGTCTATCCAGTCTTTCTTCATAAGACAGTCTTGACATCCCAGGAATCAGTCTGGTGAACCTTCTCTGCACTCCCTCTATGGCAATAATGTCCTTCCTCAGATTTGGAGACCAGAACTGTACGCAATACTCCAGGTGTGGTCTCACCAAGACCCTGTACAACTGAAGTAGAACCTCCCTGCTCCTATACTCAAATCGTTTTGCTATGAAAGCTAACATACCATTCGCTTTTCTCACTGCCGGCGGCACCTGCATGCCTACTTTCAATGACTGGTGTACCATGACACCCAGGTCTCTCTGCATCTCCCCTTTTCCTAATCGGCCACCATTTAAATAATAGTCTGCTTTCCTGTTTTTGCCACCAAAGTGGATAACCTCACATTTATCCACATTATACTGCATCTACCAAACATTTGCCCACTCACCCAGCCTATCCAAGTCACCTTGGAGTCTCCTAGCATCCTCCTCACAACTAATACTGCCCCCCAGCTTAGTGTCATCCGCAAACGTGGAGATATTGCCTTCAATTCCCTCATCCAGATCATTAATGTATATTGTAAATAGCTGGGGTCCCAGCACTGAGCCCTACTAGTATCCCACTAGTCACTGCCTGCCATTGTGAAAAGGACCCGTTTACTCCTACTCTTTGCTTCCTGTTTGCCAGCCAGTTCTCTATCCACATCAATACTGAACCCCTAATGCCGTATGCTTTAAGTTTGCATTCTAATCTCTTATGTGGGACCTTGTCGAAAGCCTTCTGGAAGTCCAGATATACCACATCCACTCGTTCGCCCTTATCCACGCTACTAGTTACATTCTCGAAAAATTCCACAGGATTCGTCAGACATGATTTACCTTTCGTAAATCCATGCTGACTTTGTCCAATGATTTCACCACTTTCCAAATGTCATAGAAACATAGAAACATAGAAATTAGGTGCAGGAGTAGGCCATTCAGCCCTTCGAGCCTGCACCGCCATTCAATATGATCATGGCTGATCATCCAACTCAGTATCCCGTACCTGCCTTCTCTCCATACCCTCTGATCCCCTTAGCCACAAGGGCCACATCCAACTCACTCTTAAATATAGCCAATGAACTGGCCTCAACTACCCTCTGTGGCAGAGAGTTCCAGAGACTCACCACTCTCTGTGTGAAGAAAGTCTTTCTCATCTCGGTCTTAAAGGATTTCCCCCTTATCCTTAAGCTGTGACCCCTTGTCCTGGACTTCCCCAACATCGGGAACAATCTTCCTGCATCTAGCCTGTCCAACCCCTTAAGAATTTTGTAAGTTTCTATAAGATCCCCTCTTAATCTCCTAAATTCCAGAGAGTATAAACCGAGTCTATCCAGTCTTTCTTCATAAGACAGTCCTGACATCCCAGGAATCAGTCTGGTGAACCTTCTCTGCACTCCCTCTATGGCAATAATGTCCTTCCTCAGATTTGGAGACCAAAACTGCACGCAATACTCCAGGTGTGGTCTCACCAAGACCCTGTACAACTGAAGTAGAACCTCCCTGCTCCTGTACTCAAATCCTTTTGCTATGAAAGCTAACATACCATTCGCTTTTTTCACTGCCTGCTGCACCTGCATGCCTACTTTCCCATCTTTAATAACTGACTCTAGCAGTTTCCCCACTGCAGATGTTAGACTAACTAGTCTGTAATTCCACGTTTTCTCTCTCCCTCCCTTCTTAAAAAAAGGGGTTACGTTTGCTACCCGCCAGTCCTCAGGAACTACTCCAGAATCTAAAGAGTTTTGAAAGATTATCACTAATGCATCCACTATTTCCTGAGCTACTTCCTTAAGTACTCTGGGATGCAGCCTATCTGGCCCTGGGGATTTATCGGCCTTTAATCTATTCAATTTACCCAACACCACTTCCCGACTAACCTGGATTTCGCTCAATTCCTCCTTTGACCAGCAGAGGAGGACAAAGGCCTTTGACCCGCGGTCCTCTGCTATTTCCAGCAGATTATTTATGTCTTCCTTAGTGAAGACGGAACCAAAGTAGTTATTCAATTGGTCCACCATATCCTTGTTCCCCATGATCAACTCACCTGATTCTGACTGCAAGGGACCTACATTTGTTTTAACTAATCTCTTTCTCTTCACATACCTATAAAAACTTTTGCAGTCAGTTTTTATGTTCCCTGCCAGTTTTCTTTCATAATCTATTTTTCCTTTCCTAATTAAGCCCTTTATCCTCCTCTGCTGGTCTCTGAATTTCTCCCAGTCCTCTGGTATGCTGCTTTTTCTGGCTACTTTGTACGCATCATCCTTTGCTTTGATACTATCCCTGATTTCCCTTGTTGTCCACGGATGCACTACCTTCCCCGATTTATTCTTTTGCCAAACTGGGATGAACAATTTTTGTAGTTCATCCATGCAGTCTTTAAATGTCTTCCGTTGTATATCCACCGTCAACCCTTTTAGAATTAATTGCCAGTCAATCTTGGCCAATTCACGTCTCATACCCTCAAAGTTACCTTTCTTTAAGTTCAGAACCATTGTTTCTGAATTAACAATGTCACTCTCCATCCTAATGAAGAACTCAACCGGGGCACGTACAACAAGACGGCTAACTACCCCTTCCTCATTACTCAAAACCCAGTCTAAAATAGCCTGCTCTCTCGTTGGTTCCTCTACATGTTGATTTAGATAACTATCCCGCATACATTCCAAAAAATCCTCTTCCTCAGCACCCCTGCCAATTTGATTCACCCAATCTATATGTAGATTGAAGTCACCCATTATAACTGTTTTGCCTTTGTCGCACGCATTTCTAATTTCCTGTTTGATACCATTCCCAACATCACTGCTACTGTTAGGTGGCCTGTACACAACACCCACCAGCGTTTTCTGCCCCTTAGTGTTATGCAGCTCTACCCATACCGATTCCACATCCTCCAAGCTAATGTCCTTCCTTTCCATTGCGTTAATCTCCTCTCTAACCAGCAACGCTACCCCACCTCCTTTTCCTTTCTCTCTATCCCTCCTGAATATTGAATATCCCTGGATGTTCAGCTCCCAGCCTACGTCACCCTGGAGCCATGTCTCCGTGATCCCAACTATATCATAATCATTAATAGCTATCTGCACTTTCAACTCGTCCACCTTATTACGAATACTCCTTGCATTGAGACACAAAGCCTTCAGGCTTGTCTTTACAACGCTCTTACCCCTTATACAATTATGCTGAAAAGTGGCCCTTTTTGATTTTTGCCCTGGAAATTATTCTAAAATAATTTAGAATCTGCTCTGGCTCCTGAGGCAGGAAAGAGCTCCTGATGTCCTGAATCCATCAGTCAGCAACACACAGATTAACTTGCTGGTATCTAACTATCTAAACATAGATGCAAAATGTATGTATGTTACTAAAAGCTGTATTCCGTCACTTTTGCATTAACACCTGAAGTTAATAAAGTTAGACTAATCCGCAGCATGAAATTAATTGTGATAATACCATATAAAATGAGCAAATGCTACAATTGAAACAAGTAAAAGACCTTCCCCACTTTCACGACCTAATTCACAAGTTTTTTTACTCGTGGACATTTTTCATCAGGCTAGAAAAACGCCCCGACCTACTTGATGCCACGAGTACCTACGTATAACATCACGTGCTACATACGGCCTACCTACGACCTCCTACGACCGCATGACGACCATGCTGAGCCAAGGGCAAACTCGGCAAAGGTCGTGAATTAGATCGTGAAAGTGGTACAGGCTCATAAGCCGTTTGGCCAACTGTGACTATGGCAACGCCAACAAGGCTATCAATTGGCCGATCACACGTGAACTAAGAAAGTCAATAGAGTAAGATACTGAGTAAGTCTGAAGAAGGGTTTCGGCCTGAAACGCTGTCTATTTCCTTCGCTCCATAGATGCTGCCTCACCCGCTGAGTTTCTCCAGCATTTCTGTCTACCTTCGATTTTCCAGCATCAGCAGTTCCTTCTTAAACAGAGTAAGATACTCATCAAGTGCAAAGTGTTACATTTTGGTAAATTAATTACACAGTTAATGGCAGAGCCTTGGAGAGTCTCATAGAACAGAGAAACTTAGGGGTACAAGAACATAGTTTATCAAAATTGGCCGCATAGGTAAACATGAAGAACGTGTTTAGCATGCTCAACATCATTGTTCATGGTGTTGAGCACACTTGTAGTATTATGTGTGCTTCTGATTGCTTAGCTAAAGTAAGCTGAAAAGGGTTCAGAAAAGATTCACAAGATGTTTGCGGAGCACCCGGAGAAAACTCTCGGCCACATGGAGAGTGTGTAAACGCCACACAAACAGCACCTGAAGTTAGGATTGAACCCATGTCTCAGGTGCTGTGAGGCAATTTGCATAAAGGAATAGTAATAGGAATAGGAATACTTTAATGTCACACGCGACTAAGCACAGTGAGATTCTTTGCTTGCATACACAATGTACACAAATAGCAGCCACCTACGGCGCTGACAAATTTACAAAGCACGCCAGCTCCCCCTTTTGTTCTTTTCCCGCCCCCACAGCAGTCTCCCTACACCGGGTCCCCATTGACATTTGTCCCTCTCCCCCCCCCCCCACCTCCCGTTGTTCTCGTCCCTACTCCCTCACAGAGGTCCCCCACGCCGGGTCCTCCATTGTTCTTCCCCTCCCCGCTCACGGGGCTGTCCTCCACGCTCTCATCGACCCATGAGGTATCGCCACAGCCGTGAGGCTTCACCACTGCCGAGATCCCATCGTCACGAGGCTTCACTGCTGAGGCCTCACTGCTGTCAATGGCCCATTTCACGCCTCTTGTGGTGCCGACCCGGGTCCCAGCCACGGGTTCCGTCGGTCTCTTTGCCCAATACGGCTTCTAGCCCCCAAGGCCTCGGCTGGGCCCTGACCCGGGCTTCTACGCGGCAATCCAAGAGGCATCAAGACCGCGGTGCCTCGATAAAGGCCTCCGACCGCATTCCCAGTCCACATCCGCGCCCCATCGAGAAGCCTTCTGGCTGCGCGGCCCATCTTTTTCAAAAGAACAGTTTGATAAAACTTGCTGTGCAACTTGAATAGAGAATGCTTTTTGCTTCCTACTTTTAACTTTGATTGCAAGTAAGTAAGTAAGTAATTTTTATTATTATAGCACTTTTAAATCAAATCACGTTGAAGCAAAAGTGCTTTACAGAGAAGAAATTAGATTTCCATACATCCATATAAAATAAAAAAGAAAAAAGACAAAAGACACAGTACACTATAGGAATCAACATGAATCGTCCCCCCACAGCAGAATCCACTGTGAGGGAAGGCACCAAAAAGTCCAGTTCTCCTCCTCCTCATAGTCCACCCAAGGACGGGGCCTATTTGTGGCCTCCGCAGCCAGTCCGATGTTTCCAGGCCCTCTTTGCCGGGAAGTTGGAACTCCAGCGTCGGGTGAACACTCCTCAGCATCTTGGAAATGTCTGAAACGGCCGCTCCTTCCCCGGAGACAGCGGCGCCCGTAGTCCTCGGGCCACGCTGGTTGGAGCTCCGACTCTGGCGATCTCAGATCCCAGGCTCCGCGGTGTTTTATTGTATTGTATTGTATATCTTTATTATCATTTTTCCTGAGTACTTACATACCCAGAGGAAACGAAAAAACGTTTCTCAACCAGTGTCCATTAAGTGTGCGGTAAAAAATAAATAGAAATTAAAAAAAACAAAACATATATCATGAGTTCCAATCGGCAGCGGCACGACAATGGCTCTGCTTCAGTGTGTCCAGGTTGGTGGTTGGTGCGCGAAACTTTGGCAGGGCGCAAAGTCTGTTTATCAGTCTTATAGCCTGCGGGAAGAAGCTGAGGAGCATCCTGCTGGTTTTGCAGCTGATGCTCCTGTACCTCTTCCCTGATGGCAGGATGGAGAATATGTGATGCGATGAGTGGTAGGGGTCTTTGCTGATGGAGATGGCTCTGCTAATACATCTCTTCCTGTATATGTCCAGCAGGAAAGGGAGTGGAGCACCAATAATCCTGCTGGCGGTCTTCACAATCCTGTCCAGTTGGTGCCGTTCGTACGCCCTGCAGCTCCCGAACCAGGAAGTGATACCGTAGGTTAATGTGCTCTCGATTGTCACCCTATAAAAAGTTTGTAGGTGTGCAGTGGGGAGACGTGCTTTCCGTAGTCTTCGGAGAGGGTGTAGTCGCTGCTGGGCTCTCTTGACCAGTGCTGTGATGTTGGTCGTGGACGTCAGGTCATCTGACAGGTGGAGTCCTAGGCACTTCACACTGCTGACCCTTTCCACATCAGCTCCATCGATGTGCAGAGGTATATGGCGTTGTTTACCCGCCCTCCTGAAGTCAACCACCATCTCCTTCGTTTTTCCCACGTTGAGAATGAGGTTGTGGGATTTGCACCATCCTGTGAGCAGCTCCACCTCCATCCTGTACGCCGACTCATCATTGTCACTGTTGTGTCATCAGTGAACTTGTTGATGAAGTTGTTGTTGAGTTAGCAGTACAGTCGTGTGTAAGCAGACTAAACAGCAGGGGGGGTTAGGACACAGCCTTGGGGCGAGCCAGTGCTCACGGCTGTGGTTTTTGATGTCCCACTGCCATCCAGCGCCGCCCGCCCACTGGATTTAAATCCAGCGCCGCCCGCCCACGGCTGTACGCCCGCAGTCACAGCTCCTCGATGTTGGAGTAGGTGGTCACGGCACTCCGGAGCTTACCGCACGGCGACCCAGTAAGGCATCCCCCGCTCCGTGTTGGTGTCCCAGCGCTTTGCCACCACCGAAGCTGTGGGCCTGGCAGGAAACGCCGCTCCAGTTCGATGGTAGGCCGCACGGAGAGGATGAAGATGCGATTCAGAGGCAAACCGCATGTCCGACCAGGTAGGACTGGGATTAATACAGTTTCACCCTCCTCCCTCCCCACCCCCCCCCCCCCCCCACACCACACATTAAAGATTAGCCCTCTAAAATAAAAATTTTAGACTAAAAAGGGTGAAAAAACGGACTGCAGGCAGGCTGCCATACAAATGGCGCCCACTCCTGCACATCCGCCATTTTAATGTGTAATGTCTGTGTATAACCCTGTTGTGACTAGCACAATAGAGAGACATCCGACACAGACGACATCTTGTAAGAAGAATTTATTTCCAACAACTAACAGAAACTTCTAGAAGGTCACTTGACCTCAGTCACGAGGTACTGGCCAACTTGCCAGCTTCTACTCCTGGCCCCAAGGGACGCTGGCATTTACATTACATTTACATTACATCTCCCCCTTCAAGGTTGGGGTCACTAATTCATGTACAATACAAACTATTTTTCAATAGTAATAAATGCAACCTTTAATCAATTTAATGTGGATAACAAACTATTTTCAATACTAATATTGATGACAAATACAAATGTTACGTCCCCCCTTCAACTTTGGGGTTTCATTCACGTGTACGTCCATGGCATATAAATGACAATAAAGTACCAGTAATGCCATTTAGATTTGGCTTCATTTAATTCAGGAGAACATTTGTACATTTCCCATATATTTTCCTTCAATACTCTTTTGTTTAATTGATTTAAATTCTGCTTATGAACTTTAATATCCACATAAAGTTTTACATTGGAATCAATTAAGAGTGCTGCTGTTTTCCACCTTAACTTCAAAACCTACAAACTCTAGGGTTCTGTTTTGTTGCCTCTCACTGCATCTGGGAGACTGGCTGCTGCCTCTCGCTGAGTCACGGTGCATCGTGTCGTCTGGGGGACTGGCCCCGTCTGGGAGACGATTTCTTGCTTCTGGGAGACTGGCTCCTCCATCTAGATTTCTCGCCCAATCTTGGTGACTTGCTCCGGCGTCTGGGCGTTTGGCTACAGGTGGCCCATCCCCGGTTACAGGGCTCTATCCTGGGCTACAGGGCTCTATCCTAGGCTGACTCTCCGCCTCGTCTCAGTGACTTGCTCCATCTGGGAGGCGGACCTCCCGCTTCAAAAAAAACCTTTTGTCGCATTTTCAATTTCTGTTGCTGTGAGTTCTCCATGTCACGAGCCTTACGGGCATGTACTTCATCTAACTTAACTTTCAAAGCAATGTTTTTACTTTATAATTTTCTGTATAAAAACTCAGCTCCCACAGAAACTTCGGCAAATCATCTGTACTTCTTGGCTTCTTAACTTTTACTTCTTTGAATTTGTCACTTGGTGTCTTTAAACTGCTGCTCAGGTCGTGATGCGCGCTCCGCTGCCGTTCCTTGAAGTTCTTGAACATGGCGGCGGCTGTTATCGCTGCGCGGGGCAGCGCGGTCGGAAGGTAGCCGTGGTGGCCATTACTCCCTCAAGGAGAGCCCATCTACGGAGACCTGCGATTCCTATTTCGATTGCGGGGACTCAGGGAATCTTTTCCTTGCTGGTGATCCTGTTCCCACCTGGCGATCTCTGGCCATCACGGGGAGTGACATCCTCTCTGTCTCCCCTACCCGATCGTTTGTCACGCGGGTGGGTGAGCTTGCCCTCACGGAAGCCACGATCGCCCGGCCCTCCAAATGGGGGCTTTTATACCTGCTGGGTGAGTGTGAGGATCTGTGGGACGTGGTGGAGGCTTGTGAAGCTGATTGGCTCTGGGCCCTCCGCTGTTTTCGAGGCGAGGCGAGGCCGCGCTCTTACTCTTCGGGCTGCCACACCTGTGTTTCTTGCTCTTCTTCTTGCTTCTTTCTTCTTGCTCTTTGACTTGGACTGTGACCTGCTTTCTTTTTCTCAAACTCTTTTTTTGTCCTTTGACAGAGCATTGTGACTGGTTGACCGTCCTCTGCTCCAGGCTTTCTTCCTCTTCTTCTCTTTTGGACCGCGGTCGCTCATACTTCTTCTTCTTGCATGCAGAGTGTCCCGGTGGCTTGAGTCCCTCCATTTTTACTCTGACACAATGTAATGTCTTCTGTATGACCCTGTTGTGACTAGCATAATAGAGATACGTACAACACCGATGACATCTTGTCAGAAGAATTTATTTCCAACAACTAACAGAAACTTCTAGAAGGTCACGACCTCAGTAAGAGGCACTGGCCAACTCGCCAGCTTCTACTCCTGGCCTCAAGGGGCGCTAGCATTTACATTACATTTACATTACAGGATGTGCAAGTAGAAGTATTAGGACCAGGTAGCAAAACACTTGAATACCTGTGACAGAGAAATGGCCTTTTTTCACAACAAATTGTATTCATCACATCGTTACTTTAATTTCCAGTCTGGCGAATTTCTCTCTCACCTGGTGTGGTCTGGGCAGACTGCCAGGTAATTCTCACTGCAATGACAGCTTGCACCTACACAGGCATTTAGTTGTCCATTTTGTTCCCTCTTGCTATCTTTCTCCTGCGACAGGTAAAATACTGCAGATATCCACAGTCAGCTCATTCAAATGACCACTATTCTTCTCTGAACTCGTATGGAAGATCAGATCTTCCCTTATTTCCTGATTTGAGGGTAATATTGGACGCTTGGTGGATTCCTGCTGCTTTGGAGGCAGTGAGACGAAGTAGCTTTGTAATAGAACAGCAGTTGTAGTCACTCGAGGTGATAAGGAAGCTAGCGGGGGGTGAAGAATTCCAAAGATTTATAAATCTACTACCCCTTGTAAGCCTTAGTAATGGTTTTAACAAATTAGAAAACAGGCTATTTAAGAAAGAATGGAGAGAAAGTAGGAGACAACAAACCAATTAGAAGGGTCTCGACCCGAAACGTCGCCTATCTCCTTCGCTCCTTAGATGCTGCTGCACCCGCTGAGTTTCTCCAGCTTTTTGTGTAACCCTCGATTCTCCAGGATCTGCAGTTTCTTCGTTAACAAACCAATTAGTCTGATGCTTGTTGAAAATCAACAATCCAGGAGAATAATGTGATAATGGAGGAGTTAAAATAAAAAACAAGCTTGGAGAGAATCAATATTTATGATTGAAAATAATGTTTGTCAAATGTATAGGGACTCTCTGGGTCACGAATGGCCCGATGTACAGAAATCTGGTGTGATATATTAGGTTGATTATTCAATGAAATGAAAGAATAAGGGTAAGAGTTCGCAGAACAAGCCAAGTCAAGTCAAGTTTATTCGTTACACACACATACGAGATGTGCAGTGAAATGAAAAGTGGCAATGCTTGCGGATTGTGCAAAAAAACCCTACAAAACAGAATGGAACGGAATCACATATTGACATATTACATGTGGGCGGAAAAAAAAAAAAAACAATAATTTTAAAAAGACAGCACACAACAGTAAATTGGTACAGTAAAGTTAGTCCCTGGTGAGATAGGAGTTTACAGTCCTAATGTCCTCTGGGAAGAAACTCCTTCTCATCCTCTCCGTTTTCACAGCATGGCAACGGAGGCGTTTGCCTGACCGTAGCAGCTATTACAGTCTGTTGCTGGGGTGGAAGGGGTCTCCCATGATCTTGTTGGCTCTGGAGTTGCACCTTCTGATGTATAGTTCCTGCAGGGGGGGCGAGTGTAGTTCCCATAGTGCATTTGGCTGAATGAGCTACTCTCTGCAGAGCCTTCTTGTCCTGGGCAGAGCAGTTCCCAAACCAAATTGATGTTTCCGGACAAGATGCTTTCCACAGCCGCTGAGTAGAAGCACTGGAGGATCCTCAGAGACACTCTGAATATCCTCAATTGCCTGAGGTGGTAAAGGTGCTGCCTTGCCTTACTCACCAGTGTTGCAACATATGATGTCCATGTCAGATCCTCTGAGATGTGGACTCCCAGGTATTTAAAGCAGCTCACCCTATCCACAGTATCCCCATTTATCTTCAATGGTGTGTACGTCCTCGGATGTTGTGCCCTCCTAAAATCCACGATCAGCTCCTTAGTTTTTTTGACATTCAAGAGGAGGCTGTTCTCCTGACACCAGAGTGCCAGATCAGCCACCTCCTCCCAGTAGGCCTTCTCATCGTTATCGGAGATCAGGCCCACCACCACAGTGTCATCAGCAAACTTGATTATAGAGTTGGAGCTGAACCTAGCCACACAGTCATGTGTGTAAAGGGAGTACAGTAGGGGGCTGAGGACACAGCTCTGGGGGGAATCCTGTGCTCAGGGTGAGGGACTTCGATGTATTCTCTCCCATCTTGACTACCTGGGGCCTGGCGGTGAGAAAGTCCAAGACCCAGGCACACAGGGGGGAGTTGAGCCCCAATTCCAGCAGCTTCTCAGCAAGTCTGGTGGGGACTATCGTGTTGAAGGCTGAACTGAAGTCTACGAACAGCATCCTCACATAACCACCTTCTGGCTGTCAAGGTGACAGAGCGGTGTGCAGAACCTGGGAGACCGCATCGTCCATGGATCTGTTCGGACAGTATGTGAATTGTAGCGGGTCCATGTTGCGAGGGAGGAAGGTGCAGATGTGTTTCTTGACCAATCTCTCAAAGCATTTCATGACGACCGAGTTGAGGGCCACCGGTAGTCATTCAGACAAGCTGGTGAGGCATTTTTTGGTACAGGTACAATGATGGATCTTTTGAAGCAAGCAGGGATCATGGACTTGGCCAGGGAGAGGTTGAATATTGTAGTGAGCACCGGAGCTAGCTGCGTAGCACAAGAGTTAGGTACTCGCCCCGAGATGCCATCCGGGCCTACAGTTTTCCTCGTGTTCACCCGTGTCAGAGCCCTCTTCACGTCGTGCTTGGACAACGAGAATGTTTGCACATCCCTAGCGATGGATCTCCCTTCACCTTCGATAGCCAGCACGCTGGCGGTGTTGTTGTTAGCCAGCAGGCCTGGGAGGGGGGGGGGGGGGGGGGTGATGTTGCCCGTCTCGAAGCAAGCGCAGAAGGTGTTCAAGTCATCAGCTAGGCGGGTTTATGTAATATAATGTGCGTGCAGGGCCAGGATTGGGATCCGCTTAAGGGCCCAGGAAACCCTGGGGTTTTAGATGCTCTCTGGTGCATTCTGAGCCTTATTTTCGAGCATTTTTGCACCAAATTTATGACCACCAATGTTTTAGAAATAATTTTGGTTGAGTCAAGAGTAATGAATGGGTGGAATGGGATGATTGCGGTCATTGTATACATTTTTAAAAATCAAGAATTGAAGTTGTCCTTATTTTAATAATCAAGTTGTACTGTTGTAAAATGTTATGTAAAATGTTATAAAGGAGCATGCAAAAACTGCAAATAAAATATTGTAAGTTTTTGCAGTAAAGAAAACCTTTTTTTAGAAAATGTTTTGTGTGTTGATTTGATTGCCTGTTACTGTTCAACTGTGTTAGTGTGTGCAGTGCAACTTCAATGGTCCTCCTGAGCTAACAACTTCACATCACATCAATTTCAACAAGGTGATGTGAATACAATATTTAGTTCAACTTCAATTTCCATCCTGAAAATTGAAGTCAAACTAAATGGTGCATTTACATTACAACGATCGCTTTCAAACTAACCTATTTTACTGTCATACTATTATAACAAATTCTAGTTCCATGATGACTCATAAACAAGATCACAAATCACATTTTGAATTCTCAAACACAATGTGATTGTGAATAATTGCAAAACTGCCAAGTTTCACCAAGCATTTCTGTATTTTGAAGGCTGAAAATCAGTATTTTGTTGGGGAAATCAGTATTTCTCACATAAATGCAATAGAACGTACTACACAGAAACTGGATTTTTGAAAATCAGTATTTTGCATGCAACCTCATGTATTCTCAAATATCAGCCTGGAATACTGAAAATCAGTGCTACTGAATTGTGAAACCATTTTTTAAATGTGAATTTATAATTCTTGATTTTGATTAAATCATATCTATTCCTAAAACTCTCATCTTGACCACTTCCGGTCTACGTTGTAAATAAATTTGCACAACAACGCTACCCTATATCGCTATGATCTTTCGCCATCTTACTCACTGTTCTCCTTTACTCCAAGACACCAAATTATGTTCCGATCGGTGAAATAATAGAAAAGTTATGAAGGTTTAAAAAATTGTGAGATCAGCAGATTGGTCTTCTTGACTGTCAATCACCATGAAAGTAACGCCCCTTCCGGGGGCCAGGAGAATAAAGGCACGGAGGCCGGCCGTGAGTCAGCCCGCCCAGAAGAACGTGAGTGAGAGTTAAGTCCAGAACTGTGATTCTATGCCGTGCTGAGTGAACTGTGAGCCCACGAGCCATGGCTGAAAGCACAGGTCGCCCTCATTCTGGAAGTCCTGCTCAGTCCAGAGTTCGCGCTCATTCCAGAAGTCCCGCTCAACCCAGAGGTCACGCTCATTCCAGAAGTCCTGCTCAGTCCAAAGGTTGTGCTGTGTATGTGATGGTGGGTGTGTGGGTGTGTGTGAGATGGAGGGTGTGTGTGTGTGACATGGAGGGTGTGTGTGTGTGTTATGGAGGCTGTGTGTGTGTGTGTGTGGTGTGAGTGTGTGTATTTGATGGAGGGTGTATGTGTGTGAGAGATGGAGAGTGTATTGGTGTGAGTGTATGTGTGATGGAGGGTGTGTGTGTGTGTGATGGAGAGTGTGTGTGTGTGTGAGTGAAATGGTGTGTGTGTGTGTGAGAGATGGAGTGTGTGTGTGTGTGCAGGGGTATGTGTGTGATGGAGGGTGTGTGTGTGAGTGTGTGTGTGTGAGATGGAGGGTGTGTGTGTGAGTGTGTGTGAGATGGAGGGTGTGTGTGTGTGAGATGGAGGGTGTGTGTGTGAGATGGAGGGTGTGTGTGCGGGTGTGGGTGTGATGGAGGGTGTGTGTGTGTGTGTGTGTGATGGAGGGGGTGTGTGTGAGATGGAGGGTGTGTGTGTGTGTGTGATGGAGGGCGTGTGTGTGTGTGAGCCTTGAGTGAGTGAACTGCGAGCCCACCAGCCGTGAGTGAGTGAACTTTGAGCCCACCAGCCGTGAGTGAGTGAACTGCGAGCCCACCAGCCGTGAGTGAGTGAACTATGAGCCGACCAGCCGTGAGTGAGTGAACTATGAGCCCACCCGCCGTGAGTGAGTGAGCTGTGGGCCCAACAGGCATGATTGAGTGAACTGCGAGCCCACCAGCCGTGAGTGAGTGAACTTCGAGCCCACCAGCCCTGAGCGACTGAACTGCGAGCCCACCAACCGTGACTGAATCAACTGTGAGCCCACCAGCCGTGACTGAATGAACTGTGAGCCCACCAGCTGTGAGTGACTGAACTGTGAGTCCACCAGCCGTGAGTGACTGAACTGTGAGTCCACCAGCCGCGAGTGACTGAATTGTGAGTCCAAGACTCCATTCGGCCCACAATGTCCATCACAGCCCTCTGGAAACCAGTCCTTTCGGCCCACAACACCCATACTAGCGCTCCAGATAGCCCCCCCCCCCCCCCCTCACTGGCCACCAATATTGGAATTGGTGGAGAGGTGGAATATTGCGTTGGGGGACCAGCACTCCTATGTTAGAATGGGACCAAACTGGTCCCACTTAGTCTAGTAACTATTAAAAGTCTGATCTTGGATGTGTGTATGTGTGTGTGTGTGTGTGTGTGTCTGTCTGTCTGTCTGTTTGTTCGTGTGTGTGTTTGTTTGTGTATAATCACATCTTCTCGTAAAAGTAATGCACTAACAGTAACATTTTTACATATTCCGGTAGAGATTTTTCCCCTGGAGTCGTTATCTCATCTTATCTGAAAATGTCATGCATTATTTCTCGAGTTATTAATGAAAATCTTCAAATACCTGACAAATGTTGAAGTCTGTGTTGTGTTGCTCACGCTGCGAATGTCGTCACCCCCCCCTCCTTGGTTGACGCTCACTCCCTCCTGCTCCTCTCCCCTTTCCACTTCCCCCCCTCCTTCCCCCCCTCCTCTCCCCTCCATTCCTCTCCCCTCCTTGCCCCCCCTGCCCCCTCCTCTCCCCTCCTCTCCCCTCCCCTCCTCTCGCCCCCCTGTCAAAAGGGAGTTTTTAAGTTTTAAAGACAAGACAAGTTTATAAAAGATTGTTACACAAAAGCACATCACTTAGTTCAGCTGCACCACAGCTCCGGGGACCTGGGTTTGATACTGCTCTTTGGGTGATGTTTGAACATTTTCCCCTTGAAGGTCGGTGACAAACAGAATCAGAATGGAATTGGTGTGGTTGAAAGAGAATAAATTGTAGAGCTGCAGAGAAATACAGAAGGGGTTAGTACTGATGGGATTGCTTAGTTAGAATGCAACAAAAAATAATAGGGCTGAATGGCCTCCTTCTGCCTTGTATTTAATTAGCAAGAAACAAGAAGATGGTAGATGGAGCACAGTGTGAAGAAAAAAATGATGATTTGTACTTTGGTGAGAGGAATAAAACCTTTTTTTTAAATGGTGCAAATTCAGTATATTTTGCGCTTGGATATATCAGAATGTGCTAGTTCAGGAAGTGGAGAACGTAGCTTTGAAAGTACAGCAAGAAGGAATGACTGGGTGAAAAAGGTCCTTGACTATATTGGCAGCTTTCCTGAAGTAGTGTGAAGTTTAGATGTACATGTTGATGGTGGGGAGGCTAGTCTCTGATAGACTGGGCTATATCCATACGGGCTATGACCCCAAATTTCACTGTACCTATTGGTGCATGTGACAATAAATGTCTTGAATCTTGAATCATAACTCTCTGCAATCTCTTGCAGTCTTGAGAAGAGCTGTTCCCAAACCATGCTGTGATGTATCCCAATTAGATGATTTCTAAGGTGCAAGTGTAGAAGTTTGTAAGACTTGCTACAGTCCTACTTATCTAACCTGCCAATGTATATTCATTGAACTGCATCTAAGGTTGGTTTAGCTTATAGTCATGTGTACTGAGGTGCAGTGAAAAGCTTTTGTT
Source organism: Okamejei kenojei (assembly GCA_035221665.1). Taxonomy (NCBI): domain Eukaryota; kingdom Metazoa; phylum Chordata; class Chondrichthyes; order Rajiformes; family Rajidae; genus Okamejei; species Okamejei kenojei. The sequence continues at coordinate 46,813,745 of CM069134.1, read as the reverse complement.
GTGTACTAACCAGTTAGTGGAAACACTATAAATGACGATATACACAATCTAACTGTCCATAGTGTACAGATATATGATGAAGGGATTAATGTTTCATGCAAAGCAAAGTCCAATTAAAGATAGTCCAAGGGTCTCCAATGAGGTAGATAATCACTCAGAACCACTCTCTAGCAGCTCAGGACCACTCTCTAGTTGATAAGATGGTTCAGTTGTCTGATAACAGCCAGGAAGAAACTGTTCCTGAATCTAGAGGTATGCGTTTTCACACTTCTGTACTTCTTGTCTAAGGGAAGAAGGAGTGACTGGGGTGAGACTCGTCCTTGATTATGCTGGTGTCCTTGCTGAGGCAGTGTGAAGTGTAAATGTAGTGTAGTTATCCTAATACAGCATAAATGATAGAATAAATATAGGACCTTATAATTTACACATTCTTGGTATCTGTTGGACAAGGTGCTAAGTCTTTAAGACAAAAGATAAATGTACACTTCATAATGTATTTCTGAGGAAAATACATAATTTGAAGGTGTGAGTGAACTTTGTTTTGCAGTTATAGTGGAATTCTTCTGAGTTATAGGTGATGTTTATTAACCTATCTGTAACCATCAAGATAAACTATTGTAAGAGAATTTGACCTCTAAAACTGTTGATTGTGCGCAAAACATGATACCACTGGGATGGTGAATTATTTAGTGCTTTAATCCAGTGCTTTTTAAACTGGTGAATGGTTCAGCCAAGGGTAAATGACATTATTTTTGGGGTGAATGAGTTAATTTGTTTTTCCTCATGTTACAAAATAAATTATATGTAAAATTATACACAAGGGAGAAAAAGACGGAAATTACCATAAAACATAAGAACATTTAGTCAAGGGTGAATGAAATTTTGTGATAAAGACTCAATGGTGAGTGACACTGAAGCACTGCTTTAATCAATGCAAAAATGTGAATTACAGTTGCTGAAGTACATGGGATTTAGGGATGCAATTTCATATGGTGATCTGTTGAATAATTCCTGGTAGGTTGCACGTGGAACTATTATTTGCACTTGATTTGATTTTATGTCGTGCATGGCTACTGGCCAAAACGTATTTGTAAGCAAGGTGCAGTATTTGCCCATCTAATCCATACCTTAATATTTATGAATTCAGTATTTGGCCCTTCGAGTCAGCACTGCCATTCAATGTGATCATGGCTCCCGAGATGCTTGTCTAGAAAGGAACTGCAGATGCTGGTATATGCCGAAGATGGACACAAAGTGCTGGAGTAACTCAGCGGGTCAGGCAGCATCTCTGGAGAAATAGGACGGGTGAATTTTCAGATTGGGACTCTTGACCCGAAACATCACCTATCCTTTTTCCCAAGAGATGATGCCAGACTTTGCTGAATTACTCCAGCACTTTGCTCATCACTCAAGTTTCCTGCATCTGCAGTTCCTTTTGACCCTCTTTTTAATGTCTGCTGGTTTTTCTGTCCAAAGAGTTTAGCTAGAGTTAGCTAAAATAGGTTACCTATTTGCATAAGAATGATCTGCTTCTGGTATTATCCACAGCATATGTGTCAGGACCACTATTTACACAGATAAACAAGGCTTGTGTGTCTAGCAATTCCATGGACCATGTCAATGGAAAGCACATAACCTTTCTGTAATTTACTTGGTGGTTCTTCAATTCTGTGCAGCAAGGCTGTGAGATCACTAAAACTGTTCATACTCTTTTATTGCAGAATGCTGGCGAATATCAGGTTTCATTACACTATAAATCCTACTAATAATTATCTGGTTCAGTTGAAATTACATCGCTCAGTCCCAGGAAGGTGCTATCTTTATCTTTATAAACCGAAGATAGACACAAAGCTAGATTAACTCAGTGCATCAGACAGCATCTCTGATAGTCTATGGTCTGAAGAAGGGTCTCGACCAAAAACCTATGTCTTTTCTGCAGAGATGCTATTTGACCCGCTGAGTTACTCCAGATTTTTGTGTCTATCTTTTGTGTATGGTGTTTCTCCAAACAAAAGTTAAAATGCAGTGTGGGACTGAGGCACGGAGATAGCTGTCCAATGTATATTTCTTTATATTGAATACTGTAGCCGCAAAGGTGTTAAATTTGAAAGGATCGATGTGTGCAACAAAATCTTGAGCAATATCCTTCAAAGACTATCTGTGGAATTCTCTGCCTTGGAAGGCATTGGAGGCAAATTCTCTGGATGCTTTCAAGAGAGAGTTAGATAGAGCTGTTAAAGATAGCTGTCAGGGGATATGGTGAGAAGGCAGGAACGGGGTACTGATTGTGGATGATCAGCCATGATCACAGTGAATTGAAGGGCCGAATGGCTTATTCCCGCACCTATTGTCTATTGTCTATTGACTATATGCTGTAATTCAATTTATTTTCTTAGTTGAACAAAATCTATGTTTGTTGTCTTGCTGTGCCTGGAAACTAATGGCTTTTTGTGTTCTGCCATATATGACATTTGTAATTTATGTTGGTGAAGCAAAATCTGCCCCAAAACTGCCATGATTTAGTTTAGAGATACAGCGTGGAACAGGCCCATCGCCAGCCATCCCCGCACATTAACACAAGCCTACATACAATAGGGACAATTTACACTTATACCAAGTATACAAACCCAAGCCAGTTATCCTACAAAACCTGTACATCTTTGGAGTGTGGGAGGAATCCGAAGATCTCACGAAAACCTACGCAGTCACGGGGAGAATGTACAAACTCCATACAGACAGCACCCGTAGTCAGGATTGAACCCGGGTCTCCGGCGCATCAAGCACTGTAAGGCAGCAACTCTACCGCTAAACCACTGTGCTACTGCTGTGATCAGCATCTCCCACAGCCAACTGTCTCCGCCTCTTCCTCTCTTCTTCCCGCCCCCCCCGCCCCCACATCAATCTGAAGAAGGGTCTCGACCCGAAACGTCACCAATTCCTTCACTCCATAGACGCTGCCTCATCCGCTGAGTTTCTCCAGCATTTTTTTAATGCCTTTCAATTTGCTCTCCAGGAGATTTGCTCTCCAGGACATCTGCCTTTAGATCCTGTATGTTAAGTTGGAAAATCATGGGAAAGTGGTGACTACAGTTTTGAGTGATGCATTTAGCTCTCGCTCTTGGATGCTTTTTGCAGGTGTTTGGAATTCTCCTTCCCCATAGTTCCCTATTTCATAGTAAATTTGATTTAATCTTAAATATAGAAGTTTAAATTCGCAAACTACCCAAATTCTGCAGCTTTTGTGTACGAGTTGGAAAATAAAGAGATAAATAATACCTGGTTTGTACAAGAACTGGAAAATAAATTCTAGATTTAGAAGTTAGAACCTAGATTTGCCAAACTCTGGGCTTAAAAAGTCTGAATCTCAGACCAGAAATTCCCGGCTCCATGTTAGAATTCTAAACCTCGAATGAAATATTATAAGTTGGAAGGATAAATATTTTAAATTTTAGGATTGGGATGCCACTATTGTGGGCTTTATGCAAGGTTGCAGCCTGACCTAGTGAGATTTACCATTGGCCATAGCTTTACATCGTCTATTGTAGAATCGGCCAGATTCCCATAATGATTGTTAGAGATTGCAGGGCCTGTCCCGCTATGGGGAACTTATTTGCGTATTTAGGAGAGTTTGCGCTCGCCACAAGCTCGCAGCATGGTCGACACATGGTCGTAGTGTAAACTGGTAAGTCTCCTTCATGGTCTAGAGGAGTCCCCACATAGTGGTTACTACTCGCGGCCTCAGTTTGATCGAGGAAAATTTTTCAACAAGCTGAAAAATTTTCTGCAAGCAAAAACTGGTCGGCATGGAGAAAATCAATACTTTTGAACTCGTAGTGCAGTGGTAGTAGGGTCGCCAAGTCATTGTAGGCCGTCGAGGTAGCCGTAGGTAATCTCCTTTGCTGACAGGGCATTTTAATTGGCTGATTGGGGAAAATAAAGCGTAAGCACGAGTTTTCAGAACTAAGGAAAACCGACCGGTTATGTTAAATGCCTGCTAAACTTCACAGCTGTATATCTCTGGCTTATTATATCTTCACTCCTTTCTCCCCCCCCCTCCCCCCTTCTCCCCCCACATCTCTCCCCCCTTCTCCCCCCCTTCTCCCCCCCCTTCTCCCCCCCCTTCTCCCCCCCCCTTCTTCCCCGCTCTTTTAAACGGACTTACCGTACACTGACAGCCGTCTTTAATCTTCCTGTTCATCGCGGGTATCAACTTGGCTTTGCACCGTGTGAATTTCAGACAGCGCTCCCCCGCTTTCCCTGGACCCCGCCTTTGCGATGTGTGTGTGTGTGTGTGTGTGTGTGTGTTCAGCGCTGATGGTCGATCCATCTCGCGGTTTTTCAGGCGAGTGCCCCCGAGCTTGAAGGTCGCAGCCAGTTTTTGCTGAAAAGTCGCGTAAGTGGGGCAGGCCCTTAATATGACTGAACTGGAGACATGAGGAACTGCAGATGCAGGAATCTTAAGCAAAACACAGTGCTGGTGTACTCAGGAGGACAAGCAGCATCTGAGGAGAAAATAGATCAGCACATTTACAAGGTGGAACACTTCCTCGGAATGATTGTCGTAGGATAGGAGAAAGCTGGAAAAGGGATGTGGGCAGGACGACTATGGGAAATTTATTACAGTCAATCTGAAGAAGAGTCCCCGCTCAAAACGTCGCCTGTCCATTTCCTCCAGAGATGCTGCCTGACCCGCTGAGTTAATCCAGCACTCAGTGTAAGACTGACCTGGGCTGCACTACAGTCCAGCAAGGCTGGTGGCCCCTCAGCTGCTGGCTGAAGGTTAAAAATAGTTAAATATTTGGTTTAAATTGTGCTAAAGATTGTGTGCTTATCATCATGTGATTGATTGTAGCAGCTTTAAATATCCTTCAGTGCTGCCATGGCAACAGCAGCTGCCAAAGATACTTGAGAATCTCTGATGCCTGGCATTGCTACAATTCAACTGACAGAAAACACATTGGATGATCTTTTTGAATTTCATTACAGTATGTTTGGCCATGTATGAACATACATATTACAATATACATCAATTGTCACTCTTGGCAGGGCCAGCAGAATAAATCCCTTGACCTGAATCCTACTCCTGTCTATGCCATAACTGATAAATTGGCAGCAGCTGAAAAAATGCAATTTTATTTCCTGGCTCATTGTAAACATTTTTAGAAAAATTCTTGAGTAAAATATATATTTTTGAATAGACATTTGGATGATGGGCTCATGCTTTCTTGCCATGGTCAGAAATCAGTCTATACTCATCGGTATTTTTCTGCAATAATGTGTAGGAAATAACTGCAGATGCTGGTTTAAATCGAAGGTAGACAAAAAATGCTGAAGTAACTCAACGGGACAGACAGCATCTCTGGAGAGAAGGAATGGGTGATGTTGTGGATCGAGACCCTTCTTCAAACTGATGTCAGGGGAGTGGGTAGTATAGAGATAAAATCTGCAATTTCCTTTTATGCATTATCGATGATTAGATATATGCAAAGGATATATGAGGAGATTCATTAAAACCGATGAACCTCATTGAGTAATCATTTTAAAATTATTGACGGCTATAATATTAATTAGGGTATGAATAGGCTGTGTTCAAGTTTGTTAGTAAGGTCTCAAGTAGGAAGTAAATATCATTCCATGAAAACCATAGAAAGGGGGCAAAATATTATTTGTTCCTATCCTGCCACAGTGCAAATGGTGGAGTGAGAATCCCAATTTGCCATTGACTACTTTCCTTATGACTTGTACAACTTGTGGTGGGTATATAGAACAAGCTGTCACAGGAGGCAGTTGAGGCAGGTACCATAACAACCTTTAAAAGACATTTGGACAAGTACTTGGATAGGGAAGATTTGGAGGGATATGGGCCAAACACAGGCAGGCGGGACTAGTGTAGACGGGGCATTTTGGTTAGCATGGGCAAGTTGAGCCAAAGAGCTTGTTTCCATGCTGAATAACACTGACGTTATGACTTGAAATCATGGAAGGATCTGGGGGAAAATAGGATGCTTCACATCTTGAATTCTGGTCATCGCCCACACCGCATGGGGTTTGCAGAATGGGGAGGGTGCTGTGTGTGACCTAATGCGTCCAATCTCAATGAATTCAAATTCAATGCCTGAATAATTACCTGTTTCAAAATATTACGCAGGGCTCAGGTAGAATTTGTTTTCCTCAAGTAGACATAATAGAATTATTGAGAGAATGGAAAGGAGCTTGATGGTCGGGAGTGTGTCACAATTCTCTGCAATTCCTTGCGGTTTTGGATGGAGCTGTTGTGATGCATTCCGATAAAATGCTTTCTATGCTGCATCTGTAGAAGTTGGTAAGAGTTGTTGGGGACATGCCGAACTTCCTAACTTTTTAAGGTAGTAGAGGCATAGGTGTGCTCTCTTGGCCATTGCTTCTATTTGGGTGTGTACTCAAATGAGGTGGCTCCAAGTTTACGAATGATACTGTGTTGAATCTGTCTGTACACTCTGCCACATTGAGTCCAGCAAGGAAGTGTAATCTCATTGAGATTCACTGGGATTTATCCTAGGGAATTGGCACTCAGAACCTTTAACAGGTTGGATCCAGTGCAGGAGCCACAACCCCATTGATCTCAATGAGATTGTAGGCTGCGGAAGAAGGAAATGGGAAGGGGTGATTTGTTGCTAATTGTTATGGTCTTGATTATTTTGCGTAGTTAAATGTGTTCTTTTTGGCTCAATTTTACTTATTTTACTTCGGAGTCATGTGAGTGACTACGTGAAGAAGCCCCGCCTGGCGCTTGATCGGCATTACGTCGACGCTGACGGCAGAGCAAGAGCTGCAGAGGCAGCTCCTCGACAGCGGTAGGTACGGGCCCGCAGGTAAGTGCAGTTGAAATACTTACAGGGCATTTCCAAACTCCGTGGCTGGTGTATAGAGCCACCAGGAGTTAAAAAGAAATGGAATTTGAAAGAAAAAAAATAAAGTAAAAGTTAAAATGAAAAGAAAATACTCCAGGTGGAAAAAACTGAGTTTAGAAAGCGTCCCAGGGGAATACTCAGCGATCGGGACGGCAGATTAAGTGCGGAGCCGGTTCCAATACTGGTGGCCGTTAAAATTACCGTTAGGGAGACTTTAGTCGCTCCACAAACTTTTGGCTATGAGGAAAAAATTGAGTTTAAAAGTTAAAAAGAAAAAGAAAAACTCCAGATGGAAAAAAATTTAAAAGAGTCAGAGAGGCCATGATTTAAAAAAAGTTAATAAAAAGGCCTCCAGACAAAAAAGCTTTATGGCTTAAAATTAATGGAGAAAGACTCCAAAAATAAAAAATTCAACCAGAGGGTTTAAAAGGCCCAGAATATTCCCCAAAACAGACCCTGAGGGGTTTCCATATATTAATATATATGGTGGAATTTATCAATATGGGAATATCTACCTCGGATTGTTTTGGAGGTAGGCTCCTTGAGGAAAAACTCAGGAGTAACCAGGGCAGTAAAAGAATATGGAAAAAACTGACACTGAAAGTGCATTGATAGTGGTGGCTGGTCATAAAGTACCCACCACAGCACAAATATAGATACATACAGGTGTACTAGGTACGATACCTGAATGAAGGAGTGAGGTCATGGAAAGTAACCATGGAAACCAAAATTAATTGGTCTCTAACCAAAGATGTTATGGTTGAAACAGCAGAATTATTGATAAAACTTTTATGTTTTATTAAGGTACACCACAGCACAAATACATATATATATATATACAGGTGTACTAGGTACGATACCTGAATGAAGGAGTGAGGCCATGGAAAGTAACCATGGAAACCAAAATTATTTGGTCTCTCACCAAAGCTGTTATGGTTGAAACAGCAGAATTAATCAAACTTATGTTTTATTAAGGTATCAACGGTGAATCCGTTTATGGTACCCATGTCTCAATTATATGGAGACATAAGGAAATATGTTTTCAAAGTACTTCAAGCTGGTGCGTGGCATCACTATTTATGTAAAACAAATGAAAATGAAACATTGTCCAAAAACCAAAATATTTTAAATAAAAAGACAAATTGCCATCAGTTTGTGGAGCTCAATGGGATAAAAATATAATATATATATATGTAATTGTTATTGGGACCAATTTTGCACTTTTGCAGGTCAAAACAGATCAAGTTATGTTAAACTCCTGATTATTATGGAGGAAACCTGCCTCAGGATATATCATTGATTACAAAGGAAAGACTACTGTTCATTAAACTTTGGCAAAATTATGATCCAATGTAAAGATTTGATATTGGATCAAAACAAAGGCAGGAGTATGATAAATATTTATCCAACACAGCCTTATGTGAACCCATATGATTGGGAAGAGAAGGCTTCATGTACATTTGAAGAGGTGCAAAAACTTGTTACACAAGAAGTTGATGAAATCTCCAATTGTGGGAGATTACAGGTGTGTTATGATCAATGATATGGCATAACAAAGGACTACAAAAACAATTTGTAGAAGGAATTGGTTCACCTGTATAGGAAAACCTAAAAATTGATTTTAGGTTTGCATCCAAAATTATCTCCAATAAAGAAGAGGTGCGTAAATTTGTATCATAAATTTCCCCAGGGAAAAAGAAGATGCCATACAAAACATCATTTTAAATACACTTTTACAGTGTAAAAACATTTTATTAAAATGGACATCTTCAACATCTTCAACATTGAAAAACAGTTGTTATTAACAAATTGTTAATCATTACTATAAGACTCGAAGGATTGGTATTTAGTACCAATTTATTATCATATTACAGGTGCTTGAAATTAATTCGAATGGGTCAGCTGTGCAAGTTAAGATATTGTCTAATGGATTAAACTCAGTTCTAGACTGTTCAATAATTACTGGAACAACAATTGTACTGATAAGAAGATCAGCACTTGCACTAATATGGACATGGTCATGGTTTATCTTGATCACATTTTAAATTGGAAGGTTGATCAGGAGTCAGCTGCAAATTAGTGCAGCAATTACAAGCCTATTGAGAGGCAAGGGTTCTGACCCATCCAATAAAAACTATGTTTTAAGGCATTCATAAACATTCCTCAAATTACTATTCTGGATTTAGGTAATTCAGCACCATATGAGGGGGAAAAATGTTTTCCGAGATACAAATGTCTCATTGCTTTGTTGACAAACTTTGTCCCACCATCAGAGAAGGAGCTTAAAGAGTAAAAAAGCTGCAAAAAAGGGAAAACACAAGCATTATAAGAGTATGCAGGCCTATGACAGGCCTATGCAAATACCAAAGGATACGTTATCAGAATTAAAGTGGTGGATAGAAAAGGTTCCACGTTGCTTTAAATATATAAGCTTAGCAGCTGTAACAAGCTGAAGCAAGTATTATCGGATGATGCATAGCTTCTGTGATTATTTGGGTTAAGATAAGTATAATATCTATTCTTAATCAAATTAATATTTGATACGTCCCTTGTTTAGGGGACTACGGACAATAACACCAGGGAATTGCAAATGGATTGTCCTAAGAAAATTTTCTCCAAACATTTGTATTAATTATTGGAGTATCAGGAGCTTTTTATGAATTAAATGCCTATTATTCTATTATGAAAGTGTGCATGTCATATCAGGTGAACAATACCACGGCTGTGGCATATATCAATCACATGAGTCAAGTAAGATCATTATCAAGTGATTATCTGGGTAACCAGATGTGGCGTACTCTAAAAATGTTTTAGTTCAGCTGTTTATCTCTAAGCAAGAGACAATGTTGTCGCAGACAACAAATCAGGGGAAAAACATTGTCAGTAATATGGATTACTTACCATTAATCTGGTTGTATCCAGATTAAATCACCGATCTCTTAAATGTTCTCGTGGGAAAACTGAGAGCAGGAGCGGTGGATGCATTTCGCTAAATTACATGAGGAAAGATGTTCTTATATGTTCCTCATTTTTGTCTGATAGGGCAGTGTCTGATGAAAATGTAGCAGGATGCTGCCAGGGGCGCTTTGGTGGCCCAAACCGGACTTTCATGGTTCTCATTAATTCTGAGAAGAGATGTTTGAACCAGTTATGTTGACTCATAGTTGCAGTAATTTATTGTTGTACAAATTCATCAAGGGCATGGAGATATGAATTTGGTTATCTGCAGGTTTGACCAGATCATTATAACAGTTTGACGGTCAGAGATGTCTATGAATGTTTTAACTAATATAACAATATAACAATTATGTACAAAAGGAATGTTATACCTGCAATTTGGAGAAATAGTTTTAATAAACAATATTTTGTTTAAAACAAATTCGAAGTCTTTGCAGACAGTAAAAGTTATTTTATCATATTAGATATATGGGAGTTCCTTGTAGATTGCATTTTTTCACAGCTTCTAAGTGATAGAGCCAATAATAGAGCTCATAGTGTTTATCGTCCAATTTAGGACAAATTGCTGACCAAGAATTTATCGGGCTCATTCGTAATATCCGGATATAAAAAAGGGATATATATATATATATATAATTATATATATAATTCTGTCCAAAGTTGAAATACAGAAGTTGGGAGATCAGCATAGTCCTGATTTGCCTTGGGCAATGGACTCCAATTCTATCAACAATTCAAAAGATTAACATTGAAAGTGATAATGCTCATGAATTTAGTGTCAGCATTATAGTGCAAACATTGCAAATGTTACGTTATATAATTGCATGTGGCTACAGATTACATTATCTTATATGTTTATGAATTTACCAAACAAAGCAGACCAAGAAGAGCTGGAACCAAGGAAACATTTAAGCATATCCTGTCGGCCAAAAATTGTGTGTGGGTCAACATTGACTCAATATGTTAAAGTAGGTAAGAGTCTCTGTGGTGTTGAGACAGCACTACTTATTACACACAAAAACCACATTAAGTATCAGTAAAAACTGATGGTTCTAGATAATTATATTCTAGACGGTTAAAACGTTTAAAACTCAGTGGAACTAGACATTGAGATGTGGAAAATCACTCCATTAAGGAGGTAGATACATTCACAGGAATGACACAGGATGGGCCGCTCGAGTAAAGATTCAAGACCGCAGGAGGGTGTAAAATAAATATTAAAGTCACAAGGAACCAGTCATGATGTCAGGATTGGACACGGAGTGTTGGGTTCTCTGTAATTGTTGCTTTGTTTATAATATCAAATTATATTATCAATTGATATTTTGGTGATAAATTTGCCTTTCAATGGAAAGGGCATCATTTTCATTCTTTTATAATGGGAAAAAAATTATCACATAAACTGAGGCAATGTTTGGGGAAAAAATGTGTTATTTGCTCATTACTGTGTTGATTGAGCCAGATTGTCTTATGGAATGAGTCTACGACATAAAAAACACAGAAGCTACAAAATCTTCACATAGTCACTCACGTGACTCCGAAGTAAAATAGTAAGATTAAACGAGAACTTACCAGTTCGAAGTTTGATCGTTATTTTATGAGGAGTAACGATGAGGGATTACGTGCCCTCCACTCCCGACCCTCATAAAATAAATGATCATCTGGTAGTTCTAAATCTATGTTGAGCCTTACTATCTTACTCCAGCTATTATGTTCTGTGTTTTTCATGCCACTTCTTTGAAGTATGCCGATCAAGCGCCAGGAGGGGCTTCTTCACGTAATCACTCATCGTTACTCCTCATAAAATAACGATCAAACTTCGAACTGGTAAGTTCTCGTTTAATCTTACTATTATAATGGATCCTAATAGCATTCCCAGTCACAAAGCTGGGGGCAGGACTGCTGGCTGTCAAACGTTTTGGAAGTTTTGGGGGTGGAATTCTCCATCCTACCATTCATATCCTTGGTGCCACTAAATTTAATGGGCCCTCTATGTCTGGGCCTGGAAGGTTTGTGTGTGGTCTAACTATGGGGAGCAATTGTGGGCAAAGCTCCCATGGCAGCAAGATCTGGTCCAACATATTTTTCCAGGTGTCTCACAACATCATAGAAACTGGAGGCCTTGCAGCAACTGCTTGACACAGTAATCATAAGGTGGTGCTGTTACCATTCTTCAAGGCAAACATTCTGTCCAAAATCTGCTGCAGTCTCATTCCACTGAGCTTTTGCAATTTGACTAACTCTTGTTCACGCTATTTACTTGAGTCAAACTAGCTTGTCTTGTGTGTGTGTGTGTGTGAGTGAGTGTAGCTAGTTTTATTTTGTTTATTGTCACATGCATTGTGGTACAGTGAAAAGCTTTTTTGTTATGTGCTATAGTCAGTGGAAAGAGAATACATGATTACAAGCAAGCCTTCCGTATTGCACAGGCACAAGATAAAGGGAATAATGTTTAGTGCAATCTAAAATCCAATTTTAAGGATGGTACAAGGGTCTCCGATGAACAGCTATTCCTAGCTTGACACTTAGCTTCAGAATGGGTGCTTGATGGTCTGTACTGACTTGGTGAGCCAAAGGGCCTGTACCTTGTCCTATCTCTATGAACAATAAAATAATATAATGGTAACAAAAATGAAGCCTGCTGGTGAGTCAACCTACCCAGCTGGTTTACACAATCTCCATATCAGATTTTACTTATTGCCTCTTGAAGTCATTTACGCTTCAGAATCTGTTCATGGATTCTTCAGCTCTACAGCAGCTGGATAAAGATTACGAAGGAGCACTTTGTTTATTTCTACTTTCATCAAGAATACTCTCGTGGAATAGATCACAAATGAGCAAAGTTTCAGCAGTATTGCTACAACCAGAGCTAAAGTATGGTCCTGCTATGTTTACAATTCATTTTAGAAAAGCAGCAGGCATGATTTCTTACTAATTCATTTTGTTTGCAGCTTCCGAGTGTCACTGATACTATAAGCCGATGCATTATAGTGACAGGGCAAAGTATTACTTCATTTGTCTCCTTCACTTTAGCTAGTCAACTGGATTTATGTTTTATCTTTTTATGGAGATTTTGTGCTCAATCACCTGGCACCTGAGAAGGGTGTAGCTGCAGGAATTTTTAATTAAAATTGAAATTAATATAACATTTTAGGAATTTCTCAATTCAATGACTTTAGCCTAGAAATATAAGCAGATTTAAGTAGGCAATGGCTTTTGAAGTACTTGGGGTGTCTTTTTTGAAAGGACTGAGCAGATGTACAGTATATGGTGTTCGAGAGGAACATTTGATCCAATGTTACCACATATCTTAAATCTATGTAAACTATAATTGCTAATTTATACATGAAAGACTAATTACATATACTAATTAAATTCTAAAATGTGCAAATTCGATCTGCTTTATTATGCAAATTCATTCATTACAAAATGATCTTATCCTCGATGATTTACATTTATATGTCATATCAGTATCAAACAGAATGGATTTTGAATAAGCCAAGGTTGAAATTAAGCACAATGTTTAGGTTTATCATCATATGTACCAAGGTACTGTGAAAAGCTTTGTTTTACATGCTATCCAAACATATCAGATGTACCTGTACTGTACGTATATACAATCGTCACTTCATAAGTTATAGGAGCAGAATTTGGCCCATCAAGTCTACTCCGCCATTCAATTATGGCTGATCTATCTTTCTCTCTCAACCCCATTCTCCTGTTTTCTCCCCATAATCCATGACATCCTCACTAATGAAGAATCTATCGATCTTTGCATTAAAAATATCCATTGCCTTTGCCTCCACAGCCTTCTGTGGCAATTAATTCCACAAGTTCACCACCCTCTGATTATAGAGTTTCTTCATCCTCTTCCCAACCTAAAGGGACATCATTTTATTCTGAGCCTATGGCCTCTGGTCTAGACTCTCCCACTAGTGGAAGCGCCCTCTCCACATCCAATGTATGATCAAGTACAACTATTATATTTTCCTAAATTCTGGCTTGTTAAGTTATTTGGATATTTGAACAACGGGGAACCAAAATGTTTGCTCTTTGCAAAAAGTAAACATCCACAATCCTACTAAAATTAGATTAGATTTGAACAGGAAAATCTTGTGACTTTGATGTCAAGAGGAGGTAATATTGATTGCAGCCTTAATGATTATGATCCACAGACATTGCTGCAGCTACTGACAGCTTGTGTACGTGTGATGTAAATGCTTGTTTGTAGCGATGCTCCCGACCTCGCACTTCACATATGGCAAGCTGAAATTCGCCTTCAGCACAATGAACGGAATCTTTCATTTATTTATACATCTCTTATTATGTCAAGTTCCCGAGGGCACCAAATGGTACAAGAAACAATTCTGTGCAAATTGCTTTTTGAAAAAATCTGTTTTTAATGGCAAAACGTATTTGCTATTTTGGAGTGAATGTTGTTGCTGTGAGGGAGTTAAAAAAAATAGAATTGCCTGGAGAACTCTAACTTATACATGCACAATGCCCTTTTAGTCCTATGTAAGAGGTGTCACAAGACCTTCACAGGGCTCCTTGGTGCAGAAAGACTTAAAGAATAATCTTGTTGCGATATATTTGTTTTAATTTTTTTAAATTTTCTTTCATTAGTTTTGAAATTATGGATGCAAAAGACTACATTACATCTTTCAAGGATCAGCAGTAGGAGATTCTGCTATTTTTCATTTGGGGAGATCTATGGCATAGATATGTGAAGATAGCATGTCAAGGAGGATATTGTGGCATTCTTTTCAGGAATTCATCCAACTGGAATTGACAAGCCTAGGATACTCTTTAAAGACGCAGTGCAGAAGCAGGTCCTTCGGCCCACTGAGTCTGCGTCAACCTGCAATCACTCTGTACCCGTAACACTATGCTACATACTAGGGACATTTTTTTTTACAACTTACCAAAGCCAATTAACCTCTAAACCTGTACTTCTTTGGAATGTGCAAGGAAACCGGAACACCAGGAGAAAACTTGTGTGTTCACGGGTAGAACGTACAAACTCCGTACATATAGCACCCATAGTGGGGATCGAACCCGGGTCTCTGGTGCTGTAAGACAGCACCTTTACCTGCTGCGCCACTGCCGCCCTCTTGATGAAACCAAAGTTACCCAAGTAGAATGAGCCATGAGGATAACAACCACAATGAATACCGGGAAAAGACATTTAATTAAATTTTCAAAGATTTAAATCTATACACTGAAAATCAAAAATATAAATTTTCTTATTTTCTCTCTTTTCTTTGTCTTCATGTACATTGTTTAATATTGATGCCTTTTTTTTCTATTTATTATTTTATTTCCAGCAACAAAATATACAATGATCAGACTAGAGTGCAGGAAGGTTATTTGGCTATGGGAATTGAAAGCACATTAAGTCAGGTCCTGCCTTTCCTGTCTTCAAATCATTTTTTTTGCAGTAAGAGACTTCCATTATGGAATCAAGTGGAGAAATATTAATCCCCTTCCTAATCCAGGGATACAAAATAAATTGTCTCATGTAATAACCTTTCAAGGCCAGAGCTGGACAAAATGTGTAGGAAAGAACTGCAGATGCTGGTTTAAATCGAAAGTAGACACAAAATGCTGGAGTAACAGCGGGACAAGCAGCATCTCTGGAGAGAAGTAATGGGTGACATTTTGGATCCAGACCTTTCTTTGGGGCTTGACCCGAAACGTCACCCATTCCTTCCCTCCAGAGATGCTGCCTGTCCCACTGAGTTACTCCAGCTTTTAGTGTCTATCTAATGGCTTATTTAGTGAAGTAATGTGAAGCCAACGTGGATTGCGTAAGTCACGAGTTCAATCACGGATCGTGCGCTGATTTCAGCCACAGTGTTTTATAGCCTTGTTATTGCACCGTGGTGCTATAATGGTGAAGTGGATGGGGTAATGCCTTGGCAGATTTCTCCAGAGATGCTGCCTGAACCCACTGAGTTACTCCAGCATTTTGTGTCTATCTTTGGTGTAAACCAGCCTCTACAGTTCCTTCCTACACACCTTTTTTTAAATGATACATGACTCGTATTTGGTCCAACTTCACTATTTTTCCTCCTTAATAATAGCTTACACACCTGTTTTCATAAACCTCTACTGTTTTATACATCCAGTTCCCAGAAGAAAAAGAGCCTGTCAGATGCAGAATAAAGCTTTGGCCCAGAAACAGTCCACAAACCAACCTTAGTGCCCGCTATATCAATGTAATATTCTTTCAGTTTTGCACATGTACTTTGAATGAATATGCCAAGCATTATATAATTGGAGGCAGCTTTATGTAGAAACAAGGAACTGCAGATGCTGATTTTGTCAAAAGGACACAAAGTACTGGAGTAACTCAACGGGTCAGGCAGTATCTCTGAAGAACATGGATAGGTATTGTTTTGGGTGGGAACTCTTCTTCAGGCAGATAGCTTTGTTTAAAGGTCACGTATTATTTCAAATTTTCTGAAGACATTTTCTTTGTGAGAAATTTTCAATGTTCATCACAAATAATATAGTTAAATATGAAACACTTCACGACCAAAGATGTGTCAAAACTGCTGTAGATTCAATTTGCACCTGAGGTCCCATAAAACTACTAGAGCTCAGGATATAGATGACAAGTTCCACGTCCTGGTCGAAATAACGATCCACTTGAGGAAAGCAAGTGAAAGAAGGCTTGCATTGAATATCAAGGCCCGGTTTATAGAATTATCAAGCTCGGCACCTTGGAGCAATTTAATTGGCTCAGTTTAATGAGATTTTGCTGTCAATGTAAGTAGTTTTTAATTGCACATTGGTATGGCAGATCCAACACAACAACCTGGTATAATAAAGCCAACAACTGCATCTTTCCCTTCAAAAGCATCTCAACGGTTTAATTTCACATTAGCTCCAACGTGACTTAAGGTTCATAACTGAACATCAACACTATTCCCAAGCATAATAACTCAGAATATTAAGATTTCTGATTGTTCTGGCTGGAGGTGAACAACATTGATTTTGTGAATATCATTTAAATGTCCTCCGCTCTATTTTATAAATTTACTCTGCTTTTAGTCAGCGTGGATTCTGCCATTCATTGTTTCTTCTGTGCTTTCAATGGTGTTTTCCAGGTAAAGGGTGTACCTGCTGTAAAACAGTAGTTGCTGTGAGCATGCTCATTCCTCTCACCATCCCACCTCCAATTCACTGGCCAATACGACATTAGCAACATACATTGTTTTGAGAATGGATAGTACCAAAAACGTAACTTTTTTAGCTTGGTTTAGAGATACAACATGGAAACAGGACCTTCGGCCCACCAAGTCCTTGCAGACCAAAGATCGCATGTGCACTAGTTCCTATTACTAGGGGCAATTTACAGAAGCCAATTAACCTACAAACCTGCATGAATTTGGAGTGTGGAAGGAAACTGGAGCAACCGGAGAAAACCTATGCAATCACAGGGAGAAGATACAAACTATGTACAGAAGCACCCATAGTCGGGATCAGTCACTGTAGAGGCAGCTACTCTACTGCTACAGCACAGTACCACAACCTGCTATTAGAATTACTATAATTAGCCATAAGGAAACTTCTGGTTCCGTCTGTACTCTTCAAACCAGTGGACACCAATGGTTGTGTGAGCAATTGTTTGTGATTTTAACTGCCCTTGCAGGAGGGGGGAAAGCAGCAAGTAGACACAAAATGCTGGAGTAACTCAGCGGGACAGGCAGCATCTCTGGAGAAAAGGAATATGTGATGTTTCGGGTCAAGACCCTTCTTCAGACTGATGTTACCATCAGGTAATATCAGTGCACCTTTAATCCTAGATGCCCAAAATACTTAACCCAAATATCTCTTGGAACCCATATATGTTATGGTGAAGTGGATGGGGTAATGCCTTGGTAGATTTCTCCAGAGATGCTGCCTGACCCACTGAGTTACTCCAGCATTTTGTCTCTATCTGTAAACCAGCCTCTACAATTCCTTCCTACACACCTTTTTCTAAATAATACATGACTCGTATTTGGTCCAACCTCGCTATTTTTCTTCCTTAATAATAGCTTACACAGCTGTTCTCATAAACCTCCACTGTTTGAAACTTCCAGTTCCCAGGAAAAAAAGAGCATGTCAGATGCAGAATAAAGCTTTGGCCCAGAAACAGTCCACAAACCAACCTTAGTGCCCACTATATCAATGTAATATTCTTTCAGTTTTGCACATTAACTGAATAAATTTGCCAAGCATTATGTAATTAGAGGCAGCTTTATATAGAAACAAGGAACTGCAGATGCTGATTTTGACAAAAGAACACAAAGTGCTGGAGTAGCTCAAAGGGTCAGGCAGTATCTCTGAAGAACATGGATAGGTGATATTTCGGGTTGGGACTCTTCTTCAGACGGATTGCTATTATTTCAAATTTTCCTAAACCATTTCATGTTAGACTTCATAGCTTTGGGTAGAATAACTTTTCATCTCATAAGTTTTGTGCTCTATGTATATCCTGATCCCAAATACCATATTAAGGGAACATTTTGTCTGTGCATTTGCCATTGTGTAATTTGGCACTCAAGTCCGTAGTTCAATATATCTCTCAGTTCATTGTGTACTGATCCGAAATGTATCTGCCAAGATGTCTGTGTTTGATGAATTGATTACAGCCTAATTTTTACTTTAGCTATTCACTGAACTTTGAACAATAGGATAACATTTTCCTCTTTTGCTAAGTACTATAATTTATTGGTACCGGCTAAAATGTAGCAGTCCATTTACTACTTGCACTTATGGATGTTTAGGATTGCACAATATTGCTCGATTAGTTGCACCCTTTTTAAGTAGGAATGTTTAGTTTTTTTATTGTGTATCGAGGTACAGTGACAAACATTTTGTTGCATGCTGTCCAGTCAGCGGAAAGACTGTACATGATTACAATCAAGCCGCCCACAGTGTACAGTTACAGGATAAAGGGTATAACATTTAGTGCAAGATAAAGTCCGATCAAAGATAGTTCGAAGGTCTTCAATGAGATAGATGGAAAATTAATTCAAAGTATTGCTCGTATACCTCCAGGTATGCATGGATAGGACAGGTTTGGAGGGATATGGACTAGTGTAGCGGGGACATGTTGGCTGGTGTGGGAAAGTGTGGCCGAAGGGCCTGTTTCCACACTGTATCACTCTATGACTATGACTCTAGGTCTTTCTTACCTCAAGGTTATGTTTTTTTTTTAAACCTTTAAGTCATTGGGTATTTATAAGGCAGAGATTAATAGATACTTGATGGGCAAGGGTTGCGGGGAGAAGGCAGGAGAATGGAGTTGAGAGGGAAAGATAGATCATACATAATTGAATGGTGCAATATATTCAACGGGCCAAATGGTCTCATTCACCTATGACTTATGAACATATGAACTTTACAAATTTTGATTTGTTTTAAAATGCAATTTTTTGTGCAATAAAGAATAAAAAATTAGCAAAGACTGAATTACGATTTCTAAAATGTTTCAGCTGTTTGCATCAGCTAAAATCAACTCAAAGTGAATTCTTCTACGTTATCTAACGTTGAACGTTATAATGATTTTGGAAAAAACAGTAAACTAATGTTACAAAATGTCCAAATGTCTTAAACACGTATTTTCATTAAGTTTAATTTTTTTTCCCCAAGTAGTGGTTGAGGCAAATCACTGGTTCCATATTGTCCTGGAACTTTTCCTGTTGAGACTCTGAAAGCATGACTGTGCAACAGGATTCTCAGCTGTCCCAGCAGAAGGAGGTAATTTGAGCAATTTGCATGCAGGGACTAAGTAAATAAATTTAATTTTTACTGCATGGAATCTCAGAGTATTTAAATGTATTTTACACAGTTTTTCTGAAATTAGCTGGATTTTCCAAGGATACTTTACAGTAAAATGAACATGTGGGTTATCCTCCAGGTGCTCTGATTTCCTCCCACACTCAAGATATACAGATTTCTAGGTTAAATGACTTTCTGAAAACTGTAAATCGTCCCAAGTGTGTAGGATAGTGCTAAAGTATGGGCAATAGCTGGGCAACATAGACTTACTCGGTGGGCCGAAGGGCCTGTTTCCAAGATCGCTAAAGTTGTCTAAATAAGTGAGTTATCAATCTGGGCAAGCTGACACAACATAAGCATGAGTTTCTGCATTAAACCCAGTGCCAAGCTAATCTTGCAGCCATCCATGCTCCTTGACAGCAAGCATCTGCTTTCTGGCAGTCTTCCCAGTGTACTGTGTATTTTATTGAGCATGCACATCTGCCTTTAAGGCACCTACTGATATTTGCTTTTCATCATTATTTGCACTGGATGTATGAATCTTCTGGAGTCATAAAATCAGAATTATATAGCATGGAAACAAGCCTTTCAATCCACAGAGACTGTGTCCAACCATCAAGACTCACATGGGGGTACAGTGGCAGAGTTGCTGCCTTACATGACCAGAGACCCGGGTTTGATCCCGACTATGGGTGCTGTCTGTACAGAGTTTATAAGTTCTCCCTGCCATCTCGTGGGTTTTCTCCAGGGTCTCCACTTTCCTCCCACATTCGGCTTAAATCGGCTTAAATCGGTCAGGCAGTCAAACTGCTGCGTCGAAGCAATCGAGGCCCCCGACGTTGATGCCCCCGCCGATGAAAGGTCCTGCGAATGGGCCGATTCAAGCCCCACGATTCAGGGCAGACGAAGCTGCTGTTGCTGGAGTTCGGAGTCGGTCACCAACCAGAACAGCTCCCGATGTTACCCTCCACAGGGCTCACGGCCGAAGCCTCGCATGTGTGTGAGCGCATGTGGCCACCAAGAAATTGTGCCCCCCCCAATTGTGTCCCTCCCCATGTTTTGAAAGCAGTTTTTATTCCCCTCACATACTCACCTACTCTTTACCACTCACTCACCTGCACACGAGGAGCATTTTACTGCGGCTATATTGACGTACCAGGCTTGCCAATTCCAGTTGGATAAATCCGATACCCGTTTAAATCTTCCTCATCCACCAATACATCCAATTAGTTCAAATAGTAATTGTACCCGCATCAGATAGCTTTAAGAAAGTCTATATGATTACCTTCAGTAATACTTGAAGGTCAAAACACAATTGGCGACACATCGTGTTAATATGCCGTTATTAGAGCCATTTAACGAGCGCTTAACAGTTACACCCCCACTTTCTAGTGGAAAGTGGAGATTTTAAAACATTTTTTTTCACCAAATTTCAAAATCCGGATTACAAAACAAGGGGTGAGTTGTCCCCCACCTCTCAAAACATGGGAGGAATGTGCCCCCCCTCCCAACCCGCCCCCATCTCCTGGGATTTCCGCCCATGGTAGGTACTATCACAAAGTATTATTTAAGAAGTATTTAGATGGGTACATGGACAGGTGTTCGGTGTGAACTTAGTGGGCCGAGTGGGCCGAGGGGCCTTTTCACACTATATCTCTAAACGAAACAAAAACCATTCTGGATAGACATTTAGTGACATCAGAAAATAAGACAAATTCTGTGAATGAGCCTGCACACATTACAAAGGACTCCTTTAACTATAAAGTACCCTTGGAAAAATCCAAATAATTTCAGAAAAACTGCGTAAAATACATTTAAATATCCTGATATTCCATGCAATGGAATTTAAATTGATTTACTTTGTCCCTGCATGCAAATTGCTTAAATTCCAAAGACCATTTTGGCTGAGTCCCAAAGTCTTGCTAAAATTGTGTGAATATTTTTGTATTACCTCTATTAGAAATACAATATTTCTGAATCACTGTAAATAGACATCTCATTATTACTTTTGGGGAATAAAAATTGGCACCAGGAATTGAACAAAATTGTCGTACTAATGTAAGTGTCAGTATTAGTTAGGACATTATTACCTCATGGTACCTTTTAATTTAAAGCTTTTTCTTTCAGTTATGACTTCCAGCAGATTGTTATCATTTCATTATTCTAAGTGTCAATGGGTTATCAAATCCTATCTTGCACATGTAATGGTTTGATATGTAAGAGGACATTTTCTTCTTCTATCTAGTCAGAGTATAGAAGTGAGAACGACCAATTGACCAAATGGTGCCAGCACAATAACCTGGCCCTCAACGCCAGCAAAACCAAGGAACTGATTGTGGACTTTGGAAGGGGTAGGATAGGGACCCACAATCCCATTTATATCAACGGGTCGATGGTGCAAAGGGTCAAGAACTCCAAATTCCTTGGCGTGCATATATCCGAAGATCTCTCCTGGTCCCAGCACACTGATGCAATTAGAAAGAATTGCATCAGTGCCTCTACTTCCTGAGAAGTTTGCGGAGAGTCGGTATGTCAAGGATTTAACAGCATTTGATTATTTTGCTGTTAAAGATTGGTTTGCAAAGTTTCATTTTCATGCTACCATGGCAACCAAGAAATTAGTGTTTTCAAATTATTCACAGGCTCTCAATGTTTTATTGTAAATAATGTGAGTGAATTACCAAGAGGATACTCGGCGATATGCAACAACACATCTGGGAACAAACATTCACCTACAGTATGTGCCTAAGCTGGAACTAACCTTCTTGGATACCTCTGAAGGCTGAAGGTTGCTGCAGGTTGAGATGATTGATGGGAGATTTATGAAATATTTTTCCTTATGAAATATCTTGGTGCCGAAGATCTGAGTGTGGCCGTCACGAGCAATAATAAATTATAATGTAGTGACTTCAACGAGATTTCATTAAAAATATGATTTTTTTTTACTTCACCTGATGGATAATTATTAATTATATCAATGATATAAAGGTTATATAATATTAAGCTCTATTTACCTGACATTTATGATTTGGTATTGGTAATAATTCAAAGTTGATAACCCTGTAGCTCTTCGGCTATATTTAGCCATGAATATAGACAATTACTTGAACTAACTTCAATTACTATTACTTTGACTAAGCTTTGAAAAAGATATTGGAAAAATTGTAATCTAGTGACAAAGTACTTTATTTTCTCGCTACTTCTGCTTGTGTTCTCACTGATAAAAAGTGATCTGAGTGAATATTTGGATAGAATGGCACAGCACTGGAACAGGCCCTTCGGCCCACAATGTCTATACCAAACATGATGCCAAATTAAACTAATCCCTCCCGCCCTGTGGCAGAGTGACTGGTCTTCGGTATGGAAGATCTGATGTATTCAAGAGAGAGTTAGATTGGACTCTTAGAGCGAATAGAATCAATGGACATGGGGAAAAAGCAGCAACGGGGTACTGATTTTAGATGATCAGCCGTGATCATATTGAATGGCGGTGCTGGCTCGAAGGGCTGAATTATCTACTCCTGCACCTATTTTCTATGTTTCTATGTTTCTAAGTCAGAGATAAACTGGAGGTCGAAGACCTGTGCATCTTGAGGTGAGAGGGGAACATTTTAAAGGAGATTTAAAGATGGTAGTTATATAAAGTGAGCTGCCATAAGATTTGCAGAAGACCGCCACTGGAGGACATAGGTTTAAGGTGAAGGGAAAAAAATTGATAGGAACCTGGGGGTTAACTTTTTCACACAAAGGGTGGTGGGTGTATCGAACAAGCTGCCAGAGGAGGTAATTGAGGCTGGGACTATCCCAACATTTAAGAAACAGTTAGACAGGTACATCGATAGGATTGGTTTAAAGGGATACTAGACTAAGTGGTACCCGTTGGGTCCCAGTCACACGGGAGGCCTGGTCCCCCAATGCCACCCGTTCCCCAATGCAATATTCCACCACTCACCTGTTCCCCCACTCGTTCCCCCATTTCTCCAACACAATATTCCTCCTCTCACCCATAGCCCCAATCTCCTGACAAGAGACAAGACCAATCAGCGCACATGCAGTTTTAAAGATTTTTAAACATCTCTAACTTTTACAATATGCCACCGATCGGAACGAAACATGTAGCATTCACAGCACAGGAGAACGGTGAGCGAACTGGCAGAAAATCGTAGCGCTATCACATTTCTTTTTTGCGCAAATAGACAAAACGTGCAAAACCGGAAGAGCACAAGATCAGAGTTTTAGTTATGTATAGATAGATAGATGGACTAAATGCGGGCAAGTGGGACTAGTTGGCCGGTGTGGGCAAGTTGGGCCGAGGGGCCCGTTTCCATGCTGTATCACTCTGTGGCTCTATGAGGTGGTAGACTCCTACAAGTTTATTTCATATAAATAACCCAGAATGTTTCCCTTAATCATACTCTGGCGCATAATCCTTTGTTCTAACTAAACTAATTGAAATGAATTTCCTACTCCCTCCAACACAACAAAAATTTTACTTTCCTGAAGATAGACACAAAATGCTGGAGTAACGGTGGAACAGGCATCATCTCTGGATAGAAGGAATGGGTGACATTTCGGGTCGAGATCCTTCTTCAGACATACAATCTTAGACCTTTCTTCGTGGAAAGGCCAAGAAAATTAAAGGTTACCAATTCTCATGTACCATTTTAAAATTCAGAAAGCATTCACACATTTTAATATCAGTTTAGAAACAACATATGAACCTCAAGGGTTTAGCAGCCAAGTCCACTTTTAAATGTTAAGGCTTTAAAATGAAGGGATACAGCAAGTTATCGATCTTGCAAATATATTCTGTCAAACACCACCACATCATACTTTAGCAGCCTCCAATCTCAGGGCAAATATAGTCTTTTTTTTCCAAAGCAAGGGAGTCTAGAACCAGAATGCACATATTTAAGATGAAAGGGGAGATATTTAAAGATCTTAATGAAATAAATTTTCCCCACACAATGTGGAATAGCTGTAGAGAGTTGCAGGAAGACCGAGACTGTACTTTTATCAGGCATCTTATACTTTCTGTTCACATATGGAACATTAAAACATTAAGAATTTACCACAAAAGATGGTAAAAACAGTCTTGAAATGCTTTTAAGCAGAGAAAGGCATTTGACAAGGTGCTGCAGGGTAGGCTGCTCGAGAAGGTTCTATCACAGGATCCAAGGAGGAATAGTCAACTGGATAGAAAATTGGCTTCATGGAAAGTCGAGGTTGATGGTGGAAGGTTGCTTTTTGGACTGGAAGCCTGTGACTAGTGGTGTGCCTCTGAGATCGGTGCTGAGCTCATTGATGTTTATTATCTATATCAATGATTTGGATGAGAACATACAATCCATGATTAGCAAGTATGCAGATGACACGAAAGTGCGTGGTATTGAAGATGGTTGTTAAACGTTGCAGCCGGATGTTGATTGGTTGGGCAGGTGGGCTGAGGAATGGTTGATGGAATTTAATACAGAGAAATGTGAGGTGTTGCATTTTGGGAACACTAACATCGGCAGAACCTACACAGTCAATGGCAGGGCTCAGGGAGTGTTGTAGAGCAGAGGGATCTGGAGGTGCAGGTACATAATTCCTTGAAAGTGGCATCACAAGTAGATGGGTGTTCACTTTGGGCTTCATCAGTCAGAGTATTGTGCATAGAAGTTAGGACGTCATGTTACAGTTGTACAGACGTTGGTGAGGCCACATTTAGAGTATTGTGTTCACTTTTGTAATAATTTTGTTAAGCTGGAAAAGGTGCTTCAAAGATGTTGCCAGGACTCGAGGGAGAGGTTGAGTAGGGGATGACCAGTGCGGGAAGGGGAAGGGTAATTTTATAGAGACGTATAAGATCATGAGAGGTATAGATAGGGTAAATGCACTTTTACCCAGAATAGGGATATCAAAAACATTTGGATGGGTACATCGATAACAATAGGTCCATAGAGAAGTGGGCTAAACAAAGGCAGGTGGGTCTAGTGTAGATGGGGCATGTTGGTCGGCGTGAGCAAGTCGTACCGAAATGCCTGTTTCCACGCCTTGACTCGAGATAGATAGATACTTGATAAAATAGGTGATGAGCTGCTTTGGAGGTAGGCTGCAAGACACACATTTGAATGAACATAATAATAGAAGTGGCAGAGCGTGCTTGATTGAATGAGTTGCCCACTGCTGCACATAATTCATGTGTTTAAGAGAAATCTATACATAAGCAAAAGCAGAGAGTTGAGGGATACAGACAAGGTGCAGGCAGATGGGATTAATTTCATTTGAATCATGATTGGTGCAAAGTGGGCTGAAGGGCTGCACTGAGCTGCATTTTACGGTATATTTACAACCTTGCCTACCCACTCCTACAGATTTGTGAATAATTGCTCATACCTCCTTGTCCCCACCAACTTAATGACCGTGCAGGTTTGGTCTGCCTTGTAATTGTTCACAACTTTTCTCAATGTCAGATAACTGTCACCTCAAGTAAGACCCATTTCAGTGAGATGGCATTTATATTTCCTCTCAGTTCTGCACTGTCTCCTCTGCTAATTACAAAACTAAAGATCCTTCTTGCAGTCAAGGGAAGCACCAGCAAAGATGTACGGTTGACATATTAATGGCACAGGTCTTTAACCCTTGCCTTCCTGAGCAAACCTTGCCATCGTGTTTTACAAGAACAAATACACATCTATTCACAAAAGATCACGTTGTGATTGTTCAATGCCAGAAGTGAAATCCTGTTCATTTCAACACCATCTCCAATCTTACTTGTAGAGGTAATTGGTCTACGTGTTTATTTCACCTCATCTTAATGTTTCTAATTAGTTTGACACTCCAACGTGTTTTTAAGTTAAATTAGATTTTTTTGAAATCATTTTTAACATTGTTTAAAATACTTTTCACTGTTGTAATTAATCTGTAAATAAATTGTGAATTTGAATCTGGTTGGGTGGTAAAACCTCATGGTTTGCTGCTCACAAACCCCTCAGCAGGTGACATTCTTAAATATATTTAATAAATAAGAAAGCAAAGTAAAGGCAGCACGGTGGTGCAGCTGCAGAGTTGTTACCTCGTAACGCCAGAGACCCGGGTTTGATCCTGACTACGGGTGCTATCTGTACAGAGTTTGTATGTTCTCCCTGCGACTGCTTGGGTTTTCTCTGGGTTTTTCAGTTTCCTCCCACACTTCAAAGATATGTAGGTTAGTTGGCTTTGGTAAATTGCCCCACGTGTGTAGGTTGCGAAACTGGGATAACTAGTGTATGGGGGTGATTGTTGGTCGGTGCAGACTCAAAGGGTTTGTACCAAAGGGTCTGTTTCCATGCTGTATCTCTAAACTAAACTAATTGGCAAAAAATAACGATGGTGGGAAAGCAAAGTGAATGAAGTTGCAGTAGCATATGAGGGGAACAAAAGGTCTGACTGAAAGAGATGTAAATGAAGAGTAATTATTTGAAATTACCATAGCGAGGCAGAGTGCACACTGCAAGTCTGAAATAAAGGTTGTTGAAAATGCTGACTCTCTGAAATAGTTGAATTGTAAATTAATGAGTAATTTATCATCTTACTGTGTCTGCAGTTTTTGCTTTCTTAATATATTATATAGCAGTGAAATAATGGATTGTATGTGAAGAACATTAAAATCATTGCATGTGATTGCGTAGTAAATAAATGCAAGGATTGCATAAATCGGTGGCTAAGTTATAGGTTTGTGATAAAACAAGTTGTGAATGAATGGAGTAACATAATGTGGTTCTCCTACCAACTCCTTGAAACTTTATATTTTTCATGTTCATCTCCTTTCCACTGTATCTTAGATTTAAATTTGTACATTGTCACATTAACTGGTAATTCTTTTCTCTAACAGTCAAAGAATATATTTTTTAATGAATTTGTTAGAGTCATAGAGTGATACAGTATGGAAACAGGCACTTCGGCCCAACTCGCCCACACCGGTCAACAATGTCCCAGCTACACTAATCCTACTTGCCTGCGCTTGGTCCATATCCCTCCAAACCTGTCCTATCCATGTACCTGTCCAACTGTTTATTGTTTTCTAATTACTGTTGTTGTTGTGTCTTTTTTTTTTAAGTGTCTTTCTTCAGATTCCTATTAAATGTTTTCCCCTTCACCTTGAACCTATGTCCTCTGGTCCTCGATTCCCCTATTCTGGGCAAAAGACTCTGTGTATCTACCTGATCTATTCCTCTCATGATTCTGTTCTACTATAACAAACTAAGGAAGGAAATTGTGATATATGCAGAACCTTGAAAAAAAACATAGTCATTGTGGTTTGACATGAAATGCTGGAGTAACTCAGTGAGTCAGACTGCACCTCTGGAGCAAAGGAATAGGTGATGTTTCGGTTGGGGACCCTTCTTCAGACCATTGTGGTGATCTTTGGCAGCAAGGCCAGTAAAAATATATAGTTTAATTGCTATTTCCTGTCCAGGAATGCATGTCAAATCTTTAGAACAGGGTGTGATTCTGATAGACGAAAGGTGCAGTAACAATGTCAGTTAAGTTTGTGATGTGTGGCATTGATGGGAAGTCCATTGAAGTCCAATGTAAAATAGCAAATCTTCTCAAAATATCCACCAGTCCTTCTCCAGATGGAGAGTGGATCGCACTTTAATTCCAACTGCTCAGTGGGCCTTGGCTTAGACTCCCTGCTTCTCCAGGGTGATTGCATCACCCATAATCCATATTTTTCACATTGAATAGTGAGGTTTGTCTTTAGCCATTACCTGATGGAATTCTTTAGATGTAATTTGAGTTTGGCTGTGAGTAAAACATTGATTTCTGATAGGAAATTGAACTCTACCACCTTAGTTCATTAGAGTCATACAGTGTGGAAACAGGCCCAACTGGCCCATGCTGACCAACATGCCCCATCTGCACTAGTCACACCTTCCTGCATTTGGCCCATATCCCTCTAAACTGAAAATGTTGTGATAGTACCTGCATTGAGAAGTAGCCTGGAGCAGAACAAGTGCTACCTCATTAAATCTAGGATTTCTATTCCTAAAAAGTTTGGCTCACTGAGTACAGAACAGTTGATGCAATTTTCTCTATTAACCAAAGTTGTTTTTGGATGTTAATAGTCTTTAAGCTTTACATTTTTTTTTAATGTTCCAACAAACACTGATTCGAGCCAGGAAATAAGAAATTGGAGGGTGGCACAGTTGATAGAGATGCTGCCTCACAGTTCCAGATACCTAGGTTTGATCCTGACCTCGGGTACTGGCTTTTTGGAGTCTGCACATTCTTCCTGTGACTGAGTTTGTTTCTTGTGTGTGTTCCGATTTCCTCCCATTTCCCAAAGGCAGGCATGGTTGCAGGTGAAATGGTCTCTAGCAATTGCCCTTTATGTATAGGGCAGTGGATACAAAAGTGAACTAGTGGATACAACATAGAACTAGTGTGAATTGGGGATCATTGGCTGGTATGGGCCAAAGGGCTTGTTTCCATGCTGTATATTTCAATTGATCTCTTTAGCTCACATTTTCTAGGATCTTTTGCCATCAGCATAAACAACCATTGGACAAAGGCCATACAGAACAACAGCTACATGTTGCATTGAAATACAATACATAACATGAAATGTTCAGAAAAGTTACTATTGTATTATTCCAGGCCTGGTAAATTCAGATAGTTATCAGATAATTTAACAAAACATAATATCTTCTAAATTAGTGTAATCCAAAGGTATAGTTCATCAACATGATTTATTTAATAATATTTTTATTAGAAGTAATCCATCATAACAACGGTATAACAACTTTTCAAATACACAACCAATTTATTTCAATAAGTATACGGATGTTACAAATAATTCTTATAAACTTCTATTTTTTAGAAAGTAGAAAAAGAAAAGAATAGATTTTAATCAATAAGAATAGTGATTAAATAATAATTTTGATTATATAAAGAGAGAAAGAGAAGAAAAAAAGAAAAACAGATTATAGTATACATCTTAATAGTGAACAACACAATTTCAAATAACGATATCAATAGAGACATGCATACAAATCCAAAAAAAAAAGAATTGTTTTCATCTAATCCTGCCGGGTACCTATTGAGTTGTGATGCCAAGCTACCCCTTCAAATATTCTGTATATGGAGACCATATCTGTTCAAAGAGTTCGTATTAGGACAAATCTGATTCTTTCCAAATGCAACGTCTCCAACATTTCCACTGTCCACATTTTAATTGTGGGGGATAATGTTCCCTTCCAAAATTTCAATATTATTTTTTTCCCTATTACCAAACAGTAATCCAAGAAATTTCTTTGGTTTACTGTTAATATTAGATTTGAATCGGGAACTCCTAATATTATTAATTTTGGATCTGGGTCCAGTTTAATTTTAAGAACTTCAGAGATAACTCTAAAGATTTCTGTCCAATAATAGTTGAGTTTTATACATGTTACAAAACTATGCATTAAGTTAGCTTCCAAGTTCTGACATATATCACAAATAGAAGAAATGTTAGGATAAATTCTATTTAATTTCGTTTTTGAATAATGTAATCTGTGTAATACCTTAAATTGTATCAATATATGTCTAGCATTTAATGAGCAACGATGTATACATTGTAGGCTTTCTTCTCAAGTTTCCTTCGTTATAGATAAACCTATTTCGTTTTCCCATGTTTGTCGATATATTTCCGAAGTTGGGATCAACATGAATTAGCTTCAATTGCAGAGGTGTTCATTTGAACTGATTATTTTAATTGGGCATAAAACAGAAATACTTCCTTATCAATTATGTCTGTTAGAATTTGTAGAAATATGCACAACACAATGAATGATGTTTGGGATTTAACTGTCTCTCAGGAGATTCCTTTGATTTCCATATATTCTTTACAATGATGGAAATGCCATTCATTATTGGAATAAAAGGAGCATTTATTTAGTTTTTATGTGTTGATTCAATGACGTGAATAAACAAAACAAAAAGAAGCTGTTAATAGCGCAAAGAACAGGGATTTTAACAGGGGAGGGATTTGAAAAATGTCTATATTTATTTAACAAATGGACAAGGCACCAAGTTCTGTTTCAGAGCGAGATACTAATTTTCGAATCTAACCCTAATCATCGATCATTTAGTTGCCTTGCATTTAAGAGCAATTGTTTTAAAACACCTCCCAGCAGTCTTCAGTCAGTATTTTATCAGCTCTTGCTAACAATCTACATTGATTTTTGTTTCACTGAGGTTGTCACATGGATGAACTACAGAATGTTGAATTCGGAAACCAATCACATTTCTCTCTCCCAGTTATGTGTAGTGTCAGTGCTTACAACCAACTAGTCTCTTCCTTGAAATCATTATGATTGGCCTTTAATATATCATTTTGTTTTCGGTCTGCACAACACAACTACAGTACCATGCAAGAACAGAAGATTTACTTAGCTAATGAACACATTTAGTTTTAGTTGAGAGGTACAATACGGAAACAAGCCCTTTGACCCACCAAATCTGCGCCAACCAGCGATCCCTGTGCACTAGCAATATCCCTCTCACTAGGGATGATTTACAATCTTTACCAAAGCCAATTAACCTACAAACCTGCACTTCTTTGAAGTGTGGAAGGAAACCGGAGCACCCGGAGAAACCCACACGGACACAGGGAGAATGTACAAATCCATACAGATAGCACTCATAATCGGGATCAAACCCGGGTCTCTGGCGCTGTAATGCAGCACCACTACTACTGTGCCACTGTGCCACAATCCTTTTCCTACCTGCTAAAGTTATGTAGTACAATTGGGATAAATATTTTATTTATTCTTAACATGGTGATATTTTAAAATTAACCATTACTGTTCTCCCATCACACCTTGTGCCTCACACTGAACTGTGCAGCCTTTTGGAGATGTTCCTTTGATAAAATTGCAAGTTTCCTGCATTGTTTTGGATATAGTTTTGAAGCTTGGTTGTTCACTAAAATGAACATGGCAGCTGTAGTTAAATAAGCAGGAAAGAAGTGGAATGGCAACAAATTACTATATAATTACTGTGCTTGGATTCTGAAGGCTAATAAAAACATTTGTATTGGATTATTAATTCTGGCAGTGCTACTCCATGTAGGACTATCACAACAGGGCAATTTGAAGCCTATTGAGACCATTGTGATACGTTGATTAATAATACACAATGCACAACTTTATAGTTTCCTTAAATTAATGGTTTTCATTTCTGAGTCCCTCTGGATATGCCGATTATCCCGCAAGCTTCCACATTAAAAGGAATATGCCAGGTTTGTGTGGCCTCTCCTCGTCAGAGGAACGTGATGGATGGTTTTTTTTTTGATAAAATAAGCTTTTCAGTTGAAAATGCAGATGTATTTGTATTTACAGATGGCTTTTTTTTAAGTGCCATTACAGGTATTCAAGAATCGATACAAACAAAGTCTGTTTAGTGTTTGAATAGACTTTATTTGAGTGTGCAAGTCCATTTACAATGAAGGATATATATCTTTCTCCAATGACAAAACATTTGTGGGTGTTTTATTGCATTTACTGATATGTTGGAATTGGACAAAGGGGAATATCTATACCTGTCAGTTTTCTAGTGGATAATGGTGAGAAAATGTTATTTACAATCTACACTGTGTTAAAATAGCAACTACTTCAATTTGAGGAGACACAAGAGACTGATGATGCAGGTATCTTCAGTGAAAAGCCAACTGCTGGAATCTCTGGGATAGTGTCATAGTCATAGAGTCATAGAGTGATTCAGTGTGGAAATAGGCCCTTCGCCCAACTTGCCCACACCAGCGAACATGTCCCAGCTACACTAGTTCCACCTGCCTGTACTTGGTTCATTTCCCTACAAACCTGTCCTATCCATGTACATGTCTTAAACATCTGAGAAGCAACCTTCCACCATCACTCTCTGCTTCTTTCCATGAAGTCAATTTGCTATCCATTCAGCTATCTCTCCTTGGATCCTAGAGGATCCTTCCATGCGGAACCTTGTCGAACGCCTTACTGAAATCCATGTGCACAACATCTACAGCTCTGCCCTCTGTCCTCTGCCCTCATCGATCTTTTTGGTCACGCCTTCAAAACAAAAAGATTTTATGAGATACGACATCCCATGTACAAAACCATGCTGACTATCCCTAATCAGCCATTGCCCATCCAAATGCCTGTATAAACTATCCCTCAAAATAATCTAATAACTACCAACTTTCCAATCTGGCAGCATCTTTGAATGGAATCAAACTGAACAAAATTTTGGGTCCATTCCTATGATTTTGAGAACATTTTGGTTAATCATAAAAAAGACTGGCGAAATAACAATAGATATGTTTGAGAATATTTTAAAATTTGTTTAGTATGAGTGTCAGTGGTTATGGGGAGAAGGCAGGAAAATGGGACTGAGAAAGAAAGATAGATAAGCCATGATTGAATGGTGGAGTAGACTTAATGGGACAAATGGCCTAATTATGCTCTTATAACATGAATTCATGAACAGGCTATTTAAGTGTTTTGCACTATATTTGGCATGGCTAAGAAAGATATAACGTCATTCTTTTTCATGTAATAGCTATCGAAAGTTACCAAAAATTATTGCGAAATATAGAACTTTTCTGATATTGAAATAATTAATTTAAAGTGCAGAGCTAATCTATATTCAGTTTATTACTCTTTCCATTTCTGTATAATGATCTTTCTTGCAAATCAATCTAAAATATAATTATAATCTGAGTGTAAAAGTCTGATGTAGTGCTTGTTTCCATTTGGAGCAACATAGTGATCTTACTGGGGACACATTCATTCTCAAAAGCCATAATTTGAAGGGTAATTGTTAATCGTGATGAACTAACTCCATAGAATGATAGAATAATAGCAGCATGGAAGCAGGCCACTCATCCCTTTGTGTCCATGCTAGTTATTTGCAAGAGCATTACTATATAACCATATAACCATATAACAATTACAGCATGGAAACAGGCCCACTCGGCCCTTCCAGTCCGTGCCAACCATTTGTTTTCCCCTAGTCTCATCTACCTGCACTCAGACCATACCCCTCCATTCCCTTCCCATCCATATACCTATCCACTTTACTTTTAAATGTTAAAATCTATCCTGCCTCCACCACTTCTGCTGGAAGCTCATTCCACACAGCCACCACACTCTGAGTAAAGACGTTCCCCCTCACGTTACTCCTAAACTTCTGTCCCTTAATTCTTATGTCATGCCCTCTTGTTTGAATCTTCCCTACCCTCAATGGGAAAAGCTTATCCATGTCAACTCTGTCTATCCCTTTCATCATTTTAAAGACCTCAATCAAGTCCCCCTTTAACCTTCTGCACTCCAAAGAATAAAGACCTAACTTGTTCAACCTTTCTCTGTACACTCTTTTGAAACTTCCAGCTGCCTCACAACTTTTTGCACTTCTTCAAGAACTGATCTCACCTATTGAAACCTATGTTAGGATAAGCCCTAAAAGAAAGAAACAAAGTGATGGAGGAACTCGGCTTTGGTTTAGAACGCTTCTTCAAACCAAAGGAGTAGGGGGCAGAAAACTGGTATAGAGAAGTGGGGTTGGAGCAAAGTGATGGGTGAATACAGGTCGGGGAGCGGTGATTTGGTAGAGGTGAAAAGGAAAGAAGAGGAATGGAATATAAAGTAGGAATGTTACAAAATTTTTAGATTAAAAAAATCAAGCCTGTAATTTATCCCATCAGATAAGGCATACAAAGAACTTTAATTTGATACCTAATTCACTTTCATATCTTCAGTATTAAAAAAAATTATCACCATTTTCATACTCGGAAATTAGCATCTTGTTCCCTATTGCTTTTCCATTGACAACGCAAAAGCTGTGATTGAGGAGAGTCAAAAGCTTATAACTTTCTTAAAAATTAAGAAACTGAATGAAATTTTCAGTTATTATAGATTGAAGCATTCTTTGGCTTTTAGCGCCTCGTGGACAGTGCCTCCTATGAGTGTGGGGACCCAACACAGACAGTGGAGCACATAGTCACCAGTTGCCCCAAACACCGGCCACTGAATGGTGAACGAGGTCTGATTGACCTGGACGATGACACGTTGACCTGGCTCGCCTCAACGGAGCTGCAGGTCTAAAAGACACACGACAAAAGAAGAAGAAGCATTCTGAAACAAAAATAAAACATATTACTTGGATGACCTGAAATTAAGGCATATAAATAGTGTAAGTGTATAAAATTGACAGTTGTGATGGAAATAGTAATAAGCACCCAGACTGCCTTGAGAATTCAAAAATGTGATATTCTCAAGATCAGAACTTTAATATTATTGTATTATATGCTGTAAGTCTGTAACAGATAGGTAAATAAATTACAATTTCTACCAATAGACCAAGTCTCTATGGGGAGATCAGTTGCTAGCTGGTACATTGGCATATCATAATCAGTAGCATCATCATACTCCTCAGATCGCAACCAATCAGCAAACTCTGTACACCTTGTTTTTTCTCAACTTTTCAATTTTGGCATTGTAAACTACAGGTTTTTGCTCTACAAAACATGCATGACATGCCTTTCTGCCCACTACTTTCCCATTAAGAATGTCCTGTAGATCATCACATTTGGAGTAGTCCAAATTCGGATAATCTCTGCAAATGCTGTCTAAATTAGTCTCTTTTACTGGGCATTTGGATTGACAATTTTGCATTTTTTCTTTGGAGACATCTGTTTAAAATGTAAAGGAAAAAAAAACACTGGACAGCATTAACAGAAACAAGTTATTATTTGCAGTTTTAGAAAAAAGGTAGAAATGATAAAGTTAAACGCTAAAACAAATAGTAAATACCCAACAAAAAAATCATATTCATCATTTTCATCAAATTCATCTAATCAATTAAATGCATCTAAATTGAATTACTAGATCTAAACATCTATCCATTTCTTAAGAAAAGGCTAAAAAATTTTAAATAGCCTAAGTATCCAAATAACAAACTGATTCCATTCACACAAGAATTCACAATATAACATGATTTTTAAATCTCACTGTCATGAATTTATATGCCAAATGGAAGGAATTTAATGTTTCATTTCCATAATTTAATCTAGAAACGTCCACTCAATATAATCAAAAATATTATTTTTTGTACAATACAAGTGACTAAAACTGTTGTGGATATTTAGTATAAAAATATTGGGTATGGATAGACAATGACACAAAATATAGCCGATTTAGATGCTCTTAGGACATGATTGTCCAAAAAAAAGAGGATTTAAATCATCTTGTGAGTGGGTGTTTCTGGAATGCGATCAATTAGAACGTTGCCGTTGCCGTAAATTTTAAGCCCATATAGGCAGGCAAAACACGGCCGATTCATATGGGGCCCAAATAACATTTTTGCATCGTAAAATTAGACTAAAGCCACCCCAAGAAGCAAGATTATATGTGAAATAAACGACTTACCTTTTGTTTTGTCCTTATATTGTGATCCATCACGTTGAAGTCGTTGAGAGCATTAGAAGATTTTTACTTGAATCCAGCGATTAAATTGTCCAGCGATTTAAAAAAAAACGGGAACGGAAGTCCAATCGATTTTTCTTCATCAACTAGCAGCCCGAGGAAATCCCTCTCCGACAAGCAATACAAACCTGCATTTTAATCCCCCCCCCCCCCCCCACCCGTCAAAGGCTCTGGAGACGCGCACACAGCCTAGGTTTTGTAACATCGCTATATAAAGCCGGAGCGAATGATACAGGAAGCAGAGGGGAGGGGAAAGAGTTTGTATTAAAGAGAAATGAAGGACTCTGAGAGGGATGGGGTGCACGATGAACATACGGAGGTGGGGAAAGGAGCAGGGTGGCAGAAGTGTTCAGAGCTGATGGTGGAAATGTGTGGAAGGAGCAGGAGAAGGTAGTAAGAGATAGACATAAGGTCTCTGTGGAAGGAAGTTAACAGTCAGCCATGGTGGTGAATGACCCAAATGGCATTTAGATCTAGCTGGATTGCAACAGAAGGTCCTTTACTAAAGAACAGCAGTGAATAAGGTGCTTTAAAACCAAAATGAAAGAAGAAGAGAAGATAATTAAAATTGGTGATCTCTGGGACAATTAATAGACATTGGACTTCAGAATCATAAAGTCTAGTGAACGTGCTAAGTGACCAGTGTGTTAGAGAGATGAGAAATATAGGCCATATTGGACAGTGCAGGGTGGAGGTATCAAGGCCTGCAGTTTTCTTTGAATTGTTCCGGTTGGTCCTTGTGATGTATTCATTGCGAAGACAGAGTCTTTTGGTTTCACTGTGTTCTTTTCCAAGATCCCAAATGGCAATCCCAGTGAAGAGATGAGATCCCAATTCTGAGATGGCACACCAAAATGGATTTCATGTATGTCATGGACATGTTCACCTTTCGTTACAATAGCATGGGAATTCAGACGAGACTCATATTCAGCATCACCAGATTCACTAATATATTTGCGTTTTGAGTTTCCTGGGTTTGGTTAACAATTTAGTCAAGTCACAAAGATCTGCAGTCTTGACCATCAATGGAGCACTGAGAGCTGGAATAGACTTCAAGATTTTGTGCTCCTATGGGAGGCTAAGTAACCAGGAGGCTGTTTGAATTGTAACATATACATGCTTAACATTGAGATTAAATGCACAAATTGCCCTGATGGGATCTGAGCTGAGGTTTTGTGGTTTAAACATTCTGGTCACTGGATTCCTATTCTAATTACATCATCCATTGATCTAAGCACATCTCATCAAAACAGTCATCTTCTGGAAGTCAAGCATATTTATTGGTCATAAATCCCAGGCATCAGTTTAAAATCTTCAAATTTATTACTCAAAATAAATATTGTTGAAGTTCTGCCCTGTTCCCCACTCTTCATTTACATCATGAAACACTTTTATTCCTGCCTTAACAATATTTCATAATTTCCTTAGTCCATTCAGCCATCAGCTTGCAACCCCATTCCCATTTCTATCTTTGATTTGTATATCCATGGCTTATTCTTATGAGAACTAATCTGACAAAACATTTGATTTTGTTACTTTAGCCAATGATCTCTCCCTGTATCTATATTACTAAAAGTTTGATCTTGACCGCTTTTGGCTCGCTGTGCTGTGATTTCCGAGAGAACGCCGCCACCTACGGCCGTCATTTTTGGCCACCTTGCTCAAAACTCCCCCTCCGCCTTCCTGGCACAGAGCATTTTGCCAATTGATGAAAAATCAGAGAGATATTAATGTATTTTTAAAAATTGCCATTCTCTCCGCTGCCCCTGCTGGTGGGAGGGGAGAGGGACCATAAAACCCGGAAGTGGTGTGCCTCACTCTGTCTCTGCAAGATGGAGGAAGGCAGACGGTCACGTCACGTCACTCTGAGCTCTGAATAACACTGAACACATGTCTACTCAGCTGTGAGTGCCCTTAATGTGGTATGAAAATGAAAATATATTTGGTTGGAAGTAAAAAGGCACTGCCTGCAAATGGTTGTTTGGGTTGAAGTAAAAAGGCACTACTGCAAATGGTGGTTTGGGTGCTTTGGGTTGAAGTTAAAAGGCACTACTGCATATGGTGGTTTGGGTGCTTTGGGTTGAAGTTAAAAGGCACTGCTGCAAATGATGGCTTGGGTGCTTTGGGTTGAAGTTAAAAAGGCACTACTGCAAATGGTGGTTTGGGTGCTTTAGGTTGAAGTTAAAAGGCACTACTGCAAATGGCGGATTGGGTGCTTTGGGTTGAAGTTAAAAGGCATTACTACAAACGGTGGTTTGGGTACTTTAGGTTGAAGTTAAAAGGCACCACTGCTAATGGTGGCTTGGGTGCTTTGGGTTGAAGTTAAAAGGCACCACTGCAAATGGTGGCTTTGGGTTGAAGTTAAAAGGCACTACTGCAAATGGTGGCTTGGGTGCTTTGGGTTGAAGTTAAAAGGCTCTACTGCAAATGGTGGATTGGGTGCTTTGGGTTGAAGTTGAAAGGCACTACTGCAAATGGTGGCTTGGGTGCTTTGGGTTGAAGTTAAAAGGCACTACTGCAAATGGTGTTTGGGCACTGGGTAACATCCTGTTTGCACTGTATATTGATTTTAGATAAAACGCTACCACTTACGGCTGTTATTTTTGGCCATCTTACTCAGTCCCCCTCACTCAGCAGGTGCAGAGGATTCTTCCCATCAATTAAAAATAAAAGTTTTATTAGTGTTTAAAAATGTTGAGAATCTCTCTCCTTTCAATCACGCCATGAAGGCCACACCTTTTCAGGTGGAAGGGGGAGGGGTTATAAAACCCGGAAGTGTGGGTGTGGCTCAGTCTCTGCATGACGGGGGAGGGAGAAGTCACGACTGTGAATCAACTAAACAAACTGAATGTCTACTGAACTGTGAGTGGTTTTTTGTGTGGTTTTACAGTGGATATATGGTGGTTTCACCCTGCTTGAAATGGTATGAAACTGCATTTGAATGTAGTGGCCTTGCACCCTGCATGAAATGCTATGAAACTGCATTTGAATGTGGTGGCGTTGCACCCTGCATGAAATGGTATGAAGCTGCATTTGAATTTGGTGGCTTTGCACCCTGCTTGAAATGGTATGAAACTGCACTTGAATTTGGTGGCCTTGCGCCCTGCTTGAAGTGGAATTAAACTGTACTTGAATTTGGTGGCCTTGCACCCTGTTTGAAGTGGTATGAAACTGCACTGAATTTGGTGGCCTTGGATCCAGCTTGATGTGGTATGAAACTGCACTTGAATTTGGTGGCCTTGCACCCTGCTTGAAGTGGTTGGAAACTGCACTTGAATTCGGTGGCCTTGCACCCTGCTCGAAGTGGTAGGAAACTGCACTTGAATTTGGTGGCCATGCACCCTGCTTGAAATGGTAGGAAATGGATTTGAATTTGGTGGCCTTGCACCCTGCCTGAAATGGAATTTGAAGGAATAGCCATGTCAACTGCCAGCTCACCAGCCGTGAGTGAGCTGCCAGCACATCAGGCTTGAGGGACTGAGCTGCCACCCCAAGAACCCATACCAGCGCTCCAGAAAGCCCCCCCACTGGCCCCTAATATTGGAATTGGTGGAGAGGTGGAATATTGTGTCGGGGGACCAGCCCTGCCGTGTGAACATGGGACCCAACGGGTCCTACTTAGTCTAGTATTTTATTATAGTTTGGAACATATGTGCTGTTAGAATATCCTTTTACTCATTCAGGAAGAGTACTGGGAAAATGTCGAAAAAAGAAAAAAAGGTATTGTGGATTGTGGGACAAGTAGGAGAGTGTTTGAGGTATGGGAGTGCCTGGAACATACTGCTGGAGGTGATGAGGGAGGCAGGTACTATAATGGCATATAAGCAACTTTTGAATAGCTGAGGCTCCATAAGGCCCTGGTCAAGCTGCATTTGGAGTACTGTGAGCAAATTTGGACCTCATATCTGAGGCTGGCTGTGGAGAGGGTCCAGAGGAGGTTTACAAGAATGATTCCAGGAATTAACGGGTTAGCATATGATGAGCGTTTGACAGCACTGGGCCTCTACTCACTGGAGTTTAGAAGCTTGAGGGAGGGACCTTATTGAAACTTACAGAATAATGAAAGTCATAGATAGAGTGGATGTGCAAAGGATGTTTCCACTGGTGAGAGAGTCCAGGACCAGAGGTCTTAGCCTCGGAATTAAAGCGCGCTCTTTTAGAAAGGAGGTGAAGAGGAACTTCTTTAGAGGGAAGTTAATCTGTGGAGGCCAAGTCAGTGGATATTTTTAAAGCAGAGATAGACAAATTCTTGATTAGAACAAGTATCAAGGATTTTGGGAAGAAGGCAGGAAAATGGGATTAGGAGGCAGTGATCAGCCATGACTGAATGGCGGTGTAGACTCGATGGGCCGAATGGCCAAATTCTACTCCTATAACTTGAGAACTTGATATGCATTAAATGTCAGGATATGGATTACGTGCAGGCAGATATGCGTTGCTCTTGGCATCAAATTTGGCACAGACATTGTAGCCTATACTGTTATATGTTCTATTATAGAAAACTAAGTAAATTTAAAAACAGTGTGTTCCCAGCATTAGTCAGAGAGAAAATGCAGTGCTTGATTGCTTTGGCATGCTCAGTGTGTGTTTGCCATTTTGGTTTTCAGTCCAACATTCAGATCTACTCATAAATCTACTGATAAATCTTCTTCAAGGCCACATTGTCAGTAAAGAAAAATAATGTGATAATAGACATTCCACTTTTCCACTGGAGGGACCATATTTCTTAACTGTTATATACTGAGTAAAAGATTAGGTCATAACTTATCTGTTTCTTTCAGCATTAATCGGATTTGCTGTAACCTGTCCATATGTTGGGTGATTTACAAGAGGGTGGTTGGATGGATTTTTAAATTTATTTTTTCTGCCACAACTTATAAATGAGAATAACCTTGAGAGAAGCTCTTGATACTATACAATGAAATGTAACATGTGCTTGTGTGTTTATTCATCCATGCATACATGCACTTTAATAAACACAATCTTAATTGCCTTAAATATACCTACCTCTGTGTGATCTATTTTTCACCGTTTCTTAGTTTCATTAAGATTTAAACTACTGTATACAGTGCCCTCCATAATGTTTGGAACAAAGACCCATCATTTATTTATTTGCCTCTGTACTCCACAATTTGAGATTTGTAATAGAAAAAAAAAATCACATGTGGTTAAAGTGCACATTGTCAGATTTAAATAAAGGCCATTTTTATACATTTTGGTTTCACCATGTAGAAATGTCAGCAGTGTTTATACGCAGTCCCCCCATTACAGAGCACCCTAATATTTGGGACACAGCAATGTCATGTAAATGAAAGTAGTCATGTTTAGTATTTTGTTACATATCCTTTGCATGCAATGACTGCTTGAAGTCTGCGATTCATGGACATCCAGTTACTGGGTCTTCTCTGGTGATGCTCTGCCAGGCCTGTATTGCAGTCATATTTAGCTTATGTTCGGATGATTTAGCTTATGTAGCGGATGACACTAAGCTGGGGGGCAGTGTTCGCTGTGAGGAGGATGCTAGGAGACTGCAAGGTGACTTGGATAGGCTGGGTGAGTGGGCAAATGTTTGGCAGATGCAGTATAATGTGGATAAATGTGAGGTTATCCACTTTGGTGGCAAAAACAGGAAAGCAGAATATTATTTAAATGGTGGCCGATTAGGAAAAGGGGAGATGCAGCGAGACCTGGGTGTCATGGTACACCAGTCATTGAAAGTAGGCATGCAGGTGCAGCAGGCAGTGAAAAAAGCGAATGGTATGTTAGCTTTCATAGCAAAAGGATTTGAGTACAGGAGCAGGGAGGTTCTACTTCAGTTGTACAGGGTCTTGGTGAGACCACACCTGGAGTATTGCGTGCAGTTTTGGTCTCCAAATCTGAGGAAGGACATTATTGCCATAGAGGGAGTGCAGAGAAGGTTCACCAGACTGATTCCTGGGATGTCAGGACTGTCTTATGAAGAAAGACTGGATAGACTTGGTTTATACTCTCTGGAATTTAGGAGATTAAGAGGGGATCTTATAGAAACTTACAAAATTCTTAAGGGGTTGGACAGGCTAGATGCAGGAAGATTGTTCCCGATGTTGGGGAAGTCCAGGACAAGGGGTCACAGCTTAAGGATAAGGGGGAAATCCTTTAAGACCGAGATGAGAAAGACTTTCTTCACACAGAGAGTGGTGAGTCTCTGGAACTCTCTGCCACAGAGGGTAGTTGAGGCCAGTTCATTGGCTATATTTAAGAGTGAGTTGGATGTGGCCCTTGTGGCTAAGGGGATCAGAGGGTATGGAGAGAAGGCAGGTACGGGATACTGAGTTGGATGATCAGCCATGATCATATTGAATGGCGGTGCAGGCTCGAAGGGCTGAATGGCCTACTCCTGCACCTAATTTCTATGTTTCTATGTTTCTATGTTCATTTTGGCGGCTAGTCCCCTTCAGTTTTCTCTTCAGCATATAAAAGGCATGCTCAATTGGGTTCAGATCGGGTGATTGGCTTGGCCACTTAACAATTGACAATTTTTAGCTTTGAAAAACTCCTTTGTTGCATTAGCAGTAAGTTCGGGATCATTGTCTTGCTGTAGAATGAACTTCCGGCCAATGTGTTTTGAGGCATTTGTTTGAACTTGAGCAGATAGGATGTGTCTATACACTTCAGAATTCATTATGCTACTACCATCAGCAGTTGTATCATCAATGAAGATAAGTGAGCCAGTACGTTCAGCAGTCATACATGCCCAGGCCATAACACCCCCACCACTGTGTTTCACAGATGAGGTGGTATTCTTTGGATCTTGGGCAGTTCCTTCTCTCCTTCATACTTTGCTCTTGCCATCACTCTGATATATTTAGTCTTCATCTCATCTGTCCGCAAGACCCTGAGCAATTCCAAACACCTGCGAAGCCATGTGTCTTAAACATTATGGTGCCCTGAAATGGGGGGACTATGTATAAACACAGCTGTAATTTCTATATGGTGAAACAAAAATGTATAAAAATACCCTTTAATAAAATCTGACAATGTGCACTTTAATCACATGAGATTATTTTCTATTACAAATCTCAAATTGTGGAGTACGGTGGCAAATAAATAAATGATGGGTCCCAAACATTATGGAGGTCACTGTACACCTTAATAAGATCACCCCTCAGCCTCCTACACTTCAAGGAACAAAGTGCTAGCCTGCCCACTCTCTCCTTATAGTTCAGGCCCTCAACTCCTGGCACCATCCTTGTACATCTTCTCTGCACTAATATGTTTACATGGATGTAGTCATCCTGCTTATCTCAATGTATAACTTTGCATAACTAGTATTGTTAAAGAAATATTGTAGAGAGTTTTCTCAACTACCGGTGGTGGAAAATAGGAATTAAATATCAGGAGATGCGGATAAATGAAGGAAAAATAAAGTTGGATCTAACTTTTAATAGAGTTGGGATTTTACACAGTACTCCTGCTGTATACAGAATGTTCAAGTGACAACTTTGTAAATGTTGACACGAGGAAATACAGATGCTGGAATCTCAAGCAAAACACAAAATGCTGGGGTTTGAAGACATCACCTGTCCATTCCCTCCACAAATGCTGCCTGGCGTGCTACGTTCCTCCAGCACTATGTGCTTTGCTTATTGAAAGTTAACTTGTTTGCTGAAGGGAACTAATTCCTAAAGTGCCAAAGATGCCTTTTGTTACTCACTTGAGGGGAAACATTGGACTTAATATCTTGCAATTTATATTTGTGATTAATTCCAATATGTTTATTCAAGATTATCAGTTTGTTTGTGCTTTTGCAATGATGGTCGAGGTGTCACCTATCAGAAAGCAATGCAAGAATCAATGATACATTACAATCCCCATAATAGGTTGACTGGCTTTGGTAAAATTGTCCCTACTGTGTAGGATAGTGCTAGTGCATGGGGATTGCTGGTCGGCATGGACTCTGCAAGCCGAAGGACCTGTTTCCATGCTATATCTGTAAAGTCTTTTGCAATAAATTTGGTATTACAGTATTGGCATTATTTGGTAAATTTGGTATAGATGAGGCTCCTTGGTCGGCATGGGCAAGTTGGGCTGAAGGGCCTTTTTCTGTGCTGTTTGGCTGACTATATGACTATATAACTGTTCCTGAAAAAACATGCTTTTGTCTGCTTTAGTTCATTTACTAATTACAATGTCCTTGTCTCTGGTGGATAATGCTTAGATAGGTGAACCTATTTAAATAATTAATGGATGATAATTATTGTCTGCTGACATCACCAACTGTGTCTAGTTTTGTCAGTCAGATAAGCTTTGAACTGCACTCTTGGTTGATCATCATTTAAAAATGGAAATAAAGCATATTAATGTTTTAAGCATGACACTTCAACAGATTTCATGTTTACAGTTCATCCCTCCTGATGCTTCTTATAAAAGTTTTTTTTTCTAAATTATCTCAGTTCTGACCAAAGGTCATCACAGCAAAACAGTGTTAGTATACCTGCTGTGTTTCCAGCATTTTCTGTTTTATTAATAATAGAAATAGTTCACCTAGTTTTTTTTCTTAAATTATACAATTGAACACAAATCGT
The DNA here is from genome assembly GCA_035221665.1 of Okamejei kenojei. NCBI lineage: Eukaryota > Metazoa > Chordata > Chondrichthyes > Rajiformes > Rajidae > Okamejei > Okamejei kenojei. The sequence continues at coordinate 46,769,087 of CM069134.1, read as the reverse complement.
TGAAGGATGATACTAACCTACACATTCAGTCAGTCTCTATTTCTCTAGAATTCATAGTAAAACACTGTGAACAAGCATCAGTCACTTAATGATGGACGATACGAACAGGCTTGATTCATGGTCAGCATGTGATATATATTGTACAGGTACATGGTAAGCAGGTTTTGTTCGCTGGATATATTTAATGAGTGCATTCGAAACATGTTCATTTTTGCAGCTCTTTCATCTGTAGGAGAGTTATATTTCAGTCAGAAGACACCATGACATGAATTATCTCCACCTGATAAATATTTTAATATTTCCATAATCAGTTGTTGAAGTCAAAGCTACTTCATGCAAATGTGTTTTGTCAATTTAATAGTTTTTGAATCAAAAAGGCCTATGTTTCAGTAATGTTATCTTATTGGGGACCCATGCGATCTCGAACACCATAATTTGAAAGGTAGACAAAAATGCTGGAGAAACTCAGCGGGTGAGGCAGCATCTAAGGAGAGATAGATGCTGCCTCACCCGCTGACTTCTTCGCTCCATTGTTGCTGCCTCACCCACTGAGTTTCTCCAGCATTTTTGTCTACCTTCGATTATCCAGCATCTGCAGTTCCTTCTTAAACATAATTTGAAAGGTAATTGTTAATCTTGTGATGGCCTAATTTGTTTCATAGAATTGTGGAATTGTAACAGCACAGATGAAGGCTGTTCGCCCCTTTGAGTCCGTGCTAGTTTTTTTTGCAAGAGCATTGCAATGGATCACATTCCTTTGTTGCTTTCAAGCGTCTTGCATAGAATTGGTAGAGCTGCCATTTCACAGTGGCAGAGACCTGGGTTTGATCCTGACCTCGGGTGCTGCCAGTGGGGAGTTTGCATGTTTTCCCCATGAGCGCGTAGGTTTCGTCCGGGTGCTCCGGTTTCCTCCCACGTCCCAAAGATGTGTGGGTTTGTAGGTTATTTGGCCTCTGCAAATTGCCCCTAGTGTGTCGGGAGTGGATGCAAAACTGGGACAACAGAATTAATGTGAACGGGTCATCAGTAGTCGATGCAAAAACTTTGGGCCGAAGGGCCTGTTTCCTTGTTGTATCTCAATCAAAAAAGTACAGCACAGGAACCCAACTTTCAGACTACAATATCCACGCCGAACATAATGTTGAACTAATCTCCTCTGCCTACATGTAATTCATATCCATTCATTCCCTGTCTATCCACGTGCCTATCCAAAATGCAACTATCAATTCTGTCAGTAATAGGGCCTATGTTTCCTAAAAGTACTTAATGGATGCTTTAATCAGTCTTCCTGAACTTCAATTCAAAGAGGAAAATTGAAGATGCTGGAAAATAAAATAAGATGGGTACAGTAAATGTCACAGGCAAAGTAATATCTGTAAAAAGAGGTTATGGAGTTCAGGGTTATGGTTTCAGGCTAATGAATTCAATAGTGAGAAATTGTAGTGTTGCTTGTATCCATCCATCTGCGAGAGATGACGATGCGGCTTGGAAATGGTTCTGCTTGGGGAGAGGAATGTTTTATCTGTGGTCGGATTTTCTGCTGTAGCTGACCAGGCCAAGGTTTGACAGGCAGACATTCCCACAATTTCCACAGGAGAAAACTTTGAAAACTGTTGTGTGTAAATAGTTGGTGAGGCATGGAGAAAACAAATGGAACGTATATGATAGTGTAGAGACAAGAGATCTGGGATGACAGAGATTGATGTTGATGAGGAGAGGGTGCTGTAATCTAGTTAATGGCAGCTACTGTCTTCGAGAGATGTAATTCATGGGAACAGAGGAGAAACAGCAGTTGCTGCAAATCTTGATTAAAAAGGAGAGTGTTAGGGAAGTCCAGCTGGTTAATGGAGAGAGAAAAACTGTATCACACCAGGAACTGGCAGAGGGAAGGTGGATGGGGAGTTTGGGGTTGGAAAGAAAAATGGCTTGTGGTGAAAATCTGAAACAAAAACAGAAGATACTACAAACACTGTGGGCCAGGCAGCATTCCGTGGTTCCCGTGGTCCCACCATCATCGGAGAAATTAAACACAGATTTGGTGATGATTTTGCAAGAATGACCCAGAGCATTCAGTAGCCAGTCGTTTTTATTCTTCTTCACACTTCCACTGTGACCTCTGTCATTAGGCTCTTCCAACAAAACCTTATGTATATGTAGAAATGAACTGCAGATGCTAGTTTAAACTGAGGATAGACACATGAAACTGGAGAAACTGAGTGGGTCAGGCAGCAGATGCAGGAATGAACTGCAGATGCCGGTTTCAAACGAAGATAGACACAAAAAGCTGAAGAAACTCAGCAGGACAGGCAGCATCTCTGGAGAAAAGGAATAGGTAACATTTCGGATAGAGAGCCTTCCTCAGACTGAGAGTTAGGGGCTTTTTGTATGTTTGAGGTACAGCCTACACCTCCTTCCATCCTGCCTCTTTCAAGGATGGCATCCATTACTGTCAATTTCTCCGTCTCTGCCACATCTGTTCCCAAGAGGACTCCTTCCGCTCACGGACAACTGAGATATATTCCTTATTCAGTGAACGTGTTTACCCACATGCAGTTGTAGATGGAGCCCTCACCAATTTCTCCACTATATCCCACAGTTCTGCCTCTCTCTCCCCCTCTTCCCAGATGGAACAATGATAAAGTTCCCCTAGTCTTCACCTTTCATCTCACCAACCTCCACATCCTATACCCTGACACTTCCGCCACCTTCAATGTGATCCAACCACCAGTCACTTCTTGCCGTCCCCACTTCTTTCCCCTTTCTACAGAGACCACTCCCTCCACAACTCCTTGGTTCACTCATCCCTCCCCACCCAAACAGTCCTCCACAGGTACTTCCCTCTGCAACTGCAGAAGATGACCCATCTCTCCCTACATCTGCTCTCTCACTTCCATCCATGGATCTCAGCATTCTTCCAGATGCTCCTCTTCAAAACTATAATTCAACCCCTCACCTCACATGTATCAATCTAGCACTTGCCACACTTTGCCTCTCTTTTCCATCTTTCTCCCTCCTTCTAGATCACTACTCTGATGAAGCATCCCGACCTGAAACATTGTTTGTCCATTCCCTCCACAGATGCTGCATGACCCGTTGAGTTCTTCCAGCACTTTGTCTTTTACAGCTGGGGATTACTGCATGTTGTGAAGAATTTGATTGGCACCATGGTCAAGGTTTATGAACCCTACAAAGTTCTATAAATCCCCATAATTAAACCTTATTTTCCTATTTCCATCCGTTCCTATAACTCTTTTATGCCTTTAAACGAAAACTATAGGAAGTGCCAGAAATAATTCCAAATAAAGTGTCTACTCAATTTTTCATAAATTGCTTGGTAATCTCCCATAACAAAAGTTTTCACGCCTTCAGCATTTAGATTTAATTTCAGAAAATTCTGAACTTATTGCTCCAAGTATTTATAATTTTGTGGATTTAACCCAGAGTTAAAGTGGGAAGAATTCTTTGCATCATCATTAACGTCAATCCTTTATCCAGTCCAACTGCTGACCGAGCTCTGGTCTTAATCTCTGGTTAAGATTAGTTTTGTTCTGTTACTTGAAGCAGCCATTCAATTTGTGTCAGTTTTCCACAGTTGCATACTTTTTGTTATTTTTCGGTTGCCAGAATATCGATGTTGACATCTGCACAATAGTATGTGTCTGATTTTATTTTCAAAACAGCATTTCCTGAAATTTGTGACTGAAACTTATTACAAATATATCGGTTAAAACCAGGAAAAGAACATCAGTCCATCGCCACTTGTTACGTTTCACTCCATTAGTCAGCCTTTCCGCAATGTAATAATAGTAATAGCTGGACATCTTATCAATGCGGATTAGCAAACTGCACTGGAATGCCTATGCGAGCTTTTGTATTGTTATCACTTGTTCAAAAGGGCACGAAACAAAAAGGGGTCATTTCTCTATCTCTGACCAATTGCAATGGTATTTCAATACTTCAATTTCATTTTGCATTGTGTGCAAAATTACAGTTGATGTCATAATGTCAAAAATTGGTTAAATAAATCATGACTAACATTTCTTACAGCAAATATTGGAAAGCTTGTAAAAGCAGTTAAAATACAAAAAAGTAAATTGCTGCCCTGTGAATTGATTAATGTTCTAAAAGGAAGTTTAATGGAACAAAATTAACAATTCCTCCTGTGTACTGCATCAATCACAGTTTAGGATTTAAATGTTTTTAATTTCTTATTTAAGTTAAATAAACTGTAACAAAGCGATACAGCGTGGAAACAGGCCCTTTGGCCCAATTTGCCCACACCAGCCAACATATCCCAGCTACAAGAGAGAGTCAAGAGTCAAGAGAGTTTTATTGTCATGTGTCCCAGATAGGACAATGAAATTCTTGCTTACTGCAGCACAACAGAATATTGTAAGCATATTACAGAACAGTTCAGTGTGTTTATATACCATAGACCATATAAATATATAGACACATAAATAAACCGATAAAGTGCAATAGGCTGTTATAGTTCAGAGTTTGTTTGATGTCATGTTTAATAGCCTGATGGCTGTGGGGAGGAAGCTGTTCCTGAACCTGGATGTTCCAGATTTCAATCTCCTGTACCTTCTTCCCAATGGCAATGGAGAGATGAGTGTGTGACCAGGATGGTGTGAGTCTTTGATGATGTTGGCAGCCTTTTTGAGGCAATGACTGATGATGGACTTCGCACTACCATCTACGTATGTATGACCAGCTACGCATTCATGAGTATAGAGTGAGTACAGCAGGGGGCTGAGCATGCAGCCTTGAGATGCTCTCGTGCTGATTGTTATCGAGGCTGACGCATTTCCACCAATATGGACAGATTGTGGTCTGTGGATGAGGAAGTAGATGATCCAATTGCAGAGGGATCCACAGAGACGCAGATCTGAGAGCTTGGTAACCTGCTTGGAGTGGATAATGATTTTAAACGCCGAACTGTAGTCAATGAATAACAGCCTGAGATATGAGTTTTTGTTGTCCAAGTGGTCAGAGCGGAGTGGAGAGCCAGTGAGAACGCATCCACCGTTGATCTGTTGTGGCGGTAAACAAACTGCAGTGGGTTGACGTTCTTGTCGAGGTAGGAATTGATGTGCGCCATAATCAACCTCTCAAAGCACTTCATCACCACAGAAGTTAGTGCCACTGGTCAATGAGTCATTGAGGCACGTCACCTTGTTCTTAGAAACATAGAAAATAGGTGCAGGAGGAGACCATTCGGCCCTTCGAGCCAGCACCGTTCATTGTGATCATGGCTGATCGTCCCCAATCAATAACCTGTGCCTGCCCTCCCCATATCCCTTGATTCCACTAGCCCCTAGAGCTCTATCTACCTCTCTCTTAAATCCATCCAGTGACTTGGCCTCTACTGCCCTCAGTGGCAGGGAATTCCACAAATGGAATTGGGTATCGGTATTATTGATGCCCTTTTAAAGCAGGTGGGAAACGCAGACCTCAGAAGTGAGAGGTTGAAAAGGTCCATAAAAACTCCAGCCAGTTGGTCCGCACAGGTTCTTAGAACAAGACCGGGTGTTCCATAAGGTCCAGGCGCTTTCCAAGAGTTCACCCCCCTGAAGGGTCTTCTGACATCGGCCACTGTGACTGTGACTGTGACTGAAATGCTATCACGGCGAATGGGGTTCGGGAAGGCACATCAATGCTCTCCCTATCAAAGCGTGCGTAGAACACATTGAGCTTGTCAGGGAGTGATGCTTCGCTGACATTTGAGCTGCCTCCTGATTTCGCCTTTCGCATTTAAGCCCCACCACAGTTGCTGAACATCCGTCTCATCCTCCAACTTGGAGCAGAAGTCCCTTTTGGCCTTTTTGATGGCCTTACCAAGGTCGTATCTGGACTTCTTGTACACCTCTGTATCTCCAGACCTGAATGCCCAGGATCTGGACTTCAGAGGAATGCGGATCTCATGGTTCATCCAAGGCTTCTGGTTAGGAAACATTCGGAAGGTTTTTGTTGGGATGCAGTCCTCCACACATTTCTTTATGAAGTCTGTAGCGTCTGTGGCGTATTCATTCATGTCCTTTGAACCTGAACATTGCCCAGTCTAGAGACTCCAAGCAGTCCTGGAGTTGTTCCTCTGCCCCCCTCAACCACCTCTGTACAGTCCTTACCTCTGGAGGTGCGCTCTTCAATTGCTGCCTGTCGGCAGGAAGAAGCAGCACCACAGTATTGTCAGATTTACCGAAGTGAGGGCCAGGGATAGAGCGATAGGCATCCTTGATGGCCGTGTAGCAGTGGTCGAGGGTGTTTGGTCCTCTGGTGCTGCAGGAGACATGTTGGTGGAAGTTAGGGAGTGATTTCTTAAGTTTGGCTTTGTTGAAGTCCCCAGCTATGGTGGTAAATGCCTCTGGGTAAGTCGCCTGGTGCTTGTTGACCATGGCGTGCAACTCCCCCAGTGCCAGATGGACATCAGCCTGGGGTGGGATGTAGACGGCAGTCAGGGTGATGGAGGTGAATTACCTCGGTAAGTAGAAGGGGTGGCACTTCCCCGACAGATGTTCGAGGTGAGGAGAGCAGGAATTGGATAGGACTGCCACGTCTGAGCACCACGCAGAGTTGACCATGAGGCAGACGCCCCCTCCTCTCCCTTTCCCAGATGCCAGTGAACGGTCCATACTGCCAGTGTACAGTCCGTACTAGTCCCACCTGCCCGCGTTTGGTCCATATCCCTCCAAACCTGACCTGTACATGTACCTGTCTAACTGTTTCTTAAATGTTGGGATAGTCCTTTTCTCAACTCCCTCCTCTGGCAGCTTGTTCCATACCCCCCCTTTGTGTGAAAAAGTTACCCCTCAGACTCCTATTAAATCTTTTCCCCTTCACCTTAAACCTGTGTCCTCTGGTCCTCGATTCACCCACTCTGGGCAAGTGACTGTGCCCTACCTGATCTATTCCTCTCATAATTGTATACACCTCTCTAAGATCCACATCCACCTGCATTCTATGGAGTCCCAGCCTACTCAACCACTCTCTATAGCTCAGAACCTCTAGTCCTGGCAACATCCTTGTAAATCTTCTCTGTACCCTTTCCAGATTGACAATATCTTTCCTATAATATGATGCCAAGAACTGAGCACAATACTCTAAATGCAGCTTCACGAACGTCTTATACAACTGCAACATGATCTCCCAACTTCTATACTCATTACTATAACTGATGAAGGCCAATGTGCCAAAAGCCTTTTTGACCATCCTATCTACCTGCGACTTGACCTTCAAGGAACCATGCATCTGTACTCCTCGATCCCTCTGCAGAGCCCTACCATTCACTATGTAGGTCCTCCCCATGTTCTCAAAACCTGTGCAGACCATCTTTTTGTGGACATTTTCAACCTCTCACTTCCGAGGTCTGAGGTTCCCACGTGCTTTAAAAGGGCATCAATAATACCAGTGCCCATGAAGAGTAAGGTGACGTGCCTCAACGACTTTCGACCTGTGGCATTAGCATCTGTGGTGTTGAAATGCTTTGAGAAGTTGATTATGGTGCATATCAACTCCTACCTCGACAAGAATCTCGATCCACTGCAGTTCGCTTACCACCACAACAGATCAATGGTGGATGCGATCTCACTGGCTCTCCACTCAGCTCTGGACCACTTGAACAACAAAAACTAGTATGTCAGGCTGTTGTTCATAGACTACAGCTCAGCGTTTAATACCATCATCCCCTCCAAGCTGGTTACCAAGCTCACGGATCTGGGTCCCTGCGCTTCCCTCTGCAATTGGATCCTCGACTTCCTCATCCACAGACCACAGTCTGTCCGTATTGGTGGAAATGTTCCTCGATAACAATCAGCACAGGAGCACCTCAAGGCTGTGTGATCAACCCCCTGCTGTACTCACTCTATACTCATGACTGTGTAGCCGGACATAGTGCAAACTCCATCATCAAGTTCCCCGACGACACCACTGAGTCAGAGTATAGAAGTGGGATCGACCGATTGACCAAATGCTGCCAGCACAACAACCTGGCTCTCAACACCAGCAGCACCAAGGAACTGATTGTGGATTTTGGAAGGGGTAGGATGGGGACCTACAATCCTGTTTATATCAGATGGTGGAAAGGGTCAAAAACGTAATATTCCTGGACTTGCATATTTCCGATAATCTTTCCTGGTCTCAGCACACTGATGCAATCATAAAGAAGGCACATCAGTGCCTCTACTTCCTGCGAAGATGATGGAGAGTTGATATGTCTAGGAGGACTCTCTCGAACCTCTACAGGTGCACTGTAGAGAGCATACTCACTGGTTGCATCGTGGCATGGTACGGTAACCTGAGTGTCCAGGAGCAGAAAAGACTACAGTAAGTTGTGACCACTGCCCAGTCCATCACCTGCTTGGAACTCCCCACCATCAAAGGGATCTATCGCAGTCGCTACCTCAAAAATGCTGCCAACATCATCAAAGACCCACACCATCCTGGTCACACACTGATCTCTCCGTTGCCATCGGGAAGAAGGTACAAGAGCCTGAAAACTGTAACATCCAGGTTCAGGAACAGCTACTTCCCCATAACCATCAGTCTATTAAACACAACATCAAATAAGCTGTGAACAATAACAGTCTATTATTAGTATTGCTCTTTATCTGTTTATTTATTGTGTATATATGGTCCATAGACACACTGAACTTTTATCTCCCATTCTGAATTATGTTTACATACTTTGTTGTGCTGCAGCAAGTAAGAATTTCATTGTCCTATCTGTGACACATGACAATAAAACTCTCTTGACTCTTGACTTATTAGATTTCCTAAAATACAACACCTCACTTCCCTATATTTATTTGCCCTTGACATGGAATAGAAAGTCAGGCAAGGTGCTGCATTAAAGGAGATCCACCCACAACGTGTGTTTTATATAGTATCCAGGCTACAATTTTGCCCAAAGTGTTCACTGCTTCAATGACTGAAATCTAAATGCTAAAGTATCAAATCAAGCTTATTTAGAAGAGTAATAAATATCAAAACAAATAAAGGTGTTATATGAAATGCAACCATTGAAAGATGAACCATAAACGGCAAACTGGGCATAGAGAAGATTTGAGGATTTTGCCAGTACTTGAGGGCCTGAGCTATACGGAGAGATTGGGCAGGCTAGAACTTTATTCCTTGGAGCATAGGAGGCTGAGGGGTGATCTTATAGAGGTGTGTAAAATTATAGAGGAAGAAGTCGGGTGAATGCACAGTGCCTTTTTACCAAGCTTGGGGAATCAAGGATTAGAGGGCAGAGGTTTAAGGTAAGAGGGGAAAGTTTTAAAAGGAGCGGCAATTTTTTTTCCCCAACCACAATGGATACATGGAATGAACTCACAGAGGGAGTATGTGAAGCTAATACAGTAATGCCATTTAAAGGACAATTGGACTGAAACAAGGATAGGAAATGTTTTGAGGGATATGGAACAAACACAGGCAAATAGGACTATATTCGATGGGCATCTTGGATGAAATGGGATGAAAGGTCTGTTTCCATGATGTATAATTTTAATTAATGCATGACTATGAATACCCCATTCAATAAACCCATTTTGAGTATGGGTATTGCCATAAAATGTACTTTAACAGGTCAGGTATTTATTCCAGATTTTTTTATTTTCAGGCCATTGAATTTTAAGATGCCTCAGCAATGCAATGTAAGCAGCCAGATGCGAAAAATGTAGAGATTCATAGCATATCGCGTTTCTGGAATTTTTTAATCCGTTGCCTTTGTGCCCTTAGCAAATTTTCACAAACCTATTACCAGCCAATATCATCAGAACATCAAATAAGCAGGGATGTGTTCATGAAAAATGTACGTGGCTGGTAAACTGTTAAACTAGCTTTCTTGTTGAAGTTATTTAGAGATTGCATTTTGTAAAACAACCTCTCAAAGTGCACATAATGAATATTTGCATGGAAAATACATTAAATGTAGGGTTGTTAATTAAGAAAAGAATCTTTTCGCCTATGGCCATATTTGATACTTTAGGGCCATTGATTCATTTTGAAATTATACAAGTTTATTGGATTGCCTTGTAGTTTTTGTAAATGCTTGAAGTAATGAGGAATAACATGCTTGTATTATAACCTATATTGGTTGAGAAGTTCCAGATGAATTTTCCTCTTCACCTAACAAACATGTTGAAAATAAGAGGAGCGATGCAAATGGCTAGAGTAACTCTGCAGGTCAGGCATTTTCGCCAGAGATGCTGCCTGACCCACTGAGGTACTTTACCCTTTTGTGTCTATCTTCGGAGTAAACCGGCATCTGCAGTTCCTTCCTACACACGTTGAACAAGAGGTCTGATTCAAGTAAATGCGATCACTAAGATAACTCAACTTTACATAACTACTCAAATTGATACTTATTCGAGTAAAATCAATGATAAGAAAGTACTCGGAACTGCAATCGGAGGATTCCACAAATGCGCCAAATGGATTTCCAGTGGATTGAATATAGGAAGTATATCATTGCTATTTATGAGAAGGATGGAAAAATATTTGAATCTAGTATTAAGGATAAGGCAGAGCAATCATGATAGAGAACTTGTATTCCAATAAATCTAAGAGAATCCATTAAGGATTCTTTAACTAAGACTGTGAACAAGTGAAGGTTGTGGAGAGGTGGTATATCTATGAAATATATATCAAAAGGTATTTGAGTCGCCACATGAAAGGTCAACATAATGGGATTGGTGATAACAATTTAGTGTGGATAACAATAAATGGATCATATTCACATAAATAGGTTGTTACTTCTGAGACGCCAAACAGATAATGGGCTTCCCTCAGTCAATATTGATGACATAGAGAAAGTGGCCAGTTTATTGTTTTCAGATTTGCCGATATACAGAGCTGACTGTAAAATTAAGTTTGCCAGCAGCGAGGGAGTATGCCAGCAGCGAGGGAAAAAGATAAATTAGTTGAGGGGGGATCTTATAGAAACTTATAAAATTCTTAAGGGGTTGGACAGGCTAGATGCAGGAAGATCGTTCCCGATGTTGGGGAAGTCCAGGACAAGGGGTCATAGTTTAAGGATAAGGGGGAAATCTTTTAGGACCGAGATGAGAAAAACATTTTTCACACAGAGAGTGGTGAGTCTCTGGAATTCTCTGCCACAGAAGGTAGCTGAGGCCAGTTCATTGGCTATATTTAAGAGGGAGTTAGATGTGGCCCTTGTGGCTAAAGGGATCAGGGGGTATGGAGAGAAGGCAGGTACAGGATACTGATTTGGATGATCAGCCATGATCATATTGAATGGCGATGCAGGCTCGAAGGGCCGAATGGCCTACTCCTGCACTTATTTTCTATGTTTCTATGTTTCTATGAACAAATGGGAAAGAAGATGGCAGATAGAGTATATTGTGGGATTATCTGGTCAATCATTCCTGATAGAAAAGAATGAATAGAGTATTGTGTAGATCAGGTGATCAGAATGATTTAGTTATCTATTCAGACATAAACTACATTATCTTGTCAGAAATATAAGTATTTAAGTAGGGTAAATGCATATTGGCCTTTATTGGAAAAAGGGAATAGTTTAGTTTAGAGATACAACACAGAAAGAGGCCTTTCGGCCCACCGAGTCTGCACCATCCAGCGGCCCCCACACTTTAACACTACCCTACACACACACTAGGGCCAATTTTATATTTATACAAGCCATTAATAAGATCATGGGAGACCCCTTCCACCCCTGCAACGGACTGTTCCAGCTTCTACGGTCAGGCAAATGCCTCCGTTGCCATGCTGTGAGAAAGGAGAGGTTGAGAAAGAGTTTCTTCCCAGTGGCCATGAGGACTATAAACTCCTACCTCACCAGGGACTATTGTACCATTCTACTGGTTTTTCAAAATTGCTGTTTTTTTTTCCTTTTTCCTTCCCCCCACAATATGCAATATGTAATATGTAAAACAATATGTGATTCTGTTTCATTCTGTTTGTAGTTTGTTTGTTTGTTTGTTTGTTTTTTGCACAAAGTCCGCGAGCATTGCCACTTTTCATTTCATTGCACATCTTGTATGTGTATGTGACGAATAAGCTTGAACTTGAACTTGAACTTGAAGCCATTTAACCTACAAACTTGTACATCTTTCGAGTGTGGGAGGAAACCGGAGATCTCGGAGAAAACCCACCAGGTCACAGGGAGAAAATACAAACTCCATACAGAGAGCACCTGTAGTCAGGATCGAACCCGGGTCTCTGGCGCTGTAAGACAGTAGCTCTACCCCATGCCACCGAACCACCCACAATAGTTTCAGGTTAGTGAGTAGATTGGATAAATATTGCTTCAGTCAGAGGTTTGTGACACCCTAAAACTCTATATTGCAAAAGTTTTAATCATTCTTGCTGAACTAGAATTAATAGAGAATCAGTAATTGGGGACTGGAGTAACCATGATTTTATTACAGATTGAAGTGTGGCTTTAGGAGGTCATATGGCCAACATCTGCTCCAATGTAGCCTCAGAATTAAATGGTTCCTTAAGTATGGAGATGAGGAGGAATTTCTTTAGTCAGAGGGTGGTAAATCTATGGAATTCTTTGCCACAGAAGGTTGTGGAAGCCAAGTCAATGGATATTTTTAAGGCAGAGATAGATAGATTTTTGATTAGTACGGGTATTAGAGGTTATGGGGAGAAGGCAGGAGACTGGGGTTAGGAGGGAGAGATAGATCAACCATTATTAAATGATGGAGTAGACTTGATGGGCCTAAAGGCCTAATTCTGCTCCTATCACTCCTGAACCTTATGTTCATCAAAATAGTTGAGTAAAAAAATAGAGAATATTGAGGTCCCCAGAGGAGTGTTTATGACAGTCCCACTATTTCTCATTGATGCAAATAATCTAGCCATACAAATACAATCAAAAATGCTGATATATCAGTAAAAGATATTGAAGAATCAATTCGATCATTAAATAACAGAAAAGCTGCAGGTGTTGAATTTTATAAGAAGTTTCATGATCTGATCTCTCCACGCTTACATACAATATATAAATATGCTTATGAACAAGGAAAGTTACCCGAATCATTAAATGAGTCTACAATTACACTTATCCCTAAAGCTGATAAAAGATTTGGAAGACCCTGGATCATACAGAGCAATAGCTCTTTTAAATACTGATCAAAAAATACTAACTAAAATGTTATCTCGGAGGCTACGTTTAGTGATTAATAAATTAATACATCATGACCAAACAGGTTTTATTCCAAAACGCTATTCATCCTATAATCTGAGACGTCTATTCAATGTCATGTACTCAAAAAGAGTGAATGATATTGAACTAGCTGTCATATCCTTAGATGCTGAAAAAGCATTTGACCAGGTTGATGGCCATATTTATTTAAAATAACGCAGAAATTTCAACTGGGGGATAGATTCTCCAAATGGGTAAAAATCATATATTCAAATCCAACTGCAAGAATATTAACAAATCAAATGCTATCAGCAAAATTTAAACTCTTTAGGGGTTGTAGACAAGGATGCCCGTTATCACCCTTACTATTTGCTCTGGTAATAGAACCATTAGCTAAAATGATTAGATCAGAACCAGAAATATATGGATATAATACCAAAACTACAACGAATAAAATATCTCTATACACAGATGACATCTTAATTTATATTACAAAACCGGAGATTAGTATTCCCAATCTATTTAATGTTATGACTAAGTTTAGTACATTTTCTGGGTATAGAATTAATTGGAATAAAAGTGAAATTATGCCTATAACAGGAATAAAATTAAATATATTAGAACAATTCCCACTTAAAATAGTCACGGACAAACTCAAATATCTAGGAATTAATGTATCTAAATCTTATAACTGTCTATATAAATATAATTACCCTCAATTATTAAATAAACTAAAAAAATATATTTTATATTGGGAAACACTACCTATATCAATGATCGGTAGAATAAATGCTATAAAAATGATTTTTTTTACCACAATTGTTATATTTATTTCAAGCAATCCCTTTATATCTCCCTAAAATGTTTTTTAAAAATATAGATACTGTAGATGATATGTGTGTACACCTTTAATTGATAGTAACGATGCCCATGCTAACCACTCCCCCACCAGTTAGTATAATTGTTACCCACACGCCCCTAGCTCTCACTCTAGTGTTCGTGACAGACCACGTACAGCCAGGGCTATGTTCCTGCTTGTTCCCGTCGGGGAAGGAGGTGATGGCGAGGTGCGGACCCGGTCTGGTCGCCTGGTCAGGCCGCCGGTCCGTTACGGCGATTACGTGTGATCCTGTATCCCTGTGCTTTACTGTTTGCACTCACCCTGGCGCATGAGACGTGGTCGCCCTGTCACTCACTGTTTGTTTTGGTAGAGGTAGGATGTAGATGATATGTGTGTACACCTTTAATTGATAGTAACGATGTCCATGCTAACCACTCCCCCACCAGTTAGTATAATTGTAACCCACACGCCCCTAGCTCTCTCTCTAGTGTTCGTGACAGACCACGTACAGCTAGGGCTATGAATAATGTATGCTTAATAAAGTACTGATGACTTTAAGGTGTCTGTGTACCTTCTCTAAAGATACTTCGGGTAATAGTTTTATTTGGGACTATAAAAACCATCGAATAAGTAAAAAACATCGATGTAAATCTAAAATCAATGGTGAACTAGCACTACCAAATTTCCTATATTATTTCTGGGGAGTTCAGATTAAGAATATGAATTTTTGGTTGGTAAATTTAGATCATGAACCAAGCGGGCTAAAGATGGAAAAGGAAGACTGTTTGCCTTTTGATGTAGGTTCAATTCTTTTTGCACCAAGGAAAGTACAAAAAAAAATGGTAATAACCCTATAATTCATAGCAATAGACGTATTTGGAAACAAATAATTAAGACCCTACATATGGATAATTTGTCACTTTGTTTGCCAATTATGAATAATCCTTTGTTTAAGCCCTCTGTATTGGACAAGGGGTTTAAACACTGGAATTATTTAGGAATTAAAAGGATAGAACACCTTTATAAGGAAGGAAAATTTCTTCCATTTCAAGAGTTACAGGATATCTATGGATTGCAGTCATATAACATATGTAGGTATTTACAAATTAGAAATTATATTAAGTCAAATACGCAAGACTATAAAAATAGAAAACCAGGATTATTAGATGAATTGTGTAATAAACACCCAAATACAGAAAAATGAATAGCGTACATATATATATATATATATATATATATATATATATATATATATATATATATATATATATATATATATATATATATATATATATAATACTATTTTGGATAAGGAAATCCCAACTTCGGAAATATATCGACAAACATGGGAAAATGAAATGGGTTTATCTATAACGAAGGAAACTTGGGAAGAAAGCCTATAATGTATACATCGTTGCTCATTAAATGCTAGACATATATTGATACAATTTAAGGTATTACACAGATTACATTATTCAAAAACGAAATTAAATAGAATTTATTCTAACATTTCTCCTATTTGTGATAAATGTCAGAACTTGGAAGCTAATTTAACGCATAGTTTTGTAACATGTATAAAACTTAATTATTATTGGACAGAAATCTTTAGAGTTATCTCTGAAGTTCTTAAAATTAAACTAGACCCAGATCCAAAATTAATAATATTAGGAGTTCCGTATTCAAATCTAATATTAACAGTAAACCAAAGAAATTTCTTGGATTACTGTTTGATAATGGGGAAAAAATTAATAATGAAATTTTGGAAGGGAACATTATCCCCCACAACTAAAATGTGGACAGTGGAAATGTTGGAGACGTTACATTTGGAAAGAATCAGATTTGTCCTAATGGACAAATACGAACTCTTTGAACAGATATGGTCTCCATATACAGGATATTTGAAGGGGTAGCTGTTCTTGGCATCACAACACAATGGGTACCCGGCAGGATTAGATGAAAATAACTCTCTGTTTTTCTTTTTGATTTGTATACATGTCTCCATTAATATCGCTATTTGAAATTGTGTTATTCACTATTAAGATGTATACTATAATCTCTTTTTTTTTTCTATATAATACTTTATTTTAATTAAATACATATACCAAGAATATATATATATATATATATATATATATATATATTCTTCTCTCTTTTCTTTTTCTCTTTCTTTATAATCAAAATTATTGTTTAATCACCATTCTTATTAATTAAAATCTATTCTTTTCTTTTTCTACTTTTAAAAAAATAGAAGTTTATAAGAACTATTCGTAACATTCGTATACTTATTGAAATAAGTTGGTTGTGTATTTGAAAAGTTGTTATACCGTTGTTATGATGGATTCCTTTTAATAAAAATATTATTACATAAAAATGCATTTCCAAAATTACACTGAGTCAGAAGAAATTAATATGTAGGCAAATCAATGACAGGTAATAGCTGCTATGAACTGTAAGGCGCTGTACTTGAAGGAATAGCGCTAAAATTGTTAAGAAAGTGGAAAAAATGTGAATTTTAGCGACTCCATGCAAAACCTATGCAGCCAACATCAATATTACTGTATGAACTAAAATTGATGTGTTTATTACACAGATTAGAGAGACTGATAAACAAGCTGTAAAGTGCGCCAGTTAGAGGACACTTTGTACATTCCTCAATGGCAAAAAAAACAGAGTTGACAGTGTCATGCTAAAGATTCTAGAAAGCATAGTGGGACTACTTCTCCACTGCTAGTTGAATTGAGAAACAGTTTGGACATTTTTATCTTGGTCCGGAACAGATGCATTTAACTGATTTTTATCAAAGGATCAAAATATTTCAGCAATGAAAAATAAAAATGTTCACACAGGTAAAGTGGATTTTGGTCCTTCAGACAAAACCGATCAATACGGACTCCAGCTGGGACAATGAAAAAAATCTCTTTAATTATTTGGGGGAAGGATAGATGTATCGTTTGGGGAAGGAGGATGTGCTGGTACCTCTAGACCATCTACAATAATTTTGTTTCATTAAAAAGCTTCCTTTCTTCATTTCCAACATCTTTGCCTTTGAAACCTAATTTAATAACTCTTCTTCAATACAAGAGGACATAACTGCTAATGACCAGCCAAAATAATTTATTCAATCCGGTGATCCTGCTTTTATCATCTTGTCCTTCACCAGATCAAGGACATTGTGAAAGCTTTGCATTTAACTTCGCTAGGCAATGACTTTGTCTGCTATTTTACGATTTCAGGTACTGTCTACATTCTGATGAGCAAACACTTATGTCCATATTTCTTAATCATCTCTACATGCTGACCTTTCGTGACATCGTCTGAAAAAATGGTGTGAAGAACTACGTGCACACTGACAATCGGCCTGACATCATTTCTCCATCATCTTTTCTTCATCACGGAAATGCCGGTCAAATGTCCATTGCTGTCTGAGCATGAATTGCCCCCAAGCTAATTTGGGAAGACCAAAGCCATTTTCTGTGTTCTTCGGTTCCAACCCAATGATCGTATTCTTTTTGAGTCACTGTCTAAACTTGAATCAAACTTTCAAGAAAGTTGCGAATCTAAAAATAAAACTACAGTTGCTAGAAATTTGAAGTGAAAAAAATCAACAGATTTATGGAGAGAGAAACAGATTTAATGTTTCAAGTCAATGACCTTCTTCCCGACTGGAATAATTAAAAACAAATGTTCCACGTTGCAGCCATGAAGGAGACAAACATATACAATAGAGTCAAACTAATTTTAGATTGCCAGCCTTTGTCCTTTGAGCTAGAACTGGCTAGTCCTGATGGAAAGTCATCTATGTGATCTGTTGAAATATCTGCAGTACTTCCTTCCATTTCAGATTTTCAGCAACTGTATCCTGCCATTTACCATTCAAACATTTATAGTTAGGAACTGCAGATGTTGGTTTAAATTGAAGATAAACACAAACGCTGGAGTAACTCAGGGTGTCAGACAGCATCTCTGGGGAAAAGGAATAAGTGGCGTTTCATAAGGTCATAAGGAATAGGGGTAGAATTAGGCCATTCGTCCCATCAAGTCTATGCTATTCAATCATGGCTGATCTATCTCCCTCCTAACCCCATTCTCCTGCCTTCTCCCCAGAACCTCTGATACCTGTACTAATTAAGAATCTATCTATCTCTACCTTAAAAATATCCACTCACTTGGCCTCCACAGCCTTCAGTGGCAAATAATTTCTTAGATTCACCACCCTCTAAATAAATTTCTCCTCATCTCCTTCCTAAAAGAACGTCCTTTAATTCTGAGGCTATGACCTCTAGTCCTAGACTCTCCCACTTGACGAGACCCCTCTTTAAGCTGAGAGTCAGCAGAAGGGGATTGAGAGATACAGACAGTCATATAGAAAGCTAAAGACCAAATGAATGAAAGATATCAAAAAAGTAACAATGATAAAGGAAACAGGCCATTGTTAGCTGTGGCTAGGTGAAAATGAGTTACAGACAATGAGACTCAACAGGACGACTTTGATAATAGTACAACTTCAAACATGTTCTTTAGTTAATGGTTTCACAATTTTCCCTCATTATTCTTTTGTTCAGACAGCTCCAGGAATATTGCATAATCTGAACAAGCCTGGTCTACATCCTATCACATACATTCCCCTTGTTTTCTCCACCCTGCTCCTTGAAATATATTGTTCTTCCCGTTCCAATAAAGATTATTGACTGAGATGTTAACTTTTCCCTCTGGTTCTGTCTCATTTGCTGCATATTTACAGCATTTTGTTTTTATATAAAGTCATGTTCTTATTTGTTATTTGAGAAAAGTAGGTTAATCAATGTTATGCCTCAAAGTAGTATGAAATACCTTATGTTGAACCAGCAGTTAATGTAGATATAATACTTTATTAGGTTTAATTGTTATTTCTATCGGAATAAGTGAACAGTTTTCGATTTTTTTAAAATCTGACTACTGCTGTAAATTTAAATATACCCTAGTTTAGTGTTGGTATAGTTTAGAGATATAGTGTTGAAACAGGCCCTTTAGCCCACCGTGTCTGCACCGACCAGCAATCCGACACACATTAGGGACAATTTACCTTTATACCAAGCCAATTAACCTACAAACACGTATGTCTTTGGAGTGTGGGGGGAAACTGAAGATCTCAGAGAATACCCATGCGGCCATGGGGGGGAACTTACAAACTCCATACAGACAGCACCTGTAGTCGGGATTGAACCCGGTTCTCTGGCTCTGTAAGCGTTGTAAGGCAGCAAGTCTACCGCTGCGCCACCATGCCGCCCACTTCAAACAGCTATTTATTGTCTACTGAGCTTTTAAAATTTGAATTCTTTGCACATTTCCAATGCCCACGAGCCAATGGTGTTGTTGAAACGCACATTGCTTTTTGTGCTGCGAAGTGCTGAGTAAACTGATTTGATTGGTAAAATACATACTTATGATGGTAATTAACTCAGCTCCCGATACGCTTGAATGACACCAGGATGTCATGATGCAAACTCACTCCAACCACACTTCACATCCATAGAGGGGGAAGTTATCCTGAAGGTACCCTGTCATGAAACTAATTTCTTGATGCCCAGAAGTCAAGTATATTTGTTTAATAATAACATTGTATTCTAGTTCTCTTTTTTCAATTTAGCTCATTATTAGGCTGGAATTAAATGGAATCCCAAGGGCAGTAACTCAAGCAAATTATTTGGTCCTCAGCCTCTTCATTAGCAATTCGCAGCAGTCCAAATGTAAATTCACTGACAACCATGTTGTTGCAAGGATGTTTTGATTTTGCAAACTTGAAAAAATCTAACAAAGTTTTGACACCCAGGGAAATATCATCAAATCTGTTTAATTATAGATGTCTGAATGATGCAGAAACATACTTAATTTTCATTTTTCATATTGACAATGAATGGCTGCAATAATTGGCAAAGCTTAATGTTGTTTGGCTACAGAGTAACATGGAAATGATAATATAACAGTTTGGTTGCTTCATTAATCTTTAAACATTAAGGTATTTTAGAATAATTTAGCAGATTATTAAAAGAATCTTTAACAAAATACACTGGCATCACTCAACAATGAAAATGAATGGATGAATGAATATATTATTTTCACATGTGACAAGTCCCAGTGAAATTCTGTGCTTGCAAATAGTCACCACCTAGAGGATGCCGGCAGAGTTACAAAGAATCCCATGTTAGCTCCACCTTTGTTCTCCCCCCCCCCCCCCCCCCCCCCCCCCCATGCCAGGTCCTCCGTTGTTCCTCCCCCTGGCAGTGGCGTCCTTACTCCCATGTGGTCCGTCCTCATCCGTTGGTCAGCACCCTCATTGAACAAAATGGTGATCTGTGTATAGTCTTTTTAAATTTCCTGATCATTCTGTTTTTGGTAAAATGTACATTGCTTTAAAAAAAAAGTACTGCAGCTGAAAGAATCGCCCATTGAAAGGGATTCTGATAATCTTGATTTCTTTGCATTTTGAAAGGCAAGAACTGATTCGGGATAGTCAGCAAGGCTTTGAATGTGGGAAATCATGTCTCACGACTTTGAGTTTTTGAAAGGGTTACCGACAGGGTTAATGAGAGCAGTATGGCAAATATTGGATACATGGTCTATTTGGCAAGGCCTTTGACAATATTCCACATGGTAGGTTGGCCCAGAACCACTTGCGATGGCAGGTAGTAGTAGATAGGACAATTTGGTACTTTTGTAACTTTGTCGGCACCGACACGTTACACTGCAGTAGGTTGCGTGGAAAACAAAGCATTTCACTTTACCTCTGCACTCTAGGTACCTGTGACAAAGTCTCATTCATTCATTCATTCAGAAGGTAAAATACATTGGATCCAGGGTTAGCCAAATTGATACAAAATTGGGTTGATGAAGGAATGTTGTTTTTTTCAGGGTGAAGGCCTGGAACCAGTGGTGTGTTGCAGGGATCTTGAATTGAATTGAATAGAATTTTGTATTGTCACACGTGACTACTCACTGTGAAATTCTTTGCTTGCATACCAAGGTATGCTAATAGTTGCCACGTAAAGGTTACAAAGTATCCCGCTCCAGGTCCTCCTTAATTCTTTCTCTCCTCCCTCCCCCTCCCCCACGCCGGGTCCTGCTTTGTCCTTACCTCCCCATTCAGGGTCGTCCCACCACGTTGGGTCCTCCTTTGTTCTTGTTGTGCTCTGTTGTTGGTTATACTTATTAATAGAAAGTCCGATAATAGAAAGTGGAATACGTATTTGGAAACAAATAAAGAAAACATTAAAACTGAAATCTATACCACTAGCCCTTCCCATTGTAAATAACGTTACATTTAAACCTTCAATGATGGATAAAGGCTCTTTACAATGGAAAAACAAGGGAATTATTAAGATGGGTGATCTCTATAAGGAAAACTCTTTCCTTTCATTTCAAGAATTACAACAAATTTATGGACTACATTCTAAAGATTATTTTAGATATTTACAAATCAGAGACTATGTAAAAGCAAACACACAGGAATTTAGAAATAGAAAGACAGAAATTTTAGATGAATGTCTAAATAAACATCCGAACACAGAAAAAATTATTTCATATATATATAACACCTTATTGGAAAATGATGTCCTATCAACAGAAATATATAGACAATCTTGGGAAAACGAATTAGGTCAAATTATCAGACCAGAAGTATGGGACGAAAGTTTACAACATATACACCATTGTTCGTTAAATGTTAAACACTCTCTTATACAGTTTAAAATACTACATAGACTACATTATTCAAAATCCAAACTACATAACATCTTTCCAAAAGTATCTCCCATATGTGATAAATGTCAACATTTAGAAGCTAATCTGACACACTCATTTACAAATTGTGTAAAAATTACAAAATTTTGGATAGAAATATTTAGGATAATTTTGAATGTTGTCAATATAACTCTGACCCCCGATTCAAAGTTAATAATACTAGGAATACTGGAAACAGACCAATTAATAACAACAAATCAAAGAATCTTTATTGATTATGGTTTAATAATTGGGAAAAAATTAATACTAAAATTCTGGAAAGGTCCTACATCCCCCACAATCAAAATGTGGAATACAGAAATGTCGGAGACACTCCATCTGGAGAGATTGAGGCTTGTCCTAATGGACAGGTTGGATCTCTTCAGAGGGATATGGTCTCCATATATTGAATATTTACAGGGTCAAAGTGGCTCAGTGCGAGGGCTTGACTGAGGCCTGAATAATAGAATGGATGAAGAATTATACATAATAAATCATGCTTACAGTGACTTGCAAAAGTATTCATACCCCTTGAACTTTTCCACATTTTGTCACGTTACAACCACAAACATAAATGTATTTTATTGGGATTTTATGTGATAGACCAACACAAAGTGGTGCATAATTGTGAAGTGGAAGGAAAATGATACATGGTTTCCAAATGTTATTACAAATAAAAAACTGAAAAGTGTGGCGTGTAAAAGTATTCAGCTCCCCTGAGTCAATACTTTGTAGAACCACCTTTCGCTGCAATTACAGCTGCAAGTCTTTTGGGGTATGTCTCTACCAGCTTTGCACATCTAGGGAATGACATTTTTGCCCATTCTTCTTTGCAATATAGCTCAAGCTCAGTCAGATTGGATGGAGAGCGTCTGTGAACAGCAATTTTCAAGTCTTGCCTGAGATTCTCAATTGGATTTAGGTCTGGACTTTGACTGGGCCATTCTAACACATGAATATGCTTTGATCTAAACCATTCCATTGTAGCTCTGGCTGTATGTTTAGGGTCATTGTCCTGCTGGAAGGTGAACCTCTGCCCCAGTCTCAAGTCTTTTGCAGACTCTAACAGGTTTTCTTCCAAGATTGCCCTGTATTTGGCTCCATCCATCTTCCCATCAACTCTGACCAGCCTCCCTGTCCCTGCTGAAGAAAAGCATCCCCACAGCATGATGCTGCCACCACCATGTTTCACAGTGGGGATGGTGTGTTCAGGGTGATGTGTAGTGTTAGTTTTCCGCCACACATAGCGTTTTGCATTTAGGCCAAAAACTTCAATTTTGGTCTAATCAGGCCAGAGCACCTTCCTCCACATGTTTGCTGTGTCCCCCACATGGCTTGTGGCAAACTGCAAACGGGACTTCTTATGGCTTTGTTGGAGAAACTCAACAGCATCTAAGGAGCGAAGGAGATAGGCGACGTTTCGGGTCGAGACCCTTCTCAGACTGTCAGTCGGGATCAGGAAACGAGAGATATAGACGGTTCTGAGAACAATCTTTCGCTCCTTAGTTGCTGCTGCACCCGCTCTTCCATTCTCCAGCAGCAGTTCCTTCTTTAAACTTCTTATGAGAGGCCAGATTTGTGGAGTGCACGACTAATAGTTGTCCTGTGGGTAGATTCTCCCACCTGACCTGTGGATCTCTGCAGCTCCTCCAGAGTTACCATGGGCTTCTTAGCTGCTTCTGTGATCAATGCTCTCCTTGCATGGCCTGTCAGTTTAGGTGGACGGCCATGTCTTGGTAGGTTTGCAGTTGTGCCATACTCTTTCCATTTTCGGATGATGGATTGAACAGTGCTCCGTGAGATGTTCAAAGCTTGGGATATTTTTTTTTATAACCTAACCCTGCTTTAAACTTCTCCACAACTTTATCCCTGACCTGTCTGGTGTGTTCCTTGGGCTTCATGATGCTGTTTGTTCACTAATGTTCTCTAACAAACCTCTGAGGCCTTCACAGAACAGCTGTATTTATACTGAGATTAGATTACACACAAATGGATTCTATTTACTAATTAGGTGACTTCTGAAGGCAATTGGTTGCACTGGATTTTATTTAGGGGTATCAGAGTAAAGGGGGCTGAATACTTTTGCACGCCACACTTTTCAGTTTTTTATTTGTAAACAAATTTGAAAACCATGCATTATTTTCCTTCCACTTCACAATTATGCGCCACTTTGTGTTGGTCTATCACATAAAATCCCAATAAAATACATTTACGTTTGTGGTTGTAACGTGACAAAATGAGGAAAAAATCAAGGGGTATGAATACTTTTGCAAGCCACTGTATATCTCCAATGACGGATTATTGATTAATACTCCATTCACTTCCTTATTTTCTATATTATTTTTCTCTATCTTTTCCTACTTTATAAAAAAAATAAAAAAGTGTATAGAAGCATAAAGTCTTAAATCTTAATATTAATATTGATAATATTATGAATGTATCTAATAATGTATTTTTTATTAATATGTTTCTACAATAAAAATATTTAACAACAATACTTATTAATTATTTGGATTAGAGTGTAGGAGGAATGATAAGTAAGTTGCAGATGACATCTTGATGGTATAGTGGGCAGTGAATAATGTTGTCTACATTTTAAACAGGAGAGAGATCAATGGGGAAAGTGGGCAATTAAATGGCAGATGCAATTTAATACAGGCAAGCGTGAAGCAATTTCATTTTGGGAAGTTAAACGAGGGCAGGAGATGCACAGTAAATGGTGGACCCCTGGGAGTGTTGTTGAACTGAGTACGGGGGTGCAAGCATATAATTTTCCGAAAGTGATAATATAAGCAGACGGGGTGGTGAAGAAGATATGGCATGCTTGCCTTTATTGACCTAGTTATTGAGTACAAGAGTTGGCATGTTACACTACCATTGTACAAAATGTTGATTAGGCCACACTGGGAGTATTGTGTGCAGGTCTGAACACCGCACTATAGGAATGATGTGAATGAATTGGAGATGGTGCAGAAAAGATCAATAAGAATGTTACTGGATGATCCCAGAAGACGATGGAAATCATTGTTGACTTTAGAAAGATCAGAGGGGGCAGACACACCCCCATCCATATAAACGGGACTGAGGTGGAGCGGGTCTCCAACTACAAACTCCTCGGGGTACACGTCACGGAGGATCTGTCCTGGTCCCTCAACACCTCCAAGCTGATCAAAAAGGCGCAGCAGCGCCATTACTTCCTGAGGAGGCTTAAAAAAGCCCACCTGTCCCCCCAGATCCTGACCAACTTTTACCGCTGTGCCATCAAAAGCATCCTGACCACCTGCTTTACGGTCTGGTACAGCAGTTGCACCGTAGCAGATGGGAAGGCACTAGATGAAAACCACCCAGTACATCATCGGTGCCCCGCTCCCTGCCAAGGATGCCCTCCACCAAAAACGGTGTCTGAGACGTGCCGGGAAGATCATCAAAGACCCCTTCCACGCTAACCATGGACTGTTTGCCCTCCTACCATCAGGGAGGAGGTACAGGAGCCTCAGGTCCCGCACTAGTAGGATGAGGAACAGCTTCTATAACAACACCATCACACTGCTGAACTCGGAGTCTCGCCGATAGATTTCTCCAGTCTCTCCGTCCACATTGTCTGCATTCTGTATCTATTTATCGTAATAATATTTTTATTAGAAGTAATACATCATAACAACGGTATAACAACTTTTCAAATACACAACCAACTTATTTCAATAAGTATACGAATGTTACGAGTAATTCTTATAAACTTCTATTTTTTTAGAAAGTAGAAAAAGAAAAGAATAGATTTTAATCAATAAGAATAATGATTGTGGTTATATAGAGAGAGAAAGAGAAGAGAGAAAAATTATATGTATATATTCTTGTTATATATATTTAATTAAAACAAAGTATTATATATATATATATATATATATATTTAAAAAAAAGAGATTATAGTATACATCTTAATAGTGAATAACACAATTTCAAATAGCAATATCAATAGAGACATGTACACAAATTAAAAAAAAAGAGTTATTTTCATCTAATCCTACTGGGTACCCATTGAGTTGTGATGCCAAGAACAGCTACCCCTTCAAATATTCTGTATATGGAGACCATATCTGTTCAAAGAGTTCGTATTTGTCCATTAGGACAAATCTGATTCTTTCCAAATGCAACGTCTCCAACATTTCCACTGTCCACATTTTAATTGTGGGGGATAATGTTCCCTTCCAAAATTTCAATATTAATTTTTTCTCAATTATCAAACAGTAATCCAAGAAATTTCTTTGATTCACTGTTAATATTAAATTTGAATCGGGAACACCTAATATTATTAATTTTGGATCTGGGTCCAGTTTAATTTTAAGAACTTCAGAGATAACTCTAAAGATTTCTGTCCAATAATAGTTGAGTTTTATACATGTTACAAAACTATACGTTAAATTAGCTTCCAAGTTCTGACATTTATCACAAATAGGAGAAATGTTAGGATAAATTCTATTTAATTTCATTTTTGAATAATGTAATCTGTGTAATACCTTAAATTGTATCAATATATGTCCAGCATTTAATGAACAATGATGTATACATTGTAGACTTTCTTCCCAAATTTCCTTTGTTATAGATAAACCTATTTCATTTTCCCATGTTTGTCGATATATTTCCGAAGTTGGGATTTCCCTATCCAAAATAGTATTGTATATATATGCTATTAATTGTTCTGTATTTGGGTGTTTATTAAACAATTCATCTAATAATCCTGGTTTTCTATTTTTATAGTCTTGCGTATTTGACTTAATATAGTTTCTAATTTGTAAATACCTAAATATGTTATTTGACTGCAATCCATAGATATCCTGTAACTCTTGAAATGAAATAAATTTTCCTTTCTTGTAAAGGTGTTCTATCCTTTTAATTCCTAAATCATTCGAATGTCTAAACCCCTTGTCCAATACAGAGGGCCTAAACAAAGGATTATTCATAATTGGCAAACAATGTGACAAATTATCCATATGTAGGGTCTTAACTATTTATTTCCAAATACGTCTATTGCTATGAATTATTGGGTTGTCATCATACATTTTTTTTTTGTACTTCCCTTGGTGCAAAAAGAATCGAACCTACATCAAAAGGCAAACAGTCTTCCTGTTCCATCTTTAGCCAGCTTGGTTCATGATCTAAATTTAACAGCCAAAAATTTCTGAACTGCCCAGAAATAATATAAAAAATTTGGTAGTGCTAGTCCACCATTTATTTTAGATTTACATAGATGTTTTTTACTTATTCGATGATTTTTATAGTCCCAAATAAAACTATTAACTAAAGTATCTATTTTTTTAAAAAAATTTTAGGGAGATATAAAGGGATGGCTTGAAATAAATATATCAATTGTGGCAAAAAAAATCATTTTTATGGCATTTATTCTACCGATCATTGATATAGGTAGTGTTTTCCAATATAAAATATATTTTTTTAGTTTATTTAATAATTGAGGGTAAATATATTTAAATAGACAGTTATAGGACTTAGATACATTAATTCCTAGATATTTGAGTTTGTCCGTGACTATTTTAAGTGGGAATTGTTCTAATATATTTAATTTTATTCCAGTTATAGGCATAATTTCACTTTTATTCCAATTAATTCTATACCCAGAAAATGTACTAAACTTAGTTATAACATTAAATAGATTGAGAATACTAATCTCCGGTTTTGTGATATAAATTAAGATGTCATCTGCGTATAGAGATATTTTATTGGTTGTAGTTTTAGTATTATATCCATATATTTCTGGTTCTGATCTAATCATTTTGGCTAATGGTTCTATTACCAGAGCAAATAGTAATGGTGGTAACGGGCATCCTTGTCTACAACCCCTAAAGAGATTAAATTTTGCTGATAACATTTGATTTGTTAATATTCTTGCAGTTGGATTCGAGTAAATGATTTTTACCCATTTGGAAAATCTATCCCCCAGTTGAAATTTCTGTATTATTTTAAATAAATATGGCCATACAACCTGGTCAAATGCTTTTTCAGCATCTTAGGATATGACAGCTAGTTCAATATCATTCACTCGTTTTGAGTACATGACATTGAATAGACGTCTCAGATCATAGGATGAATAGCGTTTTGGAATAAAACCTGTTTGGTCATGTTAGTAATGCATCATCTGCATATCGAGAAATTTTATTAACTGTATTTTTAATATTATACCCATATATTTCTGGATGAGCTTGAATTCTTTCTGCTAGTGGTTCTATAACAAGAGCAAATACTAACGGTGATAACGGGCATCCTTGTCTACAACCTTTAGATAAATCAATTTTTTTGATAACATTTGATTTGTCATTGTTCTGGCTGTTGGATTGGTATATAAAAGCTTAACCCATGTACAAAACTTCTCACCTAATTGAAATTTTTCCATCACCGAAATTAAATAGGACCATTCAATTTGCTTGAATGCGTTCTCAGCGTCTAGCGAGATGACTGCTAAGTCTTCATTAGCTATTCGATTTGAGTATATAATGTTGAATAATTGTCTCAAATTATAATATGAATAACGTTTTGGAATAAAGCCAGTTTGATCAGGGTGTATTAATTTATAAATCACTAAGCTTAATCTGTGTGCTAAAATTTGGGTTAAAATTTTCTGATCGATGTTTAATAGAGCAATTGCTCTATATGAACCTGGATCTTCAAGGTCCTTATCCATTTTTGGAATAAGTATTATAGTAGATTCATTTAAGGTTTTTGGGAGTTTCTGTTGCATGAATGCTTGCGTATATAATGTCTGTAGGCGTGGCAAGATCAAGTCATGAATTTTTTTATAAAATTTACTATTTAAACCATCTGGTCCAGCGGCCTTTCCATTTTTTTAAAGAATTAATAGATTCCTCAATATCTTTTACTGATATTTCGGCCCCTAATAATTCCCTCTCTTTCAAATCTAAACCAGTAAGGTTACAATTCTGTAACAATAATTCCATTCCTACAGAGCCCCCTGCCGTTTTGGTTGAATAAAGTGTTTGATAGTATTGAGAGAATCTATCATTAATATCCTTGGGTAATGTTAATATTTCTCTAATATCTGATTTAATTTTATATATTGTTTTTTCCCCTTCTTGTTTCCGGAGCTGGCGTGCCAATAATTTTTGTGGTTTATCTCCAAATTCAAAGTGTAATTGTTTAGTCTTTTGATAAGGTTTTATGAATTGGTCCGAATATATTTGGTTTAACTTATATTTGAGTGCAGCCATTTTATTATGTAGTATTATAGAAGACCGGATTGCATTTTCCATATCTAATTGCCTTATTTCCATTTCCAATACCAGTTGTTTGGCGTGGTTCTCTTTATTACGAAAGGCTTGTGCGGAGATTAACGCTCCTCGCATAAATGCTTTAAATGTTTCCCAAAGAAGGGAGGCAGAAATTTCAGGGCAGTCATTTGTCTAAAAAACCATATTTATCTGTTTGATAAGATATTCATAGCATGCTTTATCATTTAAAATTTGAGGATTAAGTCTCCGTTGTGTCTGCTTGTCGGTCATACCACTTAGTTTGATCATGAATGTTAAGGGAGCATGATCCGAAATTATAATATTATGATATTTCAATTATAAGTAAATGGGATGAGTTTAGAATCTACTAAAAAGTAGTCTATCCTTGAATAAGTTTTATGTACTTAAGAATAAAATGAGTATTCCCTTCCGGATTTCAATTCTCCAAACATCTTGCTTTTAGGGTGGTCTATAAAAGAGCAGATAGGTCAGCACCGTAGACACGACCTTCCACCCGAACCCTGGACCGACAAGTTGTAATTCTAATTCATATAAATCCTCCTTACGGACACATCTCCACAAATAATATTTGTAAATAAATTCAAGATTAATGTAAAAACCATATAACCATATAACAATTACAGCACGGAAACAGGCCCTCTCGGCCCTTCCAGTCCTTGCCGACCATTTGTTTTCCCCAATAATTAGGAAAAAATACAAAAAGTAAAAAAATAGAAAATTAATAAAATGTGAAAAGAAAGAAGAAACTACATCTAGATTTAATGTAGTAAGTGCTAGCCACACTAACGTGGCTGTCCATCTAAAGACTTCCGTAGATTAAACAAAAATATATAATTATTCCTAGCTCCATGCTTACAAGAAACATTTGAATATAAGTAATATACGAGATTATATTAAAACTATTTTGGACCAGAGTATTGGTAATCATATAGTGAGAGACTATTACTCTCTTAGTTAGTTATTAGTCACGTGTTAGTCTAATGTAGATAAAGGGTGAATATCACAATTTCCAATTAATAAAATATCTAAATTATAACTTTTTATTTGTTAGTTTTTTATATTTAACATATCATGTATTTAACTAGTTATACCAATAATAATAACAAGTATTTTTCATGATTGGTAATTTTTAGTAAAAAATTAATACTAAATATTAAAAAAAAAAATGTCCCTAATTGGGGGGACAACCCGATTGTCATTATCAGCTTTCAATAGTCCTTGAATATAACGAATTAAAGTTCCATTTGTTCTCTGCAAGGTGACGGTATTATATGTAAATTATTCAATCCTCTCTCGAACCAACAATCTTCTGGGCATACGCCAGTGCGTTCTTGTGATCAGTGAAAAAGTGTTCCTTCTTCAGATAAGTGACTCGCAGTCTTGCGGGGTACAACAATCCATATTTCAAATTGTCTATCTTCTTTAGAATCCCTCTTGTCTCGTTGAATAACGCTCTCCTTCTGACCACTTCTGCAGGGTAGTCTCGAAATATGCTTATTTTGTCTCCATCAAACATAAGATTTCTTGTGCCAGCAATTGTTTTCATGATGTCCTCCAACACGTGATTGTATTGGACCTTCACTATCAGCTGCCTGGGGGGGGGGGGTGTTTGGGTCCGAGCGACGTCCAAGAACTCTGTGTGCCTGCCCTAATAAGGGCTTTTGGTCTAAATTCAAGACTGTTTTTAATGAGTCTGCAGCAAAGTCCCGGAGATCTTCATTTCCTTCTTTACACTCTTGAACTCCCACGATTCTCAAGTTCTGTCTTTTCTGACGGCCCTCCAAGTCAATACATTTTTCAGTTACTTTAAGCAGTAAATCTGATAAGCGCTTGTTCTCGGCAAAGAGTATGTCTGTTGTTACTTCCAACTGAGTTATGGCGTCAGCCTGTTTCTCCATTTGTTGCTGCATTGTAGTGAAGGTCGCTTCCAGATTATCATTAGTGTTGGTTTCATTCGTCTTAATTTTCTCGTATACTTCCTTAATTTGTAAGTCGAAATTTGCTGACATTTCCTCCTTCATATTAATCAGTTTCGTACGCACCAGATTAGTCATTTTATTTTCAAACTCTCTAAGAAAATTCTTCTTTAAACTCTGTTTTTAAGGACTTTTCAAAAGTTCTTTATATTCAATTTCGTTTTTAAAACTTATCAATTCTTCTTTTATACATGCAATTTCCATTGTAATGCCGCTGCGAAGTTCATCCATTTCTCTTTTCTTTATATATATCTTCTGGGTCACTGAAACGTCCTCCTGGGAGGATGTTAAAACTGAGCCCGAGGCTTCAGACCGGCCTACTTCCTCCTTCGGGTGTTTTCCTCTTGTTGCTTTTCTAGTCGGTTCCTTTGTGGGGGAGTGTTTTACCGACATTAGGAATCCAGTCGAGATCTGATGACGTCACACAGGCTGCCGGAGCGATTTCTGCAGGTCAGTTCTATATTTAGATCCCGTTTTTTTTCTTTTTTTTCGCGGGGAGCTAGCTGGCACTCACCGTACTCCACCATTAGCGCCACCGGAAGTCATCAAATATCAGCTCTTAAAGTCTTTATTTCCTCTTTATATTCTTTTTTCATATCCTTAAGCATTTGTTTTAGTTCACCCATAATAATTTTTTTGAGGTCGTCCATCTTTAAAATATCTTCCTGGGAGGCACTCAAACTTGAGCCCGAGGCTCCAGTGAGGCCTACTTCCCTTTTCACATGCTTTTTCCCTTGGTGGGGGGTGAAGCGATGCATCTTAGTAAAGTCGCGCGCCTGATGACGTCACGCACCTTTTTAACGCTACTGGAGCCGTTCACACCCGTTCTCCTCTGGTGAGTAGCTTCAGATAACCCCTTTTACCTCCGTTTTTTATACAATTTTAGTGGAGCTGAATGGCGCGAGTTCCACTCCATAGCGCCACCGGAAGTCCTGTATCTATTTCTATATTGCTATTACTACGAACTGACGCTAAACTGCATTTCGTTGTACCCATACTTGTATCTGTGCAATGACATTAAAGTTTAATTGAATTGAATACTGGGACCAGAAGGCTTGAGATGTACGATATGAAGCACATCATAGAAGGGTTATGAAACAACATTTGGTTGTTAAATGGATTAGTCTAGAGAAACGCAGGCCCAGGCATGAGAAATTGCCACTTAGCAGAAAACTGTAGTCCAAATTGTTTGTAGTCCAGTTGCGAGCTTGACGTGATGAGGCTGTATAATTGAAGCGTAACAAACAGATTGAAATTATAGAAAATAGTTTGCACTAGGACCAAAGGTTACATAATAAATGCTTTGACTAAGCTGGTGGCTTTAAGTTGATGCTTTTTGAAATGTTGTTTATTAGTCTGTTTCCCAGAGCAGAAAATGTCTATTTCCAAGCATAAAGATTAGTAAAAAAACAAGAAATGGAAGCCTATTTCTGTAAGAACAAACTCTTCAAAACTGCAGCTGAATGTTTGGGCATTGGTGGTGTGTACAAGCACCCTGTGTGTACAGCCCGGCACCCGATTGACTGCCAGCCCAATGGCTCATGTATATTGGGTCAGAAGTGGGAAAAATGCATGGACGTGTGTGTGTGCGTGTTGCCTAGGGCAAACCCTCAAGAACTAGCAGAGGGGGACTGTTCGAGGATCTTTCCCTGATGAGGAGAACCACCAGCTACCCAAAAATCAGAATAAGGCTTCTGATAACTTTTTTAATTTAAAGGAAATTCCCAAGCCAAGCTAGAGGGGCTCTGTATTGACAGCAGCAGATCCAGAAGATCTAGAATTTGCACATTTGACTTGCTACTCTTGCCGACCAAGTTACCTACGTGCCTCTGCCAAGGATCAGACCTGCACCAGAGTGAGTCCAAGTAGATTTTCACACCTCACTTGATGTATTCATGGAAGATTCATCACATGACCTCTCACTTATGTCTGTCAGGTTTTTTTTTCTTTAAATTTGCATAATTTATTTTTTCATGTAGTAAATTAAAGTGTTCAGAAACAATTTTTAAACATTAGTTTGTAATTAAGTTACAGGCAAAGGGGTGGAGATAGAGCAGGGCTTATGATTTACAGAAAACAGTCTGTGGTACAGCAAATCAAGGTCAATCTACTCAGAAAAAAATGTTTATTGAACAGCACAGAGGAAAAAATAAATAAAACAGCAACTTTTCCCAATACAGGCAAGGTTATTGTTCCAGGAAAATGAAACAGAGAATGATTATAAATTGTGGGCCTCAAATGAATCTTAGTCTCTTACAGTTGTGTGTTCACTAAAGACAATAACAGAATCTTCATCTAGTCATGAAATCATTAACCATATAACCATATAACAATTACAGCACGGAAACAGGCCCTCTCGGCCCTTCCAGTCCGTGCCGACCAATTGTTTTCCCCTAGTCCCATCTACCTGCTCCATTTCCTCCATACCCCTCCATTCCCTTCACGTCCATATACCTATCCACTTTACTTTTAAATGTTAAAATCGATCCTGCCTCCACCACTTCTGCTGGAAGCTCATTCCACACAGCCACCACCCTCTGAGTAAAGAAGTTCCCCCTCATGTTACCCCTAAACTTCTGTCCCTTAATTCTCATGTCATGCCCTCTTGTTTGAATCTTCCCTACCCTCAATGGGAAAAACGTATCCACGTCAACTCTGTCTATCCCTTTCATCATTTTAAAGACCTCAATGCTAAGTGAGCCTTATTAGTTACTCCTCACAGCTGTATAACAGGGATTAATTTATTAACAGAGGCATGTTACTGTTGTATAAGACGTTGGTGATGCCACATTTAGAGTATTGTGTTCAGTTTTGGGCAGCATGTTATAGGAAATATATTGTCAAACTTGAAATGGTGCAGAGAAGATTTACATGGATTTTGCCAGGACTCGAGGGCCTTAGTTTTAGGGAGAGGTTGAGCGGTTTCTGGCTCTTTGGTGCCCAGGAGGATTCTTTGGTGCCCAGGAGGATGAGGGATGATTTTATGACAGTGTACACATCCATGAAGGAATAGATTAAGTAAATGCACAGTATTTTACCCAGAGTAGGGGAATTCAGCATCAGAGGGCATAGGTTTAAGGTTTCGGGGGTAGGATTTAAAAGGAACCTGAGGGGTAACTTTTTTACACAAAGGGTGGTGGGAATATGGAACAAGCTGCCAGAAGAGGTAGTTGAGGCAGGCACTGTCGCAGCGGTTAAGAAACAATTGGACAGGTACATGGATAGGATACATTTAGATGTATACTAGACTAAGTGGGACCTGTTAGGTCCCATGTTCACATGGGAGAGCTGGTTCCCCAATGCAATATTCCACCTCTCCACCAATTCTAATATTGCTGGCCAGTGGGCGGGTGGGGGGCTTTCTGGGTGGGTGCTAGTATGGGTGTTGTGGGCCGAGGGACTAGTTTCCAGAAGGCTAGTATGGACATTGTGGGCCGAATGGATTCTTGGACTGGCAGCTCAGCCACTCGAGCCTGGGGGGCTGGTAGCCCAATCACTCGGGCCTGGTGGGCTGGCAGCCCAGTCGCTCGGGCCTGGTGGGCTGGCAGCTGAGTTGCTCGGGGCTGGTGGGCTGGCAGCTGAGCCACTAGGGCTGGTGGGCTGGCAGAGGGGGACTGGCAGTTGAGCCGCTCGGGGCCGGTGGGCTGGCAGCCGAGCTGCTCACGGGTGGTGGGCTGTCAGCCAACGCGCTCATGGCTGGTGGGCTGGCAGTTGACTCGCTCACGGCTGGTGGGCTGGCAGTTGACTTGCTCATGGCTGGTGGGCTCACACACACACCCTCCATCACACACACACACTCTCCATCTCACAGACACACACACTCCCTCCGTCTCACACACACACACACTCCATTTCACACACACACCCACCATCTCTCACACACACACCATCTCTCACCATCCATCACACACAACATATATATGACAGTAAAACTCTCTTGAATCTACTCACGCGGTTGAGCGCGGCCTCTCGCCTGAGCGGGGCTTCCGGAGTGAGTGCGACGTCCGCAGTGAACAGGACTTCCGCAGTGATCGGGACTTCGGTAGTGAGCACGAAATCCCGTTCAAACAGCACAGTTTGCGGACCAGCCCTTCCATTCAGTTCAAGCAGCACAGTTTGCAGACCAGCCCTTCCATTCAGTTCAAGCAGCACCGATTGTGGACCAGCCCTTCCATTCAGTTCAAGCTTCACAGTTTGCAGACCAGCCCTTCCATTCAGTGCAAGCAGTACAGTTTGCAGACCAACCCTTCAATTCAGTTCAAGCACCACAGTTTGCAGCGCAACCCCTCAATTCAGATCAAGCAGCACAGTTTGCAGACCAATCCTTCATTTCAGTTCAAGCAGCACAGTGCAGACTCACAGTTCAGTTCACTCACAACGTCGACTCACACTCACTGGTCTCAACTCTCACTCACGGTCTTCCGGGATGACTGACTCATGTCCGGTCTCTGGGGCTTTATACTCCTGGCCCCCCGGAAGGGGCATTACCATTACCATGGTGACTGACAGGCGAGAAGATCAATCTGCTGATCTCATGATTTTTTAAACATTCATAACTTTTTTATTATTTCACCGATTGGAAAAAACCTTGGGGCGGTTAGAGGAGAGGAGGACGGTGAGTAAGATGGCGAAAAAAATCATAGCGATATAGGGTAGCGTTTTTTCTGGTTTTAATGGTTTTATTGGAAGCATTTGTACAAAGAACTTGACAATTTTACAGCTTTGTGAACAGTTTTAACACTTTCCAAAAAGGACATTAATTAAAAAAAAGAGAGAAAGAAGAGAGAGTAAAAAAAAAGAAAAGAGGGGAGATATACCTGTCGACCCACCCATATACCTGCTCACCCAGCCCTACGAGTAATTTCAAATTTGTGTTCAAATATTGTGTAGGTCGAGAAAATCAATAAAAGTTGACCATATTTTTAAAAATGGCTTCAGTTTATCATTCAAGATAAACCTAATTCTCTCTAGATGTAATGTATCCGTTATTTCTGTAATCGACATCTTCACTGGAGGAACTTCAGCTTTTTTCCAGAGTTTTTTTTTGCAGTTATTAGTCCATAGCCAACAAAGCGTTGCTGAAAAACAGTCAATTTACTACATGTCTGATATTCCCAGTATTATCATTTTTGAGTCTGGCTCTAATGGGATTTTATGTATATTGGAGAGGACGCTGAATATTTCCGTCCAAACACGTTCTATTTTTGCACGGAATACGAAACAGTGGGTTAAAGTGGCTTGAACTGACACTTATCGCAAAGAGGGGAAACACTGGGGAAAATTTTGTTCAGTTTGGTTTTTGAGTAGTATAACCTGTGCAGCACTTCAAACTGTATCAGGCAATGTCTGGCATTTAAGGAGCAAGTATGGATATATTGTAAGCTTGCATCCCATATATCATTTGAGATTTGTTGACCCATCTCATCTTCCCATGCACGCCTGTAATCCTCAGATGATGGGGTGTTGATGTTTTGAAGAACATTGTGAATGTAGGATATCAACTTCTCTGTATCTGCATGTCTAATCAAACGTTCATCGAGTTTATCTGGACCTGCAGTGTTGTAGTATTGCATGTATGTTTTCACATAGTCCCTAACCTGAAGATATCCAAAAAAAATATTTGTATTCAAATTGTATTCCTTTCCAATATAGGTTTCCCACAGTGTTGACTCCTTTGTTCTTCCATTGGGTGAACACCATCTAAATTAGAAGGTTTAACAGAGGGGTTGTTTGCAATAGGAAGAAGGAGAGACATGCCTCTCAATTTGAGACTGAACTTCAACTGCTTCCAGATACGAATAGTACCATGTATTATAGGGTTATGATTGTACATTGACTTATTCAGGGGTATTGGAGGCAGGACAATCGAGCCTATGGAGAAATGCATGCAATCATCTCTTTCCATTTTTAGCCAGTTGGTGTGAATCATCCAACCAGAAGATTATGGTTTTAATATTCGTTGCTCAGTAGTAATAGAGGAAATTGGGTAAGGCTAGTCCTCCATTCTCTTTCGATTTGCACAGGTGCCGTATATGTATTCGGTGGCTTTCGTAGTCCCAAATGAAGTTAGTAAAATGGAATCAATGTTTTTAAAGAAAGATTTTGGAAGATATATTGGTACTGTCTGAAATAAATATAAAAGCTGCGGGTGAAAAATCACCTTTAAGGCATTCATTCTGCTGAGGAGGGATCTAGGCAGTTTTTTCCAAAATTGAATACAAGTATGAGGTTTTGTGATTAATGGAGGGAAATTTGTTTTAAACAGGAGGGAATATTTCCTGGTAACGTAAACTCCGAGATATCTGAATTGGTCAGTAACAATTCTAAAAGGGAACTGTTGGAGCCGGGTGACGTCTTGTTCGTTTATTGGCATAATTTTGCTTTTATTCCAATTAATTCTGTAGCCAGAGAAGGTGCCGAATTGGTCTATAATGGATAGTAAATTTTGGATACTAGTTCAGGGGTTAGTAATATATAATAGTACACCGTCTGCGTAAAGGGAAATTGTGTTCCTAGTATGTCTAGTATTGTATCCGTATATGCCTGGGTGGGACATGATACTCTCAGCAAGTGGTCCTATGTCTAATGCAAATAGCATCAGGAAAAGATCGCATCCTTGTCTATTGCCCATGAATAAGTAAAATTTAGATTAAAGTGTTTGATTGGTTGATATTCTGCCGCTCGGGTTAGCATATAGAAGCTTCACCCATGAGATGAAGTTTTCGCCTAACTGGAAATTTTCCAGACATGTGAAAAGATAAGACCATTCAACCTGGTCAAAAGCTTTTTCCGCGTCCAGTGCGATGATTGTGTGGTCTTTATTCGGTATTCTATGTGACTAAATTATATTAAACAGACGCCTCAGATTAAAGAATGAGTGTTGTTTTGGTATGAACCCGGTTTGATCTGAGTGTGCAAGTTTGCCAATGACTAGGCTGAGTCTTACAAGCCAGAGTCTTGGCTCGGATTTTCTGATCAGTATTTAAAAGGGCAATTTCTCTATAAGATCCCGGCTCTTCAAGGTTCTTATTTTTTTCGGAATTAATGTGATAGTTTATTTTGCTAGAGTCTGCGTAAAAGGTCTGCTCCTTGAATGCCTGGGTATACAGGCATTGTAGACATGGGGAAATTATATAGTAAAATTGCTTGTAAATTTCATTATTGAGCCCAACTGGGCCAGGTGTTTTTCCATTTTTCAGCGATTTAATAGTCTCTGAAATGTCCTTTACTGTTATCTCTAAACCCAACTCCTTACATTCAGTCGCACTGAGGATTGGAAGATTGCACTTATCCAGAAAAGTCTGCATCATCACTGAATCGGCTGTTGTTTGATAGAGGGTTTGATTAAATTGTTTAAATCTTTTGTTGATATATTTGGGCAGTGAGAGCAGTTCTCCTTTTTCCGGTCTGATTTTATGTAACGTACGGTCATTTTCTAATTTACGAAGTTGTCTTGCTAAAGGTTTATGGGGTTTATCGCCAAATTCAAAGTGTTTTTGTTTGGTGAATTGAAATGCCCTTCTGATTCTTGCTGTAAGTATCTGTTTTAATTTGTATTTCAGTGCAGCTATTTTGTTATGTTTTCCTGTGGATGGGTTGGCAGCATTTTCTGAGTCCAACTGTTTTATTTGTTTTTCTAGCTCCAGTTGCTCTGCCTTTCTTCTCTTGTTCTGCAATTCTTGGTAAGAAATGATGCAGCCTCTGAGGAAGGCTTTAAAGGTTTCCAAAAGCAATGATGGAGAAATGCCGGGAGTGTCATTTGTCTCAAAGAAGATATCTATTTGTTACTTCACAGTACTCACAAAATTTAGCCTCTGCGAGCATTTGTGGATTAAATCTCCAGCATGGCTGTCTTTTCTCCATTCCTTCCAATTTCACAGAAAATGTAAGTGGACAATTATCTGAAATAATGATATTGTGATATTTTGGGTTCGAGTTATATGGCAGGAGTTTGGAATGGACCAGGAAATAATCTATTCTTGTGTACACTTTATGGACCTGAGTAGAAAGAATACTCTCTTCCTGAGGGGTTGGAAATCCTCCATACATCATTTATATTAGCGTTGTTTACATAAGTATTCAGAAATTCACCGGACTTGGATGTATCTATTCTTCGAAATGGAGATCTATCTAGGTATTGGTCGAATACACAGTTAGATCACTCCCGATTATCAAATTGGACTGGGATTAAATTAAATACTTTATTGAAAAATTGGGGATTATCAAAATTTGGAGCGTATATGTTCACCAAAGTCAGTGAGGTCGAGTACATTTCTCCGGTCACTATGATATACATACCCTCCTTGTTTGAACGGGATACCTTTATGGATTAGAATTGTGGTACCCCTGGCTTTAGAGGGATAGGTGGAGTGGTACAGCTGTCCAATCCACCTATACCTCAGC
The DNA here is from genome assembly GCA_035221665.1 of Okamejei kenojei. Classification (NCBI taxonomy): domain Eukaryota; kingdom Metazoa; phylum Chordata; class Chondrichthyes; order Rajiformes; family Rajidae; genus Okamejei; species Okamejei kenojei. Next base: position 46,729,700 of record CM069134.1, on the reverse strand, counting down.
TTGTTGTGTGAATTGAGGTGAGTCTCCTGAAGGAATATTATGTCAGTGTTAAGGGATTTTAAGTGGGCTTGTATTTTGCCCCTTTTTATTGGTTCATTCGCGCCCTTGACATTCCAACTACAAAAGGTGAGTCCTTTCAAGATGGCTTACTAAACCATCTTGCATAGCTAATGTTTTGCGTCATCTGCTGACTTAAATGGTCCAACACGGTGGTTAAAGTACTTTTTCAAATGTAGGCTGAGTGAGAATCCCCCCACCCCACTCCCCCATGCGCCGTAGATATTTCCAAGGTGCAAGATACTAACATATTTATTACAAAGATAGGGGGTTAAAAAAAAGAAAAAGGAAAAAAGGAAAAGGAAAAGAATATAGAAACACCGCTAACAAACACCTCACAACGGCGGTAGAGTTAAAGCAACCTTCCTTACAATTAACTTCTAATACTAGTATTATTATTATTATATAGCCTTGCACCTTTAACGTGTTAAGGAACTAAACAGAACAAAAGTGAAGATCTTTTAGATGTTCAACATTCCACTCTATTTAAAGTTCTATAGGATGGCATGTTCTGGGAAAGAAGTCAAAGCCCATCCTATTTGCGTTTCAGCAGATAATTACAAAAAACTCTTTGAATGTTGGAGTATATAAAGTAACTCCGCCTGTGACAAAATTTAAGGCATCAAAGTATCATAGAATCATAGATTCATAGAAAATAGGTGCAGGAGTAGGCCTTACGGCCCTTCGAGCCTGCACCGCCATTCAATATGATCATGGCTGATCATCCAACTCAGTATCCTGTACCTGCCTTCTCTCCATACCCCCTGATCCCTTTAGCCACAAGGGCCACATCTAACTCCCTCTTAAATATAGCCAATGAACTTGTCTCAACTACCTTCTGTGGCAGAGAATTCCACAGACTCACCACTCTCTGTGTGAAAAAAGATCTTCTCATCTCGGTCCTAAAAGACTTCCCCCTTATCCTTAAACTGTGACCCCTTGTTCTGGAGTTCCCCAACATCTGGACCAATCTTCCGCATCTAGCCTGTCCAACCCCTTAAGAATTTTGGAAAGTCTCTATAAATCTCCCCTCAATCTCCTAAATTCCAGCGATACAAGCCGAGTCTATCCATCTTTCTCATATGGAAGTCCTGCCATCCCAGGAATCAGTCTGTGAACCTTCTCTTTACTCCCTCTATGGCAAGAATGACTTTTCCTCAGATTAGGAGACCAAAACTGTACACAATACTCCAGTGTGGCCTTACCAAGACCTGTACAACTGCTGTTAGAACCTCCCTGCTCTTGTACTTACAAATCCTTTTGCTTATGAATGCCAAAACATACCATTCGCTTTCTTCATAGCCTGCTGCACCTGCATGCCTACTTTCAATGACTGGTGTACCATGACACCCAGGTCTCGTTGCATCACCCCATTTTCCTAATCGGCCTCCATTCATCTTCTAGATAATATTAATGCCCTCCTGTTTTTTTGCCAAAGTGGATAACCTCACATTTATCCACATTATACTGCATCTGCCATGCATTTGTCCACTCACCCAACCTATCCAAGTCACCTTGCAGCCTCCTAACATCCTCCTCACAGCTAATGTGGCGCACCTAAGACGGTGTGCCCACCTTGATTTAATTTATTTGATGGTGCATTGACAGTTTATAATGCGCAGCAGTGAGAGGGAACGTCTGTGTCGTTGTGTCCAATAATTTCACCGCTTTCCAAATGCGCTGCTATCCCATCTTTAATAACTGACTCTAGCATTTTCCCCACTACCGACGTTAGACTAACTGGTCTGTAATTCCCCGTTTTCTCTCTCCCTCCCTTTTTAAAAAGTGGGGTTACATTAGCAACCCTCCAATCCTCAGGAACTACTCCAGAATCTAAAGTTTTGAAAAATTATCACTAATGCATCCACTATTTCTGGGGCTACTTCCCGAGTACTCTGGGATGCAGCCTATATGGCCCTGGGGATTTATCGGCCTTTAATCCATTCTATTTACCTAACATCATTTCCCGGCTAACCTGGATTTCACTCAGTTCCTCCATCTCATTTGACCCCCGGTCCCCTGCTATTTCCGGAAGATTTTTATGTCTTCCTTAAGTGAAGAGAGAACCAAAGTAGTTATTCAATTGGTCTGCCAAGTCCTTGATCCCCATGATCAATTCGCCAGTTTCCGACTGCAAGGGACCTACATTTGTTTTAACTAATCTCTTTCTCTTCACATATCTATAAAAACTTTTGCCATCCGTTTTTATGTTCCGTGCCAGTTGTTCCTTTCATAATCTATTTTCCCTTTCCTAATAAGCAAACTTTGTACTATTATGCTAGACTCTGGATTATCGCCCGTCCTCCGGTTGCCTGGCGTTTTCCTGCTAATTTGTATGCTTCTCTTTAGTTTGATACTATCCCTGATTTCCCGTTTTACCCACGATGCAACTAACTTCCCTGTTTTATTCTTTTGCAAACTGGGAATGAACAATTGTTGCAGTTCACCATGCAGACTTTTAAATCCTTCCATTGCCATATCCACCGTCAAACCTTAAGAATCACTTGCCATCTATCTTGGCCAATCACGTCCTCATACCCTCAAATTCCTTTCTTTAAGTTCAAACCCTTGATTCTGAATTAACAATTCACTCTCCATCCTAAAGAGAGAACTCAAACAATGTGTTATGGTCCACTCGTCCAAGGGGCCACGCACAACAGACTGCTAACTACCATATCCTCATTTCTCAATACCATCTAGATAGCCTGCTCTCTCATTTGTTCCTCTAACATGTTGTTAGAAACTATCCTATACATTCCAAAAATCCTCTTCCTCACACCCCTGCCAATTTGATACACCCAATCCCTATGTGTTAGATTGAAGTCACCCATTATAACTGTTTTTACCCTTGTTGCACGCATTTCTATTTTATGTTTGATGCCAACCCCATCTCCAATACTACTGTTAGGTGGCCTGTACACAACTCCCACTAGCGTTTTGCCCCTTAGTGTTTCGCAGCTCGACCCATATCGATTCCACATCCTCCAACTAATGTCCTTTCTTTCTATGCGTTAGTCCTCTCTAACCAGCAACGCTGCTCCACCCTTTTCCTTTCTGTCTATCGTCCCTGAATATTGAATATCCCTGGATTGTTCAGCTCCCAGCCTTGGTCACCCTTGAGCCATGTCCTCCCGTGATCCCAACTAATATCATATTCATTAATAACTATCTGCACATTCAACTCATCCACCTTATTACGAATGCTCCTTGCATTGAGACACAAAGCCTTCAGGCTTGTTTTTACAACACTCTTACCCCTTATACAATTATGTTGAAAAGTGGCCCTTTTTGATTTTTGCCCTGGATTTTTCTGCCTGCCACTTTACTTTTCACCTTGCTACCTATTGTTTTTACCCTCATTTTACATCCCTCTTTCTCTCTGTTCATGCTCCTATCCCTCTGCCACATTAGTTTAAATCCTTCCTGACAGCACTTGCAAACACTCCCCCAAGGACATTGGTTCCCTTCAAGCCCAGGTGCAGACCGTCCTATTGTACTGGTCCCACCTCCCCCAGAACTGGTTCCAATGCCCGAGAAATTTGAATCCCTCCCCCTTGCACCATTTTTCAAGCCACGTATTCATCTGCAATATCCTCCTATTTCTACTCTGACTAGCACATGGCACTGGTAGGAGTCCAGAGATTATTACCTTTGAGTAAAGTAAAGTAAAGTAAGTAGCTGATTGCATAATTAACTAATATTTCTACCATATTACAAAGCAGCCTGTGACTTATAGACACTATAGGCTAGTACTTATTCCCTGGCGGCACCGTGATGCTCTGGGCAAACAGTAATGCTTCGTTCGGGTCGGTGAAGAGAGATTCAGGTATAATAATCCAAATCGAACTCCTGGTATGTCCCTCAGTATTCCTCTTGTCTTGGAAAAGAGTGCTCTTTGTTTAACGACTTCAGGGGGATAGGTTCCTATCCTTGGCCACTTTACGAAGTATTTTCTCCAGGACATGGCAGTGATGCACCCGCAGGATCAGATGTTGCGGTGGTGTGTTGTTGTCCGGCCGGGATCTCAGAGTTTTGGGTCGAGCACGGGCTTCTCATCCAGAGTGATTGTGTCTTTAAGTAGTTGTGCTGTAAAGCACGAACAGTTTGACCGTGTTCTTTACCTTCTTTCACTCCGACTATTCCCAAATTTTGATGCTTGGAATGCCCTTCCAGATCTAGGCATTTTGCTGATAATTTTGACACCAAGCCGGAGATGCGCTCCACTTCAACTTTCAACTCGTCCGTAGCATGAGAGCTAGCTGTAGCCGCTAGTTCCAGCACACGGATAGTCTTGCTGTGGGCATGTGAGGTAGCTGGCCTGAGTAGTTTCCAGCTTATGGTTGATGTCCGTTTCCAGACGTAGAATTTCCCCTCTCAGGTTCACGGTTACCCCTTCAATGCAAGAGTCTATTTTGGCACATATTTCTTGTTTCACTACTGGGAGTTCTCGGCGAAAGATTTCAATGGTTTGTAGGACCGGTGTTTGGTTTGTTGTCTCTTCATGGGACTGTTTCTCAGGCGAGTTCGGGGCTTCTGCACGGCCTTCTTCTTCGTTTTTTTCGGCCTTTGTTTGGGTGGCATTGTGGTCTGTTTACCGGTCTACTACGTAAAATTGCGTATCAGTAATGAGCTGTTTAACCTTGCTTTGCAGAAACAAAAAAAAATTGCAACAAATAATTTAACCACCTGGCCCTTTGCCAGTGGATGCGTTGAGTAATTAACTGTTTTATTCTTTTAATAACATAATTTGTTCGGCAATGTGCAGAGCTACTTAGACGTGCATCCTACCTCCCCATAGCGCCACCGGAAGTCAAGGTAAAATTTTCTAAGGTAAACAAAAATGCTGGAGAAACTCAGCTGATGAGGCAGCATCTATGGAGCGAAGGAAATAGGCAACGTTTTGGGCGGAAACCAATTTTTCTAAAATGTATTTACAACGTGGACAGGAAGTGGTCAAGACATAATGGTATAGATGATGCAATGGCAGGCAGGTGGGACTGGTGTAGATGAGGTCTGTCGGTTGGCATGAGCAAGTTTGGCCAAAGGGCTTGTTTCTCTGCTCTATGACTCTGATGTTGAGGTTATGAATCTATGAGACACAAGAGTAATGATGGAGGATTGGCACTCCTGAGAGTGAATCACATTAATAGTCCACACCACCAAATCCTGACACAGCTTAAACTAGATGGGCGTGCAGCAGAGTTTGGCATCCATGTACGAACCCCCTTGGTGCTACTTATCCATTGTGCTGCTGCAAGTAAAAATTTCATTGTTCTGTTTTGGGACATATGACAATAAAACTCTCTTGACTCTTGGCGCTTGACTCTCATGGTCTGCTGTGCATTGGTAATAATATATATAATAAAAATATTTTTTCTCCAGGCCTAGCTCAGATCCAGAATTATAAAGAATGATGATCGGGAGATCGAGCTGAAGAAAATCTAACCATGGTTTAAATATTCTTGTCTAAGTATTTCAAACCGAACATATTGTAAGGAAAAGATGGAGGCTTAACATTTTTCTCTCTGTTATGTATTATTATCTGTGTACTTTATTTAATTTTATTTATTTAACCCCAGTGGAATCTACACTATTGATTTTCATGGAAGTTTTTGCCACTCCTACTTTTACAGAGTAACAGATTGAAACTGCACATTTTTTTTGTTATTTTTGTGGATCTGTTTGTTATGTATGTTATGTACTGGCGTATTTGCTTATAAGTCTCCTGCTGAACAGGCATTTCAGTTGAAAACTCCCAGATATGTAATGAAAAAGAAAAGTATTACAGCGTAAATAATTCACAAACATTGTTTATTGTGATGACTGTTGTCATTTGATTGATTTTACGTTCTATTTGCCAACTCATTGTAAATTGAGCAAAGGATTTTTTTTTTTGCCTTGCATCTATTTAACTTTTTTAACCAATTACCAAATGCTGCCTACTTTAAAGCAAATGTGCATGTGGAAAAAATGCCTGCTGATTAAGGACCATGAAATCTTGAAGCATCTGCTAACGATGCACTTTCTGCTCTCTCATTAGTTTTAAAGTAAAAAAGGCAGTCTGCATTACATTTTCTTCCCTCTGTAGGAGAATAATTTGCTGAGGTGGCAGTACTCATGCATGTACTTATGGATTTCTGCAAAGACAGACGGTAGGGGCAGGATTAGCATCCAGCTCCTGCACATTCGAAGGTACCTTGATATTTTTTTCTGTGAGATAACTGGAAAGTAATTGTGATTCAAATTAACAACAGAAATAGCTTAAGTAACAATATAAACTTACAATGAGTGATGGCAAACTTGCTTCAACTTACTTTCAGATGGGCAAACACAATTTTGCTCATTTCTGCACTGAAACATTGGTACAATATTGGTCACATGTTCCAACATATAAACTACATATTATTATAGATTCACTTTGCTAATGAAAATGCAACGTCCACAACGTAAATGCAGTTTTTCTTTGAATACCATCTTTGGATTTTTATAGATATATATTTTATCTAAAGGGGCTATAGTTCTATGTCAAGTCAGCATGTCCACACATGCAGCAAAAAAACAGTTATTGATTGGTGTTTTTTCTGCTGAGTCTGGAAATTGTAACCGCATGGTGTTGTAATGTTGCCAACATATATGAGGCTTACTTTTGATGAGCAAGAGAAATGTGATAGCAAGAGAAATGTCAAGTGCAATTGACAGTAAGTTTAATGTGCAGAAATGTCACTGAAGATACAAACTAAGTTCAGCATTCAGTGAGAGTTGTGGGTCGAGTGAGTAACAAGGCTGCATGTCAGCATGGAGCAGACCAGCAAAGCATGAAGTATTAGCCTTCTAAATTGTGCTGCTTCAGGGCAAACAGCTTTGATAAAAGCTAGTTACTCTCCAAGGGAAGGAGAACCAGCGAGATTGAAAGTTATACTGGAGAGGAAAACAGGACATTACCTTTTATTTATTATCATCTGCGGAAATTTTGAGAAGAAACTATATTGCTATTGCAAGATTTTGCTCCACTTCATGTCAAGCCATTTCTCAATGGAAGAGTATTGTTCTCCCCCGCCCCCAACGTCCCGAAAGGGTAAAGAGTGAAAGTGAAAAGCCAAGTAGGCCGTTTGTTTCTTAGTTTCGTGACACAACATGGAAACAGGCCCTTTGGCCCACAAAATCTGCACTGACCAGTAATCCCCACACACTAACACTATCCCACACACGCAAAGGACAATTTACATTTATACCAAACCAATTAACCTACAAATCTGTATGCCTTTAGAATGTGGAGGAAAACCCAAAAAACTCAGAGAAAATCAACTCATGTCATGGGGAGAACGTACAAACTCTGTCCAGACACTTTTGTACAGCACCCTTAGTCAGGATCAAACCATAATCTCTGAACAAACAGATGTGTTCTAGGAACAAAGAGTGAGATTATTCATGCAAGAATCAACAGTGAAGAAAGCAAGTTTGTTGTCGTTGAGGTAGAAGAGTATTGCTTCAGACCAATGTTGACAAAAATAATTTAGATAAAGGATGCAGTACGTGACCATAATGGAGTAAACCCTCATCTTAACAAACCTCTTTTAGTTATAATGGACTAACCTTTCGACGGCTGCCCTTGCTGCCTTCCCGGCCACTTGCCCTTGCTGCCCCAACGCCACCACCTTGGCTCGTGCCTCTTCCAGGACAGACCTCTGCCACCACTGCCAGCCCACTCAGCTTCCTTGGCCGCTTCCAGGCCATGCCTGCCGCAGTCACTGCTGATCTTTACCTGAGTCTGCTGATCCTGGCCTCTCCTCCGGCCTCCAGCCGGCCAGAGCCGTCAACTCATCTCAATTCCAGGCCCAGTTCCAGACCGAGAGCTTGAAGAAGGCTCCAGTCCTGAAACATCACCTATCCATGTTCTCCAGAGATGCTGCCTGACCCGCTGAGTACCCCAGCACTTTGTGTCCCTGTGTGTATTTACCAGCAACTGAAGTTTGTTTGTTTCTACTACTTATACAATGATAATCCCTAACTTGTTTATCACAGATAATGGACACCATTCCCTCTCTCCCCCCCCCCCCCACCCCCCCAACAAAGTCTGTTAATAAAAAGATTTACTGTTTGAAAGGATGAACAAGAGATTGCACTTGGACATGGCATATAACATGAACACGGGCACCTCGGTGTGTAATATACAGTGCATTCAGAAAGTATTCAGACCCCTTCACTTTTTCAACATTTTTATGTTACAGTCTTATTCTAAAATGGATTAAATTCATTTATTTATCATCAATCTACACACGATACCCAATAATAAAAAAGCGAATACAAGTGTTTAGAAGAGGGCGAGACTGTTGCTCAATTTGTGACGAGACTCAGACAAGTGTCTGTAGGATGCAAATATGTAGCTGCTGATGTGGAAATCCAGTTATTGGATCAGGTTGTCCAGCATTGCAGGTCAGACAAGCTCAGGAGAAGTCCGCTAGAAAAAGGCGGTGAGTTAAACCTTAATGATGCTTTGTCGATAGCAACAGCATTGGAAGCTGTTGAGGGACAATTTCACAGCATGAAATTGAAAGATTCCAAGACTGGGCAAGTTAACTGACTGTCCTACGGTAAAAAAATATTTAGATCATAGAACTAAGATGCCTGAAACTGTGAGATCGAGTGTTACATGTGTGGCAACAAGGGTCACATAGGGAAAGATGCATGTTATCCAGCAAAAGGAAATGTGGAGATAAAGATAATTTTGCAAAGAAATGCAAAAGTAAGGCCAGGGACAAGACAAGTGATTACAACAAGAAAGGGAAGTCCAGTGCAAAGAAAGACAGACCTTTGCAGAAAAAGAAGGGTCATAACTGTCACATAGAAGGTGATTTTGGAAGTGTTGAAGACAGTGATGAAGCTGGTGAGCATGCTGTTAAAATGAATTATCAGTTTGCATTGAATGAGAGCCATCACAAGAAAGTTGCAGTGACCATCGGAAGTGTTACAGTGCCAGTGATTGTAGATTCTGGTAGAGACAGCAACGTAATTGACAGATCACTTTGGGAATGCTTGAAACAGCAGACAATCAAGTGCACGTCAAGGAGGTGTAGTAGTAAGTTATATCCATACAGCGCAACTAAACCATTGTAGATCATTGGATGTTTCACGGCTAAAGTAGAAGTTGGAGATAGAAAAACTGAAGCAGAATTTGTGGTGATAGAGGAGAAGGGAGAACCTCTGCTGAGTAGAAATACAGCTCGAGAGCTGGTAGTGCTTCACATCGGAGTACATGTCAATTCAATGCAGTCATATGATGAAATGAGGCAGGAATTTCATTCAGTATTCCAAGGGATTGGAAAATTGAAAGGCCGGCAAGTGAAGTTAGCCATTGATGAAAATGTCAAACCGATAGCTCAACCGGTGCGGAGAATGCCATTTGGACTTTGTGGAAAAATCAAGGAGTTGATTGTTAAGGCCATTATTGAACCAGTTGAACGTTCAACACCATGGGTGAGTCCAGTTGTGATTGTGCCGAAACCCAATGATGACATTAGACTGTGCGTTGACATGAGGATAGTCAATGAGGCAATAATCTGAGAAAGATACCCAATTCCCACGGTTGATGAGGTGCTACAAGAGCTATCAACCAGTTAAGTGTTTTCCAAAATTGATCTCAAGTGGGGATTTCATCAGTTGGAATTACATCCAGAGTCAAGAGAGGTGACAACATTCGTCACTCACTGCGGATTGTACCGATACAAAAGACTGATGTTTGGAATCAATGCTACTCCCTTTCCAGTTTGGTAGTGAACAGAGACATGCATTCAAATCATTGAAACAGAGTCTATTGAGTGCAGAAACCCTTGGATATTATGATCCTGCTGCACCAACAAAAGTCATAGCAGATACTAGTCCGGTCAGGTTAGGAGCAGTGTTGGTACAGAGACATACGGATGAACCCAGAATCATAGCATATGCCAGTCGATCATTAAGCAGCGTGAAGAGAAGGTATTCTCAAACAGAGAAAGAAGCACTGGGACTAGTGTGGGCCTGTGAAAGGTTCCATGCATACTTGGCATTGAATTTGAACTTGTTACAGATCACAAGCTGCTGGAAGTGATCTATTTGACAAGGTCTAAGCCATGTGCCAGAATAGAACGTTGGGTGCTGAGACTCCAACAAGTACAAAGTAGTCCACATTGCTAGGAAAGCAAACATCGTGGACCAGCTGTTGAGACTGTTGAAGGATGAACAGCTGGGAGCAACATCCATGCAAGAGATGGAAGCGGAGAACTTTGTGCGATTCGTCGCAATTCAGTCAACGGCAGTAGCCGTGACAACGAAGGAAGTTGAAAGGGAATCAGAACATGATCCTGAACTCAAAGATATCAGAGAGCTTAGTCACAGTGGGCAATGGGATCAATGTCCTTACAAAGCATATGTTCCCATAAAAGATGAATTTTGTATAATTGGTCAGTGTGTGCTGAGAGGTGGCAGATTGGTGATCCCACAAGCACTACGACCAAGGATCATGTCATTAGCGCATGAAGGACATTTAGGCATTGTCAGTACTAAACAGAATTTGTGGAGCAAAGTTTGGTGGCCAGGTTGTGAGAAAGATGCCGAAAGATTTGTCAAGACCTGTCACGGATGCCAAAACACAAGCAGGAGCAATCCATCACATCCAATTAGAAGTACAAAGTTGCCAACAGATGAATCAATTATGGTAGTGGTAGACTACTATAGTAGGCACCATGAGTATGCAGTGATGACGTCAACTACAGCAGAAAAGACTGTATAGGCATTAGCAGAGATCTTCGCCAGACACGGGTTGCCTGTTACATTGTACTCCGACAATGGGTCACAGTTTGTTTCTGAGATTTTTGCTGAATACATGAGAATCACAGGCATCCATCATCACAAGGTGACTCCTAAATGGCCACAAGCTAACGGAGAAGTAGAGAGACAAAACCAGTCCATAGAGAAGAGGATACGAATCCCCCATGCCGAAGGGAAAACTGGAAGGAGGCATTGTTAGCATACGTAGCTGTGTATCGGGCGGTCACTCACTCAATGACAGGGAAAAGTCCAGCAGAAACTCCAGCAGAAATTCGCACCAGAATACCAGAAGTGCGAGAGATCATGGAAGAAAAGGAGCTGAGAGACTGTGATGCCGAAATGAAAGGTGAGGCAAAATGGTATGCCGACTTGAAACGAGGAGCCAGGCACACAGAAATAATTCCTGGGATGATGTGCTTGTGAGGCGCGATGTGAAGTTGTTTTGGCCCACGAGTCACACTCGTCAAATGGCGCTAACGGCAGGTCAAAACTTGTTAATAGAAAACATTTAAAAGTTCAAATTACTATTCAAGTTGCAATAACGTAATGGCCCGGTGCGTTTACCTTAGTGTCTCGTGAGTCTATCGTGGGAACTTCTTATAATCTGTTCGTTCGCTCGAGTAAAGACTGAACCAAAGATAGACACAAATGCTGGAGTAATTAACATGTGGTTAAGTTACATTGTGGCTTCAGGAGGTAACGAGGCTTGAGAAATATAAATGTTGAAATACGCGCGGATCAACGCGGGGTAATCCAGAGCTGGAAAGTTTGCAATGAAATGAGATTGAACAAGACGACTTTGACATGAAAAACGGAGTAACCCTCACGGACAGGCGGCAGGAGAGAAGGAAAAATGCAAAAAAAGTGAAACTGTCGCCAGGGAAAATCGAGAACTTCTTGGCTCCCTTCGCCTCAGACCTAAATGCAGCGATTCCCTTCTCTGTGTAATGTTGGTCAACATGCATTCATTCCTGAATTCAGAGAAAAAGGCAAATGTATTCCCCTCCTCGCCCCCCCCCCCCCGAAAACAAACCTAATCCACATTTCCCAAACACCAATCCGAAGAAGGGTCTCAACCTGAAACGTCACCCATCCCTTCTCTCCAGAGATGCTCCCTGTCCCGTGAGTTACTCCAGCTTTTTGTGTCTATTTTTTACCCAAACACTTGTTAGAATCAAGAAGCCATCTCTTGGGCTTTATGTATGAGAACCATCTCCACTTTCAGGTTTTTTCTGGAGGGATTAAAACTAATTAAATGTGTGGAACAAACTAAAAATGCAAAACTGGAAATAAAATTAAGTTTGTCTAAATATCAAACGCGTATGCATTGCAATTTGCAGCGGAGACACTGGATAAAAAGTATTCAGTAGCGCGCACACCACACACACACGTCCTACTTCACGCTGTTAAGTTACTATTTGCTTTCAGTATTTTTGTTTTATCTCTTCTTATATTCCAGTATATACATACATATTGCAATTCCAACCCCGAAGCAATTGAGAGGCGATTTCTTGGGGCCATGTAATTTAACGTGTGTCTTTGCTTTTAAAAGTGAAGCTGTTTAATTGTTTATGCTCAGCTGTGTTTCGTGTTGGGGAGAGTGCTGCTGTTACAACGCTTTTGATTCTATTCTGCCCTCCCCCTTCCACAGAAAAATGCCTAAATTTGTCTTTGTGCCCGCTCCCCTGGGAGCAATCCAAACCAGGGGAACAATGAACCCTCAGAGGCTTCGCGTTCATTGCTCCTATATATGGACCTCGCTCGCTCGCAACTGTATGAACGCTCGATCAACCAGGTATCGGCCAACACAGAGGCCTGATTACTGAAAACAAAGTAAACTTGTACCAGACCTCATCATCTTCCTTCCACCCACCCGTAACCATGGCCACCAACACTTTCAACAGAAACTTAATATTTAAAGAATATCTCCGTGCATTATTTGGATGTCTGAAGAAGTCCGAGCAGAAACGCCGTGTGTGTGTGTGTGTGTGTCTCTGTCTGTCTGTGTGTATCTGTGTGTGTGTCTGTGTGTGTGTATCTGTGTGTGTGTCTGCTGTCGGGTCCCGGCGGCCGCTCAAAGTCAGTCACCCGAGCTGCTTCCTTCCTCGGAAGTTAGCGGCCAGTTTCTGCTGTCCATGCCCGGAGCGCTGCGGCAGCCACCCAAGCTAATTCACTCACTGGCCACAATAAAACCATACAGCAATGACAGCACAGAAACAGGCCATCTTGCCCCTTTTACTCCATGCCGAACACTACTCACCTAGTCCTATCTACCTGCACTCAGACCGAGCGTGGCAAGTGGGTTACCGACCCCAATCCCTCCTTCACAACGCCAGACTACCCAAATGCTATGAAACTCTCCCCCCACCCCGGGAAATACAGTATTTAAAAACATAAAGCACCAAGAAATGCACTTACCCGTTATTGGTTACTGGAGGGTGCGCCATTTTCCCTTTGTAGGTCATATCAATAGATGCGGCCACGCTGAAAATAACTCAAAAGCACAGGATGGAGATGTCTTCTTTAACATTGTTGCTTTATTAAAACATACCTTCATTCACGGTTGGCTCAAGAGTAACGGGAGAGGAACTTGGTAACCCGGAGAGGAAGTTGGAGCATCGCAGCAATGACATAACCGTGGGAACTCGGTTAAACACTTGATCATAAACTTGAAGTCTCGTACACAACCACGAGTCTTTCACTCGGGATACCTCGTGGGTCAACTCGCACCGTGAGACAGGGCCATAAGAGTAGACACTCCTTACCATTGCCAGCCATACAATGTTGTATCGAGGAGCGGCAGCATGGTGACAGTCACGTCTCCAGAAGGTGTTATCTACAAGAGAAATGTATCGAGCATCAAAAAGTACATGTCCAGAGACACTCAAAACGAGGTAGCCCAAATTCCACCAAGAGCTACTGATTGAGAGGGGCCAGACGACATTTCCGAGGTGGTGATCAGCATTCCAGAGGTGTCACGCTGCAACGCAGGTGGTGAGCAGAGAAGGTGTCTGGGTGACAACACTTTTCCAGATTCAACAGGCTCTGATGCTTCTGTGCCAACTGGTAGACCAAGCCGTGGAAGGAGAGTCCCTAAGCAATACGATGATTTTGTGTCATAGATTATGATACGGTTTAGTATGATATTGTTTATTATGAGCAATGGGTTTATTAAGGTTACAAGAGTGTAAAAGGTTGCATTTGTTTTGTAGTTGTAATGCATCTGTTTCGTGAATTATTGGAACACAAATGAAAACACATTAATTTAAAGTTTATTTCTGGTAAAGAAGGGATGTCATGATGATGAGTCATGATGATGAGATGCAAATATCATGACCTTTCTATCAGATGACTTGGAGGCCAGATCGCATGTGCACTGTGTAAGCCTAGGCAGGAGGCCATGGCTGGGTGAGATAATAAACACTGAGTCCAAGGAATGTAACTTGTAAATATTGTGTCACTATTATTATTATTCCACATCTGAGATGAAGATATGATGCCGGCCATTCTACCATAAAGGCTTGATTGGTGGAGTGCCGCAGATATAGTTGTCCTTCCGGAAGGTTCTCCCATCTCCACAGAGGAACTCTGAAGCTCTGTCAGAGTGACCATCAGGTTCTTGGTCACCTCCCTGACCAAGGCCCTTCCCCCCCGATTGCTCAGTTTGGCCGGGCAGCCAGCTCTATGAAGAGTTCTGGTGGTTTCAGAGTTCTTCTATTTAAAAATTACGAAGACCATTGTGCTTTTCGTGACCTGCAATGCTACAGAAATTGTTTTATATCTCGATACAATCCCGTCTTGGAGGTCTATGGACAATTCCTTCATCTTCATGGCTTGGTTTTTGCTCTGACATGTACTTTCCTCTGTTGGACAATAGACAATAGGTGGAGGAGTAGTCCATTCAGCCCTTCGAGCCAGCACCGCCATTCAATGGCTTATCATGATCATGGCTTATCTAGACAGGTGTGTGCCTTTCTAAATCATGTCCAATTAATTTAATTTACCACTGGTGGACTCCAATCAAGTTGCAGACACATCTCAAGGAGAATCAATGGAAACAGGATCAATTTTGAGTGTCATAGCAAAGGGTCTGAATACTTATGATATTTCAGTTCTTTTTTTAAATTACTTTGCAAAAATTTCTAAACGCTTCTTGATTCTGGGATATTGTGTATAGATTGATGATAAAAAAAAATTTTTAATCCATTTTAAAATAAGGCTGTAACGTAACAATATGTGGAAAAAATGAAGGGGTCTAAATACTTTCTGAATGTACTGTACACTTTTCTCCAATCTTCTGGTCGGCCTTTCAAATTGTGTGGCTATGTAAAATGTGAGAGGATGCATCAAGATCTCTATCCCTTGTCTCTTGCAACACCAGGAACTGATATTAAAGCTCCAAGGTCAACACATGGCAGACAGTCTCAGAAAGGTTCAAGTTCTTGGGAATAAATGCCACCAGCAATTTCACCTGGACCAGCCATGTCGAAGCTATAGCCATGAAACCACACAAACACCTCTATTAGAAGGCTTAGGAAGTTTGGCATGCCCACAAAACAACTCTCACCAACTTCTACAGATGCGCTGTACACAGCATTTTATCAGGATGCATCACAGTATGGTTTGGGAACAGCCCCCTCCTAGACTGCAAGAAATTGCAATGAGTTGTAGACGCAGCCCAGACCATCACACAAACTAACCTCTCTTCTATCGACTACATCTACATTTCACGCTGCCTCGTCAAGACCACCACATAATCTGCCCAACTAGAAACTGGTCCTAACCTCCTATCTAGCTAATTGGAGACCTTCAAAGTACCCTTAATAGGACTTTAGAAACATAGAAACATAGAAAATATGTGCAGGAGGAGGCCATTCGGCCCTTCGAGCTAGCACCGCCATTCATTGTGATCATGGCTGATTGTCCCCAATCAATAACCTGTGCCGGCCTTCTCCCCATATCCCTTGATTCCACCAGCACCTAGAGCTCTATCTAACTCTCTCATTCTCTGTACTTTCTTGCACTAAATATTCTACCCTTTATCCTGTATCTGCATGCAGTGGGCTGCTTGATTGTAGTCACGTATAGTCTTTTTGCTGACTGGATAGCTTGGAACAAAAAGTTTTTTTGCTGTACCTGTGTAATAATAATAAACTAAATCTGTGATATCACAGTACTCAACGTCATGGGAATCCCTCCACCCCTTCCCTTTCCAAAATAATTACAAAGATAGAAACATCGTGGGAAAAATGCTCCAATAATAATACACAGAAATACTTTGAAATTGATTGTAACTGCATTTTAGAAAATGTCACTGATTTTCCTGTAGGGATATGATTTTTCAAATAGCCAGCAAACTCAATAAAGATAATGATAACCATTCATCAAGCTCTCTGGTTTAATGGCCATTATCATATTTAATATTTACTGCAATATATTATGGATTATGGTACTCAGGAGGAGATTTGTCTCACAAAAAGTCAGGGAGCTATTAAGATCCTACAATAATTCATGGAGACTACATTGATTTGAGACAAAAATAGCTTGATTTAATTGTGTTTTTTAAAATGGCACAGGGCATGACACGTCTTGAGGAAGTAGATAGTTGTTCAGAATATTGGTATATCAAGAGTAGGCATTTTATTTAATTATCCAGGATTAAAACTAAAAATCAGGTCATACTTGGGTAGCAACTTGTACCTAAATAATACTAGGAATAATACTATTTATCATATTAATTTAGTGACCATTGAGAAACGAACTGAGTAATCCAGGGCAGCTGGATAGAAAAGGTTCAAAGCAAGCGAAAAATCAAGCAAAAACTACAAATGCTGGAAATCTGAAATGTAAAAAATCAGAAAATGTTGAAAATACAGCTGGTTCGATAGCATCAGTGGAAAAAGGTTAACATTTCAGTTCCAAGACCCTTTGTCAGAATTAAGAAATACATGTAAAAGAAATCTTATGTTGTGGAGAATGTGAGAGGACAAAAGTCAAGTTTATATTTACATGCTCAGGTACAATGAAAATCTTGTTCGCAGCAACAGTGCAAAACACAATTAGAGAGAGAAAAAAAAATAGTAAGGCTATGGCCATGATGGAGTGACTGGGAGTCACTGGGTGATGACTGGTCTAACTACTATTCAGCTGGAATGTATTGCAGTGTCAAACATTATCTCCCACTTCAGCCAGGTTTGTTTGCTGTCTACCGTCTACTGAAGGGTACTGGCTCTCCTTTAACAGTTAACTTTGAGAAATTGATGATGACATTTGCTAATATAAGTTGCTATTAGTTTATCTCCTGGGATAAACTATACCACATTACTTTTTTTCAACCCAGAACAATAATTTGTGTTAGAGTGTCGTATCTTCGTAGCCTTTCATTACATTGTGGTATGTCTTAATTTGCCAGGATGTGATCACACAAGCATAATGTGGGAGATAGGGTTTGTGTTGCATTGTCTGAAAAAAAATTACGCCCCTTCCGAAGGGACTATAAAACCAGGAATTAGTGTGTGCCTCATTCAGTCTCTGCAAGATGGGGGAGCAAGAGGGTCACATCTCTCAGTCTCAGCTGTGAATAACACTGAACACATTTCTACTAAATTGTGAGTGTTTTTACAGACCTGTCAGTGCCCTTAACGTAGTTTGAAAATATAGTTTGGAAATGCTAAAGCTGTGTTGCCTTTGGTTTGGAAATGCTCAAGCTGTGTTGCCTTTGGTTTGGAAATGCTAAAGCGGTGTTGCCTATAGTTTGGAAATGCTAAAGCAGTGTTGCCTTTAGTTTGGAAATGCTAAAGCTGCGTTGCCTTTGGTTTTGAAATGCTAAAGCTGTGTTGCCTTTGGTTTTGAAATGCTAAAGCTGTGTTGCCTTTGGTTAGGAAATACTAAAGCTGTGTTGCCTATGGTTTGGAAATGCTAAAGCTGTGTTGCCTAATTAAAGTTGCCGTGCCAAATTAAAGTTGCCTTGCCTAATTAAAGTTGCCTTGCCTAATTAAAGTTGCCTTGTCTTCTATATAATTAAAAGTCTAATCTTGACAAATTGCTGTTTACGCTTTATATTGAATTTTAAAAAAACGCTACCACCTATGGTTGTGATATTTGGTCAACTTACTCAGTCGCCCTCCGCTCATCAGGTGCCGAGGAATTTTCCCATTGATAAAAAATAAAAGAGTTATTAGTGTTTAAAAAATGTTGAGATTCTCTCTCCTGTCAATCACGCCATGTAGGCCACACCCTTTCTGGTGGGAGGGTGGGCGGGACTATAAAACCTAAAATCTCTGCAATGTGGAGGAGGGAGAGGTCACGACTCGCTGTCTTTAGTGGCCTTGCATCCTGCTTGAAATGGAATTTCAAGGAATAGCCATGAGTCAATTACTCACGGCTTTCGACAAAGAAATTGGTATACAAACTTAAAGCACACGGTATTGGCGGTTGAGTATTGATGTGGATAGAGAACTGGCTGGCAGACAGGAAGCAAAGAGTAGGAGTGAATCGGTCCTTTTCAGGATGGCAGGCAGTGACTAGTGGGGTACCGCAAGGCTCAGTGCTGGGACCCCAGCTATTTACAATATATATTAATGATTTGGACGAGGGAATTAAATGCAACATCTCGAAGTTTGTTCGTGATGACACGAAGCTGGGGGCCGTGTTAGCTGTGAGGAGGATGCTAGGAGGCTGCAAGATGAGTTGGATAGGCTGGGTGAGTGGGCAAATGCATGGCAGATGCAGTATAATGTGGATAAATGTGAGGTTATCCACTTTGGTGGCAAAAACAGGAAAGTAGACTATTATTTGAATGGTGACCGATTAGGAAAAGGGGAGATGCAACAAGACCTGGGTGTCATGGTACACCAGTCATTGAAAGTAGACATGCAGGTGCAGCAGGCAGTGAAGAAAGCAAATGGTATGTTGGTATTCATAGCAAAAGGATTTGAGTACAAGAGCAGGGAGGTTCTACTGCAGGTCTTGGTGAGGGTCTTGGTGAGGCCATACCTGGAGTATTGCGTACAGTTTTGGTCTCCTAATCTGAGGAAAGACATTCTTGCCATAGAGGGAGTACAGAGAAGGTTCACCAGACTGATTCCTGCGATGGCACGACTTCCATATGAAGAAATACTGGATAGACTTGGCTTGTACACGCTGGAATTTAGAAGATTGAGGGGGGATCTCATAGAGACTTACAAAATTCTTAAGGGGTTGGATAAGCTAGATGCAGGAAGATTGTTCCCGATGTTGGGGAAGTCCAGGACAAGGGGTCATAGTTTAAGGATAAGGGGGAAGTCTTTTAGGACCGAGATGAGAAAATCGTTTTTCACACAGTGATGAATCTGTGGAATTCTCTGCCACAGAAGGTAGTTGAGGCCAATTCGTTGGCCATATTTAAGAGGGAGTTGGATGTGGCCCTTGTGGCTGAAGGGATCAGGGGGTATGGAGAGAAGGCAGGTACAGGATACTGAGTTGGATGATCAGCCATGATCATATTGAATGGCGGTGCAGGCTTGAAGGGTCGAATGGCCTGCTCCTGCACCTAATTTCTATGTTTCTATGTTTCTATGTTTCAACTACCAGCCCACCAGCCATGAGTGAGTGAGCTGCCAGCACAACAGGCTTGAGTGACTGAACTGCCCGTCCAAGAATCCATTCGGCCCACAATTTTTTAATCATTGACTTTTAATCATTTGCCATTTCGAACCAACCTCCACCAACAACCATTTGCAGTACTTTAATTCAAACCAACCACCACCAACAACCATTTGCAGTGCTTTATTTTGAACCAACCACCACCAACAACCATTTGCAGTGCTTTATTTCAAACCAACCACCACCAACCACCATTTGCTTTGCTTTATTTCCAACCAACCACATTTTCATTTTCAAACCACATTAAGGGCACTCAAGGTCAGTAAAACCACACTCACAGTTTAGTAGACATGTGGTCAGTGTTATTCACAGCTGAGACTGAGAGACATGACCCTCTCGCTCCCCCATCTTGCAGAGACTGACTGAGGCACTCAACACTTCCGGAGTTTATAGTCCCTCTGGAAGGAGCGTGGCCTTCAGGAGGGAGAATCTCAACATTTTTTAAAACACTAATAACTCTTTTATTTTTCATCGATGGGAAAAATCCTCTTGTCCTGCACAGCGGAGGGGGACTGAGTAAGATGGCCAAAAATCACAGCCGTAAATGGTAGCATTTTATCTAAAATCAATATACAGAACAACAGGAAGTGGTCAAGATCAGACCTTTAGTAATATATAGATAAACACTGCAGAATCATATTTTCAAAAGTTTTCTTATGACAACAGGACATTATAGACAGTGTTACAATCCAGATCTCTGTTTTAGAAAAAAATAATGATATAAAAAATAATATTAGTATAAAATCTCCCATGAAAATACAATGTATTGATTACATATGAAATGGGTAAGTGATCTCTAAGGCAGATGGCAGAAAAAGACAAATTCATCATAAAATGTAATTCGGGGAACTTTCCTATTAAAAAAAAAACAACTAAAAATAAGGAATGAATGTATGAAGTAAGATATTATTTGTTGCACCTTTCCCGGGAGCTCTGTATTGTAAGGCTGGATTGACCCAATCTGCTCATTATTCTGACAACTCAGCCATTGATTTCTAGAGGAAATATCAATCTAAGAAAAATGCAAAATCTTGTGCTTTGAAGCTGCAAAGCAATCAATTCATATTATCCAATTTGGATATTAAATTGTATAGCCCAATATACAAGGTAAATGATCTTTTGAACAGTGTTGCAATGCTACATTGCCATTATAAAAATCTTGCATACAGTTGCAAAACCGTGGTAAATGGGTCAAATCAACTCACTCCACTGAGTAAGGGAACAATATAAATTAATTATATCATTCTTAGCATGACAAACTTGCATTATTCTTAAAATTCTGAATCTCAATTACAGGTAAAGTAAATCAGACCTACAAATGATTTTACTATTGCAACATTCAAAAGACATTTGGACAGGACAGTTACATGGATGGGAACGGTTTAGAGGGATCTGGGCCAAACTCAGGCAGGTAGGACTAGCGTAGCAGGGCATCTTGTTCAGTGTGGGCAAGTTGGGCTGAGGGCCCTGTATGACTATGACTCAATGGACTAATAATGTACTGAATTAAAAGGCCAACTGGGTTCTGAGGAAATAGTCAAACAAAATACCCATAGCAACTTACCCATAGCCCTTGTTATTTGTCTCATTATTGATCTATTTAAATACAAGAATTTCCAAACTGTCTGTGACTGCTTTGTCCCTCTTGGCCTTTTCTCAAGGGGGGGGGGGGGAGAGAAAATGAAGAAAATGAAGAAAATGATAAAATTATGTTATGGGACATTTAAAATGAATGAAAAAAATATATATTAAACTGATTTAAAAAATAAATTTATTAACTGTGACCATGTAATTGCATTTCAGAAGAACATGTATTCATTAAATCATTCAGTGTATATGAAGCCTTGGGCGACAGTAATCTGCCAAAAGAAGTTGTTGGGCATAATTACTTCATTGGCATCAACAGATTCCAACTTCTGGTAAACATCCTTTAATAGAGTTTTTAATGCAAGACATCGCTGGGTAAAGTGCCTCACACACTTTCAATACCACTCACAGCCACAGCCATGGGTAGGATAGATTGGCTCCTTGCATTATTTCAGTGTGTGCAGTGTTAAGGGCCTGTCCCACTTGGGTGTCATTTGCGGGTAATTTACGCTACACATTTACGTGTCACGACGCACGATGTGAGCATTGTGCAGCGCACGTGGTGCGTGGTCACGTAGACAGTGAATGCGCGTCGTGCGCGGCGCCCCAGTCTATTTTGATTGTACAAAATCTTCGTGCACCATCTGCGGACGCGCAAATGTCGCTCAAGTGGGACAGACCCTTACTTGTTAACCAGCAGTCGTCACTGAAAAAGAAATTGCCAGGCATTGGGGCAAAGAGTTAAAGATATAGTTTCTTCGCGTCTATTCACTGACATGTTGGAGGCATAAAGAAGCAATTCCCAGCATCTGCACTAATGCTCTTGATTAGCACAAGTTAAAACATGATGAACGCTAGCATCTAAATCACAAGTAGATGGCAAATCAAAATTTCTCGATAACGTACTCCTACGGCATGGAGACAGGCTCTTCACACCGCATCAAGGGACATGGGGAGAAAGCAGAACGAGTCTGATGATCATATTGAGTGCGGTACTGTTCGAAGGGGCGAATGGCCTTTCCTGCACCTATTTTCTATGTTCTATGCTTCCATTGCAATCCAACCAATCCCATTTTCCCCATATTAGCATTGTGTCCTTCTATACCTTGCTTGTTTAAGTGTCTAAATGCTTCCTTAAAACAGATATTTGTATTGGATTCCACCATCTCCTCTGCAAGTGCATTCAACATCACTGTGTAAAAAAAAACTTGCTTGCCCTTCAGATCCCCTTCCGTTCACTACCTACGCACAAAACCTATGCACTTTTATTTTTGATAGTCTTGACCATTGAGAAAAATAATTTCTACTTACCGTAAGTGCCTCCCATGATGAAATACAGTTACATCACATCGCACCTCAGCGTCAGTCACTCCAGTGAAAACAAGTCCAGTCTCTCTAATCTGTTCCCATAACTAAAGTCCTCCATACCTGGCAACATTGGTAAACCACACAACATCCAGATGGCCAGTTTCTGCAGTTCCTTTTTAACCAACCTGGTAAACCTCTCTGCCTCTCTCATTAAAAATCACATCAGCCCCACAGTGTGGTGACTAGAACTCGCACACCCGACTCCAAGTGTGGGCCTAACTAGTGTTTACAAAAATTGCCATATAAACATCCCAGTTCTTGTATTCTTTGCCCTGACCTATGAAGGCGATCATGCATATGCCACCTTCTCTACACTGCGTTACTACTTTGTAGGGTACTCTGGACTTGGACCATTTAGATCTCTATTCATTAGCATTTTCTTAGTGCGCTAGCATTTTACTGTTTGTGTCCCAACCCTACTTTGCCCTCCAAAATGCATCACTTCACACTTGAAGGAATAAATTTCATCTGTTAATACTCATTCCAACTAATCAATTTCCTGTTGTGGCCTTCAACAATCTTTGTCATTATCTACAAATCCACCGATTTGTGTCATCCATAGACTTGCTAATCATACTTCCTACATTTACAACCAAGTCTTTAGCTTAGTTTATAGACACAGCATGGGCCACCGATTCCGCACCAACCAGCGATCACTTTACACTAGCACTATCCTACACACTTGGGTCTGTTTATAATTTTTACCAAAGCCACTTAACCTACGCACCTGTACATCTTTGAAGTGTGGGAGGGAACTGATTCACCTGGAGAAAACCCACGCGGTTATGGGGAGAATGTACAAACTCCATACAGATGGCACCCGTAGTCAGGATCGAACCCGGGTCCCTGCCGCTGTAAGGCAGCACCTCTACCACTGTGCTGCTGTGCCGCCGATGAATGTATGTTACAGGCACCAAAAGTCCCAATACCAGCCCGGATTGTAATTAGGTGTTACTGCAAATGCTGGAACATGGAGTAAAAACTGCCACTGCCAGGGAGAGGCCAAATGTAAATTAAAGGAAGAGCACCCCATATTCCATCTGGGTTGTCTACATCCCAATGGCATGAACATTGAATTATTCAGTTTCAGGTAACCAGCAACCACCATTCCTTTCTCTCTCATCAATAGGAAATAGGTGAAGGAATAGGCCATTCGGCCCTTCGAGCCAGCACCGCCATTCAATGTGATCATGGCTGATCATCCCCAATCAGCACCCCATTCTTGCCTTCTCCCCATATCCCCTGATTCTGCTACCTTTACGAGCCCTATCTAGCTCTCTCTTGAAAGTATCCAGAGACAGGCTGAGGCAGAGAACTCCACAGACTCACAGCTTTCTGTCTTGACCCTCACAGGATCTCTTGTACACTCCTTTTTTTCCACCTGCTCTTTCCCAGCCTTCAGTTCCCATATTTC
The DNA here is from genome assembly GCA_035221665.1 of Okamejei kenojei. Taxonomy (NCBI): domain Eukaryota; kingdom Metazoa; phylum Chordata; class Chondrichthyes; order Rajiformes; family Rajidae; genus Okamejei; species Okamejei kenojei. The sequence goes on along the minus strand of CM069134.1, from coordinate 46,705,828 downwards.
TTTCCCCTTCTCATCTGATTCCGGCAAAGCATTCACAAGGTTCCTCATGGTAGTCTTCTCTGGAAGATTAGATTGCATGGAATCCAAGGAGGGATAGCTGAATGAATAGAAAATTGGCTTCACGGAAGGAAGCAGAGGGTGATGGTGGAAAGTTGCTTCTTGGACTGGAGGCCTGTGACTAGTGGTTTGTCTCTGGGTTCGGTGCTGGGCCCATTACTGCTTGTCATCTATTATCAATGATTTGGATGAGAACGTGCATGGCAAGATAAACACATTTGCAGATGATACAAAAGTGTGTGGTTCTGCAGATAGTGAAGATGGTTGTGAAAGGTTGCAGCAGTATCTTGATCGGACGGCCAGGTGGGCTGAGGAATGTTGATGGCATTTAGTGCAGAGAAATGTGAGGTGTTGATTTACATGGTGAATGATATGGCTCTGGGAAGTGTTGTAGAGCACAGGGATCTTGGAGTGCAGGTACTGTACATCGTTCCTTGAAGGTGGCGTCCCAGGTAGATGGGATGGTCAAAAAGGCTTTTGGCACATTGGCCTTCATCAGTCAGTATTGAGTATAGAATTTGAGAGGTCATGTTGTAGTTTTGTAAGACGTTGGTGAGGCCGCATTTAGAATATTGTGTTAAGTTCTGGGCACCATGTTATAGGAAAGATGTCGTTAAGTTGGGAAGGGTGCAGAGAAGATTTCCAAAAATGTTGCCAGGAATCGAGGGTTTAAGCTATGGGGAGAAGTTGAGCAGGCTAGGACTATTCCCTGGAGCACAATGGATGAGGGGGTGATCTTGTAGAGGTGTATAAAATCATGAGCAGAATAGATTGGGTAGATTTTTCTTTGGGTAGTCCTTTTCGCCCTTTTAAAAAATTTTAGTGTGTTAAAAAGTTTGCTTTGGAAGTCTTCTAGTATTTAATGTGGGGGGTGGGGAGGGGGAAGGGGGAAACTTTTTCTCAGTCCCTACCTGGTCGGAGAGGCGTCTTTCCTCCGAGGCGCATCTTCGCTCCCTCCTTGCGGCCTACCAACTGGACTGGAGCGGCGTTTCCTGCCGGAGACCGGCCAGAACTTCTGCTTCAGCGGGCGATGCCTTACCGAGGATCACCATGTGGTGTGCTGAGACCGCCGACTCCAACATCGCGGAGCTGTGGTTGCGGACCTTCCAGCTGCTGGTGGCGCTGACTTTACATAGCGAAGGCCTGGGATCTTTCGCCGAGGTCTCCAGTGTGAATCTCCACCCAGCTCGGCCTGTGGACTTCGGGAGCCGTGGTCTCCGGTAGGAAGCGGCCGATTCGGAACTCCAAGCCGCTGGAACTGTTCTTTCCAAAGCCGGAGCTCCATCAACCGGCGTGAGGGCCTGAAACACTGGGCCTCCGCTGCAGCGACAACGGAGGCCTCAAATAGGCCCCGTCCACAGGTGAACACAGAGGAAGAGGACTGAGCTTTTACTGCCTTCCCTCACAGTTGAAAACTTCAATTCCACTGTGGGGGGATATTTCATGTTAAATTCTATGGTGTGTTGTGTTTTTCTTTTTACTTCTATGGATGTGTGACAACCCAAATTCTACTACGTACAGCACTTTGGTTCAACGTGAGTTGATTTAAATGTACTACATAAATAAACATTGATTGATTGATTGATTGATAGATGCGACATGTTGTTGAGTGTGGGCAAGTTGGGCCGAAGGGCCTGTTTCCACACTGTATAATTCCGTTATTCTATATGCCTATAAACCTAAACATAAATACCACTATTCCCTATCACTCCTCCCCCCCTCCCCATTATTGCCACGTGCTCAACATCTTTCCTTTATCTAGTTCCACTTTCTGCCCTCCTTTCTTATAAGATTCTATAATCTGCAGCCTTTTATTATCACCACCTATTGCCTCCTAACCTCTGTCATCATTGCCACTCTCCTTCCTCCAAATGGTGCCTCCTGCCCATCAACCTGGATCCACCTAATCACTTGCCAGCTCCTGATTCACCCCACTCACCTCATTATTGACCATCTCCCTGCTGTACTCATCCTGATGCAGAGCTTCAAGCTGATATAGCTCTGTGATTCCACTCTCTGTGTTTCTTCAGCAGCTTTTTTTTCTGTTAGTAATTAGAAGTGACTTATTTTGACTGAACACCGTCCCCTGGGCTTTATGTAACCTAAGTGATTAAATAAGTGCTCTTGAAGCAACTTCATGGTCACATTCAGTATGCTAAAAGGTCCAACCATTTACTGTATACTTTCCACTTGCATATGATCTCCCAAAGTGCAACATTTCACACTTGTTCAAATTAAACTCCACCTGCTATCTTTCTGACAACAACTGGTTTATATCCAGTTGAATCCTTTGACAAACTTCCTCACAATTCACAACTCTTCCAATTTTTTGCATAATTTGTAAATTTACTAATCAGCCCCACTACATTTTTAAGAAACTGATTGTATACCTCCTTGTCACCTTCCATTCAGCTAACATGCTTTGATCTGTCATTTTCACACCTTACCCTTCCACATATCTCTAGTCTCCCTCTCCCCTGACTGTCTGAAGAAAGGTCTCGACTTGAAACCTCACCTATTCCTTCTCTCCAGGGATGTCATTGATACAGTAGAACCCTCACCTGTGTCTCCTCCAATCTCTATACTTCTGCTCTCACTTCGTTCCCCTCCCTCCCTGATGGAACAATGATAGAGTAACTCTGGTCCTCATTTACCACCCCACCAACATCAGCATCCAAGACATTACCGTCTGATATTTCCATCACCTCCAATGTGATCCCAACAGTCACATCTTACCATCCCCACCCCTCTCCTCTTTCCACAGAGACCGCTCCCTCCGCTATTCTTTGGTTCACTCATCCCTTCCCAGCCAAACCAGCCCCTCCCCAGGTAGTTCCCCTGCAACGACAGAAGATGTAATGACTGTCCCCAAACAGCTTCCCAAACAGCTTCTCGCCTCCTTTCAGTGACTCCAGCAATCATTCCAGATGAGACAGAGGTTCACGTGCACCTCATCTAATCTCATCGCCTGCATCCGGTGTTGCCGATGTGGGCTTCTTTACATTGGCAAGACTGAGCATGGACATGCCAATCATCTTGCCAAACACGTGCATTTAATCTGCCATGGCCTTCTGGATCTCCTGGTTGCTAATCATTTTCACTGCTCTCCCCATTTCTATATTGACCTACCTGGCCTGGGCCTCCTCCATTACCAGAGTGAGGCCACATGCAAACTGGAGGAACAACACCACATATTCTGCATGGGTAGCTTTCAACTCAATTATATGAACATTGGATTCTCCAATTTTAGGTAACTACATTACCCTCCCCGCTTCCCCGATATAACTGTTCCCCTTTCTTTAATTCCCCTCACCTCTGCCCTGTGCCCTATCTGATCATGCACCTATTCCTCCCTTACCCCTTCCACCCATATTTCTTCCTCTAGCTTCACAACTCACAACTCTTCAATCCTTTTGTCTCACTTCTTCTGTCTTTTCATCTTTGGTCTTTGTCCAACATTCTGCCAATCCAAAAACCCTCCTCACCTGTATTAACCTATTACCTACCAAGCTTTGTCCTGACCCTCCTCTTTTCTTGCTTTCTTCCCTAACCTGCACACAATCAGTCTAAAAAATGGTCCCAACCTGAAACCACCCATCCACGTTCCCCAAATATGCTGCCTGACCCGCTGAGTTACTCCACCATTTTGTGTCATTTTTTTGTAAACCAGCATCGGCAGTCCCTTGTATCTGCAAGTATACTATTACAACTTATGGTATCGCATTGTTCACTTGTGCACAATATTGTTTCTCACAGCACTGTCCAAAAATAAATGTAACATAAATCCCAGATTTTTGTCAAAATAGAATTAAAGACAAAGTTCCCAGAAGATATGATGCTTCTGCACCCTCTGCTCATAGAAGATTCTCCTAACCATTATTGAACAGTTGAGTGTCAACTTTTAATTTCATCAAATAACTAAGGGTCATAGATCAACAAAATTAATGAATATGAAATGGTAAGAACAGGTATAGAAATGGTTACTTTTGATTGATGAAGTATAGCTATTTGTCTGTACTGACCAGCTGGAGGCAAAAGTGCTGGTCCAAAATAACATTCTGGGGATTAAAGTTATAGAGAGGCTGATATTACTGAGTCATTGGCTCAGTATGTGAAACCTACAAATCCTGGAGAGTAGAAACCACACCACAGGGTGTTAATCTGACATAAAATATAAACCGTTACCTGATTGAAGTTCTGAAGGTGACATTGCGTTCACATCAAATAGCCATATGCTTGAGTGATCTGGTCAAAGACAGTATGCTATTTGTGAGACAGTGGCACATCAAAGTAAATGGATCAAAACTCGTCACTAAAGTAGAAAATCACAAAACACATTTTACTTTCTACTCTTCACTGGGTGCCCAGATCACGTACTATTAGTTTCAAAGACTTTGTTCTTCAATAATTCCTGTGGCTCATGTAAGGAAAGAGCTAGGTCCATAGTGCATTTAAAATAGGAAAATACTTAAATTGATAAATAAATAGTCGCTTAGAATTTTTCTGAGAAAAAAAGAGTTGCAACCCAATTAGCACACTAATTATCTGTAAACCCTTGATATTCTTATCCTCACAGTAGGATACACTAAGTTTTTACTGCATTAAAATCACCATAGAACACTAAATCAGGTAATTAACAGATTATATTGTAACAGCAACAATTAAAAAGATAATTGTTATTGGCTTCCATCAACTACTTTTTGCCCAGTAAAGGAACAGTTGGAGTGCGATGTTTTCTTCCTTCAGGCAGTGGATTGTTTTTGAAGATATGTGTATAAAATCATGAGAATTAGATTGGGTAAACTCTTGCTCGGTGTAGGGCAGTGGTCGGCAACGTACAGCCCACAGGCTGGACCAGGCCCGTAACCAGAAATCATCTGCCCCACAGTCATAACACAAAACACACACAACACTTATCCGAGAGTAATTCTCACACACACACACAGCAAATTCCATATCACAACACCTGTCAACTCACTCTCTCTCTCCGTCCCTACCCTCCCACCCCCTCTTTCATCCTCTCGACCAACCGAAGTGAAAACGCCCCCCCCCCCCCCGACCAACCGAAGTGAAAACGCCCCCTTCCCCCACCCCGGTGCTGCGGCATGTGTGAAACTGAAGCGGGCTGAGAGCGGCTTCGAAGAAGGCGGTGCTGGGTCGGTTTCCTCGGGAGCCCAGAGGCGGGCGAGCTGGAGGAAAGCGAAGCATCAACGGGGTCAGTGAGGAATTCCGCTCCGGCCACAGTGTTGCACTTTAGTTGTAGTTTGTCGTGGGGGTAATTGTCTTTTTGTCAAATTTTTGTTGCGATTTTTTAAAACCATCATTAATTATTTATTAACTATGGCGATAGATGTGGCCCGCCATCCGCTCACAGACATGGGTCCTGGCTCCTTTGCAGAACAAGGTTGCCGACCCCTGGTGTAGAGGCATCGAGAACCTGAGGACATAGGTTTAAGGTGAGAAGGGAAAGAATTAACAGGAATCTGAGGTGTGACCTTTTCCACACAAAGGTGGTGGGTGTATGGAGCTGCCGGAGGAGAAAGTTGAGGCAGGTACAGTGCAAAAGTTTTCATACCCCTTGAACCTTTCCACATTTTGTCACGTGACAACCACGAATGTAACTTTATTTTATTGGGATTTTATGTGATAGACCAACACAAAGTGGCACATAATTGTGAAGTGGAAGGAAAATGATACATGGTTTTAAAATTGTTTTACAAATAAAAAGCTGAAAAGTGTGGCGTGCAAAAGTATTCAGCCCCCTTTACTCTGATACCCCTAAATAAAATCCAGTGCAACCTATTGCCTTCAGAAGTCACCTAATTAGTGAATAGATTACACTTATGTGTAATCTAATCTCAGTATAAATACAGCTGTTCTGTGAAGACCTCAGAGATTTGTTAGAGAACATTAGTGAACAAACAGCATCATGAAGCTCAAGGCACACACCAGACAGGTCAGGGATAAAGTTGTGGAGAAGTTTAAAGCAGGGTTAGGTTATTAAAAAAATCCCAATCTTGAACATCTCACGGAGCACTGTTCAATCCATCATCCGTAAATGGAAAGAGTATGGCACAACTGCAAACCTATCAAGACATGGCCGTCCACCTAAACTGACAGGCCAGGCAAGGAGAGCATTGATCAGAGAAGCAGCCAAGAGGCCCATGATAACTCTGGAGGAGCTGCAGAGATCCACAGCTCAGGTGGGAGAATCTGTCCACAGGACAACTATTAGTCATGCACTCCACAAATCGGGCCTTTTATGGAAGAGTGGCAAGAAAGCCATTGTTGAAACAAAAGCCATAAGAAGTCCCGTTTGCAGTTTGCCACAAGCCATGTGGGGGACACAGCAAACATGTGGAGGAAGGTGCTCTGGTCTGATGAGACCAAAATTGAAGTTTTTGGCCTAAATGCAAAATGCTATGTGTGGCGGAAAACTAGCACTGCACATCACCCTGAACACACCATCCCCACTGTGAAACATAGTGGTGGCAGCATCATGATGTGGGGATGCTTTTCCTCAGCAGGGACAGGGAAGCTGGTCAGAGTTGATTGGAAGATGGATGGAGCCAAATACAGGGCAATCTTGGAAGAAAACCTGTTAGAGTCTGCAAAAGACTTGAGACTGGGGCGGAGGTTCACCTTCCAGCAGGACAACGACCCTAAACATACAGCCAGACCTACAATGGAATGGTTTAGATCAAAGCATATTCATGTGTTAGAATGCCCCAGTCAAAGTCCAGACCTAAATCCAATTGAGAATCTCTGGCAAGACTTGAAAATAGTAAGATTAAACGAGAACTTACCAGTTCGAAGTTTGATCGTTTTTATGAGGAGTTACGATGAGGGATTACGTGAAGACCCGCCTCACGCTGGTAACGGCATACTTCAAAGCAGCGGCATGAAAAACACAGAACACCAAAAGCCGGAGTAACATAGTAAGGCTTCATAAAAAGACTTAGAACTACCATTTGATCATTATTTTATGAGGGCGGGAGTGGAGGGCACGTAATCCCTCATCGTAACTCCTCATAAAATAACGATCAAACTTCGAACTGGTAAGTTCTCGTTTAATCTAACTATTTTACTTCGAGTCACGTGAGTGGACTAACGTGAAGATTTTAAAGCTTTCTGTGTTTTTTATGTCGTAGAATTAATCCGTACGACAGTCCGCTACGTAAACACATACATGAGAAACCAGACTAATGTTAGATCATTTCACAATTAACTTTTTAATGGTTTAAAGACCATATAATAACCCTCCTTATATCTGAGGGAAATGATTACAAGCGATAAAAGATAGAATGACTACACAACTGATTATAGCAATTATAGTAAACAAAGCAGGTGATTATATGCTCCCAACACCAGCGTGTCCAAAGCTTGTCATAGTGTGAACAGTTTATTGTAGAACTTTGAAAAAGTTTCTTCTTTACTCCACCCTGCGACTTTTAAAATATGCTCGAGAGGTACGTCCCGCCCCTTCGCCGCGGACGTAGCTGCCGCCCTGGTGGAGTGAGATTTGAACACATCAGTGTCTACTCCCGCTAAAAGCAACACCTGTTTCAACCATTTTGAGATAGTTTGAACTGAAAGCTTTTGTTGTGTGGTTTTTTGTGCGTAACCATTAACGTTTTTTCATTTCCTCGAAGGGTGTCAGTAACTTTAATATATTGGTTCAAATGTTTAACCACACACAAAGTAGGATCAATATGATAAGCTTGAAAGTTACCTTGTTCCAGATCTCCCTGGTCTGCTTTGTTTGATCAGATCGTAAACATAGAACACAACATTATCTGTAGTCCACATGCATACAGTCTAAACGCAACATTTGTAAAGTTTGCACTCTTTGAGCTGAGACCAGTGACATTAACATAATTAATTTCAATGCCAATCTTTCCAATGTCAACCCTTCAATTGGAGTCCATTGTCTAAGTAGCGTAAGTACAATGCTCACATCCCAAATCTCTGTGTATCTTGGTTGGTGGATTAATATTAAAGATTCCTTTTCATGAATCTAGATATTAATGGATGCGACCCAATTGATCTCTGATCAGTCATAAGTCCTAAATAGGACGACAAGGCACTGCGTGCAGTGTTAATGGCACTGTAACTTAAATGTTGCTCAAAATGCAAATTGGCAAGGAATTCCAAAACATTTGCAATATTTACAGTATCATAAGAATATTTGACTGTGTGCAAAAGTCTTCCCATTTCTTAATATGTGTCATATATTGCTTTTGTGTGCTATCTCGCCATGATGCGACTATAACTTCCATAGTTTTGTCCGACAATCCCAGCTCCTGTAGTGGTCTGGTCAAAACCTGCAGATTAATAAATTCATATATGCATACAATGGGTACATTTCTTTAGTTACCGGATTAGTCAAGATATCACTACAGTTAGGAATCGACATATATGGTTCTTTAATCATATTCAGCATTACTGGGAACCAAGGTTGAGTTGGCCAATTTGGAACTACCAACAATCCAGAAGCAGAATCTTGTTCTATCTTCTTCAGGCATCTCTGAATCAAAGCAAATGGTGGAAAAGCATAAAAGAACATCTTTCCCAGTGTAATGAAAAAGCATCTACTGCTACTGCATCTGGATCGTGTTCCCAAGACACATAAGTAGGCAATTGATGATTAAGCCTAGATGCAAACAAATCAATTTCTGGCAACCCAAATCGGTTCACAATATTCTTAAATATTGCTGGCTTAAGCATCCATTCCGTATTATCTTTAAAAATCCTGGACCTTTCATCTGCTACCACATTGTCCTTACCTGGAATGTAGCTTGCTGAAATCCATATTTGGCGACCAATACACCATTGCCATATCTCATTGACCAGACAATCACATGATACTGATCTAACTCCCCCCATGTGATTAATGTATGCAACAGCCGTTTTATTGTCTAACTGTATTAACACATGTAGACCTTGTTTAGCACAACAATATGCTTTAAGTCCATAAAAAGCACCCAATAACTCAAATAGTTAATACCATAAGCTTGAAGAAACGCTTCTTCTTGAGCTTTCCATCTACCTCCACAACTGGAGGACGAATCTGTAGCCCCCCATCCGAGAGCACTAGCATCCGTTTGTAAAACCATTTCAGGCTGTTCAATCATGATATTCTTAGCAGCTTGTGGGACATTTTCAACCCACCATTGTAATTCCAACGGCTTCTTTTGTTAATTGCATAGGCCTGTCAAAGTGACCTGCCTTCTCTTTAAGAGCCCTTATTTGTCCCTTTGAAGATTTTGATAATGTAATGGACCAAATTCCACTGCCGGAAATGCTGCTACCAGTTTACCAATGGTTTTCGCCACTTCTCGGATGGAGGATAAGGTTTGTGAATGAGGTAATTACAAGTCATCAAAATGTCATTGGCCTTCTCTGTTGGCAAAGTAACTAACATAGTCACTGAGTTAATTACAAACCCCAAAAGTTAATTGTTTGTGCTGGCTGCAGCTGGGACTTAATTGGATGAATCAAGAACCCTAGCTTTTCAAACAAAGCTTTAGTAACTGAAACTGAGTGCTCAGCTGACTCTTGAGTATCATTAATGATCAGAATATCATCCAGATAAGCCATAACAATGTGTTTCTGTGCTCTTAATTGGGCTAAAACTGGTTTCAACAGTTTTGTAAAGAGTCTAGGAGCTGAACTCAATCCATTTGGTAAAGCTTTAAACTGCCATGATTGTCCCAGCCAATTAAATTTTAAGTACCTCCTGAAGAATTGATGAATTGCTACAGAATAATAGGCATCCTTCAAATCAATCTTAGCCATATAACACCCTGCTGAGATAAGATATTTTGCAGTACTGAATGTCTCCATCTTAAAATGTTTGTATTCTACAAACTTATTTAGATCTGTAAGGTCCAGAATAATTCTGCAACCACCATCTTTTTTATCTCTTCGAAATATATTAGAGACAAATTGATGCTTATGTTCATAAGTCTTTTCAATTACGCCTTTTCCAGATAATTTGTCAATTTCCACATTAATCTCCATTCTTTCCTCTGCAGAAAACACATAAGCATAAGCAGGTTTATTCTGTACAGGAGGATTAACCCCTTCTTTAAAAATAATAATGGCTCCCGAAACTGCTTGTAATACATATCGATCAGAAGTAATGTTAAGCCAGGCATTATAAAATTTTTGCAATCTCCCTCCAACTGGAGAGTCATCCACAGTTTCTTTAAGGATATAAGTCTTTAATACCTCTCCGTATGAGCGTGGTGGTCTCCTTCTTCCCGAATACAGGGAAGCACTTGCCTGCACAGCACGATAGTATTTTCGTGACAATTTCTGCCTCTATAACGAAAATCGAAACCCCTTCGGGTCGAAAAAACCCTTCTTTGTCCAAAGACAAAAGTTTAACATTGCTAAAAATTTAGCTTCTTCCTCCAACTCTTTCAGCTGTTCGGCAGATTTTCTCCAAACAAATACCAGGAGCTTGAACACCACTTTCTTGACACAGGCTTGCAAACCTAGGGTGAAATATGGGCCGAATCGCCATTTTTCCTCATACAATTAATTTCATAGAAACGAATTACACAATAAGCCCAAAGTATCCTTTTGAATCTTTCCATTTCCAGATTCTCCATTTGCCTGCCATAGGCCGTAATGCAGCAGAAATTAATTTGAGCACCTTTTGAAACTTCACTTCTTGGGCTCTCATACTTGGAGTCATAGACGTCCATATCATCGATTCACCGTAGGCAACTTCCAATGAGGCACAATTTCTTGAGCTTTATATAATTCTGATGTTTCATTCATCACAGAATTGTGAAGTTGGTGAGATACCATATAATTTAATGTTGGCAGCTAGGTTTTTTCCATAGCCTCACCACTTCCTTCAGGTATAGCAAAATCTTGTGCTATCCCAGGCACATTAGGCCTTTTCTTTTACTTTGTGGTGTGCTTTCAAAAGCCATATAACCACCAGCAGGGTCTGCCTTCTGCAGCCCTAAATCAATTGGGATATCAACCCCATGAGACTTCTTCCAGCCCAAATCCTGGGTCCGGAGTATCATATTCCCAACTTGGTCCACAGCCATATTCATCATATTTCAAACCCCTCAGGATTTTTTGGGATTCATCTGGGTACTGTGACCCTTGTCTCATAATTGTTTGGAGAACTTTCTCCATATGCTCCATTTTTAGCCACATAATTTTATTGTCTGGAGGTCTTTCATATCAGAGTCATCAGAAACCACGGCCTCTCAGATTTCTTTTTGCATTTTTTAGGAACATTTTCCTCCGTGGTTATTATTTCTGGAGAATCTGGAAACTCACTATCGGGTAAATCGGCGGCCAACGTATCGGAACCGGGTCCGCAACTAACTTCGCGTCCCGTATTTTTACTTTCACCCCGGGAAGATCTTTTTACCCGCGAAAACTTCTTTCCCGTTTTCTCCATTTTTCTTTAATAATCATGCTCAATCAGCACGTTAACGTGGCTCTAAATTTTTACTTTTGGTTTTGTTTGCTGGAGCCACCCAGCGTAACCTAAAAAAACGCCCCGATCTAACTGCACTTACCTGCGGGCCGTTCCGACCGCTGCGAGGAGTGCTCCTTACTGCAGCTCCTCCTTCCGCGTCAGCGTTGACGTCATGCCGTTGCCAGCGTGAGGCGGGTTCTTCACGTAGTCACTCACGTGACTCGAAGTAAAATTGCTGTTCACGAACAATCTCCATCCAATCTGACTGAGCTTGAGCTATATTGCAAAGAAGAACGGGCAAAAATTTCAGTCTCTTGATGTGCATAACTGGTAGAGACATACCCCAAAAGACTTGCAGCTGTAATTGCAGCGAAAGGTGGTTCTACAAAGTATTGACTCAGGGGGGCAGAATACTTTTGCATGCCACACTGTTCAGTTTTTTATTTGTAATAACATTTGGAAACCATGTATCATTTTCCTTCCACTTCACAATTATGCACCACTTTGTGTTGGTCTATCACATAAAATCCCAATAAAATACATTTACGTTTGTGGTTGTAACGTGACAAAATGTGGAAAAGTTCAAGGGGTATGAAAACCTTTGCAAGCCACTGTATACATACACACATACATACACACACATGCTCATATATATAATGCCAGGGATAAATACTGAGTGTATATCGCAGGGAAGCAAGTACGACTGTAGTACCAGATTGATTCAGGTTGTACTGCTTGATTGCTGATGCAGTTGCAGAAATCCAGCGGTTTGGTCAGTATTCCATTACACGCCACACTTAACATGGCCGGAGAGCTTAAGTGGCTTTGGAAAGATGCTTCCCATCGGCTCCTGGTCAAAAGCATTTCTGTGAAACACCTACATGCCAACCTGTTACAAATGTTGCCTCGATGCCAAGGGCAGCTGCTCCAATGACTCTTCTGCCCCTGGAAAAATATGTTGAGCATCATGTTTGTTCTTCTGATTGTACTTTATCTTAGTGAAATTAAACCTAATACAAAATTTAATAATCAAGCAGTTCAAAAATAGAGTCAGTAGAAGAATCCAGAATGCACAAGTTTTCTAATGTTTTAGGCCAACGTTTATGGGACAGCATGATGGCGTAGCTGTAAAGTGGATGCCTTACAGGACCAGAGATCCGGATTCAATCCTGTCTACAGTGCTATCTGTATGGAGTTTGTACGTTCTTCCCATGGGTTCATAAGTTCTAGGGGCAGAATTAGGCCTTTTGTCTACTCTGCCATTCTATCATGGCTAATCTATCTTTACTTCTCAACCCCATTCTCCTGCCTTCTCCCCAGAACCCCTGACCCCTTAACTAATCAAGAGACAGGCAGTCATTGAGGTGCAGCGTTGAGAAGTGTGACAGCCGCAGGGAAGAAGCTGTTCTTGAGCCTGCTGGTACGGTAGCAGAGGGACCTGTAGCGTCGCCCGGATGGGAGGAGGGTAAACAGTCTATGGTTGGGGTGTGAGCTGTGCGCCCTGCGCAGGCATCGTTTACTATGGACAGACTCAATGGAGGGGATTGAGGAGCCTGTCAGTCACTCCCTCCCTCCATAACCCCTCTTCCTTCCCTACACCTCTCCTCCCCATCTTCCTGCTGCCCCACTCCTCACCTCCCCTATCCCACTCCCCCCTCATTTCCCTCTGTTCCCCTTTCTCCCCCACTCTCTCCTCACCTCCCCCACTTTCCCCTCCCTCTACCCTCCCTAACCCCCTCCTCTCCCGCTATCCTCCCCCCCCCCACACCCCCACTTACCGCCCCCACAATGAAAATTATTTGTTTTTTTTAATGAAATTCTCTAGGGAAATCATGTTTTTTCTTTAAAATAACCTAAAATAACCTAAACACAATGTTAGCTGTTAATGAAAACGTAAGAATTTGATTAAAACAATTTTTGAAAATCACGATTTTTTATGTATATGAGATTCGGGATCCCATTGTGACATCATTCTGACGTCGAAAGCAGCTGACGGGCAGGGTAAGTGAAATAGTAGTTTGAAAAGTGATCTTTGTAAAGTTTAAAATGTCAATAACTTGTAAAATATACCATCAATCTGAATGAAGCTTGTTTGATTTACATCACAGGTCAATGGTGAGTAAGGTGGGCCAAAAATTGTCAAGCTATCGTGTACCATTTTGGCGGGGTTTTGGGATCTCAAGTGCCCAATTTTTACATAGGCAATAAATGTTAACCTTGCCAGTAATGCTAACATGCTGTATACGATTAAATATTTCATTTCGGTTACTTGTCACAACAGATTTCTCTACACATCTGAAATGTGTAAAATACGTTTGCATATTACCGCGAACAGGAGCAGCAGTAATATTGTACAGGTGCAATGAGTAACTGATTTGCAGTGCCATCACCTTCTTCAGCAGTGGGAACAAAAGCGTATCATGTTAGGCAATGATATGTAGGGATTGAGAAGTGGTTAGAGGTGGGTGGGGGTGGAAAAAGGTTATTTATGTGGTTAATTAAAATGGATTAATTCAATGTGAAATCATGTGGAGAATGGAAAATAATAAATGGGATCATGCTAAATGCAAGACCAAAAGGAAAAAAAAGTTATATTTTTGAAAGTTGTTACTTAACCATATAGAGTTACTGTCATACAGCGTGGCTACAGGCACTTGATGTTTTTTATGTATTTTATGTATTTCATTGGGATTTTATGTGATAGACCAACACAAGCGTGCATAATTGTGAAGTGGAAGGAAAATGATACATAGTTTCCAAATGTTATTACAAATAAAAAACTGAAAAGTGTGACGTGCAAAAGTATTCTGCTCCCCTGAGTCAATACTTTGTAGAACCACCTTTCGCTGCAATTACAGCTGCAAGTCTTTTGGGGTAATTCTCTACCAGCTTTGCACATCTAGAGACTGAAATTTTTGCACATTCTTCTTTGCAAAATAGCTCAAGCTCAGTCAGATTGGATGGAGAGCGTCTGTGAACAGCAATTTTCAAGTCTTGCCAGAGATTCTCAATTGGATTTAGGTCTGGACTTTGACTGGGCCATTCTAACACATGAATATGCTTTGATCTAAACCATTCCATTGTAGATCTGGCTGTATGTTTAGGGTCGTTGTTCTGCTGGAAGGTGAACCTCCGCCCCAGTCTCAAGTCTTTTGCAGACTCTAACAGGATTTCTTCCAAGATTGCACTGTATTTTGCACCATCCATCTTCCCATCAACTCTGACCAGCTTCCCTGTCCCTGCTGAAGAAAAGCATCCCCACATCATGATGCTGCCACCACCATGTTTCACAGTGGGGATGGTGTGTTCAGGGTGATGTGCAGTGTTAGTTTTCCGCCACACATAGCGTTTTGCATTTAGGCCAAAAACATCCATTTTGCTCTCATCAGACCAGAGCACCTTCCTCCACATGTTTGCGGTCCCCCCCACATTGTTGTGGCAAACTGCAAACGGGACTTCTTATGGCTTTGTTTCAACAATGGCTTTCTTCTTGCCCCTCTTCCATAAATACCCTATTTGTGGAGTGCACGACTAATAGTTGTCCTGTGGACAGATTCTCCCACCTGAGCTGTGGATCTCTGCAGCTCCTCCAGAGTTACCATTGGCCTCTTGGCTGCTTCTCCGATCAATGCTCTCCTTGCCTGGCCTGTCAGTTTAGGTGGACGGCCATGTCTTGGTAGGTTTGCAGTTGTGTCATCCTCTTTCCATTTTCGGATGATGGATTGAACAGTGCTCCGTAAAATGTTCAAAGCTTGGGATATTTTTGTATAACCTAACCTTGCTTTAAACTTCTCCACAACTTTATCCCTGACCTGTTTGGTGTGTTCCTTGGGCTTCATGACGCTGTTTGTTCACTAATGTTCTCTAACAAACCTCTGAGGCCTTCACAGAACAGTTGTATTTATACTGAGATTAGATTACACACAAGTGGACTCTATTCACTAATTAGGTGACTTCTGAAGGCAATTGGTTGCACTGGATTTTATTTAGGGGTATCAGAGTAAAGGGGGCTGAATACTTTTGCACGCCACACTTTTCAGTTTTTTATTTGTAAAACAATTTTAAAACCATGTATCATTTTCCTTTCACTTCACAATTATGTGCCACTTTGTGTTGGTCTATCACATAAAATCCCAATAAAATACATTTACGTTTGTGGTTGTAACGTGACAAAATGTGGAAAAGTTCAAGGGGTATGAAAACGTTTGAAAGCCACTGTATATATCTATATTACTGAAGTCTGATCTTGACCACTTTCTATTGTTCTGTATATTAATTTTAGACAAAACACTGCCACTTATGGCTGTGATTTTTGGCCATCTTACTCAGAGTCCCGCTCCGCTGCGCAGGACAAGATAATTTTGAAAAACAAAGAGTTATTAGTGTTTAAAAAGTGTTGAGATTCTCTCTCCTGAAGGCCACGCCCCTTCCGGAGGGACTATAAAACCCGGAAGTGTTGAGTGCCTCAGTCAGTCTCGGCAAGATGGGGGAAGCGAGAGGGTCACGTCTCTCAGTCTGAGCTGTGAATAACACTGAACACATGTCTACTAAACTGTGAATGGTTTTACTGACCTGTCAGTGCCCTTAATGTGGTAAAATATATGTGCCCTAAATATTGTTTGCAAAATGCTAAAGTTGTGTTGCCTTTGGTTTGGAAATGCTAAAGCTGTGTTGCCTTTCGTTTGGAAATGCTAAAGCTGTGTTGCCTTTGGTTTGGAAATGCTAAAGCTGTGTTGCCTTTGGTTTGGAAATGCTAAAGCTGTGTTGCCTTTTGGTTTGGAAATGCTAAAGCTATGTTACTAAAGTTGCTAAAGTTGCCTTGCCTAATTAAACTTGACTTGCCTAATTAAAGTTGCCTTGCCTTCTATATAATGTATACCATGTACGGCTGTGATTTATGGCCATCTTATTCAGTCCCCCTCCGCTCATTAGGTGCCGAGGAATTTTCCCATCGATGAAAAATAAAAGAGTTATTAGTTTTTAAATAATGTTGAGATTCTCTCTCCTGTCAATCACGCCATGAATGCCATGCCCCTTATGGTGGGAAGGGGGGGAAGGAGTATAAAACCCAGAAGTGTGGGTGTGGCTCAGTCTCTGCAAGATGGAGGATGGAGTGGTCATGATTCGCTGTCTTTAGTGGCCTTGCACCCTGCTTGAAATGGTATGAAACTGCACTTGAATTTGGTGGCCTTGCACCCTGCTTGAAGTGGTAAGAATCTGCACTTGAAATTGATGGCCTTGCACCTTGCTTGAAATGGAATTTCAAGGAATAGCTATGAGTCAACTGCCAGCCCACCAGCCGTGAGTGAGTGAGCTGCGAGCACAACAGGCTTGAGTGTCTGAGCCGCCAGCCATGCTAGAGTAAATCAGCGGGTCAGGCAGCATCTCTGGAGAGAAGGAATGGGTGACATTTGGGGTTGAGACCCTTCTTCAGACACATGTATATGTGTATACATGTACATACAGTGCCCTCCATAATGTTTCTGACAGACTTATCATTTATTTATTTCCATCTAGACTCCACAATTTGAGATTTGTAATAGAAAAAAATCACGTGATTAAAGTGCACATTGTCAGATGATATTATAGGGTTTTTTTTATACATTATGGTTTCACCATGTAGAAAGTACAGCTGTGTTTATACATAGCCCCCCTCCCCCCATTTCAGGGCACCATATTGTTTGGGACACATGGCTTCACAGGTGTTTGTAATTGCTCAGGTGTGTTTAAATGCCTCCTTAATGCAGGTATAAGAGAACTCTCAGCACCAAGTCTTTCCTCCAGTCTTTCCACCACATTTGGAAACTTTTGTTGCTGTTTATCAACATGAAGACCAATGTTGTGCCAATGAAAGCCAAAGAAGCCATTATGAGACTGAAAAACAAGAATAAAACTGTGAGAGACAGCAGCCAAACCTTAGGCTTACCAAAATAAACTGTTTGGAACATTATTAAGAAGAAAGAGAGCACTGGTGAGTTTACTAATTGCAAAGGGATTGGCAGACCAAGGAAGACCACTGCTGATGACAGAATTCTCACTATAATTTAAAAAAATCCACAAACTCCTGTCCGACAGATCAGAAACACTCTTCAGATGTGGATTTGTTAATGACCACTGTCCGCAGAAGACTTCATGAACAGAAATACAGAGGCTACACTGCAAGATGCAAACCACTGGTTAGCCGCATAAATAGGATGGCAGGATTACAGTTTGCCAAGAAGTACTTAAAAGAGCAACCACAGTTCTGGAAAAGATGAGACGAAGATTAACTTATATCAGAGTGATGGCAAGAGCAAAGATATGGACAGATGAGACGAAGAATTAACTTATATCAGAGTGATGGCAAGAGCAAAGTTTGGAGGAGAGAATGCCCAAGATCCAAAGCAGACCACCTCATCTGTGAAACACGGTGGTGGGGGTGTTATGGCCTGGGCCCGTGCGGCTGCTGAAGGTACTGGCTCACTTATCTTCATTGGTGATACAACTGCTGATGGTAGTAGCATAATGAATTCTGAAGTGTATAGACACATCCTGCTCATGTTCAAACAAATGATTCAAAATTCATTGGCCGGCGGTTCATTCTACAGCAAGACAATGATGCCAAACATACTGCTAAAGCAACAAAGGAGTTTTTCAAAGCTAAAAAATGGTCAATTCTTGAGTGGCCAAGTCAATCACCCGATCTGAACACAATTAGGCATGCCTTTTATATGCTGAAGAGAAAACTGAAGGGCACTAGCCCCTAAAACAAGCATAAGCTAAAGATGGCTGCAATAAAGGCCTGGCAGAGCATCACCAGAGAAGACACCCAGCAACTGGTGATGTCCATGAATTGCAGACTTCATGCAGTCGTTGTATGCAAAGGATATGCAACAAAATACTAAACATAACTACCGTACTTTCCTTTACATGACATTGCTGCATCCAAAACATTATGGCGACCTGAAATGGGAGGACTATGTATAAACTGCTGTCATTTCTACATGGTGAAACCAAAATGTATAAAAATGGCCTTTATTAAAATCTGACAATGTGCACTTTAACCACATGTGATATTTTCCATTACAAATCTCAAATTGTGGAGTACAGAGGCAAATAAATAAATGATGGGTCTTTGTCCCAAACATTACGGAGGGCACTGTATATATGTATATGTATATTCCTCTGGTTGCTTCATCAGAATGTAATTTCCTTGTGATCTTTACCACAAGGAGGCATAGATGTGCAGTGGTTACTGCTGCTGCCACGTCACCCCCGCAACCAAGGTTCATCACTGACCCTTGAATATGGTCTGTGTGGAGTTTGCACATTTGTTTCTTCTTACCACATGCCTTTCGGTTGAGTGCTTTGGTTTTCTCATCCATCCAGAGACAATCAGGTTGCTCGTGGTAAAAAGTGCACAGTTGTGTTCCGTTGACAAGGAAGGATTGATTCAAGAACCTGATAGTTAGATTTGTTTTGCCCATGTCTAAACTAAAATGAAATCATATGCATCAGCTTAAAAAGTGATTGCATTTGATTAGTTGCAGGAAAATTAGCAGGAAGTTGAGGGGGATGTGGGATTGATTAGGCTACAGGAGAATGGATGATGGAAATGCTCTGAGAACCAGCAGAGACACAATGGGTCAAATGGTTTCCTTCTATGGCGTAAGGAAATAAGAAAAATAATATAATAAGTATCACAACAACATCATTGTGCTAATGCTCTTAGGTTGCACAATGTTCCGACTTGGTTACTTACTGCTCTTTCATTTCCAAAAATGTTAGCTTGTGTTTCCAGCAGTTCATAAAAGTAGGTCAACATCACCATCTCAGGACAGTTAGGAAAGGTGATGTATGTTGCTTGTTAGAGTCCTCTGCAGTCCAACGATAAATTTAACGGAAGCAACATCATTCCTCTCTTTAGACTTTGCTGACTTCGCAAATCTGAATTTATACGAGTTAAATCAGAAACAATTGTTGACGGTGCTGAAATGAGGACAAGCATGACTGTTTGAAAGATATTCTTTCAAAAAAATCTTCACCGAGTCTACGCTGGGTCTCACTAATGTACAGGAGGCCACATCGGGAACACTGGATGCAATAGATGAAGTTAGAGGACGTGGACCGCTGTCTCACCAGAAAGGACTGCTAGGGTCCCTGGATGGGGGTGAGGGATGAGGTATATGGATAGGTGTTACATCTCCTGCACTCAGTCTGCCAAGGCCTATTGGTTCTCCCAGTTGCTAACCATTTTACCTCCTCTTCCTATTCCCATACTGACCTTTCTGTCCTGCACCTCCTCCATTGCCAGAGTGAACTCACGTGCAAACTGGAAAATGTCACCTCACATTCCACTTGGGTAATTTCCAACCCAATAGTACGAACATTGGATTCTGCAATCAGAGGAAACCTCTAACTTACTCTCTGCACTCCCGTCATTCCCCCCCCTCATGCTCCTCTTTGTTTGAACTAGACACTCACCTATTTCTCTCCACTTTATGTCCTTTTGTGTATTAATCAACATCTACAGTTCATTGTTTCTACAAAAGCACCTTGGATCCTGGAATCTGAAACAGGAACAGAAAATGCTTGAAACTCAGCGATTTGAGCACAATTTGTAGAGAGATAGAAACCAGAGTTAAATTTTCATGTCAATACATGTAGAAATTAAAGTGTGAGGTCAGTTTCTTTTGTCACTCGGTGTCATAATTTATTTTTTTCTTGGGGTGAAATTGTGATTATGAGCATCTCAAGGACATTTGCTCTATTCTTGAAAATTTACACAACACTTCCAGCCATGATAAACATAGGTGCAATTGATGTAATAATCGATAGTTTAATATTGCTTTATTGCCACATGTGCAAAACACAGTAAAATTATTTTCGAGTCGCCATTGCTGGCGCCATTTCCAGTGCTCTTGGTCTAAATGGAGCAGTGCCAGATCCAGGCGAGCCCTCGGATAGTTCAACGTGCTGACATTCCTCTACTTGACCGGACACCTTTGTGCTCTGGGGACGCTTCCGGCAGCCGACCTTGAGTGAGTGGGAGGTAATTAACCAGGTTAATTCCCAGGATGGCAGGACTGACATATGATGAAAGAATGGATTGACTGGGCTTGTATTCACTGGAATTTAGAAGGATGAGAGGGGTCTTATACAAATATTTAAAATTCTTAAGGGATTGTACAGGCTAGATGCAGGAAAACATTTCCCGATGTAGGTGGAGTCCAGAACCAGGGGTCACAGTTTAAGAATAAGGGGTAGCCTATTTAGGACTGAGATGAGGAAAAACGTTTTCACCCATAGAGTTGTAAATCTGTGGAATTCTCTGCCACAGAAGGCAGTGGAGGCCAATTCACTTGATGTTTTCAAGAGATAATTAGATTTAGTTCTTAGGGCTAACAGAATCAAGTGATATGGGGAAAAAGCAGGAACAGGATGCTGATTTTGGAAGATCAGGCATAATCGTATTGAATAGCGGTGCTGGCTCAAAGGGCCAAATGACCTACTCCTGCACCTATTTTCTATGTTTTCTATGTTTCTAAGACTTTCCTTTCCTTCTGTACCACATCAGGTGAGTTGCACAGGAGTTAATTTTAATCCTTGTGCATTTCTCTTTTTGAAGCATTGCTGAGCAAATCAGAGGAACTTGTTCCAGGATAGGAACAGGAAATTAGAGGAATAGATCCGGTAAAGGCAGAGTCTCCCGCCTAGGGTCGGGGAATCAACAGTCAGCGGACACTGGTGAGGGGGAAAAGATTTAATAGGAACCTGAGGGATAACTCTTTTACACAATGGGTGGTGGGTGTATGGAGCGAGCTGCCAGAGGAGGTAGTTGAGGCAGGTACTATTGCAAAGTTGAAGAAACATTTCAACAGGTGCATGGATAGGATACGTTTAGATGGATATGCGCCAAATGCAAGCAGGTGGGACTAGTGTAGATGGGACAGTAGTTGGTCGATGTGGGCAAGTTGGGCCGGTGGACCTGTTTCCGCACTGTACGACTCTATGATATGTAGATCATCACAGCACAGCCCATGGTTGGGACTCCAGTAGTTGAGTGTTTTAGTACATAGAATACAGAACAGTGCAGCACAGGAACTGATTCTCAATCTGAAGAAGGGTCTTGACTCAAAACATCACCTGTTCCTTTTCTCCAGAGATGCTGTCTGACCCATTGAGTTACTCCATTTGTTTGTGTCTATCTTCAGCTCACAATATCTGTACCAAACATGGTGCCAAGTTAAGATAGTCTCCACTGCCTGCACATAATCTGTACCCCTCCTTTCCCAGCATATCCACCTGCTTCTCTAAAATCCTCTTAAATGCCAATACCTCTGCCTCTACCAATACCATTGGCAATCCCACCACCCTCATCTTTGCACACCCTGTGCATAGGGGAGAGGGTAGGGCTTAAGATGTCCTGGTTGGGTTGCTCCTGGGCCTGGCCAAGCTGGTCATCCGCGAGTCACGGCGCCAGGCGGTGGAGGGCTTTACCCGAGCCAGCTGCCTGCCCCTTTTCCGGGGTTACGTCCGTGCCCGAGTGGGGTTAGGAAGGGAATACGCACTGTCCACGGGCACCCTGGGGGAGTTCCGGGACCACTGGGCTCCGCAGGATGTTGAATACATCCTCAATAAGGATTGTAACACAGTTGTATAGTAGTTTTATTAGGATATTTGTTTGTATTGTATTATGGTGGTGGGTTCTGGTTTGTTTTATTGTAGTGTAATATTATTTTTTAATAATTGAATACATTTTTTTGATTAAAAAAAAAATATATATATACACCCACCACCGACTGTGCACCCACCATCTACGGAACCTGCACAGAGACACTTGTACTGAACTGTATGCAGAAATGAATTTTCATTGAACTTCGGTACATGTAACAAATAAAGTGCCATAGGTTGACCACTGATCTCCTTCAAACACTGTGATCTTCCATTGTTTGGGGTCATAGCCTCCTTGCAAAGCAAAGAATTCTAATCTTCAGCCTGCAAACCTGTACGTCTTTGGAGCGTGTGAGGAAACCGGAGCACCCGGAGAGAACCCACACGGTCACATGGAGAGAACATACAAACTCTGTACAGATAGCACCCGTAAGCAGGATCTAACCCGGGTCTCCACTCTGCCATCCGATCTTCTCCCGTTTGCTACTGCCGCTCTTTTCCCCTCAACACCCATAACGCGCATACGGTGAAGGGTAAAAGATTTTATAGGAATCTGAGGGGTAGCTTTTTCACACAAAGGGCGGTGGGTGTATGGCACGTGCTGCCAGAGGAGGCGGTTGAGGTGGGAACAATCCCAACGTTTAAGAAACAAACAGGTACATGGATGGGACAGGTTTGGAAGCATATGGGCCAAATGCAGCCACGTGGGACTAGTGTAGATGGGACATGTTGGCCGCTGTGGGCAAGTTTCCAGACTGTATGGCTCTATGATTCTATAACTCACCACACTTGGCTTTTATTGATTCAGCTTCCCTCCTGAGTGACATATTTTTGACAATCTCAGGTGCTGCTAAAATTAGCAGCAAGGAGCCAAAGCAAGCCATTGTCAACCAGTCATGTCCCTTCCAATCTACATTGAAATCTTGAGGCCAGACAGCTTTTGCCCTGTTGTGCTGTCGCTTAAGTTATTTATCTCTTCACATCTTTCATACCAACGTAAGGTCACTGATCTGAAACATTATCTCTTTTCCTCTTGTCAGAAACATTTGTTTAGTTGCTGCCATTCCACGATCGTTTCTAGAGACAAGAAACTGCTGTTTTACAAAAAAAGATTTAAAAAAGTGCTCAGCAGGTCATGGAGCGTCTTGGGAGAGCATGGATCGGTGACGTTTCATAACAGGATCCTTCTTCAGTGGTGGGGGGGGGGGGGAGAGGAAGAAGAAAACTGGGAGGGGCAGGACAAAGCCTAGCGAGCAACAGGTTGATACAAATGAGGGGGGTTTTTGATGGGTAGATGGTTCGACAAAAGTGGAAGATGAAAAGACAGAAGGTGTGAACATAAGGATTAAGGAGTTGCAAATTGGGAAGCTAGAGGAAGGAATGTAGGTGAAAGGGAAGGGGAGAAAGAAGTGTAGGATCAGGTAGGGGAGGTGGTGGAAAAGAAGGGAATGGGAGAGTATATGGTGAAGAAGGTAGTGAGGAAGGATTATGTAGCTACGTAAAATTGTTGAATTCAATATTTATATCGTTGGGTTGTAAGCTACCCAGGCAGAATATGACGTGATGTACTTCCAATTTACATGTGGCCTGACTCTGGCAATGGAGGAGGCCATGGAGATCCAGCAGGCCTTGGCAGACCAAGCACAAGTGTTCAGCAAAACGGACACCGAGTGTACACTTGATCTTAGCCAATGAACAGGAGGCCACATGGGGAACACCGGATATAGCAGATGAGGTTAGACGAGGTGCACGCGATCCTCTGTCTCACCTGGCAGGACTGCTGGGGTTCCTGGAAGGAGGTGAGGAGGGGATATAGGAAAAGGGTGTTATTTCCCAGCTATTTACAATATATATTAATGATCTGGATGAGGGAATTGAAGGCAATATCTCCAAGTTTGCGGATGACACTAAAGCTGGGGGGCAGTGTTCGCTGTGAGGAGGATGCTAGGAGACTGCAAGGTGACTTGGATAGGCTGGGTGAGTGGGCAAATGTTTGGCAGATGCAGTATAATGTGGATAAATGTGAGGTTATCCACTTTGGTGGCAAAAACAGGAAAGAGGACTATTATTTAAATGGTGGCCGATTGGGAAAAGGGGAGATGCAGCGAGACCTGGGTGTCATGGTACACCAGTCATTGAAAGTAGGCATGCAGGTGCAGCAGGCAGTGAAAAAAGCGAATGGTATGTTAGCTTTCATAGCAAAAGGATTTGAGTACAGGAGCAGGGAGGTTCTACTTCAGTTGTACAGGGTCTTGGTGAGACCACACCTGGAGTATTGCGTGCAGTTTTGGTCTCCATCTGAGGAAGGACATTATTGTCATAGAGGGAGTGCAGAGAAGGTTCACCAGACTGATTCCTGGGATGTCAGGACTGTCTTATGAAGAAAGACTGGATAGACTCGGTTTATACTCTCTGGAATTTAGGAGATTAAGAGGGGATCTTCTTACAAAATTCTTAAGGGGTTGGACAGGCTAGATGCAGGAAGATTGTTCCCGATGTTGGGGAAGTCCAGGACAAGGGGTCACAGCTTAAGGATAAGGGGGAAATCCTTTAAGACCGAGATGAGAAAGACTTTCTTCACACAGAGAGTGGTGAGTCTCTGGAACTCTCTGCCACAGAGGGTAGTTGAGGCCAGTTCATTGGCTATATTTAAGAGTGAGTTGGATGTGGCCCTTGTGGCTATCAGAGGGTTGTGAGTTGGATGATTCAGCATGATCATATTGAATGGCGGTGCAGGCTCGAAGGGCTGAATGGCCTACTCCTGCATAATTTCTATGTTTTATGTTTCTATTTCTCCTGTGGTTGACAGAAAGGTATCTGGGGAAAATGATGATGCGGAGGCTAGTGGGCTGACAGTTGAGGACCAGGGAGACTCTATCATTGTGGGGAATTATAAGGTTGGAGACTGTAGAGGAGAAATGGCCAGAGGTATTGAGATCAGAAACGGTCTGGAAGATGAAGGTTCCAACCCAAAATATCACCTATCCACATACTCCAGAGATGCTGCCTTACCCGCTGAGTTACTCCAGCACTGTGACTTTTTTTCCCCCAAGATATTCTTGGTTTTATTTCATGAATCTAATATTCTTGTGCGCCAAATCCTTTTCAAGTCTTATTTACATTGCAAATAATTAGAACATATTTGCATTGTCCCAGGCTTACAGGCACGATGCAATACTAATTGGATCAAAAACCAAACTGACAGAATTTAATGGAGCTATTTTGACCAAAGGATGAAATTAAATTCTATCTGATAAAACCTGCCTGTTTGGGAGTCTGGTTTTAGCACATCTTTTTTATCCTAATTGCAGATTACCATCATTTCAACGTGCCAGCCAGTGCTGAGAGTCAGTGCCTACGGGTTCAGTACTTAAGTGCTGATCAGATACCATTTTTGTGCGTGTCTGGTCCATCACCCTGGGTCAAAATCTGCTGAATAAATGATGTGCAATCCACTGCCTTTAAAGAGGGAGCATTGCATGAGAAAAATTGGTATTTAGACAGATCGCACTGTATTTAGACAGATCTCAGCATTTATCATTACAGAATCTGCAGTAGACTCTGGTGTCTTAATCTCCATTGAATAGTTTCCTTCACATCAACCCTTCAACAATCTTACCTGCACCCATCTCCCACACCCCATCATCCCTTTTGCATGAGATATATTTATGTCATAAGTGATTGGTGCAGGTTTAGGCCATTCGGCCCATCAAGTCTACTCCACCATTCAATCATGGCTGATCTGTTTCTCCCTCTCAACCCCATTCTCCTGCCTTCTCCCCATAACTTCTGATACCTGTACTAATCAAAAATCTATCTATCTCTGCCTTAAAAATATTCATTGACTTTGCCTCCAGAGCCTTCTGTGAGTAAGAATTCCACGGATTCACCACTAAAGAAATGTCCCCTTCCTAAAAGAATGTCCTTTAATTCTGAGGCTATGGCCTCTAGTCCTAGACTCTCCCACTAGTGGAAACATCCTCTCCACATCCACTCTATCCAAGCGTTTCACGATTCTGTACTTCAATGAGGTCCCCCCTCATTCTTCTAAACTCCAACGACTACAGGCCCAGTGCCGACAAACGCTCATCATAGCTTAACCTACTCATTCCTGGGATCATTCTTGTAAACCTCCTCTGGAGGCCCTCTCCAGAGCCAGCACATCCTTATCATTGCAGACAATGTCAGGCAATTTATATCCCCAAATACTCTTCCTGTATTTTGCACTGATCATTACATTGAAATACATGAGTTCTAAATTAGAAATATGTGCTTTGACCATAATGCACCAGTTTATTCTGTTGCCAGACACAAGGTTGTCGTATTTTGATTTAAATATTATGATGTCAGCAACCAGTCAGTATTAATTATGCAACATATTACTATAATGAATATAGATTGGTTACTTTACTTACTAACCATAGTAGTGCTTTATTATTATAAGCTCCGCCTACTGCCAGTCAGCACTGCTGCATGTAGGAGTAACATGCTGTAGTGTGTTGTATACGTTACTCAATAAATATTGCTATACCAGATCTGTGAGTATGTGTGATTACTCAACAGTGAATTAATGGGGCTATCAATGTTTGAATGATCAGCATCTATTAAAGCAAGCCAGTTACTTTTAAAATAAACTTATATTTCTTAAAAGGGAAGTGCATTCTGGCCTAAGTTATTTTATAGGTTGTAGTGGCTAATTGGAAAAGAGGCTCGAATGTTTAGTTTAATTTAGTTTAGAGATACAGCGTGGAAACAGGCCGTTCGGCCCACCGAGACCGCGCTGACCAGCGATCCCCGCACACTAACACAGTAATATTGAGTGGGAGGTTCCAGGGTATAGGCCCATCAACAATGAAGGAAAGGCAATATATATTTCCAGATATTTAGTCAGAAGGTGGTTAATCTGTGGAATTGTTTGCCACAGAAGGCTAGGGCAGTCAAGTCAATGGATATTTTAATGCAGAGATAGATAGATTCTTGATTAGTACGGGTGTCACGGATTATAGGGAGAAGGCAGGAGAATTAGGATAGGAGGGAGAGATAGATCAGCCATGATTGAATGGCGGAGTAGACGAT
The DNA here is from genome assembly GCA_035221665.1 of Okamejei kenojei. Lineage (NCBI taxonomy): Eukaryota > Metazoa > Chordata > Chondrichthyes > Rajiformes > Rajidae > Okamejei > Okamejei kenojei. Next base: position 46,678,587 of record CM069134.1, on the reverse strand, counting down.
GGGCCAAATGGCCTAATTCTGCTCCTATCACCTTTGAACTTATTTGAATAATGTGCGACTTGGCGGTTTACCTTACACCTGCTACCCTTGTCCTCCTTGTTAGTTTGGCTTCACAGTTTACAAGGTGCTACTGAAGCGGCCTGAGTGAGTGGTGGCAGTACAATTTGCTGATGGTACATACACTGCAGCCACCGAGCATCAGTTGGTGACAGAGTGAAGCGTTGCTAGTCAACAGGCTACCTTGTCCTGGGCTGGATCAAGCTTCTTGAGACTTGTGTGTGCCGCACCACCCTGGAAAGTGAAGGGTATTCCATCAAGCAACTGACGTACCTAGTTGATGTGTAGGAAGGAACTGCAGATCCTGGTACTCAGCGGGACAGGCAGCATCTCTGGAATGAAGGAATGAGTGATGTTTCAGGTCTAGACTGTTAGGTTGAGTGCAACCTGGCCCGCCGAGTTACTCCAACATTTTGTGTTTATCTTCGGTGTGCCTAGATGTCGCCTAGTTGATGATGGGTGTTACTTAGGGTGTTACTCATTGCAGATACCCAGCCTCAGGCCTGCTTTTGCAACCATTGTATTTATGTGGCTGGTCCAGTGGCTGGTTGCTCCACAAGAGCTGAAAGAATGCATTGGGGTGCTGGCTGCATCTGTAATGTCGAGAAAGTCAAGAATATCCAATTTTCATTATGTACCCACTACAGAACAGTGAAATTCCTACCTGCAGCAGCGTAACAGGCCTGTAAGCACAATCACGTAATGTATAATCGATAAAAAAACTGAACTCAATACAATAACCACCAATAAATTAGTAACCATTGTCCATTGGGCAATGATGGCGCCAGATAATGCTGCAACCTGCCTACTCTGCATTTTGTAGTGTGTAAGTCTTATTTGTGCGACTCTTATTAATATTATTGTGATGATATAAAACACATAAATTAAATGCAAAAACAGCATTCCTAATCCCCAGTTCGTGTGTTCAATGATACTTGGCATCGAGCCAAGGGCAGGTGAAATTTTACAACTATAATACTTTAACCTCATAAAATTACAATCTCATCAGCAGGTTGTAGGTGATATTGATTTTAAAGTACATTCTAAAAAATGTAGTAGGTGGACAGGGGGACCAACAGAACATGATTGCCACTCTCTTGCCTTCATAGGTCATAGACTGGAATATAAGCGAGGGACCATTATGTGACAACTCTACAAAAGTCTGGTTAGGCTGCTCTTGAAATATTCTGCGTAGCTTTTTTTCCCAGACCATAGAAAAGATTGGATTGTGCGGGCGAGATTCCAGAGAAGATTCACCTGGATTTTTGCCTGGATTGAAGGATTTAAATTATGGGGAGAGACTGGACAAACTAGGCTTGTTTTTCCCAGAGTAGAGGAGGCTAAAGGGCAAACTGATATAAGATTATGAAAGGCATATATCGGGCAGCCAGTCAATATTTCCCATGATAAGGGGTATCTAGAAAAAGGGGAGGAACATGGTTTTGAGGCACGGGGGTTTATTTACATAGAGAGTGATCGAAGAAGGACCCGGCGGGCTGCAGCAAAGAAAGAACCTGGTGAGTTGCGAAGAAGTAAAAGGGGGGCAGCTACCTGCAGGGGAGCAGCTCAGAAGCTGCCAAGTTCGGCCCCAAAGACCAGCGTGTCTATGAGGAGGGATCCGCTGGCAATGATGGATGCGAAGAGTGGGGCGGGTGGGAGAGGGACCGGGCACCTTCATGATCAGCTACAGGAGGTGGCTCTGGGGCACAGAAACGGTCGGGCAAGGATAGGGACATTGGTTCACAGGCTGAGTTGGTTAAGGGCCTCGGAGGAGGCCCTGCAGTGGCCTGGGGCTTACCTGGATTGGGACATGGACCAGACTTTGGATTTTTTATAAATGTCGTCAAAATATGGCGACTCGTGCAAGTGTGAGGTATGAAAAAAGATTTTCACTGTGCAGCACACATGTGACAATAAGGAACCATTAAGCGTTGAAGATTGATAATTGGAATTTGCTGCCAGAGAAGGTTTTAGAAACATTTATCATGTTTTATGAGACATTTGGACAGATACATGAATAGGCAAGGCAGTATAGGATTGAGAGACAAAAGAGACTGTAGATGCTGGAACCTGGAACAAATAAACAACACTGGAAGAACTCAGTGGCTCAGGCAGCATTTGTGGATATACGTAAAATATGTAAGTCGAGATTTTAGGTTGAGACCCTGCATCCGGTATGAGAGGGAGGAGAAAAGTTTGTCATTGCAATGGAGGGGTGGGCAGAGGCTGGTAGGCGATATACGTGGAACCAGATGGGAAGAGATGATGGGCAAATGGCTAATGGTGGGTAGAAGGAGAGAGGAGAGGATGAGAAACGTGAAAAAAAGAATAAGAAAATTATGTGAGTTGTGTCAAAATACGCATCTTTAACTCAAATGTGAAACAGGTGATGCTGTATGGATCAGAGACATGAAAAACAACAAAACCCACTAAAAACAGGCTGCAAACATTCATTAACACCTGCCTTAGGAGAATTCTTAACATCTGGTGGAGAGACAAAGGAAACAATGTGCATCTGTGGAAAAGAGCAAGGCAGGAGCCCATTGACTTACAAATTCGAAGGAGAAAATGGAGTTGGATTGGACACACCCTCAGGAAGCCTGTCACAAACATCACCCGGCAAGCCCTGAAATGGAACCCCCAAGGAAAACGGAAAAGAGGTTGCCCCAGGAACAGCTGGAGAAGAGGTGTCCAGACAGAAATGTCTGAGAGTGGGCTCAACTGGGGAGATCTCGAAAGAACTGGCAACAACCAAGTGATGTGGAGGACATTTGTCAATGGCCTATGCTCCCTAGAGGAGCAAAGGGCTTAAGAATGCCAGGGATGTCAGGACTTTCATATGAGGAAAGACTGGATAGCATCGGCTTGTACTCGCTAGAATTTAGAAGATTGAGGGGGGATCTTATAGAAAAGTACAAAATTCTTAAGTAGTTGGACAGGCTAGATGCAGGAAGATTGGTCCCGATGTTGGGGAGGTCGAGAACAAGGGGTCACAGTCTAAGGATAAGGGGGAATTCCTTTAGGACCGAGATGAGGAAAACCTTTTTCACACAGAGAGTGGTGAGTTTCTGGAATTCTCTGCTACAGAAGGTAGTTGAGGCCAATTCATTGGCTATATTTAAGAGGGAGTTAGATGTGGCCCTTATGGCTAAAGGGATCAGGGGGTATGGAGAGAAGGCAGGTACAGGATACTGAGTTGGATGATCAGCCATGATCATATTGAATGGCGGTGCAGGCTTGAAGGGCCGAATGGCCTACTCCTGCACCTATTTTCCATGTTTCTATGTTTCTATGAAAGAAGTAAGAAGAAGATGTGAGTTTTGTGGGAGACACAGAGGGTGGGGAGGTAGGGGGGTGAAGGGGGAGATGGGTTACCTGAAATTGAAAAACCATTGTACGTGCCATTGGCTGTAAATGAATAAATAGGATTAGTATGGATGGGCAAAAAAGATTGCATGAATATGGTGGGCCAAGGGGCCATTTTTTGTGCTCTACAACTGTTACTAATGAGTATTAAAAATACGTTTTTTTTCTGGGAAAAGACACTTAGTCCCTTTTTAAATTAAAATTTCAAGTGTACCAGAGTGAATAGAATGAATATGTATTTTTCTTTTACTAAAAAAAATCATAAAATAGTGGAATGTGAATCCTTCAATTGAAATGAAAGTATCCACAATTACTAATATTTGAAATCTTTGCAGCACAAGCATTTCCTCAAAGGTTCTCCTGATCATGTGATATTATAAGGTATTATATTGTGACAAAATTCCTGCGAAAACAGCTAAAAGTAGCTATTTGTGTTGTTACTGCAGGGGCATCTGTTTTTACAACTTTCAAGAGATAAGGTTAACCATTTTGAAGTATACATCCCTATCTCGAAAGCCACATTTATGAAATTTAGTGTGCGTGATTTTAATTAATGAACCATTCAAATTGAAAATGTATGCATTGATTTTGGTGTTGTCGATCAGCAAGCATTGTTAGTACACACTTATATAAGAGTACCCTATTGCCAATAACATCCTTATTTCTAGTTTTAAATGCTCATATGTGCATGCTGGAATTCACTAGTTTAGTTTAGTTTAGTTTAGTTTAGTTTAGTTTAGAGACAGCGCGGAAACAGGCCCTTCTGCCCACCGAGTCCGCACTGACCAGTAAATCCCGCGCACTAACACTATCCTACACACACTTGGGACAACTTACGTTTATACCAAGCCAATTAACCTACAAACCTGTACGTCTTTGGAGTATGAGAGGAAACAAGAGATTTTGGAGAAAACTCGCATGGTCACGGGGAGAATGTACAAACTCCTTACAGACAGCATCCGTAGTCAGGATCAAAACCGGATCTCTGGCACTGTAAGGCAGCAACTCTAACGCTGCGCTACTGTGCCGCCGTCTTGTTTGCAGTATTATACTTTGAAACATAGAAAATAGGTGCAGGAGTAGGCTATTCAGCCCTTCAAGCCAGCACCGCCATTCAACATGATCATGGCTGATCATTCAAAATCAGTACCACGTTGACATGCTCACTGTTATTTCTGTTGCCATATTTTGCCCCGCGTTTTTGTTCACTGATAGATATAGTGTCTGCACTATTCTCACAGATTGGTTGTAAAAGATTGTAATGGTGGTGTTGTATGGTTTTTGGGGGGTGGGGGGGGGGGGGTCAAAGAAGTCATAGAGTTGTACAACATAGCAGGAGGAGGTTCGGCCGACAGCATCTACACTAACCATCATGTCTATCTATACTAATCTCACTCCCCTGCATTAATTCCAATCCCTCTATGCCCTGCTCATGCCCACCACCTGTCACAATGCCTCTTAAAGGGTGGCACGGTGGCGCAGCGGTAGCGTTGCTGCCTTACAGCAAATGCAGCACCGGAGATCAGGGTTCGATCCCGACTCCGGGTGCTCTCTGTACGGAATTTGTACATTCTCCGCGTGACCTGCGTAGGTTTTCTCCAAGATCTTCGGTTTCTTCACACACTCCAAAGATGTACTGGTTTGTAGGTTAATTGGCTTGGTAAATGTATAAATTGTCCCTAGTGTGTGTAGGATAGTGTAAATATCGGTGGGCCGAAGGTCCTGTTTCCGCGCTGTATCTCATAACTAAACTAAACTAAATTAAATAGTGCTACTGTTTCTGCCTTCACCATCTTCTTTGGCAGCTCATTCCAGATAACAACTACTCTTTGTGTGTAACATTTTCTTCTCAGATCCCATTTGAACCTAATTCCTCTCACCTTACACCTATAACCTTTAGTTTTACATCCCTCAACCACAGGAAATGGACACTTGCTATCTACCCTACCTATGCCTCTCACAGTTTTATGTACCTTTATCACATCAACTTACAACATCCATTTCTGCAGGGAAAACGGACCCAGTCTATGCACTCGTTCATTGTAAATCAAGCCCTCCAATCCAGGCAACATCCTTGTGAATCTTTACTACAACTTCTCTAATGTAATCATATCTTAGAGTCATAGAGTTATACAGTGTGGAAACAGGCCCTTTGGCCCAACATGTCCCAGCTACACTAGTCCCACCTACCAGCATTTGCTCCATTTCCCTCCAAACCTGTCCTATCCATGTACCTGTCTAATCACATTAATCACATATTTCCTGCATAGTGCTGACCGGAACTGCACATAATACTTCAAGTGCAGCCTGATCAATGTTTGCACAACTGTAACATGACATCCCAACTCTTGTTGTCAGCATCTCAGCCGATGAAACCAAGCATGCCTTAAGCCTTCTTCGCACCCTGTCTAGAAAAAACATTAGAAACATAGAATTAGGTGCAGGAGTAGCATTCAGCCCTTCGAGCCTGCACCGCCATTCAATATGATCAGGCTGTCATCACTCAGTATCCCGTACCTGCTTCTCTCCATACCCTTGATCCCTTAGCACAAGGGCCAATCCAACTCGCTCTTAAATATAGCCAATGAACTGGCCTCAACTACCCTCTGTGGCAGAGAGTTCCAGAGACTCACACTCTCTGTGTGAAAAAAGTCTTTCTCATTCTCGGTTCTTATCTCTATCTCGGCTCTTTCTCTATCTCGTCTACCTACGTTCAGTCGAGTTTTCAGGGAACTATGTACTTGCACAAGCAGGTCCTTCTGTTGAACAGCACTCCCCAAGGTCCTGCCATGTATGCTGCATATCATGCCCTGGTTTAACATCAAAATGCTTCACTCTGCTCTTGTCTAAATTAAATTCCCTTGCTAATTTTCCTGCTTAATATAAATTATTTTGTAACCTTTGATAATTTTCTTCACTGTCCACAATACCATCAAATTTAATGTCATCTGCAAAATTACTAATTGCACCATCTACATTCGCACCCAAATCATTATATGTATAACAATTGGAAAACAGTAGAGATAACATTTAAACAGTTGTTTTTTTTACTGGTGTGAAAATTGGCTAGAATTGCTGAGACATAAGTTGTTCAGGTAATTCATCTAACCTGTAGTCTAAAATGTTATAAAACATAGATGCAAGAGGGTGACTATGAAGTCCTGCTACAGAACTCCAGCTTTTTGTTTCTATCTTCGGTCATTATGAAGAGTTTAGTGTATAAGCAATCAATAAATCACACAGAGCATTGGGTCCCTCTTGTGGTTTATATGAACATTGTTGGCAGGAATAGCTGTGATGTTGAGAAAGAGACATTAATCAGAATTGGATTCAAAAGTCATGATGATAGGAAAGTTAAACATGCAGATTCATTCGTGAAGAAGTCATCAACATTTAAGCTTCCACATTACCTAGGAATCTTTGAATTTTAGTGGTTCATAGGCTCTATGGTTGTAAAACTAAGCTGAAGGAAAAGTTTCAATCACTTATATTTAAGATAACCAAGGCTGCAGATTTCAAGAGCAAGGAGCAGGTTTCATCGTCTGGCCAAAGCCATAATTCTGGGTGAAATCCCATTCCATTGAGATTTTCTTCCTCTATACGCAGCCATTTTACAAGGGAGATTGCTTAGTGAGAAGATATGATCAATGGTAGTTACAAGCTTACTGGGTGAATTATGTGTCCCTATACATATAAACCCTGAATGGAATTTTCATTTGCGTGATGATTTTTTTACAATACACATTCAATATGGGCATCACTGTCAAAATGTTTATTGCCCATATGAAATTGCCCTTCGCTTGTATGCCATTTCAAATACCAATTAAAGCCAACGACATTGCCCTCGGTCTGGAATCAGATGTACCAGAACGAGTATGATTTCCTTTGAACGACATTAAGGTTAGTGAGAGAGATTTTTGCAAAACTCCAGAGTTTTGTGGTCACCATTACTAACCTTTTATTCTGGATTTATTTACTTAATCAGCTTATATGTTGGGATTTGAACTCATGTCTTTGAATCAACAATTGAGGCCTTAAAATACTAGATTAGTTATTCGCTATAATTTCCATTAGGGATTCCTCACTCATTTTGCTGAATAGTTGAATAATCGCAAAGTCTCAGATAATATTGAGGTTTTCTGAAAAGTATCTTCAAGTGTAATGTGGGTCTCTTAATACAGGATTATAGAATCACAGTCATACAGCACAGAAACAGCCCCTTTAGCCCAATCCGCCTATGCCTATTTAAGGTCAACCCCATTTAGATCCCCCACCTTTGGCCCATATCCCTCTCAACCTTTCCTGTCCATGTACCTGTCCAAATGTCTTTTAAATGTTGTTATTCTACCTACCTCAACCACTTCCTTGAGTATGAAAAAACTGCAGATGGAAGATAGACACAAAATGCTGGAGTAACTCAGGCAGGAACTCAGGCAGCATCTCTGGAGAGCAGGAATCGGTGACATTTCGGGTTCTAGACCCTTCTTCAGACTAATATCAGGGCAGTGGGCGGTACAGAGATAAAATGTAATCGGAGACAGTAAGACTGGGCAGAAAACTGGGAAGGGGGAGGAGATATGGGGACAATTGTTGCATCTCCTGCGGTTGCAGGGGAAAGTACCTGGGGAAGGGGATGTTTAGGGTGGGAAAATGAAGAGTTGGCCAGGGCTTTACGGAGGAGGTCTATGAGGAAAGCGGTAAGCGGAAAGGAGTGGAGATGGGAGGATGTGGCTAGTGGTGTGATCTCGTTAGAGGTGGTGAAAATGTCAGAGGATTATTTGCTCAACCACTACCTTTGTATGTACTACACTGTGTGAAAAAGTTGCCCCTTGGGTTCCTACTAAATCTCTCCTGTCCTAACCTTAAAACTATGCTCTCTAGTTTTTGATTCCCATGCATCCATCTTATCTATGCTCCTCATGATATTATAGTTTCCTATAAAGTTATTCCTCTCTGTCCTATGATCAAAGGAATAAAGTCCTAACCTGCTCAATGTCTCCTATAACTCAGAACTCACGCCCTCATTCTTGTAAATCTTCTTTGCACTCTTTCCAGTTTAATGTCCACTTTCCTATAGCGGAGTAACCAAACTTTTCTCTTCTCACCTTAAACCTTAAGCCCCTGTCCCACTTAGGCCATTTTTTTCGGCAACTACAGGTGACTAGGCTGTCGCCACATGGTTGCGGGGTGGCGCCTGTATGGTCGTGAGTTGTATCCTCAAGTCGCCTAAAGAGTCATAACGTTTTTCTGGTTGCCGCTGGATTTTGAAATCTTCAAAACGTTTTCGTCGACTGTGGGCTTGATGTAGTTTGTCTTCTCCTGTCGTAGGTGCTGTCGTAGGTTGTCGCCAGCATGATGCAGGTCGTAGCCTGGTGACGTTGGTTGTAGCCGGGTGCTGACTTTGGTGAATTCCATTGGCGACTACCTACATCAACCAGCGACAGATACCGGCGACTGAATTGTCTTCAGATGTCTTCATTTGTCACCGACAGTGGCGTTGCTTGTCGTAGCTTGTCTGGGTGGACGTAGGTTGACTTTGGTTGTTGTAGGTTGTCGCCTGTGTGGCCGTAGGTTGTTGTAGGTGTGGCCGTAGGTGGACGTCCTAATGGGTCACCATTTGTCAGTAGCTTATCGTAGCTTGACATCGACTAGCTGGTAGGTTGTCGTGGCTTGTGTTGACATTGTCGTGGGGGGGGGTCCAGTCGCTGCTTTTTCGGTGACCTGCTACGACTGTGACAGTTGCCGGCAGTCACTGATAAAAGCACCTAAGTGGGACAGGCCCTTAAAAAGGCCTTTTGTTTTAGATTCTCCAACCCTGGGGAAAATAACTGTGCAATCATACCTCTCTATGCCCTTCATGATTTTATACACCTCTTGGAGATCACCCAGCACTCCAAGGGCTGAAGTTCCAACTTGCCAAACCTCTTCCTATTATGCAGTCTTTCGAGTTCTGGCAATTAGTGTAGTACGTAGTTTACTGAGACATGTGCATTGAACAAAAACTGTTTACTTGCAGCAGTCAAATTCAGACTGACTGAAAGGATGCGCAAACAATATGCTTAAGTAAGGTAGTGGCAACCCATCTGTCCAAGGGACTAACTATACATAAAGCTGATCGACATACTGTACACTATGAATGTCTGAATAGGTCAGGGCAACCAATTCTGGATCCGGAGCTGCACTTTCAGTAATGAGCCTCGCCCTTTGAAAGAGCGCATTGAAAACATGCTTGCTGCACATGATTTTCTAACTCGATAAAATGAATGCATAATTTTCTGGCATCGAAGAAGCTCTGTACATGAATGTGGACTTGCAGAGTGTAGGCAGAATATTGATGGCAATGATGTCTAAACCATAAACGCAGTGAATATGTTTCCAGACAGATCGTGTTGTTTACAAATCTAATATGGATCCATTTCACTCATTCCTGATATACGTGTACCTAATCTCAATCTCAGTTTATTTTGGTGATATAATTATCATGCATTGAAATGTATTGTACTGTACATGTTCCTTCCAATCATGATAATATTTTCTTTAATTATCTAAACTATTTTATTTGACTGGATTTCACGCAAACAAAAGCTTTCACTGTACATGGATACATGACAATAATAATAAACTAAAATAAACTTATATATTGATCGGAAATGTTGCTACATTTTTGTTCATTGTTACTGTTATTTCTATTTGATGCTTGTAATCAGAAATTTTTGTTTCTCACTTAACAGATTTTTGTTAGTCATCGGGTGCTTAATCCTGGCCATTTTGTCAACATTTGTTGAATATGAGACAATCTCACAAGAATGGCTCCTAATACTGGTTAAGTATAATTTAATTTTGGTCTACACTATACAGTTAATCTTCCAGATATCAGATTTGGGTTAATTCATTACTTTGTGTGTGTTTAAAGTAATTAATATTTTAATTCAGAAATCTGCAAAGACTTTCCATTCCAATTGATTTGTTTTCCAGGATCCCAACTAAAATGCTCCACCATTGCTCAAATGTTTTGACTTGATTTGATCCAAAATAATTTAATTGGATGGTACATAGGAAGAATGGACTGCTACTATTACCGAGTAATAAGATCATACAGCATGGTAATAGACCCTTCGGCCCAACGCATTCATGCTGGCCAGGTTGCCCAACCGAGCTAGTCCCATTTGCCTGCATCTGCCGCATATCCTTCCAACCTTTCCTATCCTTCCTTGTATCCATCCAAGTGTCTTTTAAATGTTGCAATTGTACCCGCCTCTGCCACTTCCTCTACCAGCTTGTTCCATGTATGCAGCTCCCTCTGTTTGAAAAAAATATCCATCAGGTCCCCTTCAAAACTTTCCTCTCTCAACGTAAACCTGTGCCTTCTCGTTTGAGACTTCCCTATTCTGGGGAAAAGACTGTGACTGTTCACCTTTTCTATGCCCCTCGTGATTTTATAATCCTCCATAATATCACTCCTCAGCCTTGTACACTCCAAGAAAATAAGATCCAGCCTATCCAACTGCTCCTTATAACTGAACACGTCCATGCTCGGTAACTTCCTCAAAAATCTTTTTTTTTGCTCTTTCTGCTTTAAAGGCAGCCTTCCAATAGCTGGGTGACCAGAAATGTATACTGTACATCAAATGTGATCTTACCAATATCTTGCACAGATGTAACATGATGACCCCACTCCTGTGCACAGTGCATTGACAAATAGGCAAGCATGCCACATGCCTTATTTACCACCTTGTATACCTGTTCACATTTTAATGAAACTATGCACCTGCACCACTTGGTCTCTCTGTTCTACAACACTCATCAGTGCTCTACTATTTACTATGCATGTCGTACCCTGGTTTGTCTTTCCATAATGCAACAAGCTGCAATTATCTGAATTAAACTCTGCCATTCATCGGCCTATTGACCCAGTTGACCAATTTTCCCATGGTAATCTTCATTAAGATCATAAGATCATGTGATAGTATAATTAGACCATTTGGCCCATCAGGTCTACTCCGCCATTCAATCATGGCTGATCTATCTCTCCCTCCTAACCCATTCGCGTGCCTTCTCCCCATAACCTCTGACACCCACACTAATCAAGAATCTATCTATCTCTGCCTTAGATATATCCACAGACTTTGGTGGCAAAGATTCTTAACATTCTTCACTGTGTATGCTACCACCTATTTTAATGTTACAAGATAGTTTTTTGGTACAGGATATAATACAATATTGCCACCCAATTCTTATTTTCTCATCAAGGAAATGGACTCAATGCTGAAGTATTGGAACATGTCTCCTTTGTTATTATGAAGCACTTTAAGGTTTACGAGAATGATTCCAGGATTGATTGGGTTAACATATGATGAGCATTTGGTGGCACTGGGTCTGTACTCACTGGTGTTTACAAGGATGAGGGGGACCTCATTGAAACTTACCAAATAGTGATATAGCCTGATAGAGTGGATGTGGAGAGGATGTTTCTACTAGGGGGAGCCTCAGAATAATAAATTTAGAAAGGAGATAAGGAGGCATTTCTTGTGTCAGAGCTTGATGAATTTATGGAATTCATTGCCACAGAGTATGTGGAGGCCAATGTATATTTTTAAGGTGGAGATTGACAGATTCCTGATTAATATGGGGAGAAGGCAGGAGAATGGATTTGAGGGGGAAAGATACCTGTAGATCAGCCATGATGGGCTGACTGGCCTAATTTTGTTTCTGCAGTTTAGGAACATAATTTTGCACAATGATGACCAGAACAGAATTTGCAACCTTCATGGGGATGAGGAGGAATGCTTTCTCTCAGAAGGTTGTGATGTTCTTTGCACAAGTGTCCTGTTGAGGTGAAGGCTGAGACCGATAGATTTTTGTATTCCGGGGAAGTGAAGGATTGTGAGGATCAGGCAAGAAGGTGTTGAGGCTGGGATCAGATCGGTAATGAACTTCTTGAATGATGAAGCAGGTTCAAGCACTACACAGTCTATTTCTGCTCCTTTTTCTTAAAGTCAATCAATTAGCACGTCATACATCATCTGTGGAGCGAAGGAAATAAGCAACGTTTCGGCCCGAAAGGTTGCCTATTTCTTTCGCTCCATAGATGCTGCCTCCCCGCTGAGTTTCTCCAGCATTTTTGTCTACCTTCGATTTTCCAGCATCTGCAGTTCCTTCTAAAACGGCACATCATACATAATCGATTTAGTTATGTATTTTGTCTGTCTACTTCTTTCCATACAACATCATTTGACACTCTTCCTACAAAACTCTTCTTCATCTCCATGGGATCATTTCATCAAACACTCTGGCCACCTGTTTGATCAGAACCTCATTAAATTCACTTATCTGCATTGAACAACATACTATCAATATAACATACTATCAACATACAACATACATACTATGCATTCTATCTCTACCTCACCACCTTGTTTTGCATCTACACATATAAATAAATGATTCCTCCTTCCTCTTCATACATCACTCATCCATAACTCTACATACATTATACATTGATCACATTCAAAATCTATATAAATCACTTGTCTCCGACTCTTCATACACTGCTATCTATCGCTGTATAAATTTAACTAATCTATCCCCTTATTACATTACACACCTAATCCTCAAACTCGATACATATACCATTCAGATCAATATTCATTGCTCTTTACATCATTCATCCATCCATTCACCTAGCCTTATTCATATCCAGTCAGAAAAAGGGTTTGATCCGAAACATTACCCATTTCTTCTCTCCAGCGATGCTGCTTGTCCCGCTGTGTTACTCCAGCATTTTGTGTCTATCTTTGATTTATTTAAAAGTCAGGATGTTTTATGATTTGGGGAGAAAGTCAACACAAGTTCCTTTGTGTCTGCTGCCACCGTCCTGCTAGGTGTTAGGGATCTGGCATTTGGAAGATGTTGTCAAAGATTAGTGATTAGTGATTATTTCTTGTCAGGGGTTATGGGGAGGAAGCAGGAGAATGGAGTTGAGAGGGAAAGACAGATCAGGCATGATGAAATGGCGGGGTAGATTTGATGGGCCGAATGGCCTAATTCTGCTCCTGGAGCTCATGAACTTATGAAGATGTGCAGTGCATCTTGTAGATGGTACACTCTACCAGTATGATGCACCTGCACATGTTTCAGGTGATTGGTGAGATGCCAATTAAACTGACAGCTATGTTCTGAATGGTGTCAAGGTTCTTGATTGTTATTTGAGCTGTCCACATTTGTGTGGAAAATATTTTACCCCATTTCTGATAGACCTTATGGATGGTGAAAAGGCTTTGCAGCATTAAGTAGTGAGCCACTTCCTAATACTCAGAATACCCAGTCGACTTGCTTTTATAAGAAATATCTTTGTAGTTAGTCCAGCAAAGTTTCTGGACTGTAGTTACTACAGGCTGTTGATTGTGGACAATTTAACAATTGCAATGCCACTGAACATTAAGGAGTGATGATTAGATTCCCACTTGCTGGCAATAGTCTTAGTACTTGTGTGCAACAAATATTGCCTGTCGGGTTTCAAGTTAAGGCAGAATGTTATCTTATCATAGAGAGAGAGTCATAGAGTCATACCGCATGGAAACAGGCCCTTCAGCCAACTTGGCCAAGCCGACCTAGATGTCCCATCCACACTAGTCCCTTTTGCTGTGATCATCGCCAACATCTCTTATCTGCACTTATGTGTTTCTCCATAACCTCAGATGATCCACCATTGGCTTTAGAATTAGTGTAAAAAAAAAGATAGTCAAACATTCATATAACCATATAACCATATAACAATTACAGCACGGAAACAGGCCCTCTCGGCCCTTCCAGTCCGTGCCGACCATTTGTTTTCCCCTAGTCCCATCTACCTGCACTCAGACCATACCCCTCCATTCCCTTCACGTCCATATACCTATCCACTTTACTCTTAAATGTTAAAATCGATCCTGCCCCCACCACTTCTGCTGGAAGCTGATTCCACACAGCCACCACCCTCTGAGTAAAGAAGTTCCCCCTCACGTTACCCCGAAACCTCTGTCCCAATTCAATTTCTTCTCACAGATTGGGGTTGGGATTGTTTTAACTGTAGCTCTGTTTTGCACAACTTACAATATTTAATACTTTATTGATTTTAAATATCAAAATAAACAAGGTGGGACCATGTATTTTGAAATTTGTTGGTAGCCTACATGTATGATGTAGAAATAGTATCATCGAGTTTTACAGCATGGAAACAGGTCCTTGGGCCCAACTTGCCCACACCGGCCAACATGTTCCATCTACACTAATCCCACATACTTGCATTTGGCCCAAACTGTATCCCTCTAAACCTATACATGCATCTGTCTAATTGTTTCTTAAACGTTGCGATAGTCCCTGCCATAACTACCTCCTCCAGCAGCTCGTTCCATACACCAACCATGCTTTATGTAAAAATGTTACCCCTCGGGTTCCTATTAAATCTTTTCCCCTTCACCTTAAACCTATGTCCTCTGGTCCTCCCCAACTCTGGGCAAGAGACTCTGTGCGTCTACCCAATCTATTCCTCTCATGATCTGTTACACAAGTGTATTGGTGACTTAGCATTGATATTAAATTGTAGTACTTTGCAACAACAGTGTACCCTCTTTTTAACAGGAAGCTGTTACCATCGTGGTATTTGGCTTAGAGTTTTGTCTCAGGGTCTGGGCAGCTGGCTGCTGCTGTCGATACAGAGGATGGAAAGGGCGCCTGAAGTTCATCAGAAAACCATTATGTCTTCTAGGTCAGTAGTTGTTTTATTAAGTCAACCAGAATTGGAAACTGTCTGTTAGATATGTTAATGCAAAAATATTCTGACGATTCAAGCTTGATCACTGTGATTGGTGATTGCTGACCCTAGCACTGAGAGGAATGATGATAAATGTTTGTATTTAAATAGCTTATTATTTCATTCACACTGGGCAGCTCAGTAGCAAAGTTAGTAGAGCTGCTGCCTCACGGCACTAGAGACACAGGCTCGATACTGACCTTGAGTTGTAGTCCTGTGTGGAGTATAGGCACATTCTCATATAACAGTGGATTTTATATAGAGTTACTTACGGTTTTTCTCAGACACAGGAGTTTGTAAGTTAATCATGTTTAAAAAAATACACACCCCAGAACAAAAAATGTACGGGAGTGGACATGAATGTGGGATAACACAGAATTTGTGATGGGTAATCAATGGTCGGCATGACGCTGGATGGAGGGCCGTTGCTTTGCTGTACCGTTGGGAAACAATCCAACGTGACATCAAGATGGGCGGTTGCAGAATGTGAGAGAGGTTGTCAGAGTGTACATTGGGATATAGATCAGCTACAGAAATGGGTGGAGAAATGGCAGATGGAATTTGATTTGATTTGTGATACATGAAGTGATGGAAGATCAGCAGGTCAGTCCTCTGGAGAGGGATTGGACAGGTGATTTTTCAGGTCAGGACCTTCTGACTTAATGCTGTCCATGTGGTACAATAAAAACACATCAACTAAATGGTGCCCATAACAGTCACTCAGTGAAACTGTTGCTGAGGATAACATAAGGAGTAATAAGGGATTGGGCTATGGGTGCATTTGATGTCCATTTAAGTGAGCATTATAGTTGCCCACTCTGTTGAAAATGAAACCAACAGCCCATCTGTATTGAATCTGAAGAATGTTGGCTAGTTCTTACGGGGCATAATGCCACAACCTTCTCACTGGAGAGGGGGAAACCGTTGATGGACAGCACCCTTTGAAGAAACGACTGATTTCGTGATCTCTTAGATTCAGTCCTCTCACCTAGAGTATTTTCCTTGTACCTTTCAGATATCATGATCTTGATCGGTTCCGTGTGTGAGAATGTTTGCCGTATGGGCTTGCAGAAATCGTGGCGACATCGCTACTAAGCTTGCGATTTCTACAAATACTCCGCCGCAAGTTGCGCCGGTTGACGAAGGGGACGCACATGGAAACTCTTTAGGTTCTGACAATCGGTTTCACACGCAGTATAGTACGGATAGTCACAAAAAGCTGGATGAACTCAGAGGGAACAGGCAGATCTCTGGAGATACGATGGGTGACATTTAGGGGTCGAGACCCCTCTTCGAGTCTGAAGAAGGGTCTTGACCCTGAAACATCACCCAAATCCCTCAACTCTATCTAGAAGATGCCGCTGCTACTCCCTCAGAGCTACTCCACTTTTTTGTGTCTACCTCGGTTTAAAACAGCATCAGCAGTTCCTTCCATAACACAAAGTAAGGTGAGAGGAAGTCCTGTTCAGAAACAGAAACTGAAGGCTGGTGAAAACAGGTTCTGAATTAATACCTGAATTATTTATTAGTTTTAGTTTTAGACTACCGTGCGGAAAATCGCTTCTTCTTCAGCCCATCGAGTCCGCGCCAACAGAGAGATCGGACATTAACACTATCCTAACCATTATGGTTACTGTCAATTTTTTCTAACGGACCCTGATTATAGCACTAGTTTTATTTTTTTTTAACAATAAATCATCAACCCAGAAACTCATGTGATACAAGGATAACAGAGTATGACAAAACGAAGAGCAACTCTTACTTATTATTTGAGCAACGCAAAGTGCATGAACGAACTCATGGGTAAGGGGTAGGTCAGATGGGCCGTAAGGCAATATGAAGGATAGAATGCAAGAGTATGGCGGCGATGGTCAGGCGAGTTGGGACTTTTCTTCAGACTGAATGGAGTAGGGGGAGAGGGGAAAGCTGTGAGGAAGAGGCCTGGCATGAGACAACATTTGCAATTAAAGATAAAGATGAGCAGTTAGGTGAGGTGAAATGAGCGAGACTACAAGAGTGTCAGATACAAATAGTAGAGAGAATTTAGTCTCACTGGGTGTTCAGAAATTGGGGTTGGTGTTGACATAGAGGGATCCCGAGCTTGCGAGATGGTGTGTGATATGCCCAATTTGCACTTGGGCAGTGTTATAGGTGGAGGGAGGAGAGGGGAATTCAGATGCGGTCCTAGAAGTGAATTGGTCTGCCGTGAGATTAATCCCTCAGATAGGGGGAGGGGGTGGGAAATCAGAGACAGAGGGTTTCAGGAAGAAGGCAGGGTATCGGAGTATTATGGGGAGAAGCCAAGCCAGAGAAAGGGAGTAGTGAGAGATATATCAGCGGACCAATGATGAATGGCGGAGTAGACCTGACGTCCGAATGAAACGGCCCTGGCCTATTATTTCTACTCCTATTCCCTTAAGGGACCTTATCAGACATTAATATTTGGGCGAGATTTTTGAGGATGCAATCACGAACTACGTGTGCTTATCACCTTTGGACGAATTAATAGATCTCTCTCTGTTCATCAGGAACTCATCACGTGCCCTGGTATAATGGTTTTCTCTCGCTCATCATTTCTAGCCTCGTCTGTATTAACCTGGTTGAAAATGATGATAGAAGGAACAGCACTCCAAGACTTCAACACCCTACGCCTAGAATGCATTGTGGTGGGGTTGGCTAAGTTTATTCATGCGCCTGGACATTGAGTAGGATATCTGTCATGGCTTTTTCTGGGACTGAAGGACTTATCTTCCCCTGTCTGCAAAATTATACTGGGCAACCAAACAATACAAAATTCCAAAGCAAGAAATAATAAATAAAAATGTTGTAAATGCCTCAATAGGTCAACCAGCAATCTGTTTTTGGTTTGCGAGATACGTGCGGAAACAGCGCCCTGTTCGGCCCAACCAAATGTCGCGCGACCAGAGATCCTGCCCAGGTGCACTGAAACTCCAAACAAAAACTGGCACCATAAAAAGCCACTGAGATTAAGGGAATTAAAAGTAACTTGAAGGCATAAAGGTTGATTTCAGTCTGGTCCATTATTGAGTTTGAAAAACATAAAACTTGCAAAAGACCATTAATGCGCCCAAGCTGTCTGACGACAATGATGGCTCTAAATTTATGATGTGGGAATGACTGAGTATTACTTTATACTACAAAATAAAGCCACTTTTGCTATTCAACACATTTCTCTAGTACGAATATCATTCATCGCCAGTTGATCGTGGATTCTTAACACTAACAATCTTTAGACCTCTTTTGATTACTGCACAGAAAAACATATGCTTCCTCTCCTGCCGGCCGATCACCCCAGACACTAACCTTAATACATGGATATTTTGGTAAAAGTTTACACAGCATAACTTAACCTGCAAACCTATATACGTTTTTGAGAGAATACTGCGCGCCCAGAGAAATTCCATTCAGTCAGAGGACACATTACTCCATACAGACGGATAGAAACCACAGTCAGGAATGGAACCTGCCAAACTGCAGCAACCTTTCTTACCATAGCGCCGTGTGCCCAATCCTTGGCTATTAAAAATACTCAATGACGCCAGCACAGCATCTCGCCAATCTGCATATCCACATATCCACATACCCACGCCGCCCATAATATAAATAAATTCTCCATTATTCTGGTCCAAGAGTCTCCTCAGCAGAAACATCCTCCTCTCTCCTATTAATATCGTCTGTAACTATGGTAAGTTTCAATGCGATCCCTCTCATCCAATCAGTGAATAACAGGCAGTGCTGCCTACAGCTGCCTCACACATTGTTTAACCCAATCATTCCTTGTATTAGTCTCATAAACCTCTTCTGGACTCATCTCCAAAGCAGCACATCTCTTCCTCAGATACAGGGACCCCAATTACTAGTCATCAATGTTATGATTTTACACCAATTCACACTTAATTGTGAAGTGGGTATTTTATAAATACTTCATTCTCCTTAGGCTAGCTCAGGTTTAAGTGAGAGAAATTCCAAGGTGTTTGACAAGCACTGAATTAATAGTTCAGTTAGCGTTAGTCTATCATACCATCAATGCACATTTTCTTTTACAACTACTCATCTGTAGCTTTTGCAAAGGCAGGTAACGGCAAATACAAGAGAATAAATTAAAAAAAACGACTCATTTGAATACACACACAAAGCAGGAGATCCAATATGCAACTGATCCACCAAACAATTCAGTTGATGATTTGCCATTCAAGGCTCAATGACATTCACGCGGCATTGAACCGTGTCGCACCATCAGCAGAGAGTGCAGCCTTTCAAACTATAGACCGGTTTGATCCTGTGGGTTCTCCGATGTCCTATATGGAGTGTGTACACGTTAACTCCTGTGACCAGATGGGGCGTTTTTCTCTGGAGCTCTGGGTTTTCCTCATACCCTCCAAAGACGTAAGGATTTTGTAGAATTTATTGCTGAGTAAAATGTAATACTGTCCTTAGTGTGTGTATGATAGTGTTTTAGTATGGGTATCCGCTAGTCAGCAACGGACCCTGATAGCCTGAAGTGCCTGTTCCTCCACTGTATCTCATAAGCTAAACTACAATTAAACCGTTATTACTGACCCTCCTACTTGGGGTCAGTGAACAACTGCAGTATTTATAATGTCGAGTTTGATCGATTCCATCTATCACTGCAGCACAATTAAAAAGAGTGAAGAAGCAATCCAGAACTCAGTGGATGGAACAGTGGATGCCATCATGTTGAGCTGCTTGCCACACCATCTAGACCCCCCCAGGTTCATAATCCTAACTCAGATACGCTTGTGGGGAGTTTGCAAGTTCTCCTGTCACCTCGTGGGTTTCCCTTCGATTCTCCACATCCACCCCAAAGGCCTGTGGCAAGGTTGTTTAGGTTAATTTGTTCTCCTGCAAAATTGCCCCAAGTGTGTTAGAGTATGTGCGAAGAAAATTAAATAAGGGATCACATAGAACAGTTGAACAGGTGCGACAAAAGGTAAGGCAATTTGGATATCGTGGGCCGAAGCCTGTTTCCAATTGCTGTACATAGTAAACTGAACTCATTGTGGTCCCACAGCTGGGCACCCATGAATAGAAACAGGTATAAATAAAACGGTAGGGAACTAGGAGCTATATTACTACTCTGCAAATGCTATATTTGAGCACCAGCTATTTTCTTCCCATTGTTGCTGTAAAATTCCCGAGTTAAAATATATGGAACTCATGTCCCAGAACACATATGCCCATGAGAGTATTGGCGGTTAGATCAAGCCGATGAATTTGAATGGCGGAGTAGATTTGATGGCGTTTGAATAGGACCCAATTCTGCTCCTATCATGATTCATGAACTATCTTTAGCCACCTGTGAATCTGGAAGGTGATTAATCAACATCCCACCATCACCCACCATCTTAGAGAATGAAAAATGAGCTATCTGAGCCTGTGTGTTGTCAGCAACTTAGAGTAATTGGTTTTAATAGTGTTTATTTTAATCATGCCGGATAGCTACATAGTTTATCACCAAGTTTTTTCTTTGACAATTAGGTTATTGATCAAGTTCAATCACGAAGGAATATTCCAGATGCACCAATTCAAGATTCAAGCTTCAAGGAGAGTGTTTTATTGTCATGTGTCCCTGATAGGACATTGCTATTCTGTATTGCTTCTTAGCACAACAGAACTAGTAGACATGGACTTACAGACACAGACGTGAGTCCATACATTATAATAAACTATATACCCACATGAATAAATAAACTGATAACGAGGCAAAATAAATAGTAAGTGGCCGTATTAATGTACAGAGGTTTTGTCCGAGCCAAGTTATAGCTGATGGCTGTGGGGAGTAGCTATTCTGCACCTGGTTGTTGCAGTCTTCAGGCTCTTGTTTACCTTCTACCTGAATTGGTAGCAGGGAAATTAGTGTGTGGCCCGGATGGTGTGGGTCCTTGATACTGCAGCCTTTTTGAGGCAGCGACTGCGATAGATTCCCCTCGATGTAAGGCAGGGTCCAGAGCCAATGATGGACTGGTTACAATTTTTGTTGATTTCTCGCTCCCAGGGCACTCAGGTTGACGACAAGCCACGAAACAACGGTCAGCAAGCTCTCCCCACTGTGGCACCATAGAAGTTAGAGAGAGTCTTCTTGACAAACCGATTCTCCTGTAATCTTTCAGGAAAGTAAGGCGCTGAAGTCCTTTCTTAATAATTACATCATCCGTTCTCGGACCAGAAAGATCTCAGAGATATGCATGCCAGAGAATTTGAAGCTCTTGACCCTTTCATACCATCGACCCGTTGATATAAACGGGACTGTGGGAGTCCATTCCTACACCTTCCAAAGTACCATCAGTTCCTTGGTTTTGCTGGTGTTGAGGGCAAGGTTATTGTGTGGCACTGTGTTGTGGGCATATGGACAGACGCTAGATCTCTCTTCTATACTACGACTCATCCCCATTATGATACGTCCCACAACAGTGGTGTCGTCAGCGACCGTGATTGAATGGAGTTCGCACTCATGACCTGCTACGCAGTCAAGAGTATAGAGTGAGTAAAGTCTGGGGGCTGAGGCCCGCAGGCTTGAGCTGCTCCCTATGCTGATTGTTTATCAAGGCTGACACATTTACCCTCAACACGAACAGACTGTGGTCTGTAAAATGAGGATTTCGAGGATCCAATTACAGAGGGATGCGCAGAGACCAGTTCTGTTGAGTAGGTAACCAGCGTTGAGGGGATGATTGTATTCAATGCCCGAGCTGTAATCCAATGAATAACAGCCTGACATATGAGCTTTTTGTTGTCCATTGGTCCAGAGCGGTAGTGGAGAGCCCAGCGAGAATCGCAATCCACCGTTGATCTGTTATGGCCGGTAGCGAACTGCAGCAGGGGTCCAGGTGTTTTGTCAAGGTAGAGTTAGATTTGCGCCAAAAGATCTACCTACAAGCTACCTCATCAACCAAGAACATTAGTGACCACTGGTGACGATAGTCATTGAGGCACGTCACCGCGCTGTGTCTTTGGGCATTACATTGCCTTAGAGAATGGAAATAGGATAAGGTCAAGACTTGAAAGGAAATGTTGAGTTTTAGTACAAGGATTGAAAGGATGCCTGCTGAAGAAACAGATTGCTCATTTTCATGGCGCTATCAACCTGACATGTTATTGGAGGCCCATCATTGGAGAACCATTGCTGACCTTCCTGGAAGGTAGCACTGCTGGAAAAGCGATAGTCAGCAGAAATAGGTGTTTCAGAAGGAACTGGTGGATGTAAAGTAGTTTCACGAGATAAACACAAAATGCTGGAGTAACTCAGCAGGACAGGCCGCATATGTATAAGGTCATAAGAGCTGGAGGAATTAGTCCATTTGAGCCCCATCAAGTTACTCGTCATTCACTGACTTATCTCCCTCTAACCCCATCTCCTGCTCGCATAACCCTAACACCTGCCTAATTCCGGAAATATAGTTGGCGGGCGCTGCCAAGCAGCTGCGGCTCGCCTGCAAGTCGTTGTCCTTCCTTTTTTTCTATTTTGTCTTGAAAATGTTCTGTTTAGTTTATTTTAGTTTGTGGTGGGGGTGGAAACGTTTTTGTAAAAACATCTTTCCTACACACGAGGACACGACCTTTTCCGCTGTCCTTCTCCGCTCCGTCTGCGTTGGATTCTGAGCCTAATGTGGCGCTGTGGCGGCCTCCAATTGCCATCGCGGACTTGGCTGACTGTCAGAGGCTGTGGTGGCGCTGTGGCTGCAACCGAACTTCGGACCTCGGAGGCTTTGCCGCGGCCCCAATGGACGGTAACACCGGGACCTCGCAGGTCCCAGGTTGGTGACCGATACTCGTAAGCTTCCCACAACAGACGCATCGCTGCTGGACAGAGGGTGGCAGCTGTCGTCCGCCCCGGTTACGGAGTTTGAATCGGCCCGTTCGCGGAGCTTGGAATTGGCCGCGGGACTTACCATCAAGTGCCTCAACATCGAGTGCCTTGATCGCCTCGACGCAGCGGGAGAACAAGCAAGGAAGAGACCAGAC
Source organism: Okamejei kenojei (assembly GCA_035221665.1). Lineage (NCBI taxonomy): Eukaryota > Metazoa > Chordata > Chondrichthyes > Rajiformes > Rajidae > Okamejei > Okamejei kenojei. The sequence goes on along the minus strand of CM069134.1, from coordinate 46,655,369 downwards.
TTTTTTGCCTTCCATCACAGGTGAGGAGGAGGCCTGAGACTCACACTGTGATAGGAGATGTTTGTTTGTTAAAACTGTGCTCATTGTGTGTTTTGTTGCTTTTTTTGTCATGACTGCAAGGTACGCAATTTCATTCAAACTTTAATTGTTTGAATGACAATAAAGGATATTGTATTGTATTGTATTGTTGTAATCAATCTCTGGAGAAATGAATAGGTGACATTTCGGGTCAAGACTTTTCTTCAGAGTAAGTGTTTAGGTGGGCCAGGAGGAGCAACATTGCATGCCTGGGCCATACAAAAAAAGAACAAGGGTATCCTTTTTATAGACTTTATCCCCTCCCTAAACACATATCTTGAGCTGCAAACCTCTGTTCTGGTCCCTGTGACTTTTAATTCCTTTTATAGAAGATTTCTTCTCAGTGCTCATACATGACTATCTTGATAAGCAGTGAAAAGATTCCATTGATATTTTCTTTGCTATGTTTAGAGAGGCATAGTAATGATTAGTAAAGTGTCAGGGGTTTGGGGGAGAAGGCAGGAGAATGGGGTTGAGAGGGAAAGATAGATTAACCATGATTGAATGGTAGAGTAGACTTGATGCGCTGAATGGCCTAGTTTTGCTCCTTGAACTTATGAATAGATAGGGTAGACAGTCAGAACCTTTTCACAGGGTGGAAATGTCCAACACTAGAGGGCATAGCTATAAGTTGAGAGGGGGGATGTTTAATGGACATGTGCATGGCAAGTTTATTACAGAGTGTGGTGGGCTTGCAGAGGTGTGGGTGTTTTTTGGCTTGGTTTGTATGTTGTGGTGTGGGTTTGTTTGCATTTGCTGTGTGGAAAGAGTTCTTATATAGCACACATGCTGTTGTTGTGTGTTATTTTGTTGGTGGCCAAGATGCCACATGAGCGCGGTGGTTCGACTGGAAAGTTCTAAGCAAGTTCTTCCAGAGACGTCAGTGAGTTCGCGGAAGCTGGTCACAGTACTTCATTGCAACAACATAGCCGATAACATCATCCCCACAGTAAAGGTTAGCAACTTTCCTAAGCAAAAACGTGAGTGGACAAGGTTCCATTCAGCGTACTGCCTCGAATGCTCGCACCGCTGCTTACACACTCCGTCTGGCATCCGGCAATAGGGATGACTACCAAGGCAGAGTCACCTACAGACTGCGGTGAGGAACGCAAATTGGAAGGACAAGGACAAAGGTGGGAACGGATGGAATCGCAGCAGATGGAGGCAGCGTGCCACACCAGGCTTTGGCCGGGGCTAGGACTATAACTAATTTCAGAGCAGCACCTCCTCAACCCGGGGAAGGCTACTCTTAGCTGATGGGACTCTTGACTTAGCGAGGCTGGAGGGGGTGAGTACACGTTGTGGATGTGCACACATTCTCAGTGGACCGCTGGACGAGCACGAAGTAGGAGGGCTCTGCGCGGTGAACACTCGCACATGAGAAAGCAGTAGGCCCTAGATGGTATATCAGGGCGTGTATAAAGTCTTTGTGCTCTCACGCTTGCCTCCAGCTGACTCCACCACAATATTAACCTCTGGCCATATCGTGGGCCCCAGCCTACTTCAAAAGATCCATCATTTGTACCAATGCCATAGAAGCCCTCTCCACTTGCTTGAATGAATACCGACTGGGGGCCACCCTGGTAGCATGAAATGCTTCGAGAGGCCTGATCAAGAAACCACATCTGCACATCCTCCCTCGCATGACCGTGCACTGATCCACGGATGCTGTGGTCTCCCAGGTTGTGCACCACCACTCTCTCACCTGACAGCCCGAAGGGCGGGCATAGGGGGCTATGGTGAGGATGCTGTTCATTGATTACAAGTTTATCTTTTCAATACCGTAGTCCCCACGTCTTGAGAGCTGCTGGAACTGGGGCCTGAAACTCCATGTGTACCTGGGATCCTGGCTTTCACGCCAAGCAGATGGCAGTGGAGGGAGGAACTATTTATTCAACAATCTCCCTCACCCCTGACACAGGATCCTGATAGGGTTGCATACCTTAGCCCCCTACCTCTGTAATACTGTACATGAAACTGCTGTTGGCCTGCAGGTTCAACTCTATAATCAAGTTTGCTGATGACACTGTGGTCGTGGGCTGATCTCTGATCAATACCGAGGCGGCCTAACGGACAGGAGGTGGCGGTCTGTAGACTCTGGTGTAGGACAAGCTTCTTTGAAATGTCACAAAAACTAAGGAGCTGATTGTGGACTTAGAAGGGTTCACATATGAGAACAAGCACACACTGGAGAGATAAATTAGGGACTACTGGTGATAGGGTGAGACAGCTTCCTTTAATCTGGTAGAAGCGTCAATCATACAGAAGGATCAGTCGATGGGACAACACACCAGCTTGCAGCATGGTGAGTAGGCACGGACGCCTTTTACCATCAGACGCTGAGGAAATTCATAGTCCCTTAAGGGATCCTTCAGTGCACTCACCACTGGGGCTGTAGAAAGGTCCGGCAACACTCATCTGGTGTGGGAGACAGCGTACGGCCCAGGACAGGAAGGCTCTGCCAAGAGAGGTAGTGCGTTCGCTGCATCACTATGGGAACAACATACAACTCACCCCCCCTGCAGGACCTATACATGGAGGTGCAGATTCAGATTGCCGAGCCTAACATTATTGGGACCCCATTCCCCATTCTGCAAATGGACTGTTCCAGCTGCTACGGTCAGGCACCTCCCGCTGTCACACTGTGAAAAATGGACGACCGCGAGCTTCTTCCACTGGCCATCGAGGACTGTAAAAACCTTGTTTTCACAGGGGACTAATTTTACTGTTGTGTTGGTTTTTTTTTAACATTTTTTTCTAGAATGTAAATACTGGTTCTGTTCTATTCTGTTCGGTTCTGGGTTTTTTTTTTGCACAATCCGCAGGCATTGCCACTTTCATTTCACTGCACATCTTGTATGTGTATGTGACCAATAAACTTGGCTTGACTTGACTTGACATGGAACTGCAGGGAATAGAGGGATATGAGTCATGTACAGGAAGACGAGATTAGTTTAACTTGTAATCTTGTCCGGCACAACCATTGTGGACCTCAAGACCTATTCCTGTGCTGTACTGTTCTATGTTCTATGTTCTATTTACTTCTAACCATGAAAATATACATTATTTCATTTCTTAATTTTTGCAGCAAATCCTTGATTTTATTTATTTTCTTTCAGCCTTGATGCATCTGACCTTCTAAACCTTTTCCATGGTTTCCTATAATGGGAACCTAATAGATCACTTACTGTATTTCTAGGTAAAGTATTGGACAGATACGGCTTCCTCGTATTTGCTTCCTCGTATTTTAGTTCCATTAGAGAGAAAATGAGCAATCATATTAATGCATATTATGCAGACTTTTGGATGCCAGTAAGTGCTATTGGAGCATGAAGGAACGTTAAAGGAACATTGATGGATTAGGTGACTGAGCAAGCCGTAATGGCACTATGGTAAAAAATAGATTTTAATAATGATTCAATGCCATGAGTTCAAATCCCATCACAGCTGTTGGGAATGTATATTCAGTTAATCAGAATCCAAAACTAGAACTTGAAACACTGATCTTGAAACCACCAGATCGCTGCAAACACCATCAGGTTTAGTGACTGGAGCAGACAAAATGTGTAAGAAGGAACTGCAGGTGCTGGTTTACACCAAAGATAGACACAACATACTGGAGCTCTACAGTGAGTCTGGCAGCATCTCTGAAGAAAATAAATAGGTGACATTTCGGGTCGAGACCTTTAGTTATGGGCTTTTGACTGTTTTCAATCACAGCTTTCGTGTTAAGTCAATGGAAAAGCAATAGGGAACAAGATGCTAATTTCTGAGTCTGAAAATGGCCATAACTTTTTTAATACTTAATTTTTAGATATGAAAGTGAATTATGTGCCAAATTAAACTTCTTTTTATGTTTTATCTGATGGGATAAATTGCAGACGATTTAAAATCTCAAAGTTTTGTAACATTACTACCATGATCACATGAATGGCGGTGCTGGCTTGAAGGGCCGTATGGCCTATTCCTGCACCTATTGTCTATTGTCTATTGAAATGGACAGATGATGTTTCAAGTTGAGACCCTTCTTCAGACTGAGAATCCTGTCATAAAACTTCATCAGTCTGAAGAAAGGTCGCAGTTCGAAACTACTCCTGTCCATTCCCCTCCACAGCGCTGCCTGGCCTGCTGAGTTTCTTCAACATTTTGGGTTATTTTTGCTTTCATTAGGCTGTCTCCAGAGCAGCATATTCAGTCCTGGGATCTGTGCTCATGAAGACTATATTGATTTTCAAGTGAGTCAGATTACGGTAGAATGTTGGCATAAGAGACTGCAGATCCTGGAATCTGTCGGAAAAAAAACATGGGAACTGCTGGAGGCATTCGGCAGGTCAGGCAGCATCTGTGGAGGGAATGGACAGACAACTTTTCATGTCGCGATCTTCAATCCAGCTTCAGTGAAGATTGACACAAAATGCTGGAGTAACTCAGCGGGACAGGCAACATCTGTGGAGAGAAGGAATGGGTGGTGTTTCAGGTCAAGACCCTTCTTCAGTCTGTTACAGTGGTTCAGTGATGCTGCCTGCCCCGTTGAGTTACTCCAGGTTTTTGAATCTATCTTCTGTCAGAACGTATATCTTGACAGTCGCAAGTGGAATTCTGGAACTTCCCCTTACGATAAGATCCAGCGAAGATTTTAGAAGTGAAATCAATTAGCATTTGCTTGGTGTCGGGATTATCTGTGCAGAAAAGGTAGATGGAGTTGACATTCAGAAAGCCCTTTAACTAATTAATGAGGACTTGCGCTTTATTTATGGACAGCACAGTGGCGAATACAGCGCTTGCAGCACCGGCGAACTGGGTTTGATCCGGACTATGGGTACTGTCTGCATGGAGTTTGTACCTTCTCCACTTGCTCTGCGTGGGTTTTCTCAGAGATCTTCGGCTTCCTCCCACACTCCAAAGACATACAAGTACAGTGGCTTGCAAAAGTATTCATACCCCTTGGACTTTTCCACATTTTGTCACGTTACAACAACAAACGTAAATGTATTTTATTGGGATTCTATGTGATAGACCAACATAAAGTGGTGCATAATTGTGAAGTGGAAGGAAAATGATACATGGTTTCCAAATTTTATTACAAATAAAAAAGATGTGGAGAAAAGCGCGATGTGCAAAAGTATTCAGCCTCCCTGAGTCAATACTTGGTAGAACCACCTTTCGCTGCAATTACAGCTGCAAGTCTTTTTGGGTATGTCTCTACCAGTTATGCACATCTAGAGACTGAAATTTTTGCCCATTCTTCTTTGCAAAATAGCTCAAGCTCAGTCAGATTGGATGGAGAGGGTCTGTGAACAGCAATTTTAGTCTTGCCAGAGATTCTCAATTGGAATTAGGTCTGGACTTTGACTGGGCCATTCTAACACATGAATATGCTTTGATCTAAACCATTCCATTGTAGCTCTGGCTGTATGTTTAGGGTCGTTGTCCTGCTGGAAGGTGAACCTCCGCCCCAGTCTCAAGTCTTTTGCAGACTCTAACAGGTTTTCTTCCAAGATTGCCCTGTATTTGGCTCCATCCATCTTCCCATCAACTCTGACCAGCTTCCCTGTCCCCTATGAGGAAAAGCATCCCCACAGCATGATTCTGTCCTACCACCATGTTTCACAGTGGGGATGGTGTGTTCAGGGTGATGTGCAGTGTTAGTTTTTTCCGCCACACATAGCATTTTGCATTAGGCCAAAAAATTCAATTTTGGTCTCATCAGACCAGAGGACCTTCTTCCACATGTTTGCTGTGTCCCCCACATGGCTTGTGGCAAACTGCAAATGGGACTTATTACGGCTTTGTTTCAACAATGGCTTTCTTCTTGCCACTCTTCCATAAAGGCCCGATTTGTGGAGTGTGCACGACTAATAGTTGTCCTGTGGACAGATTCTCCCACCAGAGCTGTGAATCACTGTAACTCCTCCAGAGTTACCATGAGCCTCTTGACTGCTTCTCTGATCAATGCTCTCCTTACCCGGCCTGTCAGTTTAGTGGACGGCCATGTCTTGGTAGGTTTTGCAGTTGTGCCATACTCTTTTCCATTTTCGGATGATGGATTTGAACAGTGCTCTGTGAGATGTTCAAAGCTTCGGATATTTTTTTATTACAAACCTTCTACTTCAGCAGGGTCTTGGTGAGACCACACCTGGAGTTTAGTTTGGTCTCAAATCTGAGGAAAGTCTGCCACAACCCAACTTTCCGGGATGTCAGACTGCTTATGAAGAAAGATGGATAGACTGGATAGACGTTTATACTCTCTGGAATTTAGAGATTAAGAGGGGGGTGATCTTATAGAAACTTCTTCTTAAGGGGCTTTGGACACCTGGAGGAAGATTGTTCCCGTGTGTTGGGGAAGTCTTCACAGCTGGATAAGCTTTAAGACCGAGATGAGAAAGATTTCTTCACACAGCTGGAAACTTCTGCCACAGAGGGTTGAGGCATCATTGGCTATATGTGTTGGATGTGGCCCTGTGGCTAAGGGGTGGGATCTTGGAGAGAAGGCAGGTACGGGAACTGAGTGATGATCAGCCATGATCACTATTGAATGGCGGTGCAGGCTCGAAGGGCTAATTGGCCTCCTGCACCTAATTTCTATGTTTCTATGTTTCTAACACCAAAACCCTGCTTTAAACTTCTCCACACTTTATTCCCTGACCTGTCTGGTGTGGGTTCAAACTAAATGTTTCTCTAACAAACCTGAGCCTTCACAGAACAGCTGTATTTATTACTGAGATTAGATACACACAAGTGGACTCTATATTTACTAATTAGGTGACTTCTGAAGGCAGTTGGTTGCACTGGATTTTATTTAGGAGTATCAGAGTAAAGGGGGCTGAATATTTTGCACGCCACACTTTTCAGTTTTTTATTCGTAAAAAAATTTGAAAACCATGTATCATTTGTCTTCCACTTCACAATTATGCGCCACTTTGTGTTGGTCTAACACATAAAATCCCAATAAAATACATTTACGTCTGTGGTTGTAACGTGACAAAATGTGGAAAAGTTCAAGGGGTATGAATACTTTTGCAAGCCACTGTATGTAGGTAAATTGGCTTGGTAAATGTAAAAATTATCCCAGTGCGTGCAGGATAGTGTTCATGTGCGGGGGTCGCTGGTCTGCGCGGACTCAGTGGGCTGAAGGGCCTGTTTCCGTGCTATATATCGAATCTAAACTAAACTACTTGCGGTTCTGGGATTTAGTTACTGGCCATTTTTAAAAAGACTGGGCTTTTTAAATATGTAACAGCCATTACCGCCCGTGTGTACTAGCAGTAGACTGAAGCACATTTGGTGATGTCCATGGGCTATCCTGATCACATAAAGTGTGGGTTTCATTCTGTGCCAAGTCTCAGCGAGGCGTGGAGTATGAGTGTCCGTGAATGAGTTAATTATTCCGGGCCCTTTCAGAGAACTCCGTAAAACAGGAGGTGGGAATTACATCCATTCCACCTTTTCGACGAACTGTCTAGTTAAGTCCCACATGCCATTACCCTATAATCAGGATAATTAGTGCTCTTCATGGACATATACAACTGCCTTGTGAAAGTTATTGTGGGTCCTGATTTCAGTGTATTTATGTCACAGTTGCAGACCTATGTGACGATATCTCTCCTTGCTGTTAGTTTGGTGCTTGTGCCAGTTGCTTTAAATACACTTACAGTATAAAGCAGGAATTCCAGATTAGTACCAGAACAGGTCTGATGAAGAGTCACCTATTCCTTTTCTCCATAGATGCTGCCCGACCTGCTAAGTTATTCCAACATTTTGTATCTATTCAAGAATAGTTTATTGATTAGTACATGGGTTATGGGGAGTAGGCAGGAAAATGATGTTGAGAAGGAAAAATAGATCAGCCATGGTCTAATTTTGGTTCCTTTGATTCGTGAACTTATTGTGTGGGACTTGAAGCCAACTGCAGTCACGCATCCACCAGCTCACTCTGGAAACATGGAACTGCAGATGCTTTTTTTTCCACTAAAGTGCCGGAGTAATTCAGCGGGTAATTCTCACTGTGGTAACCAGCTCACTGTGTTTAGGTACCAGCCCAGGGTGAGGATTGAAACTGGATTCTCTTTCATCTAACGGCTTACAATGAGGATGTATGTCACTTTAGTGGTCACAGCTCTGTAACGTGGATTGATGGCAAAATCAAACACCTTGTGAGCTCTCCGGACTGATGTTGCACACAAACGTTTTGAAGGATTGGAGGCAGTAAGCAGCAGTCAAACCATTTGATGTGAAATTCATGGCAACAGTCCTCACCTGAGATTCTCATGGACACATACTGCCTAAAACCCTTTTTTACTTCTGATAGTGTGGTAAATATGTAATCCCTGCATTTTCTGGTATATGCAGCTGCATTTATATGAGTGTGAAGTGCAGATATCCATATACACCACGCTGCCTCGGCAAGGCCACTTCAACATGGATGAGTCTTACCCTGGACACTCCTTCTTCCCCCCTCTCCATCAGGCAAGAGATACAGAAATGTGAAAATGCACACATCCAGATTCAGGGACAGTTTCATCCCAGCTGTTATCGGGCATCTGAACTATCCTATCACCAACTAGAGAAGAGTCCAGATCTATCATCTACCTTATTGGAGACCCTCGGACTATCTTTAATTTGTCTTTACTGGACTGTATCTGGCACTAATGCATTATGTCCTTTACCCAGTAACTGTATCCCTGTGGATGGCTTGATTGTAATCATGTACAGTCTTTCCGCTGACTGGATAGCATGCAAGAAAACAGCTTTTCACTGTACCCCAGTACACGTGACAATAAGCTAAACTTTAATTCGCACTGTATCAGGGATTTCTAGAGGAAGCTCAATTGTTTTTGTTAATGTGTGACTTTTATTTTGTGTAGATTACTCTGACAACAATTGGCTACGGTGACAAGACTCCGAAGACATGGGCAGGTCGTCTGTTGGCCGCGATGTTTGCTCTTGTGGGAGTGTCATTCTTTGCTTTGCCAGCTGTAAGTACCATCTTTAATGCTAAAGAATGAAAAATACCCAAACATATATTGGATATTAGAGCTAACGGAATGAAGGGATATGGGGAGAAAGCAGGAACGGGGTACGGATTCTGGATGATCAGCCATGACTATATTGAATGGCGGTGCTGGCTCGAAGGGCCGGATGGCCTACTCCTGCACCTATTTTCTATATTTCTATGTTTCTATATCCATTGTGGGCATGACATTGCCCCATTCTGCAAAGACAAATGATAAAACACGGATGCAAGTAACAGTTCCACCCGGGAGGAAAAGGCATCGGTGATAAAGCCTCCCAAGTTCACTGGGTTTTAATTGTTTTTTTCAGTTGAATGTAGCTGAAAGAAAGGTTCCATATATTAATTTCATTAGTCAGTGATTTTTATATGTTAGCTCTCATAAGGGTGATGGATGTTCTTGCTGTTGGAGCAGGCAGCTCAGTCACCGTCATGACTTGGAGAGAGTGCTGCCGTTTCTTCAATAAGACACAATTGTTCTGAGTCTTTCCTGATCTTCCACTGGAACTCCGTCAAGAAATTAGCGTTTACCAAAGAAACAGCATAAGATGGTTGTTTTCAGCTTTTGATGCTTTTTCACTAGGTCATTTATGACGATATCACATCCATCTCCATTCCTTCCTCTGGCTTCACAACTCTCACCTCTTTTATACTTACCTCATACCTTTTGTATTCTTATCTCTGGCGTTGGCCCAACCATCTACCTGTTAAAAAATAACCTCCACCTATATCCCCCATAGGGGCCTTGACCTGAAATGTCGCCTATCCTTTTTCTCTGAAGATGCTGCCTGACCCGCTGAGTTACTCCAGCACTTTGTGTCCACTTATTACTTGCCAGTCTTTGTCCTGCCCCTCCTCTCTTCCAGCATTCTTCCCCCCACCACAATTTGGCTGAAGAAGGGTCCCGTCCCAAACTGTTATCTGGCCATCTTCTCCAGAAATGCTGCCTGACCCGCTGAGTTACACCAGCACTTTGTGTGTTTTTTAGATTATATTTTGGATTGGGACCCTTAATCGGACCAAGGGCATATTGACTTGGTCGAAAACCCAACATAAAACATGTCTGTCCATTTCCCTCCATTGCTGCTTCCTGATCTGCTGAGTTCCTCCAGTAGTTTCTTTATTGCTCACTCCCCAGAGCACTTATCCTCCAGTTTGCAAACCAACAATCTTGAAATCATGGATCAGAAAATGGATGTCGTTAAAGGGAAATAAATTCAATGTAAATATATAGATGATACTATCACAAGAGAAAAAAAAAAACATTTGGACAGGTACATGGATGGGATAGGTTTGGAGTGATATGGGCCAGACACCGGCAGGTGGGAGACTAGTGTAGATGGGCCATCTACACTTTTGACTGTTCTTCAGATAGGGGCTCTGAAACATCACCACCCATTCCTTATCTCCAGAGATGTTGCCTCTCCCGCTGAGTTATTCCAGCATTTTGCATCTATCTTCAGTTTTAACCAGTATCTGTAGTTCCTTCCTACTGATAGTTTTTCAATATTTCCATTTAACTTCTTACAAAAAAGCTGGTGCATTGGTCCCCTGTGCGACGAGTTAGTATTCCTGGCTACTGTTATCAGTAGAAGGGCCTCGACCTGAAATGTCTCCTATTCCTTTTCTCCAGAGATGCTGTGTGACTCGCTGAGTTACTCCACCTTTTTGTGTCTATCTGCTATTCCCTTCATCTTGTTTAAGGTTAATACAAGGAACTGGTGGTAGAGAGGACAGGTCCTGGATGCCAGATTAATAATCTATAAAATGTAAATGTTAATAATATAAATAGATTACATCAGTAAAAATGAATCAGGTTGAACTGATATAATTCAGGAGAGGAAATCTGTTTTGTTCATACTTTGGTCTATATTTGACCCCAGACCCAGTGTAATGGGATTGAACAGAGCAACAGTGCTGGAGAAACTCAGTGGGCCGGGTACTGCACTTGGACCCGAAACGAACATCTATCCATTTCTTCTCCACATGCTGCTGCCTGACCCGCTAATTTCCTCCAGCACTTTGTGCTTTGCTCAAGATTCTGGGATTTGCAGCTTCTTATTGAGTCTTAACTGGACTCTGGAATAGAAAGAGCAAACCATTCCATTGAAGGGCCTGCAGTTGCAGGCTGGGCCTTGGCAGCAATGCACAGGCATCCACTACAGAAATTATTTTTAAAAAGGAGCTCCTTTTCCATCCCATTCCAAATTCTAACAAACAACCAGCATTCCAAAAATGCTTTACGTTTTTCACGTGGGCTGACATATGTTTTACCTATTCCCATTTTATTCCCGATTTACAGTGTTTGTGCTGGCTGCTCTTGTGCCATGCAAATTTAGAATGTTATTCTACAGCTCCCTCATGTGGAGATACTGAGGCACTGCATGAGAAACCTGCATGAGAAGTAATCTTGGAAGGAATCAGTCTCCTGAACAATTTTTAAAGTTCCAAGCACAGCCATGGATTCCTATGGCAAAAGATAAATTACTACTACTGTTCCTCATGAAGGGCTGGATGATCATACGTGGCCAGCTTGATACTTCCCTATGCCTCACCTGAATGCACACTTATTTCTCCAACAATCCCTCTTCCCTCCATCCCTTTCCATCCTCTCTCCTTGCCTCTGGCTTCAAATTTCATACCTCCTCTCCTTATCTCCTTATCTCACTGTCTTTTGTCTTTTCATCATTGGCTCATGTCTAACCATTTGACGATCAATTCCACCCACCTATCACTTTGTTCTACCTTCTCCCCACTACTACAATCAGCCTGAAACATAAAAATATAGTAACGTAGAAAATTGGTGCAGGAGTGGGCCATTCGGCCCTTTGAGCCAGCACCGCCATTCAATATGATCATGGCTGATCATCCAAAATCAGTACCCCTTCCTGCTTTATCCCCATATCCCTTGATTCCGTTAGCCCTAAGAGCTATATATAACTCTCTCGAATACATCTCTCTTGAAGAAGGGTTCCCGACCTGAAACGTATCCTAATCAAGCCCTCCATAGATGCTGCCTGACGTGTTGACTTACTCCAGCAGTTTGTGTTTTTTTTAATTGTTCTGTATTTCCTATTTGTGGTGAATGCGCCAGCAGTTATATGTTAAAGGTCAATTGCGTTGCTGGCAAAGATATATGCATCATCTTAACTTGGTTTGATGCACAGTGCAGCAGCGCTTGTGAAGAAAACATATGTTTGGAAAAGATTGCTGAAATTAAAAGGATCCATTGAATCAATTGAAAGAAGTTTGCTTTGGGTTTCCCCAAAACAAAATTGCTGAGAATTTGGTTCCAGTAAACACTAAATCTAATTTACGATAACTTAATAATGACTTATCTGGGAAATCTGAACATCATACTGTTGCAATCATTGGGGTGTCGTCAGTGGGACAACCAGTATGTTTCACTGACAGTTTTCCGGTTGATGGATTTTTTAGTAAAATATGCATTATTTTTATGAAAAATATGTTTAGATGACCTCAGATGTGCAGTTTTCTATTGATTTACGGTATTGACAAATTAAGAATGGCAGTAAGTAGTGCAAATGGAAGCAGGAAATTGGAAAAGGGATATAATCAGATTTTTTGAATGGACATTAAACAAAGCAGTGATTAATTTTGAACCGAAAAAGGGTAAAATCAAAGTAATTCCAAATGTGGGAATATACCAAGAAGTATAGAAAACGTATTTGGGAATCCAAATACACAAATAATTTTACTTCGGAGTCACGTGAGTGATACCGTGAAGAAGGGCCGCCAGGCCGCATGCGCAGCATTACGTCAGCCGCATTGGCGCAAGCACCGGTCTGGCAGGACAGAGCTCCTGCCGGTGGTAAGTTAAACTTAAAAGGTAAGTTTGGCTTTTACTTACCAAGTCTTTTTACAGAGGTTTTTCGTGCCAGTATCGCAGCCCGACAAGTTGCCGGTTTTGGACTGTGGGGAAATTCCAGTCCGACCGCAAATGCAGATAAACCGGCAAAATTGATCGGGTTGCGAGATAAGGAGCCGCTAACAGTGCAGTTAGTGGCTCCCCAGCCTGCAGGGATGCCGTAAAAACGGCAGGAAATTTAAGCAGAGTCACTGACGGGGGTCAGCGCCTCCGCAGCCTGCAGGAATGCCGTAAAAACAGCAAGAAATTTAAGCAGAGTCACTGACGGGGGTCAGCACCTCCGCAGCCTGCAGGGATGCCATAAAAACGGCAGGAAATTTAAGCAGAGTCGCTGAAAGGGGGGTCAGCGTCTCCGCAGCCTGCGAGGATGCCATGGGAATGGTAAGAAATTTAAGCAGAGTCACTGACAGGGGGGGTCAGCGGCTCCCAGCCTGTGGGATGCCGTTGGAACGGCAAGGAAGCAACAGTGGGGTCAGTGGCTCACAGACGTTGGTCCCCAGTCAAGAAATTACTGGGACTCATTCAGCCCTATTTGGACTCAGGTGAGTCGGGCTATAAAGGGTTTCTCCTTATAATAAAAAGTATGTATTTTATAGTGTTTTTTCTTTAAGTAAAAGCTAAAGGCAAAGTAAAAAGTTATTGTTATATGTTCTGACAATGTTATAATTGTTTAAGCACAGGTTGCTATGATTTATTTTTACCCTTCACAGGTAAAGCTGTACACTAAATGTTGATTTAGTGAGCTTACACAGCAATAGCGCGGGCCTATGGGACAGGCCGCGCCAGCAGCGCCTTACAGGGCTGCTTCATATATGAAAGTGCCGGCCTACGGGAGAGCCGTGCCAGCAGCACCTGATACAGGGCTGTTTCATTTGTGACATTACCGGCCTATGGGAGAGCCGTGCCAGCAGCTCCTGACAGGGCTGCTTCATGTGTGAAGTGCCGGCCTACGGGAGAGCCGTGAGAACAGCACCTGATGCAGGCTGTTCATGTCAAAAAGCACGGGCCTTTATGATAGGCGGCGCCAGCAACGCCCGGGACAGGGTTGCTCAAATTCACACATATCTGCTCGCCCACGGAGTCGGGAGATGATTCTCCACTGGGGCTAGAGAGCAAGGCCCAGGGAGTCGGGGAATGAATTCCTCACCGGGGTTGTATAGTGCGTTGAAACGACTATCCTAAATACAGCAACTGTTATATACAGTGCTGCAAAAGTCTCCCTCTCGGAGGCAGAGAACAAGATGGGTCAGTATCCTGCTGACACTGAGTCTCAGGGTATGGCCGTGGTGCATACCCAAAGGGATGAAGGGCACGTGTCAGAGGTACCTTTCCTGACAAAAAAGTTGCCATCCCAGTAAAATATTCTATTGGGTTTAGGCCAATGGGTTCGTATCAGCATTTGTATCCTACGGCCTGCGGCAGCACCTGTTAGAGTTGCCTACGAATCACCCTCTCTGAGGAGGGAAGAGCAAATGGTCAAGATGACTCTGGGCTCTAAAGATGTCAATTGAACAGGCTCAAGCACATATGTGCCGGCAGTGAACAACGCCAACGGGATGTGAGAGCCAGCCACTGAATCGATTATTCAGGTAGGTCTATTCTACAGGGGAAGAAGCCTGGCAGATTAATTAATTCGGCCAACAACGGGCAAAAGTCATTGTTCAGAACGGACCCCAGGTGCTCATCGGCAGTAGTGGTTCACTGGAGCTGGGGGCAGCATGATAGCTCAGAAATTCCATGCACCTTCCAATCATGCTCAACTAAATGGGTCTAGCACTTCCAAAATTTGGGTAGTGCATCGTTCACAAGTTGTAATATTTACATTTGTTTGTACAACACACAAGGGGTAAAAATATTTGGTTGAGGCACAGCCGGAGCATTCCAAGTAAGTTGGATTATGGCCAGGGTTTGGAAATTGGTTAGAAGTTCTCATGCAAACCACCCATGGAATAAGGCAGGATTGGCATGTTATTATGAAGAATGGAGAGTATCGGGCATATGAACTTTCCAAATGTAAAAACTTATTCCTGACTTCAACAGATTCATAAGGTAAGAGATACATGTTATACAAATCCCATTACAAAGCGTATCAAATACAATATAACTGTACTATAACAGGAAAGCTTTGCAGTATGGGATAAACTGTTTGTTGGTCATTGGGATTTACCTTTAATTATTATTAGCCTTGTCTCCGCCTTGTGGCAAGAGATTGGGGTTATAGCAATCTGCTACAAAACAGTAGTTATTTTCATTAAGAGTAATTGGCAATATAGCAGCTGTGTTGTAGCTGAGCAAATCAAGGAACTGATACTGTGTAAGTAGCAATTAGATCGTTGCTAACAACCTTGTGCTATTATCAGCTGAGGCTACTTCAGCCACAATGATGAAGTAACAGTATTCAGCATTGCTGAGCATGACAATAACTCATTGAACTTGAACTTGAACTTGAAACTCGCTACAGTAGTGTGGTCGGTTGAATTCAGTTATTATGAACTGATGTTTAGAACTCTAAGATGAGAAGTTCCAAATACCATCACCTACTCAAAGGTAGTGGATATTGCATGTTACCAATTCTTCAGTTGTTAGTATCAACTAAATATATACACTAAATGCACATTGAGTAAGGTTTTGAGTGAATATACACATTCTTCATGCACAAATTTAAGTTGCTACTCTACAATGGTGACATATGTTAGTCTCATGGTAATTAGGAAGAATATCCTGTAATTAATCTCCTTGCCACTGGTGTATCATCCAATTTAGATTGATGATAACACAGAATAAGTATTGGATCTCAAAGTATGATGAAAGCATGATTCAATACTTCATCAAATGTTCTTCATGTTTATGAATGTTTCACTGTTTGCAAAAATATGTGACACAACAGTGTGGAGAAATACATTCTCACTTCAATAGGAGGAATGGACTTTATGTCTTCCTTATTAGCTGGGTCTTAAATCAGTCAGCAAGACCTTGTTTGGATTCGTACTATCGGACTGGCCAAGCGTCCATGCTGCCTGCTTCATCAGGCATTATGGCACAACGGTATACAGTTATGCCAAAAAGCAAGAACTTGCTGTTTTAAACTGTGGGTCAGAAGACTGGTCTTTGCACAGTAAAACAATTATTGACTTACACATTTTCAATGGATTGACTTATGCCTTAGGTTGTCACATTTAGCCATGCAGTTCACTGCAGTATGCATGGATAGCATCCAAAAAAGCAGTACATATCTATTGAGGGGATCAGAAATGTTTGTTAAATTTTGAACAGATATGGTCTCCATATACAGAATATTTGAAGGGGTAGCTGTTCTTGGCATCACAACTCAATGGGTACCCGGCAGGATTAGATGAAAATAATTCTTTTTTTTTTTGGATTTGTATGCGTGTGTCTATTGATATCGTTATTTGAAATTGTGTTATTCACTAGTTAGATGAATAATATAACCTTTTTTTTCCTTTTTTCGTTTTTTTCTCTTCTCTTTCCCTCTCTTGATTAAAACCTATTCTTTTCTTTTTCTACTTTCTAAAAAATAGAAGTTTATAAGAATTATTTGTAACATCCATACACATTGAAATAAGTTGGTTGTGTATTTGAAAAGTTGTTATACCATTGTTATGATGGATTACTTCTAATAAAAATATTATTAAAAAAAGAAATGTTTAAATATTAATGATACATTTGATATGATACAAATTACTGACATTTCCAGTTCATTTTAAGTGATATTGACAATAGTTCAGTTATAGGGAAATTACAGCTGTAACATAAGGGAACTACATTGTCGGGTCCAACCCGGATATCAAGTTGTTAAAAAGATCCTGATACAAGTACTCACATTACAAGATTATGCAGTTGGTTATTGTAAATGTGTAAACATTACTTCACCAAGGGGTTCCAGCTACATCCTTAATCATGACTCTAATATCAGCACAACGACGGCAAAACAGTGCAAATGCTGTGGCTGGACAGGATGGAATTGGCTGTTCATGCCATTACATTTTACATTCTGGTCTACACTAGCAGAGCAGACCAGGGCTGGCATGATTTTAAGATCATTTTGAATACCCTATGGTCTCATTTTTATGTTATCAAGGCCACCAGAATCCTTAGAAGTATGGATTCAGCACTATGTATTAGTTAATAAACAATTACACAAGAGAAGGTCGGTTCAGACTATTTCAAGGTGGCTGCAACAGGTATTAACATTGACAATTGTATGCTTCATTCCACCAGGTCAGCATCAACGTCAGTATATCATTTAGATAGTGTGTTTACATCTCATTATACTAGGGCAGCAGCTATGTTGGCGGCCCAAAGGGTAGGGATGTGTCCTTCGACCAAATTTTAGCGGCCGTCGGATGGGCAAATGAGCTGATGTTTCAGAATTTTATCATCGGCCAATTGTCAATCCAGGGTTGTTTGCCAATGACATTTCAAGTACCTAAATTTTAGGGGTACTGCTGTTTGTTTACATTGTTAAATAAACCCTATCATTACATTGAATACAATATTATTACTAATGCATTTATTTCTCTTTCGAGTCAATCAAATGCAGTGGGATGCCGAGATTGTAATCTGCGGCATGAAATCACAAAGCTTTGAACTCTTCACGGATTCACTCACCTGACTCCGAAGTAAAATAGTAAGATTAAACGAGAACTTACCAGTTTGAAGTTTGATCTTGATTTTATGAGGAGTTATGTTGGTGATTACGTGCCCACCACGCCCAACCCTCTCTCATAAAAGATCATCAGGTAGTTCTCGAGTCACTGATCTTACTGTTTACTTTGGTGTTGTTTATTTGTGATTTCATACCGCTGTTTTGAAGTTTGCTGCGCATGCGGCCTGGCAGGCCTTCTTCACGTAATCACCAATGTAACTCCTCATAAAATCAAAATCAAACTTCAAACTGGTAAGTTCTCATTTAATCTTACTATTTAAGACTATTAGATCATTCAAAAAACAAACAAGAAGGTCTTTATCTCATAGAATCTTGCTTGAGCTTTCTAGAGCTTTGAAAGAACCCACTTGTAATTCTGTGCTCAGCTTTGAGACCTTTTATATAAAAACGATAGGTACAACTCAAAGTGGAGTGGAATGGAATATTTTATTGTCACATGTGACTAGGCACAGTGAAATTTGTTACACGCATACCCAATGTATACAAACGGTAGGGGAACACAGCAGATCAGGCAGCATTTGAGTAGGGAAAGGACAGGCGATGGTTCAGTTTGGGTACTTTGTTCGACAGATTGTAGTGGGGGGGGGGGGGAGCTGGAAAAGAGGTGGGGGTGGAATAAAGCCTGGCAAGTGATTGGAGGATAAAAAAGATCATAAGATCATAAGAAGAAGGGTCTTGACCCGAAACGGGAAGAAGGGTCTCAACCCAAAACGTCGCCTATTCCTTCCCTCCATAGATGCTGCATCACCCGCTGAGTTTCTCCAGCATTTTTATCTACTATAAGACCAAAAGACTGGGAGCAGAATTAGGCCATTCGGCCCATCAAGTCTACTCCACCATTCAATCATGGCTGATCTATCTCTCCCTCCTAAACCCATTCTCCTGCCTTCTCCCCATAACCTCTGACACCCGTACTAATCAAGAATCTATCTATCTCTGCCTTAAATATATCCACTGACTGCCTCCACAGCCTTCTGTGGCAAAGAACTCCACTAATTCCTTTAGTCACCGCCCTCTGACTAAAGAAATTTCTCCTCATCTCCTTCCTAAAATAACGTCCTTTAATTCTAGTGGAAACATCTTCTCCACATCCACTCTATCCAAGCCTTTCACTATTCTGTACGTTTTAATGAGGTCCCCCCTCATTCTTCCTAAACTCCAGTGAGTAGAGGCCATTGCCGGCAAACACTCATCATATGTTAACCTACTCATTCCTGGGATCATTCTTGGAACCAAAAAGATATTTTGGTTATGAATTATGTACCACGCAGATTCACCACAGTGCGACACAGTGGCACAATGGCAGAGTTGCTGCCTTACAGTGCCAGAGACCCAGGTTCAATCCTGACTACGGTGCTGTCTCGACCTTTTAGTAGCGCACAATTAAAATTGAAATTACTAATGTTGCTGCACCTTCGATATGAATATTGTAGTTTTATTGAATGTATTTTCATTGTTTACATGAATTAATTAACCAAAAAGTTGCTTGATTCCGTTTCTCTTTGCAACGTCTCTTGATGTTTATTTCTTTTTAAGGGCATTCTTGGCTCAGGGCTGGCTCTTAAAGTACAGGAGCAGCATCGCCAAAAGCATTTTGAGAAAAGACGAAATCCTGCAGCAAGCTTGATCCAGGTGTGGTGGTGCAGCAATGGGAACCTATTAAGTTGCAAAACCTGTTGAAATCAATATTTAAAGTTCATAACGTCACACGTCGTAGGAGCAGAATTTGGCTATTCAGCCCATCGCGTCTACCCTGCCATTCAATCTTGGCCGATTTATCTTTTCCCCTCAACCCCGTTTTCCTGAATTCTCCCCATAACCTTTCACATTCTTACTAATCACAACCTCCCTGTCAACCACCACTTTAAAAATACCCAAAGACATGGCCTTCACAGCCATCTGTGGCAATGAATACCACAAATTCACCACCACAAATTCATAAAGACATTTTTCCTCATCTCCTTTCCAAAGGTACATCCTCTTATTCTGAGGCTGTGCCGTCTGGTCCTAGACTCTCCCACTAGTCGAAACATCCTCTCCACATCCACTCTATCATTGCCTTTCACTATTTGGTAAGTTTCAGTGAGGTCGATCCTCATCTTTCTAAACTCCTGCAAGTACAGGCTCAGCCATCAAACGCTCATCATATATTAACCCACTCATTCCCGGGATCGTTCTCGTAAACCTCCTCTGGTCCCTCTCCAATGTCAGCACATCCTACCTCAGATATGGGGCCCAAAATTGCTCACTATACTCCAAATGCAGTCTGACCAGTGCATTAGAAAATCTTAGCATTACATCCTTGTTTTATCCTGGCCCTCTCGGAATGAATACTGACTTTGCATTTGTTTTCTTTACTACCAATTCAAATTGCAAATTCACTTCTGGGAAACCTGTACCAGCTCCCCCAAGTCCCTGTGCACCTCCAGATTCTGAATCTTCTCCACATTTAGAAAATAACCCACCCCTTTATTCCTACTACCTAAGTACACAACCGCACAATTTGCTACACTTTTTCATTTACCACTTCTTTGCGCACTATCCCAACCTGCCCAATTTCTACTGCAGAGCCCCTGTTGTCTCTACAGTATCTGCCCCTTGACCTAACTTCCTCCCTTCCCTGGACAAGCAACTTGCAAACGGAATTTGTGCGTGCAAGAAATTGTAGTGAATTGTCACCCATTCCATCTCAAAAGAGATGTTGCCTGTCCCACTGAGTTGCTCCAGCATTTTATGTCTATCTTCGGTTAAAACCAACATCTGCAGTTCCTTCCAACAGCATTTCTCGGTCTTGTCTCAATGTTTAAATTCTTGTTTTCTTTGATTCTGTTGATAATCCTTCTGCTGGCCAGCATAGAATCATAGAATTGTACAGCTCAGAAATGGGCTCTTTCAGCCTCCTTCTTCCATAATGACCATGACATGTCTACGCTGGTCCAATTTGTCTTTTGCTATTCAAATATCTGTCCAAATGTCTTTTAGACGTTGTAAACTTGTTGAACTTCACATATGCTCTCCAGTCTGTAGGGGAACTCCCCTTTTGTAATTGAGTGTCATGAGTCTGATGACTCTGTGGTCATTCTGTCAGGAGATTGTTATTAGTTTTGGGTCATTCATCAGCATGTCCTTGCTGAGAAGTCCTGAATTTCCAGTTTTTCACAAAACTGTGCAGTTCACCAGGAAAACAAAACCTTGGCATTCCCCCATAGAGAAAATTCAAAATAGTTAATCAACCACACTGAATATCCAACCTATGCATCTGCATATTCCCTTGTTCATTTAGTTTAGAGATACAATGCATAAACAGGCCGTTCGGCCCATCGAGTCCATGCCAACCAACGATCACCCATCCACTAATTATTCCACTTTCTCATCCTACACACTAGGGACTATTTACATAAGCCATATTTACATTAACCTGCAAACATGCACGTCTTTGGAATGTGGGAGGAAACCAGAGCACCCGGAGGAAACCCATGCGGTCACAGGGAGAACGTACAAACTCCATGCAGACAGCACTTGTACTCAGGCTGGAAAGGATCAGTGAGGTTCAACAACCTGCCCAACAGAAGTGCAGACAAAAGCAATAGCATCAAAGCCAAAATAATAAACACAAAATAAATGAGATATATCCAGACAACTGGCAAGAATACAATAAGAAATAATAAGCATAGGAAACAGAACTCCTGATGCAAATGATAAAACTAGTCTGAAGAAGGGTCCCAACTCAAAATGTCACCTATCCTTGTCCTCCTCCGATGTTTCCAGACCTGCTGAGTTACTCCAGCACTTTGTATTTTACAGAGGTGTCTAGCATCTGTAGCTCGCTGTGCCTCTATAAAACTAGCTTACCAGTTACAATGACTGCCCCTCTAGCTTTCTAAACTGTAGGCTACACAGCTGAACAGGTAACTCTAAAGGCAATGGAAAACCTAAGGAAAACTTACATCAAGAAGGAAGTGCTCCTGGGTTTCAGAATTTCCCATCTGAACTTAAAATTATCAAAGACACTTACTACAAATTGCTCCAGAACATGAAACATTAATGGAAACACTTAAGTGATCCAAATATTTCAAAAAAAGACAATTTGTCCAATTCTGCACAGTTCAAAACATATTTTCCTTCATTTCTCCAATTCCACAAACGTTTTTATTCCAGCACAAAGAAAATGGTACTTGTTTCCACCTTATGAAGGCACACTTCCAAAGAGGACACAGATCAAATGATCGGCTCACTGTTAAAGCTCCACTCCATCCACAAGAAACTGCAGCGAATTGTGGACGCGGCGCAGACCATCACACAAACCAACCTCCCTTCCTTTGACTCCTTTTATACCACACACTGCCTCGGCAAAGCCAGCAGCATAATCAAGGATGAGTCGCACCCTGGCCACTCCCTCTTCTCCCAGCTTGCATCAGGCAAAAGGTATAGAAGCATGAAAACACACATCTCCAGATTCCCAGCTGTTATCGGGCAACTGAATCATCCTACCACACCAGAGAACAGTCCTGAACTACTATCTACCTCACTGGTGACCCTCGAATTATCCTTGATCAGACTTTGCTGGCTTTATCTTGCACTAAACTTTATTCCCTTATCATGTAAATACACTGTAAATGGATTGATTGTAATCATGCATTGTCTTTCTGCTCTGGATAGCACTCAACAAAATTTTTTAGTCATAGAGTGATGCAGTGTGGAAATAGGCTCTGCGGCCCAACCTGCCCATACCAGCCAACTTGTCCCATCTACACTAGTCCCACCTGCTTGCGTTTAGTCCATATCCCTCCAAACCTGTCCTATCCATGTACCCATCTAACTGCTTATTAAACATTGGGATAGTCCCAGCCTCAACTACCTCCTCTGGCAGGTTGTTCCATATGCCCACCACTCTCTGTGTGAAAAAAATCACCCCTCACATTACTATTAAATCTTTTCCCCTTTACCTTAAACCCATGTCCTCTGCTCCTTGATTCACCTTCTCTGGGCAAGACACTATGTGTATCTACCCGATCTATTCCTCTCATGATGTTGTACACCTCTATAAGATCACCCCTCATCCTCCTGCGCTCCACGAAATAGAGTCCCAGCCTACTCAACCTACCCTATAGCAGACCTTCTAGTCCTGTCAACATCCTCGTAAATCTTCTCTGTCCCCATTCCAGCTTGACAACATCTTTCCTATGACATGGTGCCCAGAACTGAACACAATACTCTAAATGCGATCTCACCAACGTCTTATACAACTGCAACATGACCTCCCAACTGCTATACTCAATACTGATGAAGGTCAATGTACCAAAAGCCTTTTTGACCACCTTATCTACCTGCGATTCCACTTTCAAGGAACCATGCACCTGAACTCCTAGATTCCTCTGCTCTACAACACTCCCCAGAGCCCTACCATTCACTGTGTAGGTTCTGCCCATATTAGCCTTCCCAAAATGCAACACATCATATGTATGGCAAAATGCCATGTATATTCTCATCCAAATCATTAATGTGTATGACAAACAGTAAAGGGCCCAGCACTGAACCCTGAGGCACACCACTGGACACCGGTCACCAGTCCAAGAAGCAACCTTCCATGAAGCCAATTTTCTATCCATTCAGCTACCTTGGATCCACTGCGATCTATCTTCCCAGAGCAGCCTACCATGCGGAACCTTGTTGAATCACACAAACCACTGTACCTCGGTACACGTGATAATATACTTTACTAAACTAAACTAAATTATTTCTGTGCGTCAGCAAATCCTGTTTCTATCTCCACAATGTTGTGTCACCCAAGTTACTCCAGAAATGACTGTTGGCAAGTGGCTTATCTAAGGAAGGAAGGAAGACAAATAGAAGATAACCCTATGTGTTGGATAGAACTGCAGAGGCTGGTTTAAATCGAAGGTAGACACAAAATGCTGGAGTAACTCAGTAGGACAGGCAGCATCTCAGGAGAGAAGGAATGGATGATGTTTTGGGTCAAGACCCTTCTTCAGACTGAAGTTACTCCAGCTGAGTTACGTCAGTATTTTGTGTCTAGTGGGTAACTTCAGGTCTCTTAGATTAACATCTCTTGTTGACATGATGCTGAAGTCTATAATCAAAGAAGTACCAGTAATAGCTTTCCATTTTCGAAAAGATTAGTGTGAAAATATAATGCTTAATATTAAAAAAAATCA
The DNA here is from genome assembly GCA_035221665.1 of Okamejei kenojei. NCBI lineage: Eukaryota > Metazoa > Chordata > Chondrichthyes > Rajiformes > Rajidae > Okamejei > Okamejei kenojei. Next base: position 46,631,529 of record CM069134.1, on the reverse strand, counting down.
TCCTGTGGTTTTCATAGGAAAGGTAAATCATGTTTGACAAATTTGCTGGAGTTCTTTGAGGATGTGTCAAGCAGAGTTGATAGTGAGAGACCCATAGAGGTAGTGTATTTGGATTTTCAGAAACCATTTAGCAAGATGCCTTATAAAGACTGGTGGAACAATATAAAAACTCATGGTATTAGGGTCATAGTCATGGTAATACAGCATGGAAACAGGCTCTTTGGTCCAACTCATCCAAGCCAACAAGTTGCCTCCTCAAGAAATACTATTTGCCTGCATTTGACCCATATTCCTCTGAACTTTATTTTTATCCATGTACCTGGCCAAATGCCTTTTAATCTAATTGCATAAGAATTATTAAGACTGATTAATGTGTAAAAGACAGAGAGTTGGGGTAAATGTTCTTTTTTTAGGCTGTAACCAGTGGAATGCCCTAAGGATCAGTTCTCATCCCTCAATGATTTAAATTGATAACCTGGGGAGAGAAGCAAAGTGTGACGTATCCAATTCTGTTGAGGACGTAAACATAGGTCGACAGTATGTTGCGATTAAGATATTAGGACTTTGCAACAGGATAGAGATTAGTTGAGCAAGTAGACCAAAATGTGGCAAATGTGGGAAAGTATGGGGTTATGCACTTCAGAAAGAGGAATCTAAAGGCAGACGATTTTCTCAATGTTGAAAGATTGCAGATGAGCAATGTATAGTCTGAAGAAGGGTCTCAACCCAAAACGTCGCCTATTTACCTAGCTCCATAGATGCTGCCTCACCCGCTGAGTTTCTCCAACATTTTTGTCTACCTTTGATTTTCCAGCATCTGCAGTTCCTTCTTAAACTAGGGATTTACTGTAGGTGTTCTTATGCACAAATCATAAAAAAAGTTTACAGGTAGATGGAGTAAATAGTTAGGAAGGCAAATCGCTTATTGGCCTTTATTTCAATAACATAGAAACATAGAAACATAGAAACATAGAAAATTGGTGCAGGAGGAGGCCATTTGGCCCTTTGAGCCAGCACCGCCATTCATTGTGATCATGGCTGATCGTCCGCTATCAATAACCCTTGCCTGTCTTCTCCCCATATCCCTTGACTCCACTAGCCCCTAGAGCTCTATCCAACTCTCTCTTAAATCCATCCAGTGATTTGGCCTCCACTGCCCTCTGTGGCAGGGAATTCCATAAATTCACAACTCTCTGGGTAAAAAAGTTTTTTCTCACCTCAGTATTAAATGACCTCCTTTTATTCTAAGACTGTGGCCCCTGGTTCTGGACTCACCCAACATTGGGACATTTTTCCTGCATCTAGCTTGTCGAGTCCTTTTATAATTTTATATGTTTCTATAAGATCCCCCCTCATCCTTCTAAACTCCAGTGAATACAAGCCCAGTCTTTTCAATCTTTCCTCATATGACAGTCCCGCCATCCCAGGGATCAACCTCGTGAACCTACACTGCACTGCCTCAATCACAAGGATGTCCTTCCTCAAATTAGGAGACCAAAACTGTACACAATACTCCAGATGTGGTCTCACCAGAGCCCTATACAACTGCAGAAGAACCTCTTTACTGAAATCGTTTACTCATGTACTGAAATAAGGCTTACATTTAGAAACATGGAACATAGAACAGTACAATACAAACACAGGCCCTTCTGACCATGATGCTGAGACCTATTATCTAAATTTTTATCTAAACTATTTTTTGTTTATTAAATTGCTTACAGTGTACTATGTTTGCATATCTATTGTGCTGCAAGTAAGAATTTCATTGTTCTGTCTGGGGCATCTGACAATAAAGCACGGTTATCACTTGACTCTTGCAATCACAAGTGGCTATAAATATTCAACCTCTTTTTAGAGTTTAGAAGGAGAGGTGGTGAACTTACTGAAGCATGTAAAATATTGATGTTGAAACACTCTTGGACATACATGTGGGAGAATCTTGAATGAAGGGACAAGATTATGGGCAGTCATTTCAAACTGAGATCTCTAAAATTCTCTACCCTGGAAGGTTGTAGACGTTAGATCATTGTGGGTATTTAAAGAGTAAGTTCGTTGTGGGTATTTTAAAGATTGGGAAAAGGGGAGGTGCAACGAGACCTGGCTGTGCTTGTGCATTAGCCGCTGAAAATAAACTTGCAGGTACAGTTGGCAGTGAAGAAAGCAAATGGCATGTTGGGCCTCATTGCGAGAGGATTTGACTTTAGGAGCATGGAGGTCCTACTGCAGTTGTACAGGACCCTGGTGAAACCGCACCTGGAGTATTGTGTGCAATTTTGGTCTCTTAATTTGAGGAAGGACGTTATTGCTATTGAGGGAGTGCAGCATAGGTTCACCTGGTTAATTCCCGGGATGGCGGGACTGACATATGATGAAAGAATGAGTCGACTGGGCTTGTATTCACTGGAATTTAGAAGGATAAGAGGGGATCATATAGAAACGTATAAAATTCTTAAAGGATTGGACTGGTTAGATGCAGGAAAAATGTTCCCGATGTTGGGGGAGTCCAGAACCAGGGGTCACAGTTCAAGAATAAGCGGTAGGCCATTTAGGACTGAGATGAAGAAAAACGTCATCACCCAGAGAGTTGTGAATTAGATTTAGCTCTTAGGGCCTTAAGTGAATAGGGATATGGGAAAAAGCTGGAACGAGTATGGTTTGGAGTTTGGATGAGCAGCTATGATATTGAATGGCGGTACTCATGAAGAATGGCCTACAGCAATTTTTTTTCTAATGTGTTTCTATGTAAAATAGGATTGGACTGCCAGAAAAAGGAGATGAGGCATGGGGCAGATTATCCATACCATTTACATATTTAATGTTTATCCAAGTGGGATCAGGATTATTCTTCAATAAAGATATTGGTAGTAGATCAAGAAAGCCCAACAATGTGCTGAAAATTAAGAAACCATCCCCTCTAATTGCATTCCATGTGCCTTTTGAAAACACCCATATAAGAAGTCAACGGCGAGGTCCAAGACTTTTATGTGACAAAAATAATTTTATTAAACAAGTGCAGGAGGGGGAGATCTTAGGAGATGCTTAATTCCCCTCCATGAAACTCCTGGCCCTTCCCTACCCTGACGATCCTGTCCCTCACCCAGCTCTGTATCTATTTGCTCTTGGCTGCTCGCATCTTGTTGAATAACTCTTCTTACATTTAAGATTTGTTTCCAAGAGTTCATTATGGATTATGCTCGACTGCTCTTTTTGCTGGCTCATCTGATAGATTATCGGTGCTGGCTCGAAGGGCCGAATGGCCTCCTCCTGCACTTATTTTCTATGTTTCTATTATTTTAGATAAGCATCCTCCAACAAATTAAAAATCTTATTTTGAAACAGTACCGCCAGTTACCTGGTGATGGCGGTAGTGATCTGTTGGACTAGCTGGCGTGCAAACATTTCCTGCTGATTCCATCACAATCTCCTTGGTAATTCTAAATCTGGTTTGACAATCTCTGTCCGGAATAATTGAACCACCTTGAAAAGGTACAAAATGTCAAGAAGCTCAAAAATGAATTGGCCATTTGTATTTAATATTCAAATTAGACTGAATTCGACTCCAATCTGAACCTTTCAAAAAAACTGGTGTGTAACACGTAATTTATACTCCAGATGTTGTACACAACATATAATCCTTCTGTTACAGATGCACATACACAGATGTACACGTATATGCATGTACTGACAGGTATGCAGGGATGCAGATATACACACATTTAATCTCAGAATTAATAAATGCATATTTGATAGGCATAAAGTTTAAGGTGAGGAGAAAGATTTAATGGGAACCTGAAGGATAACTTTTTTTCTCAAACGTTGGTGGGTGTACAGAACAAGCTGCCGGAGGAGGAAGTTGAGGCAGGTACGATCGCAACGTTTAAGAAACATTCCGACAGGTACGTGAATAGCGTTGGTTTAGAGGGATAAGGGTCAAAATAGGCAGGTGGGACTAATTTAAATGGGGCATGTTTTGGTCTCCATGTTATAGGAACGATGGTGTCAAGCAGGATGGGTGCAGAGAGGTTTTACAGGAATGTTGCCTGGACTCGAGTTGAGCTATAGGGAGAGGTTGAGTCGACTGGAACTTTATTCCTTGGAACGCAGGAGGATGAATAGGTGTACACAATCATGAGAGGAACAGATTGGTTAAATACACAGCGTATCTTGCCCAGTGTAGGGGGTATTGAAAACCAGAGGATATTAGTTTAAGGTGAGGGGAGGGGAAAGATTTAATAGGAACCTGAGGGATAACTATTTTACACAATGGGTGGTGGGTATATGGAACAAGCTGTTGTAGGAAGTAGTTGAGGCAAGTACTATCAAGTACTATCATAACGTTTAATTGGACAGGTACATGGACAGGATAGGTTTAGAATGATATTGGCCAAGCACGGACAGGTAGGACGTGTAGATGAGACATGTTGGTCAGCATAGGACAAGATTTGCAGAAGGTCCCACTTCCACACTATATGATTCTATACTCACTGCCCAGTGCCAGAGCTAGTGTGGGTTATCGAGCAACAGTAGCTTAACTGCCTTGATATCTATCTATCATATCTTATATCATATATCTATTAAAACTGTGTGTGTGTGTGTGTGTGGTGTGTGTGTGTGTGTTGATTTTCCTTTGAAACGTTTCTCCACGAAAACCAGATGTAGAGATTTTCCTTGTGATTTTAGAAATCCACTCCTCTGTACATTTGATACGTTATTTTCCCGAATTGTTCATTAAATTTGTTGTCCTATCTGACCTTTTATTTTAATCTGACTGCTGCCCAGCAGCTGATGGTACAATAACAGTTACATTTTTACATCTTCTGGTAGAAATTTCCCCTATGATTTAAAAAATCCAATACTCTATAAATTTGGTCAATTATTTCCTGGGATATTTACTAAAATTTATAACCAAACTGACACTTTTAAATAATATTTAGGTTGCCCAGCTGCTGACCTCACAATGCCTTTCCTCATGGCCCCGATTCCCCCCCCCCCCCCCCACCGCTCCGAATTCATGCAGCTGCTGTCAACGCAAATATGCAGTTTTCCACGAGGCACGCTAGCCCACCCACCCACCCGTTCTTCAAAAGACGCAGAAAGATCGAGAAAGTTCTGCAGAAAAGATCCTACAGCTCAGCAACCTCAGAGGGAAAGATCCTATAACAAGCTCGTGAAGCCATGCCCCTCCCATCCCCCACCCGCCCGTTCGTCCGCTCACTCAGCTGCCGGTTTCCAGAGAGACAAGCTGGTGCTGTCTCTCTCCGCTGTTCGCGACCCACTCACTTGCCCGGCTTGCCGCCCCCCCTCCTCTTCTCATCTCGTCCTCTCTCCTCCCTCCCTCTTTCCACTCTCCTCTCTACCCGACCTCCTCTCCGTGTTTGTGTCCGCGGCCCGATCCTCTGTAACGCTGGCGGAAGCTTTTGGCAGTCCTCAGCAATGAGCCAATAGCTCGCTATAGTATCTTTGGTCCACGGATCGCTCCGGGCGCGCTCGGGGGAAAAAGAGATGGGACCCCGCGACTGCCGCCCCGCCCAACAGAGCCTCTTCTCTCGCCCAACCTCTCTCCCCTCCTCTCTTCTCACCTCTCTTCTCTCTCTCTCTCTCTCTCTGAGAAGCTCCTCTCCCATCTCTCTCTCTTCCCCCCCACACTCTCTCTCTCTGCAGAGCCCCTTCCTCTCTCTCTCCCCCCTCCCCCTCCTCTCTCTCTCGCTCCTAGACATCCCCTCTTTTCCCCAACTCTCTCTCTCTCCGCACTCCCCCCTCTCTCTCTCCACCCTCATCGTCTCTGTTCTCTCCCTCTCTCACCCTCGTCTCTCTCTCTCCCCCCCTCCTCTCTCCCCCTCTCCCCCCTCTCTCTCTCCCCCTCTCTCTACTCCCCCTTCCCCTCTCTCCCCACCCACTGCCCTCCCTCCCCTAAACCCCCTTCTCTCCACCCTCCCCTACCCCCTTCCCCCCTCTCAGCCCCCATCTCTCCCTCTCTCTCCCCCTCCTCTCTCCTCCCCGTATCTCTCTCCTTCCATCTTTCTCTCTCCCCTCCTTCCCCACCCTCCCTCTTCTCCTTCCCTCCACCTCCTCTCCCTCTGTCTCTTGCATTTCTGTCTCTGCCGCCCTCTCTCTGTCTCTCCCCATTCTCTCTCTGGCCTCACTCTCTAACCTCAACCCCTCCCTCTCTAGACGTGCCTGCGAGTTGGGGGCTATGCATCAGTGGATATGGCAGTTATGGGGTAAAAGGAGAAAATTAATAATATTAATATCAAGGGGGTAGTTAACATGTGTGGGGGGGGGTAGTTTGTGTGTGTGGGTGGTTATTGCATGTGACACCGCATGCAGCCCCCCCAGCCCCCACCCCCCTACCGCACATTGGAGGAACAGACCCAATGGGTCTGCACTTGGTCTAGTATCTATTAAAAGTGTGTGTGTGTGTGTGTGTGTGTGTGTGTGTGTGTGTGTGTCTGTCTGTCTGTCTGTCTGTCTGTCTGTCTGTCTGTCTGTCTGTCTGTCTGTCTGTCTGTCTGTCTGTCTGTCTGTGTGTGTGTGTGTGTGTGTGTGTGTGTGTGTGTCAGTTTGCCTGTGAAACGTATCTCCAGTATAAAAAAACAGATTGCAGAACCGGGAAACATTTTACTTAGTTCAGTAGAGATTTTCCTTGTGATTTCAGAAATCCTCTGTACTTTTGGTACATTATTTTCCCGACATTTTTATCAAAATTGTTGACCAATTTGATCTTTTTTAAAGATCTGACCGCTGTCCAGCTGCTGACGGTACAATAACAGTGCCATTTTTACATCTTCTGGTAGAAATGTTCCCTATGATTTCAAAAATCCAATCCTCTATAAATCTGGTCAATTTTTTCCCGAGATGTTTACTAAAATGTATAACCAAACTGACCTCTGCTGACCTCACAATGCCTTTCCTCGTGGCACCGCCCCCCCCCTCCCGCTGCTCTTGATATATGCGCAGTTTGCCACAAGGCACGTTAGCCCACCCACCCCCATCCCCCGTTCTTCAAAAGGCTTAGAAAGATCGAGAAGTTCTGCAGAAAAGATCCAACAGCTCAGCTCCGCTATAGGATCTTTGTTCTGCAGATCTTGAGGTCAGAGGTGCCCATGCGCTGAAGAAGTTTTCTCCTCACTGCCGGTGCAGCTCGGGAAGCCACGCCCCTCCCATCTCCTGCCTGCTTGCTCACTCAGCTGCCGGTTTCCAGAGAGTCAAGCCGCTTCTGCCTCCGCATTTCACAGCCCACTCACTTGCCTGTCTCCCCCCCCTCCTCTTCTGACCTCCTCCCCTCTCCTCCCTCCCTCTCTACCCGTCACAGGGGTGACTTCCTCTCCGGGGAGGCTCGATCATCTGTGCTTCCCCCCCCCCCCCCCGGCCCGGCTCTGTAACACTGATGGGTGCGCTTTGCGGAAGCCACAATCGGCTGGTCTCTCTCTCTCACCACCATGCTCTCTCTCTGCTCTCTCTCTCCCTCTCTCTCATCCTTCCCTCTCCCTTTCCCCTCTCCCTCTCCCTCCCTCTCCCTCGCCCCTCCCTCTCCTCTCCCTCTCCCTCCCCCCCTCCCTCCCAACTCCTCTCTCTCTCTCTCCTCTCTCTCTCTCTCTCTTTTCCCCCCCCCGCCCCCCGCCCCCAACCTTCTCTCTCTCTCTCTCTCGTGTGTGTGCGAACAGCAATAGGTCCTGCACCTTTTCACAGAATTTTTAGTGTGTGTAGCGATTTATCTATGGTCATTTATCTCCCCACATTTTCAATAAAATTGTTCACAAAATGGACTGTTTCTTTGAAAATCAAACTGCTGCCTACCTGCAGCAGCTGCAGACGTCATAATGCCCTTGCTCGCGGCACCGCCCCCCTCCAGCTCTCGATTAAAGCAGATGCTCTCAACACGCAGGCGCAATTTCCACCACCCTACCTCCCCACTCAGTCATTTTTTCGCTTCCTGCTGTGCTGCGGACCAAAGATCCTATAGCGGGCTTCCCAGAGGGAGTAATGGCCACCAGGGCCACCTTATCGCGTGCCCCTCACGACAATAACAGTCGCCGCCGCCATGTTCTACGATCGGGCGGGGGAGACAGAGAGGATTCAGAAGCAAGCCGGTGGCCTCCAGCTGTGAGAGAGCGGCTGTGAGCTCACAGGAGTAGTTAGTGTGTGTGATGCCGCATGTCGCCCCCCCCCCCCCCCCCCATGCAACGCGCGTTGATGTAACAGACCCAACGGGTCTGCACTTGGTCACGTAAAATCAAGAGTTAAACTTGACTAAAAGAAGTCTTAATTTCAATTTTGGAACTACACACAAATTCCAGATTGCTGTTTCTCTGCCTGTGGGTTTCCCTGGGTTGATGTTACAATGTGTTTTCAACTTCCATTTAGTGTGTGGCTATATGTCAAATGTTTTGAATGTTTATGCCTTGGATATGGATGTTATTGGCCAGGCAAATGCATCTGTACAATTCCCTCCCTGATGCTTCCTGGCTGCTGAGTTCTCCCAGCAATTTGTTCTTTGCTTTATTATCAATCCCTGACTGTTACTGAAGTGAGCTGCATCATACTACTCGATGAAGGTAGTATCATAATGCTGTAAAGTAGAGAGGTCTAAACTGGTTCCCAGCAATAGTGAATGTGTGTGAGCTACAGGCAATACTCTTTTCATGCACCAGCTCCCCTTGCCCATCTAGGTTTTAGGAGCTTAGAGTCATACAGCACAGAATCAGAGTTTTCGGCCCAACTATCCAATGCTGACCAAAATGCCCCATCTACGCTAGTCTCACCTGCCTGCGTTTGGCCTATATTCTTCTAAAAACTTTCCTCTCTTATCCTATCATATCCTATCTTACCTTAGCTTGTGGTTCCATTTTTAGAAGCCTGGGTGAGTAGGTGCAGTTATTTTTGTAGGTGGTATGATACGATACGATATGTTGTGATATGATAGAACTTTATTTATCCCAGGAGGGAAATTGGTTTGCCAACAGTCATAAAACACAAGATACATGAAACATAACATTAAAGTGACGAGTGGAAATGATTGGGGTTGTGCAAAGATTGAGGGGGGGGGGGGAAGGAGGAGAGGCGGGGGAGGATGAGAGGGGGGGCATGGGGGGGGGCAGGGGGGAGTGGAGTACAAATGTAAATTGGGGCCACTCAGCATCTGTCGTGGAGTGAAAATGTGGATTGGTTTCTCTGAGTCGCCAGAGGTTGAGGGGAGACCTGATAGAAGTATATAAAATAATGAGAGGCATAGATAGGGTAGACAGTCAGAACCTTTCACATGGGATGGAAATATTATTTTTTTCCTAGAGGGCTTAGCTTTTATGTGAGAGGGGTAAAGTTTAAAAGAGATGTGTGGGGCAATTTCTTATCACAGAGGGTGGTGGGTCCCTGGAACGTACTGCCAATGGTGGTGGTGGTGGCAGATATGATAGTGGCATTTTAGAGACTCTTGGATGAGCACATAGAATGGAGGGATATAGATTATTGAGACGGTAGATAAGAGTTAGTCTAGGCATCATACTAAGTATAGTTGTTGTGGGCTGAAGGTTTGTTCATGTGCTATACTGTTCTATGATCTAATGAACATTCGGGGTAGTGAATGTGGTGTAGAACAAATTGGTAACTTTGTTCTCGATGGTGTTGAGCCTCTTGAGTTCTCTTGGAGCTGCATTCATGTAGGCAAGTGGATATGTGTAGGAATGAACTGCAGATACTGGTTTACACCAAAGATAGACAAAATTGGAGTAATTCAGCGGGTCAGGCAGCATGTCTGGAGAAAAGGAATAGGTGATGTTTTGGGTCGAAACGGTTCTTAAGACTGCCTGGCCCATTAAGTTACTCCAGCATTTTTTTCTATCTTAGGCAAGTGGAAAGTTTAGCATCATGTTGCTGACTTGTGTCTTGTGGCTGTTGTAATCCCATGGGAGGTTGGCTGGCAAAGTTATAGGCACAAAACATTTAATCCACAAATCCATGAAGGAGGATCAGCAGAAAACAACATTGATTGCGATTATCCTGTAAAAATACTTGTTTTCCATGTTTTTGTATTATTGCAGACTGCGTGGAGATTTTATGCCACCACCATCACCAGGAACGATCTTACTGCCACCTGGAGATACTACGAGACTGTCATAGCAATTCCTTTCTTCAGGCATGTATGCCACTGCTCAGTTGAACTCTACAAAAGATAATGCTTAATTAACTGATATTTTATTTACCATTATGGTTTTTATTTTCGGTTCCATTCCCTTCCCAATTTGATAATTTATCTTAAAACTTTAGTGTGCATGGCGTTATGCTCCTGATGAGAATTCAGTTTACGTAGCAACATGGAAGCCAGTATTGAAGGCCTTGAATACGTGCAAAAGTAGGTACATAGGGCACCCATTTTCCACATGTTTATTCTATGATTTGTTTAATTTATATATGTCTGTCTCTATTCATTTAAAATATATATAAAATAAAATCATTGAACAGGAATTCTGAATTGAAAAATAAAAACACTCTGATTTTGCTAACTTAATGCTTTGAGAACTCACAATTGTCTTAATCTATATTACTAAAAGTCTGATCTTGACCACTTCCTGTTGTTCTGTATATTAATTTTAGAAAAAACGATGCCACTTACGGCTGTGATTTTTGGCCATCTTACTCAGAGTCCCCCTCCGCTGCGCAGGACGAAGACTTTTCCTATTGAATAAAAATAAAAGAGTTATTAGTGTTTAAAAAATGTTGAGATTCGCTCTTCTCGCCACTCCCCTTCCGGAGGGACTATAAAACCCAGTAGTGTTGAGTGCCTCAGTCTCTGCAAGATGGGGGAAGCGAGAGGGTCATGTCTCTCAGTCTGAGCTGTGAATAACACTGAACACATGTCTACTAAATTGTGAGTGTGGTTTTACTGACCTTGAGTGCCCTTAATGTGGTTTGAAAATGGAAATGTGGTTGGTTTGAAATAAAGCACAGCAAATTTTTGGCGGTGGTTGGTTTGAAATAAAGCACAGCAAATGGTTGGTGGTGGTTGGTTTGAAATGGCAAATGATTAAAAGTCTAAACTTGACAACTTCCTGCTTGCATTGTATATTGATTTTAGATAAAATGCTACCACTTATGGCTGTGATCTTTGGCCATCTTACTCAGTCCCCCTCCGCTCACCAGGTGCAGATGATTCTTCCCATCAATGAAAAATAAAAGTGTTGTTCGTGTTTAAAAAATGTTGAGAATCTCTCTCCTGTCAATCACGCCATGAAGCCAATGCCCCTTACGGAGGGAGGGGGGAGGGATTATAAAACCCGGACGTGTGGGTGTAGTTCAGTCTCTGCAAGATGGGGGAGGGAGAAGTCATGACTCTATCTGAGCTGTGAATCAACTGAACACACTGAATGTCCACTAAACTGTGTGTGTTGTTTATGTGGTGTTTATGTGGTGTTTATGTGGTGTTTTGTGGTGTTTTGTGTGGCTATATGGTGGTTTTATGGTGGTTTCACCCTGCTTGAAATGGTAAGAAACTGCATTTGAATGTGATGGCCTTGCACACAGCAAGAAATGGTATGAAACTGCACTTGAATTTGGTGGCCTTGCACCCTGTTGAAGTGGTATGTAACTGCACTTGTGTTCGGTGGCCTTGCACCCTGCTTGAAGTGGTACGAAACTGCAATTGAATTTGGTGGCCTTGCACCCTGCTTGAAGTGGTAGGAAACTGCACTTGAATTTGGTGGCCTTGCACCCTGCTTGTAGTGGTCTGAAACTGCACTTGAATTTGGTGGCCTTGCACCCTGCTTGAAGTGGTAGGAAAGTGCACTTGTGTTTGGTGGCCCTGCACCCGGCTTGAAGTGGTAGGAAACTGCACTTGTGTTTGGTGGCCTTGCACCCTGCTTGAAGTGGTATGAAACGGCACTTGAGTTTGGTGCACTTGGACCCTACTTGAAGTGGTATGAAACTGCACTTTGATGGATTTGCACCCTGCTTGAATGGTATGAAAGTGCACTTGAATGTGGTGGCCTTGCACCCTGCTTGAAGTGGTAAGTAAGTAAGTAACTTTATTGGCCAAGTATTCACATACAAGGAATTTGCCATGGTACTCCATCTACAAGTGACATACAGTGACAGTTTGAATGGTAGGAAACTGCATTTGAATTTGGTGGCCTTGCACCCTGCTTGAAATGGAATTTCAAGGAATAGCCGTGAGTCAACTGCCAGCCCACCAGCCATGAGTGAGCTGCCAGCATATCAGACTTGAGTGACTGAGTTGCCACCAGAAGAATCCATTTGGTCCACAATGTCCATACTAGCCATCTGGAAATCCATCCCTTCAGTGCACAACACCCATGCTAGTGCTCCAGAAAAGCCCCCCCCCCCCCCCCCACTGGCCACCAATACTGGAATTGGTGGAGAGGTGGAATATTGCATTGGGGGACCAACCCTCCCAATGGGTCCCACTTAGTCTAGTTTAGTTCTAAATGTCTTCCAAATTAGACAGTGAGCAGAATTAGGCCAATCGGCCCATCAAGTCTATACTGCCATTCAATCATGACTGATCTATCTTTCTTTCCAAACACTATTCTCCTGCCTTCTCCCCATAACCTGTGACCCCCATACTAATCAATTAGTGCCTTTTAGCAAAAAAGGCTTTCAATCCTTTTTATTTAACGATTTAGATACAATTTAGTATTTTCACCAAATATGTTTGGATTATGATAGCTAGCTGGAAGCTAGTGTTAACAACTGCAATATTTGACTTTAAAAAAACATTTTTTAATATTTGAAAAAAAACTGTTTTACACTGTAGGCAGTGGGTAGGTTTATGTTTTTTTTGGGAAGTAATAAAGAAAAATTCATTTAAGTCTTAATCATGTCATTGATAAATTATTCCGACATTAAAACTAATTTTGGGAAATTATTCCGACATTAAAACTAATTTTGATTTAACAATGCCATTAGCTTCACTCAGATCAACGATTGGTTTTCAGAATTAAAAGTCTAAAATGTCCTTTGGATTTCCTGCCTTTTTGTTGGCTGAACTCCCAGTGAAACTCTATATGCCTATCGATTGTGCATCGGACAATTAAGGGAGCTCTGTAGAAATTCTACTACTTTACTGCAGCATCAGATTTAAGCAACTCCCATGTTTTTACAAATTGTACCTATAAAGATTAGAAGACTTAACTTGGTGAGTGCCTTGGTGAATACCATTTCAGAAAAAAACAAATTAAACTGCTGAAAATTCATCTGATCTGATTTTCTGAGACTGAATGGAGAGGGGGGATTGTGATTGGCAGGGAAGAGAGTGGAGCAATGTCTTAAATTAAGAAGATGTACAAAAGTTATTTGTATTATGTGAACCACCTAAATATCGTTATATGAATTTTGAGGTTTGTACAAAATAAGCTAATTTCAATGGGCAAATAGACATAAAGGTCTCATCCATTTCAATATTACACTAGAATAATGCTCCAAAATAAAAAGGTAATACACTGGAAATGAACTACAAACCCATCAGCATCCGTGAAAAGATAATGACAAGGTCATTGTTTAGCAGACCTATCATCAGAACCCATCACTTCTGGAAATGCCAGGACTGTCAACTGCCTGAACTTATCCATGGAAATCTCAATACGTTTGGGATTCCCGTACAAATATCCAATCCTGCTGATAGTTTCATGGTCGTGCTCTAACACTGGAATTACTCTGGAGGCAGAATTCCTCAGTATAAATACCTGCTACACCTATGCCAATTTAGCCCTCCTGCAGGAACAATAGGTCCATTCATTTGAATGGAGAATAAGTCTATGAGGGAGAAGGATAAGTAAAAGGTATTTTTTCTCTTTTTAATTCCTCTTTCTGTTCAGTGTTTTAATTATTGAATACTACAGGTCCACCACCGATTTTCCAGCATCCTTGGTTCCAAAATCTTGCCGGATGATCTATTTTGCTGGACCAACAGATTGTCACATATTAAGGATACAACAATACACTTTTGGTGCACTAATTATACCCCTCCTACTTCTCTAAAGCACCGTGGACTGCTGGAAACCTGTGTAAAACAAGGATTAAATGTAATGTAGGGTTACACAAAAAGCTGGAGAAACTCAGCGGGTGCAGCAGCATCTAAGAAGCGAAGGAGATAGGCGACGTTTCGGGTCGAGACCCTTCCTCAGACTGGTCAGGGATCAGGGAAACGAGAGATATAGACGGTGATGTGGAGAGATAAGAACAATGAATGAAAGATATGCAAAAAAGTATCGATGATAAAGGGAACAAGCCATTGTAAGCTGTTTGTGGTGTGAAAATGAGAAGCTAGTGCGACTAGGGTGGGGGCGGGAGATAAAGATAGAGGGAATGCCAGAGCCCGAGGGCTGAGGGAGAGGTGGGAAGGGGAGGAGACAGCAAGGGTTGCCAGAATTGAGAAAATTCAATGTTCAAGCCCAAAGAATGCAGACTCCCCAAGCAGAATATGAGGTGCTGTCCTCCAACTTGCGGTGTTGCTCACTCTGGCCGTGGAGGAGGCCCAGGACCGAGAGGTCGGATACGGAATGGGAGGGGGAGTTGAAGTGCTGAGCCACCGGGAGGTCGGGTTGGTTTTTGCGGACCGAGCGGAAATGTTCGGCGAAACGATCGCCAAGCCTCCGCTTGGTCTCACCGATATAGATCATCTGGCATCTGGAGCAGCGGATGCAGTAGATGAGGTTGGAGGAGGTGCAGGTGAACCTCTGTCGGACCTGGAAGGACTGCTTGGGTCCCTGAAAGGAGTGGAGGGGGGAGGTGAAGGGACAAGTGTTGCATTTCTTGCGGTTGCAAGGGAAAGTGCCCGGGGAAGGGGTAGAGCGGGAGGGGAGGGAAGAATTGACAAGGGAGTTGCGGAGGGAGCGGTCTTTGCGGAAGGCAGACAGGGGGAGAGATAGGAAGATGTGGCGGGTGGAGGGGTCATGTAATGTAAATGTGCTTGTGTATGACAGACACCATGACTGCCACTTGGACCTTGATTAGAAGCCATAGCTAGGGGTAAATGTAAGCAAAATATGCTAATGATTGCACAAAACCGAGGGATCACTACCAACAACTGCAGATATAAACAAATTACTTTTGGGGCAGAGGGACATGTCCTGAAAGAGGGCAAGCCACACGCAGCGCCATCTGTGGCCGCCCATTGAACTTCAAACACGCTCTCGTAATTTTGTCTGGATTATAGGACTTGCCAGATCATCAGTTGCCAGAAAATCGGGTGTTGACCTGCATTAATATTTCAACTAATTTATTTATTTTTCTTTTAATAGGTTAAATAGTTTTAATTCTTTAATTTATTTCCAATAGTCTTTGACTCTGAAGGTCAGGACTTTATTCATCTGATTCATGGGCAATGCCAAGCCACACAATGGCATTATGCCACATGCTGGCATGCAGTAGCTCACCATATATGACCTCTCAGCATGGTGATATTGAAGCATCTGCTAAAGGTAACTTTTTATTGTATTATACTGTATGTCAGCAGGTTCTGGCATCTATTAATTGAGATGACCTTGAGCTTTGTGAGTAGATAGTTTGCATCTCTCTGGGTCTTCAATCCCAATGACTTCAAGACACTTATTTAAGATGGACCTCTAACACATTACTTCCTCTTTTACATTATTGGCCAAAGTCAAGTTTGCCATCAAAAATAGACACAAAATTCTGGAGTAACTCAGCGGGACAGGCAGCATCTCTGGAGAGCAGTGTAAAGGGGCTGTCCCACTTGGGCAATCTAATTGATGAGTTTAGAAGAGTTTAGGCGAGTTTGAAAAAATGTCATGTTGAAGACCTCCTTCGACTATATAGAAGACCTCCTTCGACTATGTTGAAGACTAGCTATGACTAGCTACAACTAACTTCGGGAAAATTGGCCACCGAATAGTGGAGAGTGAAGCCGACCTCTTTCGGTCTCCTTTGACCTCCCTTTGACTATGATGAAGACTATCTATGACTACCTTCGACTACCTTCGACTACTCTCGATTACCTATATCTAACATGCCGACCTACTACGACTAAACCTACGAGTAAAAAAAGTATCGGCCTAGCTGAGGCCTCGAGTACATGGGGACTACTCTCGAGCATGAAGGAGAGTTACAAAGACCTCCTACGACCTTGTGTCGACCATGCTGTGAGTATGGGCAAACTCGCCAGAACTCACGGATTAGGTCGCCCAAATGGGACAGCCCCTCGACGTTTTGGGTTTAGACCCTTCTTCAGACAAGCATTGCCATTAATGCTTGACACTGGGCCGAGAAGTAGAACCAATTAATCATTTTAATTGGTGGAGCTAAGAAGGCTTGCGCTTTGAGATTTGGCCCTGTCCCACGATACGAGTTCATTCAAGAGCTCTCCCGAGTTTAAAAAAAAATCAAACTCATGGTAAGCACGGAGAATGAATGTAGCGAGTACATCGGAGCTCGGGGACGTCTCTTAGCGGCTCGTAACGCTAATGGCAGGTACTTGGGAAGACTTGCTAATGGCAGGTAAGCTCGTGAAGACTTTTTAACATGTTGAAAAATGTCCATGAGAGCCCCGAGTACCGATGAGTGGCCATTATCGTAAATCTCCGAGTTCGAATCAGGGCAAACTCGGGAGAACTCTTTGAATTACCTCGTAAAGTGGGACAGGGCTTTAAGTGTGTTGAGCAGCACAGACATCTTCTTGCACTCTAGTCCCATGCATGGTTAAAGTGTTAGCAGATCAAAGCTGTAAATGTTCCATGAGTCATTGGCTGTGGCTATTGGGGAACATATCTCTTTTTGCCAGGATTAAGAGCAGCCCCAGTTTAAGGGCTTTCTACCATGTTTATAGTAAATTACATAAATATACATGAGTCCAATGTGTCCAGTTCCATCTCTAAACTATACCTGTAACCTAAAACAGTCGAGGAAAAATTGCAAAGACTTGTAGCGATGAGCTTTCTATTTATGGGAACAGTTGCACAAATTCATAATAAAATACAGAGCCTTCATATTTTTTTACCATACACAGGATGTAAAATTAACAATTAATTTACCTCAGTGACAGTAAAGTGAAAGTAGAAAACACCACTAAGAATGTTTTTTTCTATTTATATTTCATAACTTTACATATGAAAATGCTCACATTTTCCGTGCTTCTAAACATGTTGCCATTTTCATTAGGTATAATATTGCAGAACTGTGTGAACAGTCAATTAAACAATGCACAGAATTACAAGCACTCTGCTTTCAAGTTTACCCAATGGCCTCTGGCACTAATGGGATTAGTGGTGTTTAAAATCATTTCTGATGAAGCAGAAAATAAGCAGTTTATAATTACAAAAATTGGCTTTCTTCCAAGCCTCCTCGGGATTAGTTCAGTTGTAAGGCTCTGTGGATTTTTAAAGTAATCTTTTAAAATAGGCCCTCCAATTTGACTATCTTTATTTTGATAATTTTTATTATTTTGTTTTGTGGCAATGCTTTCTAACGTTTTTGTGTAATATTTTTCACTCGTCTTATTTTGCATCTTGCAGCCAATAATGTGGGGATCTGGCCTAGTATTAATATTCATCCAACTAATTCGTTTAGTTTACAGTTTAGTTTTGAAATACAGGGCAGAACCAGGTGCTTTGGCTCACGGAGTCAGTGATAACCAGCAATCCCCACACACTAACACTATCCTGCACACACACCAGGGACAATTTACTATTTTACCAAGCCAATTAGCTTACAAACCTGTACGTCTTTGGAGTGTGGGAGGAAATTGGAGCACCCGGAGAAAACCCACGCAGGTCACACGGAGAATGTACAAATTCCATACAGATAGCACCCGTAGTCAGGATCGACCCCAGGTCTCTGGTGCTCTACCTCTGCACCACCATGCTGCCCTCGGCTCTACTTACTCTTGGAAAGTTAACAATGACTCTCCCCTCTGTTTTGCCTCTCTCCATTGGGCCAGCCTTAGAAATTGATTGGACCAGAGCTGTGGCTATGGTAGGGCTTTAATCAACTGGCACTCTCCACGCTATGTTTAACGGATATCTGTACAACGATGTAAAGTCAGATCAGCAGGGAATGAATATTGATTATCATGTAACACCAATGCAAGATTTCACATTTATAACAAAGATAGTTTGGGTTTCTGGTTAGTAGATGATTCACACAAGGGCATATCCTGGTGCAGGAGCAGACATCAGTTCAAATGATTTATCTCCTGAATATTATGTATCCCTTACTATGATTCAGGCACTGTGAATCTGACTTCATGTAAGATTTTCTTTTCAATACAGAAAAGGAAATTACACAATCTCTCCCAGCTTCACCAGTCTCCTCTCAATCCTGGCAAATTGATGAACGATGCCATTAACAATGTACTGAAGCAGCATTTATCTACACGCTGGATTCCTCCAGCAGCTTGATATTTTGCTCCAACTTCCAGCATCTGTGTTCCCTTGTGATACCATTTAACTTTCAGGAACTTGCTGTTGATTCTCAACTGATGGTTGCCTGGGATTTTTAGCAGCAGGCGTTGTTACAATCTTAGTGTAAATATTAATGAGAGGGCTGCAATCCAGAAGTAAGGTAAGATCATTAATGGCACAACATCAAGGCATCATTTAACTGGGGAGTCCAAGTGAAAGCAAAGTCAATGTCAAAGGGGACGCAAGCGTTTATACTGCATGAATTCAACAAAGCACAAAGATGATTGAGATTTCAGTCCCAAGCATTAATGCAAAAATTCCCTCACCCCAGCCATCTTCATCTGCTTCATCAATGATCCTCAACCGTTATTAGAGCCAGAAGGGTAGGTGTTGATTGAGAAAGGCACAGTGTTCATTTCTGCACACCATTCCTTGGGAACAAAGCATTCCTTGCAGCAAAATCTTGACAGCAACCAGGCATGATTCAATAAGTGGGTGGTAGTTCCTGGCAGGTTCCTGGCAGTGATCATCTCCACCAGAGAGCATAATCATATCTCCTTTACACTCGTCAGTATTACTGTAGCTGAATCCCTACCAGTAACATCCAAGACTTAGTCACAACTGACTAGTAGGTCAACTAGATTGGCTAAATAAATGTCATGGTGCCAAGAATGGGTCAAAGGTTGAATATTCTGTGGTGGGTGCTGACGCTGTAAGGCAGCAACTCTACCGCTGCGCCACCATGCTGCCTTCTGCTCTACTTACTCACACCTATTGATGCCCCAAAGCCTTTCCTTAACCAACAAAGCTGCCTATTAGATTTGTCTCCTTGCCGCCATTTTAATCATATGCTCCCAACATCACCAGTTGACCACAAAGTGAACGGCAAGCAAAACAGCCACATGGGAACTAGAGAAGAAGCTGCTACTGAACCTGGACTCTACAATTTTCAGGCTCCTTTACCTTCTTCATGATGGCAGAAGTGAAATGAGTGTGTGGCCAGGGTAGTGTGGGTCTCAGATGATGTTGGCTGTCTTTTTGAGGCAGTGACTCTTTTAGATCCCTTCGATGTTGGGGAGATCTGTACCCCTGTTGGACTGGGCAGTATTCACCACTTTTTGCAATCTTGTTGGTGCTCACTGTTAGGGTAGAGAGTAGCATCAGCAGTCAGGTCGTTAATGGGGTCATGCAGGAGGTTGGTAAATGGTTGGCAGCACAGGCTGACAGATTGGTGGTTGTGACTGCACGGGAGAGAGAGAGGGAGAGACAGAGATTGTACAGGCCATCTCATGAGTGATTGTAGGGGGCCTAAAGGAGAGCTGTCACATTGGGTCAATATGTTATTTAAAGGGGCACTTACCCAGTGCCAAACTTAGACAGGTGTTCTATAATGTAACCCTGAGATTAGGCCTTAAATGTACATTGAAAAACATGTTTGCATCTTAATACCAATCACAATCCAAGTGCCTCACATCTGTTAATGATAATCCTTTGGTATATACCTGGATTCCTCAATTTGTTTTAGCTTTTCAAGACCATGGAAGAATTGGAGAAAAAATGTTGGCCATCTAGCTCTACATATTTTTCATTTTGACTGCTTTTATTATTGTAATTGAATTGTGCAATGCACAGAAATCTGACACTGGGTAATCCAGTTTCCAGGCTTGGGTGTTTACAGCCTGTACCTTATCTTTTTTATCCTTTACCGATTCCCTTAAGCTTATTTGTTGGTATGTGTTGGAATTACACTCACCTGTGCGGTTTAAGTAATGGCCCAGATTTGCAATGTTGCAGCAAGGTGCAAGGAAGGTAAGGACGATGTTAGTTATGCATTTTAATAACCTCTGCCTGCAATGTTTGTAATCATTTGTGCAATGGGTGGATTTTAATTTTTAATATATTTTGTTTGCTCATTTCATTTTTAATTTTTTGTTTGCTCATTTCATTTTTAATTGATTTGAATGTTTCTGAATAACTAAGGCTTTCTGAAGTATTGCAATACCATGACAGCTTTGACTGACATCAAGAATGGGGCTGAAGGGTAGGAAGTAAGCTGTGTGCATTTTTCCTGCCTGTGTATGGGATTTTGCCGGCTAGACTTATTCCAGCCCTCTCAAGCGATCCACTTCATCGATTATTCTGCATTTCCCCACTCAACATCAGAAGATTGTTGGTCAGTAAAAATTACCCCCACCCCCCCCCCCCCCCCCCCCCCCCCAGATGTAGATTTGGGTAAATACCCTGCAATAGGACTAATCCTGGACAGGTTCTAAGGTAAAATGTGGGCCAGGAAGTTATGTAACACATTTCTGAGAAGTTTCACTTCTGTTACTTTGTTCAGGGACTTCATTAATATTTAGAGGAAAGCATGCAAATGAGTCAATGGTCGAAGTATCAATATCACGCAGCATAATTTAAAGCCATCTGTTACAGGAAATGTGTTTATATTTGTGATGGAACTGTAATATTTTGCACTTTTACTATGTTCGTAAGCTATCAAGACCTACTGCAGAGCTAAAAATTGTTAAGGAAGGAGAGGAGGTGGTAAAAGTGGGAAGACTTGAGGAGGAAGGAGAACGGTGGGGTAGAGGTCAGATGCATAGTGGATGTTTTCTGAGATGAGTTCTGAAGGTAGAGATAAAAGCAAAGATTTAAGTTAATTTCAAAGTCCATCCCTGAAGAGTCATTGACCTAAATCTACAATTCTCTCTCTGAACATGTTCTGTGTGATGTAAAATATTTCAGACGTTTTCTGTTTTGTATTATGGGAGTGTAATGTCAGACATCTCTAACATAAATCCATGAGCAAAGGGCTGTAGTGAACGGGTTAGAAGATTTGTGATGGATGTGCGGGTGGAGAATCCCTCTGAGGGAACGGAAAAATTACAGATGAAAGATGTGGAGCAACCAGACTGGGAGAGCACACAGGAAATGGGAATAACTTAGAGTTTGTACTAGTCAATATAGATAGTGTTGGAGAAGACATGAAATAGATTGAAAACCATCCCAGAGTTTGGTTTTATAAGATAGCAGACAAATTGGCCACATTACATTGCAGTGGACGAGATTTAGGGTGTGAAGCTCAGTTCAAGGCTGCAGAGGTTGAAAGTATGACTTTCGTTTAAAATCACAAATGATTTGTGATGGTCGCCTAATTATAGGAAGGATGTCAACAAAATAGAGAGAGTACAGAGGAGATTTACTAGAATGTTGCCTGGGATCCAGCAACTATGTTACAGAGAAAGGTTGAACAAGTTAGGTCTTTATTCTTTGGAGCGCAGAAGATTAAGGGGGGACTTGATTGAGTTCTTTAAAATGATGAAAGGGATAGACAGAGTTGACGTGGATAAGCTTTTCCCATTAAGGGTAGGGAAGATTCAAACAAGAGGGCATGACATGCAAATTAAGGGACGGAAGTTTAGGGGTAACGTGAGAGTTGTGTGGAATGAGCTTCCAGCAGAAGTGGTGGAGGCAGGATCGATTTTAACATTTAAAAGTAAAGTGGATAGGTATATGGACGGGAAGGGAA
Organism: Okamejei kenojei; assembly: GCA_035221665.1. Classification (NCBI taxonomy): domain Eukaryota; kingdom Metazoa; phylum Chordata; class Chondrichthyes; order Rajiformes; family Rajidae; genus Okamejei; species Okamejei kenojei. The sequence goes on along the minus strand of CM069134.1, from coordinate 46,609,632 downwards.
TGGAGGGGTATGGTCTGAGTGCAGGTAGATGGGACTAGGGGAAAACAAATGGTCGGCACGGACTGGAAGGGCCGAGAGGGCCTGTTTCCGTGCTGTAATTGTTATATGGTTATATGGTTATTCAACGATACTTCATTGTCACATTAACCTAGGTGCAGTGAGATGTCTTCGAAACATTCTTAAGAACATATGAACATAAGGCACAGGATCAGAGTTAGATCATAATCACACCTGTCCTCCCTTTGAATAAAGGCTATGGTTAATTTGATTGTTGATCTGAACTCCATTTTCTTGCCTGATCTCCATAATCCAATATTCCAGATATCTACCTAGCCTTGAATATGTTCAATGACACACCCAAAGCACTTTGTGGCAGACAATTTGAGACATTTATAACCTTCTGAGAGAAGAAATTTAGATTGCTGTCTTAAATGAGTGGTCAATCCTGTTGAAAGCACCCCTAGTTCGAGATTCCTGTATCAGGGCCAACACCCTTGAAGATACTTGTCTATCAAATTAAATCTTATATTTCAATAAGCATGGATGTGATGGGAGAAATAGTTTTCTTCTGTGCTGCGTTGCTGTTTATTTTTAATAAAATCACTTATTGTTTACCCAGAGACTATAAATCCAGTCTAATGAAGTTTTCTTCATAAAACAATTACCACATTTCAGGATTTATCTAGCATAAGATCACAAGACATAGGAGCAGAATTAGGCCATTTGGCCCATTACGCCATTCAATCATGGCTAGTCTATCTCTCCCTCCTAAACCCATTCTCCTGCCTTTTCCCCATAACCTCTGACACCCATACTAATCAAGAATCTATCTATCTCTGCCTCAAAGATATCCACTGACTTGGCCTTTTGTGGCAAAGAATTCCATAAATTCACCACCCTCTGACTAAAGTAATTCCTCCTCAACTTCATCCTAAAAAAACATCCTTTAACTCTGGGGCTATGACTTCTAGTTCTAGACTCTCCCACTAGTGAAACATCCTCTCCACATCCACTCTATCCAAGCCGTTCACTATTCTGTACATTTCAAGGAGGTCCCCCCTCATTCTTCTAACCTCAGCGAGTACAGGTCCAGTGCCATCAAACGTTCATCGTATGTTAAATGATAGCAAATCATGAGAGGCACATCCTTCCTTAAATAAATTCCCTCAGCAGTCAGCAGAACTCCAGATATGATCTCACTGAAGTGCTAAACAAGTGAAGCATGTCAACTTTTGTCGAGCATCTCCCTTGCAACATGAGGCTATATTCCATATGGCTTAATAATTAAGTGTGTTTCTGCGTAGTGATTTTCTGTGAAAACACTCCAGAACCTAAACAGGAGCATTCATTCATCTTACACAATTTGAGTAACAGGCTTTTCTATTCTCCTCCACCTACTAACTTTAAAGGCTCTATGTATCCACGCAGACTCCATGGCCTCCTCACAACATCCTCTCCCATTTACACTTGTGTTGTCAACAAAATGACAACAACAGGACATCCCAAAGCACTTTACAGCTAGTGAAGGACTTCTCAGGTTTAGTCAATGTGATAATATAAGAGATGCAGCAGTTAGTTTGCATATAGCAAGTCCCCACGAACTGCAATGTGATAATGATCAGATGAATGCACAGCTTTCTGACTCTGAAGTGAAAAAGCTGTCAGCTTACCTTGGCTGACGCTGTTTAAGTGTGCGGACACTAAGACTGAGTATGAATATGTATCTTGGGGGAGTGAATCACCAGCCGAGGTGGGAGCACAGCTCTATGTCTGTTGTTGATGAATTCTAACAAACAAAACTCCTCCACAACTTGTTCCTCTCAATAAGGATTCTGAGGGTCTGCCTCTACTTGCAGCAAGCCACGGTTTCCAGTGCTTGCTTGCGATATGTGAACAACCTTGCTATCAGCAAGAACTCTAGGGAAACCATGTAACAGAGTCCCGTCTATTCAGCTTTTCTGTTTATGGGTAGGAAGGAACAGCAGATGCTGAGCCATACCGAAGATAGACATAGAATGCTGGAGTAACTCAATGGGACAGGCAGCATCTCTGGAGAAATGGAATGGGTGATGTTTCGGGTCGAGACCTTTCTTCAGATACTTCTGAATTTCAGACTTCTTCAGAAGAAATTGAAACATCACCCATTTCTTCGCTCCAGAGATGCTGCCTGTCCCACTGAGTTACTCCAGCATTCTGTGTCTATTCCTGTTTATGGGTGCCGGTCAGCAGCATCTGGCAGAGATAGACTCAAAGTGCTGGGGTAACTCAACGGGCCAGGCAACATCTCTGGAGAAAACGGATGGGTGATGATTTGGGTCAGGATCCTTCTTCAGACTGAAGGTGAGGACAAAAGACATAGAAGAGGACATGCTTGAATTAAAGTTACTGTAACTGAGAAGGCCAAGGGTGTGACAATGAAGAAGGATATACAGTATAGTGAGAACCCTTCCCCTATCTATAAACACAAGGCACAGGTATAATGTAAGGCAGGAGGAATTATTTTCAGGCTGAGGTTGGTTGAATTCTGGAATGCACTGCCAAAGGGGTTGGTGGAGGCAGGTATTCTCATAATGCTCAAGAAGTAGTTAGATAAACATTTGAAACATCCAGGCTTAGAAAGCTGCAGGCCTTTAGTAGCAAATGTGGGTTGTCATGGACACGGTGGGATGTAGAGCTAATTTCATGTTGTTTGACTCTATGACTATGAATTGCACTGTTCAAACTCATTCCGATGCCAACTGTTTAAAGAGCCTGATATAGCTACTGGGGAATCTGAAGAGAACTACTTAAGGTTCTCTAGAAAAGCAGCAGTGCCTTTTGATGCAACCTGAGTTTAGGATAAATCTCACCACCAGCCATGTATATTATCCTTTATTGTTGCCAAGGTGGGATTATTTATGTTGGAGCCATATATTGCTCATAGAGTGGAAATTATCTCTGTTGATCGGCTGAGTGGATAATGCTATTGTGGATATTAGAATTAGAACTGCCAGTAAAATGTTGCATTGAAATACAAAAGGTTTTGGCAGAAGTGGACCCTGCACTTGACTCCAACATCAATCTCAGAGCATGCACCTAAGTAACATTGCCATTGTTTAAATTGCATATTGAGCTTTCCATTTTAAATGCAAAGTCAAAAATATGTTGACACTTAAGACGCAAGCAGCTTTTAAAAATTTTGTGAGATGTTTTCCAATCAGTACTATTTCACTCTGCTTTTCACTGCACCATTGTTATGTAGTGGCAGCAGAGAAGTCAAGAACTGATCAGTAATGCAGGCTAGGTAAATCTCTGCGGTCCTGCAGAAAGCACCACATTCGAGAGTGAAGAAGAGATTTATGAGTCATCACTCCAAAGATAGATGGTGGGGCATTTAAAACCTTTCTTGTGAGCTTCCTCAAATGGATCAGTAAAATGCTCAGAGAGCAAGCCCTGTTCATAAATTCATATATTCATGTGATCAGAGCAGAATGAGGCCATTCAGCCCATCATGTCTACTCTGCCATTCAACCATGGCTGATCTAATTCTCTCCCCTAATCCCTTTCTCCCCTTAACCCTGGACACCCGAACTAATCAAGAATCTATCTATCTCTGCCTTAAAAATGTCCATTGACCTGGCCTCCACAGCCTTCTGTGGCAATTAATTCCACAGATTCACCACTCACTGATTAAATAAATTCCTCCTGTTCTGAACTCTGGTAATACATTTCAGCCAAAGTGGTAGGAGGTGCACTGTAACCCCCATGTAGGATGGAGAGTCAGGCTGCAACCTCTCCCAGAGGTATATGGGCAGGATGGGGATAGGATGTCTTTTGAATGAGGTAAGGTTGACAACATTCAGTATCTGACCATATTGGTGAATGGTGTCGCACAGATATTAGCCACTTGTTCCTACCAGGCATCTCATGAACTGCACCTCATCTAGGCATGAGACTGCAAATGAATTGCAAGTGATATTTTTAAATTTGTTTTATAATCAAGGCATTATAAACATTTTGACCACTATTTATTTAAAAATTACCTTTTAGATTTCTTCATATCCATATTAATATTCAGCAGTTCACATCTCAATAGCACATATGACTCATGTATTCCCTGATCATTTGCAATGATGCTCTCACCTCAAACTATAACAACTTAAATACGAGGAGCTAAAATGAGAGATAACCTGTTTTTCCGCAGCTCCTTGTAGATTAGTTACTGATCATGGACTGAAGGGTCTGTTCCTTTTCTGTATAGAACAATACAGCACAGGATCAGGCCCTCCAACCCACAATTTACGTGGTGAACATGAACTAATTAAGCGAATCACCTATGCCTGCATATGATCCATATCCCTCTATTTCCTACATATTCACGCCTATCTAAAAGCCTCTTATCTGCCTCCACCAACATCCCTAGCAGTGCATTCCAGGCACCCACCACTCTAATCTGTCTTGCATGTCTCCTTTAAACATGGCCCCTTTCTCCTGACAACTATGCCCTCTAATGTTTGATATTTGCACTCTGGGGAAAAAGGTTCTGATTGTCTGCTCTCTGTATGCCTCTCATATGTTTATATATTCTATCAATCTCAACCTGCCATTTCAGAGAAAACAATCCAAGTTTGTTATCAAGTCTGTATCTGAGCTGTTTTGTAACTAACCCCCAATATGTTCCATGAAGTCTAATGTTTGAAGACGCCATCATTGGTAATCTGGTTCATTTTATAAACTGGCTTACAATTGGAAACTTCTACTCTAACTATGATGGATCTGAAATTACTATTTTATGGTGCATCTCATACATAATGGATGGGAAATGACTGTTTTATGGTGCATCTCATACATAGCAATAATATATTTATTGAGATTATTTTGCTTGAGGATTGCATAGAAAATGTAAAATCTATTATTTGTAAAAAATGTACTTTTATTTTTGTAAACTTTTAAAATCTCATTCTATGGCTGATTGTAGAATACTCTCTTTTTTTCCGCTTTATTAATTCTAAAGAAAAAATCAAGGGGATGAAGCTACCAGGTTTGTTGATTTCTTTCACTTTTTCATTTTCTGTATTTGATTAATGAAATATATAAAATGTGCTTAAAGGAAAACCATTGGTTACAGAAGACAGGATTAATTTGGTAACTTCTTAAGATTTTCTCTGATTTTTAATATCTAAAACAAATAGGTTTCATGTATTAGGAGTCAATCATGTACAATATGGAAGACTCATAAAGTCAATGTGATCTAAAAATTCAGCCTGCAATTATATTGTTATGAGTCCTGCTTATATAGTAAGTTTCATTTGTCTAAACTCGATTCCATTGATATTTTAATTGTTGAATATTTCGATTTGAAAGTGATAAAGGTCTTCCCGGCAGAGTATTGTTAACAAATCCTGCCTCTTGATTGTGAGTAAGAAATGGTGACTTGAAACAAAACAATGTAGTCATTGCCCATTAACCTCAAGGACCACAGAAGCATCTGTTGTGCAATAATGATCCTTGTTACCCACATTGGACAGGGAAGGTAGAACAAAGCAACAGTACTGACTAATAACCTAATACATATCAGGAAACAGGTATAGAAGTGTGAAAATGCACACCACCAGATTCAGGGACAGTTTCTTCCCAGTTGTTATCAGGCAACTGAATTATCTTACCACAAACAGAGAGACGTGCTGAACTACTATCTATCTCTTTAACGCCGACCCTCGCTACCTCCCCAATTCCTCCGACTATCGCCACCAAAATGGGAGCTACTCACCTCACCACCTCACAGGGACCGTCGAACCTCGCCGCCTCACAGAGACCGTCGATCCTCGCCGCCTCTCTGGGCCCGCTGAACCTCGCCGCCTCACCGGCCATCCGCTGACCGGGACCTCCTACGCTTCGCCCGCTGACCCGGACTCCACTCCTCGCGGGCCTCCACCATCAACTTTATCGACCCTCGCCACTCCACCGATCTTCACAGGCCGCAGCCGCCGCCTTACCTGAGTCCTAGGCTCAGCACTGGGCCTGATATCTCCACGCTGCAGGCTCTGACATCACGGGGTCTAACTGTGTTGGGTCCTAGTGCTCATCCCCCTAACACAGGGAACCTCATTGGTTGTTCCACTGGGTCTTCTCCTTCCCCCTCAAACCATGTGACCCCAGCTCTTCCCCACCTACACTATAGTCCTCATACCCCCTTCCTCCCTGACCACCCACCACCCCCCTACTAGACATCGCCTTGTCCTCAGTCCACTCACCTGCCTTCCTCCGGCCCCAACCCCCATCCTTGCCATGTGTTCACCATCCCCCCTGACATCCCCCTCTCTGATACCGAACGGTCTGTCCTCAGCAGAGGTCTCACCTTTGTTCCCCTCCGCCCCCACCTCAATGAGTTCCGCCCCCGCCATGATGTTTTAGTTCTTCCGTCGCCTCCGCATCAAAGCGTTTTTCCATGGGAAGGAGTCCTCGCCCCCCAGTGTTAACCCCTTCTCTCGTCTCCAATGGACCACCCCCTCCTCTTGGACTCCCCCTCATGGCCATCTACTGGCTTTAGACCTTTTTGTTGTAAACTACCGGCGGGACATCAACCGCCTCAACTTCACCACTACCCTTTCTCACTCTAACCTCTTACTCTAACGCCCCCCGTGAACAGGTGATCAAACCTGCCGACAAGGGAGATGCAGTGGTAATCTGGCGGGCTCATCTCTACAAGGCTGAGGCCACGCGCCAACTCTCAGACACCTCCTCCTACTTATCCTTGGACTATGACCCCACAGACGAGCACCAGGCCACTATATCTAGCACTATCACTGACTTCATCACTTCCGGCGCCTGCCCTCCCAAGTCTCCAACTTCATCGTTCCCCAACCCTTCACAGCCCGATTTTACCTTCTCCCCAAAATCCACAAACCTGACTGTCCTGGCAGATCCATAGTTTCTGCCTGTGCGTGTCCTACTGAACTAATTTCCACATAACTGAACTCCATCCTATCTCCCCTGGTTAAATCCCTCCCTACCTATGTTCAAGACACCTCACATGTTCTTCGTCTACCCCATGACTTCCATTTTCCTGGCCCCCATTCCCTCATCTTCACCATGGATGTCCAGTCACTCTACACCTCCCTCCCCCACCAGGAGGGTCTCAAAGCCCTCCATTTCTTCCTTGACTGTGGAACCAACCAATTCCTGTCTACTAATACTCTCCTCCGCCTAGCGGAGCTGGTCCTTACCCTTAACAACTTTTCATTTGACTCCTCCCATTTCCTCCAAATACAAGGCGTAGCTATGGGCACGCGCATGGGCCCAAGCTATGCCTGCCTCTTTGTAGGGTATATTGAACAATCTTTGTTCGAGGCGTACCGTGGCCCTATCCCCGAACTCTACCTCCGCTACATTGACGACTGCATTGGTGCTACCTCCTGCACCCATGCAGAACTCACTGACTTCATCCATTTCACCACTAACTTCCATCCGACAACCAAATACACCTGGACCATTTCCGACATCTCCCGACTATTTCTACACCTCACCATCTCCATCGCAGGTGATAGACTACTGACTGACATCTACTATAAACCCACTGACTCCCATGGCTATCTAGACTACACCTCTTCCCACCCTGCTTCCTAGTAAGGACTCTATCCCCTACTCCCAATTCCTCCGTCTAAGCCGCATCTGCACCAATCTGTTCCACACCAGGGCATCGGAGATGTCCTAATTCTTCAGGGAACGGGGGTTCCCCTATTCTACTATAGATAAGGCTCTCACCAGGATCTCATCTTTTCCCCGTAACTCTGCTCTCACTCTCCATCCCCCCACATGTAACAAGGGCAGGGTCCCCCTTGTACTCACCTTCCACCCTACCAGCCGTCGCATACAACAAATAATCCTCCGACATTTTTGCCACCTCCAACGGGATCCCACTACTGGCCACATCTTCCCATCTCCTCCCCTGTCTGCTTTCCGCAGAGATCGCTCCCTCCGTAACTCCTTGGTCAATTTGTCCCTTCCCACCCAAACCATCCCCTCGCCTGGCACCTTCACTTGCAATCATGTGAAATGCTACACTTGTCGCTTTACCTCCCCCCTTGACTCCATTCAAGGACCCAAGCAGTCTTTCCAGGTGCAGCAGAGGTATACCTACACCTCCTCCAACCTCATCTTTTGCATCCGCTGCTCTAGGTGTCAGCTGCCTAACATCGGTGAGACCAAGCGTAGGCTTGGCGATCGCTTCGCCCAACACCTCCGCTTGGTTCGCAATAACCAACCTGATTTCCCGGTGGCTCAGCACTTCAACTCCCCCTCCCATTCCGAATCCGGCCTTTCTGTCCTGGGCCTCCTCCATGGCCAGAGTGAGGCCCACCATAAATTGGAGGAGCAGCAGCTCATATTTCGCTTGGGCAGTTTACACCCCAGCAGTATGAACATTGACTTCCCTGCTTTCTCATCCCCTTCACAGCTCTCCCTCAGCACACTGTCTCCACCTCTTATTTTCTTCTTCCCACTCCCCCACCCTCACAAGTCTGAAGAAGGGTCTCGACCCGAAATGTTGCCTATTTCCTTCGCTCCATAGATGCTGCCTCACCTGCTGACTTTTTCCAACATTTTTGTCTACCGTCTATCTCTTTGATGTCCTTTGGACTATCCTTGATCAGACTTTGAAGGCTTTACCTTGCACTAAATGCTAATCCCTTACCATGTATCTATACACTGTAAATGGATCGATTTTAATTATGCATTGTCTTTCTGCTGACTGGTTAGCATGCAACAGAAGCCTTTCACTGTACCTCAGTACACATGACATAAACTAAATTAAAACTAAACTAAAACAAAATGTGTCATATTTCTCAGATGCTAAGAAGCTTTTAGGTGGGCACATGAATATGCAGAGAATGGAGGGATATGATACATGTGCAGGCAGAAGGGATTATGGGGCGGGCAGGAGAATGGGATTGAGAGAGAAAGATAGATCAGCCATGATTGAATGGTGGGATAGACTTGATGGGCAGAATGGCCTAATTTTGCTTCTAGTACTTATGAATGTGAAGTTAGTTTAATTTGGCAACATATTTGGCACAGACATCATGGACTGAAGGGTCTGTTCCTAGTTCTACTTTGTAGGTTTTTGAATTACCCATTCACTGCTATTGGATTAATCTTAAATAACATTAAGCTCTGATGGAACAGTTCATATCTCTAGGATCACCTTGGAATGGAAAGGTAACCCTCAGCTTCTTTGTTTTACTGTCCATCCAGGACCAGGTCACTAAGGTTGTCCATCTGACCAGTTGCCTCTGTCGCTCCTCTCTTCCACGTTCCAACCAACTAAATTTCCTTGAAGGGGTTTCCCTGCACCAACTTCATACAATACAATACCGTTTATTGTCATTTGAACCTCAAATGAAGTTCAAACAAAATTTGGTTTCTGCAGTCGTACAACAAGAAAAGAACCAAGACACACACCGACGCAATCCACACAAACATCCATCGCAGCAAATCTCCTCCTCACTGTGATGGAAGGCAAAGTCTTGTCTCTCCCCTGCTCTCCAATCTTCTCCCGATGTCAAAGCCCTCGGCGGGCGATGGTAAGTCCTGTGGCCATTAAGGCCGCGCCGGGAGATGCAAGGCCGCGCTCCGGGTCTTGACATTGGAGCCTCCGGCAGGCGCTGGCAAGTCCTACGCCGGGCGATGTAAGGAGTCCCCTTGATGTTGGAGCCCCCGGCGGGTGCTAGCAAATCCCGCGGCTGTTAAAGCTGAGCTGAGCGATGTAATTTGAGTGGGGTAAGTTGTCCATTGCGGGAGCTCCGAAAAGCGGTCTCCCAAAAGGGACCCGCAAGCTCCTGATGTTACCGGGCCTGCGGCCGGAGCCTCCGAAGCTCCGGAGTCAGGTCGCAGGCCGCACTGCCACAGCTCTCCACGCTCCGAAGCCGGCCAGCTCCACGATGGTAGGTCCGCAGGCTCCGTGAATGGAGCCCCAGGTCGTTCCGGTTGGAGGCCGCTCCACGGTGCTAGGCCCCATCGACAACAGAGACCCGACAGGGAAAAGGTCGGGGCCCCCGTGCAAGGAATAGAGTTTAAAAGTTCCCCGCCCCCTACACATACACAGTCAACAAGATCTTTCCCTTGTTTCTCTCCTACCTCTCCACGTGCACTTGCTAAATTTTCTTTGTCTTGGCACCCACCATCTGCTCGTCCCACTAGAATGATGACTAATAATCTTCTCTTCAAGATCACATACTATGAGATGATGTTAATAGTTTTCTCTTTGACAACTTTATCCCACTCCTTCAAATTTGCATCAAAGAAATCAACCTTTGTTTCTTCTACTCCTGCAAGTTATCACCCCTTCTCTGGGCTCCTTGTGGGAACCTCCAAATCCATGGCAATTTCTCCTGGAATTTGATGATGATGTACACATGTACCTAGGTACAGTGAAATTCTTTGTTCTTCATAAGATCATATCATGTGATTGGAGCAGAATTAAGTCATTCAGCCCATCAATTCTACTCTGCCATTTAATCATGGCTGATCTATCTCCCCCTCCTAAACCCATTCACCTACCTTCTCCCCATAACCCTCGACACCTGTACTATTCAAGAATCTACCCATCTCTGCCTTAAATATATCCACTGACTTGGCCTCCACAGCCTTCTGTGGCAAAAAAGAATTCACTTGCATACAAAGTACACAAACGATTGCCACAAACACACCGACAAAGTTACAGAAAGTACTCATACCTTCTTCCCCCTTCTTCGGTCCTCCTTAATTCTCGGCGGCCCCCTCCCCCTCACCACGATGGTTGAACACCATGGTTCTACCCAGGCACAGCGGCAAAACACCTTGTTCAAACTCACAAGCAGCATCCAATCCATGTGGGCTGGTGTTACATGTCTCTGTTTGCCCTTTGTCATCTCTCTGTAATCTTTTACCATGATTGACCGCACCGTTCTTCTTTAAAGTCTCTATACCATTCTCCAGCACTGGGTAACACTGCAATTGCCCGATTTCATTCTCATGTATTCTATCGTAGCCAGAGACGCACTTGCAAAAACTTATCTTCCCATATATTGTTTCATTAGATGTCTTCCCTATTCCTGTTTTAATTCAGGCAATGAAATAGCAACTATTCATGCTCACTGTTGATTTAAAAGATTTACTGCTGCCCTTCCCTCATTGAAGGCTCTGGCACATAAAGAGATATAATCCCCAGGGCTGATCTGTGACCCCAGGGGTCACTTTTGTTTTGTAAATGATTTGTTTCTTGATTAATAAGGGTGTCAGAGGTTGTGGAAGAAGACAGGAGAGTAGAGTTCAGGAGGGAGAGATAGATCAGTCATGATTGAATGGCGGAGTAGACTTGATGGGCTGAATGGCCTAATTCTGCTCCAATCATTTATGACTTGTGTGTGCAGCAGGCACAGCAGAGCAATGGAACTATATCACTGAAATGGGCAGTGGGCAGTGGGCATTTCCAATGCCCCCAGCTATTTGTCCATTGCAATCATCTGACCAACTTTAACCCAATCAGCCGGAATAACCTACAGGGTGGAAGTGATGTCAGCACTAACAGCATTCTAATTTTAGTGCACAGTTGTTTATAGGTTAAAATCGTTCCCCCAAGTCCCTTCTGCTGGCATGGAGCCAAAACTGTGATAAGGTGTCGACTCATTTAAGTTCCTTTTCAAACAGCTTCTCTCTGTGTTTACTTATGGGCTGCCTTGGGCAGAATTACCTTCGGCTCATCATCTGTGGGAAATAAGGAGACTGTCTTAAGATGTCTACACAAAGGAATAATTACTGCTTCCATTGTCAAGTAGTACGAGAACATAACTGCAGGTTTATTCATATCTTACAAGAAGGGAAAATAAATGTTTAAAATCAGACTGATCACAGTTGCAATGTTCTTTCAGATACCGCGGTTGGGCCTGCAGCAATTTTGCTTTCTGGTTGAGTCAATACATATTTCTTTCACGTCTAATTTGAACTGACAGATAAGGTATTTCTCAGTCCCGGTGAGATTTAGGGGAAATTGTTTGACTTGTTTGCTGAAGCAAACATCTTATCTTATATATTACCCAAGCAGTCCTTCCAGGTCCGACAGAGGTTCACCTGCACCTCCTCCAACCTCATCTACTGCATCCGCTGCTCCAGATGCCAGATGATCTATATCGGTGAGACCAAGCGGAGGCTTGGCGATCGCTTCGCCGAACACCTCCGCTCGGTCCGCAATAACCAACCCGACCTCCCGGTGGCTCAGCACTTCAACTCCCCCTCCCATTCCACATCCGACCTCTCGGTCCTGGGCCTCCTCCACGGCCAGAGTGAGCAACACCGCAAGCTGGAGGAACAGCACCTCATATTCCGCTTGGGGAGTCTGCATCCTTTGGGCTTGAATATTGAATTTTCTCAATTCTGTTAACCCTTGCTGTCTCCTCCCCTTCCCACCTCTCCCTCAGCCCTGGGGCCCTGGCATTCCCTCTATCTCTATCTCCCTCCCCCACCCCAGTCGCACCAGCTTCTCATTTTCACACCACAAACAGCTTACAATGGCTTGTTCCCTTTATCACCGATACCTTTTTGCATATCTTTCACTCATTGTTCCTTATCTCTCCACATCACCGTCTATATCTCCCGTTTCCCTCATCCCTGACCAGTCTGAAGAAGGGTCTCGACCCGAAACGTCGCCTATCTCCTTCGCTCCTTAGATGCTGCTGCACCCGCTGAGTTTCTCCAGCTTTTTGTGTACCATCTTATCTACTCATTGGATCGCTACCGAACACTAAATTAGCGGTGGAATAAGAACAATCCCATTTATTTTCCCTATGTTTTCATTGTAGAATAATGGAATATGTTGGTACAGAATAGAACGGTAGTCATACACCGTGGAAACAGGCCCATTGGGACCAACTTGCCCATGCCGAGCAGGATGCCTCATCTCCTCTAGTCCCACCTAGCTGCTTTTGACCCATATCCTTCTAAACCTTTCCCATTGTTGTACCTGTCCAAATGTATTTTAAATGTTGTGATAGTATGCCCCTCAACTACCTCTGGCAGTTCATTACCTCTATCCACCTCTCTGTGGGAAAATGTTACTCCTCAGGTTTCTATTAAAGCTTTCCCTGCTCATCTTAAACCTCTGTTCTCTGGTTCTTGATTCCCCTACTCTGTACATGTATCCATTCTATTCCCCTCATGATCTTGTATACCTCTATAAGACCAGCCCTCATATTCCGCTCCAAGGAATACAGTCCGAGGCTGCCCAAACTCTACCTATAGCTCAAGCCCTTGAGTTCTGGCTACTGTCCTAGAACATAGAACAGTACAGCACAGTAACAGATCCCTTCAGCCCACAATGTCTGTGCCAAATATAATGCAAGGAAAAATTAACCTCATCTATGTACACGTGATTTATACCGTACAATTCTCTGCATATTCATGTGCTTACCAAAAAGCCTCTTACCTAAATGCCACTATGTTCTGTATTATAGTCTTTAGAAGGGATTTTTATGCTTTACCCATACCCTATATCTGACTTTACTCAGATAGGCACAGACACAATATAAAACAGCTCATAAATCAGTGGTGAGTTTATCGGACAAGTCAGTTTAATAAAGGCCTTAGCAATGTACATCGGGAAGCAGTTTGAGCAAGCCCCAGCTGCTTAAAAATCCTAAAGTAACTGTAGGATTCTTATACTCTCATGACACAATGGTTACTTGAGTTGAAATAAACCGTCATTAATCAATGTCTCACCAAAGTTAACTTTAATCTTGCATTTCTTGTTGTTTAGAAATCTCCCTGCCATATACCTAACATGTGTATATCATATAAACCTAAATCAAATATAAATCTTCACTATAAACCTGCTGACTCCCATGGCTATCTGGACTATTCTTCTTCCCATCCTGCTTCCTGTAAGGACTCCATCCCCTACTCCCAATTCCTCCGTCTACGTCGCATCTGCTCGCAGCCTGAGGTGTTCCACAACAGGGCATCGGAAATGTCCTCATTTTTTCAGGGAACGGGGGTTCCCCTCCCCTACTATAGATGAGGCTCTCACCAAGGTCTCTTCTATACCCCGTAACACTGCCCTCTCTCCCCATCCCCCCACTCGTGACAAGGGCAGAATCCCCCTAGTCCTCACCTTTCGCCATTAAGTCGTCACATACAACAAATAGTCCTCCGTCATTTTCGCCACCTCCAACGTGACCCCACCACATGGCACGCCTTCCCATCTCTCCCCCCCCCCCCCCCCCCTGTCTGCTTTCCGCAAAGACTGCTCCCTCCATAACTCCCTGGTCAATTATTCCCTTCCCTCCCACACCACCTCCTCCACGGGCACTTTCCCTTGCAACGGCAAGAGGTGCTACACCTGTCGCTTTACCTCCTCCCTCGACTCCATTCAAGGACCCAAGCAGTTATTCCATGTGCAACAAGGTTCACCTGCATCTCCTCCAACCTCCTCTATTGCATCCGCTGCTCTAGATGTCAGCTGATCTACATTGGTGAGACCAAGCGTAGACTTGGCGATCGTTTCGCTGAACACCTCTGCTTGGTCCGCATTAACCAACCTGATCTCCCGGTGGCTCAGCTCTTCAACTCCCCCTCCCAATCCGAATCTGACCTCTTTGTCCTGGGCCTTCTCCATGGCCAGAGTGAGCACCACCGGAAATTGGAGGAGCAGCAGTCTGGGCAGTCTGTACCCTAGCGGCATAAACATTGAATTCACCAATTACCGATAGCCCTTGCTGTCTCCTCCCCTTCTCAGGTCTCCCTCAGCCCTCGGGCTCCTCCTCTTCCTTGTTCCTTTATTTTCCCTGTTCCCCCCCCCCCCCCCCCCCCCCACCCTACATCAGTCTGAAGAAGGGTTTTGGCCCGAAACATTGCCTATTTCCTTCGCTCCATAGATGCTGCTGCACCCGTTGAGTTTCTCCAGCACTTTTGTCTACCATGTATATATCATTATTGTCCAGATTCCCCTCGTTAAAGAGGTAATTTGTTAAACTTTGGGAGATTTCCTTGCTAAACACAGTGACCAAGAGCAGATGTAATACAAGATTGCAACAGATAAGAATCTAGACAGAACTGCGAAAGACTATCCTCCCCCCTACTGATAAGGAAGCTTGCTCTCAGCAGAATGCTGCAGCTTTAGCTATTTTAACTACATTCTATCTTGGCCATTTTCCCATCATGCTCCCAGTATTTGAGCTCCAGGGTTAACCAAACTATAACCTATTCATCTTCCTTATAATTCTCAAAATTCCTGACAAAATTGTCCCAGTACTACAGGCCCCGAGAATGGTACAAGAAGTACGGATGGAAATGACTACTTGGTGGTTTTGATAAGGGAAGTGCCCCATGGTGAAAAAGAAGCAAAAATCCATCATCCAGTGAGATGAGGTCCACAAATTGGAGAGAGAAGACATTTGTTGACATCTCTGAAAATTAGCAATCATTACATTGGGGGAAGTGTTAAATACTTTCTTCAATAAGGTCATAAGGAATAGAAGTAGAATTAGGCCATTTGGCCCATCAAATCTACTTCACCATTCAATCGTGGCTGATCTATCTCTTCCTCCTAACCCCATTCTCCTGCCTTCTCCCCATAACCTCTGAAACCTGTACTAATCAAGAATCTATCTATCTCTGCCATAGAAATATCCACCGATTTGGCCTCTAAAGCCTTCTGCGGCAAAGAACACCACCCCCTGACTAAATAAATTTATCCCCATATCCTTCCTAAAAGAACATCCTTTAATTCTGAGACAATGACCTCTAGTCTAGACTTTCCCATTGAAGGAGCACCTCAACTTCACTTTCCTACATGAAATGTCAGGAAGACTTTTGGATTGGTAACTCACTTTAACTGCCAAGTGTCCTGATTTCAAGGCAACCTAGCTGCAACAGTAAACAATGGAAATCTCGGCAGTTTGGGCAGCATGTAAAAGGAGAGAGAATCAATGTTGACATTTCACCTGAAATGGGTGGAAAAACATGGTAAAAGCGATTTTAATGCAGGGAAAGTGTGGGGTGCAGAAAGAACAAAAGGAAGGCCTGTGGCATTGTGATAGATAGCAAAGACGAAATGACAAAGGTTGGCAATGCCAGGTAAAAATAACAAAAATGGACTAGCGGAGAAACAAAATATAGATACAGGGGAGGTGAAAATAGGATTAGTATAATTCATTAGCTGCATCATTAAATTGTAAATTAGACTCTCATTCAAATTGTACGAATCCAATTTAAATACATTAATTAAGTGTCTCCACTCCATGGCAGTATTTTATATCCATTGCCATTTTAAAAAGAAAGGTTGTACCCACTTTGGCTGCAAGTACTTTGTCCCCCCTGACCTCAATTCTCACCAACCTTCATTAGCTTTCCATCCTTGGATGCTCTGGCTTCAAAATGCTTTCCGCAGGATTACGCATTTACAGGATAATTACAGATGAAGAGAGCGATTTAGCTCATTTCTGCTCATCCATTCTGAATGACATTTGCAGCATCCAGCTGCTTCTTAACTAATATTATCTGGGTTTGCAGCTCCACATTTGCTTTTATATTCAAAATAAATCTATTCAATGCTCTATTCAGAGAACACTCCCATTCCCTAATTCTGTAAACTGCCCTCTGCTCTTGCTCTTCCTTTGGCTGCAGAGTGTTCATGGAACAATAGTGCAAAGAGAAAGGTCACTTTGCTTCACTCTGCCGACAATGATTCATTGAATCGTTCCACTCTTCTTCCCCATCATCTTGCAAATTTCACCTTTTTCAATGTTCATGCAAGTCTATATTGAAACTTATTACGGAATTTGCCCTCTCACACAGTGCGTTCCAAATAATCATATCAGGCTGCCTACTTGCAAGAGTTTTACAACACTCTTACCCCTTATACAATTATGTTGAAAAATTGTCTTTTTGATTTTTGCTCTGTTTTTTTCTGCCTGCCACTTTTACTTTTCACCTTGCTATCTATTGCTTCTACCCTCATTTTACATCCCTCTGTCCTCTGCTCATGCTCCCATCCCCCTGCCACATTAGTTTAAATCCTCCCTGACAGCACTAGCAAACACTCCCCCAAGGACATTGGTTCCATTCCAGCCCAGGTGCAGACCGTCCTGTTTGTACTGGTCCCACTTCCCCAGAACTCAGGCCTGGTGGGCTGGCAGCTCAGTCACTCAGGCCTGGTGGGCTGGCAGTTCAGTCACTCACAGCTGGTGGGCCTGCAGCTCAGTCACTCACAGCTGGTGTGCTGGCAATTGATTCACTCACGGATGGTGGGCTGGCAGCCGATTCACTCACGGCTGGTGGGCTGGTCGCTGACTCACTCATGGCTGGTGGGCAGGCAGTTGACTCACCATGGCTGGTTGGGCTGGCAGTTGACTCACTCACGGATGGTGGGCTGGCAGTTGACTCAATCGTGACTGGTGTGCTAGCAGTTGACTCACTCACGGCTGGTGGGCTGGTAGTTGACTCACGGCTGGTGGGCTGGCAGTTGACTTACTCACAGCTGGTGGACTGGCAGTTGACTTACTCACGGCTGGTGGGCTGGCAGTTGACTCACTCACGGCTGATGGGCTGGCAGTTGACTCACTCACGGCTGATGGGCTGACAGTTGAATCATTCACAGCTGGTGGGCTCACACACATACACCCTCCATCACACACACACACACACACACACACTCCATCTCACTCCCACACACAGACACACACACTCCATCTCACACACACACACACACACACACTCACATACACACCCTCCATCTCACACACACACACCCTCCATCTCACACACGCCCACCATCTCACACACACCCACCATCTCTCACACACACCATCTCTCACACACACACCCTCGTACACAGTTGACTCCCTCACGGCTGATGGGCTGGCAGTTGACTCACTCACGGCTGATGGGCTGACAGTTGAATCAATCACAGCTGGTGTGCTCACACATATACACCCTCCATCACACACACACACACACACACACACTCCATCTCACACCCACACACAGACACACACACTCCATCTCACACACACACACACACACTCACATACACACCCTCCATCTCACACACAAACACCCTCCATCTCACACACACCCACCATCTCACACACACACCATCTCTCACACACACACCCTCGTACACAACATATATATGACAGTAAAACTTTCTTGAATCTACTCACTCGGTTGAGCGCACCCTCTTCCCTGAGTGTGACATTCAGTTCAAGCAGCACAGTGCAGACCAACCCTTCCATTCAGTTCAAGTAGCATAGTGCAGGCCAACCCTTCCATTCAGTTCAAGCAGCACAGTGCAAACCAACCCTTCAATTCAGTTCAAGCAGCACAGTGCAAACCAACCCTTCCATTCAGTTCAAGCAGCACAGTGCAGACCAACCATTCAATTCAGTTCAAGCAGCACAATGCAGACCAACCGTTCAAAACATGCACAGTGCAGACTCACAGTTCAGTTTACTCACGGCGTAGACTCACAGTTCTGGACTCAACTCTCACGGTCTTCTGGGGCGACTGACTCACATCCAGCCTCCGGGGCTTTATGCTCCTGGCCCCCCGGAGGCTGGCCTTCATCATGGTGACTGACAGGCGAGAAGACCAATCTGCTGATCTCACGATTTTTTAAACATTCATAACTTTTTTATTATTTAATCGAACAGAAAAAACCTTGGGGCAGTTGAAGGAGAGGAGGATGGTGAGTAAGATGGTGAAAAATCATAGTGATATAGGGAAGCGTTTTTTCTAAAATGCATTTACAACGTAGACAGGAAGTGGTCAAGATCAGACTTTTAGTAATAGTATAGATGTTTTTTAGCTTTTTGTTCTTGGAGAACAACAGTGTCATTAGTCTTTTATCCCTGGGTAGCATCCTTGTAAATTTTCCCTTATATTATTTCTACTATGGGTCCTTGATCTTATATTATTTCTATCTCAACAAGACTTTGAAACTTTTCCTGAAATGTGGCATGTCCAGAATTCACCATAAAATTCCAGCTGGTGCTGTCATTTAGCTTCATTAATATCTAATTTTAGCCCCCATGTTTTTGCACTTGATTCCATTGTTTTGTTTGTACCTTTTAGAGTGCCTTCTCTAAAAGACTAGCTCACCCATACCCTAGATCTCACTATTCCTGCAATTTGTTCAAAATTTGGTCTATATGGAGCAGGTTCATTCTTTCTATGAAAATTAATGACTTCACAATTTGTGATTGAGAGGTTCAGTAGGCTAGGATTCTGTTCCTTGGAGCACAGGAGTTTGAGGGGTGATCTTAGACATGTATAGGATCATGAGAAAATAGATCAGGCAGATGCACAGTCTCTAGCCCAGAGTAGGGGAGGGTAAAAGATTTAATAGGAACCTGAGGGGTAACTTTTTTCACACAAAGAGTGATGGGTGTATGGAATGAGCTGCTAGAGGAGGCAGTTGAGGCAGACAATTAGACAGGTACATGGACAGGACAGGTTTGTAGTGATATAGGCCAAATGCAAGGCAGGAAGGACTAGTGTAGCTGGGACATAGTGCCCAAAGGGCCTGTTTCCATGCACTGTGACTGTGACTCTCTATGACTCTAAATGTCTGTGTCTGCAATTCATTACTGTCGATTCCTCTGGAAGTCAGGTATCACTCTCCTCACTACTTTCTACAATTTCCAAATTTCATGTCTTCTGCAACTTTTGAAATATGCCAAACCAATGAAGCATTTTTAAATCTTGTTAAAAGAGGCAATATTGTCAACACATGTCCTGGAGGACAACAGTGCACATTTTCCACAAATCTGGAAAGTGCACATTCATTAAAGAGGATGTTGTCAATGTCAGAACAATTGAGGAAATAGTAACTTTTGTATGGGATAAAAACTATATAAAAGAGGTACTTAAAACAGTGCTTGTTTCCGAAATACGAAATTACCGATTCAGAATGCATCTTTCCTGCCTGTCCTTTTACCATATTTATATTAACACAGCCACTGATTCATTAATCTCCAAGGGTTCAAAATATATAACCGACCTATTAATTGGGTCTATATCAAAGGTCATTCGAATATTCTCTCTCACGCGCACACACACATGCACACACACACGCATGCGCACACACACACCTACATTATCCACTTTAGCCATCACCTAGTACTTTGTTAAAGAACTCACTAAAGTTGTTTTTAATACATACTGGTGATGTGCCTAAATGAACCCACATTTTAATTTAATTCCGCATGATGGTATCTTTCTATTTCCGCCTACTAACAATGATTCAGGTTTGTGCTTTGATGCAGGGTTACTAGATTTTTTTGGCCTTTATGCTTCAGGCGTGATTAACATGCTGACTAATACTATAGCCTCATTCTCTCAGTGGCATGATGAAACCCCTCATTGTTATTTCGCTGCCTTCACCGTGACTCAGTGTTAAATCTTTACTTCATTGATATTACTAAAGCTTATTAGGACAACACCAAATCACCAGCTTCCTCAGACAATAGTGATTTCTTCTGAAATTGCTAATTGTAACAATATTGAGAGAGAATAAAAGTAGTTTCTGTCTGAAGACTTCATCATGTCACAGAGCAGGTGAGAGGTAGAGTATTAGACAGCATGTTCATCACACAAAGGGTGGTGGGTGTATGGAACGAGCTGCCTGAGGAGGTATTTAAAGCTGGACTATCTCAACATTTAAGAAACAGTTAGACAGGTGTATGGATAGTCCAGGTTTGGAGGGATATTGACCAGACGCAGGCTGGTGGGATTAGTGTAGCTGGGACATGTTGGCTGGTGTGCGCAAGTTGGGCCGAAGGGCCTGTTTCCACGCTATATCGCTCTATGACTGACACTGAGCCAGGTTTGTTTAAATATTTGTCCACAATGCCACTAACTCCAGTGGTGATGGTCTCATTATTTGCTAATTTTAATGTTATTCAAATACTATTAGCTCAAAGAAATCTGAGTATTGCATATTATAGTTGGAAATGGAAATTTGACATCATTTCCATGTCATGTATAATGACTTTCTAATATTAAATGGTATAATAATGGCCGCTGTAGAGAATAGTTTTAGAATATTCCCATTGTTAATAATTAATATTTTATGATGTTATTTCTGTTAAATATTCAAATTCAGCAAAAGGTGTATGTGAAAATGTAACAGGAGAAATCAATTTAAACTGGATTTTTGTAATCCTCCACTTTCTCTAGCTCCATAGGACTTATTTTCTTATGTATCTAGCTGAGCATGTGTAACCATACACCTGGCTGAGCCTTCTATTGCCTGATCTAACTACCACATAATGTCATATGACATAGGAGAAGAATTAGGTAATTTGGCTCATCAGGTCAGCTCTGCCATTCAATCATGGCTGATCTATTTTTCACTCTCAACCCTATTCCCCTGCCATCTCGCCGTAACTATTAACATCCTTACTAATCAAGGACCTATCAAACTCCACTATAAAATACCAAATTACTTGGCCACCACAGCTATCTGTGGCAGTGAATTCCACAGATTCATCCGCCATCTGGCTAAAGGAAAATCTTCCTCCTCTCCTTTCTAATGTTACATCCTTTTATTCTGAGGCTGTGTCCTGTGGTTCTAGACTCTCCCACTAGTGGAAACATTATCTCCACATCCACTCCACATCTACTCAGTCCATGCCTTTCATTATTAGGTAAGTTTTGATATGATCCCCCCTCAACCATCTAAACCCCAGCGAGTAGTGGTCCAGAACCATCAAAAGTAGATTATACATTAACCCAATCATCCCTGGGATCATTCTCGTAAACCTCTTCTGGACCCTCTCCAAAGCCAACATATCCCTCCTCAGTTATTGCGCCCAAAACTGCTCATTCCAAATATTCCAAATGCAGTCTGACCATTGTCCTACAAAGCCTCAGCATTACATCCCTGCCACTGAGCCTTACTCTTCCAGGCTGAAACTGCTTACCAGCCCAGGATAATGTTGGAAGCCAAAAATAAAACCTAGCCACCTTTTTCCGTATACATTTATTTCCATAGACCCGGGATTCACCTTCAATAATAATAATGACAAGAAATATGCAGATATTTGTTTCCCTGCTTCTCTCCTGTCACTTTCCTCTCCAATCCAAATCTCCCCAGGACCATAACACCAGGCCTGAACTGCCAATTTTCTCTGATGCTTCTTCCATCTCCTCCTATGGTTTGTTTCTCATCGTGACTAGAGCATCTCAGATAACGGCCTCTCATGCATCCCCACCCAAGCACTTCCAGAGATTAAACCTTCAACTTTATTTCAGAGGCACAGTGTAGAAATAGGCCCCTTTGGCCCACCGTACCTGTGTCGACTAACGATCCCCTCGGATCAAACTCGGATCAAAAGTCAAGTGTTCTCTTCCTCAACTACTTTCCACCAATCTTTGATGTCCTATAAAACATCCTGACCCCAATTCTGCTTTCCACCAATGACCATATCTCAACTCCTTCTGCTGTTGAAATCTATTTATTTGTCATGGCAAGATCTATTATATATCAAATTCCCATCAATGATGCCTCCGTTCTTATTGACATAGTATTTCCTGAACTACAGCATCTCACTTGATGCTTGTGTTTAAATCCTTCTGTGTCCTCACTGCTTCCGCCATTAACCTCTGCCCCCTCTATAGACCAGTTAGCCTGACATCAGTGGTTATAGACCAGGTAGGCTGACATCCGTGGTGGGAAAGATGCTGGAGTCAATCATAAAAGATGAAATAGCGGCACATTTGGATAGCAGTAACAGGATCGGTCCGAGAAATCATGGATTTACAAAGGGGAAATCATGCTTAACTAATCTTCTGGAAATTTTTGAGGATGTAGCTAGGAAAATGGTCAAGGGAGAGCCAGTGAATGTAGTGTACCTGGACTCCAGAAAGCATTTCATAAGGTCCCACATAGGAGATTAGTGGGCAAAATTAGGGCACATGGTATTGGGGGTAGAGTGCTGACATGGATAGAAAATTGAGTAGGGATTATCGGGTCCCTTTCAGAATGGCAGGCAGTGACTAGTGGGGTACCACAAGGCTCGGTGCTGGGACCGCAGCTATTAATGATTTAGATAAAGGGATTCAAAGTAACATTTGCCGATGACACAATGCTGGGTGGCAGTGTGAACTGTGAGGAGGATGCTGTGAGAATGCAGGGTGACTTGGACAGGTTGGGTGTGTGGGCAGATGCATACAGATGCAGTTTAATGTGGGAAAATGTGCGATTATCCACTTTGGTAGCAAAAACAGGAAGGCAGATTATTATATAAATTGTGTCAAGTTGGGAAAAGGGGAACTACAATGGGATCTGGGGGTCCTTCTTCATCAGTTAATGAAAGTAAGCATGCAGGTACAGCTGGCAGTGAAGAAAACAAATGGCATGTTGGCCTTCATAACAAGAAGAGTTGAGTATAGGAGCAAAGAGGTCCTTCTGCAGTTGTACAGGGCCGTGGTGAGACCACACCTGGAGTATTTATGTGCAGTTTTGGTCTCCAAATTTGAGGAAGGACATTCTTGTTATTGAGGGAGTGCAGCGTAGGTTCACAAGGTTAATTCCCGGGATGGCGGGACTGTCATATGCTGAGAGAATGGAGCGGCTGGGCTTGTATACTCTGGAATTCAGAAGGATGAGAGGCGATTCTCTGCCTCAGAAGGCAGTGGAGGCCGGTTCTCTGGATACTTTCAAGAGAGAGCTAGATGGGGCACTTAAAGATAGTGGAGTCAGGGGATATGGGGAGAAGGCAGGAATGGGGTACTGATTGCGGATGATCAGCCATGATCACATTGAATGGCGGCGCTGGCTCGAAGGGCCGAATGGCCTACTCCTGCACCTATTGTCTATTGTCTCACCCTGTCCAACTCACTCCCAAACTCTTGTGTGACTCCAGCAATTCATTCACTACTCTCTTGTTGCCATGTGATAAACAGATTGAGCAGCAATCAACTTGAGAATCCCTTCCCAGACCGTTTTTTATCCATCGTCTTACCTCCTTTAAGGTTCCACTTTAGAACAATGGATTTAGTTTAGTTTAGTTTAGAGATACATGATGGAAACAGGCCCTTCAGCCAACCAAGTCCACGCCGCCCAGTGATCCCTGTACACTATCCTACACACTAGGGACAATTTATAATTTTTATTGAAGCCAAATTAACCTTCAAACCCGCACGTCTTTGGAGTGTGGGAGGAAACCGGAGAACCCAGGGAAAACCCACAAGGTCACAGGGAGAACATACAATCTCCATACAGGCAGCACCCTTAGTCAGGTTCGAACCTAGGTCTTTGGCATTGTGAGGCAGCAACTATACTATTGTGCCATCTCCAAATTAGGTCTGTTCTAATGACCTCAAATCAAAATTCTCTTGGTGGTTTTGTGAAACATTTTGGAATATCTTTCTACAATAAATCTATTATGCATTTGTTAATAGATACAGATTTTTTGAGAAACTTATTAATTTTTTTCCAATTAGCTTTGATATATGTCAATGTAAAAAAAAATCTAGAATGTTGGATCAGCACATTTTTGGTACATTAATTATTTCAGGACGAAAGACATTGAAAATAAATGTGACATTTTGTCATTAGCCTTCCCTTAAATGCAGTGCTGTATTTGATGTTTATACTCTAATTGATACTTGAATAATGAATAATTTTGGATAATTGCCTGTGATCAGATCCAGAGCTAAAAACTAAGATCACTGTTGTCCAATTTCCCAAATAATTATTTGATCATTTTTACTGTGGTTGAGATTATTAAATATGATTAATAATCAATAATTACCTAAGTAACAGCCTGCCTGCCTCAGGCTTTAATTTTTAACACTAAGTTGGCTGTAACTCTACTTAGCATTAAGCAATAAGGCTGTGGAAAGTGATGAAAAGGAAATATTTAATGAGGCTCTAATTTGAATATGTAACTGGATCAAAATCTCTCATTTGTGCATCAGTTTGCACTCACTGTGTTACATTTAATCTGAATCCATAGGGTTACTGTCTTTAATCTACATTTTGTGGTGTATTTGCACCTCCTGAGTTTCATCATCTCCAAGAGGTTGCTGACCCCTTTAAGTTGCATGCAGAACATCCAATGCTAATGTTTCAGATTATAAATTTTTTGTGTGGCGAGGTTTCTGTCCGTAAAAACAATTAAAAAAAAATCTGATCATTCATAAAAGCGTGAATGAACTAAATTACACAGAATTACAAAATCTTTAATTTTCTATGATATCAAAGACACTTAACGTTTCTGGTAACGGACTAAGAAAGTGGTGGCAAGCTTTTTTTAACTTGGACAGTGAAAGATTTAAAATCATTCTGTGTTTTATGTTTTTAAATTTCACGCAGTCTACTCTAATACTAATATACTTCCTGAGAATCACTTGAAAGCTTATCCTAAGGTACAAGGATCATTTATAAAAAAACAAATGGAAGATACTTGACCCATTGACCTGTGCTAGGCTTGCTCTTTAAAAACACATTGGTGCTCATTCCAGTTCTCAGTTCTTTCAGGTATGATTTATACTTGGAAGCACCCCTGTCTGATTGCAAATGGGTAACATGGAATGAATGCATTTCCTTCTGAGTGTTTCAATTGATTGGCTCTCAAATAGTATGCATGCCTTGTTTAATATTTATGAATAGTGATACCATTATTTTTAATTATTAAACCCAACTGATTACTTATTTCAATAATAGTGCACACAAGACCGTGACTTACGTCAAAGGGAAGAAGATGTATACAGAGTACCTGGGCTAATAGTATACTGGATGATATTATTCTTAAATTCCCTTCAGCAAGAAGTTTGTTATAAACTTTATTCCGTGGACTCATTTTACTTGTATTTTCTCCCACTCTCACACAAATATAAACCTGGTTGAGTGATGTATCTGATTATATTTCTTCTAAGCCAGGCTTGTATGCTGTCATGGAAAGAAAATACAATGATATCTGTTGCTTTCATTCCAATACTAACCATTTTCTTCATCGAACTAACATGAGGTTTTACCACACCTCAAAATACTGCACGTTTTCTGATTGCACTCTTATTGCTGTTAGATGGGAAAAGTATTGATTGCCTTTATTTAAATGAGGAAATATACAAAGTAAAATAAGATGGTAGACAAAAATGCTGGAGAAACTCAGCGGGTGAGGCAGCATGTATGGAGCGAAGGAAATAGGCAAAGTTTCGGGTCGAGACCCTTCTTCAGACTGATGTCAATAAGATGGCACCAGTGGTGCAGCTGATGAGTTACTAGAGACCCGAATTAATCCTGCCCTTACTTACTGTGAGTGTGGACTTTGCATATTCTCCCTTTGACCGCGGTGAGTTCCTCCTAGGGCTCCGGTTTCCTCTCACGTCTCAAAGCACTCACATCTCAAAGCAGTGAATCATCGTTCTCAAACATCATTGCAACTTTAGAGGGTAGTTAGTCACAGAAAGCATTCCTTAATTTCTCAAGAAAGAGTTATGGGCCTGTACCACCTAGATAATTTTTTAGGCGCCACATGTTCGCCGGTGGTCGCCGGGACTAGTCTCCTCAGACCAGTCTTTCTGGTCGCCGCTAAATTTTCAACATGTGGAAAAAATGTTGCCGACAGTGGGTTTGACGCCAATGAGCGTAGCTTGACTTCTCCTGATGTAGGTGCTGTTGTAGGATGACATAGGTTGTTGGCGGTTTTTCGGCGACCTGCTACGACTATGACAGTCACCGACAGTTGCCCATAAAATCGCCAAGTGGGACAGGCCCATTAGATTTAGCTCTTAGGGCTTAAGGAATTTAGAGGTATGGGGAAAAGCAGGAAAAGGGTATTGATTTCAGATGATCAGCCATGATCATATTGAATGGAGGTGCTGGCTCGAAGGGCCGAATGGCCTACTCCTGCACCTATTTTTCTATGTTTCTATGTTAAAAGGGTGACAGCATTGAACAAGCAATTATTCTCCTTAGGATGACATTGCTTTAAACATACATTACAGCTTCAACCTTTATGACAAGGTCTTGAATGTAGAGGGAGTCTCTCACATGCCATGAAAGAACTACATGCATGGAGCTCATTTAAATCCCATCCACAACTTTGGCTAAACAGTGCTCCCTATTTTGTTTCAATGTGCTGTTCCCAATTCTTGAATTTGATACAAGCCTTTTCAACACAATCCTAACAAGAAGATGATCTGCAGTATGGTTTGGGTTAGAATGATTCACTGTGTTTTAATTAATCTTGAAATTATCACTAAGCCTTTACCACTTCTTAATTAAGGTGGAGACCATTGTAACAACATTTTATTAAAGGCTGCACAACCTCCATTAGTGGTCCATTAATCTCCTTAGTCTTTGTGGAAGTAATCAGATCTACTCAAATGTTGCTTGACTTTCTCTTTTACTTTAGATTTACTGTTGCTGCTAGGATCTCGATCTCACAGTTCCAGCATGTTAATGTTTTTGTTATTTTGCCACCAAAGGGAATTCTGTCAATAGACAACCATGGTCTGATCACATTCATTCCGTCTTTTCTCCCCATCCTTACCCCTCTCTGAAACATTATATGTTTTCTTGTTCTCCGGTTCTGATGAAGTGCCACCGACTTGATACGACTTGACTCTGGTTTTCTCTCTATGGATGCTGCTTGACCTGCTGAATTTTTCCAGCATTAGTGTAGGTAGGCAAAACGGTCAGCATGGTTGTGATGGGCTGATAGGCCCACTTCTGTGCAGTACAACCCTGTAACTCTGTGAAACCTTTGGCTCCACAACATTTAATCCTTGTCAAAATGAACCCTCCCTCAAGACCTCATTTGGACCTCCAAATGACAGCTCTCTCACTCCATCAGTCACCCCTGAAACCTGGATTTAGCAACAGTAGAAACAAACTGCAGATGCTGGTTCATACTAAAGTTAGACACAAAGTGCTGGGGTAACCCAGGCATCCACTTGGCCAAAAGGCCCTTGCTACGCTACACCATGTCTAAGGAGCACCCATTTTACAGCACAAACTACTTTTCAGATCTTTGTGCTTTATGTCTTTTTAAACCTCCTTATAGTGACACCACACTATGCTATCATTCTATCAATCCCACTCTACTATAAGTGATTGAGATTGATTTTATGTACATAATTAAAGCATAATGAACCTCTTATATTATTATTATCATTATTATTATTATTATTATTATTATCTTAATCGCTTTCTTCTCGAGTTATTACCTTGCTCCTTCTAAGGGAAACAATCATAATCCTTACTTCCTCACTCTGTAAATTGACATGGTTCACTGTGTAAATTAACTTCATTGGTGCAACAAAATATATTTAGCTGTGAGTCATGCTCGCTTGTTCACCTCCAAGTCATTGCCTGAAGCACTGTTGTCAATAAATATCGTGCACTGGTAGCAGAAGCACTTTTTACGACTTCCTGGCGAGACAGTGCACAATGCAGACAGATACAGTGGCTTGCAAAAGTACTCATACCCCTTGAATCTTTCCACATTTTGTCACGTTACAACCACAAACGTAAATGTATTTTATTGGGATTTTATGTGATAGACCAACACAAAGTGGTGCATAATTGTGAAGTGGAAGCAAAATGATACATGGTTTCCAAATTTTATTACAAATGAAAAACTGGAAAGTGTGGCGTGCAAAAGTATTCAGCCCCCCTGAGTCAATACTTTGTAGAACCACCTTTCGCTGCAATTACAGCTGCAAGTCTTTTGGGGTATGTCTCTACCAGCTTTGCACATCTAGAGACTGAAATATTTGCCCATTCTTCTTTGCAAAATATCTCAAGCTCAGTCAGATTGGATGGAGAGCGTCTGTGAACAGCAATTTTCAAGTCTTGCCTGAGATTCTCAATTGGATTTAGATCTGGACTTTGACTGGGCCATTCTAACACATGAATATGCTTTGATCTAAACCATTCCATTTTAGCTCTGGCTGTATGTTTAGGGTCATTGTCCTGCTGGAAGGTGAACCTCCACCCCAGTCTGAAGTCTTTTGCAGACTCTAACAGGTTTTCTACCAAGATTGCCCTGTATTTGGCTCCATCCATCTTCCCATCAACTCTGACCAGCTTCCCTGTCCCTGCTGAAGAAAAGCATCCCCACAGCATGATGCTGCCACCACCATGTTTCACAGTGGGGATGGTGTGTTCAGGGTGATGTGCAGTGTTAGTTTTCCGCCACACATAGTGTTTTGCATTTAGGCAAAACACTATGCTCTGGTCTGATGCTCTGGTCTCATCAGACCAGAGCATCTTCCTCCACATGTTTGCTGTGTCCCCCACATGGCTTGTGGCAAACTGCAAACGGGACTTCTTACGGCTTTGTTTCAACAATGGCTTCTTCTTGCCACTCTTCCATAAAGGCCCGATTTGTGGAGTGCACGACTAATAGTTGCCCTGTGGACAGATTCTCCCACCTGAGCTGTGGATCTCTGCAGCTCCTCCAGAGTTACCATGGCCTCTTGGCTGCTTCTCTGATCAATGCTCTCCTTGCCCGGCCTGTCAGTTTAGGTGGACGGCCATGTCTTGGTAGGTTTGCAGTTGTGCCATATTCTTTCCATTTTCAGATGATGGATTGAACAGTGCGCCGTGAGATGTTCAAAGCTTGAGATATATTTTTATAACCTAACCCTGCTTTAAACTTCTCCACAACTTTATCCCTGACCTGTCTGGTGTGTTCCTTGGGTTTCATGATGCTGTTTGTTCACTAATGTTCTCTAACAAACCTCTGAGGCCTTCACAGAACAGCTGTATTTATACTGAGATTAGATTACACACAAGTGGACTCTATTTACTAATTAAGTGACTTCTGAAGGCAATTGGTTGCACTGGATTTTATTTAGGGGTATCAGAGTAAAGGGGGCTGAATACTTTTGCACGTCACACTTTTCAGTTTTTTATTTGTAAAAAAATTTGAAAACCATGTATCATTTTCCTTCCACTTCACAATTATGCGCCACTTTGTGTTGGTCTATCACATAAAATCCCAATAAAATACATTTACGTTTGTGGTTGTAACGTGACAAAATGTGGAAAAGTTCAAGGGGTATGAATACTTTTGCAAGCCACTGTATGTTTCTTGATGGAGTGTAGTAATGTGGCAGCAATTTAGTGCAGAATAAGGTCCCCCAAACATAAATACCAGGACACCAGAGAGAGTTCAAAGTAGTGTCAATGATAATTGAGTTTAGTTTAGTTTATTGTCATGTTTACCAAGGTCCAGTGAAAAGCTTTTTGTTGCATGCTAACCAGTCAGTGGAAAGACATTACATGATTACAATCAAGCCATCCATGGTGTACAGGTACACAGTAAGGGAATATAGTGAATAACGGACATTTTACATCCATATGAGAGAGTTCACTGCGCCTCAGTTTAACATTATTCCCTTATCATGTAGCTAAGCACTGTAAATGGCTCAATTGTAATAATGTATTGTCTTTCCCACTCACTGGATAGCACACAACAAAAGCTTTTCACTGTATCTCGCTACACGTGACAATAAACTAAACTGTTAACTGAAAGTGCACCATTACCTCCGTGTTGCACTGGAGTGTCGCTGCAGATTTTGTTTGCTTGTGCAGAGTCAAAATTCAGCACAAGTTGACCAGATTTGGAGCTATGTGTTCTAATACCCCATGAGGCACGACTGATACGGCAATAATCTCTGGGGCCTTTGATGGAAAGCCTGGGATGTTATCAATGAGGGGATACTGCATAATGACTACTTTGAGAATATTACCCTGCAATTGTTTCTGTTACAGCCAGAAGCTGAGTCTCTTTGACCGAGTTCGCATTTCTGGACCTAGAGGTGCCAATGTAAAGAGCAAGCAA
This sequence comes from Okamejei kenojei, assembly GCA_035221665.1. Lineage (NCBI taxonomy): Eukaryota > Metazoa > Chordata > Chondrichthyes > Rajiformes > Rajidae > Okamejei > Okamejei kenojei. The sequence continues at coordinate 46,578,820 of CM069134.1, read as the reverse complement.
TGTACACCACTGCACACTGAGGGAGTAGAAGATAGTCCTTCAAAAGACCAAAAGAGTTTAGGTTTCAGTGACCTTCGAGCTGCAGTTCGCATTAAAGCTTTCGGATTCAGACAAAGCTCAGAAGGTACCACAAAGTTATTTTATTTATTTTCTAATATCCCTGATATTCCTTGTTAGCAGATAGAAATAGGAAGTTCTGCGGCACAACTGGTAGAGTTATTTCCTCACAGTGCTAGATATCTAGGTTCCATCCTGACATTGTGTGCTGTCTGTGTTGATAGACTATGTTTTCCCTGTGATCACGTCCCCAAAGACATGTGGATGCGCAGCTAAAATAGCCTCTGTAAATTGCTCCCAGTGTGTAGGAAGTGGGATAATATAGAACTAATATGAACAGATGATCAATGGTTGGAGTGGACATATTGGGCCAAGGAGCCTGCTTCCATGCTGTATCTTTCAATCAATTAATCAAAACCTGAATCTGTATTATTCCATATTTTATCAGTGGGCTTCACAGTCAAAGAGCCGGTGATTTCTTCTTCGTAGAAGTACATCTGCATTAAGATACTGAACCTAAACATTTGCTTTCATGTTAATTGATTGAAGGTGCGTGTGATGACCAAGACTGCAAGAGAACTCCACACACTTTCCAAGTCGAAAAAGGGGTTTGGTTTGTTTCGGAGATACAGTTCGGAAACAAGCCCTTCGGCACACCGAGTCCGCACCAACCATGATCACCTGCACACTAACACTATCTTACACACACTAGGGACAATTTACAATTTTACCAAATCCAATTAACCTACAAATCTGCACATCTTTGGAGTGTGGGAGGAAACTGAAGATCTCAGAGAAAACCCACGCAGGTCACGGGGAGAACGTACAAACTCCATATAGACAGCACCATATACACAGTGGTAGTCGGAATCGAACCCAGTTCTCCAGCGCTGTAAGCTCTGTCAGGCAGCAACGCTACCACTGCACCACTGTGCCGCCGTCTTTGATAAAACATATTGGATTCCCATTGGATTTGAAGTAGATTGTCAGCCTACCTCCTTTTATTACACTAAATCTAGGCTCTTTTGTGAGTACACACTCATTGTGTTCAGGTATGTTTATATCCCTATGGTTTTAGACATTAAATCCATATTCAATGGGAACATTAAAGTTCCTGACCATGCCTCAGTTGCTCAAAACCTTAAATATAATAAGGAGTGATATTGGTGCTATTTTTTATCTCTTTGTTGCTTTCAAGCTCATATTAATGGTTTCAGGCTGTTGAATGAATGGACATTGGAAGTAGATCTTTTATATAATTTTTTTTTTCCTGGAATACCAAAAGTATCAGGCCTATGACATACTGTGTAGACTGCAGTAGGTCTTCTTCAATGAATACACTCTCATAGATAATAGAGCCATTTTCATTAACTTGCAGATGCCGCTGAGGTGGAACAAGAACCTGAGGACAAGGCTTACCAAGCCGATCTCATGAATGACTTGATCCCGACACTGAAAACTGTTATCAGAGCTGCAAGGTAGGATTTATTAAAAATGGAAAAATATGTTTTGTATGGTGCCTTTTTTAAATGCTAAGAATTGTGATATGAAATGTGCAAAGCAAGTTTTGTAAAAATTTAAAGTGAACTTTATATTGCTTGATACTTAAACTGCAGAGCCCAGTCAATATATAAGTTCTTAAGTGATAGGAGCAGAAGTAGGCTATTTGATCCATCAAGTCTACTCCATCATTCTATGATGGCTAATCTATCTTCCCCTCTCAACCCCATTCTCCTGCCTTCTCCCGATAACCCCTGACACCCGTACTAATCAAGAATATATCTATCTCTGCCTTACAAAAAATGATACGATACAATCGAACTTTATTTATCTCAGTTGGGAAATTAAAAACACAAAATACATGAAACATGAATTAAAGTAACGAGTGGAAAGGATTGGGGATGTGCAAAGATTTGGAGGGGAGGGGGGGGGAGGGAAGTGACTCAGACGCAGCCTACCCCACGACAGAAGGGGGAGGAGTTGTATAGTTTGATAGCCACAGAGACGACCTGTGGTGTTCTGTCCTGCATCTCGGTGGAACCAGTCTGTTGCTGAAGGTACTCCACATGTATTCATTGACTTGGCCTTCACAACCTACTGTGGCAATGAATTCCACAGATTTACCACCCTCTGACTAAAGAAATTCCTCCTCATCTCTTTCCTAAAGGAACATCCTTTTATTCTGAAGAAACACCAATAAAGCAATGTTTATACACACAACTTCTCTGGCATCACTATCTTCTTTTACAGGGAATAAAATGTTGTTAGAAAGCAAACATATGCCTGCAAATCAAACGACATGGCTCCATCCAAAGAGCTAACATATGTAAGATGCTTGTGAAAGGAATGGGCAGCCATTTCCTTCAGTTAAATATCAGCAAGGCGGAAGTCATCATCTCTAGTCCATGCCATGAAGTTTGTACTCAACCCCCTTTCCAGCCCACTATCTCCAGTTGAAGTCTTCACAGTCTTGGTGGCTTATATGACCAAGAGATGAACCTGTGGGCCTGTTTGCTCTCCATCTTCCAGATGACTGCTCCCATGTTGCTGAAACAGCCATACCTCCTGTTCTGTATGTGATTATTTTAATCTTTATCTCACCTGCCTCCCCCAGCCATTAACATTTAGCTTCTTAAACATTCTGCTTATCTATATTGCAACATGCACTCCATTTTGCTTTACCCATAGATTCTGCTTTCTGAGTACTGGAGTTAGACGTATCCTGTTTATATTCTCATCCTTGTAATCTCCCATCTCCCTGTCGCTATAAACTTGTCTTAACCCACAACCCATTTCACCCTCTGCATTCCTTGGATTGTTAGCCATGTCGTTTAATTGCAGGCATGTTTGTTTGCCTTTTAGCAACATTTTATTCCCAGTTATAGAAGATAGTGAAGCCAGAGAAGTTTTGTGCTTCATTGGTGTTTCCTCAGAATAAAAGGATGTTCCTTTAGGAAAGAGATGAGGAGGAATTTCTTTAGTCAGAGTGTGGTGAATCGGTAGAATTCATTGCCACAGTAAGTTGTGGAGGCCAAGCCAATGGATATTTTTAAGGCAGAGATAGATAGATAGATAAGAATCTCCACCATTTGCTCCACCATTCCTATTCAGACAGAGGGCATAGAACAGTATAGCACAGAAATAGTCATGGTAATCCTAGAGATGTTGAGCTGAGCAATTCGTTAAGGAACCCCATAACATAACACTGTCTCCAGTGGATCTTGTTCAGCATGGGAGAGGTAGTAATTGACCACATCCTAACCACAAATAATAAAAGTCCTGATTATTATCCGTAACACCATCCCAACAGAATACAAAGGCTCCACTAAGTGATCAGCTTTCGTTAAACTTCTGTTATTTTGGTCAAAAAGAATTGTATCCAATGTGGTTTGAAATTCAGTCATTGAGGTGAATTTTATGTTCCCACACTCAGCAAGTGGTGATGCTTAGAAGACTCACAGTAGAGAGAACTGTTGCCTCTGTGTTTCAAGCTTGAAATCCACACTGGGAATATAGAATTGCATGTTTTCTCCTTCTCATACACATTGAGACGCCAGGGTGAACATCCAGGACCCTAGTTGCAAGATGCCATCATAATTGAAAGAAAAGGGTTCAGAAATGGCACAGAGTAGCAGAATTTATATCTTGCAACCTTGGGGCTTTATGGTTTTGAGGCAAGAATTAGTTTACAGTGAGGGATAATGCTACCTCTTTAACTTTCCAAACCTTTGAAGTGTAATTGTGACTCAAAGCTGGCTCTCAAAACATGGCAGCTCTGTGAATCCTTGTGCATGAAGGATTAAAGTGCACGATCTATTCACTTGTGAATTTCAACTGATACACTAAGCACACAATACCACTCAGCTTTCATATTGCATTACTGATAAAATAAGGACAAAGCCAAAATCACAAAAGCAGATGTTAATTTACTTTCAAAGTTTCTGAAACACAATATATTTTGAACAGAGCAACTGTTATGTTGAAAAAGAAAATCACATCACTTTTTGATTAATATGTCTTGAATTACATAGTGAAGTTGAACCAAACAAGCGTATAATTGTGTTGAATCATTTCATGGGTAAAATCTGACTCCAACAGCTCTCCTTCGTCTGGCATGAGTATGAGAACAGAAGAATTCCCTCCACAATTTAGAAAGAGCATTAATTATACTGCCAAAGTTGAAGTAGCTGAATTCATTGTGTTTCGTATTAACTTCAGATTAAAGCCCAAACATTGTAACAATTAAGATGAAATCAGTACATTAATTACAGGAAGGAGGATGCTTGGGAAGTTATTTTTTGAGAGATTTTGATTAAGAGCCACAACCTAAAATATACAACACCCTTAACTTAGAAGAGGATAAAAGATCAGATTTATCAAATTAGCAATTAAACACTCTCGGGCCTGGGATTTTGAGAAGGAATAGTGTAAGAGTTCCAATGTTTAAGATTCGAGAGCAGAGGATATGGTGAGTTTTGATTTAAACACAGTAAAGGGAGTAGGATCTGAGGACATCTCCTCAGAATGAAAGGACGTACTTTTAGAAAGGAGAGGAGGAGGAATTTCTTTAGTCAGAGGGCCGTGAATTCGTTTTGCCTCAGAAGGCTGTGGAGGCCAAGTCATTGGATATTTTTAAGGTAGTGAATGGCAGATTCTTGATTAGTATGGGTGTCAGGGGTTATGGGGAGAAGGCAGGAGAATAGGGTTAAGAGGGAAATATAGTTCAGCCATGATTGAATGGCAGACTTGATGGGCCGAATGACGTAATTCTGCTCCTACAACTTATGAAGGGAGAGAATATAAAACTGTGATAGTGAAGATTAGGGGAGATGAAAGGAGATTTAGAAGAACAACCATTAGAGTAATGCTAAAATAAAAGGAGGGTGGAATGCCCAGAAGAGTAAAGTTAGAGCAGTCTGTTAGATTTAGTGATTGCCAGCTAACACTTTCTATTATATATTTTACTATCACTAACTGTTAGTGTTTAAATGGCAAAATGTGTTTTATGTTTGCAAGGTCTGTTAAATTCTGGATTATTATGCTTGATTAAATGACAATAGAGATGCTGGTAGACAAAAATGCTAGAGAAACTCAGCAGGTGAGGCAGCATCTATGGAGCGAAGGAATAGGTGATGTTTCGGGTTGAGACCCTTCTTCAGACCCTCCTTCAGAGATGCTGAGTAAGATTAATGCTGCCACTTTCACAGCAGCATGGAACTGCACATTCTAATTTACAAAATGAATGCTAGAAAATGAATGATTTAAAATTTATTGGGGGACCTATGCAGAATATCCCCTCAAAAATATGTTTCTGACTTAAATGGCAGCAGGAAGCATTTTACAATTTTATAGTTGGTACTCCAATCCTTAAAAGAGGAATTTTAAAAAACATATTTATCTCTGCAGTATACTGAAGTTTTTCCTCAACAAGAAAAAATTCAAGGAGACTTTACGACCTTATGATGTGAAGGATGTTATTGAGCAATACTCAGCAGGCCATCTGGATATGCTTTCAAGGATAAAATATCTACAGTCCAGGTAATTGATGAGGAACAAAATATAAAATTGAGAAATGGTGGATCTTTAAATGTCATAAAAACACTGGAGAAACCAGATGTATCATCCATTCCTACAACATGGTTTATGTGCTGATGTTCTGTACATAATCTAACGTGAGGAATTTCTGTGAATCCAATTTTCCCACATTCACCTCTTTTTCTGCAACCTTGCTTAATCTGGATGAGGTAAACATCATTTTTCTTTCATGAATCAAACTTTGTTTTCTCCCCCGAATGTCCTTTTACCATTTCCAGGCAGAGTATATCTACTTAGTTTAGTTTAGTGATACAGCGCGAAACAGACCCTTCAGACCACCAAGCCCGCTCTGACCAACGACCACTAGCACTACCCTACACGAACGAGGGCCAATTTACAATTTTTAAGGAAGCCAATTAACCTACAAACCTGCACGTCTTTGGAGTGAGGGAGGAAAGTGGAGCACCCGGGGAAAACCCATGCGGTCACAGGGAGAAAGTACAAACTCTGTTTAGAAAGCACCCATAGTCAGGATCGAAGCCGGGTCTCTGGCATTGTGATGCAACAACTCTCCCGCTGCGCCACCATGCCACCCACCTACTATTGTGTCGGATTAGTTGCTCGATGGTTCCTCATTTTCCCTGTCTCGCCTTTTTCTTTTGGGGGTTACTTGCTGCCATCCAATCGTTGAGAATACTTTTAGAATCTTTGGAAGTTTTAAAGATTGCGTTATTCTTGCGGTTTTTGTCTAAGTGTCTCCAAAGGAGCTATCAATTTTATGTTTGGACTCCCCGAGGTGGAAGACATAGCATTCTATGCAGGGAATACTATACACTGATTTGAGAAAAGTTCAAATAAACCATCTGGAAAGTGTTTGAAGTTCTGTGTGGTGAGAAGGGAGCTGGTAAAAAAGCAGTTTCAATAGTCACTCATCAACTAAAAGATTAACTCAGTTTACCTCGCCACAGATGCCGCCTGACCTGCTCATCATTTCATGTATTGATTTCAGAATTTCAGCACCTGCTATATTTTTCTGGAGGCAAATTAAAACTTGTAGAAGATTGCAAAGGAGCGTAAGGTGGGGAGGGCAGAAGATATGAGAGATGACTGATGAACTAATTAAGATGTTGTGATGTATAGAATTATTTTGGAATGCTGAAAGTTAAGGGTGGGGGAAATGTGTGTGGAAGGTGGATATACTGTGAGTGATGTTGTGGTTGTGATAGGGATTAGGAAGAGCGCAAGTAGAAGTCAGAGAGTCAGAGAGTCTTACAGCGTGGAAACAGGCTCTTCAGCCCAACACGCCCACACCAGCCACATATCCCATCTACAATAGTCCCACCTTCCTGCACTTGGCCTGTGTCCCTCTAAAACTGTCCTATTCATGTACCTGTCTAAATGTTTCTTAAATGCCGCGATAGCACCTGCAAGTGTGGGAAGTGAAATGGATTCAGATTCAGATGAAAAATCATCAATCTGAAACAGTAACTCTGCTTCGCTCTCTACAGATGTTGCTTGACCTGCCGAGTATTTCCAGCATTTTCATTTTCTTGAAGTAGGTGGGGCTATCTCATGGAAAACCCAAGGTAGACACAAAATGCTGGAGTAACTCAGCGGGACAGGCAGCATCTCTGGAGAGAAGGAATGGGTGACATTTCGGATTCGAGACCCTTCTTCAGATTCTGCTTCAGGCATGGAAAACCCATCTGTTTGGTTTTGGTTTGGGATCTTCTGATTGAGTTCTTTAACTTATTGCATTATTAGGACATTGAATGTGCAGAATTATTCTGCTCACAAAACCTAGTGTGGTAATTGTGTATCATTGCTTTTTCTTTGCAGAATTGATATGATTCTAGCACCTGCAAATCCTTCAACTCCAAAGCAGAAAAAAACAAGCCTGAAAGGTTTTATGTATCCTTTACAACAGTCACCCAAGTAAGGAATTTATAGGTTAATTATATATTTATGCATTTGCTCAATGTAATAACTCAAGACAACCCATTCACCATTAATTACGTAGATTGTATTGCCCTAATAGGATAGAGTTTGAATCAGCAATACGATTGTGGCCTTTTCTACAGGCCCTCATTGCAAATGTGTATTATACATTTTAGTATCAGATTATCATGAAGAAATTGAAATTCATTAACATCTCCGCTTTGAGCTATGGGGATTGTGTTTATACTTTACTGAACTGTATGGAAAACAAATTATTTCACTGCACCTTTGTACATGGCATATCACAGTGATGCAGTGGCAGAGTTGGTGCCTTACGGTGCCAGAAACCCGGGTTCGATCCTGACCAGGGGGACTATCTGTGCAGAGCTTCTACGTTCTCGCTGTGGCCACATGGGTTTTCTCCGGGTGCTCCAGTTTCCTCCCACACTCCAAAGATGTACAGGTTTGTAGGTTAATTGGCTTCTGTAAAACTGTAAATTGTCCCTTGTGTGGAGGATAGTGTTAGTGTGCAAGGTGATCACTGGTGGCGGACTCGATGGGCTGAAGGGCCTGTTTCTGCACTGTATCTCCAACAGGTCAAGTAAAGTCTAAGGTGATGGGACAGTGGTGGTGGGGATGTGTTTGTAGATCAGCAGTAGCCTTCATTTGATTCAGTGAGGACCACATCTGGTTTTCCTGGCCCCTGATAAACACTTCTTAAGAAAGGAACCTGTGTTTTTTTTAGTCATGGACACATACAGGCCACCCGGACTCCTGGATAGTTGAGTGGGGAGCCCAATGTCCCCCTTGAAAGTGGACAATATTTTAATATTTTTAGATACCCTTAATTCAGGATTATCCCAGAACCCTTAACAGGGCTAAGTGGAGGCCAAGGCAGTGGATATTTTTAAGGCAGAGATAGATAGATTCTTGATTAGTACAGGTGTCAGAGGTTATGGGGAGAAGGCAGGAGAATGGGGTTAGGAGGGAGCGATAGATCAGCCATGATTGAATGGTGGAGTAGACTTGATGGGCCGAATGGCCTATTCCTTACGACCTTATGATTCTTATGCAGTAACCTATATCCAGTGTAAATGGGTTTGGCATCTTCAGTACATTCCTGGTATAGGAACATGCTGGAATATGCTAGAGAAGCCAAGGACCTTTAAACAGGCTAGATCTCCAAAATGGGCTGACAAAGTTTTGTAGAACATCTGTAACAAAGAAAATGACTGATGCCCTTCAGTTAACAGTTCAACAACAAATTCCAGAGCCTGAATAGTTAAAAAGAGGTCTTGTTAGAAAAATGGTCTGGTTATTCTTTATTAACACCAGGACGGTACAAGTATATAGACTCAGCATAATGAAGAAACAAAGAACTGCAAGTGCTGGTTTATACCAAAGATGGAGACAAAGTGCTAGATTAATTCAGCGGGTCAGGCAGCATCTCTGGAGAAAAAGAACGGATGACGTTTCGGGTCAGGTGGAAAGTCTGAAGAAGGTTCCTGACCTGAAATGTCACCCATCCTTTTTCTCCAGAGATGATGCCTGACCCGCTGAGTTACTCCAGCGCTTTGTGTCTATCTTCAGCATAATAAACCCTTAAATGGAAGAATGTACATGTTACTTTTTAATACATTAAGATTTATAACTATATCAAGGAATTACAGAAGGGACAAAGGAGGCAGAAAGGAATATGGTGAACTATTTAAAATATCACCGATTTATGAAGGAATATTATATTAGCATTTGTTTTATGGATCTTTGTTCATTCAAAATTGTTAATTTGTTCTGATTTTAATATTATCCATTAGAATTGATCCTGAGGCTGAAGACCAAAGTATGATGGGAAGATTTGTCAAGGTTGAAAGACAGGTAATGCTTCAATATATTGGTCTCTAAGCAAGGATAATGCAGATATGTTTTATTTTGAAGGTCACTGAGGTTCTCTCTTTCGGACTGAACGACTTTGCTGTGTGCTTTCACAGTTCAAACTAGGGAAACATAACTTTGCCTTCTCACTTGCCACAATCCAATCCATGCTGTTATCAGGTGACTGAACCATCCTCCCAACAACTAGAGAGCTGTCCCGAACTACCTCATCGGAGACCCTCGGACAATCTTTGATCGGAGTTTGCTGCCTTTACCTTGCACAAAGCATTATTCACGTTATTCCCTTTATCATGTATCTGTACACTGTGCATGGCTCGATAGTAATCATGTATTGTCTTTCTGCTGGCTGGTTAGCACGCAACAAAAGCTTTTCACTGTATCTCAGTACACGTGACAATAAACTAGACTCAACTCAACTCTTCCTGACTCAACACTGAGTTCAACAATGGCAGATAATTAGCATATTCAGCGTTTTAATTTCAGGTTTCCAGCAACTACAGTATTTTCCTTTGATAATGTAATATAATTTGGGTGGTGCAATGGTACAACTGGTAGAGCTGCTGTCTCACAGAGTCAGAGACCCAGGTTTGATCCGAGAACTCGGGTGCTGTCTGTGTGGAGTTTGTACATTCTCCCTGTGACAGCATGGGTTTCCTTCGGGTGCTCTGGTTTCCTCCCTAGTCACAAAGACGTGTAGGTTGAATGGCCTCTAAAAGATGCTGCGAGTGTGTAGGAAGTGGCTGAGGAAGTGAGATAGTATAGAACTAGTGTGAATGATAGTGTGATCGATGGCGTAGACTCGGTGGGTCAAAGGGTCAGTTTCCATGCTGGATCTCTAACACTAAACTAAAAGAAGTCCCACTTCTCCCATTTACACCTCCTCTAGACCAACCCCCAGCTGCTTCCACTTGCTCACAATGCTGTGCTGTCAAGCAGAATGTACCTTGGAGTTTCTCAGAGTTGCAGGTGGTCCTCCAGTTTAATTACACTAAGTATATAGAATAGTCCTAAGAATGTTCATAACTCTAAATATTCCTGTAAACTAGTTGTTAAAGTATCACAAGGTAAAGTATTCACTGAATTATGTTGCATATTTTAGAAAGATGCCTTTTCCAACTGAGGCCATTTGATCTGCATGCCAGCATCCTTGCGTTATATCACAGACAGTTTTATTGCTGAATTAGATTGAAGCAGTTGAGGGTCGTCTCACTGCGTTTACTCAGAGGGATACTGAGAAAATCAGTAGTTTTGGATTCGTTGATCATATGTCACATTAATGACAATTAATAACATTCATTTGTTCGGGGCCTGAGAAAAGATGAGCAGTTAAGGCTTTTTGTTACTTTGGTTTAGTTTAGTTTCGAGATACAATGTGGAAATAGGTTCTTCAGCCCACCGAGTCCACCCCGACCAACGACCACACGTTCACACAAGTTCTATGTTATTACACTTTCTCATCCTCTCCCTACATGCTAGGGACAATTTACAGAGGCCAATTAATATACACACCCACACGTTGGGGTTTGGGAGGAATCTGAGGGAGGCACCCGGAGGAAACCCACACGGTCACTGGGAATATGTGCAAACTCCACACAGACAATGCCCGAGGTCAGGATTAAACCCAGGTCCCTGGTGCTGTGAGGCATCAACTCTACCAGCTGCACTTAAAATACTATTATTTTCCCTTTTTGAAAATATCCTCAATGAAAATTGAAGTCCAGGATGAATTTTCAGAAGATCAAAAGATGTAAAGATATCTGCAGTTATTAAATTGATTACATTTTCTCTGATTCATCACAGGTAGACGGAATGGAGAAGAAGATTGACTTCCTGGTGGACATGCACATTCAGCAGATGAATACACAGCAATCTGCATCAACTGGGTATTATTCAACGAGAGGAGCGGGGCCTTCCACTGGGCAAAGTCCAGTTGACAACAAGGTGGAAGACAAATACTCTGAAATTAAAAGAGTCATCTCAAACTATACCGATTCCTGCACCTACATGGTGCCTCAGAATTGCTATCAAGTCCAAGTCTCTTCTGTTGCTCCTTTTGGTTTCTTCAGACAGAACACAGGAAGTACAAAGTTTACATCTTTAGCTGCCGACTTGTCAAGATTTCCCCCACCTCCTGCTCCATCGTATACGGAAAGACCAACGGTTCTTCCAATCTGTTCACTGACAGACACGCCAGATAACGTATGCCCTAGCTATCAGGGAGGAAGGTTAACAAGTCCCTTCTCGGACAAAGTAACAGCGAGGCAGGGAAGAAGCACACAAGACAGCGACACCCCCATCTCCCTACTCTCGATCAACCATGACGAACTGCAGCGATCACCAAGTGGTTTCAGCATCTCTCAGTCAAAGGATGACTTGACATTTGGATTTTATGGGGGCGGAAGTTGGCCTAAATCAAAACTTTACTTAGCAGAGGGTGAAACAGACACGGATACCGATCCTTACACACCCTGTGGTTCTGCACCACTCTCATCAACGGGGGAAGTACTTCCTGACAATATATGGTCAATGTCAAACAAACCAGTTTAGCACGGGTGACTGTTTGAATCATATGTGCAGTTGATATTAAAAAGTTCACATTCCTTGCTTTATGCAAAACCTCCAGAGCTTATTGTTACATGTCTCACTGACAATGTTGCATGTAATGCATGGACATATTGCTCGATAACTGTTAACATTTTTAATATTCCAAGAACAATTTTTTTGATAAATACATTTTGAAAGTTGTAAAGGTTTGCATGTTAGTGCATGAGCAATTTGAACAATATTAATAACAAAGCTACATCTCTTCTGTGTTATTGTATAGTAATGATGTAATTTTAATCCCAACAATATATGTGGATTAGAATCTATGCAGAAAGTTAGTAGGTATATTTGTTTTTAACAGAGCTTTGACCTGCAAATAGACTCTCAAAGAGACAGTGTTCCTTTCATTAACCTAACTAACTGGATGGGTTTTACCTTGGCATTTCTTTTTCTTGGTACATTTTATAACTGCAATTTTCCCACCAAGTATAAATATTGAGAAATTTCTTCTGAAAAGTTTAACTTCAAACAGAAAGCCAAATTGAAAAATCTGTTCCCTTGTACTGTAAAAAAACGAGCAACATTTGTGAAAAGCAAAAATCCCTAAAGCCACAATTTAGGGAGCTGGTGGAACTAAATAAATTAAGGGATCAACTAATGGTGATTACAGTGCTATATCCTACATGGTGCAAATACCAGACCGTTGTGCCCCAATTGTGTATGGGTTATGGATTTTGTATTTAATCCTACAAACACTTTCACAATCTTTTGCACATCTTCAAGTGCACTTACCTTGCCATGTCTTAAATGTAGTCAAATGATTTGCTATGAACCGAAGGCTATTGTTAGTTTTGTTGGACTAACTGTAGAGTATAATAATGATAGAAACTGATGGTGGGATTTTAACAAATGCGGCGTATCACTTTTTAAAATCAGGTTTTGTGACATGTTTGTGTGCAGCAAAGCAGTGCGGCCATACCTTTGTGAATCTGCAGCTTTCATGACCTTATTTGAAAGAAGCGATAGAAAATGCAAGGAATTCTGTGCTAAAATAATTGAAGTAGCTGCAGATGGAATAAGTAGCGGTAAACTGTCGATTGAATTAAACTAGAAGTTTTATGAAACAGTAGAGTAATATTTATGTTTAACCAATAGTAGATTGCCTAAACAGGTAAATGCCATGTCTCTCGATCTCTTGGCCGGCAGTAAGAATATTTCCATATTACCATACCTATTTTCTTTCTCACCAAAGGAAATTGTTCATATTTTTAAATTCAACTTTCTAATTCCAAGAAACTTGCACAAATAAAGGTAGTTACCAGAATACGAGAGAGTTTGAATTAATGAATGTGCTCCTTTGTCATTGGACACTTAGAGAAATATTTAATAGTTTTCCCTTTTTGCCTGGTACATTGGATTATGTCTAATAAAGGCAATGCATCTGAACAATATAGCAGCCACTCTCCTTAGTAGTCATTTGGTGTATTTTCTGTGCTTTCTGCCAGCACAGTTGACTCATTGAATTATATGTTAGAATTGTGTTTTAAAAGAAAAAGCTCACTCCTTGAGTCTAACCCATTTGCAAGACTAAATCAAATCGGTGAGAGGGTACAGCTTTAGCAGGATATAAAGTATTATCTTTAAATGTTATTGTAGTTCAAGTGAAACAGATGCAAGATCTTTCAGGATTTAATTTTGGAAAGGTGAGCTGGTATAAAAAAACATTTTTTAGATTGGATATGTTAGATCCATTGAATGGCAGGCCAAGCATAATGTTTTTAAGGAAGGAACTGCAGATGCTGGAAAATCGAGGGTACACAAAAGGCTGGAGAAACACAGCGGGTGCAGCAGCATCTAAGGAGCGAAGGAGATAGGCGACGTTTCGGGTCGAGACCCTTCTTCAGACTGGTCAGGGATCAGGGAAATGAGAGATATAGACGGTGATGTGGAGAGATAAAGAACAATGAATGAAAGATATGCAAAAAAGTATCGATGATAAAGGAAACAAGCCATTGTAAGCTGTTTGTGGTGTGAAAATGAGAAGCTAGTGCGACTAGGCTGGGGGAGAGATAGAGAGAGAGGGAATGCCAGGGCCCGAGGGCGGAGGGAGAGGTGGGAAAGGGAGGAGACAGCAAGGGTTAACAGAATTGAGAAAATTCAATGTTCAAGCCCAGAGGATGCAGACTCCCCAAGCGGAATATGAGGTGCTGTTCCTCCAACTTGCGGTGTTGCTCACTCTGGCCGTGGAGGAGGCCCAGGACCGAAAGGTCGGATACGGAATGGGAGGGGGAGTTGAAGTGCTGAGCCACCAGGAGGTTGGGTTGGTTATTGCGGACCGAGCGGAGGTGTTCGGCGAAACGATCGCCAAGCCTCCGTGTGGTCTCACCGATATAGATCATCTGGCATCTGGAGCAGCGGATGCAGTAGATGAGGTTGGAGGAGGTGCAGGTGAACCTCTGTCGGACCTGGAAGGACTGCTTGGGTCCCTGAAAGGAGTGGAGGGGGGAGGTGAAGGGACAAGTGTAGCATTTCTTGCGGTTGAAAGGGAAAGTGTCCGGGGAAGGGGTAGAACGGGAGGGAAGGGAAGAATTGACAAGGGAGTTGCGGAGGGAGCGGTCTTTGCGGAAGGCAGACGGGGGGGAGATGGGAAGATGTGGCGAGTGGAGGAGTCACGTTGGAGGTGGCGAAACTGGCGGAGGACTATGTGTTGTATTTGCAGGCTGGTGGGGTGAAAGGTGAGGACCAGGGGGACTCTGCCCTTGTTGCGAGTGGGGGAATGGGGAGAGAGGGCAGCGTTGCGGGGTATGGAGGAGACCCTGGTGCGAGCCTCACCAGGTGATGACCTGGTGTGGAACACCTCATCCTGGGAGCAGATGCGGCGTAGACGGAGGAATTGGGAATAGGGGATGGAGTCCTTACAGGAGGCAGGGTGGGAGGAAAAGTAGTCCAGGTAGCTGTGGGAATCAGTTGGTTTGTAGTGGATGTCGGTCAGGAGTGTATCACCTGCAATAGAGATGGTGAGGTCAAGGAATGATAGGGAAATGTCGGAAATGGTCCAAGTGTATTTGAGTGCCGGATGGAAGTTGGTGGTGAAATGGATGAAGTCAGTCAGTTGTGTGTGGGTGCAGGAGGTGACACCAAAGCAGTCGTCGATGTAACGGAGGTAGAGCTCGGGGATGGGGCCCTGGTACGCCGAGAACAAGGAAAATAATATCTATTTGTTACAGTTCATGATATTTTCAATAGTCCAAAATAAAAAGAAAGGAGAGGGATGCTGTCTCTTTAAGAGTAAAGTATGAAAGGGCCTGCCATACTTTTTGTAACATTAACAATTTGTTCTACTCGGTGTTTTATAACAATATTTCAAACTATTAAAGGTATATATACTGAAACTGAGAATAACTGACAGGTATTTGTGCCTTGCACAGGAGACATTTTCTTGATAATTATAAATGAGTGAATACCAGTTTGCTGTTTCAAATTAAAGGGAAACATGATTTTCAAACAAGTGGCCTTCAGTGCTATTTCTATGTTTTGTTATCTATATTTCTAATCAACCTATTTGAATTGTTCTTGTAACCTATATTCTCAACTACCCAACCTTTTGGAAGATGTATGGTTGTTACTTTACTGTATGCATTATTTAAACCTATATTTAAGATTAGTGATTCTACTATTTATTTACAATAGCAACCGTTATAAATAAATGGATATTAAACAGCCCTGTGTTCTTCTGCTGTAACATGCTATCCGTCCTCTAAGTAATCCTACTAGGTAAGATGGGCGGTGTGGATAAGGGTATCTTTGCCCAACAAAACTTGCTTTCAATAGTCTTTACAGGACATCTGAGATAAGCAAAACTTTGCCAAAATATAACAGAACTAAAAACAATGTCTCTCCTGTGAGTTGCCCCAAGACTTTTAACGGTGCAATGACTGTGGCTAGAGTTTATAGGGCTGACATTTTTCAGTCCATGTTTGTTATTATATCCTCCCTAGGATTGTCAGAAGTTTTAATCCGCCTCAACATTACAGTACAATTCTCTATTAAAACATCCAGTTCAATCTGCGGACAAACTCTGTAAAACCCGAGGTGTCAGGCAGCATCCTTGGAGGTGAAGGGACAGTGGACATTTCAGGTCGAGACCCTGCATCAGGAGTCACCTGCATTGTCTTCTGTTATCCATTCAATCTTCACATTGTTCAATAAATTCAACAATTCCATACACCCACATATAATGTTTGAAATATGGAGCATACAGACTTTTTGTTGTGTACAGAATTGCTGAATGGACTGAATGGAATTAATGCAGTCTCATCTTGTCAATTGTAGGTGTGAAACTCAATTGATTTTACCTCAGACTACACACCTCCTCCATGCTGGCTCTTTGGCTTCATAGAACAGAAAGTGTTGGAGTAACTCAGTGGGTCAGGCACTTCTTGTTTCATTCTTGAAACTCCCATAAAATAACATTCGTCAGCCACCGGGCCATTTCCTCTGGACTTTGGCTTCATATTCCATACTGGCTGCCTCTGAAAATCACTGACTGCGCAATTATTAAAATCTTCAAGTGTAATGCTTGCTATTCCTGCTATTGAGGGAGTACAGCATAGATTCACCAGATTAAATCCCAGAATGGCAGGACTGACATATGATGAAAGAATGGATCAACTGGACTTGTATTCACTGGAATTTAGGATGAGAGGATATCTCATAGAAACATATACAATTCTTAAGGGATTGGACAGGCAAGATTCAGGAAAAATGTTCCTTATGTTGGGGGAGCCAAGAACCAGGGGTCACAGTTTAAGAATAAGGGCTCAGCCGTTTTGGACTGAGATGCGGAAAAACTTTTTTTATCCAGAGAGTTGTGAATCTGTGGAATTCTATGCCACAGAAGGCAGTGGAGGCCAATTCACTGGATGTATTCAAGATAGCTCTTGAACGGAATCAAGGGATATAGGGAGAAAGCAGAAACGGGGTATTAACTCTGGATAATCAGCCATGATCATATTAAATGGTGCTGGCTCGAAGGGCCAAATGGCCTACCCTATTTTCTATGTTTCTATGGTTTCTAAGAGCTCTGTACACAGTTTCTGACACTTTGCTGCATCCTTACCTACGAAAGGCATCAACAACAGACTTAGGCCAAGAATTGCATAAGAAACACGTATTCTGCTGTGACAGAGTGAAATGGCATTTGGTACAAGTGCAGAGAGTTACACTGAGTTATGAGGGATGTAAACTGTTCCCATCGAAATGCATTTGCAGGATCTACTGAACAGTTGTATTTATATTGTATTTATAAATTATATTTACAAATATTAGTGTGTACAAAACCATAGATCGGGTAGATGCACAGAGTCTTATGCCCAGAGTAGGGAAATCGAGGACCACATGCCATTGGTTCAAATCAGAATCAGAATCAGATTTTATTCACTAAGTATGTTTTATAACATACGAGGAATTTCTGGCTAGGTCAGTCATACAATTAAAAGCAACAGACTCAAAAACACATTTTAACATCACGTGACTCCTACACATTCCTCACTGTGATGGAAGGCAAAATAAAGTTCAACTCTCTTCCTTTATTCTTCCTCGGTCGGGGGCCTCAAGCCCTCCATTGATGGGACGGTCTTAACTCCCATAGCCAGCAGCGTTCGGGCCCTCCGTGTCAAGGTGTTCAGCTCCTGCATCGGGGGGATGTCAGCTCCCCGCGCCGGGCGATCGAACCTCGCATTGGGGCTGGACAAATCTTCTGCAGCGTTTGAGCTCCTGACTCAGCCTCTCCCGAGACTGTGAGCCCTTGATGGAAAATCCGCAGGCCACGGTGGGAGCGATCCCAGGCAAGGGATCCGCTCCGATGTTAAGCCCGCGCCCCACAGTGGGGCTCACGACAGTACGAAGTGGCTCCCAGCTCCAGCGATGGTAGGCCGCAGAGCCCGGAGTATGTGATCCGAAAAATGATCACATCTCCGGGAAGGTAAGAACTTAATCCCCCGATCCCCCCCCCCCCCCCCCCACATAAAACAAACTGAAGAATATAAAAACAAATTTTAAACAGACGCTAAAAATAACAAAAAGGTGAAAAGATGAACAGACTGCCGGCAGGGCTGGCCATCTACCTGGCGCCCCTGGTGCTGGTGGTGAAGGGGAAAAGATTTAATAGTAATCAGAAGGGTAATATTTTCACACAAAGGGCAGTGCGTGCATGGAACAAGCTGCCAGAGGAGGTAGTTGAGGCTGGGACTATCCCATTGTCCAAAAAACAGTTAGACAGGTACATGGATAAGACAGGTTTGAAGGGATATGGACCAAGCGCAGGACGGTGGGACTTTTGTCGCTTGGACAAGTTGGCCGGTGTAGGTAAGTTGGGCCGAAGGGCCTGTTTCCAGTGTATCACTCTGTGACTCTATGAAATATCAGATTATTTCTTCATAAGATCATAAGATAATTCGTGATAAGAATAGAATTAGGCCATTCGGCCCATCATCTACTTTGCCCTTCGATCATGGCTGATCTATCTCTTCCTCCTAACTCCATTCTCCTGCCTTCTCCCTATAACCTCTGACACCTGTACTGATAAAGAATCTATCTATCTCTGCCTTAAATATTTCCACTAACTTTGCTTCCACAGCCTCCTGTGGCAAATAATTCCACATTCACCACCCTCTGACAAAATAAATTCCTTCTCATCTCCTACCTAACAGAATGTCCTTTTATTCCAAGGCTATGACCTCTCGTCCCAGACTATCCCACTAGTCACCAGACTATCTCCACATCCACTCTATCCACGCCTTTCACTATTCTTGTTATATATCCCAGTGTTTTTCCAACAATTAGTAACTTTTAAAGCAGAACATGCTCTTGTTTGATATTGGCAGAAGCTATGTTTCCTGCCTGTAAAATTTTTAAGTGGCAATTAGTTTTCCAAAATCTGCTGTCACAATATTAATTTGATCATCTTTCGTTGCGGTCAGTAGTTAAAGTCATGAAGCTAACCGAGATCTCGGCCGAGATTAACATGTATTTTCAAGCCAGACTGATTATGGTGATTTGATCCAGCACATACCGCAGAGACTTGCTTCATGGATGATCTAATTTCAAATACCTGAGCAGTGAGAGAGAAATAACCTGCAAATTCAAAACAGTTTGGATCAGTGGGATCAGTGGCTCAAATTCATTGCCACTTAACTTTTAGAAATACTTCAGAAAACTCACACTTTGGATTACTTTTGCAGATGGTGCCCTTGGAATAGTATTTTGAAATTAAGAAACTTTCAACATAGGAAAGAGGTAAGTCATATGTAAACATATATCTATTTTTTATTTTTGTTAATTTAAATTAAATGTACAATGAAAATTTGTTGTTGGTATGATAACAATGTAAAAGCTTAGTATGGATTTTTTATTTAAGCTATCCCATACCTATGAGCTCCTTGTTTGAGAATTAAAAATTAAAGAGTCATCATTCACTGAAAGGACCAAATGGATTTCCACTATTGATTGGATTTGAACGAATGTTGATTTATCTAACTTGAAGTAACCCCTGCATTCCCTCTCTCTCCATCCCCACTTCCCCCACCCCAGTCGCACCAGCTTCTCATTCTCACCTAGCAAACAGCTTACAATGGTCTGTTTCTTTTATCATCGTCACTTTTTTGCATATCTTTCATTCATTTGTTCTATATCTCTCTACATCACCGTCTATATCCCTCATTTCCCATTCCCCTGACTCTAGTCTGAAGAAGGGTCTCGACCCGAAACGTCACCCATTCCTTCTCTCCAGAGACGCTGTTTGTCCCACTGAGTTACTCCAGCATTTTGTTTCTATCCTTGGTTTGCATCTGCAATTCCTTCCAGCACATTTTGTCCAATATTCTGTTACCATTTCGTGTTTCAATGTATTTCCAAACAGTGTCCAAGGGCAACTTACAACAGCCGGATACCTCGCGGGAAAATCCGATGTATTACTCTGCCATGAGGTTTGTGAAGAAAAATTAGAAAGTTTACAGTATGTTCAGTTCTGGTAGAAAGAATATCAAGAGCATTAGATAGACGCAAAAAGCTGGAGTAACACAGTGGGACAGGCAGCATCTCTGGAGAGAAAGAATGGGTGACATCAAGACCTCTTCTTCCTGCTTCATTGGCCTGACACTTTCTCATCTTTTTGCTGGCAGTTTGAGAGAGAAGTGGCAGCAATAGAGTTCCTTTTAGGTCGGTCCAAAGCTGACTTCCACACCTGTGCTTCGCATGGTGGATGTTTGGTACATGCTGATGGTGACCAACTACTCCACCCCTGACCACCTACTCCAGCCCTAAACTCATTACCACGTCTCGGGATGTCCTAGGTCACCCTCTCAGGGGCTGGGTATGCAGCATATCAGCCCCTTCACCAGTATGCCTATCAACCCTTCTGCATCAGCTTTCTATTTGAATGGGGTCATCAAGCTAAATGGAAAATGTAGATCTATAGAAGTATTCTTAATCCTTTATCTCAATTATTATTATTATTATTATTATTATCATAGAGTCAAAGTCACAGCGGTGTATAGCAAAGAAACAGGTCCTTAGGCCCAACTCATCCATGCCTATCTAAACTAGTCCCATTTGCCTACATTTGGCCCATATCCCTCTTCACATACCTATCCAAATGTATTTTATAATTATTACATTATAATTGTATCTGCCTTTACCATTCTCTCTGGCAGCACATTGCCTATACCTATCACTGTCTGCATGAAAAACAGGACTCTTGGATCCTCTTTTGTTCCCCTCTCATCTTAAGCCTGTGCCCGCTAAGTTAAAACTCCTCCACCATGCGAAAAAAGACTCTGCCCCGCATGATTTGATGCACCTCTATAAAGTCACCCCTCAACCTCCTTCACTCGAGAGAAAAAGTCCCAACCTGTTCAATCTTTCCTTGTAACTCCAGTTCATGCAACATCCTAGTAGACAGTAGAGGTACTCAAGGCCAGGGACAGTCAATCACACTCCATGTAGTTTAGTTTAGAGATACAACATGAAAACAGGCCCTTCGGCCCACCAAGCTCATGCCAGCCAATGATCACCTGTGCTCTAGTTCTATCCTTCACACTGCGGACAGTTTACAGAGACCAATTAACCTACAAACCCACGTGTCTTTTGGATGTGGGAGCACCCGGAGGATACCCACACAGTCACAGGGAGAATGTGCAAACTGTACAGACAGCACCCGTGATCAGGATCTAGCAATATAAGGCAGTAGCTCTTCTGCTGTGCCATGCTACCAGCTGGACCACCCCCTTTCATTTCTATCACAAATTTTATGTTCGTAATGATGGTTTAGTTTAGTTTTAGTTTATTACCGAGGTACAGCGTTTGTTGCGTGATGTGATTCATTCAGATTTCGTATGTGCTGTACATTACAATAAAATAAACTTACTGAGCACTATTTTCAACAGTGAGGTTGGCCTATAAATTATCTCCATGTTCAAACATGAAGGGTAGTTTCACTGTAGTTTCTATCGAGTGATTTGTGTTCTATGTTTGGTCAATGAGGATGTCTGTTTTTCATCTTGCCTATGAATACACTTCCATAATGCCCATTCATGGTAACACTGATCCAGGTCTACATTCATTCTGGAATGGGAGAAATCGATTCATATTGCCAGAATGATGGTGCTAGTTTCCATTTACAAACCAGAAGTGGATAGGTTTGTGAGTTACAGTTTCTGTGTAACTTTTTTCTATATGGATGTTGTCAGGCAGTGTCAGGGTTAGTTTAGCTTAGCCTAGTTTAGTTTAGCTTAGCCTAGCTAAGCTTAGTTTAGTTTCTTTTGATTTAGTTTTGTTTAGTAAGTTTAGTAAGTTTAAGTTTAAGTGCTCAGTAAGTTTTGTTTAGTTTACTTTAGTTTAGTTTATTACTGTCACGTGCACCGAGGTACAATGGAAAACTGTTTTGGTGTGTGCTATCCAGTCAGTGAAAAGATTATACATGATTACAATCAAGGCTTACAGATACAGGATAAAGGGTATAAGTATCCCATTGCCTAGAAATGGTAATGTGCCAAATGGTACACCTGAGCCATAACACTCTGTAACAGCAACGGATGTGCATAATTCATTTGAGGTCCCCGAACCATAATGCTGAAATCAAGATGCGGTTTAATCAGCTTATCAGGAAACTGAATGCTTTAGATTGTTATGCAACAGTTACTTCTCAAAAAGGATCATTGATCAGGAAATGTTCAGACAAATTAACAATATGGATAATCTGGACTGAATAGTTACCCTTCAGCTAAATGCCTCTCCTAATATCATGCATGGTTCTCATTTCAGATGAATGAAGGGGGTCAGATTGGGTCAGAAAATGCCTAAAAAAATCTTAATTCTGATAAAAATTATTGATTTAGGAAATCATGACAAAAAAAAAAGCAATTTTGTGCATATTGTTTTGCTGTGTAACATTCTCTACAGAGGTTTCTCGCCATGAGAGTAATGGTTTACTATCATTATGGATAATAATCTTTAGCTTTGGGTGAAGTATAGTTACCATAATGCTACGACTAAGATGCAAAGTTCCTGCATATTTTTGTCTGATTACCATTTATTGCTGATGAAATAACTTTTCTGTAGAATACAGTTTTTAGATGACCTGCATTTAATGTTTTATAATTTGACACAATTCTCTTTTCTTGTCATTATCAGGGAGGCATACAAAATGCAGGAATTCAGAAGAAGTCTATGTGTTAGACTGTGTGTGGGACTAATTGGGTTCATTCTCTTCATCAGTATAGGTATCTATTTATATATCTATTAATCATGTTGCTTCGTGTTATGCTAAATCTGGCGATTAAAATACATTTTCAACAGATCTTCCCTTTTGGGAACTATATGAAGTTAAATCAGAGTTCAGTAAACTTCCAGCCCTTGGATATTAGTTGGACCTAGGCTAGAAAATTTAAAAACCACTGAAATAATCAGAACACTTATGCCATCGTTACGATCACAATCCTCTTGAAAAGCCACAATTTGGTACTAAATATTTAGCGTGTCTCGGTTCAGAAACCATGGGGTGAAATTTGCAGAGTAAATTCACAGCTACCATATATCGACACAAGTCAGCCACACTGTGAATGGCTCAATCATGTTGTGAGTGACCAGATCAGCCTGTCCTACCAATTACTAGCAAATTAACAAACCAGCCTGCCCTACTAACTACTGCTCCAGAGAAAGAGAGAAATTGGCCAGATACTTTGCAATTCTGATAAAATGCTTTGGTATTGGCCAAATTTACAGTTGGCTCTTAATCTGCAATTGCCCTGCACAGTTATCTGCTGTTGCTTATGGAAATCACTTTACATTTAATAACATTCCTTTGCAATCCATTTGAGAAAATGAATTCAGGAATCCAAAAACATTCTTGCAGATGCACACAAGATATGAACCTGAACACTACAACAAAATCACTGAAACATATTGCACTTTTTACCTGAACAATAAACAGACTGCAAGTTACAGATAATATTACCAGAAGATTGGCGCTACACAATACTTTCATCAGTTAGAAGTACAAGCATGAGTACATTTGCCTTATAAAGTTTGTGTCACTTAAATTAGATGGAAAGATGATCTCACGTTCCACATGATTACTATATCTTTGTATGCATTGGAAAAGCGAGAATGCAAGACTATTCCAAAAAGTTGCTCTTCATCAAAGGGCGGCACGGTGGCACAGCGGTAGATTTGCTACCCCATAGCGCCGGAGATCTGGATTCGAACCTCACTACGGGTGCTTATCTGCATTGAGTTTCTGTACGTTCTGCCCGTGACCCACGTGGGCTTTCTCCGGGACCTCTGGTTGCCTCCCACACTGCTTAGACATAGCAGTTTGTAGGTTAATTCGCTTTGGGAAAAATCAAGTTGTAACTTGTCCCTAGTGTGTGTAGGATAGTGTAATTTTGTGGGGATCATTGGTTGGTGCGGACTTGGTGGGCCGAAGGTCCTGATTCCGCACTGTGTCTCTAAACTAAACGAAACTAAATGATGAAACATTAAAGCAAATTAATTTGTTTTTATGACACCAATATATCAAGCACACGGGTGCTGCACATAATCCGACAGCATACTGTATCATGTAATTAATACGTATTTGTGCATGTGCATATTAAGATACTTAGCCATTGTGGGAACATTTGCAAAATTCTTGCATTTCGAATCTTATACATTCGTGGTTTGATTATCTGAAAATTGTCGCTTTCAGAATTAGCAGATTAGTGACATGAGATTCACCTTTCTACTTCATTTAACAGTCACTTCAAAATTCATGAAGTAGTCATACAAAATAACTATGCTAAAGTAACCCATAGGATGTTGATGAAGGAATACCATGGGCAAATGCATGCTAATATTAAAAAAAAAATTATCGGCCTCTTTCTTTTATTAGTGTTGTTGACATATAAATTTTACGTCGGAGTCACGTGAGTGATTCCGTGAAGAACCCCGTCTAGGCCGCATGCGCGTCAGTACGTCAGCTGCACTGGCGCAAGCACCAGACTGGCAGGACAGAGTTCCTGCCGGCGGTAAGTTAAACCTAGCAGTTAAGTTCGTTTTTACTTACCAGGGGTTTTTTTCAGGCAGGAGCCTCTTTTCACAGAGGTTTCCTGCCAGTTTCACAGCCCGACGGGTGTACCGGTTATGGACTGTGGGGAAACCCAGTCCGACCGCAGAAGCAGATAACAGGCAAAAAGATTGGGTTGCGAGATAAGGAGCCACTGACAGTGCGGTCAGCAGCTTACAGATGTCGGTCCCCAGGCAACGAATAAAAATTGGTGAGAAAGGACTCGTTCAGCCCTATTTGGACTCAGTTGAGTCGGGCTACAAGGGTTTTTTTCTTAATAATAAAGTTTAATGTATGTTATAGTGTTTTTCTTAAAGTTAAAAGCTAAAGGTAAAGTTAAAGTCATAAAAAGTTATTATCATATGTCTCTGACAATGAAATCCTTGTTGTTTAGCACAAGTTGCTGTGAAGGGTTAAAAATTGTTTTAACCCTTCACAGGTAAAGCTGTACACTAAAATTTTGATTTAGTGAGCCTACACTGTTATAGCACGGGCCTATGGGACAGGCCGTGCCAGCAGCACCTGGGATAGGGCTGCTTCATGTGTAATAGTGCAGGCCTACAGGACAGGCCGCACCAGCAGCATCTGACAGGGCTGCTTCATGTATGAAGGTGCCGGCCTATGGGAGAGCCGCACCAGCAGTGCCTGGTACAGGGCTGTTTCATTTGTGACATTGCCAGCCTACGGGAGAGCCGTGCTAACAGCGCATGGTACAGGGCAGTTTCATGTCAAAAAGCACCGGCCTCTACGAGAGGTGGCGCCAGCACTGCCTGGGACAGGGTTGCTCAAGTTCACACATAAGTCTGCTACGCCCATGGAGTTGGGAGATGATTTTCCACCGGGGCTGGATAGCAAGGTCCACGGAGTCAGGGCATGATTCCTCACCGGAGCTGGATAGTGCGTTTGAAACGGCTATCCCAAATGCAGCAACTGTTGCATACAGTGCTACAGCAGGGCACACGCCAACAGGAGGAGTGTCAGCGCCATCCAGAACAAAAAGGTGCCAGCAGTATCTAGTAGAGAACTGTTTGATAGAACTAATCCTCATCTATGAAGGTACTGACACCGACTCTGAGACAGATGTTCCACCTCTGCAGGCCGCACCAGCAGCTCCAGTTGACAGAGCTGCTACTCTGGTCTTCCTCTTGGAGGCAGAGACCAAGACGGGTCAGTATCCTGCTGACACTGAGTCTCAGGGTATGGCCGTGGAGCATGCCCAAAGGGATGAAGGGCACGTGTCAGAGGTACCTTTTTTCCTGACAACAAAGTTGCCATCCCAGCAGAATATTCTATTCGGGTATAAGTCCAATGGGTTCTTATCAGTATAGGTATCCTGCGGCTTGCGGCAGCGCCTGTTTAGGGCTGCCTACGAATCGCCCTCTCTGAAGAGGGAAGAGAAAAAGGTCAAGATATAACTGACTCCAGGCTCTAAAGAAGTCAATAGAACATACTGAAGCACATATGTGCCGGCAGTGAACAGTGCCAACAGGGGGATGTGCGAGCCAGCTGCCGAATCTGATATTCTGGTAGGCCTATTCAACAGGGGAAGAAAACCTGAATAAATCAAGGCCAACGGCGGGCAAAGGTCATCGTTCAGAACGCTCCCCAGGCGCTCATCGGCAGTAGGCAGTTCACTGGAGCTGGGAGCGGCATGATAGCTCAGAAATTCCATGCACCTTACCAACCCTACTCAACAAAATGGGTCTAGCACTTCCAAAACATGGGTAAGTGCACCGTTCACAAGTTGTAATATTTACATTTGTTTGTACAACACACAAAGGATAAAAACATCTGGATGAGGCACAGTAGTAGCATTCCAAGGAAGTTTGGATTAAGGTCAGGGTTATTTTTTGAAGTTAAGGTTCGGAAATCGGGCCAAAGTTCTCATGCAAACCACCCATGGAATAAGGCAGGAGTGGCATGTTATTATGAAAAATGGAGAGTGTCGGGCATATGAACTTTCCGAATATGAAAACTTATTTTCCTGACTAACAGCAGATTCATAAGGGTCTCAAAGATCCATGCTATGCGAATCCCATTACAGAGGTTATCAAAGACAATATAACTGTACTAATAACAGTAAAGCATTGCGGAATGGGATAAACTGTTCATTGGCCATTGGGATTTACCTTTAATTAGTAATTAGCCTTGACTCCGCCCTGTGGCAAGAGATTGGAGTAAATAGCAACCTGTTATAAAACTGACTTTTATTTTCATCAAGAGTAATTGGCAATATAGTGGCTGTGTTTCAGCTGAGCAAATCAAGGAACTGATATTGTGTAAGTAACAACCTCTCAAAGGACAATTAGACCATTGTTAACAACCTTATGTTATTGTCAGCTGAAGCTACCTCAGTCACAATGATGAAAAAACAGTATTCAGCAGAATAAACCCAAAATAGTAGGGGGATTAGCACTCCCTAATTTCATGTACTATTATTGGTCAGTAAATATCAGAAATATGAGTCAATTGTTGGATAACTCTCCTCAACAACTGGAGTGGATCGTTATGGAGAAAGAGGATTGCTCCCCTTTTAATATTGGTGCGACCTTTCTCTCACCAATGACGGTGAATAATACAAACTACAACAAAAATCCAATTCTACATAGTACAATCAGAATTTGGAAACAAATAAAATACAACTTTAAAATGAAGAAGCTTATCTCTCCTATTGCTAAAAACCCTCTAAACCCTCAATTATGGATAAAGCATTTATACAATGGGAAAGAGCAGGAACTTTGGGAGATTTGTATGAAACGGGAACACTACTATCATTTAAACAATTACAACTAAAATACAATCTGGGTAACAATCAGTATTTTAAATACTTCCAAATATGTGATTACCTGAAAAAACACGCACAAGAATTTTACAAAATGCCATCAGACTTACTAGATTAAGCAATGAATGCAAAGGCGGAATCAGCAAATTTAATTTCATATAGATATAATATTATACTAAATGCAGTAATACCAACAATGGAAGGTATCAGAGGTGTCATACAACTTAAGCATAAAAATTTCCAATGAAAGGTAGAAAGATTACTTCTTAAATGTGCATA
Source organism: Okamejei kenojei (assembly GCA_035221665.1). NCBI lineage: Eukaryota > Metazoa > Chordata > Chondrichthyes > Rajiformes > Rajidae > Okamejei > Okamejei kenojei. Next base: position 46,551,191 of record CM069134.1, on the reverse strand, counting down.
AATGCTCAATAAACATATGTTTCTATGTAAGATACACTTTACATAGAAACATAGAAACATAGAAATTAGGTGCAGGAGCAGGCCATTCGGCCCTTCGAGCCTGCACCACCATTCAATATTATCATGGCTGATCATCCAACTCAGTATCCTGTACCTGCCTTCTCTCCATACCCCCTGATCCCTTCAGCCACAAGGGCCACATCCAACTCCCTCTTAAATATGGCCAACGAACTGGCCTCAACTACCTTCTGTGGCAGAGAATTCCACAGATTTACCACTCTGTGTGAAAAACGATTTTCTCATCTCGGTCCTAAAATACTTCCCCCTTATCCTTAAACTGTGACCCCTTGTTCTGGACTTCCCCAACATCGGGAACAATCTTCCTGCATCTAGCCTGTCCAACCCCTTAAGAATTTTGTAAGTCTCTATGAGATCACCCCTCAATCTTCTAAATTCCAGCGAGTACAAGCCAAGTCTATCCAGTCTTTCTTCATATGGAAGTCGTGCCATCCCAGTCTGGTGAACCTTCTCTGTACTCACTGTATGGCAAGAATGTCTTTCCTCAGATTAGGAGACCAAAACTGTACGCAATACTCCAGGTGTGGCCTCACCAAGACCCTGTACAACTGCAGTAGAACCTCCCTGCTCTTGTACTCAAATCCTTTTGCTATGAATGCCAACATACCATTTGCTTTCTTCACAGCCTGCTGCACCTGCATGCCTCCTTTCAATGACTGGTGTACCATGACACCCAGGTCTCGCTGCATCTCCCCTTTTCCTAATCGGTCACCATTCAAATAATAGTCTACCTTCCTGTTTTTGCCACCAAAGTGGATAACCTCACATTTATCCACATTATACTGCATCTGCCATGCATTTGCCCACTCACCCAGTCTATCCAAGTCATCCTGCAGCCTCCTAGCATCCTCCTCACAGCTAACACTGCCCCTCAGCTTCGTGTCATCCGCAAACTTCGAGATGTTGCATTTAATTCCCTCGTCCAAATCATTAATGTATATTGTAAATAGCTGGGGTCCCAGCACTGAGCCTTGCGGCACCCCACTAGTCACTGTCTGCCATCCTGAAAAGGACCCGTTCATTCCCACTCTTTGCTTCCTGTCTGCCAGCCAGTTCTCTATCCACATCAATACTGAACCACCAATACCATTTAATACAATTTAAAATTTGACACAGTTTAACTTCTTTTTTCTTTTTCATTTCTAGGGTCTCTTTTAATCCCCTTTCTCTCATTCCTTGACCAAGGGTTTTTTGTCCCCATTTGGGACGCTCTTTCACTTTCACACCTCTTTTCACCTACTTTACTCTCTTTGTTTCTATTCTTTTTTCTTAAAAGCCATAAAATGATGGGGTACAATGATTGTAACAATTTATATGTGATGTACACTGATGTATTTACTTATATTAAATAAAAATATATTTTTTAAAAACTGTATTGGAACAATAAAAAAAATTAATGAATAAATTAAAAAATTAAAAAGCGCATTGCTGAACATGACAATAAACTCATTTGAACTTGAAATATATACACTAGATGCACCCCATGGGTAAGGGGCTATTGAGCGAATATACATATTCTACATGCTCAATTTCAAGATGCTACTCTACGGTGGTGACATCTGTTAGTTACATGGCAATCAAGTAAAAGTATCCTGTAATAATTACCTAATCTCATCTGCCACTGGTGTATCATCCAGTTCAGATCGATGACAACACAGAATAAGTATTGGATCTCAAAGTATTATGAAAGTATGGTTCAATACTACATCGATTATCGACATGTTGGTGCATGTTTATTCACTGTTTGCAAAATATGTGGCACAACAGAGCGGAGAAATATATTCTCGCTACAAAAGGAGAAATGTTCTTTTATTTCTTCCTCCAATTTTTGCCTCATTAGCCGGGTCTTAAAACAGTCAGCAAGACCTCGCTTGGGTTCGTACTGTCGGACTGGCTAAGCAGCCATGTTGCCTGCTTCATCAGGCAGAATAATACGGTTATTCCAAAAAACAAAAACTTGCCGGTTCAAACTGTAGTTCAGGAGACTGGCCTTTGCACAATAAAACAATTATTGACTTACACATTAAATGGATTGACTTATGGCTCAGGTTGTCACATCAAGCCATGGATGTGCTCACTGCAGAGTACAGGGATAGCACCCAAAAAAGCAGTACATTCCTATTGAGGGGATCAGAAGTGATTTGGTTTAAATGTTAATGTTGCATTTAACACGGTACAGAATACTGACATTTTCCAGTTCATTCTTAAATGGTATTTGACAATAATACGGTTATAGAGACACTACAGCTGCAACAAACGGGAACTACTCTGTCGGGTTCAACCCGGATATCGAGTTGTTAAAAAGATCTTGACACAAGTTCTCCCACTACAAGATTATGCAGTTGGTTAATGAAAATGTGTAAACATTACTTCACCAAGGGTTCCAGGTACATCCTTAGTTATGACACTAATATCAGCACAACAACGGCAAACATTGCAAGCGTTGTGGCTTGATAGGGTGGAATTGGCTGCAGGTGCCATTACATTTTGCATTCTGATTTACACAAGCAGAGCAGACCAGGGGTGGCATGATTTAAGATCATTTTTCGGATACCCCACGGTCTCACGTCTATGTCAAGGCCACCAGAATTATAAGAAGTGTGGAATCAGCATTGTTTATTAATCAACAAACAACTACACAAAGGAAGGTCGGTTCAGACTATTTCAAGGTGGCTGCAGCAGGTTCTAGTTTATGCAGGTATTAACACTGATGATTGTATATCTCATTCCACCAGGTCAGCATCAACGTCAGCGGCCAGGGCAATGGACATGCCCATCAACCATATCCTCGCGACCGCAGGATGGTCAACTAAATTAATTTTTTTTTAAATTCCATAGGCCGGTTACTGACCCGGGGTTTTGCCCATTCCGTTTGCGTACACTTTAGCCTCCCCTGAGTTACAGGGGTTGCTATTGATTTCTTTATTAACGTAAACTATTAATACATTTGAATCAATATCATGCTAATGCATTTTGATTATTCACTCATCCTGAGTCAATCGATGCAGTGAGATGCTGAGATTTTGATCTGCGGCATGAAATCACAAAGCTTCGAACTCTTCACGGAATCACTCACATGACTCCGAAATAAAATAATAAGATTAAACGAGAACTTACCAGTTTGAAGTTTGATCTTGATTTTATGAGGAGTTACGTTGGTGATTACGTGCCCGCCATGCCCAACCCTCTCTCATAAAGATTATCTGGTAGTTCTCGAGTCACGCATCTTACTATGTCACTTCGGTGATTGTTATTTGTGATTTAATACCGCTGCTTTGAAGATTGACGTGCATGCGGCCTAGATGGGGTTCTTCTTTATCCATGTACAATGGACGGCTTAATTGTATTTATGTTCGGTATTTTCTTTGACTGGACAGCAAGCAAACAAAAGCTTTTTATTGTTCCTCCGTACATGTGACAATAATAAACTAAACTAAACCATTGTGCTATATGTTTGTTCTCGCTGAGAGACCAATTACAAATGCACTGTTAACTCGATTAGAGATATAGCGTGGAAACGGGCCCTTCAGCCCACCAAGTCCGCTCCGACCAACGATCCCTGCACACGAGCACTATCCAGCACACTTTGTAACAATTTGCTATTTTTACAGAAGCAAATTAAAGTACAAACCTCACTGCACAATATTCTCCCCACAAATGGTACTGTTCGTGTTGTAAAGCTGATGAGCGGCATGGTGGCGCAACGGTAGAGTTACTGCCCTACAGTGCTGTCTGTACTTGGGTTTTCTCCAAGATCTTCCTCCCACACTCCAAAGACGGACAGGTTTGTGGGTTAATTGGCTTGGCATTTAAAAATAAAGTACATTTTGTGTGTGTAAGATAGTGTTGGTGTGTGGGTATCGCTGGTCGACATGGACTTGGTGGGCCGAAGGGCCTGTTTCCACGCTGTAGCTCTGAACTAAACTAAACTAGCCTGTTAACATACCAGCACATCCTCTAGAAGTGGGAAAAAGCCAGAATATATCGTCACAGTTAGAAAGTGCAAACCTCATACAGATACCACTCGAGGTCAGGTTCAAATCCAAAACCCCCAAGCTGCAGAACTGTATTAATTGCTGCATCACAATGCCAACTTTTTACTCTTTATTTCACTCTTCCAAAAGATCTCCTTTAAAAATGTCTGCTTCCCTTATATTTTCTAGAGAAAAAAGAAACTCTCATCTAGCGTCTGCATGGACCTTTAGTAATATATGCATTATCTGACTGACAAGAACAAATTGAATAAATTGTACAATATAGCAGACAGGCCATTCAGCCCATAATGTCAGTGCAGAACATAATGGCATTAAATGAATCCCTTTGCTTTCACATGATCCCTCCATTTCCTTGCATATTTGTGTGCCTATCTAAAACCTTCTTAAATCCCAGTGTCCTATGTACTTCAACACCACCCATGGCAGTGCATTGCAGGCATCTACCATTCTGTAAAATCATTGCTCCACATATCTCCTTTAAACTTTCCTCCTCTCGCTCTCCAGTATTTGACATTTTCATCCAGGGATGGTTCTCAGGCTCCTGTGGTAACACCGAGAAATGAGCTTAGTCAGGGTGGTGTTGGTCTTTGATGATGTTAAATGCCTCTTGACTGTCCCTGTTTGTCCATTTTCTTGCAAATGCAAGTAAATCCCATCCCTAAGAGTTTTCTCCAATTTTCTCCAATCACATCAGAGATTTCCTACCACAGATGTGAGGCTCACCTGAATATCCCTATCAAAGGAACAACTTTGGCTACTCTTCATTCCTCATGGACCTCTCCTGTGGCAAGAAAGTATGAAAGGATCTTCATGATGGCCCAGCAATTTCCTCTCTTGTCTCTCTCAAAAACCTGGCATAGATCCCATCAGACCATGGGGACATCCAACTTAATGCTCACCTGGAGACCCAACACTACCTCCTCTTGATCTCAAAGGGATCAACTGTATTGGTATGCCCAACACTGATGTTGCTAACCCCCATATCCGTCTCCTTGATGAATAACCTGCAAAGTATACATTTTATACCTCACATACATCTTCTCACTCCAAGCATATATTCCCTCCTTGAATAGTCCTACCCTCCCCAGTTATCCTCTTGTTTTTAATGTATGTATAAAAAGCCTTGCGATTGATGGAGTGCAGCGTAGGTTCACGAGGTTAATTCCCGGGATGGCAGGACAGTCATATGCTGAGAGAATGGAGCGGCTGGGCTTGTATACCCTGCAATTTAGAAGGATGAGAGGGGATCTGATTGAAACATGTAAGATTATTAAGGATTTGGACACGCTAGAGGCAGTAAACATGTTCCCGATGTTGGGGAAGTCCAGAACCAGGGGCCACAGTTTAAGAATAAGGGGTAAGCAATTTAGAATGGAGATGAGAAAACACTTTTTTCACACAGAGAGTTGTGAGTCTGTGGAATTATCTACCTCAGAGGGCGGTGGAGGCCGGTTCTCTGGGTACTTTCAAACGAGAGATAGCAGAGTCAGGGGATATGTTGGGCGTGTCCAGAACCAGGGGCCACAGTCTTAGAATAAAGGGGAGGTCATTTAATACTGAGGTGAGAAAAAACGTTTTCACTCAGAGTTGTGAATGTATGGAATTCCCTGCCACAGATGGGCAGTGGAGGCCAAGTCACTGGATGGATTTAAGAGAGAGTTAGATAGAGCTCTAGGGGCTAGTGGAGTCAAGGGATATGGGGAAAAGGCAGGCAAGGGTTATTGATAGGGGACGATCAGCCATGATCACAATGAATGGCAGTGCTGGCTCAAAGGGCCGAATAGCCTATTCCTGCACCTATTGTCTATTGTCTATTGATTTCCCTTTCATGCTACTTGCCAAGAACAATTGATGGCCATCTATTCATTAGCTCTCCTCATCCCCTGCATGAGTTCTCTTCTTCTTTAACTATATTCTTCAAAGATGCTCTCGGATGTCATCTTCCTGACTATTACATATGCTTCCTTTGACTTGGTGACCGTGTTTAAAATCTCGCTAATCATCCACAATACCCTATTTGATATCCTTGTCCCTCCTCTCTACTGAAAAATTCAGGTATTAAACTCAGATCCGCTGGTCTTTAAACAATGGCCACAAATCAGATGTGGATATCATTTTAACAGCTTCTCCAAATTTACTCTTCCTAGTTCCATGCCTCATAATGTTATAATTTGTCCTCCCCCTCTTTCATACTTACTCCCAAGGCCCCAGGATTGATCCTTATTCTTAGCAATCATCATGACAATGTCATTTTGATGTGATAAAGATATTTGTTTTGGGAAAATTAAGCACGTGACTTTAAACTTCTAATTGTTTTTCTCTCTTGTACCATTTTCACGAACAATAACCTTGGTCTAGCTTCAAAGAACCAGAGAGAAAATGTTTGGTGGAAAAGAGCCCTGTTAATGTCAACAGGTGAGTAGCCCTTGAAATATTCTTGCATGTATCGGATATTAAAACGTTGCACTTTTTCCCAGGTCATATCACATTTGAAAATCTTTGGATTTCTGTTTCTTTTAATGGGCTATCCCTATGAAATCTGATTTCTCTGCTTTGGAATTGCACATATCCTTGTCCTTGAGGCAGCTGGCATATGTGTGCCCTATAATCCCACTTTGTGGCAGCCCACATATGCCCAGTATCTCACTGCAGATTCTGCATCTAAGTAATGATAGGGTTGTGGTGAGTTGAATAGTGAGGTGTTTTAGACATGATAGGTATCTGCCATAAGAGATAGCTAGATGAGGGTTCAATAGAATGTGAGAGGGAGTGTGGCTGTGGAGACACCCTCCTCCCCCCTCCCTCTTCATTGTTTCATCTCTGGTACTATCCACTCAGCATCAACCTTTCAGAGATTGGGAGGACTTCTTTCCTCCATGCAGGTAAGCGGATGAATCAGCAGAATAGTTGCCGTTGACTCTGAATGTCTTCCAACTTGCCTTGGGGGGGGGGGTTGGGGAGCATGCATCGTCAGTGAATGTTTCACAATGCTTTTGTGTGATGTGATTTGCTTGGTATAAAGGCCAACAATATGCACAAGTGGGCATGAGCTTTCAGCAGGGTCATGTTTGTGGAGATGATCCTGTGATTATTAGGTGGTTTAGAGGGATGTGGGCCAAACGCAGGAAGGTGGGACTGGTGTAGAATGGGCATGTAGGCCGGTGTGGACAGTTTCCACACTGTATCCTCTATGACTCTATAACTTAGATTAATTTACCATCCAATTTATGATACATAAACTGCAAAACAAAACACTTGAATGCCATACTAACAATGTATATTTCCAATTATTAAAACCCAGTGCAATAATTAATAATCATAAATGCCTAAAAATTCAATTATGCAATCATGTTACTTTTCTGCCAAATCATAAAAAGGATTATTAAACCTCAATGATTTATGAATACCATCCAACTCTTAATCCTAGTGTTAACATGATCTGCAGGGTCAAACTCACTTGAACTACCTAAATGAGTAACATCTTCTAAATTTTTCTGGCCATTTGCACACTAAACAAGTGTCCTGAGGCAGCTTCATGACATCGGCCTTGTGAAAAGGAGGAAGCTCTCACCTGCTCTACCTGTTCCCCGTAAGATTCACCCAGCACAGCCTAATTTGTTGGCCACCAGACTTTGTCAAAAACATAGACACAAAATTCTGGAGTAACTCAATGGGGCAGGCAGCATCTCTGGAGAGAAGGAATGGGTGACGTTTCAGGTCAAGACCGTTCTTCAGACTGAGAGTCAGGTGAGAGGGAGACTTTAACTCCCCCGCCCATTCCCATACTGACCTTTCTGTCTTCTGCCTCTACTAAGGTTGCCAACTTTCTCACTCCCAATTAAGGGACAAAAGGTCAAAATAAGGGATAAATTCCTCACGACAATTCATTGACTGCCGTGGTTGTGTGAATGATGAGTTGGCCTAGGAGCTGGACTGCACGCAAAGCCCAGCCGGCGGGCTAGCTGAGGAGTTTTGGCCAGGGTGCCAGAGGCACATGAGGTCGCGCGCAAAGTCCGGCACCCCATCCAACTCATAAACTGATGATTGGCCATGAGAAGGAGGGGTTGTGGTGTTGGCGGTAAAAAAAGTTCCGAAGGTCGGACAGCTGGCCGGGCTGAGGGACACGGGCGAGGTGCTGCTGCTGCACTCCATGGCCTGCACTATGTCGGGACGGGTGAGGCAGGCCCAGAAGCGGCGCTCCGACCCAACAGTCCCTCGACCTGAGTAGTAGCAGTCAAATACGGGACAAGGGCTGTCCGTATGGGACAAACCAATTTAGCCCACTATACGGGATGTCCCGGCTAATACGGGACAGTTGGCAACCCTAGCTTCCACTGTCAGAGAGAGGCCCAGTGCAAATTGGAGGAACAGCACCTTATATTTTGCTTGAGCAGCTTACAACCCAGTGGTATGAATATTGACTTCTCTAACTTCAAGTAATCCTTGCTTTCCCTCTCCATCCCTTCACCTTCCTAGTTCTCTGACCAGTCTGACTGTCCCCTTGATTAAAATATATCCCTGTAGGCTTCGTTGCCACCTTCTCCAAGCTAACAATGATCTATTATAACTCAGTGGGACAGGCAATAGCTCTGGAGAGATGAAATGGGTGATGTTTCCAGACCCGAAACATCACCCATTCCTTCTCTCCAGAAATGCTGCCTGTCCCGCTGACTTACTCCAGCTTTTTGTGTCTATCCTCAGTTTAAACCAGCATCTGCAGTTCCTATTTACACAATGATCTATTATATATTTTTCTTGAGCTTCATCCCCTTTGATGTCTCATTTTCACACACTACACTCCCTTTTCTCTTTGTCTCCCTCTCCCCTGACTCTCTGTCTGAAGAAGGGTCTCGACCCAAAACATCACACAATCCTTCTATCCAGAGATACTGCCTGTCTCGCTGAGTTACTATAGCATTTTATGTCAACTTTCGGTGTAAACCAGTATCCGCAGTTCCTTCCTACACATTGCTAACAATTTGGATGAGATAGCTCATTCACTTTATCTCTGAGTTGCTAGATTTAGTTTAGTTTAGTTTAGAGATACAGCATGGAAACAGGTACTTTGACCCACCCAGTCCGGCCGACCAACTATCACCTGCAGACTAGTTCTATCCTACACACTAGGGAAAATTTACAGAGGCCAATTATCCTACAAACCCACACATCTTTGGCGTGTGGGGGGAAACCGTAGCACCCAGAGGATAACCACACAGTCACAGAGAGAACATGCAAACGCAATAAAGACAGTATCCATCATCAGGATTGAACCCGGGTCCCTAGCGCTGTAAGACAACAAATCTACTGCTGAGCCACTGTGCCAGGCTTGAGATGAGTGTGATTGAGTTAATTCTATATTGTTGAAGGGTTCATTGTTCATCAAGACCCACAATGACAAATCTTCTTGCCAAGTACACATATCTCTCCTAAGCCATGATTAGCGGTGATTACATTTGTTTCCTGTACACTTGCTTATTTTTAGAAAGGTGTTTCAATGGTGTGAATAATGTTTAATTCAGCATTGATGAGTGTCATGCAACTAATGCAATGTCACTTGGTCGTCTCTAGCGGTGAATATTTATTAGATAATTAGTTACATATCATTTTATTCTACTGACGATTTGTATGTTTTCATGGGCTTTCATGAAGTTGTGTTTCCTTGCTCTCATAAGTGCAACATATGGTGCAACCGTAGCACAAGGACATTGATGAACAGGAGTTTGGATCCTGCCTTTATTCTGCAAGAAAGGTCAAGTGGAACTTTCAGTATACATTCATTTGGCCTGTGCCACATTATAGTGGCCCCAGAAATGAATGATTCCCTTGGTGTATGCAATCCAAGATGCACTTCAATTTCTGAACTCACCAAGTATTAGGCACCAGCCTAAAATGACCTGTGGCAGCGAGAGGCTTGAGTTGTCAAACTGAAGCATGAATATGTAATAGTTCTAAAGAATGGAGAACTTGTGTGAGGGCTTACCTTGGGGTGAAAATAACTTGTGAAGGAAACTACACTTATCAATGGTGACTTTTGGACCAATAACAGAACACATGGTATAGTTAAAATCTCTTGATTCTCCAGATTCTGTTTGTTTATTTTCAAATCCTTTTCTGGAATATGGACAACATTGAGCATGTTCACGCTATTGTTACCAGGATGGAGCTTGGGGACCGTGCATTAAATCACTAGATTTAACCGGCCACTTGTGCTACTGCTGTATCAACCATTCATACTGCTTTGCTGTTACACTTCATACTGTCTTGCCCCAGGTTTGGGCTAGAACTCAAACATAGGTGAAATTGCTATTATGATGAAATGATTTCTCGCAATATGAATATATTTTCCATGGTGAACATCACTCATTTGTACTTTAGTTCCGTTTATTGTCTGTTGTACCGAGGCACAGTGAAAAGCTTTTGTTGTGTGCTATCCACTCAGCAGAAATACAATAGATGATAAATTGGTATATGATACAATACATGATACAAAACATGATAATACATGAATAAAAGGACACTTTAATTTGTACTTGAGTGTCAAAAGTCCCTCTTTATTTCCCTGGAATGATTCCCTTCATAAAAGCAGAGATAAGGATGAAAACAGGCATAATTATTCTCATTATAAATTTTGACTTTTGGAACATTTTGAGAATGTCAGCACAGACACAGATTGAATCACCATTGTATATTAAAAACCACACCTGCACTCAGTGCAATTTCTGGTCCATACTTATTTTCAGCTTATTTCATGCATTCATCATTTTGATATATGTAAAAAATATCTGGCATTTTAAAACACTCTCAGGAACAACTGTGCTTAAATCTAATTTGCAAAGTTGTAATGCAGTTAATGGAAATTACTGCAATTATTATTCATTTTGTTAATAGAAAATTGTAAATTAAATTACCTGAGCCGCTTTTAAGGTCATTGTCAGCAAATTATCATCATTAACTCTTAAAAGCATTTTTGGTACAACAGAGTTTTTATTGTCAATTTTAATTTCATGGCTGAAAGCATTTAATAATACTTGAAGGGATATTTACCATTTTCAAAATTGTTGTTTGTTTTCTCTATATCTGCAGACTGGCATTCCTCATTTTCGTGACATCTTATTTTTCAGGCCTTCTAGAAAGTGGCCTGGGCTTTCATGTTCATAAGTTCATAAGTGATTGGAGTCAAATTAGGCCATTTGGCTCATCAAGTCTACTCCTGTTCAATCATGGCTAATCTATCTTTCCCTCTTAACAACATTCTCCTGCCTTCCCCCTGCCAGAACCCCGTACTAATCAAGAATTTATCTATCTTTGCTTTAAAAATAATCATTGACTTGGCCTCAGCCTTCTGTGGCAATGATTTCCACAGATTCACCACTCTCTGACTTACTCCTCTTCATCTCCTTCCTAAAGGAACATCCTTTTATTCTGAGGCTACGACCTCTTGTCATAGACTCTCCCACTAGTGGAAACATTCTCTCCACATCCACTCTATCCAGGCCTTTCACTATTTGGTAAGTTTCAATGAAGTCCCCCTCATCCTTCTAAACTCCAGCGAGTACAGACCCAGTGCCATCAAACGCTCACCATATGTTAACCCAGTTATTTCTGGGATCATTCTTGTAAACCTCCGCTGTACCCTCTCCAGCACCAGCACATCCTTCCTTGGAGATAGGGTCCAAAATTGCTCACAATACTCCAAATGCGTTCTGACCAGCACCTTATAAAGCCTCAGCATTACATCCTTGTTTTTGTATACTAATCCTCTCAAAATAAATGCTGGCATTGTGTTTGCCTTCCTTACTACCGATTTGACTTGCAAATTAACTTTTTGGGAATCCTGCTCCAGCACTCCCAAGCTCCTTTGCACCTTCATTTTCAGTTTTAACGTTCCTACTGTGTGAATTTCCTGGACCTCAAAACAATAACTATGATAAGAAATGGATTTGCAAGTTGCAATAATTAGAGGCACCAAGCAACAATTCAATTTTACATCAACTTGCAACTGGAAAACAAATCGTTTAAAATTGGGCGGGTGGCAAAAGTTGCTGTGAATATGAACTTTTCTGAAAGTTACATTCAAGTAAAATCTTAATTGCATTTATCATTTGCACATTAAAGCTACAGGGAACTACCTTAATCACTGCAAACCAATCCATTTCATTGATGTGATATTAAGTGCACCAACTGTGGGGATTAAAAATTCTGATTACATAGCACGACTGTGCCAGTAATTTAAAGGACCTCCTGTGTCTTTAACTCAATGTCAGGCAATCAAAATCTGATCAACTAATTTCCGTTTACAAAATAAAGAAAATAATTAAGGTGATGGTGGATGAATCATTTGAAGTAATGCATTTATAATTAATGGATAACTTTGCCTTCAAATTAGTCTGCTATTTTGAATCATTGAATCCATGCACTACACTTTAGGGGACTAGCAGACTAGTCCCATTCTTATATCCTAGAATAATTGACCCAGTATGTCAAGTTTTAGTTTTTAGTTTAGAGATACAGTGCGCACCGAGTCTGCACCAACCAATTATCCCCGCACATTAACACTATCCTAGAATCTATGACATGAGGTCATAGCCTCAGAATAAAAGGATGTTCCTTTAGGAAGGAGATGAGGAGGAGTAAGTCAGAGAGTGGTGAATCTGTGGAAATCATTGCCACAGAAGGCTGAGGCCAAGTCAATGATTAACACACTAGGGCCAATTTTACACTTATAACAGGCCAATTTACCTACATACCTGTACGTCTTTAGAGTGTGGGAGGAAACCGAAGATCTCGGAGAAAACCCATGTGGAGAACGTGCAAACCCCATATTGACAGCACCCGTAGTTGGCGGTTAAAGTAACTTTTTTTTTGCTATTTTTGAACTCTAAATTATAAGGCTAGAAATTTGGCAAAGCTACTTTACAGATTCAAATAATATATCAATACAAACATATATTGAGAGATAAGATCTTAAATTTTTTTTTTTAATTTTATTTATTATAGAAACAAAATAATAACCGAGTACATTATTTTACAATAGTGAAAATACATAATATTAATGATAAATTCATACTATTAATATTATTTATATTGTATTGTTCTTAATTATAAATTTCAAGGTTGTATATTTTATATAACTAAAAATACATGATACTAATAATACATTTATAATATTAGCAATATACTCATACTGTTAATAATCTTTGTTTTGTCTCTAATTTTTTAAGTATAAGGCCAAATTTTATGTTATTAATAATACAAAAAATTAGTAAAACTTTTATAATATCCATTATATTTTCGTAATGTTAACAATATTTGTATTGTCGTTGATTTTAAATTTAAAATTATTATACAATTGAAAATACACAATTTTATATAATTAAAAATATAAAGTACTAAAGATACTAATAATACTAATAATATTCTCATAAAGCTAATAATATTTATATTCGTACTGATATTAAGAGGTTAAGATAATGTGTTTCTATACTATTTTCTAATTTTTTATATAGATATAAGAAAATAGAAAAAATAGAAAAAAGAATAAAGAATAAGAAAGGTTTGATGGAGAATAGAATATTCGTCATTAATCCGTCCTTATAGATATATTCATGATTTATTATATATATTTCTTCATCCATTCAAATATCCAGGCCTCAGTCAAGTCCTCGCGCCGAACCGTTATGACCCTGTAAATATTTAATATATGGAGACCAAATCCGTCTGAAGAGGTCTAACCTATCCATAAGGACAAGCCTCAATCTCTCCAAATGGAGTGTCTCCGACATTTCTGTATTCCACATTTTGATTGTTGGGAATGCAGGGCCTTTCCAAAATTTTAATATTAATTTTTTCCCAATTATTAAACAATAGTCAATGAAAGTTCTTTGATTCATTGTTATTAGTTGGTCAGTTTCAAATATTCCAAGTATAATTAACTTTGGGTCAGGAGTCATATTTATATTGACAACATTCGAAATTATCTTAAATATTTCATTCCAGTATTCTACAATTTTTATACAGTTAGTAAATGAATGTGACAAATTTGCTTCTGAGATTTGACATTTATCACATATAGGAGATATCTTTGGGAAAATATTATGTAATTTAGATTTAGAATAATGTAGTCTATGTAATATTTTAAACTGTATAAGAGAATGTTTAGCATTTAACGAGCAATGATGTATATGTCGTAGACTTTCATCCCATATTTCTGGTCTTATTATTTGGCCTAATTCCTTTTCCCAAGACTCTCTATATGTTTCTGTTGATGGGATATCATTTTCCAATAAAATATTATATATATATGATATCATTTTTTCCGTATTTGGATGTTTATTCAAGCATTCATCTAAAATTTCTGTTTTTCTATTTCTAAATTCATGTATATTTGCAGAGACATAATTTCTAATTTGTAAATATCTAAAATATTCTTTATTATGTAGCCCATAAGTTTGTTGTAACTCTTGAAATGAAAGAAAAGTATTTTCCTTATAAAGATCACCCATCTTAGAAATTCCTTTATTTTTCCATTGTAAAAAAGCCTTATCCAAGATTGAAGGTTTAAACACAAAATTATTGACAATGGTAAGACTTAATGGTATAGATTTTAGTTTTAATGCTTTCTTTATTTGTTTCCAGATGCGGATTCCGTTTTCTATTATCGGATTTTCACTATAAGCTTTCTTAGCTACATTAGTATTAGCAAATATTATAGAGCTGATTTCAAATGGAGAACAATCTTCTTTTTCCATATTTAACCAATTTGGTTTATTATCTATTTCTCCTAGCCAAAAATTCATATTTTTAATATTAACTGCCCAGTAATAAAACATCAGATTTGGTAATGCTAATCCTCCATTTATTTTAGATTTACATAAATGTTTTTTATTTATTCTATGGCTCTCATAATCCCAAATAAAGTTAGTAATTAAAGAGTCTATTTAAAAAAAAAAATTTTAGGAAGATATATCGGGATTAATTGAAATAAATATAATAATTGTGGGAGAAAAATCAATTTTATTGCATTAATTTTTCCTATCATTGAAATAGGTAAGCTTTTCCAGTATAAAATATTCTTATTTAGTTTATTCAGTAATGGAGGGAAATTAAATTTAAATAGAGTCAAATCTTTTTGTAACAAAAATCCCAAGATATTTAATATTTTCATTTGTTATCTTAAAAGGGAATTGTTGTAATATATGTAACTTATTCAGCGTTATTGGCATAAGTTCACTTTTATTCCAATTAATACTGTATCCTGAAAGTGATCCAAATTCCGTTATTAGTTTTAACAAATTTCGGATACTTGTTTCTGGCTCAGTGATATAAAGTAATACATCATCCGCATATAAGGAAATTTTATTCTTAGTATCTGTAGTATCATATCCATGTATTTCCGGGTGTAGTCTTACCCTCTGGGCAAGGGGTTCTATTGCTAATGCAAACAATAAAGGTGATAGAGGACAACCTTGTCTACAACCTCTTGATAAATTAAATTTAGTTGATAACATTCGATTTGTTGTTATTCTAGCTATTGGATTTGCATATAGTAATTTAATCCAAGTAATAAACTCCTCCCCCAGTTTGAAAGCTTCCATCACCGAAAATAAATAAGGCCATTCCACTTGGTCAAAAGCTTTTTCTGCATCAAGCGAAATAACTGCTAAATCTTTTTTATCACTTCTTTTCGAATATATAATATTAAACAACCGTCTTAGGTTGTATGAAGAATATCTTTTTGGTATAAATCCTGTTTGATCGGGATGGATTAGTTCATTAACAACTGAACTCAGTCTTTTTGCTAATATTGTTGTTAATATCTTTTGATCTGTATTTAATAGAGCTATTGCTCTATATGATCCTGGTTCGTCCAAGTCTTTATTCATTTTAGGTATAAGTGTTATAATAGATTCATTCAACGTATCTGGTAATTTCTGTTGTGTGTATATCTGTTCATATAATGATTTCAGATATGGATCATGAAATATTTTATAAAATTCCGAACCTATACCATCAGGTCCCGGTGTTTTACTGTTTTTTAATGATCTAATAGATTCTTCAATTTCATTTATTGAAATATCAGCATTTAATAATTCTCTGTTTTGTAAATCCAATACTTTCAGGTTACATTTTTTTAAGAATGCATCTGTTTCTATTTTATTTACTGTTGCTTTAGCAGTGTATAAATTTTTATAATATTGCATAAATCTTTCATTAATATCTTTAGGTTGTATTAATAAATCACCGTTTTGTGATTTAATCCTATGTATGATTTTTTCCGCTTCAATTTTCCTTAATTGTCGAGCCAATAGTTTTTGGGGTTTGTCCCCAAATTCAAACTGTAATTGTTTAGTATGTTGATAAAATTTTATCACTTGATCTGTATATATTTTATTTAATTTATATTTCAATGTTACAATTTTATTATGTAATATTATATCTGGTTTTGTTGCATTCTGTATATCTAATTGTTTAATCTCCTTTTCTAAATCTTGTTGTTCTTTCTGAATCTTTTTATTATGGAATGCTTGTGAAGAGATCATGATTCCCCGGAGATATGCTTTAAATGTTTCCCATAATAAGGAGCAGGATATCTCTGGTTGATCATTTATTTCAAAAAAAATCTTAATTTGAGTTATGATATATTCCTGAGTGGCTTTATTTTTTTAAAATTTGTGGGTTAAGTTTCCACTGTCCTAAGTTTTCTATTTTGCCATTAATTTTAATTTTAAATGTTAATGGCGCATGATCTGAGATTATAATATTATCATATTTAGGTTCATAAGTAAGTGAAATAAGTTTTGCATCCACCAAAAAAATAATCTATTCTTGAATAAGTTTTATGTACTGGGGAGTAAAAAGAATATTCTCGTCCCGTAGGGTTTTCTGTTCTCCAAACATCTTTAATATTGGTCGTTTGTATGTATGCATTTAACAAATCACTAGAATGTGATTTAATTTTTCTTTGTTTTGTAGATCTGTCTAAGTAGGGATCCAGTGTACAGTTAAAATCGCCTCCAATTATCAAATTATATTGTGTTAATTCCGGGATATTATTAAATACTTTCTTAAAAAACAATGGACTATCAAAATTTGGTCCGTATATTCTTAAGATCTTAAATTCTTAACTACTATCTATCTCTTTGGTGATGCTTGGATGACCCATGATCAGACTTTGCTGGCATTACCATGCACTAAACGTTATTCCCCTACCATGTACAGTGCATTCAGAAAGTATTCAGACCCCTTCACTTTTTCCACATTTTGTTATGTTACAGCCTTATTTTTAAATGGATTAAATTCATTTGTTTATCATCAATCTACACACAATAGCCCAAAATGAAGATGTGAAAACAGGTGTTTAGAAATGTTTGCAAAGTAATTTAAAAAAAACCTGAAATATCACATTTACATAAGTATTCAGACCCTTTACTGTGACACTCAAAATTGAGCTTAGGTACATCCTGTTTCCATTGATTATCCTTGAGATGTTTCTGTCTTGATTGGAGTCCATCAGTGGTAAATTAAATTGATTGTACATGATTTGGAAAGGCACACACTAACTGTCTATATAAGGTCCCACAGTTGACAGTGCATGTCAGAGCAAGCCATGAAGACGAAGAAATTGTCCGTAGACCTCCGAGACAGGATTGCGTTCAGACATAGATCTGGGGAAGGGTATAAAATGATTTCTGAAGCACTGCAGGTCCCAAAGAGCACATTGGCTGCCATCATTCTTAAATGGAAGAACTTTGCAACCACCAGGAATCTTCATAGAGCAGGCCGCCCGGCCAAACTGAGCAATCGGGGTAGAAGGGCCTTGCTCAGGGAGATGACCAAGAACCCGATGGTCACTCTGACAGAGTTCCAGATTTCCTTTGAGGAGATGGGAGAACCTTCCAGAAGGACAACTATATCTGCAGTACTCCACCAATCAGTGGTAGAGTGACCACTCCTCAGTAAAAGGCACATGACAGCCCACATGGAGTTTGCCAAAAGGCACCTAAAGGACTCTCAGACCATGAGAAACAAGATTCTCTGGTCTGATGACACCAAGATTGAACTCTTTGGCCAAGCGTCACATCTGGAGGAAACCAGGCACCGCTCATCATCTGGCCAATACCATACCTACGGCGAAGCATGGTGGTGGCAGCATCATGATGTGGGGATGTTTCTCAGTGGCAGGAACTGGGAGACTAGTCAGGATTGAGGGAAAAATGAACAGAACAGTACAGAGAGATCCTTGATGAAAACCTGCTCCAGAGCTTTCTAGACATCAGACTGGGGCTGAAGTTCACCTTCCAACAGGACAACGACCCTAAGCACACAGCCATGACAATGCAGGAGTGGCTTTGTGACAAGTCTGTGATGTCCTTGAGTGACTCAGCCAGAGCCCAGACTTGAACCCGATCGAACCCGATCGAAGTACTGACACTTTTGAAAAATATAAAAGTGGATAAGTCTCCAGGTCCTGATAGGATATTCCCTAGGACATTGAGGGAAGTTAGTGTAGAAATAGCAGGGGCTATGAAGAAATATTTCAAATGTCATTAGAAACGGGAATGGTGCCGGAGGATTGGCGTACTGCGCATGTTGTTTCATTGTTTAAAAAGGGTTCTAAGAGTAAACCTAGCAATTATAGACCTGTTAGTTTGACGTCAGTGGTGGGAAAATTAATGGAAAGGATACTTAGAGATAATATATATAAGCATCTGGATAAACAGGGTCTGATTAGGAACAGTTAACATGGATTTGTGCCTGGAAGGTCATGTTTGACTAATCTTCTTGAATTGTTTGAAGAGGTTACTAGGGAAATTGATGAGGGAAAAGCAGTGGCTGTTGTCTATATGGACTTCAGTAAGGCCTTTGACAAGGTTCCACAAGGAAGGTTGGTTAAGAAGGTTCAATTGTTGGCTATTAATGGTGAAGTAGCAAGATGGATTCAACAGTGGCTGAATTGGAGATGCCAGTGAGTAATGGTGGATGGCTGTTTGTCAGGTTGGAGGCCGGTGACTAGTGGGGTGCCTCAGGGATCTGTGTTGGTTCCACTGTTGTTTGTCATGTACATCAATGATCTGGATGATGGTGTGGCAAATTGGATTAGTAAGTATGCAGATGATACCAAGATAGGTGGTGTTTTGGATAATGAAGTAGATTTTCAAAGTCTACAAAGAGATTTAGGCCATTTGGAAGAGTGGGCTGAAAGATGGCAGATGGAGTTTAATGCTGATAAGTGTGAGGTGCTACATCTTGGCAGGACAAATCAAAATAGGACGTACATAGTAAATGGTAGCAAATTGAGGAATGCAGTTGAACAGAGGGATCAAGGAATAACTGTGCATGGTTCCCTGAAGGTTGAATCTCATGTAGATAGGGTGGTAAAGAAAGCTTTTGGTGTGCTGGCCTTTATAAATCAGAGCATTGAGTATAGAAGTTGGGATGTAATGTTAAAATTGTACGGCATTGGTGAGGCCAATTCTGTAGTATGGTGTACAATTTTGGTCGCCAAATTTTGGGAAAGATGTCAACAAAATAGAGAGAGTACAGAGGAGATTACTAAAATGTTGCCTGGGTTTCAGCAACTAAGTTACAGAGAAAGGTTGAACAAGTTAAGTCTTTATTTTTTGGAGCGCAGAAGGTTAAGGGGGGACTTGATAGAGGTCTTTAAAATGATGAGGGGGATAGACAGAGTTGACATGGATAAGGTTTTTCCATGAATAGGGAAGATTCAAACAAGTGGACATGATTTGAGAATTAAGGGACAGAAGTTTAGGGGCAACATGAGGGGAAACATCTTTACTCAGAGAGTGGTAGCTGTGTGGAATGAGCTTCCAGTGGAAGTGGTGGAGGCAGGTTCGATTTTATCATTTAAAAATAAATTGGATAGGTATATGGACGGGAAAGGAATGGAGGGTTATGGTCTGAGTGCAGGTAGATGGGACTAGGTGAGAATAAGTGTTCGGCATGGACTAGAAGGGCCGGGATGGCCTGTTTCCGTGCTGTCATTGTTATATGGTTATATGGTTTACATGGAACTTCTCTGGAGGGACCTGAAAAATAGCTGTGCATCAACGCTCCCCATCCAACCTGACAGAGCTTGAGAGGATAAACAGAATGGGAGAAATTACCCAAGTACAGGTGTGCCAAGCTTGTGGCATCATACCCAAAAAGACTTACTGTAATCACTGCCAAAGGTGCCTCAACAAAGTACTGAGTAAAGGATCTGAATACTTATGTAAATGTGATATTTCAGTTATTTCTCTTTAATTACTTTGCAAAAATTTCTAAACACCTGTTTTCACTTTTTTATTATGGGGTATTATGTGTAGATTGATGATAAAAAAATGAATATAATCCATTTTAGAATAAGGCTGTAATGAAACAAAATGTGGAAAAAGTGACGGGGTCTGAATACTTTCTGAATGCGCTGTATCTATACACTGTAGATAGATCGATTATAATCATGTATTGTCTTTCTGCTGACTTGTTAGCACGCAACAAAAAAGCTTTTCTCTGTACCTCGGTACATGTGATAATAACGAAATTAAACTAAAATTAAACTAAAACTTAAAAGGTCATAAGTGATAGGAACAGAATTAGGCCATTTGCCCCATCAAGTCTACTCTGCCATTCAAACATGGCTGATCCATCTCTCCCTCCTAACCCTCTAATGCCTATATTATAATAGGATTATTATGAGAGTGCATGACTTTTGTGTACAAAAACATTTATCGTTTACGTCAAATCTGGTACCACAATAAATGCAGTGTGAATTATGAATAGTGAAAGTGGAAAAGTTTACACCCAGAAACAAGTGCTAAAATGAGAGCTGCATGCTTCTCGATAAAATCTCACCCAAATCGAGGGCATCTGCCAATGTTTCATTACTTGGCATTTAGAGAGGGCAACAACACACAAATGCATACTCGCCTACCACTACAGCCAGATAGCAGCAACACAGGCTTTTTTTGCCACGGAGGAGAGAGAGGTGCAGGGCAGAAGGATAGAATTCTCACACTCACTCTAAGAGACTTGGATTTTATGGTCAGTCAGATACATGGCGGGTGAGTGGTCCTGTGCATGGGTGGGGGAGTCTGGTGGGGGAGTGTCACGGGTGCAGATGACCCACCAAGCTCACCATTTGGAGTGTGACCGCTCACAAAGTGGAGCGATGCAGAAAGAAATGTTGTGTCCTCACAAGGTGATCTTCACATCATTGTCCACATCCATAAATCCTCTGAGGAAAGCTTATTTGAGGTGTTCTTTAAACCAGATGCCCCTCGTCAAGCAGTAAATAAGTATTTATTGTAGAAAGTCATTTGAGTAAGTAGAGCAAGCAATGGTATTCCTTCAATTGGATGATTTAATCATTGCAGTTGGATCTGCGAGGCAGCAGTGAAGGGATTTTTACATGTCATCTGTCATCTGGGCTCTCCTCGCTGATTATTGGTGTGCAGTGCTGTTGGGAATAGATTTGGGCAAGAATGCATTGGGAACTGGGATTTTGTGGGTTCCTTAGCTGTCTCTGCATCAGGGAGTCTTCAAGGTGGGCGAGAGATCATGGTTGTTTCTTAATTCTCAAAAGAAATAATATTTTCACTTCAGTGAAGCTTGTTCAATAACATAGTGGAGAAATAAAATTAAGTTTAGATGTGTTTGCTTTGCAAAAATCAATTTTATCTGGAATAGATCTTGCTAGTAAAAATTGTTTGGTGCAAAAAATACCAATCACAAACTTATGATGAATGTCAAACGTCTGGGAGAGTCAACGTGCCTCTTTCATGCTGAGTAGATTGTTAGTGGTCAAGGGTGGGAATCATAGGACAAGGGTTACCCTCTACCCCCTGATGCTCACATTCACCAATGCACTGCACACCCACAGCAGCTGGGGATAGACACAATGAGAGCCAGTTTAGAGGGATAGATAGATCGCTGGCTGGTGATTGAATGGCAGTGTATACTAGCTGTGCCGAATGGCCTAATTCTGTTCCTAGAACTTGTGAACATGGCAACATCGCAGTGGAAAACACTGCCAGTCTCCTCAACAGTTGTCTGCATTAGTAGATGTCAGGCAGATGCGAATACTTCATGGTATTGGGCTTTGCACTGTAAGTCAAAGGCAACTGCTGATGTCAGAGGCCATGAGACAGATTCTAAAGAGCAGCGGGAGTCTGAGAAAAAGAGGAGGATGAAGGCAATCGAAGGAATGTCCCTGCTCAGCATCCACAGTCTCATCTGCCAGCTGAACAGTGGGAAAGATTGGCATTATGACACTGTTATTGCAAGCTATCCTTATGAAATCTGAGTTCTCTGCATTGGAATCACATATATCTTTGTCCTCAAAGCAATTGGCATATGTGAGCCTTATTGTGCCACTTGGTTACAGCCCATTGATACCCAGTATCTCACTGCAGATTCCGCCTCCAAGTAATGGTAGGTACAGCTTCATTTTACTTCGGAGTCACGTGAGTGACTACGTGAAGACCCCGTCCAGCACGCATGCGCGACATTAGCGTTCATGCAGTGCACCGCGACGAACGGGAGTTCAAGGCGCTCCCGGTACAAATTGAAAAGTCGGGCCGACAGGTAAGTTTACCGTGGCCGTGTGTCTTTCTCTCTGTGGTCTTGTGTTCCAGGAAGAATGAGCAAGGCCCGAGGAAAGAAGTCTGCAGCTCGCCCCCGTTCGTCCTTCGTTGAGGAATGCTCTTTGGAGGGGGGGCAAGAGGCGGCGGTTATAACTACCGAGCCGAGCCCAGCACCGCTAGTGCTGCCTGAGCAGCGGGCTGGAGGTACCTGCAGCCGGAAGCGGGCGGTAGTGTCCGACGTTTCGGATGAAGATGCCTTACCGCTCGAGAGCACAGGCAGCCGCCTAAGCCGCATGGAACGGCTTATGGAGCAATTGCTCCAGCGAGATCTGCTGAGAGAGCAGCAGCAGCCTCGCCAAGGGAGTTCAGGCACTCCCGCAGTGCCTTTTACGGCACTGGCCATTGCTTCACCTTCTTTTGAAGGCAGCATTGGCGACCAGGTCTGGGCTGGTCAAGAAGAGGGGTCACTGGCTGAAGATTTCGGGAGTACGCAGGGTGTACAGGAACAGGAAGAGCTGCTGGGTGTGGTCAACCGCTACGTGGCCATTCCACAAGCGGGTCGGCCATTAGAGCCGAAACTTGCAGCCAGCATTAACCACCTGTCCTCTAAACCCCTACAAGAAAAAGTGGTCAATGAGGCTCTTCAACTATATACAGCCCCAGGAAATTGTACATCTTTGAATGTACCTGCTGTCAATAGCCAAATTTGGGGACATTTGGGGCAGAACATCAGAAACCTGGAGTTGAAGCTCCAGAAGATCCTTAAATTCCTGACTGCAGGAATAACATCTTATGCTCGGTCCATTGATGGTGCGGACATCTCCACAAATCAGCAAGACACATTAGCTCTGCTGTGCACCACTCAATATGAGATAAATAATTTGCGAAAGGAGATTATCAAGCCTGCCCTCAACCCTAAATTTGCGGGACTCTGCAAAACACCGGGGTCAGAACCTCCTATTCTGCTCTTTGGGAAAGACCTTCCAAAAAAGGTGAAAGACCTGGAAGAAGAATCCAAGACCTTTGGTCTCGTGAGGGCAGGTTTGGGACCGAGCAGACCCAACAAACCCAGGCGGCAGTACCCCATGGCGTCCACCAGTCGTCGACCACACTATGGGACTGGTGAAAGCTCGGGGTCCGCAACCATTCCCCGTAAGCCTTTTTTAGGCCAGGGCCCAGAGCGGACCCCATGGAAAATGCGCCACCCCCAACAACATCGAGATAAACATCAACCCTCTACAGCCCAGCAGACGCCTCATCACCCAGCGAAGAGGCAGAAGAAGCACCAATAACCATGGAGGTAGGTGGGTCTGGTTCCTCTCACCATATGTGCAGTAGGGGCTCTGTGCTAACAGGGGGGAGATTGCACTTGTTTTTGGATGCATGGGAATCCATCACTAATGACAAGTATATACTCAGCAGCGTTCATGGCTACAAAATTGACTTTGTCCATAAAGATCTTCCACCAGTTCAGCATATACCCAAAAGGGTATTCACCCTCTCAGTCACGGAAAAAAAAACAAGAGGGTCAAGCTGAACTGATGAGGCTACAAGCTAAAGGTGTCATTGAAAGAACAAAACATGAACCTTTGGAATTTGTGTCTAATATTTTCACTAAAATCAAAAAAGATGGTGGACGACGCATCATCATTGACTTAACTACTTTGAACAAGTCTGTCAGGTATATACATTTCAAGATGGATACTTTTGAAACAGCCAGACTATTGGTTTCTAGAGGGTACTTTCTAGCAAGCATTGATTTAAAAGATGCCTACTACTCAGTACCCATACACAAGGACCATCGAAAATATTTAAAATTTATCTGGATGAAACAGCTATGGCAATATAAAGCCTTACCAAATGGGCTAACCTCTGCTCCAAGGTTGTTCACTAAAATCTTAAAACCTGCCTTGGCATTATTGAGGAAACAAAAGCATATAGTCATGGCGTATTTAGACGACATTTTAATAGTAGGGAAAACCTTGGAGACAGCCATTTTGGCAGTCGCAGCCACCAAACGTTTGTTTGAAACTTTGGGGTTTGTCATACATCCAGAAAAATCCAATCTTACACCGTCCACTGCCATGGACTATCTTGGATTTACGATAGATACTGTTCGCATGATTGTAACTCTGCCGAAGGGGAAAGCATCAGAATTGGCGCTATCATGCAACAAACTCATGAATAAACATCAGCCAACCATACGGGAAGTAGCTAGAGTTATTGGCAAAATGGTAGCAGCTTTCCCAGCTGTACAATTTGGGCCTTTGCACTATCAAAATTTGCAAAGAGCTAAAGTGCATGCACTAAAGCAAAACTCAGGTCACTTTGACCGAGCTATGAGTTTAACTGCTGAATCCATTCCAGTGTTACAATGGTGGGCGAGGAATGTAAGACTCAGCTCCAGTCCCATAATGATCACCAACCCAGTATTAACCATTCAAACGGATGCCAGTGCTTTGGGCTGGGGAGCAACTAACATGCAATCCAGCACAGGGGGCAGATGGAGTAAATTTGAATCATCTTGCCTACAGACACGGGGTATCAACTATTTTGAAAATGTTGGGTGCGTTTTATGGGTTTAAAAGCATATTCATGTAATACGCATCATGCACATGTCCGGTTGCAACTAGATAATACCACGGTGGTGGCTTATATCAATCACATGGGTGGTGTAAAGTCGATATCGTGTGACAATTTGGCCAACCTAATCTGGCAATGGTGTGTTGAAAGGCATATTTGGTTATCAGCAACTTACCTTCCAGGTAAGCAAAATACAGTGGCAGACACCAGGTCACGTAGATTTAATGATAACATCGAATGGATGTTAAATCCCAAAGTGTTTGCTGAAATTACAAAGCAATATGGCACACCAGATATCGATCTATTTGCATCCAGGCTGAGTCACAGGTACCAACGTATGTCGCTTGGGAACCAGACCCTGAGGCAGCAGCAGTTGATGCATTCTCGCTGCATTGGGGGAAAATGTTCTTTTATGCTTTCCCTCCCTTCTGCCTCATCAGTCGGGTATTACGCAAGATTCAATTGGATTCCGCTTCAGGAATCTTGATAATACCTGACTGGCCTACACAGCCATGGTTCCCAGTGGCTTTCGACATGGCTGTTGAAACACCGTTGGAATTCCCCAGCAGTCGACAGTTATTAATCCACCCAGTGTCAGGCATTAGTCACCCGTGCCATGACAGAGTCAATCTCCTGGCTTGCAGATTCTAAAAAGACCTCTACTGGGCCTGGGACTGTCTGAGGACGCCATCAACATGATGACCGCATCTCACCGGGAGTCCACCAGGAGACAATACCTGACCAATATAAGAAAATGGGAACGGTATTGCTCCAAAACAGGAACTACCTACACTACAGCTACAGCCACCAGTGTTGTGGAGTTTCTGCTTGGATTACATCGGGAAGGACTCAGCTACAGCGCCATTAATACAGCCAGGAGTGCGTTGTCAGCTTATTTGGTTCCAGCAGCAGGACAACTGACTTTGGGGTCCCATCCACTAGTGGTCAAAATCATGAGGGGCATTTTTAACACCAATCCCCCTAGGCCTAGGTACACTCAGATCTGGGATGTCAGCATAGTACTGACGTACCTTAGGGGATGGCCACCACCCAGGTCACTTACTCTGGAACAACTTACACTGAAATCAGTCATGCTCATGGCTCTAGTGTCAGCTCAAAGGGTACAGTCCCTCCACCTTCTGAGGCTGGACAGCATGACAGAGTCATTGGACTGTATCACATTTCACATTCAGGGGCTGGTCAAACAAAACTAGACCAGGTACCACGCCTCCAGTTATGGAGTTCCGGGCATATTCACCTGACCCACGGTTGTGTGCCAAGACCCATCTCGCCAACTACATAGACACAACATATAACTTAAGAGGGAGAGAAAAAGCCTTATGGATAAGCCACAAGAAGCCTCATGGTCAGGTGACGAGCCAAACCATTTCAAGGTGGCTGAAGCAGGTGCTTAAGTCCGCGGGAGTCGATACTAATGTGTACAAATCTCATTCCACCAGGGCTGCATCTACGTCGGCGGCTAGGCGAATGGATGTGCCTATGGACCATATTCTGGCCAGAGCAGGATGGTCCTCGGAAAGAACTTTCCAAAGGTTTTATAATAAGCCGCTGGCGGACCCTGCTACATTTGCAGACAGAATTTTAGAGTCTGCAGATAATATTTAATTTAAGCCCGGGGGAGCTCTCTGGTTTTTGTTGTTATTAATAAACCTTTTTTGTTCACAAACAGGTTATTGTTGATTGTATAACATGCTTCCTCCCTCTAAGGTCTTCAGGCAGTGAGTGAAGCATGAGCTGGTACACGGTTCGGATTCACAGAGCTTTGAAGTCTTCACGTAGTCACTCACGTGACTCCGAAGTAAAATAGTAAGATTAAATGAGAACTTACCAGTTCGAAGTTTGATCTGTATTTTATGAGGAGTTACGATGAGGGATTACGTGCCCTCCGCTCCCACCCTCTATTATACAGATCAACTGGTAATTAAGTTCTTATTTTTTCTTTACTATATTTATTTCAATTGTTGTGTTTTCTGTGAATCCACACCGCTGCTTTGAAGAAATGTCGCGCATGCGTGCTGGACGGGGTCTTCACGTAATCCCTCATCGTAACTCCTCATAAAATACAGATCAAACTTCGAACTGGTAAGTTCTCATTTAATCTTACTATTTTATGTTGGCACAGACCAAAATGTAGACAACAATGTCATTGAGTAAGTGGCTAACACTAGAAAAGATCTGCGAGGCACCAATGGTTATGGGTGCATAGAAGTTTCCCACTTTTTGCTCTTTATTCTCAAAAAAGAATTGGTGTTTTTTCACCATTCAATGTTTACTAGCAAGCCCTATCAACAAGCTTCACTGAAGTGAAAATAATTTATATCAAGACATGTGAAAAACAAAGAAGTTTGAGCAGAAACTCAATATTTACAATAGAAACAACTTAAAGATGTGGAAGGTTTTCTAATATTGCAAAGTACAATGAAAAAAAAAAGTACAATTTTTATCAAGAGCAACAGCGTTGTTCAGAACACTTTTTAAATTAATAATCAATAAATCCAGCAAGGATTGTACACTTGTTATGCTAAACATCAATAGGCTAAGAAGGAATTAACTTGAAATTGAGGTTTAAACATAACAACTGGACAAAAGCAGATAAGAATCATTGTTCTGGGTATACTCTGGTTCCACAATTTCAGTCAATGTCCTAACATGTACACAATGAACAACAGAGAATTCAAGGTAAATCTCAAGGCAACACATGGTGGAAAGTCAGTGGTGTGTTCCAATGTTTCAACAGCAAGGCAAAAAAGAAGGAAGAAATCGATTATATCAACAGTTAAAAAATCAGATAAAATAACTCCTTGAAATTTTCTATGTGGCAGTAACTTGGTGGGAAATAACATGGTGAATGTGAGAAATGATGGCTGGAATTCTCTTTACAGTGATTTGATACATCAATTGAGAATCATGCGCTGTTGCTTATGTATCTATTCACTGTAAATGGGTCGATTGTAATTATGTATTGTCTTTCTGCTGACTGGTTAGAACGCTACAGAAGCTTTTCACTATACCTCGGTACGTGACAATAAACTAAACTGAACTGAATCCTATGGCAGGAATAACATAATAATTTATTGAACACTCTTTATTCTAAAAAATAACGCTCGAATGCATACATCAAAGGACGTAAATCTTATTCCAGGCTTCTGAAAGGTATGAAGATGAAGATATTGATATGTTTATGCGCATTTTGTCCCGGTTTATGCCCATTTTGTCCCATTGTCCCATACAGTGCTGGTGCTGATCTTCTACTGGCTTCAGCCAAATGTAAATCATGTGCATACTTTCAGCATCATGATTCTGGAGGCCCAAAACTGGCTTTACTGAGCAAGACAATTTAAAGAGAACTGTAACCTTTGCATTCCCTGTCGCTCCATCCCTCCCCCACCCGAGTCGTCCCATTAGTTTTATTGTTCGTATGCTTTCATTATCACCTCTTCTACAGCCAACCATGGACCATTGTGGGCTCCACATTTCCCGGGTCACCATGCCGGCTCTGATTTGTTCCGTACCTTTTCATACTTCTAGTTTCCCTCTGGCCTGAACCTTAGTCTGAAGAAAGGTTTTGACCCGAAAGGTCACCTATTCCTTTTCCCAAGAGATGCTGCCTGACCCGCTGAATTAATCCAGCATTTTGTGTCTATCTTCAGTGTAAACCAGCATCTGCAGTTCCTTCCTACACATCCCTTGACCCATTGTCAAGTAGTTGCAACAATACTTGCATGAATAACTGGTGATATCTCCTGAATGTTTTGTAGGAATGGTGAATAATTGTAAAAAAGGACACGAAGTGCTGACATAACTCAACGGGTCAGGGTTTCTCCAGAGATGCTGCCTGACCCGCTGAGTTAACCAGAAAAATCGGGTGGCACAGCGGCGTCGTGGTAAAGTTGCTGTCTTAAAGCACCAGAAGTATAAATAAGATTGACTGTAAATTTTAAAAATATTTCTTCTTAATATGTAATTACATCTAATAAAAATATTTTACAAGTTAAAGCACCAGGGACCCAAGTTTGATGCTGACTACGGACGATGTCTGTACAGAGCTTGTACGTTCTCCCCGTGACTGTGTGGGTTTTCCCTGGATGCTCTTGTTTCCTCCCACATTCCAAAGATGTTGTTTGTCATGTACATCAATGATCTGGATGATGGGGTGGAAAATTGGATAAGTAAGTATGCAGATGATACTAAGATAGGTGGTGTTGTGGATAATGAAGTAGATTTTCAAAGTCTACAGAGAGATTTGGGCCATTTGGAAAAGTGGGCTGAAAGATGGCAGATGGAGTTTAATGCTGATAAGTGTGAAGTGCTACATCTTGGCAGGACAAATTAAAATAGGACGTACATGGTAAATGGTAGGGAATTGAGGAATGCTGTGGAACAGAGGGATCTAGGAATAACTGTGCATAGTTCCCTGAAGGTGGAATCGCATGTACATAGGGTGGTAAAGAAAGTCTTTATATAACCATATAACCATATAACAATTACAGCACGGAAACAGGCCCTCTCGGCCCTTCCAGTCCGTGCCGACCATTTGTTTTCCATGGTCCCATCTACCTGCACTCAGACCATACCCCTCCATTCCCTTCACGTCCATATACCTATCCACTTTACTCTTAAATGTTAAAATCGATCCTGCCTCCACCACTTCTGCTGGAAGCTGATTCCACACAGCCACCACCCTCTGAGTAAAGAAGTTCCCCCTCACGTTACCCCGAAACCTCTGTCCCTTAATTCTCATGTCATGCCCTCTTGTTTGAATCTTCCCTACCCTCAATGGGAAAAAACGTATCCACGTCAACTCTGTCTATCCCTTTCATCATTTTAAAGACCTCAATCAAGTCCCCCCTTAACCTTCTGCGCTCCAAAGAATAAAGACCTAACTTGTTCAACCTTTCTCTGTAACACAGTTGCTGGAACCCTGACAACATTCTAGTAAATCTCCTCTGTACTCTCTCTATTTTGTTGACATCCTTCCTATAACTAGGCGACCAAAATTGTACACCATACTCCAGAATTGGTCTTACCAATGCCTTGTACAATTTTAACATTACTTCCCTACTCCTATATTCAATGCTCTGATTTATAAAGGCCAGCACACCAAAGGCTTTCTTTACCACCCTATCTACATGCAATTCCACCTTCAGGGAACTATGCACAGTTATTCATAGATCCCTCTGTTCCACAGCATTCCTCAATTCCCCACCATTTACCATGTACGTCCTATTTTGATTTGTCCTGCCAAGATGTAGCACTTCACACTTATCAGCATTAAACTCCATCTGCCATCTTTCAGCCCACTTTTCCAAATGGCCCAAATCTCTCTGTAGACTTTGAAAATCTACTTCATTATCCACAACACCACCTATCTTAGTATCATCTGCATACTTACTTATCCAATTTTCCACCCCATCATCCAGATCATTGATGTACATGACAAACAACAGTGGACCCAACACAGATCCCTGAGGCACCCCACTGGTCACCGGCTTCCAACCTGACAAACAGCCATCCACCATTACTCTCTGACATCTCCCATTCAGCCACTGTTGAATCCATCTTGCTACTCCGCCATTAACACCCAAAGATTGAACCTTCTTAACCAACCTTCCATGGGGAACCTTGTCAAAGGCCTTACTGAAATCCATATAGACAACATCCACTGCTTTACCCTCATCAATTTCCCTAGTTACCGCTTCAAAAAATTCAAGAAGGTTTGTCAAACATGACCTTCCAGGCACAAATCCATGTTGACTGTTCCTGATCAGACCCTGTTTATCCAGATGCTTATATATATTATCTCTAAGTATCCTTTCCATTAATTTGCCCACCACTGACGTCAAACTAATAGGTCTATAATTGCTAGGTTTATACTTTGAACCCTTTTTAAACAATGGAACAACATGCGCAGTACGCCAATCCTCCGGCACTATTCCCGTTTCTAATGACATTTGAAATATTTCTGTCATAGCTCCTGCTATTTCTACACTAACTTCCCTCAATGTCCTAGGGAATATCCTGTCAGGACCTGCAGACTTATCCACTTTTATATTTTTCAAAAGTGTCAGTACTTCCTCCTCTTTGAATCTCATAGTTTCCATAGCTACTCTACTCTTTCCCCTTAACTCACCGAGTTCAATATCCTTCTCCTTGGTGAATACCGAAGAAAAGAAATTGTTCAATATCTCCCCCATCTCTTTTGGCTCTGCAGATAGCTGTCCATTCTGGTTCTCTAATGGTCCAATTTTATCCCTCGTTATCCTTTTGCTATTAATATAACTGTAGAAACCCTTTGGGTTTACTTTCACCTTCCTTGCCAAAGCAACCTCATATCTTCTTTTAGCCTTCCTAATTTCTTTCTTAAGATTCTTTTTACATTCTTTATACTCCTCTAGCACCTCATTTACTCCATGCCTCGTATAATTATTGTAGATATCTCTCTTTTTTCGAAACAAGTGTCCAATTTCCCTTGAAAACCATGGCTCTTTCCAATTTTTACTATTTCCTTTCAACCTAACAGGGACATAAAGATTCTGTACTCTTACAATTTCCCCTTTAAATGTCCTCCATTTCTCTTCTACATCCTTCCCATGAAACAAAGTGTCCCAATTCACTCCTTTAAAATCCTTACGCATTCCCTCAAATTTAGCCTTTCTCCAATCAAAAATCTCTACCCTAGGTCCAGTTCTGACTCTCTCCATAATTATATTGAAACTAATGGTATTGTGATCACTGGTCCCGAAGTGCTCACCAACGCATACCTCCGTCACCTGACCTGCCTCATTTCCTAACAGGAGGTCCAGCACTGCCCCTTCTCTGGTCGATACCTCTATGTACTGCTGCAAAAAACTATCCTGCACACATTTTACAAACTCCAAACCATCGAGCCCATTTACAGAATGTGTTTCCCAGTCTATTTTTGGAAAATTGAAATCTCCCACAATCACTACCTTGTGCTTACTACTAATATCTGCCATCTCCTTATATATTTGCTCTTCCAATTCACGCACCCCATTTGGCGGTCTATAATACACCCCTAAAAGTGTTGCTACACCGTTCCCACTTCTCAGTTCCACCCAAATAGCCTCCCTAGACGAGCCCTCTAATCTATCCTGCCAAAGCACTGCTGTAATATCTTCTCTGACAAGCAATGCAACACCTCCCCTCTGGTCCCTCCAATTCTATCACACCTGAAGCAACGAAATCCTGGAATATTTAGTTTCCAATCACAGCCCTTTGGTGTGCTGGCCTTTATAAATCAGAGCATTGAATATAAGAGTAGGGAAGTAATGTTAAAATTGTACAAGGCATTGGTAAGACCAATTCTGGAGTAGGGTGTACAATTTTGGTCGCCTAGTTATAGGAAGGATGTCAACAAAATAGAGAGAGTACAGAGGAGATTTACTAGAATGTTGCCAGGGTTCCAGCAACTCTGTTACAGAGAAAGGTTGAACAAGTTAGGTCTTTATTCTTTGGACGCAGAAGGTTAAGGGGGGACTTGATTGAGGTCTTTAAAATGATGAAAGGGATAGACAGAGTTGACGTGGATACGTTTTTCCCATTGAGGGTAGGGAAGATTCAAACAAGAGGGCATGACATGAGAATTAAGGGTCAGAGGTTTCGGGGTAACGTGAGGGGGAACTTCTTTACTCAGAGGGTGGTGGCTGTGTGGAATCAGCTTCCAGCAGAAGTGGTGGAGGCAGGATCGATTTTAACATTTAAGAGTAAAGTGGATAGGTATATGGACGTGAAGGGAATGGAGGGGTATGGTCTGAGTGCAGGTAGATGGGACTAGGGGAAAACAAATGGTCGGCACGGACTGGAAGGGCCGAGAGGGCCTGTTTCCGTGCTGTAATTGTTATATGGTTATATGGTTATATGTACAAGTTTGTAGGTCAATTGGCTTCTGTAAAATTGTAAATTGTCCCTTGTGTGTAGGATAGTGCTAGTGTGCAGGGTGATTGGTGGTCGGCGCTAGGTGGGTGGAAGGGCCTGTTTCCACAATGTATCTCTAAAATCTAAAGTCTAAACAATTAGAGAAAACACATGTAGTTACTGAGAGATCATGCAAACTCCATACAGACAGCACCTGTATTGCACACAGGCCATTGAAACTGTGAACTGTGCCACTGTAACAGGAAGCATTTTTCATGTATTTTTAAGGAAGCTTTATAGAATGTGGAAAAAGACAAAGAGGAATATGAAGTAGTGGAGATCTTTTAAGAGAGTACTCAACAGCTATGGTGCCACACTGCTGAAAACATTGGCAGCAAAGATGAGGCAATAAAAGTAGATGTAGAAGAAGTGGACAAATTGAAAATTAGAGTGCAACAAATGCTCACCCAGCGCTGAGACCTGTACCCATCATAAACTTTACAATCAGGATCCTGAAGTCTTCAATAGATTATTTCACAAGGCCTTAAGATGAACCTGAGATTTACTGGATCTATAATTTGACAACTAGATAATAATAAAAAGTAATGGAACCAAAATAAATATATGTATAATATCTTGATATGGCATCCTCTCAATCCAACAAAATATTTTAAATTCTATTTCCCTCCCACTATTGGTGATATTTAAAACTGTTTCTCCATTTTCAGAATTACCTGTTGGATCTCTTGACCCTGGTGCCATTGATCTGACTGAATTAGTCAATAAAATGATCAATACAACACTTGAAGGTAAAGTTTTCTAATCATTTTGTATGCTCAGATATGGATATAGGCAGACATTTACATTTGCAATATCACATGGTCCATGGTCCACATACATATTAATTTTACGTGTAAAATATTCACAGGAAATCAACAGTTCTTCTCATTGCTGGGCGTCACTTCCCATAGTTCCCTTGCACTCCATAAAGTGTCCATTCTCATTTATGACAGTAAGTACTCACTTTAACTTTTTGTAGTTTGTCATGAATTTCTATGGAGTTGTAAAACTGTCGTGATGTTGACTGTTTAGTTTAGAGGTACAGCGCGGAAACAGGCCTTTTGACCCACCGCATCCACGCCGACCAGCGATCCCCACTCACTAACACTATCCTACTATATGCACTTGAGAACATTTACAATCTTTATCAAAGCCAATTAGCCAACAAACCTGTACGTCTGGAGTGGGGGAGGAAACTGGAGTACCCGGAGGAAACCCACGCAGGTCACAGGGAGAATGTACAAAGTCCATAAAGACAGCGCCCATTGTTAGGATCCAATCCAGGTCTCTGGCACTGTAAGACAGCAACTCTACTGCTGTGCCACTGTGCCGCCCTTAGAGATTTTAGAGATGCAGCATGGAAACAGGCCCTTCGGCCCACAGAATCCGCGCTGACCACCAATCGTAATTTTGTGATTGATTTTGTGATTTCTCTGCCCATAGTCTCAAGCTTCTGGAAAATTGATTCATCTGTTTTCCCATTGAAATACTGCTACTGCTTAAACAACAGGACAAATGACTTGACAGGTTAGTTATTATCTAAAGTAATTCTACTTGTAAACATGTTATGCAGTCAAAACAATTTAGGAATAGTTTCTGATATCAAGAGAAAAAAAGAACAGTTATGACCAAAGACGTTGATATCAACTCCTTGGCACTAATGGAAATAATGTCCAGAATAGAGCGCGAGGGGCACTACTTAGAATCATGGAGACATACAGCACTGAAACGGACCCTTCATCCAAACTTGTCCATGCCAACCCAAGATGACCCATCTACACTAGTTCCACCTGCCCACCTTTGGCCCATATCCCTCTAAACCTTTCCTATCCATGTACCTGTACAAATGTCATTTAATCAGCAGCTTATTGCTAAAACTTGGAATAGCCCATTAAACCTCAACCTTTCTATAGATGTCTCTTATTTAAAGACAGTCCTTGAAACATAACTCATTGCCACTTATCTTACCTCTGTTAATGTAATTTTGATTGATGTTCTATGAACATATTGGGTGATTTTACCATATTAAAAGCATTCCATAAATGTTGTTTTTTGCAATTAGGATAGCAACACAAATCAATCTGTTCATCCCCCTTTCAGGAAAATTGGGTTTCATATTCAAAGCACGATGGATTGAATAGCATTTTGTGGTTTCAAGTCTGTTTCCATTGACTCCATTTACACTTCATGCTGCCTCAGCACGGCCACCATCACAATCAAGAACCAGTTTCAGCCCCGGTCACTCCCTCTTATCACCTCTTTCATCAGGCAAGATGTACAGGTTTGAAAAGACATACCTCCAGATTTAGAGACAGTTTCTTCCCAGCTGTTAGGCAACTGAACAGGCCTTTCATCAGCTAGGATGTGGTCCTGACATCTATCTCATACCTCCAGACTTTATCTTACACTAAATGTTGTACCCTTTATCCTTTATCTGTGCACTGTGGATGACTAGATTGTAATCAGGTATAGACATTTCTTTGACCTGATAGCATGCAAACAGACACTTATCACTGTACCTCGGTAGATGTGATAATAATAAACATACTAAATTGAAACCAAAGTAAAGCTGTTTCAAATGTATCACTGTTAATATAAATGAGAAATGAGATACACTCTGAAGCACTTACTGCATTAAAAAAATGTCCTCCTTTCTGGATATTTAATCTTAAATCTATAATATAACCAGAATTCCCTGATAACGCCCAGCAGGGCGGACAGCATCTTTGGAAAGAGAAACTGAGTAAATGTTTCTGCCTGAAGAACATCCATTAATTAGTAATCTTTTCAACACTTTGAAATGTCAGAGAGCTGAAATATTAACCTTATTTCTCACTTTGCAGGTGCTGCCTGACCTGCTGAGTATTAAGTACATTAAGTACAGTAGTCATTTGATTCTGCTGATTCATCTTATTCTGAGAGCAGTGTTCCTTAAATAATTTGAATGAAAGAACAGAATAATGAATGTTAAAAAAAAGCATGTACCATTCCAATATTCATTAGTATGGACCAACCGTCTGCATGTTTTTGTCTTTACAGATTTCACTGCTGTTGTGGTTGACTTTGTGGGAAATACCACCAGTTTCTTCAAGGAGATTTTTAAGTCTAACTCCATTCTTTATGGTTTTCTATTTTTATTGATTATTGTATGATATCTTGTGTATTAACCCCTGGTACCTTCAAACTAAGCAAGCAGAAAGTTTGAAATTAGGAATATTCCCAATTAGGAATTGTCCCTTGGCAAAGAGGGAATATTTGTGATTTGGGCATAACGGAAGGATTAAGGGAATGTTGGTAATCCTATAAATCTGGGAAATTATGCCCAGAAATGATTGCAGATGATAACTCATGTGCATAGATAAATTCAGGTGATCCTGAATTTGCAGAGGAAATGGTGAAACTGAGAATTGGGATAATCTTGTGATCCTGGGAACACTGGAAATGGATACCTTTCTGAGAATGAGGGAAGGGCTTGTGATTCCAGGAATGGGGGAATTGTTTGTATTTTGTGGAAATGTGGGAAGGGATTGTGAGTCGGGGAAGTGTTGTGTTCCTGGGAATGGGAAAGTGCCTGTGATCCGGAGAATGATGAAAGGGGTTATGATCTGGGAACTGGGGGAGGTTCAGGGAATTGCTTATCACCCAGAAATGAGGGTGAATTTTGTGATCATTGTAAAAGGGAAAATATTAGTGATCTTGGGAATAAAAGAAAGGTTGGTGATTCTGGGAATGAGGAAAGGGTTGATGATTCTGGAAATGAAGACTAGGTTAATCTCTAAATGTAACTAAATGTAATGACTTTGGTTATTTAAAGGTCAATGCTTCTTGGCCTGGTCAATGGGCTAGGTTAACGTGACCTTTGTATGTTTTGAAATTATTGCCATTGTGATACTTTAAAATTGATTTTATTTAAACTCCTTGGAGAATATAAAAATCATTTGATGACACATTTTATTTTTGATTTGCCATCCGATTTCACTGTACAACAAAATCAAGAGGAACTACATAGCAAATGTTGTCATCATTTTGCTATCAATAGTCAACATCAATATTGTTTTCTAGGCCTAATGTTAATGGATGAGGGGATGGTTTTCCATCAAAAGTGTAGTTCTGCACTTCATTCCTGCAGTTACTGCCAGCAATATTCTATCAAAGTATTGAAGACCAGTCTGCTAGATCACAATGAGAATCCTACCAAGGGACTCACTCAGAATATATCAGTTCAGTTTCACTACCTAACCTTAATGTTATAGCATAAGTTGAGCAAAATGATACGTTGCAAATTGTATTATTTTTGGAATAAATCCTGTTTGGTCAGGGTGTATTAATTTATTAATCACTGTACTAGGAATTTAGTTAATATTTTAGTTAATACCAAAAACAGATAAGGACCTAGAAGACCCAGGTTCATATAGAGCTATAGCTCTCTTAAATACTGATCAAATTGTATTCTTTTTAATGAGGTTTTAATATAATAGGATTCTATGGTAGGATGAAATAAATTCTGTAGTCAGCAGAACAGGAATTAGAATTTCTCTTTATATCATAAAAAAAAGCATGCAAAGTAACAAAGTTAAATCAGATAATGCTTCTCCTAATTTCATTTCAGTATTGCTTCATACAAGATATAGAATAATATGCGGTTTACAGCACTAACAGTATTCAATGGTGCTTTTATCATCCCATGTGTGAAGTGCTAACACAGTAAAATGTTTTATCTTACAAACAGTCCAGGAGAGTATTACCATACCCCCGATCCTTGATTAACAAGTGTACAGACATACACGAAGCACCATGCACGAGGCAATGTTTTGGCACCATTTTCAAATTCCACGTTAAGTTTTTATGAGCGGTGCCTGTTCCAGGCGAGCCCCAGGCAGTTGCAGCCCTTCAGCCATCTCCTTCCTTGGATGCCACGTCCCAGTCCTCACTCGACCACCTTTGTTCCCTGGGGATGCATCCCGTAGCCGACCACAAGGCCATGGTAGACCAGACCCCGATCCCTTTCTTCTCCTACCGGCCTCTGGGCTGTCGTTGCTGGCTCCATCCTCCTGGCCTCTGGGCTTCGGGGAACAAGCATGGGCTGGCACGGGGACCTCCCTCTGCCAGACCGACGGACCAACGAGCAGGGAACCGGCTCGGTGACTT
Source organism: Okamejei kenojei (assembly GCA_035221665.1). Classification (NCBI taxonomy): domain Eukaryota; kingdom Metazoa; phylum Chordata; class Chondrichthyes; order Rajiformes; family Rajidae; genus Okamejei; species Okamejei kenojei. Next base: position 46,512,850 of record CM069134.1, on the reverse strand, counting down.
CCATCTGCAGGCTGCGATCCACCAAGTCTTCCTCCGGAGCCCATCTAGTTGTCTCCAGCAGCTGAGTCATAGTTTTCAGAAATTTCATGTGTACAGATTCTGATACATCCTCACAGAAGAGGAAAAACAGTCTGAGACTGATCCTGATCATTCAAAATAACATGGGCACTAACATTGGATAGTTCTGTCCCATGAGGGATATACGGTTACTGTTATTGAGGAATTACTTATTAAGTTGTTATTCTCTATAATAAAGAGACAGAATGCAGTAATTAAAGAACAGATTAATTTAAAATCTATTTCCGTTGCAGTGAGCAAAAATGAAACAGACTGCATTTTCATCTGTGTAATGGCTGGCGTTCTGGGTGAGGTGCTTTCTTTTTATGGTGAAATGCATTCAAAACATGTTATTGCAGACACCTGAGCTGAATATCCAAATATGCTGATGGGTACATGGAATGAGTGGCCAGAGGATGTAGTTGAGGCAGATACTATAACAGCATTTAAAAGACACTTGGACAGGTACATGGATAGTTCACGTTCAGGGAATAATTAGGGAATAATTAGGCCATTTAACCCATCGAGTCCACTCCACCATTCAATCATGGCTATTCTCTGCCTCCTAATCCCATTTTCCTGCCTTCTCCCCATAACCCTTGGTACCAGTTCTAAACAAGAATTTGTCTATATCTGCCTTAAAAATATCCACTGGCGGTCTCCACAGCCCTCTGTGGCAATGAGTTCCACAGATTAACTACCCTCTGATTACAGAAGTTCCTCCTTGCTTCCTTTCTAAAAGAGCACCCTTTTATTCTGAGGCTGTGACCTGTGGTCCTAGACTCTCCCACCAGTGGAAACATCCTTTCCATGTCCACTCTATCTATGCCTATCATTATTCTGTAAGTTTCAAGTAGATCCCCCTCAACCTTATCAACTAGAAAAGGTTTAGAGGGATATGGGCCAAATTCATGCAGTGGGGCTAATTTAGATGGGGCATCTTGGTCGGCATGAACAAGTTGGACAGAAGGGCTGTTTCCATGCTGTATGATTCCATGACACAAATTCCTATTACCTGACTTTTCAAATCAATAAAATCCTCTTGAAAGCAATAGGTTTTAGTTCATATTTCTTGTCTTTGAAATATTGTTTCCTATTTCAAACAACATTCTCAGTACAATTGCAATTTAGCATTGACATTTAGTAAATACATTAGAAGAAAGCAGTTTCTAAGTTAATTGCCATGTTCAGTTGATAAGAGCATTGCATTGTTCTGCTTTATTTGTAGCAATATGTACTTCCTAATCACATCTAAGTGGTGTCTCAAGACAAAACACCTAGATTTTATTCACCTTAACCACATAGGTTTCTTCTGGGTACTCAGGTTTCCTCCCACATTCCAAAGATGTGCAGATTTGTTGTAATTGGTCTCTGTAATTTGCCCCTAGTGTGTAGGGAGTGGATGAGAAAGTGGGATAGCTTGGAACTCATGTGAATGGATGATCGATTGTCAGCATGGATTTGGTAGGACAAAAGGACCTATTAAACTAATGGGTGAGTGACCAGTATCACAATCTACACAGTGGCAGATGCATGCGGCAAGAATGCTTGGCAAATCCCAAGTTGTTCATTCAAGTAAATAATAATGGCCAGATCTTAGATGCCACCATGACATCAAACAGCAGTGATACAGGGATGGCACGGTGGTGCAGCAGAAGAGTTGCTGCCTTACAGCACCAAAGATCCGTGTTCGATCCCAACTATAGGTGCTCTTTGTACATTATCCCTGTGACTGCGTAGGTTTTCGTTCGTTACTCCAGTTTCCTCCTCCATTCCAAAGCCAGCAGGTTTGTAGATTAATTGGCTTCGGTAAATTGTAAATTGTAAATTGTCCCTAGCGTTTACAATAGTTATAGTGACGGGGTGATTATTGATCGGCACAGGCTCGGTGGGTCAAAGGACATGTTTCTGTGCGGTATCTTTAATGTCTAGTCTGAAGGCAGGATTTGCCTGGAGGAACAGGCCAATATATTGTTGTTATCTATATATCAGTAAAAATGTCATCTTGTCTGTGTGTGTGCGTGCGTGCGATTCATGCGCTGAATTATGCCAAACCCCTACACGATAGTGCTATAATTTTTGGACCACCTTACTCACCATTGTCCTGTGGTGTGGTGTATCAAGTTTCATTCAGATTGATGGTAAATGTTATGTTGTTCACATTTAAAATTTTAAACAATGTACTTTTCACTTAACTTCTTAGTGTCAAAAATCCAAATCTTTGCTGGCCCTGCCCGCAACAATATTGCAATCACAGGACACTGAGTCTTGGCAGCAAATGAAATCCTTTTTTTTCCTGGCAGCATTTTTTTTAAGTATAAAATGAGGGACGGTGAATAAGGGGAAATGTGTCGCCCCTGCACAGTTGGGGCCTATGGGTGAGTGGTGGAATATTGCATTGGGGGAACGGGTGAATGGTGGAATAGGCCTCCCTTGTTGGCTATGGGTGAGTGGTGGAATATTGCGTTGGGCGAATGGGTTGCGGTAGGGGACCAGGGCTCCCATGTGGCAGGGACCCAACGGGTCCCACGGCCTAGTTAATATAATAAAATTACCATGACTGGGAAACACAGATTGCGTAAAGTAATTCACACAAAGATAAATTAGATAACACAACTAGGAATAAATGGAAATTAAATACATTGGTCCAGAGAATCTCAGACTTTCAAAATTATTTCTGGAAAGAACTGATAAGGTTATATACGTAAGGAACAAACAATGATGGACTAGAGATGGGCACAATGCCACAGGAGATCCATTTCCCTGTGGCTATAAAACCGTACAACTCCTCCCCTTCTGTTGTGGGGTAGACTGACTCCCCTCTTCCCCCCTCCCCAATCTTTGCACATTCCCCAATCCTGGATTTTCCACTCGTCACTTTCATTTCATGTTTCATGTATCTTGTTGTGTTTTATGACTGTTGGCAGACCAATTTCCCTCCTGAGATAAATAAAGTTATATCGCATTGTATGGTATCGTATCGTGCTGTTGTAGATAGTACAGCTGCTTCAGAGCTCGAGTGACCCAGGTTCAATCTCAATATCCATTGCTATCGACATGCAGTTTGCATCTAGCTGTGACTGAATGGGTTTTCCCCCGGGGGCTCCTCTCATATAGTCATCCTGGTTGTTCAGCTAATTGATTGTAAATTACCCCGAGTGCAGATGGCTGGTGAGAGAATCAAAATATTTCTAGTTTAGTTTAGAGCTGCAGTGCGGAAACAGGCCCTTTGGCCCACCCAGTCCACGCCGACCAGCGATCACCCCGTACGCTTACACTATCCACCACACCAAGGAATGTTTACAAGTTTTACCAAAGCCAATTAACCTATAAACCTGCACATATTTGGAGTGTGGGAGTAAACCAGAGCACCCAGAGAAAACACAGGCGGTCACAGAGAGAACATCTCCATACAGACAGCACCTATAGTCAGGATTGAACCCACATCTCTGGCACTAATAGGCAGCAGCTCTACCGCTGCGTCAGCGTGGTTAATGGGCATGTGTGAGAGAATAGGTTGCAAGGAATTAAATAAAGAAATGAGATTGACGGAAGTGCTCTGGGTAATGACAGAGGCTGAATGTTTCCCTCATATCACTAAGAAATATAGATGTGAAACAGACTTATAAACACGGGTATTAAATGTTTGACTCAAAGTGCTGGAGTAAATCAACAGTTCAGGCAGCATATGTTTTTTTAATCAGTTTACTTTATTTTGTACATGTGTAGTGAGGTGAAAAGCTTTTGTTGCATGCTATCCAGTCAGCAGAAAGACTATACATGATTACAATCGAGCCATTCACAGTGTAAGATACATGCTTTGGGAATAATGTTTAGTACAAGGTAAAGCCAGCAAAGTCAATAGACAATAGACAATCGATAATAGACAATTGCCAATAGACAATAGGTGCAGGAGTAGGCCATTCGGCCCTTTGAGCCAGCACCGCCATTCAATGTGATCATGGATGATCATCCACAGTCAGTACCCCATTCCTGCCTTCTCCCCATATCTCCTAACTCTGCTATCTTTAAGAGCCCGATCTAGCTCTCACTTTAAAGTATCCAGAGAACCGGCCTCCACCGCCCTCTGAGGTGGACATTCCAGACTCACAACTCTCTGTGAGAAAAAGTGTTTCCTCGTCTCCGTTCTAAATGGTTTACCCCTTATTCTTAAACTGTGACCCCTGGTTCTGGACTCCCCCAACATCGGGAACATGTTTCCTGCCTCTAGCATGTCCAAACCCTTAATAATCTTATATAATCAATAAGATCCCCTCTCATCCTTCTAAACTCCAGAAGATACAAGCCCAGCCACTCCATTCTCGCAGCATATGACAGTCCCGCCATCACTGGAATTAACCTTGTAAACCTACGCTGCACTCCTTCAATAGCAAGAATGTCCTTCCTCAAATTAAGGGACCAAAACTGCACACAATACTCCAGGTGTGGTCTCACTAGGGCCCTAAACAATTGCAGAAGGACCTTTTTGCTCCTATATTCAACTCTTTCTTCTTCCCCCCTCCCCCCCCCCCCCCCCCCCCCCCCCCACCCCTCATCAGTCTGAAGAAGGGTCTTCAACCCAAAAAGTCACATATTCCTTCGCTCCATAGATGCTGCCTCATCCACTGAGTTTCTCCAGCACTTTTGTCTACAATAGAAGAAAGGTTGGTTTGTGTCTCTGGACAAGCCCTGACATGCTGAGTTACTAAAGTACTATGCATATTTTTTTTAGTAAACTATTATCTGCGGTTCCTTGTGTCTATAATAATTGTTTGATATGGTTTTTAATATTTCAGACAGGGATATGACTTCACTGTGGTTTTCAGATTCAATGCAACCAGTTATAAATGAAACATTTTACAACAGAAAACCGACTACAACTGGTCAGTTTCACACTACTTGCTCATTTGTTCATCTTTTACTGCTTATAATTATATCTCCTGAAGCATTGTACTGGGGCTCATGGATGAGGCCAGATGAATTGTGGCAATGAGTGGAAATCAGGTTGGCAAGTAGCTGGAGCTAGAGCAAGAGCATAAACAAACATCAACGTAAGGTTCAAAATTACCAGTCATCAGAGAACAGGGAAATCAGCATTGGGGGAGATATGTGAGCTAAACAGCAGGACCTAGGTTTAACGGTGAGGGGGAAAATATTTAATAGAAACAAGTTATAGGAGTAGAATTAGACCATTCGGCCCATCAAGTCTACTCCACCATTCAAACATGGCTGATCTCTGCCTCCTAATCCAATTTTTCTGCCTTCTCCCCATAACCCTTGACATCCGATCTAATCAAGAATCTATATTTCTGCCTTAAAAATATCCACTGACTTGGCCTCCACATCCCTCTGTGGCAATGAGTCCCACTGATTAACTACCCTCTGACTAAAGAAGGGTAATGTGCTTATTAGTTTTACTTTTTAGATTCCTTTTTTGTAACTTAAGGACACATTTTTTATACAAAGGGTGGTAGGTATATGGAACAAGTTGCCGGAACAGATATTTGAGGCATGGTACTATCACAATGTTTAAAAATATACTGTATAGGAAGGAACTGCAGATGCTGGTTTACACTGAAGGTAGATACAGAATGCTGGAATCACAGCGGGTCAGGAAGCATCACTGGAGCAAAGGAATGGGTGACTTTTTGGGTCAATCCTGATGAAGGGTCTTGAGCTGAAACGTTACCCATTCCTTTACTCTAGAGAAGCAGACTGACCTGCTGAGTTATTCCAGCATTCTGTGTCTATGGACATATACTGTATATGGCTTTGTATAGATTTAGGGGGATATGGGCCAAATGCAAGCAGGTGGGACTAGTGTAGATAGGGCATGTTGGTGGGTGTGGGCAAGCTGGGTGAAGGGCCTGTTTACACACTCTTTGACTCTATGACTCTAAATAACCAGAAGACATTTTGAACTTGAGGAAAAAATCAATTTCATTTTTGAATGTTTGCTATTTTGTGGGAGATGATGAAGTGCGTTGTGAGTTGCAGATGACAATGCATTCAGATCTGTTAACTGTTTCCATTTTATCCTCAACAAAGTTTCTACGAATAATAGGTTTATTTCACATGATGTTATTTGATTCCATGGGGCATAACATATCCACATTACCACCAACAAAGAGAGGTGGGGTGGGAAACTGAGTGTGCAGATTGTATCAAGGTATATTCTGGTGAACATATGCCGGGGCCAAAACAGTCTATTGCCTACTTTATCACACCTAAGATCAGAAATGAATCCAAGTCAAGCAAGTGATAGAATGGAATGGATCGAAAGATGAAAGAATGGGTTGACAGGGCTTATATTCACTGGAATTTAGAAGGATGAGAGGGGGTCTAATAGAAACATATACATTTTTAAAGGGATTGGACAGGCCAGGTGCAGGAAAAATGCTCCCGATGTTGGGGGAGTCCAGAACCAGGGGTCACAGTTTAAGAATAAGGGATAGGCCATTTAGGACTGAGATGAGGAAAAACGTTTTCACCCAGAGAGTTGTGAATCTGTGGAACTCTCTGCACACAGAAGGCAGTGGAGGTTTTTAAGGGAGAGTTAGATATTGCTTTTAGGGCTAACAGAATCAAGGGGTATGGGGAGAAAGCAGGGACGGAATACTGATTTTGGATGATCAGCCAGGATCATATTGAATGGAGGTGCTGGATCGAAGAGCCAAATGGTCTACTCCTGCACCTATTAACTGGATTAAAGGTCTAATTTTCCTGACTTCCGGTGGCGCTATGGAAGGCTAAGGAGTAACGCCAGCCAGCTCCGTGAGAAAAAACGCTGAAAAACCAGGGAGAAAATGACCTACCTGCTGCCTGCTGCTTCTGTACCGAATGCTGTGAGTGACGTCACCAGGCGCGCGACTTATCATGTCTATGCAGCGCAGCCCCCTCCCGGAGAAACCGACAACTCGTGCTGTTGCTAGGCAGAAAACGGTGGAACAAGAAAAAGGCCCGACTGAAGCCTCGGGCTCAGGTAGGACGTTATCCCAAGAAGATGTGACGAAAAAAACGACGAAAAAATCAGTAAGTCAAGAACTTAAAACTTTTATTGCACGTGAAATTGCTGGTTTAAAGGAAGAAATAAACCAGATGAATGTCGAAATGAAAGACTTGAAGTTTGAAATTAATACCAACATTGATACTAAGACTAAGAAAATAACGGATGATTTGAAGAAAGAAATCACAGAAATTATGATTGGAATGTCAAAGGAGACGAATGATAAGATCAAAAATGTGAAAACTGATTTTGAAGAAAGGCTGAATCCTGTGGAGAAGGCACTGGACCAACAGACGGCTGGCATAAAAAGCCTTGAAGAACTAGCCAAAACAAGTGCTCAGACCACAGCAAAGCTTATCACAGAAAATGCTTGTCTAACGAATTTATTGACCAAAATAACCGAGAAATGTACTGAATTGGAAGGTCGCCAGAGAAGACAGAACCTAAGAAACGTGGGTATTCCTGAAGGGGGAGAGAAAGATAAAGATCCCCAAGAATTTACTGCGGATTTACTGCAAAATGTTTTATCTCTGGAACAAAAGCCTTTGCTAGCCCGAGCACACAGAGTGATGAGACGTCAGACAAGATCAGATGCTCCCCCAAGACAAATGATAATAAAAGTACAATACGACCACATCTTGGAGGAGATAATGCAAACAATATCAAGAAACAGAAACCTTACATTTGAAGGACACAAGATCAGCATCTATCGAGATTATCCAGCAGACATCTCCAGGAAACGAAAAGCGTTTAATGAGACTAAAAGTCTCTTGAGGCGGGTGGAAAACTTGAAATATGGCCTGAACTACCCAGCTACTCTAAGAGTCACTTACAACAAGAAGGAATATTTCTTCTCCAACCCTGTGGAAGCGCTGGACTTTGCCCGGAAGATTAAGGCTTGAGAAGGCCTCACCATTGATTACACTGACTTTGCAGGACTGGATGGAACTGGATAGTACTGGATGGAAGCTGCAGAAAGATGTGAATCGGAAACCCTCCCATGGATACTAATAATTAGTATAACTAAACTACTAATACAAATAACTAATAAATACTAAAATTATACCGTGGTATCTTCACTAATCAGAGTTAATCATTATGACACTAACTACACTACTAAGATAATAACTAATAAATATTAAAATTATACCGTGGTATTTTTACTAATCAGAATTAATCATTATTACTAATGACTATTGTTTACTTATATTGGAATGATTAGAGTCAAATATAGAGTCTGACTTCATTTGTTCTCTTTGGAAACCTTTCTTTTGTACTAGTAATTTTCATTTTTATTTTTTATTTTCCTTTCTTTTCGTGTGTTTTTTATAATTAGATTTTCAAATAAGATTTAAATATATGTATTCTCACATTTTCGACTATTATAACCCGAATATTTTAAATTTAATATCCCCGGTAAAATACCACTATGGAATAATAATTCCAAAAAACCAGGGAGCTGGTTAAGTTAGTAACATCAACTACGGAAGTCGGTAGATGGTTAGCCATGCTAGTATGGCTAGCACTAACTACACCAATACTAGATGTAGTTTTTTTCTTCTTTGTGCACATTACTAATTTCTTAATCTATCCTCTCTTCTTTTCTATTACAAACTATTATTGTTATTTTCAGTTTGAATGGAGTTATATACTGGATCAAAGGAGATATACACGTGAGAGACATTCAAGGGACTTAAAATTCGTCTATGCGGAGTTCGGGTGTAAGGTCGGATCTGTCGAACTGAACCATTGGCTCTATTACAGACCCCCATAGACAAAAGATGCAAGACTTTAAATTGAATACGGGGAATGAAGGAATAATGTTTTGCAGCTGGAATGTTAAAGGTATTAATGAACCAATTAAGAGAGGTAAAGTATTAGCACATTTAAAAGCAATTAAAGCTGATGTGATTTTCATTCAAGAAACTCATTTAAAAAAAGATGCTGAGCATAGGCTGAAAGCTAAATGGATAGATAAAACGTATCATTCTTCTTTTACACACAAATCAAGAGGTGTAGCAATATTATTTCGTAAAGGTACTTTATTCAAACATACATCAACTATAACTGATAATGACGGCAGATACATTATTGTAATAGGAGAATTAAATGCACAAAAAATGATTTTTGTTAATGTATATGGACCAAACTTTGATAGTCCATTGTTTTTCAAGAAATTATTTAACAACATTTCCGGAAATAACACAACATAACTTAATAATTGGAGGAGATTTAAATTGTACATTAGATTCTTACTTAGACAGATCCACAAGACAAAGGAAAATTAAATCCCATTCCAGTGACTTATTAAATGCATATATGGAAACTACTAATATTAAAGATGTTTGGAGAGTAGAAAATCCAACTGGACGAGAATATTCCTTTTATTCACGTGTACATAAAACTTACTTAAGAATAGATTATTTTTTGGTCGATGCCAGTCTTATCTCACTCACTTATAATTCAAAATACCATAATATTATAATCTCAGATCACGCACCTTTAACATTTAAGATTAAAATAAATGGTAAAATGGAAAAACGGGGACAATGGAGATTTAATCCACAAATTTTAAAAAAACAAAGGAATTTAGGAATATATTACAGAACAGATCAAGATTTTCTTTGAAATAAATGATAAACCGGAAATATCTTCTTCCTTATTATGGGAAACTTTTAAAGCATATGTCCGTGGAATTATGATTTCTTCTCAAGCATTTTATAATAAAAAGAATCAGAGGGATCAACAGGAACTGGAAAAGGAGATGAAACAACTAGATACAGAGAATGCAGCTAATCAATCCATAACAATACATAATAAAACAGCACTGAAATATAAATTAAATAAAATATATTCAGATCAAGTTGTAGAACTCTATCAATACACTAAACAATTACAGTTTGAATTTGGAGATAAACCTAAAAAATTATTGCCTCACCAATTAAGGAAGATGGAGGGAGAAAAAATAATCCATAGGATTAAATCACATAATGGCGAACCCCTGGTACAAACTAAAGATATTAATGAGACATTTTTGCAATATTATAAAAAAATATACTCTGCTTAAACGACAGAAAACAGGATAGGAATAGAAGCATTTTTAAAAAAATGTAATCTGAATGGGTTGGATTCACAAAATAGGGAATAATTAGATGCTGAAATTTCAGTAAAAGAAATCGAAGAATCTATCAGATCATTAAAAAATTGTAAAACACCGGGACCAGATGATATTGGCTCGGAATTTTATAAAACATTTTATGATCTGATTGCACCATGCTTGAAGATACTCTATGAATATATTTATACCCAGCAGAAACTACCAGAAACGTTAAATGAATCTATTATAACACTTATACCTAAAATAGACACAGACCTGGATGACCCAGGATCATTTAGAGCTATAGCTCTTTTAAATACTGATCAAAAGATATTAACTAAAATATTAGCACAAAGGCTAAGTACAGTTATTAATAAATTAATTCACCCTGATCAAACAGGATTTATACCAAAACGATATTCCTCATATGACCTGAGATGTTTATTCAATATAAATACTCGAAAAGAGGTATTAATAAAGATCTAGTAGTTATTTCGTTAGATGCGGAGAAAGCCTTCGACCAGGTGGAATGGTCTTACTTGTTTTTGGTTATGGAAACTTTTAAATTGGGAGAGAAGTTTATTACTTAGGTCAAATTATTATACACTAATCCAACAGCCAGAATAATAACAAATCAAACGTTATTAACTAAATTCAATCTATCTCGAGGCTGTATACAAGGTTGCCCTTTATCCCCACTACTATTTGCACTTGCAATAGAACCATTAGCTCAACATGTGAGATCACATCCTGAAATATATGGGTATGATACCAGAGATACTGAAAATAAAATCTCCTTATATGCGGATTATGTATTACTTTATATTACAAAACCGGAAATTAGTATCCAAAATTTATAAAAATTAATAACTGAATTTCGATCTTTTTTAGGATATAGTATTAATTGGAATAAAAGTGAACTCATGCCGATAATGGTAAATAACTTACATATATTACAACAATTTCCTTTTAAGGTAACAAACGAAAAAATTAAATATCTTGGAATTTATGTAACAAAAAGATTTGATTCTTTATTTAAATCCAACTTCCCACTCTTATTGAATAAATTAAATAAGAACATTTTACATTGGAAAACTCTATCCATCTCAATGCTAGGTAAAATTAATGTAATAAAAATGATTTTTCTTCCACAGTTACTATATCTTTTCCAATTGATTCCGATATATCTTCCTAAAAAAATCTTTAGGAAGGTGGACTCTTTAGTTACCAACTTTATCTGGGATTATAAGAGCCATAGAATAAATAAAAAACATTTATGTATATCAAAAATAAATGGAGGTCTAGCACTGCCAAACTTTATGTTTTATTACTGGGCAGTTAATATTAAAAATATGAATTTTTGGTTAGTAGAGACAGATAAACAACCAATTTGGTTTAAAATGGAAAAAGAAGATTGTTCGCCTTTTGAAATTAGTTCGATAATATTTGCCAATATTAATCTAGGTAAGAAAACCTATAGCGAAAACTCTATAATAGAAAGTGGAATACATATCTGGAAACAAAGAAAGAAAACATTAAAATTGGAATGTATACCACTCGCCCTTACCATTGTAAATAATGTTACATTTAAACCCTCAATGATGGATAAAGGCTTTTTACAATGGAAAAATAAGGGAATTAATAAGATGGGAGATCTCTACAGGGAAAATTCTTTCCTTTCATTTCAAGAATTACAACAAATTTATGGATTACATTCAAAAGATTATTTTAGATACCTACAAATTAGAGACTATGTAAAAGCAAACACACAGGAAATTAGAAATAGAAAGAAAGACATTTTAGATGAATGTCTAAATAAACATCCGAACACAGAAAAATTGATATCATATATTTATAATATTCTATTGGAAAATGATGTCCCATTGACAGAAATGGGAAAATGAATTAGGTCAAATTATTAGACCAGAAGTATTGGATGAAAGTTTACAACATATACACCACTGTTCGTTAAATGCTAGACACTCTCTTATACAATTTAAAATATTACATAGACTACATTACTCAAAATCCAAACGACATAACATTTTTTCAACTGTATCTGCCATATGTGATAAATGTCAGCACTTAGAAGCTAACTTGACACACTCATTTACAAATTGTGTAAAAATTACAAAATTTTGGATAGAAATATTTAGGATAATTTCGAATGTTGTTAATATGAATCTGACTCCTGACTCAAAGTTAATAATACTGGGAATACTGGGAACAGATCAATTAATAACAATGAATCAAAGAATTTTTATTGATTATAGTTTAATAATTGGGAAAAATCTAATATTAAAATTCTGGAAAGGTCCTACATCCCCCACAATCAAAATGTGGATTACAGGAATGTCGGAGACACTCTATCTGGAAAGATTGAGGCTTGTCCTAATGGACAGGTTGGATCTTTTCAGAGGAATATGGTCTCCATACATTGAATATCTAAAGGGTCAAAATGGCTCGGTGCGAGAGCCTGACAGAAACCTGAATAATGGAATAAATGAAGAAATACGTATAACAAATCATGGATATATCTCCAACGATGGATAACTTTTTAATACTCCATTCACTTCTTTATTTTTGATTTCTTATCTCTATATTATTTTTCTCTATCTTTTCTTACTTATAAAAAAATGTATAGAAATATAAATAAGTCTTAAATGTTAATATTAATAATATACGAATGTATGTAAGAAGTATTTTCTATTAATATGTATTTACAATTAATAAAAATATTCATCAAGAAATAAAGGTCTAATTTTCCAAATGGTCACTGATTGGCACTAGTGAAATTAGCCTGAGAGTTTTTACTTCACAATTAAAGCATGTCTACAAGCATTAGTACTACCTGGCACTGCTTCAGTTTGATGCCACAAATACTGTCATGCTCGAGCCAGGCTCACCATAGATACATCATCCTTCATACATCATTCACAATTTCTTTCTTGGAAAATTTTAACAGATAGCCCAGTAACACATAGCTCTAATTATGTCAGAAAAATTAGATGAATATTGTCAATCTCTCCAGAGAATCTAGTCAGAAGCACCCTTAACTCATTGAAGATCATAGCGATGAGTTCAAACCAAACTGCACGGACTTGAATATATAAAGCAGGCTGACATTTCAATTAATTACTGAATAAGTGTTGCACTGTTGGATGTAATTATTTTCAGACAAGATAATAGATCAAGACCCCAAGTGCCCTCTCAGTCATAAAAGATCCTACTATCCGAGGGGGAGGCAGACGCCATTGTAATCTGGGTTATTCAATAATTTTAAGTGTAAAACACAAAGTGTTGGAGTAACTCAACGGGTCAGGCAACATATCTGAAGGACATGGAGAAACAATATTTCAGGTAGGTATTCTTCAGTCTGTCCTCCATGTCCTCCAGAGATGCTGCCTGAGTTACTCTTGCACTTTACATTTTACTCACTATTCCACCATCTGCAGTTCCTTGCATCTTCCTTGCATCTTCCTTGCATCTGCAGTTCCTTGCATCTTCAAGATTTTTAAGAGTTTAGTTGGTTGTGTTTGTTACTTCTCTTTGTGGGTTTGTGCCATGTGCAAATTGGCAACTTCAATTCCCTGCATCATGTTCAAAGTATTTCCTTTTTTACAAACTATTTTGAAAGATGCTATAAACTTGCAAATCATTTATTTCCCTTTATGTTTTGACACATACCAGTATTTATTTTCCCATTTATCCTCTCATTGCTTCTGCAAGCAAGGCAATGTCTCCAAAAACCGAGTGTCTCAACTCTCTGCTTTATATTACCAGTGGCTTGTATTGACATTAATCATTCATTTGATTCTTTAAATAAAAATGCATCTAAATGTTCATGGCTATTTTCTAATCCAGCTTGCCAGTTTGCCACTGCTATAATTTCCTCCAAACCTATATTCCTCTCAAATTTCCAAATCTGGCCAATGCTATTATAAATAGTGTTCTCAGTTGCCAAGACATTAAACTCAAGAACTTGCTTGCTCATCCTCTCTATCTCTTACATTATTAAAAATGCTCCTCATAGCCAATCTCCTTTGCAAGCTTTTGGTCATCTCCCCTTATATGTGGCTGAATGAGATATGGCATTTGAACAAACAGGGTATATGTTCCCATGTTAACGGTGCTAAATAAAAACAAGTTTTTGGTGGCTTTGCTGATAATGACAGCCTCAGCCTATATTGTCATTAATCTTCCCTCTGAGCATATAGATTCTCACCCTCAAAGGAAGGGGAAATTAAAGCATGTGTATGTTTTTAAAAGAGGGTTGCCTTTATATTTCAGCGTCTACCACTGTTTCAACAGTGATCACAACAGCTACCGAAGGTCTCAGAAGGATGAAGCCAACCACATTACAGGCACAGCCACCCACAGGTGCATGTGGTGCTAATGTTCAAATGTTTTGATGTGATTGAGAGTAAGGGAATAATTTCTGACACTGGAGCAGAGCTGCGAATGAAAGTCTAAATCTCTACTGGCTTGACCTAATTTTACTCGGGAAAAGTGATAGCTAACATTGAAATTCTACAGCACTGCCCCCGCTTCTCCAGCTTTTCTTTTTCACGAGAACTGTGCTAAAAGCTCCGTTTTGGCACCTACTTACGCTTTCCACCACTGTTTCTGGGAACATTAATTAGCCTGCCTTTTTTTTCCATTTCTCTGAACATATGTAAATGTTGTTGTTTGAGGAAGACAACTTAACAAGAGACGCAAAGAAAAACTGAACACAGGAAAAAACTGAACTGTTAATTGAAGTAATTTACGGAAACATTCCACATCCAATTTCCTGGACACACAAAGAATGTATTTACTGGGATATCAGAATGAATCATTAAGGCTGTGACTTAAATGAGACAGTAAATTAAAATGTTGGAATCGAAAAAGTAAAAGGTCTAATAGAGCTTGATATTATGCCACAGCACAATCGTTATAATCAAACAAGTCTGACGTAAATTTTGTAAAAGATGGTAATTGAAAAGTTCAATGAAATCTGTAAATTCATTTTTAGGATCTCCAAAATATGTGGCCCAGGCTACTCCAAGCATTACCATTGGACAAGTGCATTCAAGTAAGTTCTTTAGAGTGGATATCATGAGTTCATAAGTTCAGTTCATGTCATGCATGAAATAAATCTGAAAGATACTAACATGATTCAACTTTGAAATTGAGCATTGCTGGGTTGTTTGGCTATTTTTGGTCTACTCTGAAACCTTCTAAGCTCCCCAGATATGCTGAGTGCATTGTTTATATCATAGGCTTAGAAGGGTATTACAAAAATGGGGTGACACGGTGGAATAGCGGTTGAGCTACTGCTTTACAGCACCAGAGACATGGGCTCGATCCTGACGATGGGTGTTTGTCTGCATGTTCTCCCATGACCTGCGTGGGTTTTCTCTGAGATCTTCGGTTTCAATAGACAATAGACAATAGGCAATAGGTGCAGGAGTAGGCCATTCGGTCCTTCGAGCCAGCATCGCCATTCAATGTGATCATGGCTGATCATCCCCAATCAGTACCCTGTTCCTACCTTCTCTCCATATCCCCTGACTCCGCTATTTTTAAGAGCCCTAACTAGCTCGCTCTTGAAAGCATCCAGAGAACCTGCCTCCACCGCCCTCTGAGGCAGATAATTCCACAGACTCACCACTCTTTGTGAGAAAAAATGTTTCATCGTCTCCGTTCTAAATGGCTTACTCCTTATTCTGAGTTTCCTCCCACACTCCAAAGACGCACGGGTTTGTAGGTTAATTAGCTTGGTGTAAATGTAAAAAATTGTCCCTAGTGTGTGTAAGGTAACGTTAAAGTGTGGGGAACATTAAACATCTCCATTAAACTTTCCCCCTTCAATCCTTACAGCTATGCTCTCTAGTGTTGGACATTTCCACAAAATCATGAGGGGCATAGATAGGATAAATCATCATAATCCTTTTCCCGAGTCATGGGGAGCATAGAATTAGAGGGCTTATGGGCCTGTCCCCCAGGCGATTTTTCAGCGGACTGCCTGCGACTGTCAAGTGAAGACTACCAGAGTGAAACACACACAAACACATCGCTTCCTTCACCAGTTCGTTATACAGGTGGGAGACAGGGCAAGCAGGGGGAGCGCTGTCATAGTGAAAATTACACTATGCAAAGCCAAGGTGATACAAGCACACACTGCGATGAACAGGAAGGTTTGCGCTGTAATTAAGAAGGCTAAAGCACAGTGTACGGTAAGACCTTTAAAAGAGGGGGAGGAGAGGGGGGAGAAGGGGGGAGAAGGAGTGGAGACAACTTTTAATAAGCCAGAGATACACGGCTGTGAAACTCGGCTGACATTTAACATTACAGGTCGGTTATCCTTGGTCCTGAAAACGACTGCTTATATATATTTTTCCAATGAGCCAATGAAATTCACCGGTCAGCGCTGGCTACAACCTACGAGAAACTCCAAGAACCTTCGACCACCTGGCAACCCACTAGGACCTCCTGGTGACCCACCTACAGCACGAGAATTCTCGTTACTCTCCATGGCGGCTTCATTCTAGTCGTCGCTAATTTTTTAACATGTTGAAAAACTTGCGGTGACCATAATGAGGGAACTCCTCGCGACCATGAAAGTGACTCCCCGGCAACTACCCGCGAACATGTGGTGACTGCATAGTCTTCTGCAGTCGCTTAAAGAGTCGCCTAAGTGGGACAGGCCCATTAGGTTTAAGGTGAGGGGGGAGAAATTTACAGGAGATCTGCGGGGTAAATCTTTCACAGAGTGTGGGGTTATATGGAACTCCCAGTATTTGAACAGGTGCTTGTAAAGGGAAGGCATGGAGGGATATGCCCTTATTGCAGGCTAATTGGATCTGTGAAGAGGGACCAACATGACTCTAAATGAGTAGATTTGTAACTTTGTCATGTTGTATGCAAAACAAAGCATTTCACAGTACCTAGGTACATGTGACAATAAAGTATAATTGAACCATTGAAACATTGAGATAGGCACCATAGCCAGCATGAACAAGGTGGATTGGAAGGGCCCCTATCTGCACTAAATGATCCTATGTTTCTATGGGCCGGCGGTCAATGATGGCGTGGGGGGACTGCCGTGAGGGAGGGGGTTGGACAATGGGGAGGGAGGGGGGTGAGGGATGGGTAATAATGGACAATGGGGACCCGGTGTGGGTGAACCGCTGTGGGGGAGGGGGAGAACAAAGGAGGAACCGTCGTACTTTGTAACTTTGTCAGCGCCACGTTGCTGACGTCGACAAAGTTACAAAAGTGCTTGGGTATGCAAGCAAAGAATTTCACTGTGCCATGTCACATGTGACAAGAAAGCACTCCATTCAATCCATTCCATTCCATTATTCCACGGAGGTGATAAATCTATTATTGTACGGATGTAGCCGAATGGACATTGTGTTGCACTGAGCTTATTATATATGAGAATTTGAATGAATGAATGAATTAATTAATATGTTTATAGGCCAAGTATTCGCATACAAGGGATTTGCCTTGGTGCTCCACCCGCAAGTGACAACATGACATACAGTGACAGTTAGGAATGACACATAAAACATTAAACATTAATAATAATACATTATTGATTAAACGTGTGCACTGAATAAAATACTAGAGCAAAAGGAGGCTAAAGATTTTTGGTTATTGAGCAGAGCTACTACTCATGGAAAAAAGCTGTTTTTATGTCTGGCTGTGGCAGCTTTGACAGTAGCCTTCCAGAGGGAAGTGATTCAAAGAGTTTGTGGCCAGCATGAGAGGGGTCAGAGATTATCTTACCCGCTCGCTTCCTGGCCCTTGCAGTGTACAGTTTGTCAATGGAGGGAAGGTTGCAGCCAATAACCGTCTCAGCTGATCGGACGATTCGCTGCAGCCTCCGGATGTCGTGCTTGGTGGATGAGCCAAACCAGACCATGATGGAGAAGGTGAACACAGACTTAACGATGGCCGTATAGAATCTGACCATCATTGCCTGTGGCAGATTGTGCTTCCTCAGCTGCCACAGGAAGTACATCCTCTGTTGTGCCTTTTTGACTGTGGAGTCGATGGTAGCCCCCCACTTAAGGTCCTTGGAGATGATGGTTCCTAGGGACTTAAAAGACTCCACAGATGTGACTGTGGTGTTGTTGATGGTGAGTGGGGTGAGGGGAAGGGGAGCTCTCCTAAAGTCGACAATCAATTCCACTGAATGAATGAATAATTTAACTCATGTGTTAGACTGCAGAGGTGTTCCCAGGCACAAAGAGGAAGAGAAGCCCATCGTGGGTGTACAAACTATTAATCGGTGTGTTCTGGAACTTTGCCGATTCTTTCAACGATGCCTTTGCAAAATGAAGAGAAGAATTCAATCAAAGAGAACGGCCTTAATGTAAGTAAAAGTGTGCATTATCGTGGCTTTTATATTTGACTCAATAATGAGACATATAGAATTATCATTAAATTCATGCAATAAATTTCATCCATATAATCCGTAAGACTGGAAACGCGGTTTTCTCTTGGTGGGAGAACAATGTAAAATGTGCGTTTTCTGCAGGGATTGTGCCAATATACGGTATCATGGTAATGAACTATGGTAATGGTTATCTTCATCACCTGTCATTTATGCTTGTTTGCAGGTTTTCACCTTGGTCACAGTTTTAGTTACGTTAGGATCAATTTGATCTTTTGTCTTACTCTAACAAGATGGAAAATACAAGATGTATGAATTTCAATGCATAATTTACTTGAAAGAAATCATAGCAATGCATTATTTACTTGAAAGAAATGCTAGTGGATATAAAAATGCTCGTCTTTTGCTAAACACCAAAACATATGAACATTCAAGTGAATATAAAAATTAGGAGCTTACACAGAGGGTAGTGGTTATCTGAGCGAGAGGCCAATCTGTCCCTACTATAAGATCACTGCTGAACTAAATGTGATCTCACAAAAAGACACAAAGTGCTGGAGTAACTCAGTGGGTCAGGCAGCAGAATACGGGTGACAATTCGGGTCGAGCTTCTTCTTTAGACCCTTCTTTTTGTTTCTACATTTTAAGTCTCATCTCCACATCCCTTTCTCCCTAAGGTAAAACTTCCACCTCATTACTTATCACGTCCCTATTCATTTCTGCCTTAAGAGTACTCTGCTTCCACCATCCTGTGATGAAGGGTGATGGAAGATGCAGGGTTCTCAAAGAACGCCTGAGCAACACTGCAGAATTTCCAGTCATACAGCATGGAAACAGGCCTTTCGGCCCAACATTCCCACACTGATCAACATGCCCCATTTACATTAGTCCCGCCTGCTTGCATTTAGCCCATATCCCTCTGAACCTGCATGCACCTATCCGTGCACCTGTCCAAATGTTTCTTAAACGTTGCAATAATACTTGTCTCAACTACCTCCTTCAGCAGCTCGTTCCATACACCACCACTCTATCTGTGAAGAAGTTACCCCTCAGGTTCCCATTAAATATTTCCCCCCTCACCTTAAAAATGTATTATAATGATTGTCTTACTGTCTCTTATCTTTATTATATCTCTAATTATGAAAATGATACAGCAATATGACTGTCTACATATGTGTAATTATTCTTCAATGTAAACATTAACAATAATTGAATGTATGTTCAGGTACTGCACTGATTACTACTCCTGGTACAAGGCACAAAAATTTAACATCTGTAAGATCACAAAAGGCTTTTCTTCCCTGAGATGTAAGTATAATGGCACTGAAGATATGGAGCTTTAAAAACGAATGAACATGGGGAGAGGAAGGAAATAGGGATTAAGGGACCTTACAGCGAGGGTAGTTGAAGGCTCTTCCCTCTTCCTAGTGATAGGGCTAGGAAGAGGAACATGTGAATGTCCTGACTCAGTGAACTGAAGGGTGTAATTTGAATACATAAGATGAAACATATGCTTTTTGGGAGTTGGGTTTTTCTATGAAGGGGGCAGAAAAATAAGGATAGATAAGGGATTTAATGGAGGTGTGAATAATTAACAGCATAGATAGAGTGGATGTGGAAAGGATGTTTCCACTGGAAGGAGAGTCGAGGACCAGAGGCCATAGTCTCAGAATTGAAGAGCGCTCTTTTAAAAAGTAGGTGAAGAGGAACTTCTTTAGTCAGAGGGTAGTTAATCTGTGGAACTCATTGCCACAGAGGGCTGTGGAGGCCGTCAGTCAGGCGCGGAAATCCCGGGGGGGCACGCCGCCCCCCCCTCCCCGTTTGGAGAGGTGGGGGACGATCCCCCCCCCCACCACCATGTTTTGTAATCCATATTTTAAAACCTGGTGAAATCCCTGCTTTCCGCGAGACAGTAGGGGTAGAACTGCTGATCAAGGGCGCCGATTGGACGAGAGAGACGTTGGTCAGCGGGCAATGGGGGCGGGACATGATGATTCAGCACGATCATTGGAGGAGTGAGGTGTCAGTCAAAGGTGGAAGTAGGGGGAGTGGGACTGAGGATAGAGCGCGGTTATTGGAAGAGGGAGACAAGCCTAAACATCCTCGGCAGCCCTGGACACAGACCTGCGCCTCATCCGCAGCCAGGATCGATCCCAGTTCTCCAGTGCTGCAATCGCTGCCGAACCGCAACAGGACCATCCCTGTCCCCTCCCGAGTGCCTCCACCTACCCCCCCCCCCCCCCACCCACTCCCGGGGGTGGCCAGGGACGTCAGGAGTCAGACGGGAGCTGTGCCACCAGGCCCACAGCCAGCGCAGAGAAGCAGCGCTAAACCCAGCTCAACTCTGCCTGTCCCGCCAGGTTAACCTACAGCCCTGCGTGAAATATGTCCCAGGTATACAGCCAGTGCGGAGAAGCGGCGATAGCTCCACGACTCCAGGCTGGTGTCCGGTCAGTCCAGGCAGGGCTGTAGGTTAACCCGGTGAGACAGGCAGAGTTGAGCTGCATTTAGCGCTGGATTGAGCTTCCGAAACCCCACGTGCGCGTGCATGCGTGTGTGTGTGTGTGTGTGTGTGTGTGTGTGTGCGTGCGGACACCAGGAAATTGTGTCCCCCCTGTCCCCCCCCATATTTTGATAGCGATTTCCATGCCTGCCGTCAGTGGATATTTTTAAGGCAGAGATAGACATATTCTTGATTAGAACGGGTGTCAAGGGTTATGGGAAGAAGGCAGGAGAATGGGATTAGGAGGCGGAGATCAGCCATGATTGAATGGCGGAGTGGACTTGATGGTCTGAATGACCTAATTCTACTATAACTTGTAAACTTGTGTGGTTGAAGATTGGTGGGGGCCTGGAACGCATTGCCAGTGATGGTGGCGGAGGTAGATACGATAGTGGCATTTAAGAGGCTTGTAGATTGGCGCCTGGAAGTGCAGGGAATAGAGGGATATGGATAATGTACAGGCAGGTGAGATCAGTTTAATTTGGCATCATGTTTGGCACAAATATTGTGGGCCGAAGGGGCCCGTTCCTGTGCTGTACATTTCTATGTTGTATGTTGTATGTTCTAAATTTAGTGTCTTAGGATGGTGACGGTAAGCCTCAGTGGGAGCAGGTAATGTGATCTCTTTCAGTATTCCTGACAGTTTGAAGAGTATGAATATGAAATCTCCAGTAGTTATCACTGTTAAAGCTCTAGACAAAATCGTCTGTTTGAATGTAAATTGAAAATTCTCAGACCTGTAATATTTCCCTCTCCTTGCTGCAGCGTTGATGAAGATATGCCTGTCAAAGATCTGCAAATCAAACCGACTGTCATAAATTAAGAACAGAAATGTTTTCATGGATCGATCAGTCATTTCTGTATCTATTCACAATAATTCATTCTTATATTATTATGATTGCTGCACAAAGTGATTCAGTAAAATGATAGGTAGATAATATAAGCACACTGATTAATGAATCATAACCAAAATGTTCTGTATTGATACATCAAATGTTAAATGTTACTGAAATTCTTGAGAAAAATGTTACTCCAGAAGACTGTATTTTCTTGTATTGTTCTTTTAACTCTTCAATGAAGGCATACTAATACTATTCTACCTGTTTCTTCGCCTGGGTATGTCTATCGTAATTTACTGGATGGTATGGATCACTGCCCTGCCAACTGAAGGGAGTAGCAACAAGGTTTTACTTTCTCATGGGATCTGGGGAAAAAATTATCAGTCAGTTGGCACGAATTTTTACATCTACCCAATCATAATCAGTATGTAACGGTTCATTAAAAATACCATTGGGCGGAACATTGCAACAGCTGATAGAGCTGGTGCCTCATTGCGCCAGAGACCCTGACTCGATCCTCACTACGGGTGCTGTCTGTGTGGAGTCTGCACGTTCTCCCTTTGACCGTGCGGGATTCCTCCGGTTGCCCTGGTTTCTTTCCACATTCCAAAGCCACGCAGGTTTGCAGGTTAATTGGCCTCTGTGAATTGCCCGCAGTGTGTGGGGAGTGGATGCGAAAGTGTGATAATATAGAATCAGTGTGTATGGGTGATCAATGGTTGGTGTAGATTCAGTGGGCCGAAGAACCTGTAATTCAATTCAATTCAAATCAGGTCAGTTCACTTCAATCCAATTCAATTAAATTCAATAAAAAAACTTAGATTTGGAGTGGCTAATTTCACTATTTCTTTTATAGCAAACCACCTTGAATATTTAAGAGAAAACACTAAATTAATAAAACATAATTTGCTGCCTGAAAGATTGTGTGGGTTAAACATTGTATTTGATGCAGCAAATTTAGGCAATGGACAGTTGCACAGTTAAATTCCAAAGTTACCATCCGAGTTTTGCCATTTCTATGGTAGTTTTATGAAAATGAAACCTTGCTGTGTATGTTCACGTGGAAATGTTTGGAACTTGTGTCATATGGAATAAACATGCCACAGATAATAGTGTCTTTAGCCCCTGTCAATTTAACAAAATGATGACATGAATTTCATTATTCTGGTGCCAGCACATATGACAATTAAACATGCCTGACTCTTGACTCTTGAACCAGTCAACTGGTTACAATGCCTCGATCTGGACTCATGAGTGCATTTTTTCACATACAAGTCGTGAATAAAAGTTATTTAAAGCATGATTCAAAGGTTAGGTGTATAGTTGTGGGGGAAGGAACTGCAGATGCTGGTTTAAACCGAAGATAGACACAAAATACTGGAGTAACTCAGCGGGACAAACAGCATCGCCGGAGAGAAGGAATGGGTGACGTTTCATGTCGAGACCCTTGTATAGTTGTTGGATCAGCACACGTCCTAAATCGGGCTGAGAACTTACATCCGCCACTCACACAGACAACAAGCTCTGGCTGCAACAGTATCACTGTTTGAGACTCCGCTTTCCAGCTTCAATGCCATAAGCTTGGCCATTTTGGTTGCAGCATTCTCAAAATTCACTACCTGTTCAGCAGTGAATATATCAGGCTTCTTTGCCGCCTTTGTGATTCAAAGGCACTCCATTGAGCAATGAACTGGCATCGAATTGACATCCCTGAAAAGTCAGGATGGTCTACAGAAACATCTTACAAAACTCATTGATTTGGCGGAAATCCATAATGAATGATTGAACAGTATTTAGTGGGTATGAGGGACCCCGGTGATTATACTGCTAGCTACATTTGCTGGAGGAATTAGTGTAGGCAATGGTCAATGGTTCTTTAGTATCACATGTGCCGACGTACAGTGAAACTCTTTTATTTGCACACAGTTCAGTAAAGTATTGCCATACTTGATCATGATTGTCCAAGTGGTGTAGGTTGAGATTTTACCCCAAGATACACACACATGAGCATCATAACCCGACAAACATTTGGACAAGTTTGGATGGATATGGACCAAACGCAGGCAGGTGGGATTAGTGTAGCTGGGACATGGTGGCCAGTGTGGGCAAGTTGGGCCGAAGGGCCTGATTCCACACTGTACCACTCAATGACTATGACTCCAGGGAATGTTTGATTGCACAGTTTGCGATCTGCACTTCACTGAAGAATAGTACCTTCACAGGCTCAGGTTTGCTTCGGTGGCTGTAATGGTGATATATGAGCTGTTCAGGGTAGGACTTGCACCACTTACCAGCACTGCTCCATGCGCTGAAAGCAAGGTGGCCTTGACCTGCAAGATCTCGCCGCTGGATTGTGCAAATGATGGTGCGGTGCTTGGGTGACACACATATGCACCACTCCAGCACTGGATCAACCTCCAGACTTGTTTTGTTGAATCCAGCTCCCCCCACCCCGTAACATAGGTATCTGGTCCCTGTTACCTTCACCCCTCTCCTGAGAGACAGCGGTCTCTGCGTGACTGTAGGAATGTGTCCAATATAAACTGATGCTTGAGTTGAGGGGAGTGGGTGGGTTTCATATTTCTGCTGCTGTATATAAGGGAAGATTTTGTGCATGTCGTACACCTGTGGCCTAGGTTCCACTGTGCCCATTGGCACCACACATACAATCAATTTACGTGAATAGCCCAATTTCTACGCAAGCAATTGGTGATTTAATAATGTAAAATTATTATTTTTTAAAGTTTTCCTTCATGGACCTATTTTTTTCAACCTCTCTCTTACCCTAGGCTTTCCTTTCCACTCCACGCTCATCTTTCTGAATCTGATCCGTGCAGTCATTGTAATTTACACCCCCTCCGCACTATTTGTGCTGTTAATTTCCAAGTCTCTCAGTCTGGTACAGAGCAGCTGCTTGTCCTCTTCCCTGGTGTCAGGTTTTACTCACGATAATTTCATTAGCTCACAATTTCAACGTGTAACGCCCTAAAACAAAATCATAAAAGCAAACTTCAAGGACACCGTGCCTCAACATATAGCGTCAACACATTGTGGAAACAGGCCCTTCGACCCAACTTGCCCACACCAACCAACATGTCCCATCTATACTAGTTCCATGTGTTAGCCCCCATATGCTTCTAAATCTGACCTATCCATGTACCTGTCTAATTGCTTCTTAAACGTTGCGATAGTCCCTGCCTCAACTACCTCCTCCGGCAGCTCATCCCATACACCCATGAAAAAAATGCCCCTCAAGTTCTTATTAAATCTTTCCCCCCTTCACCTTAAACCTATGCCTTCTGGTTCTCGATTTGTTTTCAAATATTTATTTTTAAATCATTTAAATGTATCAAATTATTTTTTGCTAAGGCATCAAAATCACTTTGGTTTTCCCACTTTCTCACTTTACAGGTTTCACATACCACGGACACTACCTAACAAACAGCTGTTGGTTCTCCCTCCACCTTTAGGGTGCGATAATTGGTCTGACAAAGGTGTAAAAACATGAATCTTTCCTGACATTCTGATTCCGTGTATAAAATCATGAGAGGACAAAGAGATGCACAGAGTCTCTTGCCCAGAGTAGGTGAATCGAGGACCAGAGAACGTAGGTTTAAGGTAAAAGGGAAAAGATTTAACAGGAATCTGAGGGGGAATGTTTTCACACAAAGGGTGGTGGATGTATGGAACAAGCTGCCAGAGGAGGTTGTTGAGGCTGGGACTATTTCAACGTTTAAGAATCAGTTAGACAGGTACATGGATAGAACAGATTTAGAGGGATATGGACCAAATGTGGGCAGGTGAGACTAGTGTAGCTGAGACATGTTGGTTGGTGTGGACAAGTTGGGCCGAAGGGCCTGTTTCCATGCTGTATCACTCTATGACTCCCTTTTATCTCATGGGAAGCCATCTTGCCATTCCTAAATTTCATGGGCAGTTACAGAACCAAAACTGGGCACTGAATACAGTGGAGTCAATTGAAATCATCTCATATTATTTTGTCTACACCTTTCTCCAAATCAATCGGGTTTGTGAACATCTGCTAACTTTGCTGCCTCTAACTTTGTATTGGCTTATAGTGTCCGATGGAGGAATAATACTGCAAGTGTTTGCAATTTTTTTTCTGGTATTTTTTAATAATGCAATTTCATGTTAGTGGTAATTGAAAGCAGCATTAAACAGATTGTTCCATTTTATTATCCGGGATAATAGCATGCAGAGAAAAGCGGAGTTACTGAACGAATAGTTTTCCCCTTGAATCAAACTCGGAGATGCCAGCCGTAGGTACTCGGGACTATTTTTTTTACTCGTGGACATTTATCAACATGAAAAAACGTCTCGACTTACCGGATGCGCCGAGTACCTATGGCTGGCATTACGAGCCGCTACGAAATATCTACGGACTTGTACGGACTCGCTACGGACATTTTCCGAGTTTAAATCAAGGGGAAAACTCGGGAGAATTTGTGAGTAACTCGGGAAAGTGGGACAGGGGCTTAATATTGCAGAGTCATTGCTGGTACCACATAGAAACGGGCCCTTCAGCCCACCGTCCATGTAAGCCATTTTGTCCAACTACAGGAATCCTACATTAGGCCTGATCCCTTCCATGCATTGCCTATACTAAATGTCTCTTAAATGTAGTGATTGTATATAATTCTACCACCCCTAACAATGAGAAAAAGCATCTAAATATATATATATATATCTCTTTTCCAATCCTCAAAATTACATTGATAAATAATATTTGGTGTTCTAATATGTTTTGATCAGCATTAGTTCGGAATAAATAAACTAATCACAAGAACAAAATGTTAATTCAAACGACAAAAGTAGCTTATTCTGGGATTATACTGCCATCATCTTTTTTATTTGGAAGGGGTGGGCTAATTGCAAATAAAAAGGTTTTCACAGATCTATTAGACATTCCCTAATAAGGTTCTCAGCTTGTCTGGCTTAATTTGCTTTTCAGATCCACTGTGAAGAACCATAAGTAATATTGCATTGTTAATAAGGGAACGGTTAACATTGCCTGCTTCATATTCTGTCCAACCCACCTTCAGTCATTGATTTGTCATTTCTTGGTAAAAATGTTTTACAAGGCCAGAGTGAGCCACTGTAATCATGGGTGAGTCGTAGAATATGTGATTCAAGTATTCATAACATTAAAAGCTGGGTTGAGTTAGTTAATGTAGGACATGCACACACAGAGGTCTCTGTGTAGCTTAAAATTTGCATTGATAAATTAATGCATCATTAGGCTGATTTTGATTAAAAGGTAAATGTGATGTTCTTGTCATTTCTATTTACAAGGTAGTGAAAAGTGATTTTTAATCTTGCTCTGACAAGGCTGATAGAATGAGCTAAGGCTTATGTTCCTATTCATTTTATAATGTCACATTGATAACATTATCAATGCTACATTTCTCATGAATATTGGTACATATTGAGGGATGTACATATATTTCTCAATGGAGATACACTGATTAGCAAACAGGAGGCTATTTTTTAATATTCCCACATATGGGGGAATTTATTTTCAGCGGGTTACCAAAACTGAACGGAAAATTGGAGGAGGAGGGCTGGTTCATTTCTAAATCAGTGTCAGCAAGATAATTGTAATACCTTTATGTAATGGATAAAATTATCAAAAATTATCAATTATCAATTATTGGAAATCATCAGGTGGAATTTATGTCATATGGACAAGTAGGTACAATTAAAAGGGTTAAGAAGGGTCTCGACCCGAAACGTCATCCATTCCTTCTCTCCAGAGATGCTGCCTGTCCTGTTGAACTATTCAGCATTTTGTGTCTTACTGATTTACTTGCTTTTTATTACAGACTCAATGTCAAGATAAAAGACAAGACATTACATAGAATAAATTGCATACAAAAGCACGATAAATTACATACAAAGCACAGTAAATTACTTACAAAAGCACAATACATGGTTTAAGATCAAGAATTTAAAAAAATCAGCGTCCTATAACAATTATACCAATGTCTCCACAGCTGGGAATGGTAGCTTGTAGTGCTAAACCTTATGTTTGATAAGGCCAAGATAATTTAATTTTCAGAGTCACTAATCCGGCAAATAAATTTATGCATAAGATTTCTTAAGACAGTTTGTAAAGTATTGACTCCTGCAGCCACAATCATTTCACTTGCAACTGCACCATCTAGGTCTCTTAAGTAATATTGTCATGGCATCATTATAAGCTACTTTAAGTCTCTGTAAGCTTGCTTTCTGTAGTTTGACCATAGGTGTGCAGTATAGAGTGGTGTACAATATGCTCTGAACAGAGACAACTTTACTCCATCTGTACACGCACTAAACTTGCGTAAGAGAATGTTTGCTTGTGCATATATCATACGGCGTTGCCTATAAATATCCTCATCATCTGTTATTTGTTCTGTGATAAATTGTCCAAAATATTTTACCTCATTACAGACACTAAGATCATTATCAGACAATTTAAAATCAGGAAATGTTATACATTTATCCTCTTCAGATTTGCAGATCATAACAGTAACTTACCAGCATTATATTTAATATCATGTTCCACACAATACATATAACATACAGTAAGGTACATCTTAGGTACAATGAAAATCTTGCTTGCAGCAGCATCATAGGCTCATAAACTAAAACAACACACACAAAATTATTTATTTCAATGGTGCTTTATTTGTCACAGATGCAACTGCACAGTGAAATTCATTGACATATGTTCAATTTTGGGCGCCACAATTCAAAGTCCAAAGTCCGGTCGGCCCGCCCACACGATGTATTGGAGCTGTTCTCATATACTGACATTCGTCTCCTCTCCTCTCCTCACCATCTTTGTGTCCCAGGGGCACCTCCTTCAGTCGTCCTTGAATGCGCTGGAGGAATTACAAGTGATAGGTGAACACAGGCAAGGTGATTTTAGATAAGCAGACGGTCGGACAAAGGCCGAAGGTGAAAAAAACAGATGTGGTATAAAACGATTGAAGAGTAACAGATTGGGAAGCCAGAGGAAGGAATGTACAGTAAGTGGAAGGGGAAGAGGAAGGAGAAAAAGGTGCAAGACCTGATGGGGCATTGGGGAGGAGAGGGGGGGGGAGGGGGAGGGGAGATTGAGGAGAAGAAAGGGGGGGGGGGGGGTGTTGGGGGAAAGAAAGAGGGGGCTTCTTAGAGGGTTACCTAACATTGGAGAATTTGGAGAATTGTATATGGTATGTGGGTTTGTATGTGCCAAAATACAACCTGCTTCTTTCTGACAGGAACAGGCTATCTACCACTTTGCAGACATCAATAAAAGAACTACATCAGCTCGATCGCTGTGGCAAGCTAGACTATAGCAACACAGGCTGTGGCTGCCAGGCAGAGGAGAGAACCTGCAAAGGGGGGGGGGGGGGGGGGGGAAGCAGCTAGATTCACTCAAAGGGATCACAATGTCCTGGCAATGAAACTCACGCCAGGAAGAAGTGTCACAGCGAGTTGTACAGAAGACATTGCTCACTCATACAGACCCGTGCGCACCTGCGCATACACACACACACACACACACACACACACATGTAGGGAGCAACAGCAGATGCTGGTTTATACTGATGATAGACACAAAGTGCTGGAGCAACTCAACGGTTAAGGAGCATCTCTGGGGAAAAAGGATCAGTGACATTTTGGGTCGAGACCCTTATTTAGACGCTGAGTTGTGTATTGAGTAACCAATGTAACCAATAATAATCGAACAATGGTTCACTATGTGAAATTGATTGTTATCTCAGGTACTTGGTTGACTCCTACAATATTTAAAGGAGTAATTCCTATTGGGCTCAGGAAATGATTGAGATGTATCATGAGATTGAGCTCAAATTTCAGATCTATGCTGTCACAAACTGCATTTAGACACAAAATGCTGGAGTAACTCAGCAGGTCAGGCAGCATCTCTGAAGAAAAATATTGTGACGTTTTGTGTCGGAACACTTCCTCAGACTAACCTAGTCTGACCCAAAACATCACCTATTAATTTTCTTCAGGGATGCTCTGTGATTCGCTGAGTAACTCCAGCATTTTGTATCTATCTTCAGTATATCTTCAAGCATCTGCAGTTCCTTCCCACACGAACTGCATATACTACTTTACAAAATTACACACAAATTGCTGGTGTAACTTAGCAGGTCAGGCAGCATCTCAATCAGCATTCAAGAAGTGTGCCGAACTGAAACGTTGCCTATCATGTTCTTTAGAGGTGCTGCTTGACCCACTGAGCTACTCCGGCACTTTGCATCTTTTTACCAGCACTACATTGCCTGTTCTTTGGGCTATGATCCATCCCTCTCGGTAATTAATTAATAGTTTAAGTAAATTGTGCTTGTTTGCACAGGAAGTGTTCACATCCAATTATTGTGAAGAACAATAGGAGATTCTTCCAATGCTCGGCCTTCATCAATTCCTTCACGTTGCTTATCTTGAAATGGTCTGTTGCGATTATGACTTAACATGAACAGTTCCAGTTCTACAAGGGTTTTTAGTTTAGAGATACCATGTGGAAACAGGCACTTCGGTTCACCGGGTCCGCGCTGACCAGTGATCACACCGTACGCCAGCACCATTCTACACATTAGGGAATAATTTACAATGTTTCACAGATGGCAATTAACCTACAAACCTGTACGTCTTTGGTGTGTGGGAGGAAACGGGAGCACCCGAAGAAAACCCACGCGGTCACGGGGAGAACGTACAAACTCCGTACAGATAATACCTGTAGTCAGGATCGAACCCAGGACTCTGGTGCTATAAAGCAGCACCTCTAAGCCTGCGCCAATGTGTCAGCCTTCTTATTGCTGAATGAACTGTAGTTTTCAATTGCGTGACATGTTAACCTCTTTGTGCAACTCAGTAAGGGAGCAAAAGGTCAAACAGGAATGCAGGGTTGATATTAGCTTATTAAATGGTTGAGGAAATTTGAGGGGCTTCGTGTCCAACTAATGCTTCTGATTCATATGATCAAATGTATGTTTAAATATCGTAATGCACATTACTCTCAGTGCAGATGGCACGACTGTGAATAACTATCAATTATGTTGAGCATGTTGTTTTTTGTTTTTAACTGACAGCGTGATTATAAACTAGCCATCGTATCTGTATTCCTATTTCTGATCATCTGTAAACTCTCCATGAAAATCCTTTGTCATGATGACAGTCCTCTACAGGCAATGCCTGGAGCAAAATAAATGCCCTTCCTTTTCCAAAATAATTTATTTCATAGTTTGTTCCTAAATACAAGTTACCTGCCAAAGATCAATGTGCTGCACAGCATTCCAGATGTAACCTTCCTTTCACAAATGCATAAACATCTCCACACATCCAGAAGAGGTATAAATAATGCATAAACATTAACTTAGAGGATTGTTACACAACATTAAAATTATTGCGAGTTTCAATTATCATTACTTCTTCCTCCTCCTCCACTCTTCCATTGCTCCTGTTACATCCGTTGTCGGATATTGCATCTTAATAGGTTAATATGATTGAAGGCTACTTAAGATGTTTGACTTTTGACATGATAATTGGCTTAAAAGTAAGCAAATACAACGGTGCGGTTATATAATTCTTGAGTCTGACAAGCTCTTGATTCTGCCGTCTTATATTGAACCAGACTAAGTGGGACCCGCTGGGTCCCAGCTTCACACGGGAGGGCTGGCCCCCCAACGCAATATTCCACCTCTCCACCAATTCCAATATACACACGCACACACACTCACACACACAGACTCACACACACATACACACACACTCACACACCCTCCTCACCACACTCACACACGATACACACATACACTCACACACACTCACACACATACTCACACACATCACACACATACATACACACACACTCACTCACTCACAGATACACTCACTCACAGATACACTCACAAACACACACATTCACAACACACACACACACACACACACACACACACACACTCACACACTCACATACACTCACACATATGCACACACTCACACACAAACTCACACACACATGCACACACTCACATGCACACACCCTCCACCTCACACACGCACACATACTCACACACACTCACACACATACTTACTCACACACTCACACACTCACATACACACTCACTCACTCACATAAACACTCACACACACATACATACACTCACTCACACACATACACACACTCACACACACACTCACACACTCACACTCACACAGACTCATACACTCACACACATACATACACAAACACACTCAGACTCACACACTCACACTTACATACACACTCACGCACACTGACTCACACACCATATATATGACAGTAAACTTTCTTGAATCTACTCACATGGCTGAGAGTGGCCTCTCCACTATTGGGCTTCTGCAGTCAGCGGAACTTCCACAATCAGCGTGACCTCTGCACTTACCGGAAATTATGCAATCAGCATGACTTCTGCACTCACCGGAAATTACGCAATCAGCGTGATCTGTCCACTAAGTGGAAGTCACGAAATGAGCGGGACTTTTGGACTAAACACAGTCAGACCTAATAAAGCATTTATTCCTTCCAAACACAGTCGTACCTAATAAAGCATTTATTCCTTCCAAACATAGTTGGACGTAATAAAGCATTTATTCCTTCCGAACACAACCTAATAAAATGTTTCTCTGTGTGTCTTGTGCGGGTGGGTGGGTGGGGGGCTAAGGGGGAAACGGCTTTGGTTGCCTCCTCCATGGAGAGGCGACTTTTTCCATGTGGCCTAACATCGAGGATCGGTGCGGCTTTTCCCGGAGACGCGCCCGGGGCTTCACCTTCAACTCTCGGCTGCAGTCTGCGGAGCTCCAGCCGGCGCGGTGTCCTGGGCCTGGGATCCTTCTTTGGGGAACCGGGAGGAGAGTGCCGACTGCCAGCCCGCGGCCAACTTCTACCGCGGGCGTGGCGTGGACTTATCATCAGGAGCGGGGTCCCTCGCCAGGGACCCCTGGAGGGGAGTTCCGACCGCCGGCCCTGTGGTCTGCGGTGCTTCTGGCTGCAGCGCGGTGAGGACTTTAATTCTTCGACCGCCGGCCTGCTGCCTACACCAACCTGAAGCCGCGGTCTCCGGTGGGGAGGCACCGATTCAGGACTTACCTGGACTTTATCTTGTCAACTCATCTGGACGCCCGCAGCGGCGGCTGCGGAGGGATGAGGTCCCGACCATGGGGAAAAATGGAGGAGGACTGGCCAAATTTTGTGCCTTCCACCACAGGGATGTATGCTGTGGTGGATGTTTATGTTAAATGTTTATTGTGCTTTTGTGTGTTCTTTTTCATTGTACCGCTGCTGGCAAATTCATTTTACTTGCACTTTATGTACATACATACATACAACTGATTGTGATTGTAAAGCATTTATTCCTTCCAAACACAGTCGGACCTAAAAAAAGCATTGCAGTTTCAAGCACAGGCAGAGCAGCAGGTCAAACAACTCATTGCATTGTCATTTCATTTTATTTCCAATTAAGCATTGCACTTTCTAGCACAGGCAGGGCAGTGGACCAAACTCATGGCATTGTCATTAAGGACTAACAAATCATTTATTGCCAGTACATTGCAGACTCACAGTTCAGTTGATTCACAGCTTAGAATGACAGTCGTGGCCTCTCCCACCCGATCTTGCAGAGGGACTGACTCACCTCCAGACATCCGGGGTTTTATAGTCCTGCCCCCCCAAACCCCACCCCACCCCACCCCAGCCCATCCCACCCCACCCACGAAGGGACGTTATCTTCATTGCAATGATTGACAGGCGAGTGGACCAATCAGCTGATCTCAAGGTTTTTAAACACTCATAACCTTTTCATTTTTCATCGATGGGAAAAATCCTCGGGGCTGGCTCAGCAGAGGAGGACTGTGAGTAAGATGGCCAAAAATCACAGCAATACAGGGTAGCATTTTTTTCTAAAATCAATATACAGCGCAGACGGGAAGTGGTCAAGATGAGTCTTTTAATTATATAGATGAGATACGTTGTTATATTGGATACATGATCAAGGGTTGACAGAAGCATCATTGTTCTTCACAATGCTTTGCAGCTGCTATTTTAGCAGCAAGAAGCAAATTAATTATCTGTAGATTAAATCCTGGAAAGATTCCAAATGGCAGCAGATGTTTTGCTGACATTCTCACCTACCCTTAGTGTTGTTCTGTAATACTGGTGGGAATGTTCTGCAAACAATGCCTGTTAGGTCTGATTCAGGTGCAGGACTTCCTGATTTGTTTGGTGTCTTTTGTTTTCTATCTTTTACTTCCCTGTTGCTTTTGGGACTGCTTAATTTGGGACATTTCTCCAAGGATGTGAAGCACTGTTATATCTCGCCTAAGTAATTATATATCATGCGATGTTGTTGAGCTGTTGGCAACATCACGGTCACATTTGAGCCTGTTATTACTTGACATGTATAAAATCATGAGAGGAATAGATCGGGGAGATGCACAGAATCTCTTGCCCAGAGTAGGGGAATCGAGCACCAGAGGACATACTGTAGGTTCAAGGTGAAGCAGAAAAGATTGAATAGAAATCTGAGGGATAACATTTTCACGCAAAGGGTGGTGAGTGTATGGAACAAGTTGCCAGAAGCTGAGGCTGGGACTATCACAATGTTTAAGAAACAGTTGGACAGGTACATGGATAGGACAGGTTTGGAGGGATATTGACCAAGCGCAGGCAGGTGGGACTAGTGTAGCTGGGACATGTTGACCGGTGTAGGCAAGTTGGGCCGGAAGGCCTGTTTCCACACTGAATCACCCTATGACATTTAGACAGCAGTGGAAGAAGCGATGTTAATGGAAATACAAATCATAGTTAATTTAATATTCAGACAATAAATCCACGGCTATGCATTCCGAGGTACTTTATAGCAAATATCTCTCCGTAATGGTCTGGGGTGGAAATCTAGTGTCATATTCTTTTCTTCCTAGTCTAAAGCCAAAGGCAATCACATTTACTTCATTAGACCCAGAATCCTGTACAGGTTGTCCCCAAGTTAAAGCAGGGTTGTGTTCCTGTAAACTGTAGTTTTGCAAGTCCCTGTTTGCATGTCGGAAATGTGGCCACAGAGTTCCACATGTGACAGAAGATTTTTGTTTTAGAGATAGACTTTAGAGATACAGCGTGGTAACAGGCCCCTTCAGCCCACCCAGTCCATGGCGACCAGCGATTACCCCATACACTAACACCATCTTACACACTAGGGACAACTTTTACTGAAGCCAGTCACCCTACAAACCTGTATATCCTTGGAGTGTGGGAGGAAAACGGAGCACCCAGAGAAGTCAAGTGTACGTAAAGCCTAGGCAGACCTCTATGATTTTTTTTCACACCAAGCAGTGCAATTACCCGCTCAGCAGAGGACCAGTGGAACCCCTTGTGACAGGTGGTCTGAACCTACCATGAAACAACAAATT
The DNA here is from genome assembly GCA_035221665.1 of Okamejei kenojei. Lineage (NCBI taxonomy): Eukaryota > Metazoa > Chordata > Chondrichthyes > Rajiformes > Rajidae > Okamejei > Okamejei kenojei. The sequence continues at coordinate 46,477,501 of CM069134.1, read as the reverse complement.
AAACTTCTATTTTTCTACTACGTTTTTGAAAACATAACTGCTTTGAAAATGCGGGAAAATGAAATCCCACATCACTAAAACAGAATCAGCCTGAGGAAGGGTTCTGACCTGAATTGACATATTTCCTTTTCCCTACACGAATGCTGTCTGGTCCACTGAGTTATTCCAGTAAAACATGTTTTTTTTTCAGTAAAACATAAACATGGCTTTTCCTGTCCAGGTGAAAATCGAATGGAAACGGGCTCGGGAATGTTGGCGCACAGTTACTAAATACTGTACATTCAGGGCTGATTGGTGCACGATTTCAGAACCCATCCACAGACAGCACCCTCACCCCTTTTTGTGTTCACCTGAAGGCAGATTGAATCTGCCACCACCGAGCTGTGTGGGACAGAGCCACCGGGGAATGGGAAACAAAACGTTCCTTCAGGAAGGAGATGAGGAGGAAATTAGTTAGAGGTTGTGGAATTCTTTACCACAGACGGCTGTGGAGACCAAGTCAATGGACATTTTTAAGGCAGAGAGATAGGTTTTTGATTAGTACAGGTGTCGGAGGCTATGGGGAGAAGGCAGGAGAGTAGGGTTAGGGGGGAGAGCCAATGATCAGCCATGATTGAAAGTAGGAGTAGACTTGATGCTGAATGGCCTAGTTCTACTCCAATCACTCATGACCTAATGAAAACTTTGTTTGCCTGTTCAGAGCCGGGGAGTAAAAGTCATTAAAGTCATTTGGTAGCGATGTGTCATAGCTAGAGATGGCCAAATTCAATTGTAGTCATGATGATATTCAGGCCATGCCATAGTCATCAGGCATCCACCTGATTAAATTGAGCATCCAGCTGGTTTCAGAGTTTACTTCCAGATTTAGGGACAGTTTCTTCCCAGCTGTTATCAGGCAACTGAACCGTCCTCTCACGAGCTAGAGACTGGTCCTAACCTCCCATCAACCACATTGGAAACCTTTGAAATATCTTTATTTGGACCTTATCTTGCACTAAACACTACACCCGTTACCCTATATCTGTACCTGGTGGGAGGCTTGATTGTAATCATGTATGATCTTTTTGCTGACTGGATAGCACACAACATAAAGCTTTTCACTGTACATCCATGGGACAATAACAAACTGAACTGAACACCTTGTCTCCTCCCTTATCAATACATGTTGCTATTTTCAGGAACTATGAACAAAGGACCCTGCCATTTACCATGTGCATCCGGTCAGTATAAAGGGCCTGTCCCCACTTTCCCGAGTTATTCACGAATTCTCCCGAGTTTTCAAACTCGCAGAATGTTCGTAACGAGTCCGTAGGCGTCCGTGGATATATCGTAGCGGCTTGTTATGTCAGCCGTAGGTACTCGGGGCTATTTTTTTTTTACTCGTGGACATTTTTCATCAGGCCGAAAAAACTTCCCGACTTCCAGACTTCATTGGTTACCCAACCTTCCAGCTGATCTGTCTGTAACCTTTGGCAACTACAATCAACAACTCTTCCAATCGTCATTTCAACAATAAATTTACTTAGCAGATTCCAGACATTCTCCACTAAGTCATTCACATGCATGACAAAAAAGAATCCAGCACTGATTCAAAGTGAAGGTAGACAAAAATGCTGGGGAAATTCAGTGGGCTATGCAGCATCTATGGAGCGAAGGAAATAGGCAACATTTTAGGTTGAAACCCTTCTTTGACCCGAAACGTTGCCTATTTCCGTTGCTCCATAGATGTTGCCTCACTCGCTGAGTTTCTCCAGCATTTTGGTCTACCTTTGATTTTCCAGCATCTGCAGTTCCTTCTTAAACAACTGATTCAAAGTGATATTTTTTGCACTTAAGAATCATATGGTGATATAGTTATAGAGCACAAAAACAGACACATTGGCCAACTCATCCAAACAAAGAAGTCCCATCTAAGCTGGTCCCATTTGCCCACATTTGACCAATATCTCTATAAACCTTTCCATGTACCCAACCAAATGACTTTTAAATGCTGTTATTGTACTTTGGCAGTTTGTTCCATATGTGTGAAAACATAGTTTTTTCCTCTCATCTTAAATCAATGCCCTCTAATTCTTGATTCCTCTACCCCGATAGATTTTGCATTCAATCTAATCCCCTGATAATTTTATACACATCTAAGATCACCACTCAGCCTCCTTTGCTCCAAGGAATAAAATCTTACCCTGCTCACCCTCTCCCAATAGTCCAAGCTCTCATGTCCTGGCATTATTCTTATAAATCTTCTTTGCACTCTCTCCATCTTAAATTATATCAGGGCAGCTCACTGACATCTTGTACAACTGTAACACAACATCCAAATTGCTATACTCGGGTCCCTGACTGAAAAAGGACGGCTTGCCAAAAGCCTTTTTCACCACCCTGTCTATCTGCGATGCCACATTTAGGAAACTATGTACTTGTACTCCAAAATCTCTTTGTTCTACAACACTTACCAGGGCCCTACCACTCACTGTGAAGATCCTGCCCCATTTGGCTCTAAAATACAACACCTCACTCATCTGAATTTAACTACTTATGACTGTACTACAAACTTTTCACTGTTCTGCATTCTTTATTGTATTGATTGTTGTGTCTATCATTGCCCACATTACTGTTTACTTTACAAGCTTCATGTAAACAAGGAATTCATTGCATCCTGGTGTATTTGAGAGAAACTAATATAATCTACACATTGCTTCCGAAAAGCAGCCAAATAATTAAGAACCATTTATACCCTAGTCATTCCCTCTTCCTCCCTATCCTCTTAGGAAGGAGATACAGAAGCTTGAAGGTACATACCACAAGATAGAAACATAGAAAATAGGTGCAGGAGTAGGCCATTTGGTTTTTCAAACCTGCACCGTCATTCAATATTATCATAGCTGATCATCCAACTCAGTATCCCGTACCTGCCTTCTTTCCATACCCCCCGATCCCTCTAGCCACAAGGGCCACATCTAACTCCCTCTTAAATATAGCCAACGAACTGGCCTCAACTACCTTCTGTGGCAGATAATTCCAGAGACTCACCACTCTCTGTGTGAAATATGTTTTTCTCATCTTGGTCCTAAAAGATTTCCCCCTTATCCTTAAAACTGTGACCCCTTGTTCTGGACTTCCACAACATCGGGAACAATCTTCCTGCATCTAGCCTGTCCAACCCCTTAAGAATTTTGTAAGTTTCTATAAGATCCCCCCTCAATCTTCCAAATTTTAGCAAGTACACGCCGAGTCTATCCAGTCTTTCTTCATATGAAAGTCCTAACATCCCAGGAATCAGTCTGGTGAACCTTCTCTGTACTCCCTCTATGGCAAGAATGTCTTTCCTCAGATTTGGAGACCAAAACTGTACGCAATACTCCAGGTGTGGTCTCACCAAGACCCTGTACAACTGCAGTAGAACCTCCCTGCTCCCATACTCAAATCCTTTTGTTATGAATGCTAACATACCATTCGCTTTCTTCACAGCCTGCTGCACCTGCATGCTTACTTTCAATGACTGGTGTACCATGACACTCAGGTCTCGTTGCATCTCCCCTTTTCCTAATCGGCCACCATTCAGATAGTAGTCTACTTTCCTGTTTTTGCCACCAAAGTGGATAACCTCACATTTATCCAAATTATACTGCACCTGCCAAGCATTTGCCTACTCACCCAACCTATCCAAGTCACCTTGCAGCCTCCTCACAGCTAACACTGCCCCCCAGGTTCGTGTCATCCGCAAACTTGGAGATGTTGTATTCCATTCCCTCGTCCAAATCATTAATATATATTGTAAATAGCTGGGGTCCCAGCACTGAGCCTTGCGGTACCCCACTAGTCACTGCCTGCCATTCTGAAAAGGACCAGTATACTCCTACTCTCTTTGCTTCCTGTCTGCCGGCCAGTTCTCTATCCACATCAATACTGAACCCCCAATACCGTGTGCTTTAAGTTTGTATACTAATCTCTTATGTGGGACCTTGTCGAAAGCCTTCTGAAAGTCCAGATATAACACATCCACTGGTTCTCCCTTATCCACTCTACTAGTTACATCCTCGATAAATTCTTTAAGATTAGTCAGACATGATTTACCTTTCATAAATCCATGCTGACTTTGTCCAATAATTTCACCACTTTCCAAATGTGCTGCTATCCCATCTTTAATAACTGACACTAGCAGTTTCCCCACTACCGATGTTAGACTAATTGGTCTGTAATTCCCCGTTTTCTCTCTCCCTCTCTTTTTAAAAAGTAGGGTTACATTAGCTACCCTCCAATCCTCAGGAACTACTCCAGAATCTAAAGAGTTTTGAAACATTATCACTAATGCATCCACTATTTCTCGGGCTACCTCCTTAAGTATTCTGGGATGCAGCCTATCTGGCCCTGGGGATTTATCGGCCTTTAATCCATTCAATTTATCTAACACCACTTCCCGGCTAACCTGGAGTTCACTCAGTTTCTCCATCTCATTTGACCCCCGGTCCCCTGCTATTTTCGGCAGATTATTTAAGTCTTTCTTAGTGAAGACAGAACCAAAGTAGTTATTCAATTGGTCTGCCATGCCCTTGTTCCCCATGATCAATTCACCTATTCCTGACTGCAAGGGACCTAAATTTGTTTGAACTAATCTTTTTCTCTTCACATATCTATAAAAAACTTTTGCAGTCAGTTTTTATGTTTCCTGCCAGTTTTCTTTCATAATCTATTTTCCCTTTCCTAATTAAGCCCTTTGCCCTCCTCTGCTGGACTCTGAATTTCTCCCAGTCCTCTGGTAGGCTGCTTTTTCTGGCCAATTTGTATGCTTCATTTTTTGTTTTGATACTATCCCTGATTTCCTTGTTATCCACGGATGCACTACCTTCCCTGATTGATTCTTTTGCCAAACTGGATGAACAATTGTTGTAATTCATCCATGCAGTCTTTAAATGCCTTCTATTGCACATCCACCGTCAACCCTTTAAGAATCAATTGCCAGTCTATCTTGGCCAATTCACGTCTCATACCCTCAAAGTTACCTTTCTTGTCTCATACCCTCAAAGATTCAAGATATTTAAGAAGGAAATGCAGATGCTGGAAAATCGAAGGTAGACAAAAATGCTGGAGAAACTCAGCCCGTCTGAAGAAGGGTCTCGACCCGAAACATTGCCTATTTCCTTCGCACCATAGATGCTACCTCACCCGCTGAGTTTCTCCAGCATTTTTGTCTACCTACAAGATTCAAAATATCTTGTTTTCCACTGTTAACATACTACTGAACAGTCTTCACATAAGCTAAGTCTCAATTTACCAACTTACCCCACTGTGGCTCTTGTACTGCACTTTCCCGGTAGCTACAATGCTTAACTTTAGATTCTGCATTATGCTAGTTTATTTCTGTGTATTACTTATGTATGGCTTGATTGTACTCATTATTTGAATATGTAGCACAAACCAAGTTTTTCCATTGCATCTTGGCACATATGACAATAACAAACCAATAGTTTAACAAAAAATACTACAGGCTACGGTAAAGCTGTTTATTTTATCCTTCACATTAAGTTTATAATGTTTCTGAAGATGAATAAAGCTTCAATAATACATAGAAACCCACATTTTAGACATTTTCAAATACATTCAAGGTGTAGAGAATAGTCTGAAGAGATGACACATGACTAGGATTACATAATACATCACGCTTGATCATAGTTTAAGCACATGCAACAAAGCTGACTAAATTTGAAGTAATATTTTCCATGAGGCATTATAAACAGAACATACGCTGGTCTTATGGCATAAATTCACAAGTCTTGCGCAGACACCATAAAAAAGACCTGCTCTTTAGAACAAATGGTGTTTAAAAAAAGTGCTCAATCAAGTTAAAACATTCACCGAATGCAAATGTGACTTGAACCAATACAAAAATTCTATTGCTCACAGTATCAATCAAGTCCATAGGAAACCGCAGATTCCAGCATTGAAACTTTTGGATTTGCCATTATTTGGTTTAAATCATTAAACATCATAAATGAAGAGATTTGTCTTATGCAACCTTTTCCCATATTATACAGCTATCAATTTTTAAAATTACATATATAGATTAAAAACAGATAGGAACGTATCTATTACTTCCAAATACACGTTGAATTGTACATTGTAAGCAAATCTATTCAAAACAAAGCATAATCTTGTGTAAAGCACAAAAGCTTGATAGTATAATTTGACTGGATTAGCAAAAGGAATAAATTTCATTACTGTTATAAAACAGCATATTCCTGCCAATCCCAGAATTTCTGCTTTAAATTTGGCCGAAGGTTCTGCAGAATCTTCAAAAACTAATATTCTTTGCGCTTTTCTATATGCATTTACACATCTTAATGATATAATACAAAAAAAGACTTTTTGCCCACAGATTTTTAACCTCAATTTATCAGATTTATTTAAACTGGTCCAATAATAGATATTTCTCATGTGCCCTCCAGATTAATAGAAAACAGTCAACTAAAAAAAGGTTTCAAAAGAATAAAAACTGAATACATTAAAACAGAATATGCATTGAGTAATGTATGCCATATCATTATTTATAAGGCTTGATTTGCAGCTTATATTCTAGGTTTTCAAACTTGGGGCATAATAGAATTCAAAGGGATGCAAAAAATTGGCCATTAATAATGTGCACTTCATGAAAGGTTTATGCATCAGAAGCAGATTTTCTATAATATATTCTAATGTAAAGTAACTGCAGTGACTTTTTGTTTAACAGTGCCAGAATGAATATACTATCTGATGTAAATGCACATGGCCCAGCCAGCTCTGTAGTATAGTACTATTTTATACTGTATTTTTTTGAAGAAAGAGTATTTTTAAGTGAATGTTCAGTGGTACAATGACTGAAATTGTTTTTAAATTTCTCTAAAAGGGAAGTGTTTTAATTCAACGTGGAGAATTGGTGTGTGGAAGGATGGAAAAAAATGCTCTCTCTAGTAAACATTCAAATGTTTTGGATCCTCGGGTTTTTCTTAGTCATGGGTTAATTGCTAAAATATATATAGTGCTATTTTGTAGGTATAATTCAACTAGGAAGAATTGTTTTTTGATAACAGTAATGTTGTTCTGTATGGGCATTATCTGCAATTGATTTCGGAGATATTTCATCCTGGATATCTCATATTTCTTTGGAAAGTTATCTGATTTATGTATTTACCTTTTTTATATTCATTGGATTGGACTGGTCTGGGGATTTTATTTTGGTGAGCTGGACACACTGCACCGCTTATGCATTTGCTGAAGACATGGTCCTTGTGAGTGGCTCTCACAGGGGCATGTCAAAAAAGCCTCAAGGTCCAAGACAACCTCTGTTGGACGAGCCTCGAGGTTAAACTCAATAAAACTGCCAACTTTTATAGGACATCCAAAACCAAAAAAAGTTCCTTTATTAATGCCTTCGATAACTGGTCTTTTAACAAACAGAATATTAGTTTTATTAATCCTGGAGATTGGGAGAAGTACCTGGGCACCAGAATAGACTCCTGGGTTAGTTGCTCTCCAGGGATCTGGAGTGACAAACTGGGGGAATGTGGGAACAGCCTTCTGCAAGCTGGGCTTCATCCTTTACAGAAGGTTGAACTTTTTAAAAACCTATTTTATCCCTCTTTTTTAAAAATATCACCTTACGAGGCCTTCCAAAATGGTTTAGTTAGGCTAGATAATGTTAATAGACATTTTTTAAAGTTCCTACACCTGTCTACTTCTACCAATAATGGCATGTTATGCACTAGGGGTAGGATCCCCAAGCGTGAGATCCCACTACCCATCATGAAGTACTACTCTGATTTCAAGAGTGCTAGTGACCAAATGGTGGAATTGACTTGAGCTTGTGGGAATTGACCTGGACAGGGAAATTTTAAAGATTAGGAAACTCTGCTGTCTCATGGCAGTAAGCTTCCTTGAAGACACCGTCAGGCACAGTTTTAGCCAGGATATCACCAGAAGTAATAAAAGTCTTCTCTTTTTAAATTGACCCCCAGGCTAATAGGGTGTTCACCTCAGGGCGTATTCCTCCCTGAATCAGTCCCTGCTCATTACCTCCCTCAAGTTGACCCTGCATGGAACATGCTGGCCATTTATATTTCCTCCATGTGTATGAGATGCCGGCTGACTCGGGAGACCCTCAGACACATCTCAAGTGGAAGTGTTTTTTGCTAAGAACCAGAGGATCGTCCCATCACAATAAGGTTCTCGACCTATTAGAGGAGAATGGACAGCTCCGAATACATGAATCCCCAATGTCATCTTAGTAAAGTGCTGCGCTTGATGATGTCTCGGTACAGTTTGAGGATAACTCAGGCTTGCTGGGTACAGCTTTCTTAGAGAAGGTGAACAGAGGAGAAAGTCAAGGAAACATGCAGTTGCCACCATCATCTTGTTTGGTTTCATCGTTGGTGCAAGGGGGTCATGGTTTTCCTGAGAATTAGAAGGTTTGAGGTGACCCAGATTATTAGAAATGCTTTAATTGAAACCATTAACACCCGAGTGTTTTTATGGACAATTGATTTGTTTACCTCTTAGAGTAACGATCTCAGTTTATTTTGTTACTTCCTCACACTCAGTTTTAATATTGTTATAATAAAGCAGTTAGCTGATCTGGCTATTCCCTGAATAACACGCATCAAGTAACATTAATGTATAACAACCTTACTTGGATGATCTGGCCCAGGCTCTCATGGGTGACTCTCTAACTGGTGTATTCAGTTTCTTTGTATTTTTTTAACCGTCCCAGCAGTTTTCGATCACTTAGAAGAAAAATGGAAATACTCGGAAAGGGAGGCATACTGCTGCATTACTAAATAGCAGAATGCCTCGTCAATTAATTAAGGATGTGCATGAATGGATGAACAAAATTGCCACTGCCCCTACCTATTATATAGTGAAACCACAGCTATCTAGATGGAATTCTATGTACCAAAAGTGAATAGAATCAACCCATTTCACATAGTTTTGAATAGCAATATCAATATGCTTCAATGCTCAATATGGATGCATGAACAGATTAGAAATGAAAATTAACAAGAAATATGTGTCACATTTTTATGTTTGGAATACTGCAGAACAAAAATTATAAGGAATTCTAATTAACAAACATGACAAATTGTGTATCACAGATTCATCGATAAAATCCATTCTTTTACTGAATTATCTATTTTAACTATAGTAGTCATGACTACACTTTCATAGTTGTGAATGTTGGCAATTCCTCCTATACGTTGCCCCTCTGGCAAGGTGAAACAATAATTTTCAACGCAAATATTAAGTTCTTAAATACACCCTTGGCCTGATTCTTGCATGTTTAGACATTATACATTTAAAGGACTAGAACTCATCACAGTGAACACCAGTTCAACAAGCCCTAAAAATTAACTTGACTCTTCAACTAATTTATTTAGATTCGGTGAAAGTACTCGACAAACACCATTTTGAAAAATATTAAATCAATGGAAAACATGTATGCTTTGTTATGTTTCCTTGAGGTATCTTAAACAAAAGCAGCAACTAATAAACACAAAGGTCAGGAAACTTCATTTCGTAGACCGGGATGGAATGGTATTGAACATGGCCCGCTGTTACACTCATGGATCCCGATGGGCTTGGAGGTGGCCTGCTGGAGAAGAGGCTAAATCAGATTATTGGCTTTCTTCCATCTTTGGAAAAAATAGTCATTTTAAAACATTTAGAATGAATAACACAATAGGTCACCGTACTTAAATGGCAAAAAGTATTATCAAAGAAAAGTTATATTTAATTTATTTTATTAATAAAATTGTATTTAAATAGGCATATCAAGTACGGAAGATGTCCAATTATTTTGTCGAAGAGGTTCTCCTGACAATCTTGCAACTGTGTTAGCTGATGCACATCTTTGAATACACAGGGTCCCAAAGATTAATTCTACCTCTAAGTCATTAAAGTTATTTTAATTCCAGTTTCTGACATTGAACGTGCTAGATTCAAATGGACGGTATTCATCAAATTGAAATGCAGTTGCACTTTGTTTAATATAATTCAATATATTTTATTCTCTGCCCCTCCCCCTACATAGCATGTTCAGATATTTAAAAGTAGTACGCAAAAATATTATTTTGTGATGCAAAAGGTTTTACTTTGGAGAGAATACTTCCATTTATCCAATCACACTTTTCAAATTATGCTCAATTTTATTAAAGAGGTTTTATATTTTGGCATAACTTTGTTCTCATGGGACAATGATGACTTGCTTCAACTGAGTTTTCTGGTTTCTGAGGTGGCTGATGAGGCTAATGTAGGCCAAGTAGTAGGGGGTTGCTGATAGCGAACGGAGGGCACTCTGATGTGCTTCTTCCACCATTTATACTCAATGTCATGCTCCCAACATTTGTATGAGCTACTCATGACCACCTCAAATACTCCTCCTCTATTTTCTGTGAGATTATGGGTCAGAAATTCCCCAAGAGTTGTTTAGGATGATGCACTTTTTCCAAGGTTGCTTTGGGAGCTTGATACAATAATTTCCTCTTTCAATTGATAATTTCTTGCCGATATAGGGTTGGAACAGCCTGCCCGTTGTTGGTGCCTAATGTTGGATGTGCTAAAGATGTGGTTTGTTCATCAGAACCACCTGACTGTAATTAGGATTCAATCTGGGGATGTTAGGTCAGGAAAGCGTGCTGATATTGGTTTACTTTTTCTGCCTATGGTTTCGGAAGATTACGCATAGAGCTATTGGTGGTCAGGATTGAACTGATATATTATGTCACTCCTTGGTAGGCCAAATGGCCTGATTTGCTCTAATAGAACTATTACTCTACGAATGCTGAAGTCAGACAGCATATAGATAAATAATTTATATTTAAGAAGGAACAGCAAATGCTGGAAAAAATCGAAGTTAGACAAAAATGCTGGAGAAACTCAGTGGGTGAGGCGGCACTTATGGAGCGAAGGAATAGGTGACGTTTTGGGTCGAGACCCTTCTTCAGACTGATGTGGGGGTGGGGGGGCGGGAAGAAAAAAGGAAGAGGCGGAGACAGTGGGCTGTGGGAGAGCTGGGAAGGTTGAAGGAGTGAGAAAGCAAGGACTATCTGAAATTGGAGAAGTCAATGTTCATACCGCTGGGGTGTAAACTGCCCAAGCGAAATATGAGGTGCTCCTCCTCCAATTTGCGGTGGGACTCACTCTGGCCATGGAGGAGGCCCAGGACAGTAAGGTCAGATTCGGAATGGGAGGGGGAGTTGAAATGCTGTTAATGCGAACTGAGTCGAGGTGTTGTGCGAAGCGATCTCCTAGCCTTTGCTTGGTCTCACCGATGTAGAGCAGTTGGCACCTAGAACAGCGGATGCAATAGATGAGGTTGGAGGAGGTGCAGATGAACCTCTGCCTCACCTGGAAAGACTGCTTGGGTCCTTGGATGGAGTCGAGGGGGGAAGATAAAGTGACAAGTGTAGCATTTCCTGCGGTTGCAAGGGAAAGTTCCCGGTGGGGGGGGGGGGGGGGGGGTGGTTGGCTTGGGTGGGATGGGACAAATTAACCAGGAAGTTACGGAGGGAGCGGTCTCTGCGGAAAGCCGAAACGGGAGGAAATGGGAAGATGTGGCCAGTGGTGGAATCCCGTTGCAGGTAGCGAAAATTTTGGAGGATTATCTGTTGTATGTGGTGAGGACAAGGGGGAAAGAGGACATGTCCTAAAGAAAGAGGACATCTCCGATGCCCTGGTTCGGAACACCTCATCCTGGGTGCAGATGTGGTGTAGACGGAGGAATTGGGAGTAGGGGATAGAGTATAAGATAAATAATTCATAATTCATGCTTAATTTCAGGATATACGAGTCCTGTTTGCCAAAAGGTAACAGAGGAACAATGAACGAATTGCTAGACACATAGTGTTCTATTTATTGGAAATGGTAGAGGATACAGTTGTGCAACTTTTCAATTCATGGTGAGATCTACGGAACACAATCAGCTTGTTTGAAAATATCCAATAATCTCTTTCCTGTTCTGTCTTGTAAATCTTATAGATTTACAAAGAAAATCAAAGGTGCATAAAAAGATCAAATTTTACACATGCAATAAATAGATTGCAAAGAGATACGTCACATTGGTTGTTCATGATTTTTTTTGTACTGGTCATTAACCACTACCTGGAATATGTTGTCCAATTTAGTCTTGAATAGCAAGCCGTTGAATGTGAAACTTTAAAAGTTGAGGAATTAAATTCTATTCACTGGTGCGGTTAATTCACATTATTTTCATATTTGTTTTAACATTTGGCCTCATTTCAAAGGCTTGAAAATGTATTTTCGATGTAATGTATCAAAATTTAGAAACTGTTTTGGTTGTGAAGATGATTTTCTTATAGGTATGTGCAGAAACCAATTTCAACAGTTCGGTCACTTCTTCTGGTAAAGTTAAAGGCTAATAACAGAAGGTAGTTCAATATGCAAGTTAACATTCTTTAGTTGCTGTGTAATAATTGTACACTCATTTTATTGTACTTTACTAGATATTAGCTAGCTATTATAAAATTAAATACATTTAAACATTTTTATTAAACCAGAAGCACTCACCTTATTGTCAATTCAAATATCTCTGCAAGCTTGTCATGGAGGAGGTTTGACTGGAAGAGATTGACAAGGAAGAGAGTAAATAAGACATTGTGGGAAATAAACCAAAGACGAATTGGTATAGTATAAAATTATCTATTTTTTAAACTAGTTACTAGTTAAGCTTTAAGACTAGCCCTCTAATAAGTGTTTGACCAGATTTTGTTTAAATAGCTGAATAAATCATGTTGAATATCATGGCAAAGAGAATGTTGGTATTTATTCACAGGCACATGATTCCTTGCGCTCAGATGTTAATTAAAATGTATCAAAATATTTCAATTCCAGCATACCCCAAAATGAACAATGTGCCCTCCTCAACAATCACCAACCTGTACCCTCTCACAAAGAACGTTTTCAGTTGGAAAGAGAATTGATGGCACAGTGGCGCAGCGGTAGAATTGCTGCCTTACAACGCCAGAGCTCCGGGTTTGTCTATGGGTTCTGTCTGCACGGAGTAGGAGTATGTATGTTCTCCTGATGATCGTTCTCCGGGTGCTCCTATTTCCTCCCACACTCCAAAGATTTGTAGGTTATTAGGCTTCTGTAAAAGATTGCAAATTGCCCCTAGTGTGTAGGATGGTGGTAGTGTACGGGGTGATCGCTGGTCGGCATAGAATCGGTGGGCTGAAGGGCCCGTCTCCATGCTGTAGAATCTAAAGAAGAAATGTAATAAACAGAGCAGATATGTTAAATACACCATTGCTTCATCTAACCTTGGATTCACATTGAGCGGCAATCTCCTCAAATGGTGCCTTCTGGAACTTCTCAATTATTTGGCGACGCTTCTCCCTTTCTTGTTCTTCAAGATTTTGGCTATCTGAAATGACGAATTCCAATTCATAAAAATGACAAGATAATACTGAATCCATTAAAATAAGTGCCCACGAACTTTGACACAAATGCATGACATGTATTCACATGACATTATCATCAGAACCAGCCTGTAAAATGCATTCAATAAATGCTAGTCTGCATAGCTCAAAGTTTATTCCATATTCCAATTCTCTCCGAAATTCTCTCCACTCCCAACCCTGTCACGTTATGCAAAGACTTGCTTTACCACGAAACACATACCGATAGCTTTCTTTAGCGTTTCAAAGGTGATTTCTTCAACTATCTTAGCCTGTGGAAATAAAAGGAACACTTCTGTAGATCTTGCACCAAACCATGCACCACTTTAAGAAAGACACAAAGGCCACAGAGGAGGTTTGTTAGCAGGATTCCAGGGAAAAGTGACTTTAGTTATGCGGATACTCTGGAGAATCACAGTGTAGTAACAGCAAGGGTGGAAGCCATTTGATCAATCTTGTCTCTAACAGTTCTTAAGTAGGATCAATCTTGCTAATTCCACTGGCAGCAGACAAATTAGCTAATTTCAAATACTGTCTTCTTTCCAGAACATATCAAATCTCCATTTGAATGTTGAAAATGAATGTCCTCCATTACTTCCCCCTCAACCTGGATTCCATCTCTCCAGAGATGCTGCCTGTTCCGCTGAGTTACTCCAGCATTTTGTGTCTATCTTTGGTTTAAACCAGCATCTGCAGTTCCTTCACACCCTGTTCACACTAGTTCTATGTTATCCAACTTTTCATCCACTCCCTGTACATTAGAGGCAATTTACAGAGGCCAATTAACTTACAAACCCGCAAATCTTTGGGATGTGGGAGGAAACCAGGGCACCTGGGGGAAATCAATGCGGTCATAGGGAGAACGTACAAAGGGTATACATGTAACACCTGAGGCCAGGATCGTACAACGGGTCTATGAGGCAACGGCTCTACCAGCTACGCCACTGTGCTACCCTGCTTCAGATATCCAGCTTGCAACTATTGCCTCTGCTGCACTCCTCTTTGTCACTACATGCTTCTGTCATGGAACATTATTTATAAGAATTTGTTGTAGAAATGGTCACCAAGCTATTATCTGAACAACTAATATGATTAAGAGATAGTGGTGCAGTGGTCAGTTGCTGCCTTACAGTGCCATAGATCCACATTTGATCCTGACTACAGGCAGTCTGTATGGAATTTGTATGTTCTTCCTGTGACCGCGTGGGTTTTCTCCCAGTGCTCCAGTTTACTCTCCCACTCCAAAGGCGTACAGGTCTGTCGGGTAATTGTCTTCTGTAAAATTGTAAATGTGTAGGATAGTGCTAGTGTATGGGGATTGCTGGTCTGCGTGTTCCCGATGGGCCGAATGGCCTGTTTCTGTGGTCCATCTCTATTATGGAAGTGCAGGACGGTAAGTGTTAGCAGGCCAAATGGATTTATTCCATGGGCACCACTGATGTAATGGCAGACTGGGAATTGAAAGCCCCTTGTACGGTTAGAATTTAACAATTCTAGAATTCCACAAATGTCAATAAAATTCTTATCCCTGCACATTAGAGACTCTTTAATAAAATACTTCATAATGTAATTACATTTTTAAGCAAATACCTAAAAATATAGTTCCAACAAAATCATTCATCTTTAGAGAGAGGTTATTCAGTTTGTTGATGGGGTGAAAGAAATTTACAGGAAACGTATTTACGTTTCAGAGAAGAGTTCATTCATAACAACATAAATGTCAGAAAATTAGGAACAATATTACATGTAGCAAACAAATGTTTACTATACCTTGTCCTGCTGAACGTTGACACCAAGGAGGTCAACTTGGATTGACACTGTGTCAACAATGCTTTTTCTTCTGGACAGCCTATCTTCATCTGAAACAAAATACGGCCAATATAAATCAAAAGTTCATTGTTCATAGTACTTAAACCATTTACTAAAACATATAGATATATTGGAATGTAGCTCTTAAGAACATGCTGCAGTATCTAACCTTGCCATCGCCCCATTTCATAAAGTATCACAGGCCCAGTTTAGGGCAAGGGAAGTGTTATCTTAATTTGGTGCAAAATGTCTAGTAAAATGCATCAATAAAAGTAGGCAGGACAACTCTTTCTGGTAAAGGGCCTCCAATCCGAAATACATCTGACTCTGACCTCCACCACCAAACTAATTTTGTATCCAGTTGGCTAGCACCCATAGTGGATAGTAATGTGAACATTGCAAGGACAAATTTATGCAAGTCGAACACGTATAACGCAGAGGGTGCCAGTAATTGGAGTTTAACGCACTTCACTCAACTGAGATAGTCATCAACCAGGAGGTACAATTATTGCACACAGCCCCATGTATATCCACCCTGCTCTAGCCCATAACCTTAACCTACATTATCCATGGAGACCATATGTTGTGCGGCACTATATGCTCTCTCAGATTTGATTAAGAAACAGAACCCACTATTTGACAATACTTAAAAATTATCTGCACTTGGAAGCTGGTAATACACATTCGATGGAACGACAATATTGTTAATTTGTGTCAAGCTACTTGTACGCCAGCTACCTAACCTTTAGTACTCGGTCAATACCGAGAACAAAGCTACCTGCTCACAAACATTTAATTATTCATTGGGATCAGGTCTTGATTTCCTTTTAGTGCCATCGGCGAGTCAGGGCCAAAGTCTGACTAACTTGGTCGAATCAAATTTGAAGGTGAAGTTTAATGAAAATGTAGGGGAGGCATTTGGTAACATCTCTGCCTACTGTGCAAGGAAAGTGTTAGCACTGTAGTTTGGGCATTAGGATTATTAGCATGCCTATTATTTTGTTGAAGCATTGGTGAGTTTTAAGTTTTTAATAAGGTTGCAACTAAATGATTGTGTTGATTTTCCATTTCTTTCTTACAGTGGGTAATAGAAAGCCTGTAGCTTAGATGATTAGATGAAAGCCATTAATATAAAAATGGTCAAGATATTTGGGATGTTTTGCTCTAGAAAAGGAATTTCTTTCAGGATATTTGATTGTGACATTTAAATATGGCATACTAGAGAGTATTTATTTCTGGATATATATTAATCTAATTATATAACCATTAGGGTGAACTTTGGACATGGGTACAATATACTAAAGCACAATTATGGTAGATGAAAGGTTTGTCAGAAAGAGATTAACTATTTAAACTCACAGCTCAAACCAATGCTAATGAAATAAGTCTATTGTGTCTGACTGTGGATGACAGGCAAAATAAAATGGAAAATGTTTGAAACACTCAGATCTGACAGCATCCGAGGAGAGGAAAACAGAGTTAATGCTTGGGTTTAATAATCTTAGAGTCAGGAACCAATGTAGATAAACAACTTCAAAATTGCAGAGAAAGTAGGGAGAAGAGCAACCAAGCGATAAGGTCTTTAATCGGATTGAAGGCTGCAGTGATTACATGCTAAAAGGGATGATAATGTAACTAAAATCTAGAGATGTAAACGCAGAAAGTATCTCAGTAATGGAGAGTGAATGCTTGAAATGTTTCATAAAAATGCTGGAAATACTCAACAATTGAAATTGGTGAATTAAATGTTGACTTTGGAACGTAAAAAAAAATGAGGTTGACTCCTTATGGTTAATATCCTCTAATCTAGGCAGTATTAATAAAGAAAAATCCATAAAAACACCTGCACGACAGATCAGAAACACTCTTCAGGAGAGGTGTGGATTGGTCATTGACCACTGTCTGCAGAAGACTTCATGAACAGAAATACAGAGCCTACACTGCAAGATGCATACCACTGGTTAGCTCCAAAAGTAGGATGGCCAGGTTACAGATTGCCAAGAAGTACTTAAAAGAGCAACCACAGTTGCGGAAAAAGATCTTGTGGACAGATGAGACAAAGATTAACTTATATCAGAGTGATGGCAAGAGCATAGTATGGAGGAGAGAAGGAACTGCCCAAGATCCAAAGCATACCACCTCATCTGAGAAACACGGTGGTGGGGGTGTTGTGGCCTGGGGCATGTATGGCTGTTGATGGTACTGGCTCACTTATCTTTATTGATGATTCAACTGTTGATGGTAGTAGCATAATGAATTCTGAAGTGTATAGACACATCCTATCTGCTCAAGTTCAAACAAATGGCTCAAAACTCATTGGCCAGCCGTTCATCCTACAGCAAGACAATAATCCCAAACATGCCGCTAAAGCAAAAAAAAAATAGTTTTTCAAAGCTAAAAAATTGTCAATCCTTGAGTGGTCAATCACCCAATCTGAACCCAAATGAGCATGCCTTTTATATGCTGAAGAGAAAATTGAAGGGGATTAGCCCCCAAAACTGCAATACAGGCCTGGCAAAGCATCACCAGAGAAGACACCCAGCAACTGGTGATGTCCATGAACCGCAGACTTCAACCAGTTATTATATACAAAGGATATGCAACAAAATACTGAACATTACTACTTTCATTTACATGACATTGCTGTGTCCCAAACATTATGGTGCCCTGAAATAAGTGGGGTGGGGGGACCATGTATAAGCACTGCTAAATTCCTACACTTCCTACAAAATGTGTAAATATACCCTTTATTAAAATTTGACAATGTGCACTTTAACCGCATGTAGTTTTTTCTATTACAAATCTCAAATTCTGGAGTACAGAGGCAAATAAATAAATGATGGTTCTTTGTCCCAAACAATATGGAGGGCACTGTATAAATTAAGTTACCAGTCATTTATAAATCAGGTGCTTAGATATTTATTTCAAGGTCAGATAATCTTTGGAATTCTCTGCGCCGTAGAGTGGTAAAGGTCAGATCACGAGATCTTCATGGTGGAGAAGAATTGAGTGTAATAGGAAACTGATACAGAGCAGAATTGAGACCAGCATAGATCAGCCATGATCCTATTGAATGCCAGAGCAGGATGGAGGGGCCTACTCCAGTGGTCTACGCCTGCCCCAATTTCCCCACATTTTTGTATTGCCTTGCGTTGTATTAATTTTAAAAGACTTTCTCTCTCCTGAATGACCTCCAGGAAACGGTTTCAAAACAAGGGTTTGGCCATTTGGAACTGAGATGGAAAGACATTGCTTCAGAGGGGCACAAATTTTTGCAATTCATGTGCCAAGGAGGTACAGACATTATATATATTCAATGCAGGGATTGGCATTCTCTTTTGAAATGAAAACCATTAAGGGATTTGAAGTCAGTTTAGAAAAGTGACACTGAGGCAAGCGATCAGTCAAGGTATTAATGTATAACCAAGACTTGCTTCTATTTCTTATATTCCTGCAGCATAGCTCCCTCATTCCAGAGATTATCTTGCAAACCTTTGCCTGCCAATGCACATACAAGTACAAAGCAAACAGAAACATCCAAACTGTCCCTCATGTGATTTAACCAGTCAATCGCATCAGCTTCATTTATTATGTTGCAACATCCTAGCAATAAACTTATTTGCAGCTTCTATAATAGGAAAATTAAAAAATCAGTTTGGTTTCAGTTTAGTTTATTGTCTTCTGGGGTACAGTGAAAAGCTTTTGTTGCATGCTAACCAGTCAGCAGAAAGACAAAACATAGAGATAATATTTAGTTAGTATGCAGAAAGAAAGAACATATTGTAATCATGTATTGTCTTACTATAGTGGCACCTAGTGGTTAAACTGTGTATGCAGAAGCCTCGTCATAGTTCGGGATTGTCATGTGACAGGGTTCGTCCGCGGGCTTTTCAGTGTGTTCAGTAGCTAGTGTTCTTCACGACGACAAGAGCTAAAAACGTTTTCTCTCGACTAAGTGCTCATGCAGTTCAAGTGTTGTTTTGACAATAAAAACCATTTTGCTCTACCCGCTTGGTCTCGCTACAATTGGTGACCCCGTCGATCCGAACGTTTTTTGGATCCGCATTTATGGACACAGCCACTAACCTCGACACCAACCCTGCCCAGCAAAATGCAGTTTCTCTAAAGCTGCCCGTTTTCTGGACGACACAACCTCATGTATGGTTCCAGCACATTGAGGACCAATTCCAGGTTCGACACATTATCGCCGATTCAACTAAATATTTCTACGTGGTTGGTGCTGGACCAATAAACTGCCGGTCGTTTAATTCCTCACCTTCAACAACCGCCAGCCGATGGCAAGTACGAGGGCCTCAAGGCACTGCTGCTGCATAATTTTGGGCTTAGCTGCCGCGATCGGGCCTCCAGGATCCTGCACATGGACGGCAGCAGTGATCGCAAGCCGTCAGTACTGATGAGCGAAATGCACTTACTGATGGACGGTCACCAGCCTTGTTTTCTCTTTGAGTAGGCGTTCCTCAAACAGATGCCGGACGACATCCGCCTGCTCCTCGCCGGTAGTGACTTCACTGACCCCCTGTAACTAGCCGAAAGAATGGACTAGCTGCGGGAAGCCAAGTAGCACGATGGCGCTTCCATCAGCCGGGTGTCTACATTCTGCGACGGCCTCGATGGCCGTTTCCACCTTCCACCGACAACACAGTGACGCAACCGGCAGCAGCGGATATCGGTAAGCGGCTGTGGTGTTACTACCACCAACGCTGGGGTGTGGAGGACGGCTGATGCTGTTCTCCCTGCTCTCATCCGGGAAAAGCATCGGCCGATCGCCAGTAGAGGCTATCGTGGTCGGCCAGAGACATCGCTTCTACGTCTGGGACTGTCGTTCCGGGCTCCGATTTCTTGTCGACACGGGAGCAGAGATCAGTATACTACCCCCGTCCGGAGTCGACACCCGGTTCGGTAAGCGTTGCCCTGCCCTGCCCGCCGTCAACGGCAGCCCTATCCGGACTTATGGGGTCCGTACAGTTCTCCTTGTTTTCGGCTCCTGCCGTTTCACGTGGCTGTTCACCATCACCGATGTCTCCCAACGGTTATTTCACCATCACCGATGTCTCCCAACGCGCTGATTTCCTACGGGCCCACTCCCTGTTGATAGATGTTAAAGGGCAAGGTCACGGCCAATCCGAGACCCGTCAACCCACCTCGTTGCGGACTGCGATCCCCACCATCCCACACCTCGACTCGGTGTCGTCCGCGGACGTGTACGCACAAATTCTGGATTTCCCGATATCCTGACCCCCTCCGTTCAAATCGGCCAAACTCAATCACGGCATCGTACACCTCATTCCCACCACTCCACGCATGGGCACATGGGTTCCCACCTGCCAAGCTGCAGCTTGCCAAGGAGGAACTCCAGCAAATGGAAGAGATGGGTATTGTGCGGCGCTCCGACAGCCCATGGGCCTCCCCACTCCATGCGGGGAGACCATGCGGGGACTAACAATGCATCAACAATGCTACGACAGCCAACCCCTACTCCGTCCCTCACACACAGGATTTCATGGCGCATTTGAACGGGGCAAAATACTTTTCCAAAATTGATCTGGTGCTTGGTTACCACCAGATACCTGTCCACCCAGATGACCTGCCCAGGACGGCCATTATCACTCCTTTCGCCTATTCGAATGGCTGAGTGTCTTTTGGTCTAAAAAACGCCGCCAAGCCTTTTAGCAGCTTATGGACAAGGTTGGCCAGAGGTTGGATTTCTTTATTCATCTATCTCGATGACATTCACTCACATCAAGAGCACTGCGCGCACCTTCGGTTGCTGTGCCAGCGCCTCAGTGACCATGGCCTAGACATTAATCCAACCCAGCACCAGTTTGGCCTTGATTCGATTACCTTTCTTGGCCACCATGTCACACAACAGGGTGCAACCCTGCTCCCCATCAAGGTGGAGGCTATTCGACAGTTTCCCTGGCCAGACACAGTTAAAGGTCTCCAGTTCGTTGGTATGATAAACGTTTACCATCGTTTCGTACCAGCAGCGGCCCGGATTATGAGACGTTTGTTTCAGTGTCTGGCAAACAAACAGCGAGACCTGGGGTGGATTGCTGAAACCACGGCCGCGTTCGACGGCGCTGGTAAACGCAACTATGCTCGTCCATCCGCGGGCCAATGGCCCTACCGCTTTCACCTTGGACTCTTCTGACACCGCTGTCGGGGGGGGGGTCCTCAAACAATTAATTGACGTTCGCTGGCAATGCGCCCTCCAGAGAGAAATTACAGCGCATCCGATCGCGAGCTCCTGGGCATCTAACCTCATTGCCGTTATTTCCTGGAGGGCAGACCCTTCACGGCTTTTACAGACCACAAACCCCTTACCTTTGCCTTTGCTAAAGTGTCTGATCCCTGATCCGCACGACAACAGCGACATTTGGCCTCCATTTCTTAGTATACCACCTGTATCAAACGTGGCAGGTAAGAACAACCAGGTCGCTGAGGCCTTATCCCGCCCTGCCATTAATGCCGTTCTGACCTCAGCTCCGGGAACCGACTATTCCAGCAAAGTCGCTGCGCAACGGGATGACGACGAGATGCTAACATATCGCACCGCATTTTTGGGTTTGATACTGGAGGACGTCCCGTTTGGATCCACTGGCATTACCATCCTCTGTGATGTCTCCACGATTCAACCGTGACCCATTGTCGCTACGGTTTGGCGACGTTTTTTTGATTCAGTCCACGGATTAGCCCACCCTTCTATCCGGACAACTCCAGCGCTGGTGGCGGCTAAATTCGTATGGCACGGCCTACATAAGCAAGCCGGTTCCTGGGCCAGGGCGTGCGTCCCCTGCCAAACCTCCAAAGTTCAATGTCACGTGTGAGCACCTCTGCAGGATTTTGCCATCCCACAACACCGTTTCGACCACAGCCACATCGATCTTGTGGGCCCCCTACCGCCGTCCTGAGGAGTCACCCAACTGCTCATCATAGTGGACTGCTTCACGCGGTGGCCCGAGGCGGTTCCACTCGCTGTCACTTCAGCAGCGATTTGTGCACATGCCCTCACAGCCCACTGGGTTGCTTGTTTCGATATTCCAGTGGACATCTCATTGGACCGGGCTACCCAGTTCACCTCCGCGCTGTGGTCGGCCGTGGCACAACCGCTCAGCGCTTAGCTGCACCACACCATGGCGTACCATCCTCAGTCTAACGGCCTGGTGGAATGTTTCCACCGGCACCTGAAGTCCTCCTTGAAGGCACGGTTCACAGGCCCCGATTGGTTGGACGAACTGCCTTGGGCTTTGCTGGGGATCCGCACGGCCCCTAAAGAAGATTTGGCCGCGTCGTCCGCCGAGTTAGTGTATGGCTCCCCGCTTAAAGCACCCGGCAATTTCATTCCAGCGGCACGTGGGCAGCAGGACCCCCCCCCTCATCTGTGCTAGCGCGCCTTCGTGAACAGGTGGGCAAGCTTACCCGTCCCGACCGCTCGTCACGGATTTGCCTTTTCCCATGTCACGCCTGCTCTCAAGGACTGTCAATTTATTTTTATTCGCGGTCCCCACTGCAGCCCCCTTATGAGGATCCATTCTAGGTGTTGCAGCCGGGCATCGCGACTTTCGTTCTGGACATCGGGGCCGGCAGGAGATTGTTTCGGTGGCCCGTCTTAAACCTGCTCATCTCGATGTCGATCGCCCGGTGTTCGTGGCCCGGCCCGCCGTAGAGGTCGTCCTTTGGCCCTCCCGCACCCACCTTTGCCTGTTGTGCCTTGGTTCACTGGTCCTGTGTCCGCGTGGTCAGGCCGCCTTATTTGGACTCCCGCTCGCTTTCTTTCCTATGGTTCGAGGGGGGGGTCATGTAGTGGCACCTAGTGGTTAAACTGTGTATGCAGAACTCTCGTCATAGGTCGGGACTGTCACGTCACAGGGTTTGTTCGCGGGCTTTTCATTGTGTTCAGTAGCTAGTGCTCTTCACGACGACAAGAGCTAAAAATGTTTTCTCTCGAGTAAGTGCTCGTGCGGTTCAAGTGTTGTTTTGACAATAAAAAACATTTTGCTCTACCCGCTTGGTCTTGCTGCATTACTATCGATTGTAATCATGTATTGTCTTACTGCTGACTTAGCACGCAACAAACGCTTGTCACTGTACCTCAGTTCAGTTTAGTTTATTGTCACGTGTACCGAACTGTGTGCTGGTGTCACAGGGGAATGCCGCCTTGCTCAACAGCAGAGGCAAGTCCGTGCACAGTCTCTGCAGCTCCCGCAAGTTCGCAGCGTCAGTCACAGCTTAGTGAGCAGCTCATTCCGCTCTGCATCAAAAGGTAGTGGGTTCAAGGCCCATTCGGAGCCTTAAACACAAACAATCTTGGCTTACACTGAGGCAGCATCGGCCTTTGAGTGCCAGGCTCTGCTCTCCCAGCCTGACGATACATTTCTGATGTGACATTTCCTGAAGAGCAAAGAATTGTCACCTCCTTCCTGGCCAACATTTCCATCAAACCACATACTCAGCATTAGATGGTAGACAAAAATGCTGCAGAAACTCAGCGGGTGAGGCAGCATCTATGGAGCGAAGGAAATAGTCAACGTTTCAGGTTGAGACCCTTCTCAACCCAAAACATTTCTTATTTCCTTCACTCCATAGATGCTGCCTCACCCGCTGAGTTTCTCCAGCATTTTTGTCTACCTTCGATTTTCCAGCATCTGCAGTTCCTTCTTAAACACTCAACAATAGATCGCCGCTTTTGCATGCCATATGTGTCCAAATAGCTGCAACAATTTGATTCTGTCCTGTACCTTTTTCATACCCTTAGTTTCCCCCTCCCCTGAGTCTGCAGAAGGGTCTCGACCAGAAACATCAC
This sequence comes from Okamejei kenojei, assembly GCA_035221665.1. Lineage (NCBI taxonomy): Eukaryota > Metazoa > Chordata > Chondrichthyes > Rajiformes > Rajidae > Okamejei > Okamejei kenojei. Next base: position 46,453,426 of record CM069134.1, on the reverse strand, counting down.
CCGTTCCTTTTCACCAGAGATGCTGCCTGTCCCTCTGAGTTGCTCCAGCATTTTGTGTCTATCTTCGGTTTAAACCAGCATCTGCAGTTCCTTCCTACACACCACTATCATATCTCTCTCCACCACCATCCTTAAGTCAGTGGGTGGTGAATCTGTGAAATGATTTGCCACAGAAGTCTGTGGAGACCAAGTCAATGGATATTTTTAAGGCAGAGAGATAAATTCTTGATTAGTACGGATGTCAAGGGTTATGGGGAGAAGGCAGGAAAATAGGTTAGGAGGGAAGGATAGATCCGCCATTATCGACTGGCAAAGTAGACAATGGGCCGAATGGCCTAAATCTACCTCTATCACTTATGACCTTATAACTCCAAATGCTGGTTCACCAAAAACTGACAATGCTGGAGTAACTCAGTATCCCTGGATAATACGTAGTTACTTGTTCTGAGTGGCACCAGCTATGGCTACCTCGCCAACAGTCTGTCTATCGCTTCCTTCTTTGTGTTTGTTTTGTATGTGTTCAATGTATGTTTTTTAGTGTTCTTTAACATGTTTTGTGTGGGATGTGGGGGGCGGGGCTCCAACCGTGGGAGTCTGCGAGACGAACATCGCGGAGCCTGCGGTCTCTGGTGGAGACCGACATTGGTGACTCCAAGCCGCAGGAGTTTCGACTGTCCCGACACAGAAGTTTCCATCGCCCCGACGCGGGCTTCGACTGCCGGCTGCGGATGGTTCGAGCCGCTGTGGTGGATGTTTATGTTTACTTTTATGTAGTTATGTGTCTTGTTGCTGTTTTTAGTATGGCTGTATGGTAATCTGAATTCCACTGTACTTTAATTGGTACATGTGACAATAAACTGACCTTGAAACCTTGAATACTCGACAAGCACAGTGGAATACAGCATACATCACCACTATAAACTTGTGACACAATGTATGGCTTTGCTCTGAATAAACCTTGGTTCTGAAGCACGGAAGACCGAGTACCCAGCTCAGGCAGAATTCCTCTTCCTAGAATATATAACCGATGGACTTGTCCATTACTTGAGTTTAAGTGATGCAGATGCAGAATTCAACAATTTCTTTTTTATTTCAAGATGAACAAGTTCAAAAATTGAGTTAACCTATTTACTTAAGTAATTACTGATACAATCATTAGCTGAATTCTGCAATAACTTACCTTTTACCTTTCAGCAATTTCAAGAAAATGCATTGATCAGTTTAAGATATTTTGCATTGTGCAATATCAGACATCAAAAGAGCCTGTGATTCTTACACAATTTATAAGAGGCAAATAAGCTAAAGTGATATGGCACGCCTATGCATTTTGCTTTGAAATCAGCAGCAGTACTTCTTACGGGTGTTTAGCTCATGTCTATGAACTAGTGCAAGACAGCAACAATTTGGTGAAATAGAGTCTTATGCTGGGATGCATCCATGCTTTTGTTTTTGAAAAACATGATGCGGCTCCTACTAAGCTAATGTTTACCTCTCGATTTCCGCCTGCAATTATATCTGGGCTTTCCTGAAGTGGGAAGCTGTTTGAGGACTAGGCATAGGAGACAAATTAAAGAGAAAAGTGAAGGTAGGTGTCAAATTTATGAGAAACAATGTTAATATTTCTATTTTTGAATGAACCATAGCAATATCACCCTCAAGTATGGGCAATGTACATAATCACATGGATTAAAAAAAACAAAAAAATGCATTTTAAATAGTGACAATTCTGATTTTAACCGTATTTTATGGGCAAATAAAATTAAGCTAAATGTTCATTTGCTTGTTTAAAATAGTTTCCACTTCCATTATTAGTTAGCAGTATTTGAACAGCAATAAAATTAAAAAAATTGATTATGATACGTCTACAAACTTTAAAAGGAAATTTCCGACTCAATTATACTTTATGCAATGATTCCAGAAAGACAAGGAGTCCCAAAAGATACAAAGTATTTATCTGTCACTTAATAACATAAGCTGGGCATATCAACTAAATATTAGCTGGGATAATCAAGGCAATGAGCAACCTCTTTGAGAATATGGCAACTCTGCAAATCTGGAACAAAAAGTAAAAATGCCAGATGCAGCAAGCAAAACCGGGGGCAGAAAATATAAATCTGAGGAGAGAGAAGTAGAGTGAACATTTCAGGTTGATGACCCTTGGTCATTACACGTCATTACAAGAAAGACTGGATAGACTCGGCATGTACTCGCTAGAATTTAGAAGATTGAGGGGGGATCTTATTGAAACTTACAAAATTCTTAAGGGGTTGGACAGGCTAGATGCAGGAAGATTGTTCCCGACGTTGGGGAAGTCCAGAACAAGAGGTCACAGTTTAAGGATAAGGGGGAAGTCTTTCAGGACCGAGATGAGAAAAACATTTCTCACACAGAGAGAGTGGTGAGTCTCTGGAATTCTCTGCCACCGAAGGTAGCTCAGCCCAGTTCATTGGCTATATTTAAGAGGGAGTTCGGTGTGGCCCTTGTGGCTAAGGGGATCAGGAGGTATGGAGAGAAGGCAGGTGCGGGATACTGAGTTGGATGATCAGCCATGATCATATTGAATGGCGGTGCAGGCTTGAAGGGCCGAGTGGCCTACTCCTGCACCTATTTTCTATCTTTCTACAGGAATAGCGATAAAACGTGTGTACAATTTGCGGAGGGAGGGGTCGAGGTTGAGTGGACATTGATTCTAGAGAATGGGTTGAGCCCAGAGTTTTTAACTTGGAACTGCTGCAACTTACCGGTACTTGATTTTTCAGCATGGAAATCTTATACCTCCACCATTAAGTTAACAGGGCATTCTGCAATGCAGCAGTTTGATAAGGCTCATGTGCAATGTTAACGGACCAAGCTCTATCCATAAAAACCTTTGATATTCAGCTGAGCTGTGGCTATTAAAGCCTTTTATCATTTCAGAATGTGTAACCGTTGGAAACACTGGGCTTACCTTAGCCTCACTTCAATTTTCTTCTATTGAGGTCAATAGTTATCTACTTCATTGCCAACATTGTGCAAATTTTCAAAACAAGTTACAAATATAAATGTGAAGCAAAAGGTCCACGTAATAACTCTCAAAACAAATTATGTGGCAGGAACTAGCAACCATATAAACAATTGACCACAACTCCTGATTTCACCATATTTAAAGAAATAATAAGATTGTAAACAGCTACCCTGTAAACAGCTACCCTGTGAACTGCTAACCACTCCTAAAAAATGCAGGCTACATCCGCAGATAGGTAATTGTCTAGACTTCTTCCGATAATACATGCAACCTGCTGGCAAGTTCAATTTGTTTCTGCAAGGTGTCAAATAAATCATCCATAAACCAACCTTTTTTTTGCCAATGCAAAGATATACTTGATGAATTTAGTTGTTTTGTTTAAAAAAAATCTTTGTTAGAGATCAAAGCAATCATGCGTTTCTGGACTTGATTATCATAAAGACAGATACTACAGATTATAACACATACACTTACCTGTAGGTTGGGGAACATAAGGCACAGACAGCCTGTCTACACTGTAGCCACTGCCAGCCAGTGCATCAGCAATCTTGTTTTGCGAAAAAAAACAGCTTTTGTCCTGCGTCTCCAAGGACTTAGGCAATCTAAATAGATAGAAATGATAGAGTAAGATCATACAAAACTCCACAAATGCAAAACCAGTAATCCAATTATTGCGAGTGGTGAGTCTCTGGAACTCTCTGCCACAGAGGGTAGTTGAGGCCAGTTCATTGGCTATATTTAAGAGTGAGTTGGATGTGGCCCTTGTGGCTGAGGGGATCAGAGGGTATGGAGAGAAGGCAGGTACGGGATACTGAGTTGGATGATCAGCCATGATCATATTGAATGGCGGTGCAGGCTCGAAGGGCTGAATGGCCTACTCCTGCACCTAATTTCTATGATTCTATGAATTACTTTTTCATAGAATTTAAATCCACAGTGCTAAATCATTGTAAAATTCACAAAATCTGAATTATGCAATAAATGTGCGAGAAAAACTATTGAAATATCATCGGCCCATATTTGAAATGTTGCCAGATCTGCAACATTTACAGCCTGGAAGCCTTAGAAAATGGTCTTCGTGCAATGAGGACACAGTGGCACAGCTGGTAGAGCTGCTTCCTCACAACACCAGAGACCGACCGGGGTTCGATCCCAACTTCAAAAATCCTTCCAAAAATGTGCGGGTTTGTAGGTTAATTGGCTTCTGCAAATTGCCCTCCCTATTGTGGGGAGTGGTTGAGAAAGTGGGATAACATAGAACTAGTGTAAAGAGGTGATCAATGGTCGGTGTGGAGGGCTGAAGGGCCTGTTTCCATGCTGTATCTCTAAACTAAACTAATTTGGTATAGATCCTTGATGCCCCCCTTGGTCAGAGATAATATAGACTATAGTTATGTCTGGCATTTGGCATGGTTCCACCATTTAAATTACCAAACCTTTCTGGCTTGGTCCTTTCTTGCCACACCCTGCCCCCATCACCTTCCACCCCCTTGCCAACCACCCATTTGCAGAAACTATATTAAAATTGGGAATCTTGGACCTCATCCATCAGCTGAATGAAGAACAAAATATATGAGAACTTCAAATAAGTTTGGGCATGAAGGAATAAATAGTGTCTACAATAAAATAAATGAAGAAGTTAACGGGTATTTTATACAAAATAATTCATGAACTCAATCTGGGGCTGATAAAAACAAATCTCTTTGCAAGGTGGCAACCTCATTATTCCCCAATGAAATGAACTACAATTGACACAAAAAGCTGGAGTAACTCAGCGGGACAGGCACCATCTCTGGAGAGAAGGAATGGGTGACATTTCGGGTCGAGACCCTTCTTCAGCCTGAAGAGATGCTGACTGTCCCGCTGAGTTATCCCAGCTTTTTGTGTCTATCTTTCGTTTAAACCAGCATCTGCAGTTGCTTCTTACACAAATTAACGACAATAATCAGTTCTAACGTGTTGGTTGAGTAATGATATGGAAATGCTGGCACTGACATTTAAAATAAACTTTAATTTTGCATAAAGATACATTGCCAACTGGGTAGCTGGCATATGATCAAAATGCACAAAAATGCATTCATAAGATTAAAAGCCAAACAAATCTAAAATATGATAAAGTCAAAGACAGTAAACACTGTAAAGTGTAAAACAATTAGCCCTGTAAAAGAAACCCAATAAACAAATTTACAACAATGATAATCACACTACTTTCGTCAAGATTAAAAATGCTTCAGAATTGGAAAGCATTCAAAAAACAAACTGGATACATGATCTCTCCGCTGACCACTAGGGCACACACATAATCTGTTGACAGTGCCTCTTGCAAATAAACAACAGGAATAATTACAACCATTTTGAATAATAGTACCTAATATGCTATTTCTTTCCTAGACCAAACAACAAATTGGCTAGCAGGATGAAGACATAGCTGTTAATACAAAATGAGTAAAACAAAATGTACAAAGAGCTGGAATTAGATAAGCACAGAAATGTCAGTGCGTTGCAGGGTTGGAGGAGGTTCATGCAAGGAAATAGATGGAAAACTGTGAGGGGTGACAGAATCAGGAGATGTAGAATCAGTATGGATAGAACTGAAGAATTGTAAGGGTAAAAATACCATAATGGGAGTTATCTACAGGCGCCCAAACAGTAGCCTGGATATAGGGTGCAAGTTGAATCAAGAGTTAAAATTGGCATGTCGCAAAGGTAATGCTACGGTGGTTATGAGAGATTTCAACATGCAGGTAGACTGGGAAAATCAGGTTGGTACTGGACCCCAAGAAAAGGAGTGCCTTCGAGATGGATTCTTAGAGCAGTTTGTACTGGAGCTTACCAGGGAGAAGGCAATTCTGGATTTAGTGTTGTGTAATAAACCAGATTTGAAAAGGGGACTCAAGGTAAAGGAGCCACTAGGAGGTGGTGACCATAATATGATGTTTTAATCTAAAATTTGAGAAGGAGAAGGGAAAATTGGAAGTGTCAGTATTACAGATGAGCAAAGGTGACAATGGAGACATGAGGGAGGAGCTGGCCTAAGTTGACTGGAAAGGGACCCGAGCAGTGATGCCAATGGAACAACAAAGGAAGGCATTTCTATAATACAGAAGGTGCAGGTTCAATTCATTCCAAAGAGAAAGAAAGATTCTAAGAGGAGTAAGATGCGACCGTGGCTGACAAGGGAAGTCTAGGAGAGTATAAAAATAAAAGAGAAATAAAACATAACAAAGATGAGCGGGGAGCCAGAGGATTGGGAAACTTTTAAAGAGCAACAGAAGATAACTAAAAAGGCAATACAGGGAGAAAAGATGAGGTATGAAGGTAAGCTAGCCAAGAATATAAAGGAGGATAGTAAAAGCTTCCTAAGGTACGTGAAGAGGAAAATAATAGTTAAGACAAATGTGGGCCCCTTGAAGACAGAAACAGGGGAATTTATTATGGGGAACAAGGAAATGGCAGATGAGTTGAACAGGTACTTGGAGCTGTCTTCACTAAGCAAGACACAAACAATCTCCCAGATGTACTGGTGGCCAGAGGACCTTGGGTGACAGAGGAAGTGAAGGAAGTTCACATTAGGCAGGAAATGGTGTTGGTTAGACTGATGGGACTAAAGGCTGATAAATCCCCTGGGCCTGATGGTTGCATCCCAGGGCACTTAAGGAAGTGGCTCTAGAAACTGCGGACACATTGGTCATCATTTTTCAATGTTCTATAGATTCAGGAACAGTTCCTGTGGATTGGAGGGTAGCTAATGTTATCCCACATTTTAAGGAGGGAGAGAGAAAACAGGGAATTATAGACCAGTTAGCCTCACATCGGTGGTGGGGAAGATGCTAGGAGTCAATTATAGAAGATGAAATAGCGCACATTTGGATAGCAGTAACAGGATCGGTCCGAGTCAGCATGGATTTAAGAAGGGGAAATCATGCTTGATTAATCTTCTGGAATTTTTTGAGGATATAACTAGGAAAGTGGACAAGGGAGAGCCAGTGGATGTGGTGTACCTGGACTTTCAGAAAGCCTTTGATAAGTGTAAGCTTGGATTTTGTCTGATAGAGCACGTAGGTGCTCTATCAGACAAACACACTAGAGTAACATTTCCTGGCTTCGACCTTATAATAAACATTTCAATTTTGTTTCCTCCTTTACCCTTTCTTTGTATCTTAAAGTTATTGTTTCTATATATTTTTTTATTCCAGTAGAAACGTATTCCGCAAAACATTGTTTATCTGACTTTGCAAATGTTATCTGGTGCATGTAGCATTTCTGTTGTACACAAATAGTCTGTCTAAAAGTTAATTAGAAACCACTGAAAATCTCTTTAAATATCACAAAACAGTGATTCAGGGCTGAGTGCCACAATATAACAGCAAGTACAAAAGTTATATATGAATATGTCCAGGTGGACTGAAATGCCCATTTCTGTGCTATATAATTCTATGACTCTATAAACTTGTTTTCATCAAAGATAGTGCTGGAGAAACTCAGCAGGTCAAGCAGTATCTCTGGAGACCAGTCTGACCCGCTGAGTTGCTCCAGCACTTTGTATCTATCTTCGGTATAAACCAGCATCCGCAGTTCCTTCCGACACACTTGTTTTGACCACCTTTGTTGCCCAGAGAAGAAATCTGCAGTTTTTAAATTCTCAAACTGGCCTCTAGTTTTTTTTTGCCTATGCAATGATGTAGCTGCTGGAGCATGGAAACCACATAATCGTTAATTTCAATATTTCTGTATAAGCAATTCTTGTACATCTATCATCTTTAATTCACATAATTCCAACGGGATCTGAGGGATTGTTTACATATAAACCTTCATGCCAACTTTAGTGATTAGTTTCTTTTTCATGATACTCATCCAAAACTATGCACAAGCAGTGATATTAATGTATTCTTCTCCATGAGCTTCTTAACTTTAGAATCAACAAATGCAGAATACCGATATGCAAATAGATCAGATTAATTTGCTACACCACAGACATTTATTAGATCAAAATAAACATATATTAAGTTAATTTCTAAGGGATAACCACTTGCACATACTTTTCTCTGGAGAGATTTTCTGGCAGAAGATATGGCGCTTCTTTGCTTCTTACTTCAATCACCTTTAAGAGAAAATCATAGTTATATAATATTAATGTTGGACATTTCAACACAGCTCATTCAAGGTCCCTAGATATCTGGCCCAGCAATTTAACTCCCATACACTTGAACCACATATGAACATGGAAACTCAATGCTTGTTTTGAGCTTTGGTCACTGAAGTGTCCGTTAGGATGGAGCAGTTACTTTTTAATGAAGCCACAATTAAAAGGAGTGCAAATAAATCCGGTATTTCCAGATGGAACAGATTACACTGATAAAGAGCGAAGGAAAAGGTGATGTTTCGGGTCGAGACTCTTCTACTGACTGAAGAAGGGTCTCGACCTGAAACGTCACCTTTTCCTTCGCTCCATAGATGCTGCCTCATCCACTGAGTTTCTCCAGCATTTTTATCTATCTTCGATTTTTCCAGCATCTACAGTTCCTTCGTAAACACTAATAAGGAGGGCCAGGGTCAAGGAGGAATTTGAAAGCACATGCGAGAACTTTAAAATCAAGCAGTCTCTTAACTTGGGAAGTATGCAAGGCAGTGGTGTGAAGAGCAAATGGAATATGGTATAAGAAAGGAGACAGAAAGGATTCTGACTATTCAAGTTCACAGAGGATAAATTGAGAGAGAAAGTTGAGTGCGTGCTGGAAAAATACAATTTAGAGATTAGTGGGGAGGGGAATTTTCAGAACTAGATGAAAATAGATAGCCTGTATTGGCATTGTGTTTAAGAAGGAACTGCAGATGCTGGAAAATCGAAGGTAGATAAAAGTGCTGGAGAAACTCAGCGGGTGCAGCAGCATCTATGGAGCGAAGGAAATAGGCAATGTTTCAGGCCGAAACCCAGGAAGGGCTTCTATGGACAACTACCAAACAGTAGTTGTCCATAGAAGCCAAGAAGTTGTCCAAGAAGCCAAGGTCCATAGAAATTTCAGTTCAAGATGAAATTCAAGAGGCCAAAGCATACTTTCCTGCTAATCTTTACACGTGGACCTCAAAAAGTGTTTTAAAAGCTCAACTGACGTTTTTCTGAGCATGAAAGTTAGTGATTTAAAATATCTCCCTCTCTACCAATGCTACCTGAACTGCGGAATTGAGTTCCAATATTTAGTTTTGGAGATGGTGTGGAAATAGACTCTTCGACCCATGGGTCCATGCTTAGCAATGATCACCCGTACACTAGTACAATGATGCCAGTTTTGCTTCCTATACACTCGGGGCAATTTATGTAAGCTAATTAACCTACAGACCTGCAAGTCTTTGGAATGTGGGAGGAAACTGGAGCACCAGGAGAAAACCCACATCGGAGAAAACCCAGAGTCACAGGGAGAACGTACAAACTCTGTACTGACAGCACCCATAGTCAGAATCAAACCCGGGTCTCTGGCACTGTGAGACAGCAACTCTATCGCTGCATCTCTGCGCAGTCTCTATTTGTGTTTACATTTCTCCTCTGCTCCAAATGAGCACTTAAAACAGCAATTGGGTCTTGGTTATATTATTGCATCCAAAGAACAGATTTAAAGAAGCTCTCAACTACATTCAAGTAGTTATCCTATTTGTGAGGAACTTAAAATTGTGGTTAGCCAAGAAGGCATTTGAACCCTAGATGCATTTTAACTACTCCAAGTTTACACCACTGGACAAGGAGGAGGAACTCAGCAGGCCAAGCACCAACTGTTGGGTGGGGGAATTGCTAATATTTTAGGTCAAAAGCCCATATCAGGACTGAGTGGAGATAGCAAGTATAAAGAGTGAGAGTGGTGAGACAGGACCCAGAGGTGATTGAGGCGAAATGAACAATGGTGGAGCCAGCAGGTAGGAGGCATGGAGTTCTGAGTTAGAGGCCGGTGATGATAGATGGAAGGCAGACGAAACGGAAAAAAAAGATCGACCGAGCCGGATGCGGAGGGAGGAGGCGGAGGAGAGGGTGAAGGTGGAGACAGCAGATGGACGGTGATAAGTAGAAACACAAAGGTCACCAATGCTGGAATCTGATAAGAAAGGAAAGTAATAATGGGAAAGACAGATGGAGCCTCAAGGGAGTAGAGGGTAAATCCTCTGGGCGACACGCGTGGAAGCAAGTAAATGTAACGGGGAGGGGGGGGAGAGGAAAGGCAAGAAACAAAAATTGATAATGTTGCTCCAGATTCCAGCATTTGCAGTCTCTTGTGTTTCTATAGGCTCATAACTATCTATATGCCTATAACCTTCCATTACACCAACATCTACTTCAGAATTTGGCTATCTATAATCAACAAATGCATTATTCATTTTAAAATATTTTCATCCATTACAGTAATAGCTCATCTGAATACTGCACAGTCTGCTGACATATTCAAGCATCCATTCTTTATATGACCCGAGAAAGTATTTAGAACAAAACTACCTACCTTATTTACATGCTGACAAAAAGCTGGCACTGCGATCATCTGACTCAGGAAGCTTAAATACCCAGCAACAAGAGCCTGAATAGCACAACGGTTGTAAGTGGGCAAATTATCTTCATTGGTCAGAGCCAACTCCTATTAAGATAATTAGAAAAAGAAAGTTAGAAATAAAAGCAATAATCAAGTGATTTTCAACATGCTCCTGAAAGATGTGATATTTTCGAAACTAGAAACAATATAGCAAGCGGATATTTTACCCCTAACACGGGGCAATGTATCACTGCATTTCGATCTGAAAAGTACAACTTCAATGCCATAAACAAATAGAGGATGTTTTCATGAATAAAATTAAGTCATTTATGTATTGGAGCTTATGGAACTTTTGTTATAGGTATATTAGGGAAGGATACAAACGGACAAGACATTTATGAAATTTAACGAGGGCATGGACTTTTCTTTTCCAAACATCATTAGATCCGGTAATCATTATCTAAGTCACTCAACACATCTTTAAGTAGTATTGCCATGCAATAAAATTATCTTCAAAGCAACTATTTTTGGTTATGATGTCAAATGTTCTTTGTTCACCTTCAATCATCTACAATGCGGCAAAAAAATCAGGTAATTTTAAGCATAAGTTACTTCCTATGTTCCAGGTGATATCTTCTGTTAGTTGAAGAAACATTACATTGGTCATGACCAAAAAACCTACCGTAGCTCAATCAAGCAAGTGCACTAAGGCAGAAGGTCAAGGACACAGGTGCTGAGTGGACATTTAGACTCTTAGACAATAGACAATAGGTGCAGGAGTAGGCCATTTGGCCCTTCGAGCCAGCACCGCCATTCAATGTGATCATGGCTGATCATCCCCAATCAGTACCCCTTTCCTGGCTTTTCCCCATATCCCCTGACTCTGCTATTTTTAAGAGCCCTATCTAGCTCTCTCTTGAAAGCACTCTCTAGCTCTCTTTTAAGAACAGCGAGGTTGGAATCAAGAACAGGGGGACACAATTTTAAAATAAGGATTGCCTTTTTAAGATAGAGAGGAGGAGGAAGATCATGAACCTCTATGGATTCTCTACTCCTAGTTACTATGGAGAATGAATCACTGAACACATTCAAAGCCAAAATGAAAAGGCTTTTGATCTTATTGAATGGTTAAAGTGGCACAAGGAGCCATTTGGCCATACCTTGTCTAATTTCTCATACTCTTCTTACTTAGTTTAGTTTATTATGGTCACGTGTACAAAGGTACCGTGAAACGCCTATTCATTGTGTGCAATCCAGTGAATGAGAACACTATACATGATTAAAATCAAGCAAATAATGAATGCAAATTACGGGACGATCTTGACTCCCATAACCGGCGGCGGTCGGGCCCCCCGCGACGAGGCGATCAGCTCCCGCATCGGGGGGGATGTCAGCTCCCCCGCGCCGGGTGATCGAACCTCGCATCGGGGCTGGTCGAACCTTCTGCGTCGTTGGAGCTTCACGACTCGGCCTCTCACGAGACTGCGAGCTCTTGATGGTAAGTCCGCAGGCTGCGGTTGGAGCGATCCCAGGCAACGGGATCAGCTCCGATGTTAAGTCCACGCCCCGCGGTGGGGCTCACGACAGTCTGAGGAGGCCTCCAGCTCCATAGATGGAAGGCCACAGAGCGTCGGAGAATGCGATCCGAAAATTAATCACATCTCCGGCAAGGTAAGAACCTGAAAAAAAAGTTTCTCCCGATCACTCCCCGCCCCCCCGACATAAGACAAACCGGAGAACATTAAAACAAACTTTTAACAAACACCAAACACTTTTAAAAAGATGAAAACGAACAGACTGCCGGCGGAGCTGCCATCATATGGCGCCCTTGGTGGTCTAATAAATGGTTCCATACCCCTGCCAGCCAATAAATTATTCCATACAGAATTTTTTTTCAACAAATATAATTAAACGTTATTCATTTCTAAAATATTTTCAAAAAAACTCAGTCGAATTATCAGTGTTTAAAATGCTAAACTAAAAGCTTACAATCAACAATTGATGTCGAATTCTAGACATTAAATCCCAGACAATTCCTCAAATTAGCTTTGATGAATTATTTGCATTCATTTAACATTAAAGGTTATTAACCACAAAAAAAATCACTTCCTATCCAAAGCCATACACTTAGACAAAGGTGTGTACTGTACCTGGATAGCCAGGGCAAGACGAATTAAGTCTATGATTACTTCGTCATTAGCCAGTTCAATTGTAACGAGTAAAAGAGCAATGAATAGGGATTCAAAGTTTTTCTGATCATTATCTTCTTCTTTACATCCCACATATATATATCTGTACAACTGTTGTCCTTGCTGTAAAGTGGAATGAAATTAAATTATTGGTTACCTTGATCAGAAAATAGTTAATGACTGTTTAATGGTAAATACACTTAAATGTGATAGCAAAACCTCCCCAAATCATTGCAGAGTAGTGGAATGGGCTTTAAGATTAATTATTCAATCAAGTGACATTTTTTGGTAGTCAATAACTTATTTAGAAGAAAATTAATGACTATAACCCGTTGCTGTTAAATCAATTTTCTTTTGCACTAAATCTTGCTTGACTGCCAGGTACACAGCCAGACATAACACAACCATCTTTGCTTTTAAAATCTTAAAACTAATTATTTCACAATTCTGTCAAATTTCCTGCATGCCACCTCTTCCTCATATCTTTTTCAGTATATAAAAGGACAATATGTTGGTCTAAGAAAAAGGAAAGTGTTGGAGTAACTCGACGTGTCAGGCAGTATCTCTGGAGAACATGAGAACAGAGATGCCGCCTGACCCACTGAGTTACGACAGCGCTTTGTCTATCTTTTGAAAACAAGCGCTTGCAGTTCCTTGATTCTATAATATGATGATTTATATGGTTCAGAGTTAACTATTTGCTCCTTTAGAAATCCTTGCCTTTAATGATGTAGCAGATTTCAACATATTAAATGGGGATATAATGAAAGCTCCCCACAATTTGAGAATACTCAAATCAAGGTCAATTGTAGTTGTGGCCACGACCATTTTCTCTTAGGTCCTGAAAAATCTAATAATTGAGCCATTACCAACTGCATTACTAAAACCATAAGCAATTTAAATATTTTGGACAAAGTTTTATTTAATTGTCTATTTTAGGTGGCTGAAAATAGTAAAATCTTCAGATTTTGTTTTAAACTGCATTACAATATATTTCCAAAATGCAATACATTTTGCAGAACATCACCCAAATAGATGTCAGACTCTTAATACCTTAAATTGAAACTCAATTTTGTATCAGGAATTATGCCATGGATAGGAAGGGAGTCAAAGCATACAGCGGGATACAGATCAGCCACATAAGCGGGTGGAGAAATGGTAGATGGAGTTTAATCCGAACAAGTGTGAGGTGTTGCACTTTGTGAGGTTAAATGCAAGGGGAAAATATACAATGAATGGTATGACCGTTAACAACATTGATGTGCAGAGAGAACTTGGGGTCCAAGTCCATAACTCCCTGAGAGTGGCAACACAAGTAAATAGTGTCAAAGGTGGCATATTGTATGCTTACCTTCAATGGTTGTGGCACTGAGTGTAAGAGTCGGGGAGGTCATGGTGCAACTTTATAGGACTTTGGTCATGTTGCATTTGGAGTATTGTGTGCAGTTCTGGCCCTCCCATAACAAAGAGGACAAGGAAGCTTTTGGAAGGGTGCAGAGGGGGTTTATTTAAATAATGCCTGGATTAGGGGGTGTTAGCCACAGGGAGAGGTTGGACAGACTTAGTTTGTTTTCTCTGGAGCACCAGCAGTTGAGAAGAGACCTGATAGAATTATATAACATTTATGAGAGGCATTGATAGGGTAGACAGTCAGAAGCTTTTCCCCAGGATGGAAATATCAACTACAGGAGGACATAGTTTCAAGGTGCAAGGGGCAAGTTTAAAGGTGATGCGCAGGGTAAGTTATTTTTGTTCTCACACGTGGGGTGCAGAGAGAAATAAGAGAAGGGGAAAACCCATGAAGAGAACAGTATCTCATCAGTAGAATAAAATAATTGGAGGAGTCTCATGTGGGATATAATCAATAGCATAGATCAACTGGTAATGGGAGTTGCTTCAGTGTGTTGAACACTATGCAATGTGACCACTTACTGTTTCTAATCAATGCCAAAAATATGTCCACCTCCTGTATGGAGGTAAACACAGGGCCAGGAACCATAACACAATCAATGCAAACAGGAAAATATAAATAATACAGGGATAAGAGAATATGACGTTTTTGATAAAAGGAAATAATGAGAAATGTTCAGGATTTTTATAGAATGTTTAAATAATTTAGAACTCCAGCCCGATACATTGTCTTCTTATAATCAGAAGTGATTTGAGGAACTACAAGAATCCACCAGCATGTTAGTTCACGCCTAACTAATGCCTATGACATTTTTCAACATTTTCAATTAGCTATTCATTACAAGCCAAATGAAACAATTATGTCAATTACTTTCTTCATGAAACTTATGTCTTGCTTTGAGCTCTTGTCTCTTTTTATCTTCAGCGCTGAAACATCAGGGATGATTCTGATTAGAAAAGAACAAAATTATTAGTGAATAATTTTGTAGGATGTCACTACTAATAAAAGTTTAATGTTCACTAATAATATCTTTGGTCTGAAACCTTCAATCCTGAAATAATTTTTATATCATTTTACCATCTCAAATAAAGTTGTATTTGACCAGTGACTCTTAAGTGACCACCTGGTATAACTGGCTTTCATCATCAATACTTGTAAGAACGCAGCCTTTATATGAAATTAAAATGACATGAATTATTACTGCACAAAATCATTAAAAATAAATGGAAGTAGTCTTTAAAGGCGCACATCCCAAATTACTTTTCAGCCACACAACATTGACTATGTGTATCAGTGCTTCATTGAAATACTACAATTCAACATTATACCGGAATATGACAAGATTAGGTTCCTAGATTACTTACACAGCAGCTCAAATAATCTTATTACACTAAGGTAGACACAAAATGCTGGAGTAACTCAGCGGGACAGGCAGCATCTCTGGAGAGAAGGAATGGGTGACGTTTCGGGTCGAGACCCTTCTTCAGACTACACATCTTATTATACTACATATTCTGATAAATAGTCGATGATGTTTATATGGCTGTGACCAAGCAACACTGCAGTTTTCAGAACAAGTCTCAGTTCATATGCAGTGTCACATTTGACAGTCTTATAATTTTAAGATCATAAACAACTGCATACTTTCATTTTTCTTCCTACAAGAATATTTTATAGCATTCCAGAGAGGTTCAAGAATGGATAAAGTAATTCAATATGCAAAGATTATTTTCCATGATTATGTTCTCATAGGAGGATATCTTCAAAATATTCCTATCTCCATAAAATTCAAATAAAACTATGTCCACAGTTATACTGTACTCTAATACTTAGGCAAACAAAAAAACATGGTCCAATTTAAGGGATCTTCACTGAGAGATAATCTACATTACAATATTTTCTCATTTATATGTATGACATGCATGAACATTTATGCATTTGTAATAATATTAGAATAAAAATCATTTTACCTCATTCCTTTGAATTTTGCTTTGTTCTCATGACGATCAATAAGGTTGTGCAGTATATGCAGGACAAGCAATCTTAGCTCACTGTCCTCCATTAAAGAGACTGATAATATTGGTTCTAAAAATGGAGAAGGAAGTGCAGCTGCTATACTTTTGGCCTTGTATCCTGAAGTTACCTACATTAATTAAAAAGTTAAAAAAAATGAATTACCTCTAGCTGAATTTATAAACAAGTCAAATTATTTATTTGATAGCCTCATTTCAACTGTGGTTAATCCTGACTAAACTGTATGCTTTCTGTACTGGTATTCTGTTCTAACGAGCACTTTCGATGAAGCAAGATCCTCAGTACAAAATTGCAGTAGATTTCCACGAGGAAAGAGCTTCTGTTGTGAATTTTTGTTTTGCCAAATAGTACTTTCAACCCCTTTTCATTTGTGTTATGTATAGGTAATCCACACTCCTGTAGATTGTTTTGGAATTATTAAATATTAGGACCTTTCAACTGTCATAATTTTCATCAGTTGATTTCCCTTCCCTTCCCCCCCCCCCCCCCATATAATTCATTTTTTATTAATTTATCATTTTCAAAGGAAATATACAAAATCTCTCTCCAAAGCCAGCCCACTGATGCGAGTTCATTCCTTGTAAATGATGGTATAGCAACAAGGTAGAATGCCACCAATGTAATTTTTAGTACTACATTTTAGTAGAAAAAATAAACACAGATTGCTCCAACGATGTTAACAAAAGGAACACCATCTGATTATTTATCTGGGCATGTCATGGTTATCTTCTCAGAAATCAATTGAATTTCACAATTTCTGGTAAACAGTCTTTTTTTCCCCCTTGTGTGTACTCTACTGTCTCAATTTTTGTGTCGACTGATTTCTTTTTAAGTAATCGTGACCTTGATAATCCGAGTTTAACAATCCCTCAGATATGCCATTTTTCTCTCCACCCCTACCCTTCTTAAAACATTGTTCTCCTTTTCAGTGCTGGTGAAGTGTGCAGAGTCTGAATGTTAATCTGGAGTTTATTTGAATTACTTGATAGAAGTAATTGTTCAATCATTTAAATTCAAGTCAAGTAATCTCCTAGAGAGTAATTTTTTGATATATAATTGAGATTTCCGGATTCAATCTTACCATTAGTAATGATCTCAGTAGCTTGACCTGGATGGTTCTTGTTCCACGGTCCCTATGAATAATTCAAAATCAGTCTAAGTTTCTTGCGATTGGAAAATGTAACATTACGGCATCTAAGCAACGATATACTATTGCTAATTCAATCGTGATCAAATCGGCAATTAAATTACAAAGTTAGCTTGTTATGTTGAGGGTATTTATTTCCATTTGAAAAACACAGCTACCAAACATAAATATTCTACTTGGAGTCACCGCACAGTCATTTGTACTTCAATAGCAGTCAATTGTCAATCAATGAAAGAAAACACAGATGACAAAATATGAACTGCAAACAGGTAATACTGGGAATATTCAGCAGATCTGGCAGTACCTGCGAAAATGGCAACAGGAGAACATGAGAACAACTACGAGAACATTGCTTAAAAAAACCCAAAAAACAGTAACGGTTAATAATTATACTGGCGTTGGCAAGGTTGGTGCAGGGCGTGTCCACTGTGTTTAGTCTGTCTAGAGATGTACTCCAGGTTAAGGTTTTGGCGGAGAATATTGTTGCGGTTATTTAAGGTCAAAGATTCCTTGTCCGCGCTCTATCGCTAACACAAACCTAGAAAAGAAACTAGGGAAAAAATGTGCTTCATATTGGTAACAATATCATTGGACAAGGTCCTGCAGGCAGACTACAGGAATTAGGAAAAATAGAATTAAAAAGCAAGGTTTCAAAGGTTGGTTGTCTCAAGATAATTCACTGTTTTATGCCAGCTAGAATGGAAATTGGGGAACAGCCCAGATAAACATGTGGCTGCATAAATAGCAAAGCAGAGAGAGCATGATTGCTGCAGAATGGCAACTAAAGTTGTGGGGAATATGGGAGCCACATTGGCCAAAGAGATTGGACCTCAGAGGTGGGACCAAAGTCCTTGCAGGGAGTTTCACCAGAGCGGTGTATGGAGGTTTAAATCAGGCAGATACAAGACACAGGAAGCAAGTTTAGTTTAGTTTTGAGAAACAGGATGGAAACAGGCCCTTCGGCTCACCGAGTCCCCGCTGCCCAACGATCCCCGCACATTAACACTACCCTACGCACACTGGGGACAATGTTTTACATTTATACCAAGCCAATTAACCTAAAAACCTGTACATCTTTGGAGTGTGGGAAGAAACTGAAGGAAGAAATCCACGCGATCACAGGGAGAATGTACAAACTCGGTACAGACAAGCACCCACAGTCAGGATCAATCCGGGTCTCCGGCGTTGTAAGGCAGTAGCTCTACTGCTATGCCACCGTGCCGCCCGATATATTGACATAACAAAAAATACTTTACAAAACAATAAACAGATATTTTGATAGAGGACTAAAAAATATTTTACTTCGTGGCAATGATCCATATTGGCTATGATAGAATGGATGCCCAATTACTTCAGTGCATTTCTTATCTGAATTTTGTTAATAGTAGTACATTTGACCGTGGAGGTGACATTTGCTAAAGTCAAAACTATGACTAAATATAAACATATTGACTAGTACGGGTGTCAGGGGTTATGGGGAGAAGGCAGGAGAATGGCGTGAGGAGGGAGAGATAGATCAGCCATGACTGAATCGCGGTGTAGTCCTGATGGGCCAAATGGCCTAATTATGCTCCCACCACTTATGAATTTTAATAGATGATCCATGACAAAGAATTTATTAGTGAAAAATTTAAATTCCACACTAACTTTCTACTTTACAGCAATCAAAACTCACCCAGAGTGGCTCAATTCTAGAGCTCCAGCATCAGAAATGGGTACCTTTCCCATAATGAACATAATTATTTCTGATCTTTGATAATCTGGAAGATTGCTCCCAAAAGAACCTAAAAAGTATGAGCACAAATTCAGTCATTTTGTGTTAAATTTTGAAAATATTGAATGCATAATGACTAATTCAGTTATAAAGCTTTGCATTTCAAGATCCTCACACAATCAAACCAGTAACACAAATGGAAGTTTAAAAATGACGTAACATTTTCTATGTTTATATTAAACCTGCAATGTCTTTAAATTGTTCCTATCATTTGGCAGATAGATCATTCGGGTTTGGAGAGTTCCAAAACAGGAAAACAAGAATCCCTGATCATTTGAAAACCCCTGCAAACTTTATAAATCCAATTTGTGTTTTTGTTATTTCTGTGTTGATTTTAGTGAGTGGCACTGACAATGTTAAAATACATTGCCCAGAGTTTGGGGTTCTGCACATAGATCCCAACGCATATGTTCCACTGTTCCAGATGTCAACTTCTCTACATCAGCGAGACCAAATGCAGGCTCGGCGATCGCTTCGCTGAACACCTCCGCTCAGTCCGTCTTAACCAACCTGATCGCCCAGTTGCTCAGTACTTCAACTCCCCTTCCCATTCCCATTCCCACTCTGACCTTTCGGTCCTGGGCCTCCTCCATTGCCAGAGTGAGGCCCAGTACAAATTGGTGGAACAGCACCACATATTCCGCTTGGGTAGTTTACACCCCAGCGATATGAACATTGACCTCTAATTTTAGATAGCCTTTGCTTTTTCTATGCTTCCCCTTCCCAGTTCTCACACAGGTCCTACTGTCTCCGCCTACTTCCTTTATTTTTCCCGCCCCTCCCCGCACCCCCTAACATCAGTCTGAAGAAGGGTCTTGTCCGAAATGTCGCCAATTCCTTTTCTCCATAGATGCTGCCTCACCCAGCATGAGTTTCTCCAGCATTTTCTGTCTACATATGTACAATATTCTTGTGTAGGAAGGATCTGCAGATGCTAGTTTAAACATTCTAAACATGCCAGTCTAAAGAAGGATCTTGACCTGAAACGTCACCCATTCCTTCTCTCCAGAGATGCTGCTTGGCCCGCTGAGTTACTCCAGCTCTTAACGTACAAAATTCTTGGCTGCTCAATCAAATAATAATCTGGGCAAGCAGTCTCCACTTTGCACAAAAAAGCTTGAGATGACAGCATTAATTATATTTACGACAGAACCAACTACCTTCACTGCAGGTTTCATAATGAATAGATCCAGCAGAAATGCTCTCATGCACATGCAAATCAGATGGTTAATGTCATGGATAAACTGAACTTCATTAGCAATCAGTCCTTCCATCCAATGCAATGTGAAGCTTTGTGAAGGGGAAATCCTGCTTGACAAATTTGCTGGAATTCTTTGAAGAAGTAAATAGCACGACAGACAAAGGAGAGTTAGTAGATGTTGTTTACTTGATTTTCAGAAAGCCTTTGATAAGGTGCACACATTAGGCTGCTAAGGAAGATGAGAGCCCACGGTATCAAAGTGCAGATACTAACATGGCTAGCGGGTTGGCTGGATGGCAGAAGACAAAGAGTGGCAATAAAGAGGCTTTTTCTGGTTGGCTGCCAGTGACTAGAGGAGTTCCGCAAGGGTCGGTGCTGGGGTCACTGCTCTTCACGTTGTATATTAATGATTTGGACGAGGGGATTGAAGGCTTTGTGGCAAAGTTTGCGGATGATACGAAAATAGGTGGAAGGGCAGGTAGTGTAGAGAAAGCAGGGACTTTGCAGAAGGGCTTGGCAGGTTGGGATGGTGGGCAGAGAAATGGCAGATGGAATATAGTGTTGGAAAGTGTGGAGTCATGCATTTTGGTAGAAGGAATAAAAGCGTAGACTATTTTCTAAATGGGGGGAGAATTCAGAAATTGGAGGTGCAAAGGGACTTGGGAGTGCTGGTGGAGGATTCACAAAAAGTTAATCTGCAAGTTGAATCAGTAGTAAAGAAAGCAAAGTCAATGCTAGCATTTATTTCAAGAGGGCTTGTATACAAAAACAGGGATGTAATGTGGAGGCTCTATAAAGCGCGGGTAAGGCTGCATTTGGAATATTGTGAGCAATTTTGGGCACCGTATCTGAGGAAGGATGTGCTGGCTCTTGAGAGGGTCCAGAGGAGGTTTACAAGAATGATCCCAGGAAAGAGTATGTTAACCTATGATGAGCTTTGGTCAGCACTGGGCCTGTACTCACTGGAGTATAGGAGAATGAGGGGGGACCTCATTGAAACATACAGAATAGTAAAAGGCTAGGGTAAAGTGTTTCCACTAGTGGGAGAGTCTGGGATTAGAGGTCATAGCATCAGAATTAAAGGACATTCTTTTAGGAAGGAGATGAGCAGAAATGTCTTTAGTCAGAGGTTGGTGAATCTGTGAAATTATTAGCCACAGAAGGCAGTGGAGGCCAAGTCAGAGGATATTTTTAAGGCAAGAGATAGATTGATTCGTGATTAGTATAGGTGTCAGCAGAGGTTATGGGGAGAAGGCAGGAGAATAGGATTAGGAGGGAGAAAATAGATCAGCCATGATTGAATGGTGGATAGACGATGGGCCAAATAGCAAAATTCTACTTATAACCTTATGATTAAATCAGAATTATGATTTAGACCTTATGACTAAATCAGAAATTTTCCTCAAGGGATGCCTTCTTTGAAGACGTTCTCCTCCAGTCTGAGAAAGGGTCCCGAGCCAAAACAACACCTATCCATGTTCTCCAGAGATGCTGCCTTGACCTGCTGAGTTACTCCAGCACTTTGTGTATTTTGTGTAAACCAGCAACTGGAGTTCCTTGTGAGCTTAAGCAATATCGTTGTCTGACACGGACTTGGGCCAAGCTGCTACTAATTAATCAATCCTGCACAAAAAATGTGTACCTGCTTTTGAAAATACCATGAAATACTGCAAGCATTATAACAATAAAAACATTTAATTAACATTTCTTGAACCAAAGCCTGTATCAATATGGTACTAAAAGTAGAAAAGAAAGATGTGTTAATTTTTAAATGTTACTAGACTAAGTGGGACCTGTCAGGTTTCAGTCACACGGGAGGCCTGGTCCCCCAACGCAACCAATTCCCTAATGCAATATTCCATCATGGTGTGGGAGAGGGGGTAGTATGGGGGAAGGGGGGGGGGGGTGGGGGAGGGAGGAGGAGGTGTGGGGGAGAAGGGGAGGTGGTGTGGGGGAAGGTGGGGGAAAGTGGGGTGGCGTGGGGGAAAGTGGGGTGGTGTAGGGGGTGGTGTAGGGGGTGGGGAAGGGGGGAGGAAAGGGGGAGGGTAGGAAAGGGGTGGGGAGGGGCTCCACTGAGCGGCCACCGGCCGCGGCACCACACAGCATCTCCCGGCTCCACTCAGCGGCTTGCCCGACTCCACAGAGCGGCTTCCCCAGACTCCACACAGTGGCTTCCCCCGACTCCACATGGCTTGTGGACTCAGCCCCGCCTCCGGGGCTTTTATTCTCCTCACTCGGAATGGGCGTTACCTTTATGGTGAATGACTGGCGAGAAGACCAATCTGCTGGTCTCACGATTGTTTAAACTTCATAAGTTTTATAATATTCCACCGATCGGAACAAAACTTGGTGCGCTTGGAGCAGAGAATGGGGAGTAAGGTGGCGATAAAATCCTAGCGATATAGAGTACTGATATAGAGTACATCAGGACAAGACCAAAACGTCTTTATTCATAAATGCCACTGGAGCAGCATGATGTGCCGTCCATCATTGACATTAAGAAGCTGTTGCCAGATGTGGTCCTCCACCATTATTTACTGTTGGCTTTTTTTAATTGTTTCAAGCACAAGCTCTTCATGAGATTCCAGCATTGACACAAGTCATTTCAATTTTACGTTCTACTTAGATAAAATGACTAAGTGTTAATTACTGCAAGTCCAATTATTTGGTACTGAAAATTAGTTTAAAATTGAGGAGGCAATTTATTTCCAGATGTTGTCATTGGAAATTTACAAATACTACACACACCATTTCATTTTCACCTAGCTCTGCCAATCGAATCTTCCCTTTCCGTACATGATTTGACACTGAATTCTTCATTCCAAAACACAGTTCTTTTTGCAGTCTCTGTTCTGTAAACTTCAAAAAGCTTCACACCAGCAGGCTGCTGCTTGCCGTGTTCTCTCAGATGCCACATTTCTCATTTTCTCTTGCTGTCTGGTTTCCATTCTGTTTCCAGAAATTTTCAGGGGAGAATACTGAGAATATGTGTCGGGGTGATTAAAGATTTTTTAAACATTTAATTACAAGAAATAGGTATAGTTGGCAAGGCTAGCATTCATTGCCCATTCCTAACTGTCTTTGAAGTCTGTGGTTAGCTGCCTTCATCTGCTGCTTCCTTCAGCATCAAAGCAATTTCAAATAAAACAAAATTGATTCTTAATGTAGACACAAGGATCTGCATGCGCTGGAATCTTGAGCAAAACACAAGGTGCTGGAATAACTCAGCAGGTAAGGCAGCATCTTTGGAGGAAATGGACAGGCGATGTCTTGTGTCGGCACCCATCTTCAATCTCTTTCTTAATGCTCTTTCTTACAGCTGTCCTGCAGTGCCAATGAATAGGGTCACGGATCTTTGTCTTGTCTAAGCTGAAGTACATTGAGTGAGCGGATTCATTCCTTTGATTAAGTGCTGGATAACTATGAAAATGCAGGGCCATTTCTGCATCTTGTTGAAGAACTCTATCAAACTGAATTCAGAACAGTGTAGGATCTTTCTTAAGGAGATGCAGTTTCCTTCTACAATTCCTCTTCCCACTGATGGAATGGCCTTTCTGCATGCTACGTACAAGGCACAGGCCAACATTCTAATGCAGGATACCAGATTGCGGACATTTAACCACCTAAGTGCCAGCACTTCACAGCATTTGCCAGCCCTAAATTATGCTTGATTTGGAAACTGAAATGAGATCCCTAAAACTTAAAATAAACATGGGACAAGAGTTGTAAAAATTCAACGAACGAAAATGTGAAATATTTTCCATTCCAATTTACACCATTAACATGCATGGAGAGTTAATGTCATCTGAAATAATATACACAATTTCACACTATTAAAGAACTGTACTCACCAATGGTCTGTATAATTGCATCCTGAACTACTTTCTCATCATTGTTTGTTGATAAAGCACCAGAAGACGCAAGCAGGTTGGACAACTCAAAATCAACACTGAGGCGCAAGTGTTTCAACAATGTGTTAAATACTTCTAAAACAGTTGGACCTAGATTGAAAAAGAAAATTCAGGGTTGTGAACAGGAAAATTCACAATTTTAAGTTGTGATCTTTTGAAAAAAAAAGGAGAAAGAGAATATAAAGAAATGTAACGCGAGCAATCATACCCCAATACACCAGCACAGTCTGGATTAGCCAGACGGCAATTACATATTTAGCTTCAAAAACATTATAAGGGGCAGCACCGTGGCACAACTGGTAGAGCTGCTGTCTCACAGCATCAGAGACCCCAGGTTCAATCCTGACCTCTGGTGTTATGTGTGTGAAGTATGCACGTTCTCCTTGTGAATGCATGGGTTTCCTCTGGGTGTTCCAGTTTCTTCTCACATTTCAAATACATGTTGGTTTGGAGGTTGACTACTGTAAAATTGTTCTTAGTGGATAGGGAGTGGATGCGAAAGTGGGATAACATAAAACCAGGATGAATGGGTTATCGATGGTTGGCATGGACCTGGGTAGGCCGAAGGGCCTGTTTTCATGCTGCATCGCTGTAGATCAGTGTCACTCATGTTATGAGTCATACCTTGCAGCCAAGCCCACTAGTTTAACAAAAAGCTTCACAGCCCTTTCGCCCTCAACTTGAGTTACGTATTAAGAAGTAGTTACCTATGCTGTAACGCTAATAAAGTCTTTGAATCTTAATCACTGTGTGCGACTAAAGTTATTCCAACAGCAGAAGCTCAACGTGGTGTCAGAGTGTACACCTTGCTTAATTATACTGCTTTTATTTCAGTTTGTTGTTTTCTCCGGTATATATTACTATGGCTTCTGCTTTCAGAAAACCAGAGATCCTGGTGTTTGACGAGGATCTTGCAGAACGGTGGTGCATATTTGAAGAAGATTTCTCAATTTACATGGAAACAGCTCACCCTACTGCTGCTCCCGGTGTTTGAGTGTCAATTCTTCTTAATCTAGCAGGCACAGAAGCTGCCCGGCATGCCAGAAGATTTCATTATGAACCGGCTAGGTTTGACCCGGCTGGTGTCCAGATCACTCCCGCTGAGTCTATCCATGACCCTGATTGCCTACTATGCAAATTCCGACAGTTATGTGAGTTACGCATTAACTTGGTCATGGAGAGGCATTTGTTCTTTTCCCAAAGCCAGAGACAGGATGAACCTGTGGAGATGTATGTCAGTGCCTTGAAGCAAATTGCCAGTCGATTTGATTTCAGGGATATATGTGAAAGCCTAGTCCGTGACAGTTTGGTCTATGGTGAATGATAAAAATTACGCAACGAGTTATTGCGGAATGTTGAGCTTACTCTAGACTGCTGAAAACCGCTGTCGCATTGCTGAAATGGCTGACACTCATACAACGGTTTTAGGGCACTCTGCTGGTCATGAAATTAATGTTGCCGCATGTCTTATCAAATCCCTCACCATTCTCAAGTGCCCGACAACTCTATCGTGAGACTAATAGACAATTGTTTTAACTGTGGGAGTTCGCATGCTGCTGCCATGACCGCTGCCCTGCGTATGGAAAATGATGTCGATTTTGTAACAAAATGAATAATTTCTTCAAATGATGCCGCTCGCGTAGCAACAGTGTTCAAACAAGGCAATCTGTTAATTCACTTGGCCATGAGAACTTGCTCTCGTAATGCTCTCAAACAGCTCCCATGGATTTGCAGGCTGCTAGCGAAGGTTTTGACTTGGATGACTCAATACACAAACAACTAGACCATAAGGTCACTTTGCTTGTTAATGGCAATAACCTTCATCTGAAAGTTGACACAGGGGCCACATGTAATGTGATCCTTCTAGCTGTGTTGAAAACGTTAACAAAAACAGAGACTGTCACTCCTATGGCTACCTCCCTTCTCCCATTTGCAGGAGTTCTAGTGCACCCTATCGGTCAAGTCGAGTTACGCTGCTGTCTTAACTCGCGTCTCCACAACCTGAGTTTCTATGTTATTCATGAGGATGTGCCGCCTCTGCTGGGTGCCAACGTCATGCTTTTTTAATAATTTAATTTTTTTTAAAACTAGTTTTTGATAGTTTCTTAGTTTCTACATTGTCCCAGGTTCACCAGGACATGAGAGGTAGCCTCCCAGCAGAAAGCTGCATCAGACCCGAGCAGGAAGATACACAGACAACTGGCAACCTTGAACAGCACAAGATTTGCCCGAATACTGAGCTAATCAGTTCACTTTATAACTCAGCGGGTCATAAGGAGCTGATCTGCACGTGCGCAAGAGTACAAGACAGCTTGGATGGGGTGGTGGGTGGGGACGTTCGATAGATGGGACTTCGGCCTCTGACAAGGGAAATCTGTGAGTCAAGCTGTGTACGGAGCCACCTGTCACTAACTGGAGTCCACCAAGCCTTGTTAACTATACATGCCTGACAACAATAATGCTTGCATTGGTTAATATCTCGTTTCCATGGACTCCGATTCAGAAACTAAAGTCACAGTTAAAAACGACTAAATTAAGTGTTGCATGTTGCATTATAATCATTTACTCTTCCAAGATCATCTCACTATCATTCAGAACCACTCAGGAAGGAACTGAAGACAGACACAAAAAGCTGAAGAAGGATCTCGACTCGAATCGTCACCGATGCCAACCCTAAATTTAGTTCACAGTAACATTCAACCCATTTGTCAGTAACAAATGGGGGTAAATGCATTTCTCTCAGTAACATGTTGCGGCACCAGAAATATGCATGGCAACGACCCAAAATCTGCAACGCGCGTTGAATCCAACCTTCCTTTTTTCAACTAGTACTATATACAAACTCATTAAACACACATAAACATCCTTTAGTATACACAGTATCACTTAAAAGATGTACTTATATATATAATTTTGATGAGTCTTGAATGCTTTAGCCTTCAGGCACAGCTAACAATAACAAAACTGTGTTTAAACACAATTCAGTTATAAAGTTGCAAATCACTGAATGAGAGAGGACGCATACCTGGTGTTACAAAAGTGTCAGACATAGTGTCACTCATTTCAAACTGTGTCTAGTCAAAATGCTTGAAAAAGTGCTGGACATTTTAAGTTGCAAATCATTGCTGCACCTTTTCAAAAGTTGAATATCACAATGCTGCACATTTTCAGAAATTGCATATCAATGTTGGGCATTTCAAAAGTAAATAATCAATGCTGGGCATCTTCAAAAGTTGCATATCAGTTCTGGACATTTCCAAAAGTTGCATATCTATGCTGGACATTTTCAAAAGTTGCATATCAATGCTGGACAATTTCAAAAGTAGCAAATCAATGCTGGGCATTTTCAATACTTGCATAACAATCATCAATGCTGGGCATTTCAAAATTAACTAACCAATGCTGGGCATCTTCAAAAGTTGCATATCAGTTCTGGACATTTCCAAAAGTTGCATATCAATGCTTGACATTTTCAAAAGTTGTAAATCAGTGCTGGGCATTTTCAACAGTTGCAAATAAACAATGCTGGATATCTTCAAAAGTTGCATATCAATGCTGGACATTTTCAAAAGCTGCATATAAATTCTGGACATTTTCAAAAGTTGCAAATCAGGATGAAGTTGGTAATCATGCACAGTATAATCCAGGCCACCAGCGGAGTGCATTGTCACTAAACAAGGATTCAGCGAGCATTGTGCACGTGCGTGCATAGCAATATGCGCCGCCATGCGAGTCCTTGGTTTTACACATTCAAGCATGTGAGTCTGCTCGCAATGATTTTTCAGTCACAAATAGCCAAAAATACGCGGCGCTGCACCTTGGCCGTGTGCAATGGCATACGGACGTTTGTGCGTTGCAACTTGAAGACAATTATCGCGGCTTTTAAACAGCAACGATCCCGCCCAATTACTCCGGGAGCGGACAACGCATTTGCTTGTTGTTTTTTTTAATTGTTTTGATTATTTTTCTCCGTAACAACATGTTTGGCTGCCGGAACACCGTAATAAGGTTATTTCGCCGGGACAAAATACGGCAATCCGGGACACTTGGCATCTCTGGGGATGGCGGGGACTGTCATATGCTGAGAGAATGGAGCGGCTTGGCTTAGAAGGTTGAGAGGGAATCTCATTGAAACATATAAGATTGTTAAGGGTTTGGACACACTAGAGGCACGAAACATGTTCCCGATGTTGGGGGAGTTCAGAACCAGGGGCCACAGTCTTAGAATAAGGAGTAAGCCATTTAGAACGGAGACGAGGAAACACTTTTTCTCACAGAGAGTGGCGAGTCTGTGGAATTCTCTGCCTCAGAGGGAGGTGGAGGCCGGTTCTCTGGATGCTTTCAACAGAGAACTAGATAGGGCTCTTAAAGATAGTGGAGTCAGGGGATATGGGGAGAAGGCAGGAACGGGGTACTGATTGGGGATGATCAGCCATGATCACAGTGAATGGCGGTGCTGGCTCGAAGGGCCGAATGGCCTCCTCCTGCACCTATTGTCTATTGAAACATACAACACAGGCAATGGGCCCTTAGCCCCACAATGCTAATGCCACTCATAGTTACCTCTGTTTGTGCATTATCCATTCCTTGCACATGAATGTCTTAACAGCCTTTTGACCATCTCTGTCTGTAGCATCATCCTGTACCCGCCATCTTTGTGCTGCTGCACCCGCTGAGTTTCTGCAGCATTTTGTGTCGCCGCTCGTTCCCGTTCCCGCCCTTCCCGCTGCACGTGTCCAACCGCCGCTCGTTCCCGCCCTTCCCGCTGCACGTGTCCAACCGCCGCTCGTTCCCGCCCTTCCCGCTGCACGTGTCCAACCGCCGCTCGTTCCCGCCCTTCCCGCTGCACGTGTCCAACCGCCGCTCGTTCCCGCCCTTCCCGCTGCACGTGTCCAACCGCCGCTCGTTCCCGCTCCCGCCCTTCCCGCTGCACGTGTCCAACCGCCGCTCGTTCCCGTTCCCGCCCTTCCCGCTGCACGTGTCCAACCGCCGCTCGTTCCCGCCCTTCCCGCTGCACGTGTCCAACCGCCGCTCGTTCCCGCTCCCGCCCTTCCCGTTTATTGTTTTGATTATTTTTCGTTCCCGCCCTTCTCCGTAACGACATGTTTGGCTGCCGGAACACCGTAATAAGGTTATTTCGCCGGGACAAAATACGGCGAATCCGGGACACTTGGCATCTCTGCATAGCAATATGCGCCGCCACGCGAGTCCTTGGTTTTACACATTCAAGCATGTGAGTCTGCTCGCAATGATTTTTCAGTCACAAATAGCCAAAAATACGCGGCGCTGCACCTTGGCCGTGTGCAATGGCATACGGACGTTTGTGCGTTGCAACTTGAAGACAATTATCGCGGCTTTTAAATAGCAACGATCCGCCCAATTAGTGGGCGGGATCAAGAGAGTGGTTCTGAATCAGAGTGGTTGGGAAACCAGAAGAGTTTTCTCTGGTGTTGTGGTGTCTGGCAAAGGAATTAAGCCATAACCCCCACCGTTACATCTAGTGAACATCAAGTGAACATTCAAACAATTAGCATTGTTAATTATCTTAGCATTCACTCTTTCATCCACTGTTCACCCTACTTACCAACAGAACCTTTGGCTGCAATCGTAATGGTCTCTAAAAGGACCTGTACAATGCCAGCTCGAACTCTCGGAGAATCCTTGTTGTGAGTGTCCAGGTGTCGGAGAATTTGCTGAATCACATGATGTGAATGTTGAGCCTGTAATATTAAGCATATATTATAACAAGCACACCTGAAGCGCATGCAATTGAGACACTACAACATATTTTCATACCAGTAAGGAAAGGAATTTCAAAATGAAAACTATACTGAACAATTTAAATTTGCTGAAACGCGTAATTTAACCACCTTACTTGATCTCACTGCAGATCTTGAACTAGATAAAATGTTACTTTATTTTGCATAAGGTCATAGGTCATAAGTGATGGGAGCAGAATTAGGCCATTTGGTCAATCAAGTCTACTCCACCATTCAATCATGGCTGATCTATCTCTCCCTCCTAACCCCTTTTGCCTGCCTTCTCCCCATAACACTACAACTGCACTACAAATGGATCAACACAAAACAAACATATGGGTTTAAAACTAAATATAAAATGCCAGAAACCTTCAGTAGATCAGGCAGCATTTGCTGATTTTTTCCAATCGATGACCCTTTACTAGAACTAATAGGAAGTTAAAACAAGGTATTTCAAGTTGCAGAGGATGGGAAGGAATAAATAACATAAAGGAAATAGATTAGGATTGTCGTGGAGACTAACAGTAAACAAGAACATTTCTTGATGGGTAAATGGGAACAGTTAGAGAGAATCCTTACAAAGTATAAAAGCAATGGAATCAATAGCTTGGGTGAGAACATAGCAAAGGTAAAAAAATTGGAAAATGCCAAATAGTTTAGTCTGTACGAAAAAGGAAACCAATCATATATCACAAATGGACTGGCCAGTTCTGATAGAGAAAGAGTGTTATGAAGTTGTAGAACTCAACCTCAATTCAGGAAGGCTACACTATGCCTAGGTGGAAGGTGAAGTACTGTTCCTCAAACTTGTATTGTTTTTTTTTATATTAGGTTTTGTGATAACATTGCAGGAGAACACATTCAGGTCAGAGAAGAAATGAATAACGATTCATTGAATTTTTACACTGTAATGGCCACATTTTATTGATTTTTCGATGTTTTGTTCAGACTAACCATTAACCCACCCCTAGGTGACCTTGCTCACAGTTTATCCCTGTGGTATCTCTTAGCCGACACTAGAGATATTACTTTTAGAAACATAGAAACATAGAAAATAGGTGAAGGAGTAGGCCATTCGGCCCTTCGAGCCTGCACCGCCATTCAATATGATCATGGCTGATCATCTAACTCAGTATCCCTTACCTGCCTTCTCTCCAAACCCCCTGATCCCTTTAGCCACAAGGGCCACATCTAACGCCCTCTTAAATATAGCCAATGAACTGGCCTCAAGTGGCAGGGAATTCCAGAGATTCACCAATCTCTTAACCATTTGTCTTAACCATTCCTCTGCCTCAATTTCGACAAATTAAAATCAACTTTATCTTTCCCAGATCTGATGAAGGATCTTCAAGCTGAATTGATACCAGTGTCTTTTTCTGCAGGCACTAGCGGACCTGCTAAACATTTCCAGAAGTTTGCATTATAGAAATCTTAGCAACTCTGCAGATAATCAATTGTTTAATTCCATGGCTTCAAATGTGCAGAATATTGACACCACCAGACTCAACAATACTTTTCAAAATGTTCATATCATTCATGCACTTAAGTAGCTGCAGAATAAATTTATTTTTTGAATAAATAGAACTGCACGTTTTTCCCAATTGCAAAATATTGTACACTTACCTGTATGGAATACATTGTAATTTTAAAGCAGGAAACAGCAAATGCATTTGGGTCCCATAGTTGATGGTTGTCTAAATGCCTACAAATGCCACAAAAATAAAATTAAAAAATACATTCCAGAAACTAATAATCATACTAGGTTTATAATGGGTCCAGTCACAACAGAGAAAATAAGTTCATACTCTAACAAGTGTGAGGTGTTGGACTTTGGTATATCATATCAGAACAGGATTTATACAATAAATGGAAGAGCCGAAAGAGAAGAGACTCAGTCCAGTATGACAACTTGGTTGATATGGATAAGGTTGACAGAAGGCTCCGTTTCCATGCTGTACAGCTCTAGAACTCTATGACTACTCAAAACCTAAATTACAGTTTGGACGGCGATTTATCACAAAATTGGTACATTTACATTGCATTATCACAAATGCCAAAATCACAAATTTAACTCAATAACCCACGTTTGTCACTGTTTCATACATTAATTAGAATTAATATTATTTTTGAAATTCAAGCGGCTAAACAATTTTGTCTCTCCAAGTGACTTATTTTACTGGCAATGAATGTGGTCGGGCTTTGGTTCCAGTAAGCTATAAGCATGTGTGCAACCTTACCTTACTAGTTACTAGTTAACATCCTCAACTCACAATTCAATCACGCATTAGTCCATTGAACTGAAATGGTTGCCATTTATAATGACATTGCAGTGGACTTTAAGTCATTAACCATTCCCCAAAGATACATAAGATTCCCCAGAATTTGGCTTCTAGTTCCCTTTTCCTTGTTTTGGCAAAAGCAGAGAGCAGGGAGGACAAAATAAGAACATGCTTTTCTGTAGAATTTTCTGTGAAATGCATCTCGCACTTTGTGAACCCTACCCTTGGGACCTGCGCAACTGGGCTGTGAGGCAGCAGTGATAATGCTGTGCCACTCAAATAAGAGATGTGTATAAATGCAAACAGGTACTGAGTGTTGGAGTATCCTCATAAAAAATTCTGCTATTCCTCTGATATAAAGCCAAAGATTCCACTGCCTTTCCTGGAGGTGAAAAGATTTGTTGCCATTTCAGCTTGAAATTCCGCACCCATAATGAGAATGAAGTCAGAAGATAGCAAGTATAAAGAGGAGGGAAGGAATGACGAGATAGGGACCAGTACCTGATGGGTGGACCAAGGAAAGGTGGAGAATGACAGGCAGATGAAGACAAGGGAGGGGTAGAGTTGGGAGAGCGGATGACAGGTGGAAGTAGACAAAAAAGTGAAGATGGAGCCAGGCGGACGGAGGGGAGGGTGAAGGCAGGGCCAGCTAGGAAGGTGATACTTGAGAGCACAAAGGCTAGCAGTGTTGGAAAATGATAAGGAAGAATATAATAAGAATCATGAGGGGAAATGTAAAGGGCAGATGGAATCATATTAGATGAGGGAAATGGGGGAATGTGGTGGATAAAATATTGGGTAGGGAGAACAAAATGGGTGTTTGGTGGGGACTAGAGAATATGGGTAAGGGAACAACCTTAGGAGGATTGGAAAATGGGGAAGAAAAAAAAACAGGAGGCAAAGGTTATTTGAAATTTAAAAATTCAATGTTCATATCATAGACTATGCAGGTGGAATATGCGCTGTTCTACCTTGTGATGGGCCTCACCCTGGTAGTGGAGAAAGTCAAACACAAAGGATGTTGTGGGAACAGGAAGGGGAGTTGAAACGGTATACAACCGAAAACTTGAAATGGGAATCGAGGAGAGAATGCAGAGGCAAATTGGTCTCGCCTTGCGACGTACACAAGGCCACTTTGGGAGCAATTAGTGCAATAGGCAAGGTTGGAGGGGGTGCAAATAAATATTTGCCTCACTTGGAATAGTCACCCAGACTACAATGGCTCTGGATTTGATGATAAATTGGGGATTGGTGGAAAGTGAATGGAGTGCTGCGCCTTTGCCGAAGCAAGGTTGGAGAGACTGAGTGAAGTGGAAAAGTGATAATTGTTCTAACAAGTTTAAAATGCCTATTAAAAGTAATCACCGTTCATACAGTGTATCCAGAGCAGTTGAAAAGATAAGGTCAAACAAATTAAGGTGGTACGAAAACGATGGTCAGCAGTTTTTAACATAGGCAGAGTTAAGAAACAGCAAAACATGTCCATTAGGAGTTGTCTCACTATTGCCGGACTTAGATTCAGAGGAAGTGGTGTACGTAGATATTAGTTAACAGAAAATTAGGTGTGGCATGCTTAAATTTGAGGGTTTTGCTCAGTGCCAACACTATTCACTCAACTCTAGCTAACTGACTCCAGTTTAATCTTTCACATGTGGCAGTGGGCTTCAGCAAGGTTTTGTTTCGAACATTCTCTGAAGTAACACCAAGAGAAAATCCAGAGAGATCTCAGCATAAAGTGAGAAATAAATAATTCTGCTCTGTTGTTTCACAATACATGTAATTCAATGTGTAGGCAGAAATTGTAGTCTGAAGAAAGGTCTTGACCCGAAACGTCACCCATTCCTTTTCTCCAGTCCTGCTGAGTTACTCCAGCATTTTGTGTCTACCTTGCATGTGATTCAATGTTTTGCAAAGAACTACAGAGCGATCTTTAAAGATCAATCACTTCCACACCTTACAGTTTGTGTAAAGTAAAATATTCAGAAATATTACAAAGTATCTTATTTTAATGATGGGTTTTGAAAGTATGTCATCATCAATTAAATGTGCAAGAATTAAGTCATTTTACAATTCAAGCACATCAATATGGACTGAATGATAAAAAACACTTTCACAAATTAACCAGGAGAAAATGGGCCTGCTTTGATTTATGTATATTATGCAGTGCTATACTTTCATTACATGAAATGCAACTTTTAAATAAGGAAATTAGCATTTCACAGCAGTTACTGACTGTACAACAACTCTTTCATCTGCTATTTCTTTGACGTGAACAAAGATCGAGCAGATTAAAGCGCCAGTTCTAGTTACCTTGTTAAAGGTTTGAGCAAGCTGTGGGACAAGTTAAATGTCATTTGTCTGCTTATTGTTCCCTTTTAATTGACCTACTTTCAAATCAGCTATTGAACTTAGGTTTAAAGAAATTCTGATCCTTTCAAAGTTAAAGAAAGGTTCAATAAACAACCCAGAAAATTCTTACCAGCTAGATAAATGAACTACATTCATTAAAAAAGTCAGAGTTTAGGCTTTACAGTTTAGAGATACGGCCCCTCTGCCCACCCAGCGATCACCCTATACACTAACACTATCCTACACACGTGGGACAATATTGCAGTTTTTACCAAAGCCAATTAACCTACAAACCTGTACGTCTTTGGAGTGTGGGAAGAAACCATAGCACCTGAAGGAAACCCACATAGTCACAAGGAGAATGTACAAACTCCACACAGACAGTACCCATAGTCAGGATCGAACCCGCCTCTCTGGTGCTGTAAGGCAACAACTCTATCATTGCACCACTATGCTGCCCTAAAACATGTGTTAGGGCACGACTACTTAGACTTATGTTACGCGTCTGTATCAATTCCATATCCCCCTAAGCCTTGGTCATTCAGGTGCCTTCCATATGCTTCCTAAATGTTCCAGCTTCCACTACCTCCTCCGTAGCTCCAGATACTAAGTAGTCAGTGAAAACATTTAACCCTCAGATTCACTTTAAATCTCCTCAATTTTAGCATAACCTTATGGTTATACCCCTCTGGTTTCAGACATTCTTACCAAACAGACTATATAGTATACAATGCTTTGCAATTTTACATGCATATGTCATTGGTTTAAAAACAGCCTCTTTTTTTTAAAGCAACATGTGATGGAAAATACATTAAGGTAAATAGCACATGGTCATTTAAGTCTTTGTCATAGTTTCAGAAAATCAGTTATTATTTGGATAAACCTTCTATGTTTCTATATAGGGGA
The DNA here is from genome assembly GCA_035221665.1 of Okamejei kenojei. Classification (NCBI taxonomy): domain Eukaryota; kingdom Metazoa; phylum Chordata; class Chondrichthyes; order Rajiformes; family Rajidae; genus Okamejei; species Okamejei kenojei. The sequence goes on along the minus strand of CM069134.1, from coordinate 46,417,954 downwards.
CAATCAGATATAGAATACAACACCGTTTATTGTCATTTGAACCTCATTGAGGTTCAAACGCAATTTGGTTTCTGCAGTCATACAAACAAGGAAAAGAAGCAAGACACAACACAATTTACACAAACATCCATCACAGTGAATCTCCTCCTCACTGTGATGGAAGGCAAAGTCTTATCTCTCCCCTACACTCTCCATTCTCCTCTCGCTGTCAAAGTCAAAGCCCCCATCGGGCGATGGTAAATAAGTCCCGCGGTCATTCAGGCCGCACCAGACGATGCACGGCCGCGCTCTGGGTCTTGATGTTAGAGCCCCCGGTGAGCGCTAGCAAGTCCCGCGGCCATTAAAGCCGCCCCGAGCGATGTAAGGCCCCGCTCCGGGTCGCCTTCAACCCCGCAACTCGGGCGGGAGAAGTTGCTGCTGCGGGAGCTCCGAAAAGCGATCTCCCACCAGGGACCCGCGAGCTCCCGGTGTCACCGTCCACCGGCCTCTGAATCTCTGGGGTCGGGCTGCAGCAGCGCGCCACCACAGCTCTCCACACTCCGAAGCCGGCCAGCTCCGTGATGGTAAGTCCACAGCTCCACAGGCTCCGCGACTGGAGCCCCAGGTCGTTCCGGTCGGAGGCCGCTCCACTGTGCTAGGCCCCAACGACAACGGAGACCCGACAGAGAAAAGGTCTGGTCCTCCGTGCAGGGAAAAGATTTTAAATGTTTCCCCACCCCGCCCCCCCGGCCACCACACACATACCCAGCTTAAAAAAAAACTATAACTACACTCAAACTAGACAGAAAATAAAAAAAGACAGACGGACTGCAGAGGCCGCTGCGACATGAGATATGATCACAATGAATGGCAGTGCTGGTTCGAAGGGCTGAATGACCTCCTTCTGCACCTATTTTCTATGTTTCTATGGAGGTGGAGCCAATGCAGTTGTTAAATGAAGCTCTTCATCAAGAACTCTATGTTCCATCTTCACATTCAAAGACACCCATCATAGGAATCAACTGTGAGACTCTCATCTTCATTACAACTGACTTGCTTAAAATCCAACCAAATCCTAAAGTCTACAGAATTACAAACATATAGGATACAAATGAAATGAATTCATTTCTAATAGCACAGTCTGCTTTGTTGCTCAGTAGGGGTCTCTTGTAAGTCTCATTAAACTTTGGCACGGCCAAAAGTAAACGTCATGGATATATAGACATTGGCACTCAGGGCAAGATATTCACCAAGTAATTGGTGGGTAGCTCACAAAATCCATCGGTTACCACCTCTTCATACGTCCCATCCCTCTCCAACGAGCACTCTTCTGTAAAATCTAGGTACTTCCAACTCTAAATGCCATGTTATTGATGAACCCATAATCCTTCATGAACACACTAACCACCCCCCTTGACATTATATTAATATTATGAATTGGCTCCTTTTACCCTATCCCGCCCTATCCACTGACGCATAGCCCCCAACTAGCAGGCGCGTCTAGAGAGGGAGGGGGGTAGAGAGAGAGAGAGAGAGCGCAGAGAGAGAGAGGGGGCAGAGAAAGAGAGCGGTGCAGAGACAGAGAGAGGGGAGAGAACAGGGAAGAGAGAGGGGGGAAGAGAGAGAGGGGGGGAAGAGAGAGAGGGGGAGAGAGAGGGGGAGCGAGAGGGAGAGAGAGAGAGGGAGAGAGGGGGAGAGAGGGGGAGAGATGGGGGGAGGGATGGGGGGAGAGACGGGGGGAGAGATGGGGGGAGAGAAAGGGGAAAGAAAGAGGGGGAGATGGAGGGGGGAGAGGATGGGGAGGGAGAGAGCGGGAGGGAGGGGAAAGAGGGGGGAGGGGGAGTGAGGGGGGGAGGGGGAGAGAGGGGGGAAAGGTGAGGGAGTTGGGGCAAGGGGGGACGAGAAGGAGCGTGAGGGGGCAGAGAGGGAGTGGGGGGGGCAGAGAGGAATGGAGGAAGAGTCTGAGGGGTTGGGGATGCGCGTCGTTAGAGGGGAGGGCTGGTCCCTGAACCCAATAATCCCTCGCTCAGGGCTGCAGAATGCACCTGTCCCCTACCCGTTGTGGGCGGGGGGGGGGGGGAGGGGGGCAGATGAGGGGGGCAGAGTGGTGGAGAGGGGCAGAGAGGGAGGGGGGCAGAGCGGGAGGGGGGAACAGAGAGGGAGGAGTTTGGGGGGGGAGCGCGTCATCAGAGGGGAGTGCTGGTACCCAAACCTCGCTCCCGGCTGCAGGTTGCAGTCAAGTGGTCGGGCGGGGGGAGAATGGTGGGGTGACGTCACTCACAGCACGAGCAAGAAGACAGCGGGGTTTTTTTCAAAGGTCTTGCGAGCGGTGCGACAGGGTGACGTGACTTGCAACGTGTGAACACAATGTGCAGCCATTGTGACCTCGTCAGCCAAAGCCAGCGGTTTTGAAATGTTGAAGTTATTTGAAATATTTGAAAATTTTCATAAATATCTCGGGAAATAAATAATGAATTTTTCAGGTAAGACAATTTTGGACTCCACCAGATAAAACTCTACAAGAATATGTAAAAATGTTAAGGTAATGGTGTCGTTTTTTGGAGCAGATGTGATTATACACACATACACACATATATACAAGACTGGACCCTTTCTAGGATGGTGTGGGTCCTTGATGATGTTGGCAGCCTTTTTGAGGCAGCGACTGCGATAGATCCCTTCGATGGTGGGGAGGTCAGAGCCAATGATGGATTGGGCAGTGGTCACAACTTTCTGTATTCTTTTCTGCTCCTGGACGCTCAAGTTGCCGAACCAAGCCACAATGCAACCAGTCAGCATGATCTCTACTGTGCACCTGTAGAAGTTCGAGGGAGTCCTCTTTGACATACCGACTCTCCGTAATCTTCTCAGGAAGTAGAGGCGCTGATGTGCTTTCTTTATAATTACATCAGTGTGCTGGGACCAGGAAAGATCTTCGGACATGTGCACGCCCAGGAATTTGAAGTTCTTGACCCTTTACACCATTGTCCCGTTGATATAAACGGGATTGTGGGTCCCTATCCTACACCTTCCAAAGTTCACAATCAGTTCCTTGGTTTTGCTGGTTTTGAGCCAGGTTATTGTGCTGGCACCATTTGGTCAATCGGTCGATCTCACTTCTATACTCTGACTCGTCCCCATCAGTGATTCGTCCCACAACAGTGGTGTCGCCGCCGAACTTGATGATGAACTTCGCACTATGTCCGGCTACGCAGTCATGAGTATAGAGTGAGCAAAGCAAAGGGCTGAGCACGCAGCCTTGAGGTGCTCCCGTGCTGATTGTTATCGAGGATGACATATTTCCACCAATACGGACAGACTGTGGTCTGTGGATGAGGAAGTCGATGATTCAATTGCAGAGGGATGCGCAGACCCAGATCTGAGAGCTTGGTAACCAGCTTGGAGGGGATGATTCTATTAAATGCCGAGCTGTAGTCAATGACTAACAGCTTGACATATTAGTTTTTGTTGTCCAAGTGGTCCAGAGTGGAGTGGAGAGCCAGTGAGGTCGCATCCATCATTGATCTGTTATGGCGGTAAGCGAACTGCAGTGGGTCGAGGTCGGAGTTGATATGCGCCATAATCAACCTCTCAAGGCACTTCATCACCACAGACGTTAGTGCCACTGGTCGATAGTCATTGAGGCACCTTACTCTTCTTGGGCACCGGTATTATTGATGCCCTTTTAAAGCAGGTGGGAACCTCAGACCTCAGAAGTGAGATTGAAAATGTCCGTAGAAAATCCAGCCAGTTGGTCCGCACAGGTTTTTAGAACATGACCGGGTGTTCCATAAGGTCCAGGCACTTTCCGAGGGTTCCCTCCCCTGAAGGGTCTTCTGACATCGGCCACTATGACTGAAATACCATCACGGCGAATGGGGGCTCGGGAAGGCACATCAGTGTTCTCCCTATCAAAGCCTGCGTAAAACGCTTTGAGCTCAGCAGGGAGTGATGCTTCGCTGACAATTGAGCTGATTTCGTCTTATAGGAGGTGATGGCATTCAAGCCCTGCCACAGTTGCCGAACATCCGTCTCATCCTCCAGCTTGGAGCAGAAGTGCTTTTTGATGGCCTTACCAAGGTTGTATCTGGACTTCTCGTACAGCTCTGTATCTCCAGACCTGATTGCCTGGGATCTGGACTTCAGAAGAGTGCGGATCTCATGGTTCATCCAAGGCTTCTGGTTCTGAAACACTTGGAAGGTTTTTGTTGGGATGCAGTTCTCCACACATTTCTTAATTAAGTCTGTGACGACTGTGGCATCACTTAACACCCAATTACCCATCCGCTCCGTGCTGCACAACACCACTTCTCCATCATCAACATAAAAATAGAGGAGGTGGAGAGGTTGTTCAGAAGACAGAAAAGCCAGAAATCTCCAGGACCGGACAACTGCCCCCTCTACTCTCAAGCTCTGTGCTGAACAACTGGCACCGGTCTACACAGACATTTTCAACCAGTCCCTGCAAACCTGTACTGTCCCTGCCTGCTTCAAAGTATCCACTATTGTCCCTTTACCCAAAACGGCAAGGATTACTGATCTTAATGACTACAGGCCTGTCGCACTCTGCAGTCATGAAGACCCTTGAAAGACTTGTACTGGCCAAGCTGAAAAATATCACGAACCCCCTGCTGGACCCTCTACAGTTTGCATATCGGGCCAATAGATCTGTGGATGATGCAGTCATCCTGGGCCTGCACTTCATCCTCCAGCACCTAGACCGCCAGGGGACCTATGCAAGGATTTTGTTTGTTGATTTTAGCTCTGCATTCAACACCATTGTGCCAGAGCTACTACACTCCAAACTTTCCAAGTTGACTGTGGCTGAGCCCCTCTGTTGGTGGATCACCAGCTTTCTGACAGACAGGAAGCAGCATGTGAGGCTGGGAAAGCACATCTCATTTCTGATTTGGCTCAGCCACCTGGCAGGACATCCGGAGGCTGCAGCAAATCGTCCGATTAGCTGAGAAGGTTATTGGCTGCAACCTTCCCTCCATTAACGAACTGTACTGCAAGGGCCAGGTAGCGAGCGGGTAAGATTATCTCTGACCCCTCTCACTCTGGCCACAAACTCCTTAAATCACTTCCCTCTGGAAGGTGACTCCGGACTGTCAAAGCTGCCAAAGCCAGACATAAAAACAGCTTTTTTCCACGAGTAGTAGCTCTACTCAATAACCAAAAATCCTTTTGCTCTGGTATTTTATTTAATGCACATGTTTAATCAATAATGTTTTATTATTAATGTTTAATGTTTTATGTGTCATTCCTAACTGTCACTGTATGTCATGTCACTTGCGGGCGGAGCACGAAGGCAAATTCCTTGTATGTGAATACTTGGCCAATAAACCTATGAATTCATTAATTCACACACATCCAAGATCAGAGTTTTAATAGTTACTAGACTAAGTGCGACCCGATGGGTCCCACTGGGGCATTCGCCGTCACACACTAACCACACACACACACACACACACACACACACACACACACACACAAACCCCCCCCTGATATTATATTTACATTATTAATTCGCTACTTTTACCCCATCTCCCACACTATCCACTCACGCATAACCCCCAACTGTGCTGGCGCGGCTAGAGAGGGAGGAGGGGTAGAGGGGGCCTGCGGCGTCACAAACACACAGGGGGAGGGAGAGATAGAAGGGGGGAAGAGAGGGGTGGGGGAAAGGTGGGGTGGGAGAGGGAGGAGGGTGAAGAGAGGGGGAAGAGTGGGGAGGGAGGGAGGGGGAGAGAGGGGTTGGGGAGGGGGGAGAGAGGGGGAAGAGTGGGGGGAGGGGTAGGGGAGAGAGGGGGAGGGGGGGAGGGAGGGGAAGAGTGTGGAGGGAGAGGAAGAGTGGGGAGGGAGGTGGAAGAGTAGGGGATGAAGGGAGGGGGAAGAGTGGGAGGGAGGTGGAGAGGGGAGTGGGTGGATTGAGAGGGGTGGGAGAGGAGGGGGTGTGGGGGGAGAGGAGGGGTGGAGAGGGAGCGTGAGGGGGCAGAGCGGGAGCGGGGGGGGAGAGCAAGCGTGAGGTGCAGAGAGGGAGCAGGGGGAGAGTTTGAGGGGTGGGGGAGCGCATTGTCAGAGATGAGGGCTGGTTCTTGAACGCAATAATCACTCGCTCCCACGTTGCAAGAAGACAGCGTGGTTTTTTTTCAAAGGTCTTGCGAGCGAGTTCTTCAAAAGCAAGCCGGTGACCTCCGGTGGGCTACGAAAAGCAGAGAGAGAACAGGGCCCGACTCGCTGGAAACCCGGAGCGCTTAGCAGCTGGGGGGAGGGGGCGGGGAGGGGCGCGGCTTCACAAGCTGCGAGAGGGACACAGAGAGGAAGAGGGAGGGACACAGAGGCAGAGAGAGCGAAATGCGAGCGTGCGCCAACTGCTGAAGCGTTCAGAATGTTCTGGAAACTAAGCGTGTGCGTCTCTTGCTCGAAAGCTGTCGGCAGCTCTATGGAGTTCGGGGAGAGGAGCCTGTCACACATACTAACCACCTGCCTCCACAAACAGATGGTCCGTCCTAATCTAAGCTGTCAAAAAGGAATAAACAATGCTTTAATCCACAGTCGGGGGGGGCGGGGTCAGGAGGCAGGTGGGCCCCGTGCAAGGGCATTGTGACGTCAGCAGCTGGCAAGTTGCGAAATTTGAAAAAAAAAACTGTCAGTTTGCTGAACAATTTTAGTGAAAATATCAGGAAATAATTGACCAAAGTTACAGGGGAGTGAAATTCTAAAATCATAAGGTAAATCGCTACTGAAATATGTAAACATTTCCCCGTTTTGGCATCTGGTTTTCGAGGAGATACGTTTCAAAGGCAAAATGACACACACCCACACATAGTTTTAAAAGTATAATAGATAAGATGAGGTGCAGAGATAAGAAAAATAGTCAGTATTATTTAGTCAGTATCATCGGCAAACGTTTACCCCTTGGGGTAAATTTACCCCAGGTTGTGAACCCTTGGAATACAGAGTGGTGATTATGTGGAATGAGCAGCCAGAGGAGCTTATTACAAAGTTTAAAATGGATTTAGAGAGGTATTTAGATAGTAAAGATGCAGATACAGTCCCCAGGCAGCCAAATAGGATTAGTATAGGTTGACTTCACTGCTGACATGGATAAGTTTGGCTTAATGAGTCAGTTTCGGTGCTAGAGGTTTCTCGGTTTTGTTTCCAATTTCACAAGATTGGTCAAAAACGTACAAAAATGAAGCATGTAATAAAATAATTTTATTCCTGGAACAAAAGGATTAGCATCCTTTCTACAGTTATGGAAAATTAAGCACAACAGAAATATGAACACTTTAATTTTATACAAATGTTAAAAAAGTGCTACATATGGCTGTTTCATTTCAGCGCGAGTCTCTGGACTGCCTCAGGCATTTCTAATGGGCCCAATTCCACCCAACGTGCATTACCACAACAAGATTTTTGTCACATTTACAGTATTGCTTCACTTCTGAACACCAGAAGGTATTCTAATCAGCCCGCTTCTTCCCTCATGCTGCCAGCATCTCATACCTAACTGGACACAAGGCCTCTCTCACCTCTCCATTTCTCCAGTTGAGGAAAAACAAATCTCACAATTGAACTACCAACTGCCACACAAGGATGCTTTACAATTTATCCCCTTCCATTTTACTGAGCAACCCATACAATACTCACCAATGGCATCTCGCTCCATCCCCCATGCACACATAGCATGCTTAAATTAACACATTGTTCAATCAATGCTACCTTCCTCTACCTGTAAGTCATTTCAGGTTTTACTCCCTTTTCTCTCATCATATTTGGCACTAAACACTATTTGACTTACACTAGTACAGGTCTGATGGCATTGTTCATGTTACCATAGGCGGCGCGGCCCAATAATTCACGAAAACAGCTTTCTGCTAGAGTAGCTGGGTTCTCATCTTTATCAGCACTTCGTGGTAGTGATGGTGGATTGTTCTTGCTAAAAGGTGAAAGCAAAGTACAGAAAAACGTACAAATTATTTTTTGCATTGTAGCACATTAGATTAATAATAAATGGATCAAACCAGATAGTCTGTAAAGCAAAAATCAATTTCATACGGAGGTCAGAGGTTTTAAAATCCTACGCATCATAACAGCCGAGGATAGAGGACAGATCTGCAATTATTTTAGTTTAAACAGTAGTGCATGACTTTCTATACCCCCAAGGAGTTCTCCTTTCAACATCTTAATTCTTAGCCTTTCAAGTTCTCAGGAAAATCATGGCTCATTAAATAAATCTTGTACATGTTAGTAATACATTTAGTCCAATTATGCAACAGATGCACAGGAATGTGTTATTGATATTTCTTCTGCTATCATAGCAAAACCAAAATAGGGTAATGTGGCAAAGAAATGAACAGCAAGCAAAAAACATTGTTGTTTTGTTCTCCCGCTCCCTATACTTGCCTACATCACCTTCTACTAACCCATAACGCTTCTAACTACTTCGTAAGAAGACTACAGAAATTCGGTATTTCAGAAAGGTTGACTGGTTGAATCACGGCTTGGTTCTGCTCCTGAATGCCCAAGAGTGAAGAAGACTACAAAAGGTTGTGAACACTGCCCAGTTCATCATGGGTTCTGACCTCCCCACCATCGAAGAGATTTACTGGGGTCGCTGCCTCAAAAGGCAGCCAGCATCATCAGAGACCCACACCACCCTGGCCGTACACTCAGTTCAACCCTGCCATTGGGAAGCTACAGGAGGCTAAAAACTGTCATGTCCAGGTTCAAGAACAACTCCTTCTCTACAGTCATTAGGCTATTAAATGCGACAACCTAAACTAAACTCTGAACAACATAAACTATTATTGTTTGTTTGTTTTACATGTGTACGTATGTGTATATACACACACAGAACATTTATTGTATTGTTTAAAGTGTACTATGTTTACATAGTCTGTTTACAGAATATGTACAATTCTCTGTTTATCTATATAAACACTACCCTATATCGCTATGATGTTTGGCCATTTTACTCACAGTCCTCCTCTGCTGAGGCAGCCATGAGGATTTTTCCGATCGATGAAAAAAAAAAAGTTATGAGTGTTTAAAAAATCTTGAGATCAGCTCATTGGTCCTCTTGCCTGTCAATCACCACCATGAAGGTAACGCCCCTTTCGGGGGGGGCAGGACTATAAAACCCCGGATGCCTGGACATGAGTCAGTCACTCTGGAAGATCGTGAGGGAGAGTCCACGACTGTGATTCTAAGCTGTGAATCAACTGAACTGTGAGTCTGCAATGTACTTGCAATAAATGATTTGTTAGGAGGTTCAAAGGCTATGAAATTGAAATTGCTGGCCTGCACTCAGCTTGAAATGCTATGAAATTGGATTTGCTGGCCTGCACTCTGCTTGAAATGCTATGACATTGGATTTGCCAGCCTGCACTCTGCTTGAAATGCCATGAAATTGGATTTGCTAGCCTGCACTCAGCTTGAAATGCTATTAAATTGTATTTGCTGGCATGCACTCGGCTTGAAATGCTATGAAATTGAATTTGCTGGCCTGCATTCGGCTTGAAATGCTGTGAAATTGAATTAGCTGAATTGCACTCGGCTTGAAATGCTGTGAAATTGAATTTGCTGGCCTGCACTCAGCTTGAAATGCTGTGAAATTGGATTTGCTGGCCTGCAATCGGCTTGAAATGCTATGAAATTGAATTTGCTGGCGAGACTCTCCTAGTGGTAGCATGCTGTAAGGTTGTAACGTCATTTGCTCCCCTAACTTTTAACTCCTTGCTCATCACTCTTTCAATGTTACTTGTTATTACTTGATTTCAAGACACGATCTAACCTTTTTTAAAGTGTTGATAACACTTTTATACGCTTCAATCATGTAAAGGATGGAGACAAGAGCAAAAAAAAACTTCTCCAAGAAAGGAGCATGGGGAAGGCGCAGCCTCTGACTCTGGTGCCTTAGAAGCAATACCGAAAATGAACGGAGAAATTAGCACAAGATTCTGCGGTTTGGAAGACATGATACAAGGAATTTCGAGCAAATTGAAGGAAGTTCAGGACAAGCTGATTATGTTACAAGATAAACAAATTGATAACTTGCGAACCTTGGGTCAGGAAAGAGATTTGAAGATTGAAATACTGGAACGGAAAATAAACAAAAGTTCTCGGGCACTCGAGCAATACAAGACTAAAAATATGGATCTGGAAAACAAAAGCCGTCGACTGAATCTGCAAATTGTTGGTTTGCCTGAAGGTCAAGAAGGGGATAATGTTACAATGTTTTTCTAAAATGATAAAGGAGACTTTCAACATTGAGCAGTATGAAACGCTTCCAATTTTGGACAACGCACACAGAGTCGGGAAGAAAGCTGGTCTCAAAGATAAACCGAGTCATCTGATCGTTCGGTTCACTTCCTGCAGATGAAGGAAAATATCCTTAGAGCAGCAAAGATTTGGGCATGGTTGAATATGAAGGATGCAAGTATTGATTTGTCCTTGGTTACAGCCGTGAGCTTATGGGATTGAGAATGCCATTCCATAATGTAGTGTCCGAGTTGTTTAAGAAACAGCCTTGCTCTATTCAGCTAGGCTGCGTATACGACTCCCTAATGGTAACAACTGATTTTTTAACAATCCGCAAGAAGCTTCCAGCTTTCTGGAGGCTTATGGGGCTGAAGCTGCGACGGGAAGTTATTGACAGCCGACTGAGTTACAATCGCTGATTGTTATTGTTCCTATTTTGACAATATATCGTTCTGTAAATGATTACGAATTTGATTCGATTAGTTATTTTCCAATTACTTTTTCGAAATTTAGTCTGATGGTATCAAATCATAACTTTTACGTTCTCTAAGATACTGTTAATTTAATGTAATGGTATTATATATTAACTTTTAAGATCATCTTTGTTAGCGCTTCTACTTTAAAAATGTCCACCGAAGGATCTTTCCCCCGAAGGATCTTTCCCCCTGTCTTTAGACAAACAAAATGAAGCAGTTCTTGTTTTTCAGTTTACACGTATTTTGACCTTGGATAAACAATATGAAGTAGTTCTTGTTTTTCACAGTTAGCATGTACATTTTAACCATAATATGAATTTGTTTTGGCTATTGAGTGGTAAATATACCTTCTTTTTACGCTGGGAGCTGTCATTAGGAGTGATGGGGGTAGGGGAGGGATTAGGTCGCGTACTGACTGTCTACTGGTCAGTTTCACGCTTTGCATGGGTGGGGGGAGGGACTTCTGCTTTTAGTTTAGGTTTTTCTTTCGGGGCAGAATTTGAACTACAAAAATATCTGAAATGTCGTCACTTCTGGCTCCGCCTTAGATTTTTCTCTTTCCAGTATCATGAACTGCTATGGCCTACGAAATGAACCCTTTATAAACAATATGGATAAAGTTATCACCTTCCTTTCATGGAATGTTAATGGTTTGAACCATCCCATTAAGAGGAAAACATTTTTTAAAGTTCTTCGTAGACTAAATGCTCAGATTATCTTTGTTCAGGAAACTCATGCGAGGAAAGACGACAATCAACGATGCTTTAAGTTTTGGAGAGGACAGCAGTTTCATTCAAATTCACAGGCGAAGGTGAAAGGAGTCTCTATTTTTATTGACTCCTCAATTTCGTTTGTTCATTATGAAACAATTTCTGATCCACATGATGATCACTGGTGTTCTTCATAAACAAAAAATTGTTATGGTGAATGTTTATGCACCTAATATTGGTCACCCTGAGTTTTTTAAACAGTTAATCACATCCTTTCCTAATTTAACAAACATCTTTTGATAATGGGTGGAGATTTTAACTGCTGTTTGAACCCCTCGATGGACAGATCTGCATCTGATCATGCGCTAGAAGTCTGGAGATACCTGCACCCAAATGACAAATTTTCTTTTTTCTCTCATGTATATCATAGTTACTCTAGGATTGAGTACTTTATAATAGATTCTCGGCTAGTTTCATCGGTCACAGCATGTGAGTATGATGCAATCGCTATTTCTGATCATGCACCATTGAAACTATCAATCAAACTACCTGATTCCAAGTTTAGTGCTAAACAATGACAATTTAACACAACTTTGCTTCAAGATCTAAATTTTGTTAAATTTATTAAAGATCAGATTGCTTTCTTCTTCTTAACAAACTCTACTGAAGAAATATCCAATGGTTATTTGGGATGCTTTTAAGGAATATATTTGTGGACAAATTATTTCATACTCCGCGGGATTAAAAAAAAACTAAAAATGAAATACGTATATTGGCTGATGAGATTAAAGAAATTGATAAAAAAATATTCAAAAACTCCTAGTCTAGAGCTCTATAAGAAAAGAGTTGACCTTCAACTGAGACATGATTTGTTATTAGTATCACCGATTTAGAATCAGCCACTTAAAACCAAAAGTCAATTTTATATACATGGCGATAAATCTGGCAAATTACTCGCCAATCAGTTGAAAGCTGTGACAGCCAAACGTTAGATTATTAAAGTGAGTAAACAGGATGGTACATTGACAGTACACCATGATGAAATTAATAAATCCTCCAGGAATTTTATACCTCCCTATACCAATCAGAATTTCCTACTGATCCCAATATAATGCATGAGTTTTTAAAGAAACTGAACTTGCCAAATTTTCCACATAATGTTGTTAGATGAACCCATCACGGAAGAAGAAATACAGAAAGCAATTATTTCGATGAATTCTGGTAATGCTCCCGGTTTAGATGAGTTTACAGTGGAATTTTAAAAGTATTTTTCAAGTTTACTGTCCCCCTGGCTATGCAAGTTTTTTTAGGAAGCCTTTTTAATGAATATATTACCACAATCCTTTTATGAAGCATCTATTTATTTAATTCTTAAAAAAGATAAAGACCCTACTGAAGTGACGTCATATAGACCTATATCACTGTTAAATGTAAATTCCAAAATTCTTTCAAAAATATCAGCTATGAGAATGAAAAATATTTTACCGCAAATTATTTCTGAAGATCAGACAGGTTTTATTAAAAATTGTTACTCATACTTTAATATTAGGAGACTAATGAATATTGTATATACAGCGTCAAATAAAACTCCAGAATGTGTCATTTCACTTGATGCTGAGAAGGCATTTGACAGAGTAGTATGGGAATACTTCTTCAATACACTTGAAAAATTTAAGATTGGTTCAGAAATTATCTCTTGGATCAAGTTGATATATCATATACCTCAAGCTTCTGTACTTACCAATAATCAGAGACCCCCTTTTTTCAGGCTCTTTCGAGGTACTAGACAGGGCTGTCCTTTAACTCCTTTATTATTTGATATCGCTTTGGAACCTCTGGCCATCGCTATTAGGGAATCCCCTAATATTTTTGGTATTGTCCGTGAGAATAAGACACATAAGCTATCTCTCCTTGCAGATGATCTGTTGTTATTTATCTCCAACCCAGAAAAATCTATTCCTGCAATAGTAGCACTACTTAATCAATTTAGTAGTTTTTCTGGTTATAAACTAAATCTTAGTAAGAGTGAGCTTTTTCCATTAAACAATCAAATTTCGAATTATGGCCAGTTTCCATTTAGATTGACTACTGACTTTTACTTACTTAGGCATTAAGATTACCAAGAAACACAAGGATCTATTTAAAACAAATTTTACGTCCCTAATTGACCACATCAGACAACAGTTTACTAAATTGTCACCAATGTCCTTATATCTAATCGGCCGAATCAATGCTATTAAAATGTTTATCCAACCTAAAATTTTGTATTTATTTCAGACGATACCAATTTTTATTGCTAAATCTTTGTTTGATATTATTGACTCAAAAATGTCTTCATAAATATGGCAGAATAAAAATCCCAGATAAAGTAAAAAATACTTACAGAAATCAAAAAAAGATGGTGGTTTGGCACTGCCGAACCTTAGATTTTACTATTGGGCAGTTAATGCTCGCTGTTTATCATTTTGGACAAAAGATTTAGAAGATACCCAATGCCCAGGATGGATAAACCTTGAACGTGATTCTATGCAAGGGCTATCATTGGCTTTTATTCTAGGGGCTTCATTACCCATTACAATTACGAGATTGAACCCAATAATACGACATACATTCCGACTAGGTTTCAATTTCGTAAGTTTTTTGGATTGAATGATTTTATCTTATCGAGTCCTATCATATCTATTTTTTTCTTCCAACCTTCTAGTACTGATCAAGCCTTTCTGTTGTGGAAGAGGAAGGGATTAGCAGTTTTTCGTGACTTCTTTTTTGGGTGGTTGTTTTATGCTTTTTGAGCAAATCTCCAATAAATATAATCAACCTGACTCACATTTCTTTAGATATTTACAAATTAGACACTTTTTGAAGGCTACTCTACCCTCTTTTCCGTTACCACATGAAACCGAAATCTTGGAAAAAAATTTACATTCGAATCCTGATCAGAAAGGTTTAATAATTACTATTTATGAGTGAATTTTGAAATTACAAATAGATACATTGGATAAAATTAAGAATGCCTGGAAATAGAACTTCAAATGTCTATACCTATAGAGAAATGAGAGAGGATTCTTCAATTAGTTAATACCTCTTCAATGTGTGCAAGACACGCTCGGATACAATTCAAGGTGGTTCACAGAGCTCTTATGTCAAAAGATAAGTTAGCTCATTTTTTAGGTCACATAAATACTATCTGTGACAGATGTAACTCTGAAGTAGCCTCACTGACTTCACATGTTTTGGTTTTGCCCAACTTTGGAAAAATATTGGAAATACATTTTTGACACTATTTCTGTAGTTTTAGGTATTGATTTATAACCTCATCCTATTACTGCAATTTTTGGGTTACCAATGTTAGATTCTAGTTATATGTCCCGTTCTGCCCATCGGCTGATTGCTTTTACTACACTAATTGCCAGAAGATCTATTTTATTTAAATGGAAAGACTCAAATCCTCCTACCACACTTCATTGGTACTCTGAAACGATATCATGTTTAAATTTAGAAAAAATTAGGAGTGACATTGTCGAACCCTTGGTTAAATTTGATAGGACTTGGGGACGCTTTGTTCAACATTTTCACACAATATAAATTGTCCCCTCGCCAACCATTATAATAATTATTTTACCTTCATACGGTAGAAACGGACTTGACGACAAACACGGACTTAAATTGTTGAAATTCTTTGTAGCCCAGATTTTGTTTTGCTTTTTTTCTAGTTTAGGGGGTTTTGTTTTTCTCTTTGTTTTCTCTTTCTTTTTTTCTTGTTGTTTTTATATATATAAGTTCTCTTTTAAACAAATAACTATATTTACATAGAGACCGGGAGGCCTGTACCCAATGCGTATTTTGACACTGGACTCATACTTAGGTTATACTTGTTATTAATGTAATCCTGATCTATATGTATCAATATCACTGTTATGTTTATCATTATTGGGGGGGGGGGGGGGGTTGTGCTGTTTTGTTTTTGTTTTTGAAAAAAATGAATAAAAAGATTTAAAAAGAATTTGCTGGCCTGCGCTCGGCTTGAAATGCTGTGAAATTGAATTTGCTGGCCTGCACTCGGCTTGAAATGCTATGAAATTGAATTTGCTGGCCTGCACTCGGCTTGAAATGCTATGAAATTAAATTTTTTGGCCTGCACTCTGCTTGAAATGGAATTTCAAGGAATAGCTGTGAGTAACCGAGCTGCCAGCCCACCAGCCCCGAGTGACTGAGCTGCCAGCCCACCGGCCCTGAGTGACTGAGCTTCCAGCCCAACGGCCCTGAGTGTCTGAGCTGCCAGCCCACCGGCCCTGAGTGACTAAGCTGCCAGCCCAAGAATCCATTCGACCCACAATGTCTATACTAGCCCTTTGGCCCACAACACCCATACTAGCGCTCCAGAAAGCCACCACTCCACTGGCCACCAATATTGGAATTGGTGGAGAGGTGGAATATTGCATTGGGGGACGAGCCTTCCCGTGTGAACATGGGACCTAACGGGTCCCACTTAGTCTAGTACTTAACTAAAATCACTCCACTCCTCTTGGTTGAAGGTAAAACAATATGTAGAATTTCAAAAGGGGAAAGAATCAAAAACAATAGTAATGCATGCATTTGCAAACTGTTCCTAAAAATTGTGTAGAACAGGCACTGCAAGCAATTGTGACAATGCAAAAAATCAGTAATATTAGTAACAACAATGAAGTAAAAGTTCTCAGGAGGTCAGCTATTTAAAAAAGAAATAACATCAGAACAAATATGATTGTTGTGATAAATTAAATACACAATAAAGGGACAAGGCCTCTTCGTGTATCCAATCCCAAACTTCATTTTAAAGGGTTCAGTCAAAATTTGCTGTGCATCTCAGCATAGAACTTCAAATTAACACTGGTTTAGGCATTAATATATTTTTTAAGTTTAATAGATCAAATATATTTGACTGCAACCAAAATCACTTTTCTGTTGTTTTTGCACAGACCTTGTTCTCACCAGCCACACAATGGCATTTACATTACTGCAGGCCCTGGTTGCAATGTTTGTTTTTTGTCTTTTGCCCCCGAAATCTGCCATTGGCGGATCACACAAGGTTAACTAATCTTTCTTTGGAGGTCAACAGGGATTGCAGGCAACGTGCAATATTTCACATTTTAAAAGTCACCTTCCATTATAAAAGGAAAAGATGCTCAGACTTTAAATAACATAGGAATCCGTGCTCCAGTCACTGGGCATGGCCTGTTTGACCAGCATATCTACTCAAACTTGCACAGTACAAGTAAGAACAAAGGGGAGGCCATTTAAAACTGAGATGAGAAAAAACGTTTTCACCCAGAGAGTTGTGAATTAGTGGAATTCTCTGCCACAGAAGGCAGTAGAGGCCAATTCACTGGATGAATTTAAAAGAGAGTTAGATAGAGCTCTGGGGGCGAGCGGAATCAAGGGATATGGGGAGGCAGGCACAGGTTACTGATTGTGAATGATCAACCAAGATCACAATGAATGGCGGTGCAGCCTCGAAGGGCAAATGGTCTCCTTTGGCACCTATTTTCTATGTTTCTATGTAACTCTTCATTCTTCAAAACAAAAGCTGTTATAATTTATGAAAGTTGCAGAACAAAAATAGACCTATCTTTCAAGGGTGTCTTTTCAGAAGTGAGTAAAACATGTTATGTATTTCTCAAATTACAAGACAATTCTATAATAGTCTAGCATTTGACATAGTCCATCTAACAGTTTTATGTCTCACCTGTATCCACCTATCCTTTGCCAGACATTGTCCCACCCATCTGTTTTCCAACTTTCTTGCTCTTACTACAACGGTCTGAAGGTCCAGACCAAAAACACCACCTATCCCTGTTCTTCAGAGATGCTACTTGACCTGCTGAGTTACTCCAGCACTTTGACTCTTTAAAAAAAATAAAACCAGCATCTGCAGTCCTCTGTGTCTGGCATTTACAATATCGTACTCAATGTATAACATGTCCAATTAAAGCACATGATTAATTCCCAGGAGATTTCACATTTGGAAAGTTATTTATAGAACCGCATTGCTTGAGCTAGTTAGTTCCAGCAATACAGTTTCAACAGTGCATTCAGAAAGTATTCAGACCGCTTCACTTTTTCCACATTTTGTTACGTTACAGCCTTATTCTAAAATTGATTAAATTCTTCTTTTTTAATTATCATCAATCTATATACAATACCTCATAATAAAAAAGTGAAAATAGGTGTTCAGAAATATCACATATACACAAGTATTCAGACCCTTTGCTACGACACTCAAAATTGAGCTTTCGTGCATCGTGTTTTCATTGATTATCCTTGAGATGTTTCTACAACTTGGAGATCCACCAGTGGTAAATTAAATTGATTGTACATGATTTGGAAAGGCACACACCTGTCTATATACGGTTCCGCAGTTGACTGCATGTCAGAGCAAAAACCAAGCCATGAAGACAAAGGAATTGTCCGTAGACCTCGAGGTGGATTGTGTCGAGACACAGATCTGGGGAAGGATATAAACCAATTTCTGCAGCATTGCAGGTGCCAAAGAGCACAGTGGTCTCCGTCATTCTTAAATGGAAGAACTTTGAAACCACCAGGTTCATAGAGCTGGCCGAACTATTTGGCCTGAATGCCAAGTGTCACATCTGGACGAAACCAGGCACCACTCATCACCTGGCCAATACCATACCTACGGTGAAGCATGGTGGTGGCAGCATCATGCTGTGGGGATGTTTTTCAGCGGCAGGAACTGGGAGACTAGTCAGGATCGAGGGAAACATGCACGGAGCAAGTGCAGAGAGATCCTTAATGAAAACCTGCTCCAGAGCGTTCTGGACATCAGACTGGGGCGGAGGTTCACCTTCCAACAGAATAACGACCCGAAGCACCCAGCCAAGACAACACAGGAGTGGCTTTGTGACAAGTCTGTGAATGTCCTTGAGTGGCCCAGCCAGAGCCCAGACTTGAACCCGATCGAACATCTCTGGAGGGACCTGAAAATAGCTGTGCATCGACGCTCCCCATCCAACCTGACAGAGCTTGAGAGGATCTGCAGGGAAGAATGGGAGAAATTACCCAAATACAGGTGTGCCAAGCTTGCAGCGCCATACCCAAGAAGACTTGAGGCTGTAATCGCTGCCAAAGGTGCCTCAACAAAGTACTGAGTAAAGGGTCAGAATACGTATGTAAATGTGAAATTTCTGCTATTTATTTTTAATTACTTTCCAAAAATTTCGAAATGCCTGTTTTTTGCTTTTTTATTATGGGGTATTTTACATAGATTGATAATTAAAAAAATGAATTTAATCAATTTTAGAATAAGGCTGCAACGTTACAACATGTTGAAAAAGTGAAGGGGTCTGAATACTCTCTGAATGCACTGTATGTTGAAACTGTTCCCAGTAGCAGGGAAGCCTACTGAAAAAATAAAATGACCAATTTCAAAAACAGCATACTCTGGTAGATGGAAATCAGTTAAAAATCAAACCAAGCTATTTTAATGGTTGACAAGCTTTGCCACTCCCCCACCCTAGTCATCGTACAAGTTTCACTGTTGCCCTCCCCCTCCCCCACCCTAGTCATCGTACCAGTTTCACTGTCATCCTGCTAAGTTTCACTGTATCACTATCACCTTCCCCACAGGCAACAATGGACGATGGCAGGCTCCACCTTACCTTGATCATCTTTACTTCTTGCATTTCTTTCATTTGTTTGTTCTAAGTGCCTTCTATATTACTAATTTCCCTCTCCCCTGACTCAGTCTTAAGAATGGTCTCTAACCGAAACGTCAGCTATTCTTTTTCTCCAGAAATGCTGCCTGACCTGCTGAGTTACTCCAGCTTTTTGTGTCTATCATCGGTTTGAATGAATGAATATGTTTATTGGCCAAGTATTCACATACAAAGAATTTGCCTTGGTGCTCTGCTCACAAGTGACAAGATGATTTACAGTGACAGTTAGGAATGACACATAAAACATTAAACATTAATAATAAAACATTATTGATTGAACGTGCGAATTAAATAAAAGGTGGCTACAGATTTTACTTCGGAGTCACGTGAGTGACTACGTGAAGAACCCCGCCTGGTGCTGGAACGGCATTACGTCGACGCTGACGGCAGAAGGAAGAGCTGCAGAGGCTAGCTCGTCGACAGCGGTAGGTACGGAACCGGCAGGTAAGTGCAGTTGAAAAACTTTTAGGGTCTGGAAAACTCCGTGCCTGGTGTATTGAACCAGGATTTGAAATGAATTTAAAAACAAAAATAAAATAAAAGAGTAAAATAGAACAAAAATACTCTGTATAATACAACGGAGTTTAAAAAAGAACGTCCCGGGGGAATACCTAGCGATCGGGACGGGAGATTAATTACGGAGCCGGTTCCGATACTGGTGACCGTTAAAAATACGTTAGGGAGGTTTAGATGCTCCACAAACTTTTGGCAGGGGGGGGGGGAATTTTAAATAAGTCAGAAAGGCCATAATTTAAAAAGTTAATAAAGGCCTTCAGACGGAAAATAATGGAAATATTCCCTAACCTACCCTAAGGGGGTTTCACATATAAAAAGGAAAAAATATGATGAAATATGGTGGGAATATCTACCTCAGATATTTCTGAAGGTAGTCTCCTTGAGGGGGAAAAAACTCAGGAGAAACAAGGGCAATGAAAAATAAAATGGAAAAACTGACCCTAAAAATGCACTGATAGTGGTGGCTGGTCATGAAGTACCCACCACAGCACATACATACACACAGGTGTATGCACAACACCTGAATAAGAAGTGAGGCCATGGAAAATTACCATGGAAACCAAAATTAGTTGGTCTCTCACTAAAAGCTGTTATGGTTAAAACAGAAAAACTAATGATAAATGAGGCCATGAAAAGTAAACATGGAAACTAAAAAGTTACCAAAGCTGTAATGATTGAAACAGCAGAATATGATAAAACTTTTATGTTTTATAAAGATATCAACGGTGAATCCGTTTATGATATCCATGTCTCAAATTATATGAGATATAAAGAAATACAATTTCAAAGTATTTCAAACTGGTGCATGGCATTACTATTCAAAAAGAAAAATAAAATAAAATAAAACGTTGTGCAAATAACTAATACTTTTAAAATAAAATAAATTGCCATCAGTTTGTGGAGCTCAATGGGAAGAAATATATATAATTTACCAAATCTGCACTCTAGATTCGCAGATCAATATAAATCAGGTTATGTTAAACTCCTGATTACTATGGAATAAACCTGCCTTATGATAAATCAAAGATATTGATTACAAAAGAACAGACTACTGATCTTTAAACTTTGGGGGGAAAAACTATGATCCAATGAAAGATTTGATAATGGATCAAAACAAAGGCAGAGGTGGTATAATCCAACATAGCCTTATCCAAACCCATATAATTGGGAAAAGAAGGCTTGAAGTACGTTGAAGAGGTGCAAACATCTTGTTACAAAATAAGTTCATGAAATCTCCAATTGTGGGGGATTACAGGTGTATTATGATCGTTAATTTAATATAACTAAGGAAGGATTGGTTCACCTGTATAAGAAAACCTTAAAAAATGATTTTAGGTTTGCACACAAAAATAACTCCAATAAAGAAGGGGTATGTACATATATATTATAAAATTACCTCAGTGTAAAGATTTGATGGTATAAACCATACAAAACATCATTTTATATACACTTTCACAGTGTAAGAACATTTATTAAAATGAAAACATCTAGAACATGGAAATACAGTTGCTATTAACAAATTGTTAATCAATATTACAGGTGCTTGAAATTAATTAAAATGGGTCAAGCTGTGCAAGTTAAAACATTGTCCAAAGGATTAAACCAGTTCAAGGCTGTTAAACAGAATACTGGAGGAACAATTATGCTGATAAAAGATCAGTACTTGCACTAATGAGGTCATGGTCATGGGTTATCTTGATTACATTTAAATTGGAAGGTTTTAAGAGTCGGCTGCAAATTAGTGCTGCAATTACAAACCTGGTGAAAGGTAAGGACCCGACCCATTATATAAAGCGTATGCTTAGGCATTAATAAAATATTCATAAATTACTATTCTGAATTTAGAAGTAATGCAGCACCATAAGAGGGGGAAAATTGTTCCATGATACAAATATGTCTCATTGTTGTTGACATACTTTGTCCCTCCATTAGGTTAGGTAAAGGGTAAATAAAGCTCCAAAAGAAGGAATACAGAAGCTTATAAGAAAATGTATGCCTTTGTGAGAGGCTTATGCAAATATCAAATGATACATTATCATTATTAAAGTAATATAAAAAAGATTCACCTATAAGCTTCAAATATAAGCTTAACTGAAGCAAGTGTTACAGATGATGTACAGCTTCTGTGAATGTTTGGGTAAAGATAAGAATATTATCTATTCTTATAAGAATAATTGATACGTCTCTTGTTGGGACTGCGGACAATAATACCAGGTGAGCATAAATGGATTGTCCTAAGAAATTTTCCAAACATTTGTATTAATTATTGAAGTATAAGGAGTTATGGATTAAAATATCGATTGTTTTATTATGGAAGTGTCCATGTCGCATCAAGGTGAACAATACCACGGCTGTGGCATATGTTAAAACACACAAGATAAGTCAAATAACAATCATGGGATTATCTGAGTAAACAGATGTGGCATATTCTAAAAAAATTTAGTCCAGCTGTTTATCTCTAAGGAAGAGACAATGGTATCAGGAGACAACAAATTTGGGAGGAAAAACACATTGTCATTAATATGGATTACTTACGATTAATCTGGTTGCATACAGATTAAATCACCGATCTTTCAAATGTTTCTTGTGGGTAAACCAAGAACAGGAAAGGTGGATGCTTTTCTCTCAATTACATGAGGAAAAAATGTTCTTTTGTGTTCCTCATTTTGTTTGATAGGGCAGTGTCTGATGAAAATGTAGCAGGACACTGCCAGAGGCATTTTGGTGGCCCAATACGGATCCTTCATGGTTTCATAAATATTGAGTGATGTTGAACCACTTGTGATGATTCATAGTTGCAGTAATTTATTGAAGTCTGAGGAAGGGTCTCGACCCGAGGCGTTGCCTATCTCCTTTCGCTCTTTGGATGCTGCTGCACCCGCTGGGTTCTCCAGTTTTGTGTAACCCTGCAGTAATTTATTGTTGTACAAAGGCATCCATGACATGAAAATATGAATTTGACTATCTGCAGGTTGACCAGCCCATTACAACAGCTGATGGTCAAAGAAGTCTATGAATGTTTAACTAATATAACAACATAACAATAAAATAATTATGTATAAAAGAAGTGTTATACCTGCAATTTGCAGAAATAAGTTTAAAAAACAATATTTTGTTATAAGAAATTGGAAGTCTATGTATACAGTAAAGTTATTTTATCATATTAGATATACGGAGTTCCTTGTGGATTGCATTTTTCTGAGCATCTAATTGATAGAGCCAATAATAGGGCTCAGAGTGTTACCGTCCTATTAACGGACAATATACTAACCAAGAAGTTATCAGGTATTATCAATATCATATTCATAATATCCCGATATGGAAAGGGATATATATGTGGATATTAATATAAATATATATATATATATGTGTGTGTGTGTGTGTGTGTGTGTGTGTGTGTGTGTGTGTATATATATATATAATCTGTCCAAAATTGTAATATATAAGTCGGGAGATAAATAATCCTGAATTGCTTTAGGCAATGGACTCTAACTCTATCAATGATTCAAAATAGTTAACATTGAAAATAATAATGCTGATGACTTTAGTATCAATATAAGAGTGCAAACATTGCAAATGTTACGTTATAATTGCATGTGGATACAGATTGCATTATCATATATGTTTATGAATTTACCAAACAAAGCACACCAAGAGGAGCTGAAACCAAGGTAAACCTATAAGCATATCCTGTCGGCCTTAAGTTGTGTGTGTGTGTGTGTGTGTGTGTGTGTGTGTGTGTGTGTGTGTGTGGTGTGTTGAACATTGATGAAATATGTTGAAGTAGGTAAGAGTCTCTGTGGTAATGAGACAGCACTACTTATTACACACAAAAACCACATTAGGTTCAGTAAAAACTGATGGTTCTAGAGGAATGCATTCTAGATGGTTAGAAATTGGATACACTCAGTGGAACTAGACACTGAAAGGTGGAAAATCACTCTGTTAATGAGGTAGATACATTCACAGGAATGGCACGGGAAGAGCCGCTCGAACAAAGATGCAAGGCCGCAGGAGGATGTAAATTAATGTTAAAGTAAAAAGGAACCAGTCATGGTGTCAGGTTTGGACACGGAGTGTTGGGTTCTCTATAATTGTTGCTTTGTCATGCCATCAAAATATATATATCAATTGATATTTTGTGTAAACTTGAATGAAAGGGCATTACTTTTATTCTTATAATGTGAAATAATTATCACATAACTTGCAATGTTTGGGGAAAAATGTGTTATTCGCTCGTCACTGTGTTGAATGAGCCGGACTGTCGTATTAAATTCTACGACATGAAAAACACAAAAGCTTCAAAATCTTCACGTAGTCACTCACGTGACTCCGAAGTAAAATAGTAAGATTAAACGAGAACTTACCAGTTTGAAGTTTGATCTTTATTTTATGAGGAGTAACGATGAGGGATTACGTGCCCTCCACTCCCCACCCTCATAAAATAAATGATCATCTGGTAGTTCTAAATCTATGAGAAGCCTTACTATCTTACTCCGGCTATTATGTTCTGTGTTTTTCATGCCGCTGCTTTGAAGTATGCCGTTCCAGCGCCAGGCGGGGTTCTTCACGTAATCCCTCATCGTTACTCCTCATAAAATAAAGATCAAACTTCAAACTGGTAAGTTCTCGTTTAATCTTACTATTTTTGGTTATTGAGTAGAGCTACTACTCGTGGAGAAAAGCTGTTTCTATGTCTGGTTGCGGCAGCTTTGACAGTCCGGAGTCGCCTTCCAGAGGGAAGTGATTCAAAGAGTTTGAGGCCAGGGTGAGAGGGGTCAGAGGTGATCTTACCCGCTCACTTCCTGGCCCTTGCAGTGTACAGTTCGTCAATGGATGAAAGATTGAAGCCAATAACCTTCTCAGTTGATCAGATGATTCGCTGCAGCCGCCGGATGTCGTGCTTGGTGGCTGTGCCAAACTAGACCATGATGGAGAAGGTGAGGACAGGCCGTACAGAATTGGACCATCATTGCTGTGGCAGATTGTGCTTCCTCAGCAGCCGCAGGAAGTACCTCCTCTGTTGTGCCGATGAGACTGTGGAGTCGATGGTGGCCCCCCGTTTAAGGTCCTTGGAGATGATGGTTCCCAGGAACCTAAAAGACTACACAGATGTGACTGTGGTGTTGTTGATGGTGAGTAGGGTGAGGGGAGGGGGAGTTCTCCTAAAGTCTACTATCAATTCCACTGTCTTAAGAGCATTGAGATCCAGGTTGTTGCGATGGCACCAGGACGGCAGCTGTGTCACTTCCTGTCTGTAAGCAGATTCCTCCCCATCCTGGATCAGTCTAATCAGGGTTGTGTTGTGCGCAAACTTGAGAAGCTTAACAGAGGAGTCAGCGGATGTGCAGTAATTGGTGTAGAGAGAGGAGAGGAGAGGCGAGAGTGCGCAGCCTTGCGGTGCTCATATACTGAGGGTCTGCAGGTCCGAGATGTGCTTTCCCAGCCTCACATGCTGCTTCCTGTCTGTCAGAAAGCTGGTGACAGAGGGGTTCAGGCACAGTCAACTTGGAAAGTTTGAAATGTAGTAGCTCTGGCACTATGGTGTTGAATGCAGAGCTAAAATCAACAAACAAAATCCTCGCATAGATCCTCTGGCAGTCTAGGTTCTGGAGGATGAAGTGGATGTGAACCATATGCTGCTGCTCCAGGCTGTTCCCCTGGTTCTGGAGGATGAAGTGCAGGCCCAGGTTGACTGCATCATCTACTGATCTATTGGTCTGATATGCAAACTGCAGAGGGTCCTGCAGGGGGTTTGTGATATTTTTCAGCTTGGCCTGCACAAGCCTTTCAAGGGTCCTCATGACTACAGAGATTAGTGCAACAGGCCTGTAGTCATTAAGACCAGTAATCCATGCCTTTTTGGGTACAGGGACAATAGTGGAGACATTGAAGAAGGCAGGGACAGTACAGGTTTGCCGGGACTGGTTGAAAATTTCTTTGTAGACCGGTGCCAGTTGTTCGGCACAGAGCTTGAGAGTAAAGGGGGAAACATTGTCCGGTCCTGGAGATTTCCGGCTTTTCTGTCTTCTGAACATCCTCTCCACCTCCTCTATTTTTATTGTTGATGATGGAGAAGTGATGTTCTGCAGCACGGACGGGGTGGGTAATTGGGTGTGAAGTGGTGATTGGAGAGGGGTGGGTGGGAAAGAGTCCAGTCCTTTCAGACTGTAGTCTTGCTTTAAGTAGGTGTAAAGTGGTGATTGGGGAGGAGTGGGTGATGAAGGGTCCAGTCTTTGCATACTGGGGTCTGGCTGTGTTGGTTGGGGAGGGGGTACCAGGGTTATGTTTCTGCTTGTCAAACCTGCAGTCAAACTCATTCAGGTCGTTGGTCAGCTGAAGATTGTCCAAAGAGCGGGGAACTTTCCTCTTGTAGCTGGTGATTTCTTGCAAGCCCTTTCAAATGGAAGAAGAGTCACTAGCTGAGGACCGGCATCTGCTGTTCCTTCCTACACACTCCCTCATATTTTACGTTGGCACAAGTCCCTGCGGCAGGAATGGCTGCAACAAGTTGAGTCAGTGACAAACAAGACGGCCTAGATCTTCAGGAAGCAGGAAACAACTCGGCATTGGGGCTGAGATGCGATCACTCGCAAGCCAATGCTAAATTGTCATAGATCCTCTGCTAACATATTTTCCATGAGCTTTCAGCTTTACATAATTAAATCAAGTTGAAACACTTTTATTGGAAAATCTACATATTTTGTAAAATGTTAAATGATGGTAGCTTGTGATCGTAAACAGCACAAGTTAACAGACAGTTATACAGGGGCATGAACTTTTGATTGGGAGAAAGAAATTTCAATCCTAATGCAGGAGAATTGAAATTGGAATTGAAGTAGTTTAAAGAAGAATGAAGGGCTTTTGTCAATAAAGGTAATGATGAAACTACCAAGATAATAAACCAAAACATTATACAAAATATAAGAAAGGTTCTCATTGCCATCCTGAATGTTCCACTCTATTATTCGTAATTCGTAATTATTCCTAATGTCAAGGATGTTACATTTATTTCCTAAAGGGGCTTTGAATAGATGTCTCTGTCCACGTGGCAATCCTTTGCTGTTATGAAACATGGAGCTGAGTGCCAATTTTGGAATCAGTTTCTGGTCATGCATTGATTTGGCCTGCCCTTCAGAACCAACCATATACAATTAGAGACTTGATGTTAGGAATGTTAGCCTGAAAGAGTCCCCCAAGGTCAGTATAGGAATTGGAAGGGGAGTTAAAACGGTTAGCAACCGGGAGATCTAGCAGGCCTTTAACCACCATTCCAATTCCCATACTGACCTGTTCCAGTACCAGAGTGAGGCCACATGTATACTGGAGCAACAGCGTGGGTAGCTTACAACCCCATGGTATGGACATTGAATTCTACATTTTTAGGCAACTAACCTACAAACCCCCCCCCCCCCCCCCCCCCCCCCCCCCCCCCCCCACCACTCTCTCTCTCCTGTCTTCCCCTGGATGCACACACTTTTCACTTCCCCAATCCCCCTCCACCTGTATTCCTTCCTCTGGCTTGACATTTTATGTTTGTTCTGTCCTTACTTCCTTATCTCACTCTTTTGTCTTTTCATCTCTGGCCTTTGTCAAACTATCTGCAAATCAAAAACTTCTCTCATCTGTATCTACTTATCACTTGCCAGATTGTGTCCCGTCCCCACCAGCTTTCTCTCTCCTCCAACCCCTCCCCACACGCTCACCCCACCCCACCAGTACAATCAGTCTGAAGAAGGGCCCCGACCCAAACCATCTCCTATCCAGAGATGCTGTATTTACAAACCAAACGTGCCTTCCCTTTTAATGGGAAACTGGAACTAGAAGAGCTTTCTAAAATTTTCACAGCACTCTGTCTAATTCCCCTCTGGTTGTAGTCTTACCTGTTAAGCTCATCTGTTGTTTGCATGTTGAAAAGAAGTGAAGGAACAATCTTATCCATGTGTTGAGGCTCCCAGATTATAGTCTGCAGTTCATCGTTCACAGTTTTCCGTACGACTCCTTGAATACCCTTTATGCCTGCAATCCTGATCCTGTCAGCAAAAGCAAAGAGTTTATCCTTTCAACAACCATCCATTATTAAACTTTTTAACTTTAACAAACCTCTCAACTAATCGCCTCTCCTATTTGGATTAATGCCATAGATTGTACTGAATATTCTATCAAAATGTTAACAAACAAAGATAGATAAGAGGTGCCATTGCATCTTTTGCACTCTATGCCATCCAATCACAAAACGTAAGATGCCACACTTTTTCAGAACAAATCAAAGTTCTCCTATTTCAATATAGACAGTAAATGGCAAAGCCCTGGAGAGTGCTGCAGAACAGAGAGTACAAGTGCATGGTTCCCTGAAAGTAGCACATCAGGTGAAGGCGATGTCGGATGAAAACAACCCTTGCTCCAAAAATGAATTTTCTTTGTTAATGTTATGACCATTGCCTATGATATTCCAGCTGTGGTTGTCTATGTAGATTTTGTTTGGCACAAACAATGGATATTTCAATCTCTGTTGTTTGAACAGTGTTATGTTACAAAGGACTTCAGTTGTCTGGGAATGTATAAAATATCTTCACTGCAAAAATAAACCACATGTTTCAACACCACCAAATGACAGAATTGCAATTTTAAATAGGTGGTAATTTCTGCCTTTTGCATTGTCACACTGGCATTGCCAAGGGCTTTGGATTTCCAAACATTTGGTGGAATGAGATTTACAGAAGTGTGTGAGGGGAAAATTCAGAGCAAGAAGCTCACTACACATGTGCAAGTCCACTCATTTGGTTGCAGAATTCTAGCTTCAGCAGCACACAGAATGATTATAACCAAAATGAGCAACAATAACGTCGCAAATACACCTTTTATTCTCTGTGCCCAATAATCACAATACATTTAGACCCACTAAATTACAGAATTCTCTTTTGCCCAGCAATGCCAGAAATGTAATTTTAACATTTCATTCAGGTATATTTGTTTTAACATTTCATTCGAGTATTTTATTTGTCCCTTTCCGGTTCAAATAAAAATACTGCAATATTTGTTCAAAAAATGACAAAAAACATCTTATTTAGTTCGTGAAATTCAGAACAGGAGCCGCACACTGCAGTTAATTCACAAAAAGTATCAGAAATCTTTGTAAGCCAGACTACTCCACTGCAAAATCTCCTCAAGGTATGCCTACTTTGAAGAAGTTCTCCTCCTCCCTCCGGAGAAAAACCCACCCCCCATCAGTCTGAAGAAGGGTTTCGGCCCAAAACATCACCTATCTCCTTCATAGATGCTGCTGCACCTGCTGAGTTTATCCAGCATTTTGTGTAAACCCTCCTTCTTAGACTAATTTAGTCTTAAATCAATGAGGTATTTGAAGGGTGATTAATTAAGCAAAATGGTTTAACTATGGTATTTTTCATTAGCCATCCAACATTTCATTAACTGTCCACAACTCCCACTGAGTTACTCTAGCATTTTGTGTCTATCTATTATTTGTCCTCGTCGTTTGCTTATGAAGGAAAGTAATCTGATATAACTATAGTTGGTATGGAAGGTGGTCCAGATGTAGGTGAAAAAGGGCTGCAGAAGGAAAGACAGGTCTTGTGTCTCACAAATACTATAAATCGGTTTCTAACCATCTTGTACAACAATATATCATCAGTGGACTCAACCGTGGATACTGTAATCTTGAGCAAAACAATACTGAAGGAACCCAGAGGACCAAGCAACAATCTAAAGGAGGATCCCGACCAAAGTGCAGTATCTTTTCCCTCCACAAATGCTGACTGACCCTCTGAGATCCTCCAGCACTTTGTGTCTGGCACAGTGTATATTCAGAGGCTTTGAAGGTCACTAAATATCATCTAAGGACTTCAATATATGTGCAAAACTAAATCCAAAACAATCCTACACACAATCAAAAAAAGACACATGCTGCAAATGATTAGCTTGTAATGTGGATTAAGATTATTTTTGAGTCACTGACCATCAGCTTCCAAATTAAATATATGCAGTCACCGACAAGCTTTACATATTATATGCACTGAACCGAACAAAAATAGAAACATTGCTACTGAAACACGGCTTGCGTCATCCAAATACTTTCCTGCAATAATTAGCACATTTCCAGGGTTTAAATTATCACCCTTACTCGCAGAAATTTCAAGTTTTGAGCGATTTATTTTTAAAAACTGGGCTGTAGCTCTTGCTATCAGTTGTGTGAAGGCGTTATGTGAAAACCTGTCTCCATTAATCAGATCAAGATTTATTTGATTCAGAATGCCATCTGTAAAGTACGAGGAAAACAACATATTTTTTGGATCTTTGAGCACCTTCTGTAACAAAATAACTGTAATGCAAAATAATTTGAAAACAATTTTATGATAATGAAAAGAAATGCACAAAAAAAAATTAAAAACAAATTAGGACAGCCTTTTGTACTCACTTTGTCTTGGTATCCAGATCATCAATGGCAGAATGGCACATTGCACTGAATCGAGACACAAAGAAATCGTAGCGTCTATGGTATGAAGCAGTGTCTTCTTCAATATTTGCAAACTTGACAAACTAGGAGAAAATGCAAACTGTTAAAATGCAATCCCCAGCTGCCACAATGCATTTAGGACATTGCTGACCGTTCAAGTAATCTGGATCAATGGCAAGATTTAAAGGCTAGTTTCATTCAATGTTCAGAAAGTCTCAAGTCAAAGAGATAAGCACAAGAACAATTATTGTCACATGCACAAGAACCATTAATGTCTATCGTGGATAAGCTTTATGAATCCCAAGTAAAGGGATTCATAAAGTAATTTGCGAGTTTGGAAGAGTTTGCCCTCGACTCAAACTTGCAGCATGGTCGACAGGTGGTCCTAGGAGGTCGATGTAACTCTCCTTCATGCTAGAGAGTAGTCCCCGCATACTCGAAGCCTCAGTTTGGTCGAGGTGCTTTTTTTAGCATGCTGAAAATTGTCTGCGAGTAAAAAAGGGTCGGCATGGAAAAAAAAATATATTTTATTTACTCGTAGGTTTAGTAGGTCGACATGTTATTCGTAGGTAATCAAAGGCAACCGAAGGTAATCGAAGGAAGTCGAAGGTAGTCGTAGGTGGTCGTCTTCTCTCTCCACTATTCGGAGTCCAATTTTCCCGAAGCTAGTTGAAGCTAGTCTTCAACATAGTCGAAGGAGATCGAAGGAGGTCTTCTACATAATCGAAGGAGGTCCTCTACATATTCATAGGAGGTTCTCGACATAGTCGAAGGAGGTCGTAGGAGGTGTTCTACTTCGGCGATACAACACGACCATAACACTTTTTAAAACTCTTCTAAACTCGTAATTTAGGTCCCCGCAGTGGGACAGGCCCTTAAGAGGTTAACATTACTCAACCATATTCATTGGGAACCACCAAACTATTGCTCTTTTAAGTCTGTGCCCAAATTCCACAAAGCAATGGAAAAGACCTGTTGACAGTTCTTGGGGGGGGGGGGGGGGGGGGGGAGGAAGGGAGTGGTGGTTGGCAGCTCAGCGGTGAAGTTGCTGCCCCGGGGTATCCCCAGAGACCTGGGTTCGATCCTGACTATGGGTGCGGTCTGTAAGGATTTTGTATGTTCTCTCTGTGGCTACATTGGTTTTCCCCGGTGTGCTCCCACACTCCAAAGATGTACAGGTTTGTAGGTTAATTGGCATCTGTAAAATTGTAAAATGTCGCTAATGTGTAGGATAGCATTAACGTACGGGATGATCGCACGGTGGGCCTGTTTCCACGCTGTATCTCTAAAGTCCAAAGATCGCATCTTCAGAAGGTCTTTTCAACTACGTTTAAATGTCTTTATTGCTCAGAGAAATCCAGCCCCTTGGCACGAAACCTTACAAAGCGTAAATTTTCAATCCTTCCAACAGATGCACTGCAGCTGGCTGGCGTCTCACAGAAACTGGCTGAGTAATTTGTGCAATCTGGTTCAATTATTAGTTGCAATTACAACATATGGTACAGACAAGCATTTATCAACAACATTTTTAACATAATAGATTTGTTTAATTCCTGGATTGAACTTGGAGTTCCATTATTTGTATTTTTGCAAATCATTACAAGGGTATTTAAAACGGATAACTATAACTATTCTGATTGTTTAGAATCAAGCACACAATCTCCACATTTAATGCTCTCAATTACATTTTTTAAATTCCAATCAGTATAACCAAATGTGGTTCATTGTTCAAATGTAATTCTGTTTTTAAAACGTGCCGTTTTATGGAAGCATTAATTAACATTTTGGATGAAAGGTTATAATTTCTTCCGAAATGTTCAATGGCTGGTGCAATCAATTTGAGAATGACACCTCAATCTGCACAAAGGCTGGGCCTCAGCAGTGGAGAGGTAATAATCAACATCCTCACAATTTCCAGAATCTCTTTTAGGTTGACGATTGGCATTAGATGTCTGCTATTCGAGTCTGAGAATTGTAGCAGGCTCATTATTAATTTGGTGGTAAAAATAATTAGTTTATTTGATTTGAAGCTTACTTCACAAGGAAAAAATATATACGGTAGGATGCAACGTTAAAATAACTCCAACATTTAAACCCTGCCCAATTAGCCATCTTTACTCTCGAGTGCAGGTCTGGTGTGAATGTTAAATGGACCAGTGAAACGAAAAGTGACATTTACAACATCAAATAGTTATTTACAGTATTCAATGAAGTAACCAACATATAGTTTCACAACTTAGGAGGCACACTGATTTGTAAATTTGGTACAGAAAGCACCAACAAGTAAGCCAAGAGTTTTTAAATCACAGTGTGATCTGTTTATCTTAACTAAAGTTCAAAAATAGAGTGATACGGTGTGGGATCAGGCCCTTCGTATTCTCTGTATTAAATTCCATCAACCATTCCTCAGCCCACCTGGCCAATTGATTAAGATTCTGCTGCAATTTTTCACAACCATCTTCACTATCTGCAAAACCACCCACTTTTGTATCATATGCAAACTTGCTAACCTTGCCGCGTATGTTCTCATCCAAATCATTGATATAGATGACAAACAGTAACGGCCTCAGCACCGAACCCTAAGGCACACCACTAGTCACAGGCATCTGAAAACTAACTTCCACTATCACTCTCCCATTCCTTCCATGCCAATCTTCTATCCATTCAGCTATCTCATGAAATCCTACCTTCCCGAACAGGCCACCATGTGGAACCTTGTTGAAATCCATATATACAGGTAAAATGGTTAATAATGGAGTGAGAGGATTGTTCGCCTTTTAATATAGGCCCGATTCTTCTCTCTCCAATAAATTTGAAGAAAACACTATATGAGAAAAATCCAATTATCCACAGTACCCTACGAATCTGGAAACAAGTGAAGTCAACCCTTAAACTGAGAAATTTATATCTTCTCTCAACAATTGCCAACACCCTTCGTTCAAGCTGTCTATTTTAGACAAAACGTTCACACATTGGGAACGATTAGGAATTAAAAAACTGGGAGATCTTTATGAGATGGGAACTCTTCTCTCATGTCAAGAATTATAGTCGAAATATCATCTGAAAGGTAGCCAATACTTTAGATACCTTCAAATACAAGACTATCTGAAATCATATATCCAAGACTATCAATATATGTTGCCAGACACACTAGACGAATGTATGAATAGAAACTCGGATTCAAACAAGTTAATATCATATCTGTATAATACCCTTTTAAATATACAAACCCCATCGTCAGGAGTAATTAGAAGAGCTTGGGAAGATGAACTTGGCCTAAAAGGTTTTAAAGACAGATGGGAGGAAAGCCTTCTATACGTACACAACTGTTCTCTTAACGTTAGGCATTCGTTAAATCAATTCAAAATACTGCACAGACTCTATTATTCAAAGTCTAAACTGAATATGATCTTCCAAATGTTTCTCCTATTTGTGATAAATGTCTCCTTCAGGAAGCAACTATAACCCATTCCTTTGCCTCTTGTATAAAGTTACATAATTTCTGGAGAGGATTTTTTTTCTAAAACACTAAACATAAAATTGGATACCGACACAGAACTGATCAGTCTAGGTACTTCAGAAGCCTGAGCTATCACTATTTCAAAGACGTTTCCTTAATTATGGCCTAATAATGGCGAAAAAACTAATACTTAAATTTTGGAAACATACATCAGTCCCTACTCTTAAGATGTGGATTATAAACATGTCTGAGACACTACATCTTGAAAATATTAGACATGTCTTGGCAGAAAAACCTGATCCTTTTTCCAAGACATGGACACCCTTCACCGATTTCTTACAAGGATAGTATGGTGCAACACAACTTTGGATTTTAACTATGGGTTGGGTGAGGTGGGTGGGGAGGGACGAGAGGCAGGTGTACCACCACTTTTCTTTCTCTTTTTCTTTTTGTCCTTTTTTTCTCAATTCCTCTCTTCTTTCTTTCTTTTACCCACTCTTTGGCTACACAAAAAAAACAATAAAGAAATCCATATATACATCTTGAGCTCTACCTTGACCAACCTTTTTGATCACATCATCAAAAAGATTTGAGAGACATGACCTTCCACGTACAAAACCATGCTGACTATCTCTGATCAATGTTCAAATGCACTACAATGATCAGATTTAAAAAAAATAAGATTGAGAGAATTAACCAATGCGTCAGTGACAAAAACAAATCGATCTTGCAAACAATTAGTGTTCTGAATAATGCATATGGCTTTTTATACATCTATGAAAACATCAAGCATCACAAGACGTAAGAGGTTCAAGATCGCTGTGCTTTTAGTTGAAATTCCATTATGATATACGGTATGTAATGGTCAGGCTCAAGACTGATCCCAAGATATGCCAGGAAATCCCACGGTATCATTCAGCATCCCATTGCTAAAGCGTCTGCACTTGCTGACCATCACTAATGTGGCTGGAAACTAAAATATTTTAGGAATGCAAATCCTCTGTATATGTACATATATAATTCTTAGAGGATTGGACAGGGTAGATGCAGGAAAAATGTTCCCGATGTTAGGGGAGTCCAGAACCAGGGGTCACAGTTTAAGAATAAGGGGTATGCCATTTAGGACCGAGATGAGGAAAGATTTTTCACCTGGAGAGTTGTGAATCTGTGGAATTCTCTGCCACAGAAGGAGGCCAATTCACTGGGTGTTTTCAAGAGAGTCAGATTTAGCTCTTGGGGCTAATGGAATCAAGGGATATGGGGAAAAAGAAGGGTACTGATTCTGGATGATCAGCCATGATCATAGTGAATGGCGGTGCTGGCTTGGGTGCTGGCTTGAAAGGCCAAATGGCCCACTCCTGCACCTATTTTCTATGTTTCTAAGGACTCTGTATGCAGTTTCTGACACTTTGCTGCATCCTTACCTACAAAAGGCATCCATAGCACACTTAGGCCATGAATTGCATAAAAAACACGTATTAACCATGTTCTGCTGAGACAGAGCGAAATGGCATTTGGTACAAGTGCCGAGAGTTACACCAGTTAAGTGGGATGTGAACTGTTGCCATCGGAATGCAGTTGCAGGATCTACAGAACAGTAGTGGAAACAATGGCACCATTGCCATTTCTGCGTACTTGATCCCTGTCGACATCTCATAATTCTGCTCTGTGTGAAACTGTGGGACTAATGGATCTGCTCTTCCATTTTGCCTTTCAAAATGGGAAGCACTTCATTCTGTGGGAATTGAACCTTACTCCAGGGAATGTACCCTTCAGAGCTAGGTTGATAGAGCTGTGAATTGGTGGAACTCTCTGCCACAGAAGGCAGTGGAGGCCAATTCACTGGATGTTTTCAAGAGAGTTAGATATAGCTTTTATGGCTAATACAATCAAGGGATATGGGGAAAAAGCCAGAACAGTGTACTGATTTTGGATGATCAGCCATGATCATATTGAATGACCTCCTGCATCTATTTTTGTTCTATGTATTTTCCATGTCTGGAGAAGGGTCTCAAACCAAAACGTCACCCATTCCTTCTCTCCAGAGATGCTGCCTGCTGCAATTACTCCAGCTTTTTGTGATATCTTTGGTTTAAACCAGCATCTGTTCCTTTGTAGTAACATTGACTTTGCAGTAACATTGACTTCTCTAACTTCAGACCCAGCGGTATGAACATTGACTTCTCTAACTTCAGATAGCCCTTGTTTTCTCTCTCCATCTCCTTCCCAGTTCTCCCACTAATCTTACTACATTCTATCTTTGTCCCGCCCCATCCCCCGATATCAGTTTGAAGAAGGGTGAAGAAGGGTGAAGAAGGTCGACCCTCACCCGCTGAGTTACTCCAGCATTTTGTGTCTATCTGCAGTTCCTTCCTACGCATTTCCACTGTTAAGGCCTGTAAGGTGAGGGGGGGAGGGGTGTTACGATTTAATAGGGTCCCGAGGGTTAACTTTTTCACACGAAGGTGAATGGGACGAGCTGCCGGAGGAAGTTTAAGAAGCATTTAGGTATGTGAATATGACAAGTTTAGAGGGATATGGACTAAATGCAAGCAGATGGGACAAGTTGGTCATTTCTGGCAGTTTTATAATATTTTCAAAAGATGTTCAATACATCAGAAAGAGTGTGAAGATTAATAAACTACAGCAACATAGTTTTAATCAGTTATTGCAAAGACTATATTGTCCCCCTGGCAAAGAAAAACAGGACACAAAGCATTCTCCGCTTTAAGTGAGGCTGCACAGTGGTATAGCACGGTGCTGATGCTTCAGTTCCAGTGACCTGGGTTCAATCTTGATGCGGTCTGCATGGAGTTTACATGTTGGGTTAATTAAGCAGCACAAAAACAAGCCCTTCAGTGCTACAAGTCAGCAGCACATCAAAAATCTAAAAAAAGTGTTGGATGCAGAGGCTGGCGGGTGAAAGCCAAGGACCAGGAGAACTCTATTGAGTCTGACGAAGGATCTCGACCCAAAATGTCACCTATCCATGTCTGAATAGGTCAAAACGCCATCTTATCTCCTTTTCTGTTGCGATATATTATTTCCTTAAACTTACTTGAGAATGTGATTGAGAAACACAAAATGTTCAACACTGTAACATTTTAGAAGTTCCTGAAGAGTCCAATATAAAAATTATACTTTAACACTAAAACAGCTTGATCACTGCAATATTGTAATCTAAATGGCAGTCCTAATGGCTGGATTGACGATCATCGTCAAAATCACATGCGTTTTGTACGCTAGTATAATCTAAGCACTCCCATTGTAAAATCAGAGCAGTTAGTTTAAATATTTAATTATTTTCTATTTGACGGAATGGTTAAGCGAGGTCATTTAAAAAATGGCCTTTCCTTCTCTCCAGAGATTCTGATATGTCCTGCTGAGTCACTTCAGAATTTGGTGTCTATCTTCTAATTATTTGAATGTACAATTACTTAACCTGCCCAAAATATTACTCTACTGAAAATATGCACAACTTACCATTTTCCAATTTTACTGAAATATCATTCTCCAGATGTTTCAAATAAAATAATATGTGCTTTTATTGATATAGAAAGAGACAAATATTAAATAAAATGCAAACAAAAGAAAATATGAGATTTGGTTAGGAAGTAGGAAAGGACAACAGGTACATGACTAGTGGGATGTGATTAATGACATCTCCTAGGAAACCACACTAGAGCATTTGTTCTTCACAATTATTTATAATTGGCTTTGAAGAAAAGTACATGGAGCCTTATAATTAAATCTACTGACAATACCAAGTTAAATGGCAAA
Source organism: Okamejei kenojei (assembly GCA_035221665.1). Taxonomy (NCBI): domain Eukaryota; kingdom Metazoa; phylum Chordata; class Chondrichthyes; order Rajiformes; family Rajidae; genus Okamejei; species Okamejei kenojei. The sequence goes on along the minus strand of CM069134.1, from coordinate 46,380,575 downwards.
GTCACGTGGATGGAAATTGTAGCTGGCAATGGGATATTGGGATTAAATGACTGGGTAGAGCTCTGGTTGATGGAGGTGGGTGGGGATAAGTGCAGGGTCACCTACTCTGTCTAAGATAGATGGATCAGAGATGAACTACTTTGGGAGAGTAATGGTCAATTTAATTTGTAACAGGGAAGTTAGAAGCAACGAAAATAATAGGTCATTTGGCTCTTTGAACGTGATCCATATTCTATCCCTCATGCAAATCACTGATATTGAATAGCTGAGGCCAAGCAATAACCACTGCCGTATCCCACTATTTACACAAGAAAACAGGAGTAGACCATCGGGCACTTCAAGCCTGCGCCATAATTTAATATGATCATGGCTGGATCCATGCTGTGCCATTTCCTCTTACCCCTCCATTCTGTAATCTATCAAATATTTATCCACCTCCACTTCAAATTATTTCCAATGCTTCAGCTTCCACCACTAACTGGAATTCCAGAGATTCACCACCCTCTGCGAAAAGAAATGTCTGCATATCTCAGTTATAAAGGAATGGCCCAATACTTTGTAGTTATGCTGTTCGAGACTCTCCCATGAGTGAAAACATCCCTACATCTACCCCATCAAGCCCTCACAGAATCTTGCATATTTGAACAAGGTCACTTCTTATTTTTCTAAACTCCAAGGAATACAGGCTCAAAATATTTAGACTCTCTTGATAGGTCAACACTCCCATTCCAGGATTGTATAGCAAAATAGATGAAGGAGAGGCAATGGGTATTGTGCATTTGGACTTTAAGAAAGCTTTATTCAAAAGATTTTGCACAATAAAAGTAAATGGGATTAACGAGATGCTCATAAGGATAGAATATTTTGGATGGTATGAAACAGTAGGGAAGCAAATGGCTCTTTTCTTGAGTGTATAAAATCATGGGAGGAATAGATTGGGTAGATGCACAAAGTATCTTGTCCAGAGTAAGAGAATCAAGGACCAGAGGACATTAAACACTTTAAGAAATCACCACAGTTAAGAAACAGTTATTCAGGTACATGGATAGACAGGTTTGGAGGGATATGGGCCAAATGCAGGCAGATGGGATTAGTGCAGCTGGGACATGTTGGCCGGTGTGGGCAAGTTGAGCCGAAAGGGCCTGTTTCAACGCTGTATGACTATGGCATGCAGTGACTAGTTTAGTTTAGAGATACAATGCGAAAACAGGCCCTTCGGCCAACTGAGTCTGCGCTGATCAGCAATCCCCGCACACTAACACTATCCTTCCTACACACACTAGGGACAATTTTACCAAGCGAATTAGCCTGCAAACAGCACGTCTTTGGAATATGGGTGGAAACTGGAAATCCTGGAGAAAATCCACGCAGGTCACGGGGAGAACATACAAACTCTGTACAGACAAGTACCCGTAGATATGATTGAACCGGGGACTTTGGCACTGTAAGGCAGCAACTCATATAATAACATGGTGCATTACCAAGTCTAGGAACAACATATATGTCTGATTGAACATTGAGAATCATGCTTCACGCTGATTTGGACAGTTGAGGAAATGATCAGCACATGGTAGATAAAGAGCAATGCAAATACATTTAGCGAGGCGAGACCTGGGTGACCTTTGTCACTCAAAGCAAACAAATGCAGCAGGGGATTTAAAAAGCAAATTGTATGCAGGTCTTCATAGCAAGCGGCTTAGAGAAGAGCAAAGACACTGTACCGCAATTGTACAAGTGAGGTGGTAGATTTGGTTTCCTTGAGGAAGAATTTTCCTAATTTGAAGGAACGTTCAGCGAAGGCTGAACATGCGCGATTCCTCGGAATGCAAGACTGATGTATGGAGAGAGATTAGATCTATTTGATTTATAGCAAATATATTCCAGAAATTTGAGAGGATCTCTCATTGAAGCTACACAATTCTGATAGAACTGGACTGATTAGATGCATAATCCAAATGGTAGGGAGACTAACATCGGGGATCACAGTACAAATACTATGATAAACTATTTAAGGCTAAGATTAATTTTCTTTCCCCGATAGAGGTGAACCTGTGGAATATTCTACTACAGAAAGCAACTGAAAACTTCTCATTAAATATATTCGAGGATATAGATATTTTTGTTAAGACTAGAGGTGCCAAGGAATTTGAGGAGACAGCGAGAACTGGGTACTGAATAATTAATGGCATAGCCAGCTCAAAAGGGCTTATTCCTGCCCCATTGGTTTTTTTTTCTATGTTGCATATGCTCTACAAATACAGAGAAAGTGATATATTGCACAAACACTGAGAAAATCTGCACACATTTTACAAATTCTAGCTTCCACATCACACTGAACAGCATTGGCAACACATTTGTCAGATGCCCAGCAAAAAATAACCCAAAATGCATGAAATCTATCCAATTTAAATGAACAAGCCTGGTCATCCCACATACCGAATTGGATCCAAGGATTTGTAGCTCAGGTTCTCCCGATTCCAGTAGCTTGGCTACCATTTGAAGAAAGCTCTCAACAAACAGATTAATGCTTTGGGAATGACAAGCCATCAACAGCTGGTCCAATGCCTCCATTGCAATAAAAACATACCTGTACACAAAACAAAAATAATCAAATTTAATGCAAAACAAATCACTTTTCTCCCCATTTTCCCTCCATCGTTTCCACATAATCTGTACTGTTCTAATTCATCTAAGATTATAGCCAGGGAAAGAGTGGAAAATAAAAACGCCAAAATAAAAAGACAGTTTGTGAAAACAAACAAAGTGAATCTTAAAATTCATTTATTCCATCAATATTTTACAAGGTTTATTTTTCAATACAGCATAGGACAAACATACATAATACAAAGAAAATATACTAGAAATATTCAGTTTTGGCAGCAACTGTGGAGGACGTAGTGTTACTTTGATTGCTTTTGATCAAAATTACAAAATGCTTGAAATATAACAGTTCAAGTAGAGGTAGATGAAAAGGATAGGTAAAAAGGCTAGGAGATGGTGGATTAAATGATTAAAGCGATGAAGCAGCAATAAAATGTGAATTAACTATTCCACAGATAAGTCCTTGATAGTGAATGTGGAATGTGGGAGAGGCTATAGGACCAGAGGTTGTAGCCTCAGAATAAAAGGATCTTACTTTAGAAAGGTGATGAGGAGGAATTTCTTTAGTCAGAGGATGGTGAATCTGTGGAATTCATTGCCACAGATGGCTCTGGCGGCCAAGTCAATGGATATTTTTACGATGGCAATTGACAAGATTCTTGATTAGTATGGATGGTTAGTGGTTATGGGGAGAAGGCAGGAGCATGGGGTTGAGAGTGAAATATAGATCAGCAAAGATTGAATGGTGGAGTAGGCTTGAAGGGCCGAATTACCTAATTCTGCTCTTCGAACTTATGAAAATGGTGTGAATGTGAATAGAAGCAAAAGATCAGCTCAAAAGCAAAATTCCAGAATTGGAGTACAATGCATGGATGTCATTAAACTGCATGTTTACCATAAGCAGTGAGGGATACATTTCTGCCATGTTCCAAAAGTACATGGACCAAGATGAATACTGATACCAGGAGCTGAAGAGTGGGCAGGCAAAACATGATACACCGAGGAACATATCAACAATCACTTTTCGAATATAGGAGCAAAAACATTTTTGCTTACATTCCTGCTATGGCCATATGCTATATCTTTATAAATTCTCTATTCTCTGTAAAGGACCTGCATTTGTCCAAGCTGGCCATTTCCTTTTTACATAGGTTCAAAGGTTCTAGGTATATATTTTGAATGTTTTATTCTGATTTACTCATTCCATTATCTTTTTTTACAACAATAATTTATTGGGCAATCTTGAAAAATTATGCAACACTGCCAATCCTCATGCTTGCTACTTTTTCTGGCAACTTTATAAACCATTCCATTGAATTTCTCCTGTAATCTATGGTTGAACCACTTATCTCCTTATATTTATGCCTTAAAGGAATGCACGAGTGTTTCAAATGTGTGTTGCAAAGTGTGAATGCAGGTGTATTGTACAGGTGTCAGAGGTTATGGGGAAAAGGCAGGAGAATGGGATTGGGAGGTAGAGATAGATCAGCCATGATTGAATGGCAGAGTAGACTTGACGGGCCTAATTCTACTCCTATCACCTATGAAACCCTGTTTTTCGTCTTTAAATGCTAGCCACGGAGTTACAATCTTTGAAGAAGATTCCCAATCTACCACAGCCAACTGTTCTTCACACTATCATTGTTTCATTTGCTTAGATTGAATTACCTCGCTTAAACGCAAGGTCAAATTCAACCATACTATCTTCAATCCTTCCTTAGGGTTGCTCTACAAACTAGATTATTAGTCAAATCGTTCTTGTGCAGAGTAATGGATCCCAAACAGCCTGTCTCCTTGTTGGTTCCCCAACAACCTAGAAATTAATCTCATACACAACCTCATGCACAATCCATGTATTAATCTTCAATACTGTTAATACTAATTTGGTTTGGCCTGTCCATGCTCAGACAAAACAACTGTGCTATTCATAGAAACATAGAAACTAGGTGCAGGGGAGGCCATTTGGCCCTTCGAGCCAGTACCGCCATTCATTGTGATCATGGCTGATCGTCCCCCATCAATAACCCGTGCCTGCCTTCTCCCCATATCCCTTGACTCCACTAGCCCCAAGAGCTCTATCTAACTCTCTCTTAAATCCATCCAGTGACTTGGCCTCCACTGCCCTCTGTGGCAGGGAATTCCACAAATTCACAACTCTCTGGGTGAAAAAGTTTTTTCTCACCTCAGTCTTAAATGGCTTCCCCTTTATTCTAAAACCGTGGCCCCGGGTTCTGGATTCGCTCAACATTGGGAAAATTTTTGCTGCATCTAGCTTGTCCAGTCCTTTTATAATTTTATATGTTTCTATAAGTTCCCCCCTCATCCTTCTAAACTCCAGTGAATACAAGCCTAGTCTTTTCAATCTTTCCTCAGATGACAGTTCCGCCATCCCAGGGATCAATCTCGTGAACCTACGCTGCACTGCCTCAATCACAACGATGTCCTTCCTCAAATTAGGAGACCAAAACTGTACACAATACTCCAGATGGGGTCTCACCAGAGCCCTGTACAACTGCAGAAGAACCTCTTTACTCCTATACTGAAATCCTCTTGTTATGAAGGCCAACATTCCAATAGCTTTCTTCACTGCCTGCTGTACCTGTAAGCCAACTTTCAGTGGCCGGTGTACAAGGACGCCCAGGTCTCGGTGCACCACCCCCTTATCTAACCTAACCCCATTGAGAGAATAATCTGCCCCCTTGTTTTGCCGCCAAAGTGGATAACCTCACATTTATCTATATTATACGCATCTGCCACACATCTGCCCACTCACTCAACCTGTCCAGGTCACCCTGCAACCTCCTAACATCCTCTTCACCGTTCACACTGCCACCCACCATTGTGTCATCCGCAAACTTGCTAGTGTTGCTCCTAATTCCCTCTTCCAAATCATTAATATATATGGTAAACAGTTGCGGCCCCAACACCGAGCCTTGCAGCACTCCATTCGCCACTGCCTGCCATTCTGAAAAGGACCCGTTAACTCCTACTCTTTGCTTCCAGTCTGCCAACCAATTTTCTATCCATGTCAACACTCTACCCCCAATACCATGTGCTCTAATTTTAGTCACCAGTCTCATTACCAGGCACATTTAGTCACATTACATACATCTCTAATTTCCTCATTTGCACCACATCTACTAAACTGGTCGCCTTTAGACATCTTCCACTAATATTTTCTACCTGCTGCTGCTGCTTTAATCCACACAAATTAATTCTATACCTATATGGTGATCTGCCAAAGCAAGATCTCTTTTAATTCTGTACCTCTGCTATACTTTTTTAAACAATACAACCCCAGGTTTTTATTTTGTCGGTCTTTCTTAAACATTGAATACTCGGTAGTCTTTAGTTCCAATTACGGGTATCTACCTGGCAGGCAATTACTTCTTACCCATTTCTGATTATTTGCACTATTAAATCATCCACTGTTGCAGGTGCAGGGTGTATTTGGAAATAGCACCTTTGAATATGGTCTAAATATGGTTCCAGACTTTGACCATATTTGCCAATTGCTTGTGTTGCCGTCACTTATTTATTTTCTTAACTCCATTTCTTATTTCTATTTCTAGCTTTTCTTCTGTCCATTCTGACAATACTCAAGGTTTCATTTCCATGCCAAGCTTGTTTAAATTTTCCCCAAAAGGACCAGCAAACTACCTTGTCAGCATAGTGGTCCCAATCTTGTTAGAGTCATAGAATTAGAGTCAGAGTCATACAGCATGGAAACAGGCACTTCCGCCACAAAATGCCCCATGCACACGTCTCACCTGCCTGCATTTGGCCCATATCCGTCTCAACCTATCTTATCCATGTACCTGTCCAAATGCTTTTCAAAGATTGTAATAGCACCTGCCTCAACTAATTCCTCCGGCAACATGTTCCACATACCTTCCATACTTTGTGTAAAAAAAAAGTTGTCTCTCGGGTTCCTATTAAATGTATCCCCCCTCATCTTAAACCTACATTCTCTGGTTATGTACCAGGATTAACTTGGTGGATTCCTGGACTACTTGCCTGCTATTCTTAATCTGTATGATGGCCACTCATTTCCTTTCTATTTAAATAAACCCAAGATGTGATGTGACCAAAATCAAAAAGCTCCTATTGCATTTGGTTTAAAAGAAAAATCACCAGAACGATGTAAATAGGTCCTGATTACACTCGAGTCAGCTTTTATTGAAATAAATGACCACACAAATTTTAAAGCACTAAATGTCACTTACCCATATCTATGCCTGATAACATCCCGACTGAGCCTTTCTGCAAGGTACTTTCCTATCCGATCCAGTTTATCTGGTGCTGAAACTGCATAGAATGTCAACTTCTCCATGTCAGCCTTTACAAGACCATCCTAATAAGAAAGTACAGAGAAAATTAGCTTTTTTAAATTCTACCCTTCAGGCTAATTTGCTGTTATGTCTTGCTTTTCTCCTATACCTTATTATTACTCGAAGCAAAGAATCCTCCTGTAGGGATCATAACACCTCTGAGAATTGACATTTCCAGCCAACAATCCCAAAAATAAACTCCACTCTTCTTCATCAACATCTCGCTGGAATTTAGAAGATTGAGGGGGGATCTTATAGAGACTTACAAAATTCTTAAGGGGTTGGACAGGCTAGATGAGGGAAGATTGTTCCCGATGTTGGGGAACTCCAGAACAAGGGGTCACAGTTTAAGGATGTGTTTAGGACCGAGATGAGAAAATCATTTTTCACACAGAGAGTGGTGATTCTGTGGAATTCTCTGCCACAGAAGGTAGTTGAGGCCAGTTCATTGGCTATATTTAAGAGGGAGTTAGATGTGGCCCTTGTGGCTAAAGGGATCAGGGGGTATGGAGGGAAGGCAGGTACAGGATACTGAGTTGGATGATCAGCCATTATCATATTGAATGGCAGTGCAGGCTCGAAGGGCCTAATGCACCTATTTTCTATGTTTCCATGTTTCTGTGTTTCTAACATACTCAAGCCAAACCTCAATGCATTGATGTTGCATATTACAATTCGCAAATCCATATCATTTTGTAAAAGCAAGAATTCAGAAATTCCATTCAGGATTTCAAGAATTCCAATTCCAGAATTCAGAAAATTCAAGAGCTTTTCCCTCCAGTGATTAAGCAAAGGCAATCCTTTGTACTAGTAAATCTACAAAGACTCTCCAGGTGACATGGCTTAAAGCAGTCATCAGTGCCAAATGAAGGTAACTGCATCCTACAGTTCAGGTACAACATTATTTAATAAAGCCCCATCTATAAATTTCAGTGTTTATGTTCATGGCATAAACAGTAATTTTCTTCTTCTCCAAGAATTCATCTCAGAATGGGTGCCCTTTAGCTGTGTTGAACACTTTGGCCACTAGGTGACATTATACGTCTGGATCTGCAGTACATTCATAAGTGGTAGAAATAGTCTGATTACAAGATACGTAGTGAAGAACGCCAAAATGGATGGCTCCATAAACAACAGCCCATAGTTTTTTAACTGACTCATAATATTACAATGGGTCAATTTAATTAGTTATTTGCATAGATTTGACTGACATCGTGGCAGACCACTTAAAAGATGTACGTTTTTAACCACGATATCATCTAAGAACAACACTGATACACCATCCTAACTTCCAATCTTAGTCTGTTTACAATTGCTCTTTGTAATTTAGCAACCATTATAATAGTTTATTGCTGCAAGTCAGTAATTGGCATGTGATAAAGACCAGAGTAACACTAGCAGTGTTAACTGAATGTTCTGAAGAACAAAACATGAATCTCCATTATAGAATAGGCAACTGATATGACAGCAGCAATGGTTAGTACCTTTTTTAATTCCCCCTTGTTAACGCTGAGTACACATCGAGTGAACTATCCCAATAATTGAATTACCCACTACCAGTCCATCCTCCATCATTATGTTCCAGTCTTTGATCAAAATTCTGTTAGATTTGGCACTTGATTAGAAGTTTCATTAAAATATCTGAAGAGTTATTAAATGAGGATAACCAAATGCTGGAATACCGCCAAAAGCCGTTTCAATCCTTTTCACACCGTCAAGCGCCCAAGTGTGTGAAAACCTCACAGCCTATTTCCCAAGTATGCACAAATCTAAAATATGAAACTGTACTCAACTGAGTGAAGAGTTTAAATGGTTTAATGGTTAATGGTGTAATTTCAATGTTCTTCAGATGCATTCAGGCATGAAATAGTTACACTATAACTTGAACTTCTCACATGTTTCAATTTTCAGTTTAGTTTATTGTCACGTGTACCGAGGTGTAGCGAAAAGCTTTTGTTGCATGCTAACCAGTCAGCAGAAAGACAATACATGATTACAATCGATCCATTTACAGTGTAAATACCTTAATAGACAATAGGTGCAAGAGTAGGCCATTCGGCCCTTCGAGCCAGCACCGCCATTTAATGTGATCATGGCTGATCTTCCCCAATCAGTACCCCGTTCCTGCCTTCGCCCCATATCCCCTGAATCAGCTATCTTTAGGAGCCCTATCTAGCTCTCTCTTGAAAGTATCGAGAGAACCGGCCTCCACCGCCCTCTGAGGCAGAGAATTCCACTGATTCACAACTCCCTGTGAGAAAAAGTGTTTCCTAGTCTCTGTTCTAAATGGCTAAATTTTGCATTGTTATATAATTTATCTCCCTCATTTTGACAAAAATGCCCCTCCCTGTGCTGAATTTGCATCTTGAAGTGTTCCTCCATTAACGATTTTGTGGTGAAAAAAAGATTGAAGTGTGGAATTGGTATTGTGCCTAAACATAATTATCAGAATTGTGAATTTTGAGCCTATAGGTGCAAAATTTCCTCAATGATAAATCTAAACTCGAGCATGCACATTCCCTGAACGGAACACAGATTGATTTTCTAGCATGCAGAAAATATTATCTGATGGAATACCACACAGTATAATGCTATTTTAACACAATGCTGGGGACCATTTTTCAGGAAGAAATGCAGGCTTAGAAATTAGACAATAGACAATAGGTGCAGAAGTAGGCCATTCAGCCCTTCGAGCCAGCACCGCCATTCAATGTGATCATGTCTGAACATCCCCAATCAGGGCACCGTTCCTGCCATCTCCCCTAGCTCTCTCTTGAAAGTATCCAGAGAACCGGCCTCCACTGGCTAAGGGAGAGAATTCGACAGACTCACAACTCTCCGTGTGAAAAAGTGTTTCCTCATCTCAGTTCTAAATGGCTTACCTCTTATTCTTAAACTGTGGCCCCTGGTTCTGGACTCCCCCAACATCGGGAACATGTTTCCTGCCTCTAGCGTTTCCAAACCCTTAATAATTGTATATGTTTCCATAAGACCGCCTCTCATCCTTCTAAACTCCAGAGCATACAAGCCCCTCTGCTCCATTCTTCTCAACATATGACAGTCCCTCCATCCCGGGAATTAACCTTGTAAACCTATGCTTCAGTCCCTCAAGAATGTCCTTCCTCAAATTAGGGGACCAAAACTGCACATAATACTGTAGTGTGGTCTCACTAGGGTCCTATACAACTGCAGAAAGACCTCTTTGCTCCTATACTCAACTCCTCTTGTTATGAAGGCCAACATGCCATTCGCTTTCTTCACTGCCTGCTGTACCTGTATGCTTACTTTTATTGACTGATGGACACCCCAGTTGTATTTCCCCTTTTCCCAATTTGATACCATTTAGATAATTTAATAATCTGCCTTCCTGCTTTTGCCACCAAAGTGGATAACCTCACATTTATCCGCATTAAACTTCATCTGCCATGCATCTGCCCACTCCCCCAACCTGTCCAAGTCACCCTGCATTCTCATAGCATCCTCCTCACAGTTCACACTACCACTCAGGTTTGTGTCATCTGCAAATTTGCTAATGTTACTTTGAATCCGTTCATCTAAATCATTGATGTATATTGTAAATAACTGCGGTCCCAGCACCAAGCCTTGCGGTATCCCACTAGTCACTGCCTGCCATTCTGAAAGGGACCCGTTAATTCCTACTCTTTGTTTCCTGTCTGCCAACCAATTTTCTATCCATGTCAGCACTCTACCCCCAATACCATGTGCCCTAATTTTGCCCACTTATCTCCTATGTGGGACCTTATCAAATGCTTTCTGAAACTCCTGGTACACTACATCCACTGGCTCTCCCTTGTCCATTTTCCCAGTTACATCCCCAAAAACTCCAGATAATTAGTCAAGCATGATTTCCCCTTCGTAAATCCATGCTGACTTGGACCGATTCTGTTACTTCTATCCAAATGTGCCGCTATTTCATCTTTTATAAGTGACTCCAGCATCTTCCCCACCACTGATGTCAGACTAACTGGTCTATAATTCCTTGTTTTCTCTCTCCCGCCTTTCTTAAAAAGTGGGATAACATTAGCTACCCTCCAATTCAAAGGTACTGATCCTGAATCTATGAGGCATTGGAAAATGAACACCAATGCGTCCACAATTTCAAGAGCCACTTCCATAAGTACCCTGGGATGAAGACCATCAGGCCCTGGGGATTTATCAGCCTTCAGTCACATCAGTCTACCCAGCACCATTTCCTGCCTAATGTGGATTTCCTTCAGTTCCTCCGTCACCCCAGATCCACAGGCCACTAATACATCAAGAAGATTGTTTGTGTCCTCCTTAGTGAAGACAGATCCAATGTACCTGTTCAACTCATCTGCCATTTCCTTGTTCCCCATAATAATTTCACCTTTTACAGTCTTCAAGGGTCCACCTTTCGTCTCCTTTATATTCTTGGCTAGCTTACTTAGCCTATCTTCCAAGATGGAAAGACTCTCAAGTAGAAACAAAGCACTGCAGATACTGGTTAATACACAAAATACTTGTATTTAGCCTGCAATTGACTGTGTTGGTATTAAAGTTTTGCAACTCAAAAGTACTTCTAATGCAGAGTAGTTTTAAGTGAAACGTGTATATAGTCTGTGAAAAATAAAGAAAAATTACACGTGCTGGAAATCTGTATTAAAACAGATATTAGAAATACTCAGATGGTTAGACACCATTCAGCAGAGATAAAGAAACATTAATAAGGTCATGTCATGTGATAGGAATAGAATTAGGCCATTCGGCCCATCAAGTCTACACTGCCAATCAATCATGGCTGATCTATATCTCCCCCCATTCTCCTGCCTTCTCCCCATAACTTATGTACCAATGACAAATGTACCTATCTTTGCCTTAACAATATCCAATGACTTGGCCTCCACAGCCTTCTGTGCCCAAAATTGCTCACAATATTCCAAATGCAGCCTTACCAGCAACTTAGAGCCTCAGCATTACATCCCTGTTTTTGTATACAAGCTCTCTTGGAATAATTGCTAGCATTGAGTTTGTTTTCTTATCTAATATTTCTTATCTAAGATCCTCCATCAGAATAAATACTACGTTATTTAAGATATGCTGATAATCAAAAGTAACACATTTATTGGAGCAACTTGAATTGGATGTCCCGAAAATGAAAAGCAAACCTTGCATTCTACTTCTTACAACTCAACATGTAACTAAGGTAATTTTTGAAGCAATTAGTGCTTTTATCAGAGACACAGAAATTTAAGTCTGGTACAACTTTTCATTAATCCCAGTGAAACTGAACATCTAAAAATATATTTGCAAAGTCTCCCTTAAAATCTTGAATCATGGTGAGCAAATCCATGAACTGAATAGCCCAATTATTATTCACTGTTTTTAAACGGATTTGTGTTTTGATTTATTTTTAAATAACTTCTTTACTCCTGAGAATGTGCATTAATATTGTTTGTAATCCTCCCTGGGAAAAAAGTGAAAGAATGTAAATCTCTTGCTGGGAACCAACAAATATTCAAATTGCAAGACAACTCAGCAGGCAATAACCAGTTAATTAAAATAATAAACAACATTTCTGCAGGTAACAGCTTTCAAATTGCATCTAATGATCCAATCACCCAGAAGCAATAGATGGACAGTATTATTTTTGTAATATAATAACTAACCAGAATTGACGTCAATATAGCAGGACAAAGTCACCGGGGCAAATAACTATTTCAAACATTTTGCCGAGTACAATGAAGGTCGTTATTATATGGGATATAATATATACAGGGCTCAAAATTAGCGGTTCTCCGGGTGCCGATGATCACCCAAAGTGCCGCCGGGCAACCTAAACGCCGAGTCATTTTGCCCGGCTTGGCACTACGGATACTGGTTTATACCAAAGATAGACTCAAAAAAACTGGAGTAACTCAGCGGTCAGGCAGCATCTCTGAAGAATAGGTACGTGACGTTTCGTGTTGGGGGCGACTGCATTGCGGGACAAATATATTAGATGCGGGGTGACGAAGGGTCGGAGCGAATGAATGGCCTCGCACAGCGGTGACAGCGGCTCCATCTCCTCCTGCTCTTCCCGCACCCCGCCCGCCCTGATAACGGCCGCTGCTTGCAAATCCGCTAACGGCGATAACCGCTTTCAAAACAAACTCTGTCGCACGCCGAGGCCAGGAGGAGGGAGGGATGGGGAGGCCTCCTTCCGCCGTCTGAAGTAGCTGCACCAAAGATCCTATAGCTATAGGATCTTTGAGCTGCACGGCTCGGCCCCACACCTTGCTATTGGCTGGTGGAGGAGGGGAGGCTGTGGCGAGGAGGTCCCAACCACCTCCCTCTTTGGCGGTGGACAGGGAAGGCCAAGGCAGCGCAGCGATGTCCGAGGAGCGCTGACCTTCCTTCCACCCCACCTCCTCTGCCCCTTCCCCGCTCTCTCTTGTACGCCCCCCTTCCCCCCCCTCCCCTATCCTGAGACCCCTCCTCTCCATCCCGCACTGATTCCCATTCCCGCCTCTATTCAGTCCTCACTGACATCCCCTGTGTTCCCCATTCCATTTATCCTGATTCAGCCTCCCCATTCATCCTGTACTGACCCTCTCATTCATCCTGTACTGATCTTCTCATTCATCCTGTAAGTTGATCCTCCATTCATCCTGCACAGCCCCTCGATCCACACTGTACTGACAAGCCCCCCCCATTCATCCTGCGCTGAACCCCCCCCCCCCATCCATCCTGCACTGAACCCCCCCCCCCCTTCAACATGAATGGAGGGAACAGTCTGAAGAAGGGTCTCGACCCGAAACATTCCCATTTCCTTTGCTCCATAGAAACATAGAAAATAGGTGCAGGAGAAGGACATTCGGCCCTTCGATCCAGCACCGCCATTCATTGTGATCATGGCTGATCATCCACTATCAATAACCCGTGCCTGCCTTCTCCCCATATCCTTTGATTCCACTAGCCCCTAGAGCTCTATCCAACTCTCTCTTAAATCCATCCAGTGATTTGGCCTCCACTGCCCTCTGTGGCAGGGAATTCCATAAATTCACAACTCTCTGGGTAAAAAAGTGTTTTCTCAGCTCAGTCTTAAATGACCTCCCCTTTATTCTAAGACTGTGGCCCCTGGTTCTGGACTCACCCAACATTGGGAACATTTTTGCTGCATCTAGCTTGTCCAGTCCTTTTATAATTTTATATGTTTTTATAAGATGCCCCTCATCCTTCTAAACTCCAGTGAATACAAGCCTAGTCTTTTCAATCTTTCCTGATATTACAATTCCGCCATCCCAGGGCTCCATAGATGCTGCCTCACCCGCTGAGTTTCTCCAGCATTTTTATCTATCCCCATTCATCCTGTACTGATCCCCCCCATTCATCCTGTACTGATCTCCCCCCCATCCATCCCATACTGATCCCCCCCATTCAACACCAGACATCCCCCGTGCTCTCCCCTCACAATTTTACATACTCCAACCAACACGTACTAATTCACCTGCCTCAATCCATCCATTCTGCACCGTTTGCCTTCTCAACACCCCCCCCCCCCCCACCATCTATCCACCCTGCACTGATTCACACCCCCCCCCCCCCCCCCAACCCTATTGTCCTGGAAATGTCTTCAGAGCGAACAATGACTATGTTTGATAACGGAATGCAATCAAATGTGTTTTAATTCCCAATGTTATTATTTGTTTTAGTCCATAAAGATGGATTAATTAAATTGTGAACATGTGAAACATTAAAACCGCAGTGTCACTGCTACCGTTGACACGTTATTACAGAATTCATTTTAACGGCAAATCAATGCTCTTAATATGCAGTATCAGTACTGTAGTTATTTAATGAGCAACATTCACAACTACAGGCTTTACTTCTACAGTCGGTCATATACATCACAAATTTGGTCAGGAAATATTTCAGTTGAAATCTTAATGTTAATTTTGACGTGGGAATGATAGAAACTGTATTTATCAATAATTTTTTTAAAATCTGGTGCGTACAAACTGGGTATCTTCATTGCTGTTCACAACACGTACATCTGAATGTCCGGTAATGTGGTGTTTTGACACCTTTAAACACATTACCAAAAGAACATTTGCTGTCCTTTGGCCATCTCTTGTCAGTTAGTGTAATGTTTAACCTGTCAGATGGGTATAGTCGGTTTTAACAGCTATTATCATAAAATGCCTTTACAAATTTCCTTGCAACCTGTATATTTTGTTGTGGATAAATTATGTGGGAAGCGAGAGTGTTTCTGTACCAATAGCAATAACGACCCATACTATGGCCATGTCATGGCAATTTTCAGCCCATCACAGAAAGATTGCATCAATCTGTAGTGTGCATGGTTAAGCATATATGTGACCATGATCCAGGATTTATTGACACAGGTTGATTATGTGCTGAATAATCAAACCATATTTTTGTTTGGAAGTGGAGAGAACTAATAGAAATTGCATTAATTGCAATGTGTAAAAAGAGTTGAGATACTGTATTATAATGTTGCTGCATGTCATTGTGGTATATATCATGTCTTGATTGGTGAATATGTTTAGTTTGTGACTTTATTTGAGGCAGAAATAATATGTGTATGCTTCATTGAGCATAATTCCGACTGGCAACTATGCACTTCGTCCGAGCACATTATCGAACGCGTCATGCAAACCGTCTTAAATGCAGAGATGCCAAACCCTAAATTTAGTTCACAGTAACATTCAACCCATTTGTCCGTAACAAATGGTTAAATGCATTTCTCTCCGTACTCACTTGGGGTTGTTGCGGCGGGTGCGCCTGCGCACTGGTGCAGATCAGGGGCTGCCGGCGGGCGGGTGCGGCACATGCGCACTTGGCAACGTTGCGGCGGGTCTGCGCCTGCGCACTGGGTGGGGGAGGCCCGGTGATGGGGCTGCCGCGAGCGGCCTGGCGGCAAGAAAGTGCCCGCTGATCTGGGCCGGGCGTGGCGTGGCTCGAAATTACCCCACTGCGCATATTAACGCCGGGACAAAATACGGCGAATCCGGGACACTTGCCATCTCTGTAAATGGCCACCTAAAAAGCTGCCACCCTGATGCACATATATATATATATATATATATATATATATTACACATACATACATACATACATATACATACATATATATAGAGTTACTTAAGCATTTTTGTGTCTTTCTTCTATATATTCACAGATCTTATTTATGTTTTAATCTATTGCAATATTTCATTCACCTTATAACCATATAACCATATAACAATTACAGCACGGAAACAGGCCCTCTTGGCCCTTCCAGTCCGTGCCGACCATTTGTTTTCCCCTAGTCCCATCTACCTGCACTCAGACCATACCCCTCCATTCCCTTCACGTCCATATACCTATCCACTTTACTCTTAAATGTTAAAATCGATCCTGCCTCCACCACTTCTGCTGGAAGCTGATTCCACACAGCCACCACCCTCTGAGTAAAGAAGTTCCCCCTCACGTTACCCCGAAACCTCTGTCCCTTAATTCTCATGTCATGCCCTCTTGTTTGAATCTTCCCTACCCTCAATGGGAAAAACGTATCCACGTCAACTCTGTCTATCCCTTTCATCATTTTAAAGACCTCAATCAAGTCCCCCCTTAACCTTCTGCTCCAAAGAATAAAGACCTAACTTGTTCAACCTTTCTCTGTAACATAGTTGCTGGAACCCTGGCAACATTCTAGTAAATCTCCTCTGTACTCTCTCTATTTTGTTGACATCCTTCCTATAACTAGGCGACCAAAATTGTACACCATACTCCAGAATTGGTCTTACCAATGCCTTGTACAATTTTAACATTACTTCCCTACTCCTATATTCAATGCTCTGATTTATAAAGGCCAGCACACCAAAGGCTTTCTTTACCACCCTATCTACATGCATTCCACCTTCAGGGAACTATGCACAGTTATTCCTAGATCCCTCTGTTCCACAGCATTCCTCAATTCCCTACCATTTACAATGTACGTCCTATTTTGATTTGTCCTGCCAAGATGTAGCACTTCACACTTATCAGCATTAAACCCATCTGCCATCTTTCAGACCCACTTTTCCAAATGGCCCAAATCTTTCTGTAGACTTTGAAAATCTACTTCATTATCCACAACACCACCTATCTTAGTATCATCTGCATACTTACTTATCCAATTTTCCACCCCATCATCCAGATCATTGATGTACATGACAAACAACAGTGGACCCAACACAGATCCCTGAGGCACCCCACTGGTCACCGGCTTCCAACCTGACAAACAGCCATCCACCACTTACTCTCTGACATCTCCCATTCAGCCACTGTTGAATCCATCTTGCTACTCCGCCATTAACACCCAAAGATTGAACCTTCTTAACCAACCTTCCATGGGGAACCTTGTCAAAGGCCTTACTGAAATCCATATAGACAACATCCACTGCTTTACCCTCATCAATTTCCCTAGTTACCGCTTCAAAAAATTCAAGAAGGTTTGTCAAACATGACCTTCCAGGCACAAATCCATGTTGACTGTTCCTGTTCCTTGCAGGAATACTCTTACAAATTATGGCAAAGTTCACTCCAATCATATATCCCCCAAAATTGATGAAACCTTGTTGATTAATGTTTCCCTCTGGAGAAACTACCTGGTTCCCTACCATGAAACCAATGAATAGGCAATAATCTACAGTGCTCTGGTTAAATCATGGCGGGCTGCTGAATTACTGTTAAAATAATTAATAACATGGCAACATTTTTTTTGAGAATACTAATTAGTTCTAGTTGAGCATGGTTTGGTTAATTTGGTAAATGACAGTATTTATGTTTAGCATAATTTGGCAGTTAAAGCTCCACTAAAACATTTCAACATTTTGGGTTTAAAAAAAAAAATCAGGAACTAAAAATTGTCACTTACTTTTGGATCTTCTGGGAAAATGTTATCCACTAGGCGTTTGTATCTTGGGCGCAATGCACCACAGCAGCCACATACTCCTGCAGACATACAAAAATCAGGCTTTAAACCATCTAGTAGGGGAAAGATCACCAATAGCAGCAGAGCTGCAATAGCAGTGATGAAAAAATATGGACAAAATTCAAGCAGCAAAGATAGAAGAAAGAATAGGGTTGGAATTAGCTAGAGGAAGCAATCAAAGCAGCCTTGCATGGATTTGCATGTGGGCTGACAGGGAACTAATATGAATAATTCACAAGCTAGAGCTATAACAAGTCACGCTGCAGCTTTGTAGGTCTTTGGTTAGGCCGCATTTTTAGTACTGCATGCAGTTGTGGTCACCCGATAGAAGGTGATGTGGCTTTGGAAAGGATGCAAAGGAGGTTTACCAGAATGATGCCTGGATTATGGGGTATTAGCTACAGGGAGAGGATGGACAGACTTGAATGCAATCTCTGGCATTCCAGAGAAAACCAGAGTCACCTGATAGAAGTATCTCAAATTGAGGCATATGTAGACAATTATTTTTACTACACAGAGGGTGGTGAGTACCTGGAACACGCAGTGAGGGGTGGTGGTGGAGGCAGAAATGATAGCGGCATTTAAGTTTTGGATTAGCATATGGATATGCAGGGAATGGATTATGTGAAGGTAGACAAGAAGTGATCCTGACATCATAAAAAGTAATATAATTATATTTTATATGCAGATGTTTATAATTAATCAGAGCAGAAAACTGGAGGGAAAATATAACTTAATATTTTCATGTCTCAACATAAAATATTTCAGTAAAAACCTTAAATATTACCTTGAAAAATAATACGGATGATTGTAAGAAGCACAGTTCAGTAAAATATGTTGCTTTTTTTTAAATCAATTTTTTTTTAAGGTCAGCATTATGCAATTATCACATAAAAAGCTACAAGCTAAGTCGGTGAGAAACAATGAAGCCAATTGGCAAAGTGTTTATTGTTGAGGAACTCGTTTTCAACTGCACAATGACATGAAATCATAGTTTTGTCGTTGCCAGAGCAAGGGTGGTCTTAGATGAAATTCTGGTTCGATATTGACATTGAATTCATTATTTGATATAAAAAAGGATAAGTGAACAATGAAAAATTGAAAAGCTTTGGAGTCGAATCATGTGCTTTGCGATTCATCTAATTGCAATATAATTAATGGATATATTCTAGGAGAATCACAAAACAGAAATTTGTGAAATTGGCATGTAGGTTCAATAAAGAATTAGGAAGACAAATGGAGTATGTCATTATTGTAAGGGGAATTGATTACAAGAATTAGTAAGCTTTGCTACATCTGAGCAGCTCTTTGGTGAGACGAGTACTGTTTTAGTGCTCCTTTTCATACTTGCTTTGGAGGCAATTTTCAGATCATCAGCGAATTAAGGGTTTTGAAGAAAAGAGAAAAAATGTAACAAATGGAGTTTAGATCATTTATGATCTGAAAGAACATTTCTATTTATATTCGTATCCTGGTTCCCCCACTTTTTCAGTGAAGATATTCAAATATTGTAATAAAATGGAAGGCACAATGAGAGGTAGAATATCAACTTTCACAACTCTCATGTATTGCAGCGTCTATGACACAATTCCTTTTATCTCCTTATGGAGAATAGAGAGAAATTCTGCCAAGAACACTTTTTCTGCATCAAGAGATCCAATCAGCAGCACAAAAAAAATCTGATCTAGCTGAAAATGAAATGTTCCAACTGACTGAGCACCATTTAAAAATGGGAGGAAACAAATGTTGTCTTGATAACATTCAGATAATTTTAACATAAAAATCAGTTTAATGCAACTGGAGTGATAGAGAACCCAAACAATTGAAAATAGATTTATATTTGGTAAATTCTAAGGAGGTAAACTGATGCACTGGTTTGAGTGCAAAAGAACATCTCCAAAATAAAATGAACTGTGGTAAATGACACATTGCACTTTTGTGTCAGTACAAAATGCATTTAACATACATTTCGTATATAGTAATTAACAACATTTCAAGAATAACAGACATAGCACATATTTAAATAACAATAGCATCTGGTCTTTAGTCACTGGTAATTAATTACAATAGCTACCTGTAAGAATAGAAACATTTGAAAACAAAATATTACTGACAGACCTGTATGGTTAATTTTTATGTGGTTATGTAGCTTGGTTTTTTTGTATGACTGTTAGCAACTCAAATTCCTTGTATGTTTACATACTTTGCGAATAAAATAATTACAACTACAATTGCAATTACTGAATAAGTAGTATAAACATTCAATAACCACCAATTGCATCCAACAAAAAAAGATTGCACTAAAAAATCAACAGCAAACCAACCAGGAAGGACATGCCACAGATAAACAAAATTAAGAATAAAACTGAAGCCAAAGATTTAAAAAGAATCTACTCATACTAATAATGATAGACAAAAGAGGATGAAAAAATATCAATACCAAGTTGGAAAGATGGAAAAGGGAAGAGATGTACTTACAAAATTGAGCAAAAGTATTTCAAACGGAAAATACAGAGTACTGATTACAAATGTTAATAGAAAAGGTGCAATAAATTTAAGTTAACCTAGTGAAGCAACATCTTTGGATTTCCATGCACTAAAATATAGCCTATGAAGTCTCATGGCTACAGACTGGAGTCAGGACTAAAAGCAGAATGGATAGACACTTGGCTATAAAACAGAAAAGTATTAAATGCTGTTATTCAGAAGAGCACAAAATGAGAAAGGGTGTTCCAAATGAACCAGTGTTGAGATCACTGCTCTTCACAATTTACATAAATTGACTTAGATCAGATTGAAGGTATATTTTGAAAAATCTGACAATCGCACAAAATAGAGAAGTCTTCAACAAGATATAACATCCATCTAAACTGTAATGTGGGTGTGCAATTATTATAAGACCTCCAGTACAGCCAGTTGCACGCTGATACACATGTTTTCAGAAATAATAAAGAAACCACAAGCAAATTATGTCACCAAGCGGGGTTAAAAGGTACAGAAATCAATTAAATAAGCACTGCTGGACATGCAGGCAATAGAATACAAAGCAGTTAGGTTCATTGAAATGAACAGATGTTAAACATGTAGAACTTTGGGGATGCCACTTAGTATTGTAGTCAATTCTGTGGCAAGTTGGAGGTGGAATAGTACAATGATACCAGAAATACAATATGTATTCTGTCAAGAAATACCAAATTCACTGAGCTCTCTCTTCTCCAAAGAGAAGATAGTGGAATGACTTGACAAAAGTCTAATAATTTGGTAAAGAGACATGCAAAACAAAATATTTTTTTCCTGGAGAGGAGGCCAGGATGAGGAGCAATGAATATATTCACCAAGTAATGGGAAATCAAGAGAAGCATCTTTACCCAATTATTTGGACTCATGCACAGTTAAGACAAATAGAGTAGGTGCATGACTAAATGAAAAGGTACAAGGAGGTTCGTATGGGGCATGCATCAGTGTGGAACAGATGAAATGTTTCCAAGCTGCAAATACACTGCCCTCCATAATGTTTGGGACAAAGACCCAACATTTATTTATTTGCCTCTGTACTCCACAATTTGAGATTTGTAATAGGAACAAAAAAATCACATGTGGTTAAAGTGCACATTGTCAGATTTTAATAAAGAACTTTTTTATACATTTTGGTTTCACCATGTAGAAATTACAGCTGTGTTTATACATATTCCCTCCATTTCAGGGCACCATAATGTTTGGGACACATGGCTTCACAGGCATTTGTAATTGCTCAGGTGTGTGCAATTGTCTCCTTCATGCAGGTATAAGAGAGCCTCGGCACCTTGTCTTTCCTCCACCTTTTATTGCTGTTTATCAACATGAGGATCAAAGTTGTGCCAATGAAAGTAAAATAAGCCATTATGAGACTGAGAAACAAGAATAAAACTGTTAGAGACATCAGCCCAACCTTAGGCTTACCAACATTAACTATCTGCAACATCATTAAGAAGAAAGAGCACTGGAGAGAATGGGAACTATGTATAAACACTGCTGTAATTTCTACATGGTGAAACCAAATGTATAAAAATTGCCTTTTATTAAAATCTGACAATGTGCACTTTAACCACATGTGATTTTTTTTCTATTTCAAATTTCAAATTGTGGAGTACAGAGGCAAATAAATAAATGATGGGTCTTTGTCCCAAACATTATAAAGGGCACTGTATTATGTAAACATTAAATAAAAAAACTGTTTTAGAATACAAAATATGGCATCTATTAAAAGTTATCTAGATCTGCACTGGACTCTCTAAACATTTGGTAATACATCTGTAATTTTTTAGGAATAAAATAACTTTTGTGGTTTCTCTGGAGTTTCTAAACTTGGAGAGCAACACGCTGCCGTCTATAGTGCACTGAATCTTTCTTTCCTGCATCATAAGTCTATAAAATTTTATAAACTGATCTACAAGTTATTGATCATTGAAAACGGAGGCCAATAAATTTATCTCCAAGAAAATACATTACATTCTTCCAGACAAACAAAAACAGATAATATACTTTATTCTAACTTACCACAGGACAGCAAGGGTCTTGGTTCCCACCCAGTGTTAAACCTGTAGACTTGTTCAGGTTCAGCTCTTGGTACCTGAATATACCTTCGCATCCTGTGCACTCTGCAGCTTCAGACTTAAGACTTAGATTTCACTGCACCTACAGAATTGTATACCCATAATCAGACAGATGATCTTTGGATTCCATTTACAGTAACACTAGACGAATTGATATCAAATAAACTAGCTACTAATTAAAATCAAGGATGGTCAACAGCTATACAAACAGGATGTCAAGACTGGGAATACGAGATTTTAAAAAGTTATAGTGATTAGCTTTTACATTAGAAGAGGTCTCAGCACCAGAATAATACAAATCATTTAGTCCAGTATGACATCAATCGAAATTTCAAAATGAACAATAAGTTTCAGATTTAATTGCATTTTATGTATATATTCATCAAATAGTGGAATTTTGTTTTAAAATTTAACAGAATTTGAATGGACTAATTAAACAAATCTTGTAGTCTCAGCCACCTAGGAAATTAAATGGCAGCAATGTTATGTATTCCCTGAACAACCATAAACTATTCACCATTTCATGATCTCTATAGATTTAAAAAAATGGCAACATACTCCTCTGGTATAATTAAAGATTAACTGGAATAGATTGGAAAGCCTGCATGATGAATTGTAGGGAATAATAAAATGTGTCCACTAAAGATAAGCAATTTAGCATGGGGTTTTACATTAATATTGTGCATTTAAAATCAACAGAGGAAATACATGAAATATAACATTTATGCATACAAGACAAAAACAGGATATTAAAAAGCACGCCAAGAATTAGTTAATAGAGTTTCATAGATGTATCATAAAGTTCATAAATCACTGCATAACTAATCAACATGATTAGAGGTTAGGAATTTTCAAAATGTTTATTTTTAGTGAAGAAAGATAAATGCTTAAGGTATGCCAAGATAATAGAGAACAACTTTGACATAAAGAGCAAATATAGTTCAATAGATCAGATGTGTAGATAACTAAAACCATTGTGAACCAATCATTCCAATAGGTCTGTAACATGCAGAAAGAAACCAAATCATTTACTGGCACCTACTTCGTTAAAAAGTAAATGCATTTTCCTGAAGAAATGTTAACATAGAATATGACAACATCATGGAAACTCATTTGCACAATTATTAAGTGATCAGATTTAAGATTTAATAGGTGAAATAGTTCATTTATTGAAATAAATTTAGCCTCAGAGAAAGCAGCATTTACAAAATTATAAAATGTATTAATTTATAAAATAAAGGAATTGGGCTCTTGCTGATATTTAGTAGCATTAGTATTAAAAGTACTATTAGGGGTGGTGTTTGTTCACCCACATTGTGGAATTATAATCATCTTAGGCAAGAGAAGAGAAATTAATGTCAGTCAGTACCAAGGACAATATATACGATTAGTTTGAAAACATCTTTATTTAATACATAGAACATAGAACAGTACAGCACAGGAAAGAGTTAACGAGAAGCATGTTGCAAAATCTATATATATTTTTTATTTCCATAAACTAATATTTTTGTTTTAAAGTGCAGCAATCTGCATGTAAATTATTGCCACAGCTCTAGAGTAAACAACTATGCTTATAATACTGGGAATGGGAGATGCAAATGCACCTAATTTCTTTGCCAAAATGCCTACGTCAATATATTTAACGGAACTAAGCAAATTTAAAAGTCAGATTGTTCCTGTCTGTAACACAAGGACTTTTAAGTCCATACTCGGAAGGGTCTTGACCTGAAACACTGCCTATCTATTCCCTCCACAGATGCTGCCCGTTCGACTGGGTTACTCCAGCACTTTGCGTTTTGCTCAATATTCCAGCTTCTGCAGTTAACCATATAACCATATAACAATTACAGCACGGAAACAGGCCCTCTCGGCCCTTCCAGTCCGTGCCGACCGTTTGTTTTCCCCTAGTCCCATCTACCTGCACTCAGACCATACCCCTCCATTCCCTTCACGTCCATATACCTATCCACTTTACTCTTAAATGTTAAAATCGATCCTGCCTCCACCACTTCTGCTGGAAGCTGATTCCACACAGCCACCACCCTCTGAGTAAAGAAGTTCCCCCTCACGTTACCCCGAAACCTCTGTCCCTTAATTCTCATGTCATGCCCTCTTGTTTGAATCTTCCCTACCCTCAATGGGAAAAACGTATCCACGTCAACTCTGTCTATCCCTTTCATCATTTTAAAGACCTCAATCAAGTCCCCCCTTAACCTTCTGCGCTCCAAAGAATAAAGACCTAACTTGTTCAACCTTTCTCTGTAACATAGTTGCTGGAACCCTGGCAACATTCTAGTAAATCTCCTCTGTACTCTCTCTATTTTGTTGACATCCTTCCTATAACTAGGCGACCAAAATTGTACACCATACTCCAGAATTGGTCTTACCAATGCCTTGTACAATTTTAACATTACTTCCCTACTCCTATATTCAATGCTCTGACTTATAAAGGCCAGCACACCAAAGGCTTTCTTTACCACCTATCTACATGCGATTCCACCTTCAGTGAAACTATGCACAGTTATTCCTAGATCCCTCTGTTCCACAGCATTCCTCAATTCCCTACCATTTACCATGTACGTCCTATTTTGATTTGTCCTGCCAAGATGTAGCACTTCACACTTATCAGCATTAAACTCCATATGCCATCTTTCAGCCCACTTTTCCAAATGGCCCAAATCTCTCTGTAGACTTTGAAAATATACTTCATTATCCACAACACCACCTATCTTAGTATCATCTGCATACTTATCCAATTTTCCACCCCATCATCCAGATCATTGATGTAAATGACAAAGTTCCTTGCGTCTCTTCTCTAATACAATACCCTTTCTTGATCAGATACTGGAAGTACAGGCTCTCCCCGACCTATGTAACGGTTACTTTCCTTGAACCCTTACACAACTCCAATATTACACAAGTTGGAATAACCATCCCCATCCCTTGCCCGAAATAACTCATCAGCAATGTCCGGCTGCACCCATGGCACTTTCTGTGGCCTTCTGGGTAAGCACGGCCGCCATTGCCGGCTTGTTTCGGATGTGAACTTGAGTGATCATTCAGTGTTGTGGAAATTACAAACTGACTTGATTGCACTAGGGACTGAGTACAGAATTGCTTATGTAATTGCAAGTTTATGTAAGTCGCCCATTGCAGAAATCGGGGATTGTCTGTGGTTATCGTGCCAGCCCAAGCAAAATAAGTCACAAATTTTGATTTGAGTACCAGCATAACCCACCTTGGCTTCAGCAATTAACGTAACCAAGATTCAATGTACAATCAGAACACTTACGGCCTTTGCACATTAACAATTTTGTTTAAAACATGAATTTACTTAAAAATTTAGATCCTACTAGATCAAACTATAAATTGAAATGCGATCATCGCACAGTTAAAATATAATGACATCGACACCACCAACACCCCTCACTTCAAAAATAAGTCCATGAGTGTTCATGGAGATTTACACCAGCATTTATATCAATTAAACATGATCAATCACACCAAAGTTTTGTTTCTGAGTTGATAATGACCAAAAAGAGAACAGGTTCATCCGGACGTGGCGGCGCTGCCCAAGCAGCTGCAGCTCGCCTGCAGTCCATCTGTCTTTCTTCTTTCTATTTTCTTTTTGCCTTGTTAGATGTATGTTTTCAGTTGTGTATATGTTGGGAGGTGGGAGAAAACTTTTTTAAAATCTCTTCCTTCAACGGGGATGCAACCTTTTACCTTGTCTCCGTCTGCGCTGAGGCCTAATATTGTGTAGCTGGCGGCCTCCAACTGGAATCGACCTTGGGGGCTCCGGTGGTAGAGCCTGTGGACTCACCATCGCGGAGCTGGCTAATGGGGCTGTCCTACTGTACGAGCTAATTCAAGAGTTCTCCCAAGTTTCCCCTAATTCAAACTCGGAGAATTACGGTAATAGCCGCTCATGGGTACTCGGGGCTCTCGTGGACATTTTTCAACCTGTTGAAAAATCTTCACCAGTCTTCCCGAGCTTACCGCGTTTCCCAGGTACCTGCCGTTAGCGTTACGAGCCGCTAAGAGACGTCCCGAGCTCCGACGTACCCGCTACGTGCATACCACGAGTTTGATTTATTTTTAAACTCAGGAGAGCTCTTGGGTGAAATGGGTAAAAGGAAATTCAATTCAATTATCTTCGATTCCTACATTGGCTATGTCTAATGTACAACCATCCCTAAACAGGACTTGAACTTGTCACTGCAAAGCCAAGTCACTTCTGAACTACTACCCAGCCAATTATTCCATCTTTCTCCACAAACGTTGACCTGGCTGATAAAGACTGCATGCAATCTCATGCTTCTGTCTGGTGCCCAATACAAGACTCAAAACCTATCCATTTCAGAAGAGAAAGCTTACTTCGGTCCTCGCAAAATTCTCCAACTCTTACGTTATCTTCACTCTTTAACACAATTCAATCTTCAAATCTGCAATTTTCAAAATGTAGGAAGGAACTGCAGATGCTGGTTTAAACCGAAGATAGACACAAAGTGCTGGAGTAACTCAGTAGGACAGAGAGCATCTCTGGAGAGAAGGAATGGGTGACGTTTCAGGTCGAGATCCTTCTTCAGACTGATGCCGGGGAGAGAGAGATACATAGATAAGGAAGAGTATGGTGTGAAAATAGGACAAAGGGAATGTAGATCAAGGAATGTAGAATATATCATTGTTAGCTGGGAGAAAATAACAAGAACAAAACAAACAGAGATAAAATGTAGTCAGAGATAGTAGGGCTGGTCAGAAAACTGGGATGGGGAGGGAATAGAGAGAGAGGAAAAGCAAAGGTTACTTGAATTTAGAGAAGTCAATGTTCATACCGCAGGGGTGCAAGTTGCCCAAGCGTAATATGAAATTCTGTTCCTCCGATTTGCGTTGGACCTCACTCTGACAATGGACGAGGACCAGGACTGCTCTTACAAGCTTAAAACCCCATTTTAGTCTTAAAATTCCAACTTGGCTAAAATCCTGTCCAAAATTCAGTCCGAAGGGTTCCAAGGTGATAAGTCAACCATGCATTCTCGCCACAGATGCTGCTTGACCTAATGAGTTCCTCCAGCACTTTGTGCTTTGCTCAAGGCACCAACATTTGCAGTTTAGTGTGTCTCCATATAAAACATTGCCATACATCTAATCCAAAAATAATCTGTACTGATTCATTATGTCATCTTTATTACATTTTTTGGCTCAATAGTTAGCATTTCATCTCTCTTCACAAGTTATGCCTCCCAATTTCAATTCTTACCATTCTTACCTTTTCTCTCAAAAAAAATCAAACTTTGTACATTTTACCACCTGCACTGTATCTTGGTGTTCCAGTACTTCAACACTGCCAAATACAACAAAATTATTTTTCAATTTAATTCACTGTTACATAATACAGTATAAGCAGAGAATTATAATTTTGGCGGTGCTGCTCAAAGGATAAATGTTGAATGCTCATTTCACCTTTTGCACCATTTTGTTAATTCACTTAAGTAATTTGAAATTCATAGTATCCAAGTCTTCAAATATATTTTGCCTCCTAAGCCATGTCCTCTTTCAATTCGATTTAAGGTTTTTTTTCCCCCACTACCTCCAATCTTTTAATAAGTATATACCTGGGTATTTGTATTGAATACCAGTCGTTTTATTAGATTATACTCAATATCATACGTCTACGATTATTTGTTCATGTCTAATGAAATCAGTGGAAAAGTGAACCGTTTCACTCACCACCAATGCTGCCTGATATTCTGTATATTTTTAATATTTTCTGTTTGTATATCAGATTTTCAGGGTACATGATATTTTGGTTCTTTATTATTTGGATTATTAGAATTGAGATCAATTGTGGTTTTATAAAAAATAATATTCTACTGGGAAATTCACTTTACTTTGCAGCCAATATTCAACAAAGACCAAAGCCAAACTGATTTATTATTTTCCATATGCTCATTGAAAACATATCCTCTCAAAGTTTTTCCTCACTTTCATTACTGCACTTTCCTGACATTTATCATCAGTACAAATATTCACTACCCTCTGGATGAAGCAATTCTTCTCACCATTGTTCTGAATGACCAAACACTTGTTTTGAAACAGTTACGACTATTTTCAGATACCCAATGGAAACATGAAATTCACATCTCATGGCCTGTAAAAATTCTGTAAATTTCAATTGGACTATCTCTCGAGGATATACCCTATAAAATCATCATTTATAGGTTAACACTGACACCTGAGGAATTGATCTAATGAACATTCACTGCACTTAATCATGCATATCTTTGCCAAGTATATAATATTCCACATACAATTCCATGTACAATTGCAATCAGCTATCTCCATTTTACTCAAACCCTCGTAATACTGTTTGCTTTCTGATTGGTTGCTGTACCTACATATTAGGTTGTGTAACAAAATATAAAACAAGTTCATAAGGTCATGAGTAATAGGAGCAGAATTAGGCAATTCGGCACATCAGGTCTACTCCACCATTCAATCATGGCTGATCTAACTCTCCCTCCTAACCCCATTATCGTGCCTTCTCCCGATAACCCCTGACACCTGCACTAATCAAGAAGCTATCTATCTCTTCCTTAAGAATATCTATTGTCTTGGCCTCCATAGCCTTGTGTGGCAAAAAATTCCACAGATTCATCACCCTCGACTAAATAAATTATTTCTCGGCTCCTTCACGAGCTGCTGACGTCACAATCCCACATGCCGACCAATCCAAGCCACTTCTCTCTCTTCATTAGGCAGCCCGGCGCTCCTACACTCCCCCTCCCCCCAACTACGCACGCACCGCGCTTCCCGCAGCTGGACTCGCCCGCCCGCCTGTGCGCCCCTCCCATCCCCTGCGCGCTCCAGAGTCAGAAGCCCACAGCTAGACTCCCACACCAGCCCGCTCACTTCAACCCCCCACCCCACCCCGTTCTCAAAATGCTCTGCTCGCGAGAAGAGATAAGTCAGAAGCCCACAGCTCTCTCCACGCCCGCCTGCCCGCCCACTCCAACCCTCCCCCCCTCCCCACACTCTCTCTCCCTCCACTCTATCTCCCTCCCCCCTTCCTCTCCCCTCCCTCCCTCTCCCCTCTCCCTCTCCCCCTCTCTCCCCTCTCTCCCCCCCCCTCTCCCCTCCTCTCCCCCACCCTTCTCCCCCACTTCTCCCCCTCCTCCCCCCCCCCCCCCTTCCCCACCTCCTCTCCTCTCTATCCCTCACCACACTTCCCCTTCTACCACCCCTTCCCGTCCCTCCTTTACCCTCCCCCACCCCTCTCCATCTACCTCCTCACCCCTCTTCCTCTCCTCCTCCTCCTCCTCCGACCCCCATCCTCTCTCCCCCACCCCCCTTCCCTCTCCCCCACCCCCCCTCCCTCTCCCCCACCCCCTCCCCTCCCCCTCTCTCACCATCTCCCCAGCCCCCTCTCCCCTCTCCATCTCCCTCTCCCTATCTCCTCACCCCTCTCCTTCGCCCTCCCACCCCCTCATCTCCCCCCACCCCTTCCCTCTCTCTCTTGCACCACTCCCTGCTACCCCTCATTCCCCACTCTTCCCCTCCCCTTCCCTCCCCCCCTCTTCCCTTCCCCCTCTGCCCTCCAACCCCTCCCCCCACCCCCATTTCCCCCCATCTCTCCCACCTCTCTCCCCACCTCCTCTCTCCCCTCTACTATCTTCCCCCCTACTCTCTTTCCCCTCCCCACCCCATCTCCCCCTCCCCCATTCCCTGCCCCATGCCCTCCGCCCACATCCCCCTCCTGGGATTAATAAAGTTCTATCATATAGTATTGTGTGTGTAGGAAGGAACTGCAGGTGCTGGTTTAAACTGAAGATAGACACAAAAAGCTGGAGTAATTCAGCAGGTCAGACGGATTCTCTGGACAAAAGGAAAATATTATGTTTTGGGTTGGGTCTGAAATAGGTTCCTGCACACCTCTGGAATGCGGAAGCAAACAAGAGCACCCGGAGAAAAACCCATGCGATCAAAGGGAAAAGGAGCAAACTCCATACAGACACCACGCATATTCAGGATCAATTCCAGGTCTCTGCCACTTTTAGGCAGCAACTTTATGGCCAATGTACTGCCCCCTAGTCTTGAACTGAATTAAAACATACAATAGCTGTAAAGGGGGACATAGCATCACTTAGAGATTTAAGACTGAAACTGGATAGTTACTTTTTTTCAGTAAGTAAAAGTTATCAACGTATAATTTTTTTTGTGTTGGAAAACAAAATATAGTGGTACAGCTGGTGGACTTGCTGCCTCACACGCCAGAGATCTGTGTTCCATCCTGTCCTCGGGCATTGTCTGTGTTGAATTTGCACATTCTCCCTGCACGTGTGGGGGTTTCCTCCCGCATCCCAGAGACGCATTGGCTTTGTAGGTTAACTTGTCTCTGTAAAATTGCCCCTAATGTGTAGGGAGTGGGTGAGGAAAGTGGGATAACAGAACTTGTGTGAATGGGTAGATAAAAATGCTGGAGAAACTCAGCGGGTGAGGCATCATCTTTGGAGCGAAGGAAATAGGCGACGTTTCGGGTCGAGACCCTTCTTCAGACTGATCAGTGTAGGGGGGGGCAGGAAGAAGAAAGGAAGAGGTGGAGACAGTGGGCTGAGGGAGAGCTGGGAAAGGGAAGAGAATGCAGGGATTACCTAAAATTGGAGGTCAATGTTCATACCGCTGGGGTGTAAACTGCCCAAGCAAAATATGAGGTGCTGCTCCTCCAATTTATGGTGGGCCTCACTCTGGCCATGGAGTAGGCCCAGGACAGAAAGGTCGGATTCGGAATGGTAGGGGGAGTTGAAGTGCTGAGCCATCAGGAGATCAGGTTGGTTATTGCGAACTGAGTGGAGTTGTTGTGTGAAGCGATCGCCAAGCGTGCGCTTGGTCTCACCCAGGTTGATCATACGCTGAATAATCCAACCACATTTTTGTTTGGAAGTGGAAATAATAGAAATTGTATTCATTGCAATGTGTAAAAAGAGTTGAGATACTGTATATACTATATTATAATTTTGCTACATGTCATTGTGGTATATATCATGTCTTGATTGGTGAATATGTTTAGTTTGTGACTTTATTTGATGCAGAAATAATATGTAAATGCTTCATTGAGCATAATTCCGGCTGGTAACTACGCACTTCATCCGAGCACATTATCGCACGCGTCATGCAAGCCGTCTAAACTGCCATTTGGCAATCTAAAAAGCTGCCTAAATTGCCCGGCTGGCAACAGTGTAAAAATGTTAAGTGAGACCACTGGTTAACACACTCATTCCTAGAGTGGTTTCAAGGATTCAGATCAACAAATGGAGAAATGACATATTGAAGAGTATGAACAACTTTATTTATTAAAGCAAATACAGGAGAATGATTAATAAAGCAACAAATCTCACTAATACAGGAACAGGTTTCAAAACTAGCTATCCTAGTTGGTCTCATGATTTACTGGTCCTTCCATGACAGCCTAATGTCCCTGTCCCACTCTGGAGGTTCCCGGAGGTTTTTGTCCTCCGGCAACCACCTTCAACTAGCATCGCAACCGGCTTTGAATAAAAAAATACTGATTTTTTAAACGGAAACCACTTTCAACCATTAGGGAGAATGACAAAAACCTCCAGGAACCGTATGGAAACCTTGGGTGGGGCGCAAAGTCTCCAGAGGTTTCCGTTCAGGTTTCCTAAGCGGGACAGGGGCATAAGCATTCTTCTAACACTCCTAGTTGTTTACATGAGCAATTTTGCTAACAACTCCATTTTAGCTGACATAATCTATTTAACCCTGCCTTTTTCAGATAATGATCCCTGTACAAACACACCCAACTTCATTTGATCACAAACACCATTCAATTGCTCATCATTTATATATACAAAGATGTCGAAGATAGACACAAAAAGCTGGAGTAACTCAGCAGGACAAACAGCATCTCTGGAGAGAAGGAATGGGTGACGTTTTGGGTCAAGATCCCAAAACATCACCCATTCCTTTTCTGAGTTACTACAGCTTTTTGTGTCTATCTTCGGTTCAAACCAGCATCTGCAGTTCATTCCTACACACTAGTTTATAGCAAAGTGAATAACTGCATATTCTTCCATATTAGTTCACCATCTGTCACATTCTACTCTTGAAGAATGGTCTTGACCCGAAACATCATCCATTCCTTCTCTCCAGCAATGCTGACTGCCCCGCTGAGTTACCCCAGCATTTAGTGTCGATCTTGATTCACTGATCCAATTTACTGATGGAGATTATGGGCAGCTGAGGCTACATCCCACTATTTATAGCCTCCAAATCCAAAAAAGGATCTGTTTATTTTGGCCCTAAACCTTCACCAATCATTAAACTGTACGGTTATTTTAACAGTAGATAATGATGCACTAATTCTGTGCACTACCATTTTCACGGAAGCTTTTGTACAACAGCTTATGAAAGCCGTTCCCAAAATCAAAATGCAACACATCAAATGATTGGTCTTTATCAATTCTGCTATTATAAATTCAAACTTGAACTGATTTATCAAACATGATTTGTTAATTAATGATCAATATTGCACTCAGGCACTATAAGGTAATGCTGATCTTAAATTAGATGTTGAATTTGTGTGCTTTGTGTGCTTTTGTTGGGTTGAAAATGTAAATGGACTCATCATTTAAAGGGATTCAAATTCAACAACATGTTTACTTTGGGCAAATAAATGCCCATTGAGAAGACTGCACCACCAACTCCAGCAATGCATTGGAAAATCATTGAAATAGTTTATTTCCTTTTAAGACAAAAAGTATTAGAACTAGTCAGCAGATCAGGCAGCATCTTTGGAGAACATGGATAGGTGACATTACAGATGGGACCCTTCTTCAGATCCGAACAATTGCCTATCCATAGACACAAAATGCTGGAGTAACTCAGTGGGACAGGCAGCATCTCTGGAGAGAAGGAATAGGTGACGTTTCGGGTCAAGACTCTTCAAGGGTAATTCAAGACTCGTCCTGCCTGTCCCACTGAGTTACTCCAACATTTTGTATCCATCTTCAGTTTAAACCAGCATCTGCAGTTCCTTCCTACCCAGTTGCGTATCCATGCTCTCCAGAGATGTTACCGCTGAATTACTCCAGCACTCTGTCTTTTTTAGTAAACCAGCACCCGCAGTTCCTTGCGCCTACTTACTCCTCTTGATTTCAAACGTACTTTAAACATTTGGCATCTAGTCTGTGCTCCAAAATACCAACATCCATTTAAACTGGCATTATTGTATTGTATTGTATATCTTTATTATATTTTTTCCTGAGTACTTACATACCCAGTGGAAACGAAAACACGTTGCTCAACCAGTGTCCATTCAGTATACGGTAAAAAATAAATATAAATAAAAATACATATATCATGAGTTCCAATCGGCAGCGGCACGACAATGGCTCTGCTTTAGTGTGTCCAGGTTGGTGCGTGATACTTTGGCAGGGGACAAAGTCCGTTTATCAGTCTTATAGCCTGCGGGAAGAAGTTGAGGAGCATCCTGCTGGTTTTGCAGCTGATGCTCCTGTACCTCTTCCCAGATGGCAGGATGGAGAATATGTGATGCGATGGGTGGTAGGGGTCTTTGATGATGGAGATGGCTCTGCTGATACATCTCTTCCTGTATATGTCCAGCAGGAAAGGGAGTGGAGCACCAATAATCCTGCTGGCGGTCTTCACAATCCTGTCCAGTTGGTGCCGTTCGTACACCTTGCAGCTCCCGAACCAGGAAGTGATACCGTAGGTTAATGTGCTCTCCATTGTCCCCCTATAAAAAGTTTGTAGGTGTGCAGTGGGGAGACCTGATTTCCGTAGTCTACGGAGAGGGTGTAGTCGCTGCTGGGCTCTCTTGACCAGTGCTGTGGTGTTGGTCGTGGACGTCAGGTCATCTGACAGGTGGAGTCCTAAGAACTTCACACTGCTGACCCTTTCCACATCAGCTCCATCGATGTGCAGAGGTGTATGGCGTTGTTTTCCCGCCCTCCTGAAGTCAACCACCATCTCCTTCGTTTTTCCCACGTTGAGAATGAGGTTGTGGGATTTGCACCATCCTGTGAGCAGCTCCACCTCCATCCTGTACGCCGACTCATCATTGTCACTGATGAGACCCACCACTGTTCTGTCGTCAGCGAACTTGTTGATGAAGTTGTTGTTGAGACTAGCAGTACAGTCGTGTGTAAGCAGACTAATCAGCAGGGGGCTTAGGACACAGCCTTGGGGCGAGCCAGTGCTCACAGCTATGGTTTTTGATGTCCTACTGCCCACCCTGACTGTCTGCTGCCATTGCGATAGAAAGTTCAGGACCCAGTTACATGTGCCAGCATCAACCCCCAATAACTCCAACTTCTCCACCAGCTGCTGCGGAATGATTGTGTTAAAAGCAGAGCTGAAGTCTATGAAGAGGATCCTGGGTATAAGTATTTTTCCGATCAAGGTGTGGCAGTATGAGGTTCAGTGTTGTTGAGAGTGCGTCCTCTGTGGATCGGTTGGCTCTGTAGGCAAACTGCAGTGCGAACTGCAATTATTTTTTATTGTTACATTTTGGATCTCTAAATGTTTCTCAGGTCTCAGGTTATGACATCTAGTTACAAATATGTGAACATGCAAATCTGTGATCAACACCTTCAGCAACATTCAGGCTACTCTAGGCTATCATTATACCTTATACTTCATTACATCACATCTATTACTCTACCTCGTGAAGGTGGAAAACAAAAATAAACCCAAGCCAATCAGGATAGAAAATCAACTGCTGTTTGTTTTAATCCCTTTGGCAATTGCATAAGTAGTAGCACAGGAAATCAACATTTACTGTTCGTGACTAACATGTTTTTCAGTTGATAGTGCCCTGCCAATTTACTCAGCTGAAATTACTAGTTTGATATAAATGTAATTTGGCCCTTAATGCTATCCGATAAATATTAATAAACAGCCACTAGCTGCATGTTAAACTACAATTCAAGACATATAACCCATTCCGCCTATCATGGCTACATATATTTTAGACTAAGAATTAATCTAGTGACCCGTCTCTGTACCCTTTGAAGTCAATGTCCCAATTACAGATGAAAACTAAAGCAGATGGTGTAATACAATGGAGGGCAAACCAAGATTTCCTACATTGCAACACAGATTACATTTTCAAATGCTTCATTGACCATCATGTGATTTGAGTTAACCCGAGGTCATAGCAGATCGACAATTGCTAATCTTTTTTTCCTTTCAGACCCTGGATAGCCAAATGCTATATTTTCAGTTACAAAGCATTCTGCTTGAATCCCAAGCTGTCACTACTTGCAATAGGTATTATATTTAGTAAAGGTACACAGCAACAGGCATTTAAAATTTGATCTAAAATCACTAGTTGTTTCCACTATCATAATAATCAACACAGCTTTTTTTAAATCAATGTACTGTACATCTGCTCACTATAATAGTAAGGTTTTGTATCATTAATCTGGAGTTTAAAACTGAAGCAATGTCATTTCACATCTGTAATCAGTACTTGAAGAAAAAAATTAGCCATTGGCAACAAAATATTTACAACTTCAACTTGACAACTTCGAATTTTACGGAGTCTTTTTATGATGAGAAACGGGACAAAAACACATTGAAGCATGATTATGTGCAAAGGATGTGCAAAGGATCTGTATTGGTCGAATTAGAAGGAATTTCTTTATTTATTCAAGTTAAGGTATTAAGCTGCAGCTTTGGACAGCACAGTGGTGCAGCTGGCAGAGCTGCTGCCTCACTGTGCCAGAGACCTGGGTTCGATCCTGACCTCTGGTGTTGTCTGTGCAGAATTTGCACATTCTCCCTGTGACCGCGTGGGTTTCTTCTAGGTGCTCCGGTTTCCAAGTACATCCAAAAGGCGTGCAGGTCTGTGTGTCAATTGGGCTCAGTAAATTGTCACTAGTATGTACGGAGTGGGAAAGTAGGATAACATAGAACATTCATTCAGAGAATGGGTGATCGATGATCCAGGTCTAATTCCATGCTGTATCTCCAAGCTGAAGTATTGTGTAATTAACGTATTTCTTTCATTATAATGCACTATTTTAAGAGAAAGCAAAACAGAAGCAACACCATATAAAAGATACTGCAGGTTTGTGTCCACTTAAATTATTTATGTTAAAAACACCAACAGTAAAGGTGATCTGGATTATGTGTGAATACCAACGACATTGTAGGATATACATTAGATTTATACACCAGGGTGCAATTATATTCCTTGTCTCATGCAACTCAGAGTAGACAATAGACAATAGGTGCAGGAGTAGGCCTTTCGGCCCTTCGAGCCAGCACCGCCATTCAATGTGATCATGGCTGATCATCCCCAATCAGTACCCCGTTCCGGCCTTCTCCCCAACCACTTCCACCTATACTCCTTTCTCAGATTTTGCCTTTCTTCTATCCATATCTTTTCATCTCACTTTTTGTATTTTCATCTGTGGACTTCGTCCAACCACCTGCCAATCAACCCCACCCCCTTCTTCTGCATCCTCCTATCACTTGCCAGACTTTGTCCCAGCACCACCTCTCTTCTAACATTTCTCCCCTACTATAATCAGCCAGAAGGATCCCAACCCAAAATGTCGCCTATCCATGTTTTCCAGAGATACTGTGTGACCCTAGCACGGTGTGTAGTTTTTGTGAACCAACATCTGATGTTCCTTTTGTCTACGTGATTAGTAAGTTTGCAGATTACACTAAAATAGGTGGTATTGTAGACAGTAAAAATGGTTATCAAGAATTACATCAGGATTTTGAGGAGCACCAGTGTTGCGGGTAAGGACAATATAAATGTTATGATCAATTTTAAATGACTGAGGTCTGCTGGTCAGGGGGGTCTGGTTGCAGATAGATGGAGGCCTCAAGGAAAAAGCCCAGGAGTTTAGAGACGAAACTAAACTAAACAAGCCAATTCAGTATTATGGATTTGTAGACTGGGCTGTGGTCAATCGGTAGCAACCTGATCTAGGTGTTCTTATTGACAGTAAGGCACAATGTTATTTCCAATACACAAAGACCAATAATTCTGGCCTAGACACCATTTTCCCCCTAAAATTGACTATTCGCATCGCACTTCTTTCAGATATTTGAATATTTGAATCAGATTTATGATCCCCAGGGTACAAAGACAATTATCAAGGTATTGAATGTCGAAATACTCAATAAGAATTTTTTTAGATTGAATTCTAACTTATTATGTCTCATAGCTCATATAGAGTAATCCATTTGCCACTATGGAGATTCATATGTCCTTTAGTATTTATTATTCAAGTTCAAGAGAGTTTATTGTCATGTCCCTGATAGGACAATGAAATTCATGCTTTGCTTCAGCACAACAGAACATAGTAGGCATTGACTACAAAACAGATCAGTGTGTCCATATACCATTATATACGTAAATACACACATGAATAAATAAACTGATAAAGTGCACATAACAGACAATGGATTATTAATGTTCAGGGTTTTGTATGAGCCAGGTCTAATAACCTGATGGCTGTGGGGAAGTAGTTATTCCTGAACCTGGTTGTTGCAGTCTTCAGGCTCCTGTACCTTCTAACTGAAGGCAGCAGGGAGATGAGTGTGTGGCCAGGATGGTGTGGGCCCTTGATGATGCTGCCAGCCTTTTTGAGGCAGCAACTGCGATAAATTCCCTCGATTGAAGGAAGGTCAGAGCTGATGATGGACTGGGTAGTGTTTATTACTTTTTGTAGTCTTTTCCTCTCCAGGGTGCTCAAGTTGCCGAACCAAGCCACGATGCAACCGGTCAGCAAGCTCTCTACTGTGCACCTGTAGAAGTTAGAGAGAGTCCTCCTAGACAAACCGACTCTCCGTAATCTTCTCAGGAAGAAGAGGCGCTGATGTGCTTTCTTGATAATTGCATCAGTGTTCTCGGACCAGGAAAGATCTTCAGAGATGTGCACGCCCAGGAATTTGAAGCTCTTGACCCTTTCAACCATCGACCAATTGATATAAACGGGACTGTGGGTCCCCATCCTACTCCTTCCAAAGTCCACAATTAGTTCCTTGGTTTTGCTGGTGTTGAGGGCCAGGTTATTGTGCTGACACCATGTGGACAATTGCTCGATTTCTCTTCTGTAATCCGACTCATCCCCATCAGTGATACGTCCCACAACAGTGGTGTCGTCAGCGAACTTGATGATGGAGTTCGCACAGTGACCGGCTACGCAGTCATGAGTATAGAGTACAGCAGGGGGCTGAGCATGCAGCCTTGAGGTGCTCCCGTGCTGATTGTTATCGTGATGACACATTTCCACCAATACGAACAGACTGTGGTCTGTGAATGAGGAGGTCGAGGATCCAATTGCAGAGGGATGCGCAGAGACCCAGTTCTGCGAGTTTGGTAACCAGCTTGGAGGGGATGATAGTATTAAATGCCGAGCTGTAATCGATGAATAACAGCCTGACATATGAGTTTTTGTTGTCCAAGTGGTCCAGAGCGGAGTGGAGAGCCAGCGAGATCGCATCCACCGTTGATCTGTTGTGGCGGTAAGCGAACTGCAGTGGGTCCAGGTTTTTGTCGAGGTAGGAGTTGATTTGCTCCCTGATCAACCACTCGAAGCACTTCATCACCACATGCGTTAGTGCCACAGGTCGATAGTCATTGAGGCACGTCACCTTGCTCTTCTTGGGCACTGGTATAATTGATGCCCTTTTGAAGCAGGTGGGAACCTCAGACCTCAGAAGTGAGAGGTTGTATTATTACAACACTTCCAAGATAAACTAGTCCACTTGACTGGCATCATTACATTCACTTCTCCCCAAAGCCAGTGGACATGGCTAGTGTATACCATCTGTACTTTGTTAAAGGAGGCTTATGAAATGTGAAAGAAAATGAATTTATCTCCTCCTTTAGTCAAAATGTTATTGTACATTATATGGCTAAAGACAACTCATCATGATTTCTCCTGTTAGCTTTTCCCATACATAACATTTCAAATGGAGTTCAATACCAAATTGTTCCACATGGCACAAGTACAGGTCACATCTACCAACAAGTAAAGTTGTTTCTTTGTTCTGAAGTAGCTACAAAATGTTTGAAAAAGCATTTGTCTCCTAAAAAAAATGTCAAAAACACAATAACTAAACAAAAATAATCTCAAAAATTACCCATGTAATAATTGTAACCAAATGGCACTTAATTAATTTAACTCACTTACACTAACGCTTTCACTTCCATTTGAATCCTCAAATCACTCTAAAATACATGGCTCGGATATATCCGCACAGCCATGATTTGGATAGTTTAAAGGTTGGTGCTGCTATTGCAGTCAGCATAAAGTTGAAAGCTAACCAAGTACCTGCAGTAAAATTCTATTAAATCTAATCCACTAATATTTCATCTGATGCCATCATTAACATTTTAATGTTGAATTTTTTAACTTCAAATAGTTTTTCAATATTTCTCAATTTCTCCGAGCAGGCCAGCTTGGCTTCGTTAACAGTCAAACCTATACAAACCTTTCTCCCCGTTTCTTTTCTCTGCAAGCAAGCCACATGTGATAACAGTAACATCAGATGGCTTTGCTACTGAGGTTTTATGATCAGCATTACCACAGCGGCTTGACTCAAAAATTATTTGCGATCAGATGGTAGATAAGCACCCCGTGTGCTGGCAGGCAATTTACCACGGACCTAAAATTCTAACTGTTTTGTAAATTGTGTTAATAACGTATATGATTAACACATTAAAGAATGAACATATTAATTTGTATTTGTTAAGAAATGTTATTGATAAGTTAGTAAATGTGTATCAATTGGTTTATTCTCAATTAATTAGAAAATAGTTTAATAGCACATGCACTTCCCTTTTTCCTAATCTCAATGGTGTCAGATTAGGAAAAAGGGAAGTGCAATGAGACCTGGGTGTCCTTGTACACCAGTCACTGATAGTAAACATGCAGGTAGAACAGGCAGTGAAGAAAGCTAATGGTATGTTGGCCTTCAAAACGAGAGGATTTGAGTATAGGTCTAAAGAGGTCCTTCTGCAGCTGTACAGGGCCCTGGTGAGACCAAATCTGGAGCATTGTGCGCAGTTTTGGTCTCCTAATTTAAGGACATCCTTGCTATTAAAGGAGTGCAGCGTAGGTTCACGAGGTTAATCCCTGGGATGGCGGGATTGTCATATGAGGAAAGATTGGAAAGACTGGGCTTGTATTCACTGGAATTTAGAAGAATGAAAGGGAATCTTATAGAAGCATATACAATTATAAAAGGGTTGGACAAGCTAGATGCAGGACCAATTTTCCCCATGTTGGGGGAGTCCTGAACCAGGGGCCACAGCCTAAGAATAAAGGGGACGCCATTTAAAACTGAGATGAGAAGAAACGTTTTCACCCATTGTGAATTTGTGGAATTCCCTGCCACAGAAGACAGTGGAGGCCAATTCACTGGATGAATTTAAGAGAGTTAGATAGAGCTGTTGGGGCTAGCGGAATGAAGGGATCTGGGGAGAAGGCAGGCACGGGTTACTGATTGTGGATGATCAGCCATGATCACAATGAATGGCAGAGCTGGCTTGAAGGGTCGAATGGCCTCCTCTTGATCCTATTTTTTATGTTTCTATCTTGTAGACAATGAATGTAGTGAACTTCAAAGGTCATCCTTTGGCTGGAAGTTTCAGTCCTGATAGTAGAATGCAATTAGTTTAGTTTAGAGAAACAGCGTGGAAACAAGCCCTTTGGCCCAACGAGTCCACGCCGACCAGCGTTCCCCGCAAACTAATACTATCCAACACACAGAAGGTACAATGTACAATTTTACCTAGCCAATTAGCCTACAAACTTGGATGTTTTTAGAGTGTGGGAGGAAACCGGAGTTCCTTGAAAAAAATCCATGCAGGTCATGGTACAATGCACAGACATAGGCAGGACTGAACCTGGGTCTTTGGCACTGTAAGGCAGCAGCTATACTGCTACGCTACCGTGACACCCATTTAATTGGCAAAACATTTAAACTATGCTTTTTTAAACAACTTAAAAGCAAAAATGTTTTTGTCATAAGAACCATTCTCATTTAGATGTATTAGAGGTGCCTGAACAGCGTTTTATTCCTCCCAACATGAATATGTCACAACCATCAAAAACTACTCTACCCGTTACCATTATACAAAGCAAGTGGAAAACACAAATGCAAACAAAGAAACAAATTGAACATTTACAATGAAGGAATGCCATTTCTAATCATTCTTGCAAGCATTCCTATGAATAACAACTAATAATGACGTGATAGCTTACACTTACAGCATACCAAAAAAATAACCTTCCTAGTTCAAGCACTGCCCTTTCATTGAGTATAGTTTCTGGGAAGAATCACTTTGAACATAGCAATTTAAAGTGAAATGAGCTAAATAGTTATTTAATATGGACTACGGAATAAAACAATTTAGTTCTGAGGCTTTTGGGACAAAGTATCAACAAAGCTCCTGAACTTTGCTTCATTTTAATCTTACTGCAGAACACAGTTTTTAAAAGAGCATGCTTAATAATGAACTGACCTTTTCATTTGTGTGAAAAGGCTGAATAAGCAAGACAACCAGGATGTAATGCTGAGGCTTTATAAGGCACTAGTCAGACCACATTAGGAGTATTGTGAGCAGTTTTGGACCCCAAATATGAGGAAGTGCTGGCGTTAGAGAGGGTCCAGAGGAGGCTGCGAGAATTATGCAGGATGATTGAGTTAACATATGATAAGCATATGATAAGTTTGACGGCACTGCGCTGTACTCACTGCAGTTTAGAAGGATGAGGGGAGGACCTCATTGAACAACAAATAGTGAAGGGCCTCAATAGTGAATGTGGAGAAGATGCTTCCATTCGTGAGAGAGTCTAGAACCAGTGGGCATAGCCTCAGAATAAAGTGACGTACCTTTAGATAGGAGATGAGAAATAATTTCTCTAGTCAGAGGGTGGTGAATCTGGGGGATTCACTGCCACAGATGGCCATGGAGGCCAAGTCATTGGGTATTTTAAAGGCAGAGATTGACAGATACTTGGTTAGTAAAGGTGTCAAGGGTTATGGGGAGAAGGCAGGGGAAAGGGGTTGAGGGGGAAAGATAGATCAGCCATGGTTGAATAGTGTAGACTTGATGGGCCAAATTTATCTAAACTCATGGCCTTTAACTCAATTTTTTTTTTTAAATTTTGTCTATTTCATTTGCAAAGAATAAAACGAAAAGAAAAATTCTGACTCTGCAACTCTCCCCGTGGTCGCTGCCTGACCACACCGAGTGCTTGGGCATTCTCCTTTTTTGTCCCCCAACTATTAGTCTGGCACCATTCAACGCAACTGCCACTGTTATTCAGCAGGATTAGGATCAAAACATAACTGTACTTACTGAGACACAACCATATTCTGCACTTTCCCCATTATTGGATAGAAGACAACAGAACTCCTATGCACTCCGAGGTTGTACAAATCTAGTAATACATCCAATAAAGTTCAGTCAATGCTGTTTTTTTAATAATCAATGACTTTAGAGATACAGCGCGGAAACAGGCCCTTCGGCCTACGGGGTCCGCACCGACCAGCTATCCCCGCACATTAACACTATCCTACACCCACTAAGGACAATTTTTACATTTACCAAGCCAATTAACCTACAAACCTGTACATCTTTGGAGTGTGAGAGGAAACCGAAGATATCAGAGAAAACCCACGCAGATCACGGGGAGAACGTACAAACTCCGTACAGACAGCACCCGTAGTCAGGATCGAACCCGGGTCTCCGGTGCTGCATTCGCTGTAAGGCAGCAACTGTAACCGCCCTTATTTAGTTCAAACACTAAACATCTAAAATCAAAAATAGACACAAAAAGCTGGATTAACTCAGCAGGACAGGCAGCATCTCTGGAGAGAAGGAATGGGTGAAGTTTACGGTCGAGACCCTTTTTCAGACTTAACATAATGTCTCAGCTTCTATACTCAATTCTTTGATTGAAGGCTAACATGCCAAAAGCCTTCTTATGTACCTGCAATGCCACTTTCAGGGAACTATGTTCTTGCGATCCTAGATCTCTCTGCTCTACCACACTGCCAAGATGGATCTTATGTGGGCAAGTGTGTTACTGCACTTTGGGTGGTCAAATACAAGGGAAAACAATGGTAAAGTAGGCATATGGGATGGTTGCCTTCATCGATCAGGATATTGCATATAGGTATTATGTAGTCACATTGTAGCTTTATAGGACTATGATTAAGCCACATTTGGAGTACTATGTGCAGCTCTGGTTGTCCCATTACAGGAAGAATGTGGAGACTTTAGAAAGATTTTTCAGGATGCTGCCTCGATTAGAAGGTGTTAGCTACAAGGAAAGGTAGGGCAAACGTGGATTGCTTTCTTCAAGAGTTTCAGAGGCTGAGCGGAGACCTAATAAAAGTTTATAAAATAATATTAGGTATAGACAGAGTTAAGAGTCATAATGTGATTTTCCTCTGGGTGGAAATGTCAAATACCAGAATGCGTGCCATGAAGGCCAGAGGAGGAAAGTTTAAAGGATATGTACAGGCCAGGTTTTCCACCCAGAAACTGGTATATGCCTGGAATGCAGTATCAGTAGTAACAGACACAAGAATGGTGTTTAAGAGGCTTTTTGATCGGCACATATCTATGCAGGGAATAGAGAGATATGGATCATGAAGTGATTAGTTTAATTTGGCATCTTGTTTGACACTGACTTTGTGGGCCTAAGGACCTGTTGCTGTGCTGTACTATTCTATATTCCTTGAACTTAGCGGGTCAAGTGGTATCTGTGTGGCCAGATGGATGGTTCACATTTGGGATCTTGATGCAGGGTCTCGACCCAAAACGTCAATCATTCATCCACCTCCATAGTTTTAGTTTAATTTAAACAGATACAGCGCGGAAACAAGCCCTTCCACCCACTGGGTCCGCCCCGACCATTAACACTATCCTAAACGCACTATGGACAATTTTTACATTTACCAAGCCAATTAACCTACATACCTGTACGTCTTTGGAGTGTGGGAGGAAACCAAAGATCTCGGAGAAAAC
This sequence comes from Okamejei kenojei, assembly GCA_035221665.1. Classification (NCBI taxonomy): domain Eukaryota; kingdom Metazoa; phylum Chordata; class Chondrichthyes; order Rajiformes; family Rajidae; genus Okamejei; species Okamejei kenojei. The sequence continues at coordinate 46,336,058 of CM069134.1, read as the reverse complement.
CCACGCAGGTCACGGGAAGAATGTACAAACTCCATTCAGACAGCACCCGTAAACAGGATCAAACCCGGGTCTCCGGTGCTGCATTCGCAGTAAGGAATCAACTCTACCGCTGCGCTACCGTGACCACCCTGAACCACTGAGTTCCTGCAGCAATTTAACTTTTACTCCAGATTACAGGAGCCTCATATCTCAACCGTACATATATTACTATAAACATGTCAAAATTACTTTAAGCTATTTTTTAAACGTTAATTTACTATAAACATGGTAAGTGCACATTACTTTTAAAAGCAACAGTATCAGGTATAATCTGCAATTTATTGTAAAATACTGAAACGGATTGTTATTTCTTACTGCATCTATACATACATAACATTAAGCAATTTCATCCCTAATTTCTGTTGTATTTAAACTATGTGACTATTTTAAGTACAAAACACTAAAAAAAAATCCTTGCAAAGGAACAATGAGAATACTAACTCAAAGCTAAAGACTAGTGTGCCAAAGTTGTCATAATTAGAAACTAAATTATCCTGTAGATCGAATTGGACAAAACTTACATTTGTTCCAATAATCTTTTGAATTAACGTATCAACCATATTAATATATTCAAGGAGGAAGTATTACAAATACCAGATTTTTCCAACATATTCTCTAAAACACTAGGCAGCCCCCACATTATTAATACAGTCAATGAGGTAACTGCAAATCTAGGTTTTCATAATGTCCGAGTATTAAAGCCTTGAATACAGGCCAATCACCTACTATTAACAATAAAGGTTCACAAAAGATACGGAGAAGTACAGAAGATTTGGAGAAATGTTTTCTCTGTGACATCGGAGAGCGGTAGAGCTGTTCCTATTTTTACCTGCTGGCATCCTGGGGCTTGGCAACCATGCACTCCTTCCGTCGATCCAGGAGACTTACTTGAGTTGTCTAATGAATCATTTCATCACCTGGAAACCACAAGAAGTTTAAGCATCAATAATAGGAACCAGCACTTACCACAAGCAACCATGCTTGACTCTAATGTGTAGGAAGGAACTGCAGATGCTGATTTACACCGAAGATAGACACAAAATGCTGGTGTAACTCAGGGAGTCAAGCATGATATCTAGAGAGAAGGATTGGGTGACGTTTTGGGTCAAGACCCTGATTCAGATTAAGAATCAGAGGAAAAGAAGACGCAGATATGTGGAAGGGTAATGTGTGAAAACAACAGATCAAAGCCGATAATAATCAGATAAATGTGGAATGGATGATTGGTAGCTGAGGGCTAAACTCCACTCCCCCATCCTCAGTTTTCTTCACCACTTGAATCAGCGGGGACAAGCCTGCTTTGGTCGGTGGTAGATAGATACACAGGTGATCCCCCTCCAGGGACAGAAGGTGGGCACATTGACACACGGTGATTTCTCCCCAGATCCCCCGATGGTAACAGGGTGGGAGCAACCCCAAGTCCCAGCAGTGGCCCAGGCCTGGATGTCTCTAGCAGTCCCAGGGGGAGTTCACCCTCGCCTCCTCGTCTCGTCCCACCGCCGCCCACAGCCTCACCCCAGCCCCGGGCCCCGGGCCCTCACGCAGCTTCCGCCGTTCCCTTTACCTCCTGCCACCGCGCTGCTTTATTCATCTTCAGCCTTCTTCCCCCCTCTTTAAAAAAATATTTCACTGCAGCTTTCGGACCGAAGGGGAAAAATACTTCCGGCGATCGGCACGGAACGGAACTTCCTTTGCCGTCACTAATGGGCGGGATCAAGGCTGGGGGAAGAGTTTGGTTGATCTTTTGCTAAATTGCTTTTCTCCACTTTTTGTTTTGTTATACCTGAGAAGTTCATCGATTCGGTGCGAAGGATGGGTGGGTTCCAAGGCCAGACACAACCAACCGAGTCCTTCCACCGTGATCCCGTGTAGAAAAGGTTTGTGCAGGAATACAAAATGCATCTCTGCCCAAGTCAGACAGACGGGCAGATGCACATGAATGACATTAAATCCCCTGGGAGAAGAGAAGCTGGTTGATCCACCAGATAGCTCGTCAGGCTGTCAATTGAGAGTATAGTCAAAAAACACACAGGGTGTTAGAGTATGTCAGCAGGGTAGGCAGCATCTCTGGAGAACATAGATAGAAACATAGAAAATAGGTGCAGGAGTAGGCCCTTCGGCCCTTCGAGCCTGCACCGCCATTCAATATGATCATGGCTGATCATCCAACTCAGTATCCTGTACCTTCCTTCTCTCCATACCCCCTGATCCCTTTAGCCACGAGGGACACATCTAACTCCCTTTTAAATATCGCCAATGAACTGGCCTCAACTACCTTCTGTGGCAGAGAATTCCAGAGACTCACCACTCTCTGTGTGAAAAATGTTTTCCTCATCTAAAGGAATTCCCCATTATCCTTAAACTGTGACCCCTTGTTCTGGACCTCCCCAACATTGGGAACAATCTTCCTGCATCTAGCCTATCCAACCCCTTAAGAATTTTGTAAGTTTCTATAAGATCCCCCCTCAGCCTGCTAAATTCTAGCGAGTACAGGCCAAGTCTATCCAGTCTCTCCTCATATGAAAGTCCTGACATCCCAGGAATAAGTCTGGTGAACCTTCTCTGTACCCCCTCTATGGCAAGAATGTGTTTCCTCAGATTTGGAGATCAAAACTGTATGCAATACTCCAGGTGTGGTCTCAACAAAAACCTGTACAACTGCAGTAGAACTTCCCTGCTCCTATACTCAAATCCTTTCGCTATGAATGCTAACATACCATTTGCTTTCTTCACTGCCTGCTGCACCTGCATTCCTTCTTTCAATGATTGGTGTACCATGACACCCAGGTCTCGTTGAATCTCCCCTTTTCCTAATTTGCCACCATTGAGATAATAGTCTACCCTGTTTTTGCTGCCAAAGTGGATAACCTCACATTTATCCACATTATACTGCATCTGTCATGCATTTGCCCACTCACCCAGCCTATCCAAGTCACCTTGCAACCTCCTAGCATCCCCCTCACAGCTAACACTGCCCCCCAGCTTCGTGTCATCCGCAAACTTGGAGATGTTGCATTTAATTCCCTCATCCAAATCATTAATATATATTGTAAATAGCTAGGGTCCCAGCACTGAGCCTTGCGGTACCCCACTAGTCACTGCCTGCCATTCTGAAAAGGACCCGTTTACTCCTACCCTTTGCTTCCTGTCTGCCAGCCAGTTCTCTATCCACATCAATACTGAACCCCCAATACTGTGAGCTTTAAGTTTGTATACTAATCTCTTATGTGGGACCTTGTCGAACGCCTTCTGAAAGTCTAGATATAACACATCCACTGGTTCTCCCTTATCCACTCTACTAGTTACATCATCGAAAAATTCTATAAGATTCATCAGACATGATTTACCTTTCGTTAATCCATGCTGACTTTGTCCAATGATTTCACCACTTTCCAAATGTACTGCTATCCCATCTTTAATAACTAGCAGTTTCCCCACTACCGTTGTTAGACTAACTGGTCCGTAATTCCCCGTTTTCTCTCTCCCTCCTTTTTTAAAAAGTACGGTTACATTAGCTACCCTCCAATCCTCAGAAACTACTCCAGAATCTAAGGAGTTTTGAAAAATTATCACTAATGCATCCACTATTTCTGTTGCTACTTCCTTGAGTACTCTGAGATGCAGACTATCTTGACCTGGGGATTTATCGGCCTTTAATCCATTCAATTTACCCAACACCACTTCCCGGGTAACCTGGATTTCACTCAGTTCCTCCACCTTATTTGACCCCCGGTCCCCTGCTATTTCCGGCAGATTATTTATGTCTTCCTTAGTGAAGACAGAACCAAAGTAGTTATTCAATTGGTCTGCCATGTCCTTGTTCTCCATGATCAATTTACCTGTTTCTGACTGCAAGGGACCTACATTTGTTTTATCTGATCTCTTTCTCTTCACATATCTATAAAAACATTTGCAGTCAGTTTTTATGTTCCGTGCCAGTTTTCTTTCATAATCTATTTTCCCTTTCCTAATTAAGCCCTTTGTCCTCCTCTACTGGACTCTGAATTTCTCCCAGTCCTCTGGTAGGCTGCTTTTTCTGGCTAATTTGTATGCTTCATCTTTTGTTTTTATACTATCCCTGATTTCCCTTGTTATCCATGGATGCACTACCTTCCCTGATTTATTCTTTTGCCAAACTGGGATGAACAATTGTAGTTCATCCATGCAGTCTTTAAATACCTTCCATTGCACATCCACTGTCAACCCTTTAAGAATCACTTGCCAGTCTATCTTGGCCAATTCACGGCGCATACCTTCAAAGTTACCTTTGTTTAAGTTCAGAGTCAATGTTTCTAGTCAGCACCCTTTCTTCGGGCCTGAAAGGTCTCCCATCCATGTTCTCCAAAGATGCTGACAGGCCAGTAGAGTTACTCCAGCTCTTAGTATATTTTTGTTTGCAAACCAGCATCAGCAACTCCTGTCTCGAGCAGCGCTTCTTAAACTATTTCAGTATCATTCACCATTGAGTCTTTATACAAAATTTCATTCACCCTCGACTACATTTTCTTATGTTTTTTGGTAACTTTAATCTTATTCTCCCATGTGTATAATTTTATATACCATTTATTTTCACATAAGAAAAAAAAATAATTCATTTTGTGTGTTTATTTTATTTAACTTTTTGAACATCCTAAAAATATGTAAAGAAAACTAGGTGTGAAAAAATGTTTTAATTACCACTGAAGTTGGGGTTGGAAAATCATTCTATTAGAATGATTTAAAAAAACCTTTGAATATAAACACTGGGCTTCAGCCCCATCCTACCCTTTTGGGATTTGATTACTGCATTTTTGTCTTGGAAAACTAGCTAAAAAAACTATGGAGTAAGTGATTTAATATATTAGTATCCAATATAACTTTCTGTAACTCCTAGACGAAAGCTCACAATACCACCAAATATCAACTTGCCATATTTGGTATACTTCTCTCCAGAAGTTGGCTCTTCCAAATCCAGATATATTTTAAAAGTTGTGCATGTGTACTGACATGTATATGTCACATGCATGCTCAAAACAACATCGCAACATTGTTGCTCAGTTCTGAATATCTGCCGCCCTCCCATCCTCCCAAATAGTAGACAAAAAAAGAATAGAAAAATTATTAGAATTTATCTAGTTTACATAAAGTAAAGTTAGTAAAAAACAGTCTTAAGGCTTAGAATTAGATTCTTAGAAACAATGTTTTCTTATTGTGTATGTAAAAATATATAGATATCTGAATAAATTAAGTCATTCACCCTTCATTCACCCCTCTAGTTTCATTCACCCCAAAATAATTTAATTCGCCCTTGGGTGAACCATTCACCAGTTTAAGAAGTACTGGTCTAGAGTATGGTCAAGTTGGTTCTATTCTTTTTCCAGTAAGCACTTCATTTCATTCTTCCAACTCTCACATTTGCTCTGATTATGTGATTTTCCTTATAGGAGCCTCTGAAATGTCTTCCTCCTTACTGAACCAAAGATTCCCCTCCACTATATTGGACATTGCTCTTTAGTCTTTCTCAACCAATTCCTTCACGTCTTCTCTCATCCCTTCTTTTGGGCAAAGCAAGGATAGAGTGCCCTCTGCTACCATCCTGCCTGTGCCTTCATTTAAGGGATCATCCTTCGACTTTTCAGCCAATTTCTGCCAGCACCAACAAGATTCCACCGCGATTCACCTGTTCCGCTCCCCTATTAGCACTTTGAATATACAATTCCGTTTGCAAATCTCTGATCTGCTTTATCAACCACTCCTCATCTTCACACATCCCCTTCCACCACAGGAGAAGCAACTTTTGCCTCTTCATTCCCCACCCTCCAAGAATATAATCTTTCTAGGTGAAGCAGTGTCACTTGCACTTCTTCCAATATGATAGATTGCAATCAATGTTCAAAATATGGTCTCTTCTACATTGGAAAACCGAATGCAGAGCACTTACATTTAGTTCACAAGAGTGACCCTGAACTTCCGGTGGTTGACCACTTTATTTCTCCAATTTACGTTCATTCTGATTGGTCTGTCTGTGGCCTTCTGTAATATTATAACAAGACCCAACACAGACTTGAGAAACAACACTTCATCTTTCGTCGGGGCCTGTTACAGTATTCTGTAATGTAATATCATAGTTATAGAGACATACTGCTCAGAAACAGGCCCTTTGGCCTAACTATGCCATCCAAGATGCCCCATCCACACGAGTGCCATGTGCATGCATTTGGTCCATATCTCTCTAAATTGTTCCTATCCATGTGCCTGTCCCAAATGTCTTTTAAATGTTGTAGCACCTGCCTCAACAGCCTCATCTGCCTGCTTGTTCCCTATATCCTTCACCCTGTGTGTGAACAAATTGCCCCTCAGATTCCTATTAACTCTTTCCCCTCTCAACTTAAACCTGTGTCCTCTGGTTCTTGATTGCCCTATTCTGGGTAAAAGACTTTGCCTTCACACTATCTATTCCCCTACATGACCTCATACACTTCTATAAAATCACACAACAGCTTCCTGCGCTTCACTTGGTCGACGAGTAAGAATATAATTTTTGGTGTTAATTGGTCAGATTAGATTAATCCTCCTTCATTGTAGGCAGACAATTCTTTAATTTAGATCAGTTGAATCGAGATTCTGAATTTTGTGCCCTACCTATTGTTCTTGAGTTTGACGTAATTATATTTGTGTATAGTATTATCTGACCTGATTGGAAGGCAGGCAAAACAAACTTTTCACTCTACCTCTATACACATGGCAATAATAAACCTAAATTTAAACCTAAGAATGCAGATAGTTGTGCAACACAAATCATTCCTGTAGCTGGGATGTTTTGAGGGCACATAGCCATTGCTGCATTGATTATATCCTGTCATGGAATGGATCAGATTGATGGAAGACCATGATCATGCGGATTTCAAAATCAATCTGAGATACATTCTCCACTCAACACATTTGACTTAAGAGTTTGGCAAACTTGTCTTTGGTAGGATTAAGGGCTCTGCTCTCATATAGGATCAGGATATTTGCAGAAGCTTCTCCTGAGGGGGATTGATTAACTGCCAACCATAATTAATGACTTGATGTGAAAGGATTGCAGAACTGATACTTCAGTTCAAGGATCGTATTGTTCTTTGTGTAATATATCTCTCAAGGGCCAATATTACTGGTCTGTAAATTCAGTCCTTGTTAGAGAAACCTATACCTTGTGAACTAGAATTCTGTAACTGATGGAACAAGGAGTTTTTATTTGTTATACAAATAAATAAAAACTCCTTGTTCTGTCAGTTACAGAATTCTAGTTATTGTCAGAAGAATGCTTGTTACTATCAGTCACCGAACGTAGCTGCCAGTTTCAATCACTTTCTGTAAGTCCTCTTGAACTTTTAAGACTTCTACTGCCATCCTTCTACCCATTTCCATCACCCAGTCTCCTTGTGCCAAGGTTCAGCTCACTAACAAGTATAAGGCTCTCTTCTATTTATTTGTTACCCATCATTTTAAACTACTGCAGATCGATCCTATATGAACAACATCCGAGTTTTAATATAGCATTCTGCACACAGAATTGTTTTTTTCTGGACCTCACTGTCTAATTGACTGACTTCTGAGACAACATGTGTTGTCAACTGTAAGAAATTGCAGAGAATTGTGGATGCAGCTCAGACCATCTCACAAACCAACCTCCCTTCCATTGACTCCATTTAACTCTCTCACGGCCTCGGCAAGGCCACTAACATAATAAAGAATGTCTCACCCCAGTCACTTCCTCTTCTCCCCTCCCATCAGGCAAGCGGTATAGAAGGGTGAAAAAGCATGCTTCCAATCAGTGAGGAGAGGGGACAATTCATCCTCTGTGATAATGCTCAACACCAGTACTCCACAAAGATGCGTTCTCAGCCCCTTTATGCCTTGTACACCCATTGCAGCCATTAACAAATCTAATTCAATTTACAAATTTGCGGACAACATCACCATTGTGGGCCAGATATCAATTAATGATGAGATGGAGAACAGGAAGGAGATTGAGAGCCCTGTGTCTTGGTGTTGAGAAAACAACCATTCTCTCAATGTCAGCAAGACAAAGGAGATAGTGATCGACTTAGGAAGGAAGGCAGTACTCATTCCCCAGTTTGCATTGATGGTGCCGAAGGAGAGATGGTTGAAAGCTTCAAATTCCTAGGAGTCAATATCTGCAACAAATTCTCCTGGTCTACACATATCAAAGCAAAGACCAGGAAAGCACACCAACGCCTCTACGTCCTTAAAAGGTTTAGAAAATATGGAATGTCCCCAACTACCCTAACTAACCTCTACAGAAGTGCCATGGAAAACATTTTATGAGGATACATCACAGCGTGGTTTGGGAACAACTCCATCCAAGACCACACGAAATTGCAGCGAATTGTGGACACAGCCCAGACCATCGCACTAACCAACCTCCCTTCCATTGACTACATTTATATCTCACACTGCCTCAGCAACGCCAGTAGCATAATCAAGGACAAGATACAGCCTGGCCACTCCGTCTTCTCCCTTCTCCCATCAGGCAAAAGGTACAGAAGTGTGAAAACGCAGACATCCTGATTCAGGGACAGTTTCTTCTCAGCTATTATCAGGCAAACAAATCACAACCAGAGAGCAGTGCTGAACTACTATCTACCTCATTGGTGACCCTCGGACTATCTTTGATCGGACTTTACGGGCTTTACCTTGTACTAAACGTTATTCCCTTATCATGTATCTGTACACTGTGAATGGCTCGACTGTAATCATGTTTTGCCTTTCCGCTGACTGGTTAGCATGCAACAAAGACTTTTCACTGTACCTTGTTACATGTGACAATAAAGTAAAACTGAACTGAACTGAGGGACAGTTTCGTCCCAGCTGTTATCAGGTAACTAAACCATTCTATCAACAGCTAGAGAGCAATCCAGAGCTACTATCTACCTGATTGGAGACCCTCGGACTATCTTTACTCGGACTTTATTGGGCTTTATCTTCCACTATACGTTATTCCCTTTATTATGTATCTGTACCCCATGATTGGTTTGATTGTAATTATATACTGTCCGCTGACTGGTTAGCACGGAACAAAAGCTTTTTACTGTACCTTGGTACACGTGACAATAAACAAAACTAACTAACTAACTATCTAGTTATATGACATTATTGTCCAGCCTGATCAGTGCCAGGTGATTGATTCAGTAGGACACAAAATGCTGGAGGAACTAAGCGGGTCATGCAGTATTCTGAGAGTGAACGGATAGGTGGCTTTTTGGGCTGGGACCATTCTTCATTATGAAAAAGCTTCCTGACCCGAAACACTGCCTGTCCATTCCCTCCACAGATACTGCCTGACCCGCTGAGTTCCTCCAGCACTTCATGTTTCGCTCAAGAGACATTCTTGTGTCTCTGAATGATTAAGTACTAATTTTATGCTAGCACACTCAGGTAACACTTCATGAAACATGGGGACGCTTGGCTGCACAAGTAAATAGATGACACTGGTTGCATTTATTGAAGTGCTTTCATGAGCCTGTTCCCTGTATTTCATCATGAGCAGCATTATCAGTGTTCACATGAAAAAAGGTGTCTGTCACGTCCTGATAAAGTATGTGAACTATTGGATATTTCTGGATCACGCGAAATAAACCACCAACCAGTGTAGACGGAAAAGTTTGATTAGAATTTAATTTCTAGACAAATTTATTGTGCGTTAAAATTGATTAAGAATCATTGAATATTGGAACAAAATGTGCCTAATAAGTTTTTTTTTGTTAGTTAATGTGTTCACAAAACGAATATTCATAGGATCCACATTTTTCTTTTATGTTCTGAATTAGAGTAATTTATTACTTATTTTGATGCCTAGACTATGTACATTGATCAATTTTTGATCTCCCCATCAAAAATAATTCCACATCAAGTGCCCATGAAATTTGAGATATTCAACATGAACTAACTAACAATATTGATAAGGATAGGTTAGGTTAGAGATACAGCACGGAAACATGTCTTTCTGCCCACCGAGTCCGCACCGACCAACGATCCTGACACATTAACGCCATCCTTCACGCACATGATTCGATGGGTGGCGCCGCGAGCCGGCAGCCTCGCCAGCAGCTGTTCGTCCTTTCCACTTTTTTTTTGTTTTTACTATGTCTAAAAGTGTGTTTTAGTGTGTTTACGTATGTTATAGTGTTGGGGTGTGAGGGCGAGAATTGGGGGAAACTATTTTTTAGTCACTTAACTCGGTGGAATGTGACTTTTCTCCGAGTTGCATTTTGCCCTCCCTCACAACCTAACAGCTTGGATTGGTGCGGCCTTTCCCGTAGTCGGGTCTAGAGCTTCAGCAGCGGGCACAGCGCGGACTTTCCATCGCGGAGCCGGGCGATCCCTTGCCGGGGGTCGCTAGAAGAAGTGCTCCAATCGCTGGTCCGCGGATTATGACATCCTGAAGCTGTGGTCTGCGGAGCTTCTAGTTGCGGGCGCGGTGTGGACTTTAAGAGCTCCGACCGCCGGCCTGGTGCCTATAACATCGTGAAGCCCCAGTTTCCAGAAGGAAGCAGCCGATATGGGACCTCCAAGCCGCGGAGTGTCCGTCCATCCCGACGTTGGAGTTTCGAGCATCCCGACGAGAGGGCCTGCACTTCGGGCCATCCGTAGTGGCGACTGCGGAGGGTTCATGACCCCGACCATGGATGAACAAAGGAGTTATTGCCATCCACCACAGTGAAGAATGTTGTTCCACTGTGGTGGATGTTCATGTTATATTCTATTGTGTATTGTGCTCTTTTGTTTGTATGGCTGCATGGTAAGTCAAATTCCACTGTACCTTAATTGGGACAATTACAATTAGGGACAATTTACACTTATACCAAGCCAATTAACCTGTATGTCTTTGGAGTGTGGGAGGAAGCCAAATATCTCGGAGAAAACCCATGTGGTCACGGGGAGAACGTACAAACTCCATACAGACCGCACCCATGGTTGGGATCGAACCTGGGTCTCTGGAGCTGCAAGCGCCGTAATGCAACAACTACCGCTGCACCATCATGCCACCCCTATTCTTTTTAATATCAAAATGGCTAAAATAGAAAAAAAATCATACACATTCATTTCTAATCCAGTATCATTTTGCTTTAATTTGTGAAAAGAGCTATTTTTAAAACAAATGTGAAGATTGGGAATGTACATGATTTATTTCTGATATATTTTATTCAGATTCACATATGCTGATAGAATTAATTGATTTATTTGCCAGTTAACACAGATGTTTTGTCACGTTGTCAAGCACACATAGAATAAATTGTATGCTTTCATCAGGCTACAGTTCAGACATTGAGAAAACATCAATCCTCACATTGAAATGCAGAGATCGTATATCCCATCTAAAGGAAAAACAAACAAATTAATCAACCTGTTTCTACCCGCTCCCATTGACAGCGTTTCAACATTATGTGGTTATCTATAAACAATATTTTACAGTCTTTCAACTATAACCATATTTTGGTCTGAAGAGAGGTCTCTACCCAAAACATCACCCATTCCTTCTCTCCAGAGATGCTGAGTTATTCCAGCTTATTGTGTCTATTTTTGATTACCTCTTGCAGACATAGAAAGATTAGAATGCAATAGAGGTTTGTTATATGTCTTGACTGCACCCTCATCATACTTTAATCTCCATGAGAGCTCCAATTTTATAATTCATACAATAGTCCCTTTCTCATACACTGTGGGTGAAATGTTGATGCTGACTAAACACATATGACTTTAGAATCCACACCATCATTTATATTTAACAACCTTGGAACATAGAATAAATCGTATGGTTACATTAGGCTATAGTTCAGAGTACAGTTCAAGGGTGGCAGAGTGGAACAGCAGTGGAGCTGCTGCCTTACAACAGCAGAGACCAAAGTTTGATCCTGACTATGGGTGCTGTCAGTGTGCAGTTTGTATGTTGTCACTGTGACCACATGGGTTTTTTCGGGTGCTCCAGTTTCCTCCAGTTTTCTCCCACATTCCAACGACATGCAGGTTTGTCAGTAAATTGACTTCTGTAATTTGCCCTTAGTTTATAGGATGCAAAAGTGGGATAACAAAGCACTAGTGTATGGGTGATCGATGGCCAATGGTGGGCTGAAGAGCATGTTTACACGTTATATCTCCAAAGAAAATGTTTAAATTAAACCATTTCGCTTCATCATCCTTTAGCCTCTGATCTTGAAACTAGTGACACAAATTATGTTCGAACATAAAGGGCTGATGAGTTCAGACATTATATGTACAAAATTAAATCAGGCTTCACGTTTCTTATGAATGCTTCACTTTTGGCATGAAAAGGCAGACATGTTAATGGTATTGAAGAACCTGACAAAGACGACGAATCTTTCAACGTTTAGATATGCTCACGTTGGCAGGACAGTTTTCATGACACACAATGCCACTACTAAACTAAATCTTACAGTGTTTTCATGTTCTGAGTTTTTCCAAAAACAATGTTATACATTAAAATAAACATTTAGGATGTTACCTGTAAGCTTTATCGCTGCAAAAACATTTCAATAACTTCTGATGAAACCTATTTGTTCTAAGAAATTAGTGCATCTTTAATTATGTAACATGATCAGTTGAGAGATTAGCTGTGAGAAAATATAACCTCACAGTTAGTGTTAGTGGCATGTATATAAATAAAAGCAAGATATAATTGGTAAGAAATTCAAGATCATTAGTGTCTGATTTTACTGCATGGTAGGTATTCAGGGCTCAGAAATAGGGTATGCAAACCTGTGCAATTTTATGAAGCAAGTAATCCTGCACACAGACTCGTCTTGGTGGCAGTACTTGTAGGTTTGCTGTAAAAATCTGTAAAATAAGCATGCAGAAAATCTCTGATAATCTGCTCTCTATTCCGAAATCCTAACAGTTTGGCATCTGGCTCATCAGGAGCTTAATCAAAGGGCACAGACTCAGAATAAAAGAAAGTACCGTTGGAATGAAGATGTGGAGGGATTTATTTCGTCAAATGGAGGTGAATCTGTGGAATTCATTGGCACAGGCAGCGGTGGATGCCAAGTCATTGGGTATTTTTAAAATGGAGATTGATAGCTCCTTGATTAGTAAGGGTGTCAAAGGTTATGAGGAGAAAGGAGAATGGGAAAAATAGATCAGCCATGATGAAATGGCTGAGCATACTCCATGGGCCAAATGACCTAATTCTGCACTTATGTCTCTTGTCTTTCGTTCTTATAATCACAATTTGACAAATTTGATGTAAATTGGATTATTTTAAGTGTAATGTTTCTTGCCTACTCGCAATAGTCTAATTGAACATGGTCCAAAGTGCTCACTAAGTAAGACAGAGATTATTTCAGGAATGCCACTGTTTGACTATGTTCAATAAGGCAACAAGAAAGGCCAATACCATCAACTAAAATGACTACAATATATTGCAAATTCAAGTGCACATTCATGATCAGTTGCTAAAATAATGCTTCCAATGGCAAGGGACAAGGACCATCCTGCATTATCCTTTTCAGACATTTAAAAATTAAATCTCACATTTATTTTACTTTATATATATATACAGTGGCTTGCAAAAGTTTTCATACACCTTGAACTTTTCCACAGTTTTTTATTTGTAATAGAATTTGGAAACCATGTATCATTTTCATTCCACTTCACAATTATGCACCACTTTGTGTTGGTCTATCACATAAAATCCCAATAAAATACATTTACGTTTGTGGTTGTAACATGACAAAATGTGGAAACGTTCAAGGGGTATGAAGACGTTTGCAAGCCACTATATATATATATATATATATATATATATATATATATATATATATACTGTATTATCCACTTTGTGTTTGCCAATAATTTGCTTTACGTTTCTTTGAAAGTGAGGCTAATTTTTGCATTAAATTTCTTTTTAGATATTTTTAATGAAACTAAACTTTGTTTACTTTGTATTTTTAATTAGAATTGTGAAACTTATTGTTGCCTGCATCAGCAGTGGGATTTGGAGAAAAACATAATACAGAATAATTCAAGTTTATGATGTCCTCAGGCAGTCAAAGAGTAGTCACATCTTGAACCAATAACTGTAGCCAGAAGGAAGATATCACATGCAGTAGAAATGTCACACTTGGAGTCACTTTAACAGAATTAGTACAGCAGAAATGAAATACCCTGCGGCTGATGGGGAAAAAGTTCACATGCAGCAGATTTTAAGGAATCTGAACATGATTGTTCTGTAGCATCTTTCTTCTGATTGCTTTGATCAACAGAAGTCCAGATTGTACTTCAAAAAGGTTGAAAGGCAGAATCAAAAACTCACTGAGATTTAATTTAGTTTAGAGATACAGCGTGGAAATAGGCTCTTCGGCCCACCGAGTCCGCAATGTCAGAGGGTCAGACAAAGAGCAGAAGCCTGACAGGTGGAACATGGAAAGAGGTGTATGGAAGTCATTCTGAGCAATGGAGTGAAACATTTGGGTATTATGCAGAATAAATTAGAATTAATTATGATAAATGATGGCAAATTATGATAAATAATGGCCATATAATTTTAAAAGTATTCACTGCCTGGATGTATGGCTTTTTTTAAATTAGTTTGTTTATTAATAATTGAAAGATTTATGACAAAATATTTATTGAACAAATGAAATAGTAGAAGCCATTTTTATGCCATTCACCTGCTGGGAAACAGGCAGGTAGAACCATGGAATCATCATAGAAATATACACAGAAACATAGAAATTAGGTGCAGGAGTAGGCCATTCGGCCCTTCGAGCCTGCACCGCCATTCAAAATGATCATGGCTGATCATCCAACTCAGTATCCCGTACCTGCCTTCTCTCCATACCCTCTGATCCCCTTAGCCACAAGGGCCACATCTAACTCCCTCTTAAATATAGCCAATGAACTGGCCTCAACTACCCTCTGTGGCAGAGAGTTCCAGAGACTCACCACTCTCTGTGAAAAAAGTCTTTCTCATCTCGGTCTTAAAGGATTTCCCCCTTAATCCTTAAGCTGTGACCCCTTGTCCTGGACTTCCCCAACATTGGGAACAATCTTCCTGCATCTAGCCTGTCCAACCCCTTAAAAATTTTGTAAGTTTCTATAAGATCCCCCTAAATCTCATAAATTCTAGAGAGTATAAACCGAGTCTATCCAGTCTTTCTTCATAAGACAGTCCTGACAACCCAGGAATCAGTCTGGTGAACCTTCTCTGCACTCCCTCTATGGCAATAATGTCCTTCCTCAGATTTGGAGACCAAAACTGTACGCAATACTCCAGGTGTGGTCTCACCAAAACCCTGTACAACTGAAGTAGAATCTCCCTGCTCCTATACTCAAATCCTTTTGCTATGAAAGCTAACATACCATTCGCTTTCTTCACAGCCTGCTGCACCTGCATGCCTACTTTCAATGACTGGTGTACCATCACACCCAGGTCTCGCTGCATCTCCCCTTTTCCTAATTGGTCACCATTTAAATAATAGTCTGCTTTCCTGTTTTTGCCACCAAAGTGGATAACCTCACATTTATCCACATTATACTGCATCTGCCAAACATTTGCCCACTCACCCAGCCTATCCAAGTCACCTTGCAGTCTCCTAGCATCCTCCTCACAGTTAACACTGCCCCCAGCTTAGTGTTCATCCGCAAACTTGGAAATAATTGCCTTCAATTCCCTCATCCAGATCATTAATATATATTTGTAAATAGCTTGGGGTCCAGCACTGAGCCCTGCGGTTACCCCACTATTCACTGCCTGCCATTGTGAAAAGGACCCATTTACTCCTACTCTTTGCTTCCCTGTTTGCCAGCCAGTTCTCTATCCACATCAATATCTGAACCCCTTAATGCCATATGCTTTAAGTTTGTATTACGAATCTCTTATGTGGGACCTTGTCGAAGCCTTCTGGAGTCCAGATATTACCACATCCACTGGTTTTCCCTTATCCACGCTACTAGTTACATTCTCGAAAAATTCCACAAGATTCGTCAGACATGATTTACCTTTCGTAAATCCATGCTGACTTTGCCCAACGATATCACCACTTTCCAATGTGCTGCTATCCATATTTTAATAACTGACTCTAGCAGTTTCCCCACTACCGAGTTAGACTAAACTGGTCTGTTTTTCCCCGTTTTCTCTTCTCCCTTTACCTTCTTAAAAGAGGGGTTACGTTTGCTACCGCCAATCCTCAGGGACTACAGAATCTAAAGAGTTTGATAAGAGTATCCCAACTAATGCAATCCACTATTTCCTGACTACTTCCTTAAGTTACTCTGGATGCTAGCCCTATCTGACCCTGGGGATTTATCGGCCTTTATCTATTCAATTTACCCAACACCACTTTCCCGACTAACCTGGATTTTACTCAAATTCCTCCTTTGACCTGGCGGTCCCCCCTGCTATTTCGGCAGAATTATTTATGTCTTCCTTAGTGAAGACGGAACCAAAGTAGTTATTCAATTGGTCCACCATATCCTTGTTCTTCATGATCAACTCACCTGTTTCTGACTGCAAGGGACCTACATTTGTTTTAACTAATCTCTTTCTCTTCACATATCTGTAAAAACATTTGCAGTCAGTTTTTATGTTCCTTGCCAGTTTCCTTTCATAATCTATTTTTCCTTTCCTAATTAAGCCATTTGTCCTCCTCTGCTGGCCTCTGAATTTCTCCCAGTCCTCTGGTAGGCTGCTTTTTCTGGCTACTTTGTACGCATCATCCTTTGCTTTGATACTATCTTCCATTGTATATCCACCGTCAACCCTTTTAGAATTAATTGCCAGTCAATCTTGGCCAATTCACATCTCATATCCTCAAAGTTACCTTTCTTTAAGTTCAGAACCATTGTTTCTGAATTAACAATGCCACTCTCCATCCTAATGAAGAACTCAACCATATTATGGTCACTCTTGCCCAAGGGGGCACGTACAACAAGACGGCTAACTACCCCTTCCTCATTACTCAAAACCCAGTCTAAAATAGCCTGCTCTCTCGTTGGTTCCTCTACATGTTGATTTAGATATCTATCCCGCATACATTCAAAAAATCCTCTTCCTCAGCACCACTGCCAATTTGATTCACCCCAATCTATATGTAGATTGAAGTCACCCATTATAACTGTTTTGCCTTTGTGCACGCATTTCTAATTTCCTGATTGATACCATCCCCAACTTCACTGCTACTGTTAGGTGGCCATGTACCACAACACTACCAGCATTTTCTGTCCCTTAGTGGTTTTTTGGCAGCTCTACCATACCGATTCCACATCCTCCAAGCTAATGTCCTTCCTTTCCATTGCGTTAATCTCCCTCTCTAACCAGCAAAGCTACCTCACCTCCTTTTCCTTTCCTCTCTATCCCTCCTGAATATTGAATATCCCTGGATGTTCAGCGTCCCAGCCTACGTCACCCTGGAGCCATGTCTCCGTGAACCCAACTATATCATAATCATTAATAGCTATCAGCACGTTCAACTCGTCCATCTTATTACGAATACTCCTTGCATTGAGACACAAAAGCTTTCAGGCTTGTCTTTACAACGCTCTTACCCCTTATACTATTATGCTGAAAAGTGGCCCCTTTTTGATTTTTGCCCTTGGTTTTGTCTGCCTGCCACCTTTACTTTTTCACCTTGCTCCTACCCTCATTTTACACCCCACCTGCCTCTCTGCTCTTGTACCCATCCCCCTGCCCCAAATTAGTTTAAATCCTCCCCCAAACAGCGCAGTAGCCAAACACTCCCCAAGGACATTGGTTCCATTCTCCAGCCCAGGTGCAGACCGTCCTGTTTGTACTGGTCCCACCTCCCCAGAACTGGTCCCAGTGCCCTAAAAATTGATTCCCTTCCCCCTTGGCAAAAACCATTATTTCATGCCACGTATTCATCCTGCAATATCCTCCTATTTCTACTCTGACTGGCCCGTGGTACTGGTAGTAATCCAGAGATTATTACCTTTGAGGTTCTACTTTTAAGTTTATCTCCTAGCTCCCTAAATTCACCTTGTAGGACCTCATCCCTTTTTTAACCTATATCGTTAGTGCCAACATGCACCACGACAACTGGCTGTTCACCCTCCCCCTCCAGAATGTTCTGCAACCGTTCTACAGCACAGAATGTTCTACAGCACAGAAGTGCATTTTTGGCCAATTTTGTCCATGTGAAATCTGATGCCTATCTATCCTAATCCCAGTTGCCTGCATTAGGCTCGTATTCCTTTATGCCCTTCCTATCCAAGCACCTCTCCAAATTTGTATTTGCCTCCACCACCTTCAAGGTCGTAACAAATCATATGTCCTACTCTGATCCCAATGTTTGGAATTTTAACTTATTTTTCTGAGTAGCATTGCCTGTAGCTGGTGAGATCCTTCCAAAACAATGCAGATATGAGTCTGATGCTTTCATTTGTGTCCAAGTAAAATTTCAATGATAAACTTGGCAGGGAAGGTGAGCAATAGTCTGTGGAATGTGGTGAAACAAATCCAGGCCCTAATATCAGTGATTACTTTCTTAACTTACGTCTTGTCTTGTCACATGTGGGGGAAAGATGTGACTATTCTCCACCAAGACTTCGAGCCACATCTCCAGTAATTGCTCAGGCCTCCAGTCATTAGCTCTCTCTCCCTTCTAACCATATCACCCAGATCCCACCTTATTGCTGAATTCAGTACTTTCCTTTGCATATGCCACAATGCACTGATCCAATAGTGCCCAAGTCGTTGGGTCATGGGTAATGCTGAGGTTTGGAGAGTTGACCCATGATTATAAAGCATGGCTTCAATGCCCATAAAAAAAAGGCTCTGATTTTCACATTTGCAGCAAAAGATGAATGATGGTAAATTATGGTTTGCTAGAATTATATCAGAACTGAAATGGTAAGCCTATTATAAACAATTGAACATTTCCGAGCCTTTAAATCTGAAAAAAGATGTTTGCGGGAAAATCTAATTCAAATTTATGGGAGGCTTTAAAGCAGAACATATATTTCCATGACAAGAACCAAGATCCATTAATATCAGACATTTGCTGATTCATTTAATTTTGAATGCTTCGGTTGAAAGGCTTGGATAGAGTGGATGTGGAGAGGATGTTTCCATTAGTGGGAGAGTCTAGAACTAGAGGTTATAGCCTCAGAATTAAAGGACGTTCTTTTAATAGGAGATAAGGAGAAATTTATTTAGTCAGAGGGTGATGAAACTGTGGAATTATTTGCCACAGAAGGCTGTAGAGGTCAAGTCAGTGAATATTGTTAAGGCAGAGATTGATAGATTCTTGATTAGTACAGGTGTCAGAGGTTATGGGGAGAAGGCAGGAGAATGGGGTTTGAAGGGAGATATATATCTGCCATGATTTAATGAAGTAGACTTGATGGGCCAAATGGCCTATTTCTACTCCCATTCCTTATAAAATTCAAAGGCAATTCGGTACATGATTAAAATATGGAGCTCAACATCCTAAAGAATGTTTGGAATGTTTAACATGGATAGGTTTAGGAGAAGTTGTATATGTACATGGGGCTGAAAATAAATGAAAGTTCTGTTGATGTGGTTGGTATTTAAAGGGTGGTAGGATCATCATAGGAAGCATTAACAGTGATATTGACCTGGAGCAAATGGCCTTTACATGTACTATAAATATCAGATCTTAAAATTGATATAATAATAAAAATAGATGTAACAATAATAATAAAACATAACAAATATGAATAATTAATCACTGGAAAGGTTATAAATAATTATATATGTCAAGCAATATTTTATATTTATTAATTATGGATCTTGTAGCCATGGGTAATTACAGAGATAAACAAAATTATTCCAGTCAACACCAACGTAGGTTTGACAACATATCTGTAAATATAGATGTTTTTCAGCTTTAATAATCGTTTTCCTTAATGCAGAATTTTGGCAGACACAGTTAGATTTGGCTATGACAATTAACTATCATCAATAAAGCATACAGACATTGGAAGCATTCTAGATATTGCTAATATTAATAATTATTTAAGAGCCATAGAGTTGCTGAAAAATCTTCTATATCCATAGAGTCATAAAGTCACAGTCATACAGAGGTGAAATGGGCCCTTTGGCCCAACTTGTTCCATCTACACTAGTCCCACCCTGCAGTATTACATGGTTTAGAAATGTGTACTTCACCGAAGCTGTTGACTCCATCTGAACATGATGTCCGTGCTGAACATGATGCCTACTTAAACTAATTCCTCCTCCCTGCACATTATCCATATCACTCCAATCCTTGCATTTTTACGAGTCTATGTAAAACCCTCTTCTATCTACGTACATGGAGTCATAATCATACAGGCCAAAAGGCTCCAACTCATCCATGCCGACCAAGATGACCAAACTAAGCAAGTCCTACCAATGTACCTGTACATGTGTCTTTTAAATGTTGTTATTGTACCTGCCATAACTAACTCCTTACGCAGCTCATTCCCTATACCTATCACCCTTTCTGTGTGAGGAAATGTTAGCCTAAGAAAAGAGCTATAAAATACCAGAACTGGCCTTAATGTAGATAAGCTTGTTCTTTAGTATGTTTGGAAATTAATGTCATCATTTAGAGTACTGATTACAAGTCGGACTTTGCTATCTCTGGGCGGCATGGTGGCGCAGCGGTAGAGTTGCTGCCTTACAGCGCCAGACACCTAGATTTGATCCTGGCTATGGGTGCTGTCTGTATGAAGTTTGTACGTACTCCCCGTGACCTGCATGGGTTTACTCCGTTAGCTCCAGTTTCCTCCCACACTCCAAAGACGTACAGGCCTGTAAGTTAATTGGCTTGGTAAAAATTGTAAATTGTCCCTAGTGTGTACAGGGTAGGATAGGTTTTAGTGTGTGGGATCGCTGAAGGCCCTGTTTCCATGCCATATCTCTAAACTAAGTTAAACAAAACTAAGTTGGCTGTAAGCAAGTGTGCAACAGTGTTAGCAGCAACAACAAAGTATGATACTGAGATTCGCCAAGGTAGACATTGAAGTGCAGATGAACAAAATGTATGGCAGACAAAGGAAACCTAACACAACAAAGCATGCCAGGGACAAACATCCTGAGCCTGGATGTCTTGCCTGGATCCTTACCTGAGTAATGATCACAGTTTGTGCCACTTGGCAAAGTCTTATTAACACTGTTGAACTCAAAATGGAGTCTGTGATCCCTCTCCCCAGTGAATCCCCTCTGTGCCCTCATTAGTCCACTAGCCTGAAGATGTCTCCTGTGTTATCAGGCTTCTACATGGTCCTTCTATAACCTTGGGTATTATTTGATTCACCTCTATCCCATTGGGGGCTATTGGACTTGGACATGCTTATTGACCTGATGTGCTACCATGCGCTACAAAGCTGAGAACAATAATCTGCACCCCGTATCTTACCCTTTGTTCTATCTATTGTACTTGAGTATGAACTGAGTGTACCTATGTGTGGCATATCTGATTCGTTTGGACAGCATGCAAAAGAAAGCTTTTTATTGTACCTCAGTACATATGACAATTACTGTATATTCCTAAACCTAGACCTAAACGTGTATCCTCCAGAACACGGCAACTGAGAAAATAACAATTTACATATTGAATGTCTAATTTGATCGACATGAATGGATAATTCTGTCTCAGTGGGAATGATTATTTTGAACAGATAATTAAGTACATAATCTTTGGGTTAATGTGAGTTTTAATTTTAATTTTAATGGGGTAATTCTTCAGATATCCATAGAATCCTTCAGAATTGTGGAATTGTAGGAGGTGACTTGATTGAAACATATAAAACCCTATTGGGTCCTGAAGGGTGGATGGAAAATTGAACTTGGGATGGGGGGTGTGGGGTGAGGGGGTTTGTGGGGTGTGGGGGGGGTGTGTTGGGAGGGGTTTGCTCGTCTGGGGGTGGAGGGGGAGAGAGGGGGGAGAGGGGGGTGGGGGAGTGTGGGGGGGGGACGGGGGGAGGGGGGAGGGGGGGAGGGGGAGAGGGATGTGGGGGAGGGTGTGTGTGTGTGGGGACAGGGGGGTGCGGTGGGGTCGGTAGTGGGGGGGGGTGGGGGTGTACAATGTGTGGGAGGGGGGGTGTGGAGGGGGAGTGTGGTGGGAGTGTGTGGGCTGAGGGGGGAAGGTGTGGTGTGATAGGAGGGGGTGTGGGGGAGGGGTTGTGGGGGAGGGGTTGGGAGGGGTTGTGTGTGGGGAGGGTGTGTGTGCGGGGAGGGTGTGTGTGTGTTGGGGGGAGGGGTGTGTGTGTGTGGAGGGGATGGGTTGGTGTGGGGGGAGGGGGTAGGGGGGGTTGGTGGTGGTGGGTGTGGTGGGGGGGTGTTGGTGGTGGTTGTGGGGTTGTGGGGTGTTTTGGGGGGTGGGGGGTGGTTGGTGTTGAGGGGGTGGGGTGGTGTGTGGGGGTTGGGGGAAGGGGGGGAGGAATGGGGAGGGGTAAAAAGTTAATGGAGGGGGGGGGGGGGTGTGTGGGAGGGGAGGGGGGGAGAGGGAGGAGGGGGAGGGGAAGGGGAGAGGGAGGAGGGGGATGGGGGAAGGGGATGTGGGTGTGTGGAGAGGGGTGTGTGGGGGGATGGACTCCACTCAGTAGCCACCAGCCACGGCACCACACAGCACCTCCCGGCTCCACTCATCAGCTTCCCCGGCTCCACACAGCGGCTTTCCCGACTCCACTAAGCAACTTCCCCGACTCCACTCAACAGCTTCCCCGACTCCACACAGCGTTTCCCTGACTCCACACTGTGGCTTCCCTGACTCCACACAGCGCTTCCCCGACTCCACTAAGCAACTTCCCCGACTCCACTCAACAGCTTCCCCGATTCCACACAGCGCTTCCCCGACTCCACTAAGCAACTTTCCCGACTCCACTCAACAGCTTCCCCGACTCCACACAGCGCTTCCCCGACTCCACTAAGCAACTTCCCCGACTCCACAACAGCTTCCCCGACTCCACACAGCGCTTCCCCGACTCCACACTGTGGCTTCCCTGACTCCACACTGTGGCTTCCCAGACTCCACTCAGCGGCTTCCTCGACTCCACTCTTGCGGACTTCTGGACTCAATCAGCATGGCTTGTGGACTCAGCCCCACTCCGGGGATTTATTCTCTTCGCCCCAGTGATTGACAGCTGGTGCCGGCAGGGGGGGTTACCTTCATGGTGAGTGACAGGCGAGAAGACCAATCTGCTGACCTCACGATTTTTTAAACCTTCATAACTTTTGTTCTGGTCTCCAAATCTGAGGAAGGCCATTCTTGCCATAGAGGGAGTGCAGAGAAGGTTCGCCAGCCTGATTCCTGGGATGTCAGGACTGTCTTATGAAGAAAGACTGGATAGACTCGGTTTATACTCTCTAGAATTTAGGAGACTGAGAGGGGATCTTATAGAAACTTACAAAATTCTTACGGGGTTGGACAGGCTAGATGCAGGAAGATTGTTCCCGATGTTGGGGAGGTCCAGGACAAGGGGTCACAGCTTAAGGATAAGGGGGAAATCCTTTAGGACCGAGATGAGAAGGACTTTTTTCACACATAGAGTGGTGGGTCTCTAGAACTCTCTGCCACAGAGGGTAGCGGAGGCCAGTTCGTTGGCTATATTTAAGAAGGAGTAAGATGTGGCCCTTGTGGCTAAGGGGATCAGAGGGTATGGAGAGAAGGCAGGTACGGGATACTGTGTTGGATGATCAGCCATGATCATATTGAATGGCAGTGCAGGCTCGAAGGGCCGAAGGGCCTACTCCTGCACCTAATTTATATGTTACGATGTAATATTCCACCACTCAGATCAAAACCTGGTGCGCTTGGAGCAGAGGAGAATGGGGAGTACGGTGGCGAAAATATCCTAGTTTTGTTTTTGCGCAAATTTTAAAGAAACGGAAGTGGACAATATGAGAGTATTAGTAATAGTATAGAGGATAGATAGATAGATAGATAGATAGATAGATAGATAGATAGATAGATAGATAGATAGATAGATAGATAGATAGATAGATAGATAGATAGATAGATAGAGATATAGATAGAAGATATAGATAGAAGATATAGATAGATATAGATAGGTAATTGTCTATTTGAAGTGGGACTAAGTGGGTTTTTTTTCTTTTCTCAAAGAGCGGTGGAAGCAAATTCTTTAAATATTTGTTAAGGGAAAGGGTTAGATACTTGATACATAATGTTACCACAAATAGGAATGCCGAGTTGAAGTTACAACCAGATCAACCATGATCTTCATAAATGGTGGAGCAGTCTTGAGTCATGGTCTATTCCTACTCATAATTTATATTTTTGTACAATTATAAAATAATTTTGTACAACTTTATATTTCCTTCTATATCACTGTAGAACGACTAGAACTGCTCTGGGGCCATTCAAAAGTCTGTCGATTTTACTGATCTTATAAATATTATTTTGTCGCTTAATTTTTACTCTCTGATGAATGAATCTCAGAAACTGTGGAATTCATTGTGTGGAGACCAATGGATATATTTTTAAATATTTTTAAGGCCAGGATTGATAGACGCTTGATTAGTATGGGTGTCGGGTTATGGAGGTTAAGAGGTTAAGATGTTAGGAGATCAGCCATGATTGAATGGCAGAGTAGTCTTGATGGGCCTAATGGCCTAATTCTACTCCTATCATTTATGAACTTATGAACATATGAAGGGGTCCCGGCCAGGGAGGGGAATGGCGCCGAGAATGATGCAGGATCCTGGGGGGAGAGGGGGAAGTCTACTTCCTCATGCAGAAGTGTTCGGTGGCAAAGTGTGGCGACACGTGTGTCCTGCCTAGGTGAGATCTGCTATTATATTACCGGGTTGTATGCAAAACAAAGTACCTAGGTACATGTGATAATAAGGTAGCATTGAATCGAATCCTATTCATGGAAGTTTCTGTCTGAATGGATGACATAAGGCAAATCTTGGTATTGTATGTGTGGACCGTTGTAGAGGCAATGTCCATGGGAGCATGATAGTAGACATGAGCGAGTGTTTGTGTGCATGTGTGCATGTATAATTCCTCCCATGGACATCTCCTCTACAACGGTCCATGCATACAACACCAAGATTTGCTTCATTTCATCCATTCAGACAGAAATTGCCATGAATAGTCTGAAGAAGGGTCTTGACTCGAAAAGTCACCCATTTCTTCTCTCCAGAGATGCTGTCTGTCCCGCTGAGTTACTCCAGCTTTTTGTGTCTATCTATGAATAGGAGATCCTTCAGTGTCCCACCTAAAGGGAACACTGAAGAAGGATCTCGACCCGAAACGCTGAAGAAGGATCTTGACACGAAACGTCATTCCATCTATCCAGAGATGCTGCCTGTGTTACTCCAGCAATTTGGGTCTATCTTTGACTGAACCCAATCAGTCTGGAGGCAAGTCTTCCTCCTCATTAAGTTCACTAATTAAAAAAATACTGCATTGTGCAACTGGAGTGCAGTGCGGTTACTTCAGGAAGTTCAGGTATTGTCCTGTTGTGAGTCAAGTGCCTGTTTAAGTGATAGATACAAGGAACAGCAGATGACAGTTTACAAAAATGAATATAAAGTGTAGGAGTAACCCAATGTGAATGAGGGTCCTGACCTGAAACGTCACCTATCCATGTCTCCAGAGATGCTGCCTGACCTATTGAGTTATTCCTGCACTTTTTATTCTTGCCTGTTAAATCTAAATATAGATTTATGTAAATCTAAATTCAAATCTAAATCTAAACACTAAGGGGCAGAAAACTCTGGTGGGTATTGTGCACAGGCCACCTAACAGTAGTAGTGAAGTTGGGGATGGTATCAATCAGGAAATTAGAAATGCGTGCGACAAAGGCAAAACAGTTATAATGGGTGACTTCAATCTACATATAGATTGGGTGAATCAAATTGGCAGGGGTGCTGAGGAAGATAATTTTTTGGAATGTATGCGGGATAGTTATCTAAATCAACATGTAGAGGAACCAACGAGAGAGCAGGCTATTTTAGACTGGGTATTGAGTACTGAGGAAGGGTTAGTTAGCAGCTTTGTTGTACGTGCCCCCTTGGGCAAGAGTGACCATGATATGGTCGAGTTCTTCATTAGGATGGAGAGTGACATTGTTGATTCAGAAACAATGGTTCTGAACTTAAAGAAAGGTAACTTTGAGGGTGTGAGACGTGAATTGGCCAAGATTGACTGGCAATTAATTCTAAAAGGGTTGACGGTGGATATACAATGGAAGACATTTAAAGACTGCATGGATGAACTACAAAAATTGTTCATCCCAGTTTGGCAAAAGAATAAATCAGGGAAGGTAGTGCATCCGTGGATAACAAGGGAAATCAGGGATAGTATCAAAGCAAAGGATGATGCGTACAAAGTAGCCAGAAAAAGCAACATACCAGAGGACTGGGAGAAATTCAGAGACCAGCAGAGCAGGACAAAGGGCTTAATTAGGAAAGGAAAAATAGATTCTGAAAGAAAACTGGCAGGGAACATAAAAACTGACTGCAAAAGTTTTTATAGATATGTGAAGAGAAAGAGATTAGTTAAAACAAATGTAGGTCCCTTGCAGTCAGAAACAGGTGAGTTGATCATGGGGATCAAGGATATGGCGGACCAATTGCATAACTACTTTGGTTCCGTCTTCACTAAGGAAGACATAAATAATCTGCCGGAAATAGCAGGGGACCGCGGGTCAAAGGAGGAATTGAGTGAAATCCAGGTTAGTCGGGAAGTGGTGTTGGGTAAATTGAATGGATTAAAGGCCAATAAATCCCCACGGCCAGATAGGCTGCATCCCAGAGTACTTAAGGAAGTAGCTCAGGAAATAGTGGATGCATTAGTGATACTCTTTCAAAACTCTTTAGATTCTGGAGTAGTCCCTGAGGATTGGCGGGTAGCAAACGTAACCCCTCTTTTTAAGAAGGGAGGGAGAGAGAAAACGGGGAATTACAGACCAGTTAGTCTAACATCGGTAGTGGGGAAACTGCTAGAGTCAGTTATTAAAGATGGCACATTTGGAAAGTGGTGAAATCATTGGACAAAGTCAGCATGGATTTACGAAAGGTAAATCATGTCTGACGAATCTTGTGGAATTTTTCGAGGATGTAAATAGTAGCGTGGATAGGGGAGAACCAGTGGATGTGGTGTATCTGAACTTCCAGAAGGCTTTCGACAAGGTCCCACATAAGAGATTAGTATACAAACTTAAAGCATACGGCATTGGGGGTTCAGTATTGATGTGGATAGAGAACTGGCTGGCAAACAGGAAGCAAAGAGTAGGAGTAAACAGGTCCTTTTCACAATGGCAGGCAGTGACTAGTGGGGTACCGCAAGGCTCAGTGCTGGACCCTAGCTATTTACAATATATATTAATGGTTTGGATGAGGGAATTGAATGCAACATCTCCAAGTTTGCGGATGACACGAAGCTGGGGGGCAGTGTTAGCTGTGAGGGGGATGCTAGGAGGTTGCAAGTGACTGGATAGGCTGGGTGAGTGGGCAAATGCATGGCAAATGCAGCATATTGTGGATAAATGTGAGGTTATCCACTTTGGTGGCAAAAACAGGAAAGCAGACTATTATCTAAATGGTGGCCGATTAGGAAAAGGGGAGATGCAGCGAGGCCTGTGTGTGATGGTACACCAGTCATTGAAAGTAGGCATGCAGGTGCAGCAGGCAGTGAAAAAAGCGAATGGTATGTTAGCTTTCATAGCAAAAGAATTTGAGTATGGGAGCAGGGAGGTTCTACTTCAGTTGTATAGGGTCTTGGTGAGACCACACCTGGAGTATTGCGTACAGTTCTGGTCTCCAAATCTGAGGAAGGACATTATTGCCATAGAGGGAGTGGCAGAGAAGGTTCACCAGACTGATTCCTGGGATGTCAGGACAAAATTCTTAAGGGGTTGGACAGGTTAGATGCAGGAAGATTGTTCCCGATGTTGGGGAAGTCCAGGACAATGGGTCACAGCTTAGGGATAAGGGGGAAATCCTTTAAGACCAAGATGAGAAAGACTTTTTTCGCACAGAGAGTGGTGAGCCTCTGGAACTCTCTGCCACAGAGGGTAGTTGAGGCCAGTTCATTGGCTATATTTAAGAGGGAGTTAGATGTGGCCCTTGTGGCTAAGGGGATCAGGGGGTATGGAGAGAAGGCAGGTTCGGGATACTGAGTTGGATGATCAGTCATGATCATATTGAATGGCGGTGCAGGCTCAAAGGGCCGAATGGCCTACTCCTGCACCTAATTTCTATGTCTATGTTTCTATATTGTGACTTTCACCCACCAATTGTTTCTGATCTCAGAGGCTCCAATTTAACTTGGGAGGTCTTGTTACCTTACGACTGTGATAATATGAACTGAACGAAAATGCCACATGCAATTTCACATCTGGCACAATTTTGCTTGGGACCATTAGCACAATATACTACATGGTAAAATACAAAGCGCTGAAGGAACTCATCACCATGCAACATCTGTGAAGGAAATGTACAGGTGATGTTTCAGGTCAGGAGCCTTCTTCAGACAGATAGTAGTAGGAGAAAGCTGGAAAAGAGAGGTGGGGGCGCGGAAAAGATGCCAATATGTGCAGTTCCTTATGTCTCCAAACGTCAGGTTTGGCTTTAGATGTATTATTGTCATGTGTGGTGAATCAGGTACAGTAACAGGCTCGTTATCCAAATCAGGTCATATGATACTATACATTAATACAATCAAGTCAAACTCAAGGAAAATAGGTACACAAAATGGGAAGATAGAGTGCAGAATATAGATCTCAGCATTGTAGCACACTATTTCCATAGATAAAGTTCAATGTACACAATGGGGTAGAGATGAATTGGACAGTACAGTACCCTAGATTATAGATTATGGATGGAGTAAAGGTGAATCGAACAGTATTCAAACTTATGAATAGGGCAGAGGTAATTGGCAGAACTCTAGCTAATGGACACCATTTCCATTAATGGGCTTACCAATGGGCTGCGTGGCCAGAAGGCTTCCTGACGGGCCGTACCTGCGGACTAGGAATCTGGCCGGAGGCCTTTATCGAGGCGCCGCGGTCTCGATGCCTTCCGAATCGCAGTGTAGAAGCCCGGGTCTGGGCCCGGCCAGGAACTCACGGGTCGGACCGAGGAACCGGGCCAAGTGGGTCGGAGTCCGGGTTGGCAGTGCGGCCGACGGAGACCGCGGCTGGGGCCCGGGTTGGCACCACGGAGGTGTGAAGTGTGGCGTCGACAGCGGGGAAGCCTCGTGATGATTGGTCCTCTGCGGTGGTGAAACCTCGTGGCGGTGGCGATGCCTCGCGGGTCGACCCATGCTCAATGGTCGATGAGAGCGTGGAGGATCACTGTGAGGGGGGGAGAGGAAGAACAATGGAGGACCCGGCGTTGGGAGGACCACCGTGAGGGAGGTGGGGGGAGAACAATGGCCAATTTGGGGAGGGGGGGAGAAACAAAGGACAATGTGGACCCAGAATGGGGGAACCGTTTGGGGGGGGGGGGGGGGTGAACAAAAGTAGGAACCTGCATGCTTTGTAACTTTGTCAGCGCCATAGGCAGCTGCTATTTGTATACATTGGGTATGCATGCAAAGAATTTCACTGTGCCTAGTCATATGTGACAATAAAGTAATCCATTCCATCCATTCCATTCCATTCAGATGACATTGATCTTGGATCATATTGCACTGAGAAAATAACATATGATGTGAATCATTTTTTGGCAATATTGTTTTATCATGCCCTTAGTTTTTGTTTTCACATTGTGGCTTATAATTATAACAGGTGGGTAACTTTGTGTGTAACTATAATCTGATCCCCCGATGGTATCACCACATGCATACAAAGATCCACAACAAGGAAAATAATTTTCACCTATAATGTACTGATAGTTATAAAGGCTATGTAACTTGCCATCCTTTCAATTCTGAGTGATTCGAAAATAATAACAGAATACGTTAATAATTTTGCAAAAATTGCTTATTGATTTATTTTCACGAGGTCAACTGAAGTAATAAATGCTTAAAGATTTATTCTAGGCTCAAGTACTGGCATCCATAAAAAATGAAATAATCTCCAGTCTGTGCCTTGAGGATAATTGGAGTGCACAGAGGATTTTGCATGGTCCAAATCACACTGTAGCCTGCAGAAAATGGATGGGGCTGCTGTCTGAGAGATAAACAGCTTATTTTTGAGTTTTGGAGACAATGTTTTGTTAATTCCATCTCTTGCTCTCATAAAAATGGTAGCACGATACATATTTATATATATTGCTATATAATTGCCCTTCATGAATACTGTTATATTATTGTAACCTTGAGCAACTTTACAATGGTTGCTGTTGCGTACTAATAATGTCACAAGGTAATTGAAACTGTTTTCAGATCAATGAAAACAGTTGTACTTTCGATGCTAATGTTCATGGATAGTAGGGCCAGAATTGGGACCCGTTAGGTCCCTGTCACATGCAATATTACACCACTCACCCATAGCCCCCATGGGAGGCAAGGAGAGATTTAGAGAGATATAGACCAAGTGGGACCCATTGGACCCCATTCCTCCACGGTGTCAACCACCCCCATCACCCCCAACAAGGAAAATTATGGAATTTATGGAGGCAATCGATCATCCCCACACTGGGGGGGGGGGGGGGGGGGCGGGGGAGGGGGAGGGGGTGGGGTGGGGGGACTGGAGGGGTGCCGAGGGGGGGGAGGGGGCGAAATAACCCAGGGGGGTGTTGGCTGCCTTTTTGAGCTGAGGATGCGGCTTCTTCTGTGGGCCTGGGGCCACATCCAGTGCGGAGAAGAAGCGGCAACCCCAGCTCAACTCCCGCCGGACCAACCGACAGCCCCGAACCCCAACGCCTCTGCGAGGCCCCACCGCCGCGATGCCTCACCGCTGCCTCGGTCCCACCGTCGCAAAGGTGTCACCGCTGTGGTCTTGATGCCTCCTTGATGGCCACATAAAACCCCAGCTGGGGTGTCGCGGGTAGAAGCCTGGGTTGGAAAAAGTGTAACGTTAATTTAAATGTGGCCCTCCCCCTGACATCACTCGAAGCTCGTGGAATATTCTGTGTGTGAAATGGGCACGGACGCAAGCCATCATGGCCGCCCCACCTCATTGTGACGTCATCAGTCGAAGCTTAAAAGGCAGTTTTGTCTTTTTTTTTAAACTTAAGTGAAGCTGATCACTGCTTGGAGCAGAAAAATGTGTCAGAATATGTATAAAAATTATCGTTACCACGTAGCGTTTTGGCGAAAATATAAAGACACACACATTTACACACACATATACACGCACATATGCGCACACATATAAATATAAAGACACGCACATATACACACACATATGCGCACACACATAGAAGATGAGAGTTTTAAAATTATAGAGAATTCAAATAGGTTTATAAAAGGTTGGTGCACACAGCAGATCCATGAAGACAATTAAAATAATTGAAACAGTATAGTAACTATAATTAAAACAAAGGTAGATAATACTGGAAATATATAGTAACGCAGGTAACATCAGTGGGCCAGCCTAATCTTACAAACATGGAACAATACCACACATGAAGTATAGAGATTTATTTTCCCTCCTGGTGTTTGTCATTGGGAAATGCTGGAAACCATTAGAAAGGAACTGATAGAAAATAACAATAGAATCAAACAAGTGTCAACATGGCTTTATGAAAATTGTGTTTGACTGTTCATTAGGGTCTTTCAGGATTTAACGATTAGTATTTAAAGGAATTTAGAGTTTTTGAATTTCCATAAGGCATTTGATAAGTTGACATGTTACGTATGGTAAGAGGGCATGCCATTGCAGCGCAGCGATAGAGTTGCTGCCTGACAATGTCAGAGATCTTGGTTTGATCCTGACTGCGGGTGCTGTCTGTACGGAGTTTGTACGTCCTCCATGTGACTGCTGGGTTTTCTCCGGGTGCTCCTGTTTCCTCCCATATTCTAAATTTGTATACATCAACTTTTTTTAAATTTGATGTATTAAAATCATTTTTCAGTGCATTGTAGAAGTATGATTTCAATGTTTTATGTTTGAAGTATTTTCTAAGATAATGTAGGGCCTACATGAGAGATTGGAGCAGGTGATTATTATTTTTGTTATTGCTCGACATCCAAAAACTGGGGGATAATAACACAGGTCAAGCCCACCTCAAAAAGTGGGGGGGTTATACCCCCCACGCCCCACCCCCCACCCCCGGGATCGATGGTACAGAAAATTTGACAAAAAAACGTTTAAATGTGTTATAATTTCAAGTGCTATTTTTTTTGTTTGTAGTTGGAAAAAGGGACAAGAAATAATCATAACACTTCCTGATTTTGCAGTCATACAAATTATGTTTTTGAAAGTATGTGTTCTCCTTTTGACATATACTTCATTTTGACTGTTAGATACATGGATAGGACAGGTTAGATACATGGATAGGACAGGAGGGATATGGACCAAAAGCAGGTAGTGTAGCTGAGACATGTTGGCAGGTGTGGTCACGTTGGACCGAAGGACCTGTTTTCACGCTGTATCACTATGACTACATTATACCTCCACCATGCATGAATGGTTCACAATCAAGTGGTTGCGTATATTGCCATATACTCAAGCATGAGCAAGTTACAAAGAAACATAGCAAATGGGTGCAGGAATAGGCCATTCGGCCCTTCAAGCCAGCATTGCCATTCAATATGATCATGGCTGATCATCTAAAATCAGTACCCCTTTCCTGCTTTTTGCCAATATCCCTTGATTTTGCTAGCCTCAAGAGCTAAATGTAACTCCTGAAAGCATCCAGTGAATTGGCCTCTTCCTTCTATTGCAGAGAATTCCATAGATTCACAACTCTCTGGGTGAAGAAAGTTTGTCCTCATCTCAGTCCTAAATGGCCCACCCCTTATTCTTAAACTATGACCCCTGGTGCTGGACTCCCAAAACATGGGGAACATTTTTCCTGCACATACAGTAAGAGTGAAAATCTAGCAGGCAAGCAGGATGCTTTCTCCAAAACCCCCGTTTGAAGGCCACTATCTTCCACTGCTTCTACCCAGTGTTTGGTACCTACTTCCAGCAGCCACTGGTTGTCCTCCAGGATGCACCGAGCCTCAACCTGGTCCATGCCGGTCACCAGGGCGAATTCGGCGCAGAGATCTCTGACGACAGCGTCTTCCTCCTCGCCTTCGACCCGATGCCCGGCTGCCTCTGACGGCCCGGGACTCTTGCATTGAGGCTGCTCCATGGCTGGAGCTGCAGCGGGCGGCTCACCATCCCCGGCTCCCCATCCGCATCTGCCCACACTGCTGCTTCTGCTTCCATCCCTCCCTCCGCCCGGCTCTCCACCACCCACGACCAGGTTGCTCAGAGCACAGCAGCGGCTCGTCCAAAGCCGGAGACACTGAAACATGTCTAGTCAAAATAAGTGGGGGGGTTGCAGCCACCCCAGCCCTCCCAGTTGCGAGGCCCATGGATAGTGTCAGTGTATGGGGATTGCTGGTCAGCGTGGACTTGGTGGGCCGAAGGGCTTGATTCCATGCTGTATCTCTAAATTCAACAAAATTAAATTGTTCACGTAAATGCGAGTTTACATATGTCTCCTATTACATAAGTCGGTGCATGCATGTATTCCACTTAGTGTTTCAAAAAAGAGCATTGATGAGTATTCTTGTGACAATGCACTGTTTCAGTTTCAGCAGATGTTAACTCAATTTGAACTTTACACAAGCTGCTACAAAGCCAAGACCTCATCAACCGCTAGAACTAGAACTCTTTCAGCTACTGAAGAAAGCTGATTAGTGTCAGCATGGCTGCACCAGTTCTTCCCAAGGACAGAAAATTTGGTCCCATGTGCATTCATAGGGATCAAGAGAGCTGGTGGATATTATTAAACTGCAGGAGAAAAATATAATGTTGCGAAGCGTGGTAATACAGGCATAAATTACCAGGGGGGTCTCCGTTCAATAGACAATAGACAATAGGTGCAGGAGTAGGCCATTCAGCCCTTCAAGCCAGCACCTCCATTCAATGTGATCATGGCTGATCATCCCCAATCAGTACCCCGTTCCTGCCTTCTCCCCATTTCCCCTGACTCTGCTGTCTTTAAGAGGCCTATCATAGCTCTCTCTTGAAAGTATCCAGAGAATCGGCCTCCACCGCACTCTGAGGCAGAGAATTCCACAGACTCACAAATCTCTGTGTGATAAAGTGTTTCCTCATCTCCGTTCTAAATGGCTTACCCCTTATTCATAAACTGTGGCCCCTGGTTTTGGACTCCACCAAAATCGGGAACATGTTTCCTGCCTCTAGCGTGTCCAAACCCTTAATAATTTTATATGTTTCAACAAGATCCCCTCTCATCCTTCGAAATTCCAGAGTATACAAGCCCAGCCGCTCCATTCTCTCAGTATGTGACAGTCCTGCCATCCCAGGAATTAACCTTGTAAACCTACGCTGCACTACCTCAATAGCAAGAATGTCCTTCCTCAAATTAGAGGACCAAAACTGCACACAATACTCCAGGTGTGGTTTCACTAGTGCCCTGTACAACTGCAGAAGGACCTCTTTGCTCCTACACTCTTGTTATGAAGGCCAACATGCCATTCACTTTCTTCACTGCCTGCTGTACCTGCATGCTTACTTTCATTGCCTGATGAACAAGGACCCCAGATCCCATTGTACTTCCCCATTTCCCAACTTGACACCATTTAGATAGTAATCTGCCTTCCTGTTTTTGCTACCAAAGTGGATAACCTCACATTCATTCACATTAAACTGCATCTGCCATGCATCTGCCCACTCACCCAACCTGTCCAGGTCACCCTGCATTCTCATAGCATCCTCTTCACAGTCTACCCTGACACCTAGTTGTTTGTCATCTGCAAATTTGCTAATGTTACTTTGAAATCTAAATTTGCTAACCTTATTATGGTCTCCACCAAGCCCTGATAATGGCACGGTTGTCTGTGGCTTTACTCAGCCTATGTGTTTTAAGCCATCTTTAGAGAGATCAGCCAATTGTGTAGGAACTTGGAAATATAAATGGTGATGTCTTGAGGACAGTCCACATTTCAGTTGATGAGATATTGGATGTTCTGGGACATACGGAGGTAAATAAATCTTCCAAGCCTGATCAGGTACATCCAAGGAGACTGGGTGAAGCCAGAGAAAAAATTGCAGTAAAAATGTAGAAATAATGAACTACAGACTTTGGTGACAAAAAAAATGCTGGTTTACAAGCAATTGCAGTTGTGACTGAGATATATGAATCATCATTAGATACGGTTAAAGGGCTGGAAACCTGGATGGTGACTAATGTTGTGCCTCTATTTAAGAATGGCAGCAAAGAAAAACCTGGGATGTATAGACCAGTAAGCCTAAGGATTCTGAGGGATAAAATAAACATTCATTGGAAAGACATGGGTTGATTAGGTATAGTCAGCATAGCTTTGTGCATGAGAGATTATGTCTCACAAATTTGTTTGAGTTTTTTGAAGAAGTAATCAAGAAAGTTGATGAGGGCAATGCTGTAAATATGATTGATACGGGATTCAGCAAGTTCTTTGATAATGTTCTGCATGCTAGGCTACTCTGGCAGGTTAGATCTATGATCTACAAGGATACCATCAACATGTGATCCCGCGTGAGCTAAGCAACAGAATGCAGAATTTGCTTAATGGTAGGAAGCAGAGAGTGGAGGTGGAAGGTTGTTTCCCGGACTGAAGATCTGTAACTAGTTGTGTGCCTCAGGGATTGATGCTCGGCCCATTGCTGGTAGCCAACTACATCAATGATCTGAATGAGAATGCACAAGGCATGGTTAGTAAGTGTGTAGATGACACTGAAATCGCTGACAGGGAATTACAACAGAATCATGATCATTGAGCAAGTGGACCAATAAACGACAAACAGAGTTCAATTCAGATGTGTGAGGTGTTGCATTTTAGGAAATCAAACAAGGGCAGGACCTTCAGTGCATGGTAGGGGCTTGGGGAGTGTTGTGCAGCAGAGGAATCTAGGAGTACAAGTTCATAGTTTCCTGAAAGTTGCATCACCGATAGCTGGGGTAGCGAGCAAGGCTTTCAGCATTCTAGCCTTAATCAGTCAGGGGTATTAAGTAAAGACGTTAGAACATTATGTTGCAGCTGTACAAGATGTTAGTGAGTCGTCACCTGGGGTATTGTGTTCAGTTTTGGTCACTCTGCTGAAAGTAAACCCAAAGGGTTTCTACAGCTATATTAATAGCAAAAGGATAACGAGGGATAAAATTGGACCATTAGAGAGCCAGAATGGACAGCTATCTGCAGAGCCAAAAGAGATGGGGGAGATATTGAACAATTTCTTTTCTTCGGTATTCACCAAGGAGAAGGATATTGAACTCTGTGAGTTAAGGGGAAAAAGTAGAGTAGCTATGGAAACTATGAGATTCAAAGAGGAGGAAGTACTGACAATTTTGAAAAATATAAAAGTGGATAAGTCTCCAGGTCCTGACAGGATATTCCCTAGGACATTGAGGGAAGTTAGTGTAGAAATAGCAGGAGCTATGACAGAAATATTTCAAATGTCATTAGAAATGGGAATAGTGCCGGAGGATTGGCGTACTGCGCATGTTGTTCCATTGTTTAAAAGGGTTCAAAGAATAAACCTAGCAATTATAGACCTATTAGTTTGACGTCAGTGGTGGGCAAATTAATGGAAAGGATACTTAGAGATAATATATATAAGCATCTGGATAAACAGGGTCTGATCAGGAACAGTCAACATGGATTTGTGCCTGGAAGGTCATGTTTGACAAACCTTCTTGAATTTTTTGAAGCAGTAACTAGGGAAATTGATGAGGGTAAAGCAGTGGATGTTGTCTATATGGATTTCAGTAAGGCCTTTGACAAGGTTCCCCATGGAAGGTTGGTTAAGAAAGTTCAATCTTTGGGTGTTAATGGCGGAGTAGCAAGATGGATTCAACAGTGGCTGAATGGGAGATGTCAGAGAGTAATGGTGGATGGCTGTTTGTCAGGTTGGAAACCGGTGACCAGTGGGGTGCCTCACGGATCTGTGTTGGGTCCACTGTTGTTTGTCATGTACATCAATGATCTGGATGATGGGGTGGAAAATTGGATAAGTAAGTATGCAGATGATACTAAGATAGGTGGTGTTGTGGATAATGAAGTAGATTTTCAAAGTCTACAGAGAGATTTGGGCCATTTGGAAAAGTGGGCTGAAAGATGGCAGATGGAGTTTAATGTTGTTAAGTGTGAAGTGCTGCATCTTGGCAGGACAAATCAAAATAGGAAGTACATGGTAAATGGTAGGGAATTGAGGAATGCTGTGGAACAGAGGGATGTAGGAATAACTGTGCATAGTTCCCTGAAGGTGGAATCGCATGTAGATAGGGTGGTAAAGAAAGCCTTTGGTGTGCTGGCCTTTATAAATCAGAGCATTGAATATAGGAGTAGGGAAGTAATGTTAAAATTGTACAAGGCATTGGTAAGACCAATTCTGGAGTATGGTGTACAATTTTGGTCGCCTAATTATAGGAAGGATGTCAACAAAATAGAGAGAGTACAGAGGAGATTTACTAGAATGTTGCCAGGGTTCCAGCAACTATGTTACAGAGAAAGGTTGAACAAGTTAGGTCTTTATTCTTTGGAGCGCAGAAGGTTAAGGGGGGACTTGATTGAGGTCTTTAAAATGATGAAAGGGATAGACAGAGTTGACGTGGATATGTTTTTCCCATTGAGGGTAGGGAAGATTCAAACAAGAGGGCATGACATGAGAATTAAGGGACAGAGGTTTCGGGGGTAACGTGAGGGGGAACTTCTTTACTCAGAGGGTGGTGGCTGTGTGGAATCAGCTTCCAGCAGAAGTGGTGGAGGCAGGATCGATTTTAACATTTAAGAGTAAAGTGGATAGGTATATGGACGTGAAGGGAATGGAGGGGTATGGTCTTAGTGCAGGTAGATGGGACTAGGGGAAAAACAAATGGTTGGCACGGACTGGAAGGGCCGAGAGGGCCTGTTTCCGTGCTGTAATTGTTATATGGTTATATGGTTATAAGAACAAATTCATTAAACTGAGAAAGAGTGCAGAGATAATTTATGAGGATGTTACCGAGGGACTAAGGTCCTGAGCGATAGGGAGTGTTTGGCAGGCTATGACATTAGTTCCTTGGGGAACAGGATCTGAGGGGTGATCTTAAGAAGTGTGCAAGATCATGAGGAGAAATAGATTGGGTGAATGCACTGAGTCTTTTGGCCAGAATAGGGGAATTGAAAACCAGAGGTCATGGGTTTAAGGTGAGAAGGGAAAAAATTAATAGGAACCTTTTTCCACACAGAGGGCGGTAGGTATATGGAATGAGCTTCCAGATTAAGTAGTTGGGATGCACAATAACAATATTTTAAAGACATTTGTACAGATAAGTTGATGGAGAGTTAAGAGGGATGTTGGCTCGGTACTGACAGATGGGACTAGCTTGGATATGGTATCATGGTTGGCATGGAGATGGGCTGATGGACTTGTTTCCGTGCTGTACTCTATAACTGTGATACTAAAGCATGTCAGCTGAGGGAGGATGATGAAGACTTGCTCATCAATATTGATCAGTCTAGTGAAGAAGATAAATAAGAAAGATTTTGCATCTCTTCGAGTCAGCCCCATTGTAATTACTAATCCTTCACCACCTTCTCTCAACCAGTACCACCACTATCAATGAAGAAATTCATTCTCTCCAGGTTTCATATTACAGACATTCCCATTATTCTCCCCTCTTGTACCACAATCTCTAAGAAATTTGACCATGTGTAATTTCTTACTTTGCCTATTTCTGAAGAAAAACCGAAAAGGTCATTGAACTGAAATATTAACACTGTACCTCTCTCCACAGCTGTGCTTGACCTGCTGAGAATATCCAGTATTTTTTTTCATTCTCTGCTTAAAAAAAAGGTCCTAGATAATGAGCCCCACTGTGATCCTACAAAAGTGTCCTTGGAGGTGAGTGCAATGGAGTCGAGAGTCAAGAGTAAAGAGTCAAGTGTGTTTAGACGTCATTTATATCGACAATGAAACAATGACATTCTTACTTACAGCAGCATCCAGGCCTGTAAACACAATACTCATAGATAACATAGAATAAACATAAATTAATTAATAACCCAAACACAAGTGCAATAAGTCTAAAGTCCTTAGTACAATCAGCCAAAAGCCATAGTACATAGTCTGGTGTTTTATGGTATTCAAGTGCCTGATGCTTGTTGAGAAGCTATTCTTGAACCTGGTAGTTAAGGTTTTCAGACTCCTATAACTTCTTCCAGATGGTAGGAGTGAAATAAGAGTGTGGCCAGGGTTTAGTTTAGTTTGTTTAGTTTAGTTTAGAGATGCAGAGCGGAAACAGACCCTTCGGCCCACCGTGTCCGCACCAACCAGCGATTCCCACACATTAACACTATCATCTATGCACATTAGAGACAATTTACACTTACACCAAGCCAATTTACATACATATCTATCGGTCTTTGGAGCGTGGGAGGAAACCGAAGATCTCGGAGAAAACCCACGCAACCAGGGGGAGAACATACACTCTCCGTACAGACAGCACCCTCTCCCCCCTCCTCTTCCCCCCCTCCTCTTCCCCCCCTCCTCTTCCCCCCCTCCTCTCCCCCCCCTCTCCCCCATCTCCTCTCCCGCTTTCCTTCCCCCACCTCCTCTCTCCCCCCCTCCTCTCCCCCCTCCTCTCCCCCCCCTCCTCTTTGGTTTACGTGTGTATGATGCCGCAGGCCATTCCCCCCCCCCCCCCCCCCCCGCAATCGCGCATTGAGGGGATGGGACCCGATGAGTCCCACTTGGTCTAGGAACTATTATAAGTCTAAACTTGTATGTGGATGTGTGTGTTTATTTGTTTGTGTGTTATTACATATTCCCCAAAAATCCACGCGGTAACAATAAAATATTTACATATTCCGGTAGACATTTTTTCCTGTGGAGTCCAAATCTACTTATCTGAAAATTTCATGCATTACTTCTCGACTTATTACTGAAAATGTTTAAAAATATGATAAAACTTTGAATTAAAAAATAATTGCCTTTTGCTGATGACGTCACAATGGCTCTACCCCGCGCACCGTCTTCCACACGCTGCGAGTGAAGTCACCCCCCCAACCCCTCAAACCCCCCCCCCTCCCCCCCCCCCCCCCCCCCCCCCCCGCCCCGGTTATTCAAAAGATGCAGAACGAATGAGCAAGTCGTTCCCTGTACTTGAGTGGCCGAGTTATCGGGTCCGGTCCTTGGTCGGGTCCTTGGATCCTCCCTCTCTGCCCCCCCCCCCCCCCGCTCTGCCTGCCTCCCTCTCTAGGGAGTGGTGAGTATTGGGACCTAAGGGTGAGTGGTGGAGTGGTGTCCCCTCCCTCTCTGCCCCTGTCTCTGTCTCTGTCTCTGCCTCTGCCTCTGTTTCTGTCTCTGCCCTCTCTCTGCCTCTGCCTCTGTCTCTGCCCTCTCTTTGCCTCTCTCGCTGCCCTCTCCCTGCCTCTGTCACTGCCCTCCTCTGCCTCTGTCATTGCCCTCTGTCCTCTGCCCTCTGCCCTCTTTATAACTGCCCTCTGCCCTCTCTGTCTCCGTCCTCTCTGTCTGCCCTCTCTCTCTACCCCCTCCCACTCCCTCTCTGGCCATGCCTGCAAGTTGGGGGCTATGTGTGAGTGGATAGGGCGGGAGATGGGGTAAACGGAGCGAATGCATAATATTAATATAATATCAAGGGGGGTGGTCAATGTGTGTGTGTGGGGGGGGTAGTTAGTGCGTGTGTGTGGGGGGTGGTTAATGAGTGTATGACGCCGCAGGCTGCCCTCCCCCCCACAACCACATTTTGTGGGGATGGGACCCAACTGGTCCCACTTGGTTGGTTAACCATTAAAAGTCTGATCTTGTATGTGGATGTGTGTGTTTATGTGATTTGTTTGTGTGTTATTACATATTCGCCAAAAATCTACGCGGCAGCAATAATTTTTTTACATAGTCCCAAACTACTTATCTGAAAATTCATGCTTTATTTCTCGAATTATTACTAAAAATGTAAAAAATATGAAACAACTTATTTAAAAGGCTGCCTTTCGCTGATGACCTCACAATGGGTCTGCACCGCGCGCTGTTCTTTCATGTTCTTCCAACCCCTCGGTTTTTCAAAAGACGCAGAATGAATGAGCAAGTCAGGCCCTGTACTGGAGCGGCCGAGCTGTCGAGTCCTCAGGTCAGGTCCTCAGGTCGGGTCCTCAGGTCGGGTCATCAGGTCAGGTCCTCGGGTCGGGTCCTCTCTCTCTGCCCTCCCTCTCTCTGCCCTCTCACACTCTGCCCTTGCTCTCTGTCTGCCCCCTCCCCCTCTCTCTCTCTCTCTGCCCCCCTCCCTCTCTCTCTCTCTGCCTCCCTCCCTCTCTCTCTGCCCGCTGCCTCTCCCTCTCCCTCTCTAGCCGTGCCTGCAAGTTGTGGGTATGTGTGAGTGGATAGGGTGGGATATGGGATAAAAGGAGCGAATGAATAATATGAATATAATATCAAGGGGGGTGGTTAGTGTGTGTGTGGGGGGGGGGGTGGTTAGTGTGTGTGTGTGTTGGGGGGTGGTTAGTGTGTGTGTGATGCCGCAGGCAGCCCCCCCCCCCCCCCCCCCCGCGTTGAGGGGATGGGACCCAACGGGTCCCACTTGGTCTTGTTTTATATAAATATAAATACAAGGTAAGAACTCAAGGCATTTAAGAAGGTATAGTAATGATGAAAGGGAATTCAAAAATTGATTGAAAACAGAGATTTGGAATTAATGGGTCTTTTCCATTTTGGCAGGTTCAAATAGTGGGGTGTCACAAGGATCAGTGCTTGGATTGGTTAAATTGAAAGATATCACATGGAAATAGGCCCTTATGCCCACCAAGTCCCCACTGACCATAAGTCACCATTCATACCATTTCCATGTTGTCCACTTTCTACACACCAGAGACAATTTACAGCAGCCAATAAATCTACATTGTGGGTCTTTGAGGAAAGCCTATTTCACCTCTGAAGTTGTGTTGTCATGTTATTTATTAAGAGGTCCAGAGATAATCATAGAGTTATGCAGCGTGGAAACAAGCCCTTCAGCCTAACTTGCCCACAACGGACAACATTTTCCAGCTACACGTCCCACCTGCCTGTGTTTGGTCCACATCCCTCCAAACCTGTCCTATCCATGTACTTGTCTAACTGTTTCTTAAGCGTTGGGTTAGTCCCAGCCTCAACCACCTCCTCTGGCAGCTTGTTCCACACATCCACCACCCTTTGTGTGAAAGATTCCCCACACAAAGTCAGTTTTGTTCGCAGAGAATCATTTCATGGTGCAGGAAAGACTCAGCCTTCTTTGTGAGTGGTATTCAGAGTTAGCTGTCATCCTGCTGAGTGGATGAATGCAAGTCGCATGTGGTTGGTCCTATAAATAGCGCAGTAGCTGAACAAAGAACATTAGTTCCATGAGTGAATAACAACCATCATTTTTCAAACCAACATGACTAAAAGACTTGCAGACAGAAAATCCTGGGAAATCCCCTGCTATCATTGTCAATTAGGCTTTAAAGTTTAATATAATTGTCACGTGTAACGAGGTACGGTGAAAACCTTTGTTTTGCTTAGTATCAAAACAGATCAGATATGCTCTATATAAATACAATCAAGACAAACACAAATATGACAGAAAGAGCAAAAGCTAAGGCACAGAAGGCAGAATATAGCTCTCAACATTGTACCGCATCAGTTCCATTGGCAAAGTCCAGTGCCCACAATGGGGTTGAGGCGAATTGGACAGTGCCCTAGCTTATGGAAGGACCGTTCAGAAGCCTGATAACTGAGGGAATTTCATATGGCATATTTCATATACTTAATTCATGTACCACTACTTTGACATTATTGTGGCGCTATCAACACATTAAAAGTAATCAATTTAATTTCTCGATGGAAGTTGTCAATAGGAGAAAGTCATACAAATACTAATATGACTATAATTTCCAGTTGTCATTAATAGGTTTATACACTTTGACATATACACATAATATTAGCCGATGGTAGTTTATTGTAATACATTGAATTTTCACAAATATTTTGGATTTTTTTGGGTTTGATTTTACCTCCAGAATCCCAGCCAATCGGACCCTGCCTGTACAGCTTTCTGTCCACCCAGTTATTGACCACTCGCAGATCATCAGGCTAAACAGGGCAGGTCTATGAAATGGGCTTGGTATTGCAGTGAGATATTAACCCTTGCCTTTTTAAACTAGTGGTGGGTGTTAATAAAGTTCATGCTACATGCTCTTCATCAAGATACCAGCACCCAGCCCAGGTGCCGAGACTGCACCATTGATTGCGAGCAGCTTGCATCAATTTAAAAGACAGACACAAAATGCTGGAGTAACTCAGCGGGGCAGGCAGCATCTCTGGAGAGAAGGAATGGGTGACGTTTTGGGTCGAGTCCTTTCTTCAGACTGAGCTCATTCTGAAGAAGGGTCTTGACCCGAAATGTCACCATTCCTTCTATCTAGAGATGATTTACCCCAGCACTTTGTGTTATCGTCAGTGTAAACCAGCATCTGCAGTTCCTTTCTGCATATTTTTTTTGCACCAACTCAAGCTAGCTTACGTTGCTGGGTTATTTGGGAGACTGCGACACACTCTTTAGAGTATGGATCTAATGCATCAGGAGACAGGGTAGTCTTGTGAAAATGTTCAGATGGCTTTTCGCCATAGTTGGACTGCTGGAAAAATGTTGTCGTATTGGAGAGTGGTGAGTCTCTGGAACTCTCTGCCACAGAGGGTAGTTGAGGCCAGTTCATTGGCTATATTTAAGAGGGAGTTAGATGTGGCCCTTGTGGCTAAGGGGATCAGGGGGTATGGAGAGAAGGCAGGTACGGGATACTGAGTTGGATGATCAGCCAAGATCATATTGAATGGTGGTGCAGGCTCGAAGGGCCGAATGGCCTACTCCTGCATCTAATTTCTATGTTTCTATGTTCTATGTTTCTATGTATTGAAGTAGGATGTTGTCACCAAAAATAGATACAG
The DNA here is from genome assembly GCA_035221665.1 of Okamejei kenojei. Classification (NCBI taxonomy): domain Eukaryota; kingdom Metazoa; phylum Chordata; class Chondrichthyes; order Rajiformes; family Rajidae; genus Okamejei; species Okamejei kenojei. The sequence continues at coordinate 46,292,015 of CM069134.1, read as the reverse complement.
ACTCTTCGAGAGGCTCTGTTGTAAAATTAAACATCGGCACATTGGATAGGTTAACCACACTTGGTAATTTTTTGCAAACTTTGCTGCACTTGTCAGTTTGGGGCTGCCTGTCCATTGTCTTTTGTGTCTCATGATATATGAAACTGTCTCAGCAATAGCAACACAGCAGGCAGCATTCCATTTGCCAATAAGTAGTTCTAATGGGATTCTGGATTTAATGCATTTTGTTTAATAAAGTCAAGCATGTATTTCTTATTAAAATATAATTTTGTATCAAGCTGCGTACGAGTATGATTTTAATGAATTCTGATAACTTGTGTGTTACCGTAGAGCATTAAAACATTAGGCATTTGATGACGACTCCCTGCTAGGCTAATCTAGAAGATAAAGATTCACAGGATTAGCAGTAACTTGGCTGTATAGATTCAGATCTGATTTACTGACAGAAGACAGAGAGTTGTGGCGGAAGGACATTATTCAGGCTGGAGGTCTATGACCAGTGGAGTTCCACAGGCACCTGTGTTGGGATCTGCACTGTTTGTGATATAAATATATATTCTGTATATATATAAATTACTTGGACATAAACATAGACGGGTTGATTAGTAAATTTGCAGATGACACCCAGATTGCTGAAGTCGCTGTGAGGAATGCTGTCAAGGTATACAGCGGGATATAGATTAGCGACAGAAATGTGTAGGGAAATGTCAGATGGAGCTTAATCCGAGGAAGTATGAAGTGTTGCAATTTTAGAGGTCAAAGGTAAGGGGAAAATATACAACTAATGACATGACCCTCAAAAGCATCGATGTACAAAAGGATCTTGGGACCCAAGTCCATAACTCCCGGAAAGTGGTAACAAGTAGATAGAGTAGTAATGAAGGCATATGGTATGCTTGCTCTCATAGGTCGGGGCATGATGTAGCTCTATAGGACTTTGGTTAGGCCATATTTGGAGAGATGCGTGCAGTTTGGTCGTCCCATTATAGGAAGAATGTGGAGTTTTGGAAAGGATGTAGAGGAGGTTTACCAGAATGATGATGCAAAGTGCTGGAGTTTAGTTCCGTTTAGTTAACTGTCACATGTACCAAGGTACACTGAAAAGCATTTGTTGCGTGCTATCCAATAATTCGGTTACTCAGCAGTAACTCAACAGCTTAGGCAGCATCTCTGGAGAACATGAATAAGCGACGGGAGAGGCTAGATAGGCTTGGATTGTTTTCCATGGAATGCTGGAGGTTGCAAGGAAACCTGATAGAAGCACATAAAATTATGAGAGGCATAGATAGGGTAAACAGTCAAAATCTTTTTCCCATGATGGAAATATCAAATACTAGAGGACCTAATTTTAAGGTGAGAGGGCTTTCAAGAGACTTTTGGATAGGCAGGGAATGGAGGGATATGGAATATGATTAGGCAGATAAGAGTTGGTCTTGCCATCATGTTCTGCACAAACATTGTGGGACGAAGGACCTGTTCCTTTGCTGCACTATTCTATGTTCTAACATAGAAGAGTACATTACAGGTATAGTGCAGTACAGGACCAGGCATTTCGGCCCACTATGTCTGTGCCAACTATGTTGTAATTTTACTTCGGAGTCACGTGAGTGACTATGTGAATAGAAGCCCGTACAGCCGTTGGTGCGTCATGACGTCAGACGTTGGTGCAGTCGGCCGGTTGGAGCAGCAGCGCTCCTCCAAGCGGTAAGTTTAAAAACGGAGGTAAGTTTTAAAAAATTTTCCAGAGCTCATTTTCTGCGACGGTTGGAGTTCTTGTAGATATGTTGCAGAAAATGAAGAAGGTGTCGGCGAGGCGCTCCGGAGGTAGAAAGGAAAGTGACCAGGAGAGTGTTGTTGATGGAGGCCCGTCTGGTACACCTGGTCCGGTGCTGGCTACACAGCCAGTGGTTGCGGACCCACTGCCTGGGAGCAGTAGAGGCTTGCCAGTAGGGCGGAAGGCCACTGGCAAGTCTGATAGGCCCGTAGACCCTGAGTCGGGCCTGGAGGTTACACCCTCCATAGGAGAGTCCGTTTTGCTCACGGCTCTCCCTGGTCGAGATTTTATTACAAAGAATGCTCGACAGTGACCAGCTCCGTGAGGAGGAGTGGTGCCCAAGCCAGGCTGAGGGAGAGCCTGTGCTAGCAGCACCTGTTACAGGGCTGCAGGACTATCCTGCCTGTGAGGAGGATGTTCCATCAGTGCAGTTCGCTGACACTGATTCTATGCTGGGGGAGAGCAGTAAAGGAGTTTGGTTGGAGGTAATTCCGAACATTGCTGGGAACATTGCTGAGCCTAGAGAGGCAGGAGAGGCGATTGATGTAGAATTGGCCGAAGCAATTCAGTATATGCTCTCCCACCAGTTACAGGAGCTAGCTATGGATGAAGCAGCAAAAAACTATAAAGCTCCTGTTAATTGTGATCTCCTGAAGGTACCGGTGGTTAATCACCAAATTTGGTCACAGATGGGTATGCCTGCTAGGGCCCAGGAGATGAAGTTTCAAAAAGTGCTTAAACTGTTGTCAGCAGGTATTACAGCTGTGGTGAAAGTTATTGATACAAGCAATATGGTTGAAGCACACCAGGACGTATTTGGATTCCTTTGTAGTGCATTTTTTGAAATTAATAATATCAGGAGGGCCGCTATTAGGCCAGTGCTTAATGCGAATTTGGCGAGTTTGTGCAAACCGACCAGTGTACCACCACGAAATCTGTTGTTTGGAAGTAACCTTGCAAAAAGGGTCAAAGACTGTCATGACGATGTTAAAACCATGGCCCTCATTAAGCCGGCTGGCAAGCAAGGCAAAAGGTTTTATCCGTATCGGAAAGGCACTAATGTGGATGCAGGAGAAGGAACGAGCCGTTCAGGTTTTCAATATCGGAACTGCCAGCCTGCCAGCATGAAGGGGAAGGTGCCTTTCTCTACAAGAGGTCGAGGACAACAAGGTCCGCAAGGACAGATGCAGGTAAGGAATATAACATTGACAGACAATGAATTAACTGATGTTCCTGTTCAAATTGGGGGAAGGTTAAAATTGTTTCTCAAACAATGGCAGCAGTTGACATCAGATTCGTTCATACTTAGTAGTATTGAAGGGGTGAAAATTGAATTTTACTCTAAGGACACTCTACCTAATCAACATTTTCCTAGTCGTAAACTTATATTTTCAGATGAGGAAAATGTACATATTCAAGCAGAGATTCAGTCGTTATATAAGAAAGGGGTAATTGAGCCTTCTGTCTATCAAAGTCAACAATTTGTGTCAAGTATATTTCCCAGATCTAAAAAGACTGGGGGATGTAGAATTATTCTGGATTTATCGAGTTTGAACAAATTTGTTTGTTATAGGCATTTCAAAATGGAAAACTTTACCACGGACAAACATCTAGTGTCCAAAGGGTGTTATATGGCAACCATTGATTTAAAGGATGCGTATTACTCGGTGTCTATTCATGGTGATGATCGAAGATATTTTAAATTTATTTGGATGACTCAGTTGTGGCAATTCAGGGCATTGCTGAATGGATTAACTTCAGCTCCTAGACTATTTACTAAATTGGCAAAACCTGTGTTAGCATTACTCAGAGCTCAGGGGCATGTGGTAATGGCCTATTTAGATGATATTCTGATTGTTGGAAAGACTCATGCTGAAGCTCAATCATCAGTTTCAGTTGTTAAATTCACTTTTGAACAAATGGGATTTGTTGTTCACCCAGATAAATCTAAATTATCACCAGTCCAAATTATTGATTATCTGGGATTTACCATTAATTCCAATCACATGTTGGTAACTTTGCCCAGGGATAAATTGAATCAGTTAATTGAGGACTGTGTTAATCTCGTTGGAGAACAACGGCCTTCGATTAGACAAGTAGCCAGGTTAATTGGGAAATTTGTTGCAGCATTTCCAGCTGTGCAGTATGGTCATCTGTATTATCAACAATTACAATGATCAAAGGAACAGGCACTGAGAATACAAAGGGGCCATTTTGATAGGCCTATGCAGTTGTCAGCTGAGGCGATTGCTGACATACAATGGTGGATGGTACATGTTTCAAAAAGTTTTAGGAAGGTTTTGGTGGAACCACCGTCACTGATATTACAGACTGATGTAAGTGCACTGGGTTGGGGTGCAACAGATATGTCTTCTAGTTGTGGAGGCAGATGGAATGTGGATGAGACATCGCTTCTTCAATTAAGAGGGATTAATTATTTAGAGTTGTTGGGCACCTGGTATGGGCTCAAAGCTTATTGTTCTACCAGGAGGGACTTGCATGTGCAGGCTCAGATTGACAACACCACAGCAGTGGCATATGTAAACCACGTGGGTGGAGTTAAGTCACAGTCTTGTGATAGACTGGCTAACCAGATTTGGAGCTGGTGTATTGACCAAAATATCTGGCTTTCAGCACTTTATTTGCCAGGAAGATTCAACACTGTAGCTGACACTAGGTCACGTCAGTTTAATGACAACATTGAATGGATGTTAAATCAGGATGTATTTAACCAAGTGATTGTTCAGTATGGATTGCCAGATATTGACTTGCTTGCATCTCGATTAAATCAACAGTTACCTAGATATGTTTCGTGGGAACCAGATCTTGGGGCAGTAGCAGTGGATGTGTTTTCGCTGCATTGGGGAGGAATGTTTGTGTATGTATTTCCTCCATTCTGTCTCATCAGCAGATGTTTGCAAAAGATCAAGGGTATTGGTAGTCCCAGATTGGCCTACACAAGCATGGTACCTTCAGGGGTATTGGTAGTCCCAGATTGGCCTACACAAGCATGGTTTCCTGTTGTATTACAAATGGCTAGGGAGCCTTACATGATTATTCCCAAGAATAAAAATCTACTGGTAAATCCAGTCACTGGGAATCAACATCCTTTACATGATCGTATTGATCTGTTAATTTGCAGATTTTAAGGAGGCCATACCTGGGGAGAGGACTGTCTGATCGGACTGTGGATGTTCTCATGTCGGCCTGCAGGGATAGTACACAGCAGCAATATATCACCTATATAAGGAAGTGGGAGCAATTCTGCCTACAGCAGAATATTGTATATCACACTGCAGGGATCACGGACGTATTGGAGTTTTTGTCAACTCTTTATTTCGACCAAAAATTAAGTTACAGTGCGATCAATTCAGCCAGAAGTGCTCTGTCTTCTTATTTACCCATGAATTCAGAATTGCATACAGTAGGGACACATCCGTTAGTTTCACGATTCATGAAGGGAGTTTTCAATTCTAATCCTCCTAAACCCAGGTATGCCGGTATTTGGAATGTGAGTGAGGTTCTTATGCTTCTTCGCCAGTGGGCTCCAGTTACAGGCCTATCTATAGCCAAATTAACTATGAAGGTGGTCATGCTTATGGCGTTGGTTTCAGCTCAACGTGTACAAACGTTGCAAAAGCTACGGCTAGATGGAATGCATGTGTCGGCAGATGCCATTAAATTTTATGTCTATGATTTGCTTAAACATAATAGAAGAGGCATGACAGGATGTAAGATTTCAAGGCTCGGGGTGTTTGCTGATTCTGTTTTGAGTACTGTTATAGTTTCCCCCTGAGTTAGAGGGGTTTGTTATGATTTTGTTTGTAAATAAACTGTTATTCATTTAACAAATGTTATTATTGATGCATGATTGATTGTTAACGACATTTGTGTCAATCGAGGCAGTGTGAACGCCGGACTTGGGTCTGCGGCGTGAATTCACAGTGCTTTGAAGTCTTCACGTAGTCACTCACGTGACTCCGAAGTAAAATAGTAAGATTAAATGAGAACTTACCAGTTTGAAGTTTGATCTTTATTTTATGAGGAGTCGAGTTAAGGGACTACGTGCCCTCCGCTCCCACCCTCATAGATCTCAGCTGGTAGTTCTAGTCTTTGTCATCTTACCATTATACTTCAGTCATTGTTAGCTGTGAATTCACTCCGCTGCTTTGAAGATTGACGCACCAACAGCTGTACGGGCTTCTATTCACGTAGTCCCTCAACTCGACTCTCCTCATAAAATAAAGATCAAACTTCAAACTGGTAAGTTCTCATTTAATCTTACTATTAAAGTATTCACTTCTGCCTGCAAAGACAATAGACAATAGATGAAGGAATAGGCCATTTGGCCCTTCGAGCCACTACCGCCATTCACTGTGATCATGGCTCATCATCCACATTCAGTACCTTGTTTCTGCCTTCTCACCATATACCCTGACTCCACTATCTGAGGCTTCTGAGGCTTCATTTCCAGGCATTTTTTGCATTCCTTGCATATTAATGTGCCAATCTAAAAGTCTCCTAAATACTACTATCATAGAAACATAGAAAATAGCTGCAGGAGTAGGCTATTCAGACTTTCGAGCCAGCACCGCCATTCAATAAGATCATGGCTGATCATCCAAACGCATTACCCTGTTCCATCTTTCTCCCCATATCCCTTGATTCCCTAAGGGCTATATCTAACTCACTCTTCTCACAATATCTAACTCACTCTTGAAAACAGCCAGCGAATGGGCCTCCATTGCCATCTGTGGCAGAGAATTCCTCAGATTCACAACTCTCTGGGTGAGAAAGTGTTTCCTCATCTCAGTCCTAAATGGAGTATCCCTATTCTTAAACTGTGACCCCTGGTTCTGAGACTCCCTCAACATCGGGAACATTTTTCCTGCATCTAGCCTGTCCAATCCCTTAAGAATTGTATATGTTTCTATAAGGTCCCCTCTCATCCTACTAAATTCCAGTGAAATTTCTCATCTCCTTCCACCACCACCCCTGCTTGTGCATTCCAGTCATCTACCACTTGCTGTGTTAAATACATGCATCGCACATCTCCTTTAATCTTTTCCTTCTCACCTTAAATGTATGCCGTCTAGTATTTTAAATGTGCATCCTGAGAAAATGTCTTTATCAACCCTATCACTCATTCGCATGATTTTATATACCTCTATCAGGTTGCCTCTCAATTTCCGATGCTTGACATTGCTTTATAACTTGTGGCAGAGGTGAGAAATAGCAAAATGAAATAAGAACAGAAGCTGCTGGAAACACAGCAGGACAGGTATTGTCCATAGAGAGGAAAACTGCTAATGGATCTGCTCAAGATTTTTCAATAAGCATTCAATACATGGTGGTAAGCTTGTTCATTCCAAAATGATATTTATATCCAGAATAAGGCTTTTACTTCTATGGTGAATCCTACAATAGGACTGCCAGCCAGAACAGGAACAAGGGGGCACGAGGAGAATAATTAGCCATTTTATCCATCAGGAAGAACAAATCCTGCAGAGATGATTGTACAGTGGTGTACAGGTGGGAAGGGATAGCCCCTGACGTCCCTTCAACTCCAGACTCCGTGAGATCTCCAGGCATCAGGCCAAACATGGGGGAGGAAACATCTTCCAGGTTACCAATTACTGGCCTCCCTCAGTGAATGAGTCAGTGTGCCTCCATATTGAAAAGCACTTGGAGGAAGCACTGAATGAATCAAAGGCACAGAATGCACTTTGAATCGGCGATTGCAGTATCCATCTCTGAAGGTATACAACTCCGTATACAACTTTGCAATCTCCTTTCATTTTCATATGTGTCAGGAAGAGTAGGCAATTGTAGGTATCATTTATGTGTAGGGAGGAACCGCCAATGCTGGTTTACACCAAAAATAGACACAAAATGCTGGAGTAACTCAGCGGGTCAGGCGGCATCTCTGGAGAAAATTCGGGTCAAAACCCTTCTTCAGACTTATAATTTATACTAGACCAAGTGCAGACCCGTTGGGTCTGTTCCCCCATCGTACAGTTGAGGGGGGCGGGGGGGGGGGCGGCATGTGGATTCACACACATTAACCCCCCCCCCCCACGCACAGTAACTACCCCCCCACAAACATGCTAACTACCCCCCTTGTTAATATATTAACGTTTTTAATTTGCTCCTTTTACCCCATAATCGGCCTAACTACTGAAGCATAGCCCCCAACTCACAAGCGCGTCTAGAGAGGGGGGGTAGAGAGTGAGGGCAGAGAGAGAAGGGGGGAAGAGGCAGAGGAAGGGGGAGAGAGGGTGGGGAGGGAGGGAGGGAGGGGTGGAGGGAGAGGGAGGGGTAGAGGGAGGGAGGGGGAGGGGGAGAGGGAGGCAGAGGGGAGGGAGGGGGGAAGGGGGGAGAGAGGGAGGGGAGGGAGGGGAGGGGAGGGAGGGAGAGGGGGGGAGAGAGGGGAGAGGGAGGGGGGAACAGAGATGGGAGAGAGAGAGGGAGAGAGAGAGGGGGAGAGGGGGAGAGAGAGAGGAGGGGAGAAAGAGAGGGGGAGGGGGTAGCAAGGTTTTTATCAAAGGACTTGCGAGAGGTGAGATTGACAGCATGTTGGGTTTGCAGTGGGAGAGAGGGGGAGAGGGAAGGAGGATGGGGAGAGGGGGGAGAGAGAGGGAGAGGGCAGACCTGAACTCAGTGAGCGGGCGGCTTGGACGGGGCCATCCTCGGGCGGCATAGAGAGCCTCGGCAGCTCTCGCAATGGAGGCATTTCAGGTTTCCCAGAGGGAGTAATGCCCCACGCGACAATAATTGCCGCCGCCATGTTCAAGCCGGTGACCGGCTGTGACCTCCGGTGACCTCCCGATCTGCAAAGCATTTTGAGAATGAGAGGGGGGGGGGGGTGTTTGGTGTGACCGGGCGGGCATGGGAGTCCAGCTGCGGGAGGCTTGGCACAAGCGCAAGGGCATTGTGACGTCTGCAGCTGCCGCAACTGGGAAGTGGCTCTTTGAAAATAAATGTTAATGTTAAACAATTAGTCCAAGACTGAGTGGGGGGGGGGGGGGGGGGGGGGGGGGGGGGGGGTGGGGGGGGGGGATTGAAAGTACGATGACAGCGTCTGCTTGAATCAAGAGCGGGTGGCGGTGCCACGAGCGCAAGCGAAAAGGCATTGTGACATCCGCAGCTGCTGATTTAAAGAAAACAGTAAGTTTTGTGAAGAACTTTATTGAAAATGTGTACAGAAAAATGACCAAATTTAATGAGGAGTGGATATCCGAATATAAAAGTAAAATCGCTAGCGAAATGGTAAAAATCTCGGCATTTTTACGTCTGGTTTTCGCGGAACAACATATCAAAGGCAAAATGCCGTACACACACACATACACGTGGGGGGGGGGGGGGGGGGGGGGGGGATGGAAGGGGGGGAAGGAGGGGGGGAGAGAGGGGTGGAGGGAGGGGGGGGGGTGTTAGCGAACTGAATTCACTGTGGAATGAATCCATTAATAGAGCGACTCTGCTGGTGGATTGGAAGTTCTCCCTGCCTTCCCTCTGGCTCAAGGCAAAGATCTGCTGTTCCCCTGCTGTATTTCGGAGCACGGTGAAAAGCAGGTGTGGAAGAGGCGATCTTTGGCTTGAGCCAGCGTGATAGAGCCGAGCCGGGCCGGCTCGTGGGGGGGGGGGGGGGGGAGTGGAGGAAGTGAAATCGGCAGTGGAATCGGCAGCGAAATAAGCCGAAATCGCCAGAGGGGGGAAAAAAAGGCGCCGTTTTTGGAGGAGTGCGGGCTGCAGCAGCTGCTGTTATGATGGGTGGCCAGCAGGAGGCCACAAAATGAGTGAGTGTGTGGGGGGGGGGGGGGGGGTGGGTGAAGGAGGGGAGGGGACGATGGGGGAGGGAGAGGGAGGAGGGGAGAGGGGGGAGGGAAGGGAGGGGGCAAGGGAAGGAGGGGAGAGGGGAGGGGGGGGGGTGATGGGGGGAGGGTGGGGGAGGGAGGAGGAGTGGAGGGGGGAGGGGGGGGGAGGGATGAAGGATTTTATTTTAAAAAGTGTACGTAAAAATGTCTAAATGTAATGAGGAATGAATGGATGAATGTAAAAGTCTATTGTGTAGCAAAATGGAAAATTTCTCGGGGTTTGAATGTGTGGTTTTGGCGAACCATGAAATTAAAGGCCAAATCTGACATACACCCACACGGCCGACACACACACACACATAAGTATAGATAGATAGATATATAATATATAATGTATATATAATTTACCCCATTTTTCAAAGGCTTTTCATAGCTCAGATTAAAAAGTAAGATCAGAGCATCTGGAATCAGAGGATAAGTAGCAAAATGGTTAACAGCCAATTTCAAAACAATTCTTTGGAGTGGAAAGTGCAAAGGGGTTGTGCCGTAATAGACAGTAGTCGTTCCAGTTCTGTTTATTTATTTTAGTTTAGTTTAGAGATACAACGTAGTAACAGGCCTTTTGGTCCACCGGGTCCGCAACCCGGTGGACCAAAAAGGTTACTTTTCACCAAAGCCAATTAACCTACAAACCTTTTTGGGTTTGGAGTTGGGTGGAAACTGGAGCACCTGGGGAAATCCCACGCGGTCACATGGAAAACATACAAATGTACAGGCAGCACTGTAGTCGAGATCGAGCTCGGGTTCTGGTGCTGTAAGACAGTTTATCCACAGCTGCGACGCCGTGTCGCCCCATAGTAAGTTACTGCATATCACTGAATCAACAATGATCTTTTAATTTGTGAATGATATTTAAGTATGAGGATTGGGGCATGTGGAAGCATAGTCACCAGTGGATATTAGCTTCAAATTCAGAGACTAATCAGTTAAAACAAGCTAAATACCATATAAGTAGTAACCTAAACTAAATAAATATTCAAAAAAAAGATTTATTAGGGATATCAGTGCTAATGATGTGTTGTGGCAGTAATGTGGAGTTGGTGGTAATCAGAGATTTCACTAATAGCCACAACAGCTGTAAATGTTTGGATCTGAAAGAAGGATATTGTGATATAAGCATTGACTGAGGTGGTGAGCTCTTCTGCTAGAAGGGTGGCAGGTAGCGCAGCGATAGAATTGCTGGCTTACAGCGCCAGAGACTTTGATTCGATCCTGACTACATGTGCTTGTCTGTACGATTTGTACAAACTCCCCACGACCTATGCAGGTTTTCTCCAGGATCTCCAGTTTCCTCCCATGCTCCAAGGACGTACAGGTTTGTAGGTTAATGCAGCTTGGTAGAATTGTAAACTGTCCCTTGTGTGTGATGGATAATGTTGATGTGCGAGGATCGCTGGTCAGCATAGACTCGGTGGGCTGAAGGGCCTGGTTCCGCACTTTAACTCTAAACTAAACTGAACTAAAAGAGATGCTATCCTCATGGGAAAAGGGTGGCTGTTGGTGACTATAGAGCAGGGATAGTCCTTGCAACAGTTTCCCTGTTGAACCCGAAGCAGCAGAGGCAGTTCTCATTACACATGAGCCTGCTATTAGAGCTGAAACATGTGTAGGATGGAACTGCAGATGCTGGTTTACAATGAAGATGGACACTAAGTGCTGGAATAACTCAGCGGGTCAGGCAGCATCTCTGGAGAAAAAGGATGGGTGATGTTTCAGGTCAGAATCTTTCCTCAGACTGAAAAAACATGGTGGGTTTGTGCAGGTTCGGTGCAGTTAACTCTAACCTCTCCATCTTTTTTTCTTCAAGTTCAAGTTCAAGTGAGTTTATTGTCATGTGTCCCTGATAGGACAATGAAATTCTTGCTTTGCTTCAGCACAACAGGACATAGTAGGCATTGATTACCAAACAGATCAGTGTGTCCATATACCATTATATAAATATATACACAGATGAATAAATAAACTGATAAAGTGCAAATAACAGATAATGGGTTATTAATGTTCAGAGTTTTGTCCGAGCCAAGTTTAATAGCCTGATGGTTGTGGGGAAGTAGCTATTCCTGAACCTGATTGTTGCAGTCTTCAGGCTCCTGTACCTTCTACCTAAAGGTAGCAGGGAGATGTGACCAGGATGGTGTGGGTCTTTGATGATACTGCCAGCCTTTCTGAGGCAGCGACTACGATAAATCCCCTCGATAGAAGGAAGGTCAGAGCCGATGATGGACTGGGCAGTGCTTATTACTTTTTGTAGTCTTTTCCTCTACAGGGTGCTCAAGTTGCCAAACCAAGCCACGATGCAACCAGTCAGCAGGCTCTCTACTGTGCACCTGTAGAAGTTAGAGAGAGTCCTTCTTCATTCTGCTGAAAGGTTTACAACTGCCAGCAAGCTAAAAAAAAGAATGTTAAGAATCCAAGTGACGTTCTCTTCGTCAGTGAAAACTGTTCGAAACTTTGATATCAGTTTAATTTGACAGTGAGTGGCTGAGGCCCAAACTGAGAATTCAGCAGCTGCTGCAAATTGAACCTCAGTCAAAGCAAAGTTTTCTTGTAGTTCAATAGTTCAATAGTTCAATAGTCCTTTATTGCCACGTGTACCCTGAGGTACAGTGAAATTTGATTTTACCATAAAGTCAGACCAAAAAAAAGCAACACGATACAAAATTACATAAATATTAAACATAAACAGCCACCACTGCGGCGTGTGAGAATCCCTAGACACACAGCAAAAGCGGCGACCCACAGCTATCAGTCCAATATCCGGGCCACACACACGCTCCACCGTGATCTGACCAGAAGTGCACCAACCGCTTGTTGCTCTCTCTGCAGTCCCTGTCCGCCTGAACAATCAGAAAACCATCCGCACTAGTACTGGACTCCAGGACACTCATGTGGTGCGACGTGGCCGCAAACACCAAGACTACCGCACTCATGGTAATCCCTCCGAGTCCCCACCAGTGCAGGCAGCATCCATCTTGCTTTTGGTGACCTCGCAATCCTCACTGTGATGGAAGGCGAATAACCTTCCATCTTCCTCCTTGTACCCCCCATCCTCCTTTTCTCCCCCGGTTGGGGGCGATCGAAACATTTGCAATCAGGGCGATCGAAGCTCCCGCAGTCGGCGATCAAAGCTCCTGCAATGGGTCGATCGATCAGTGCGGTTGAAGCTCCTGCATTTGGAGCTCTCAAAGCCGATCCCTAACAAAGGGACCCCCAGCTGCACGATGTTAGGCCGCAGTGCGGACGGAGATATGATAAAGAAAAAGTCGCATCTCCGTCAAAGAAAGAAATAAAAAAAAGTTTCCCCAACACATAGTACAAAAACTAAATTGAAACCTGAGTTCTAATGAAGCACTGACACATATGGTGCACAGTCAAACACTACACAGTCACATATAACTACCAAACATGAAAAGCAAGTGGGGTAACTTCTGCTTCTTGGAGAAATGCAGAAGTACACATTGCCTAATTTAGTCTAGTTTAGTTCAGAGATACAGCACGGAAACAGGCCCTTCGGCCCACCCACCGATTCTGCATCGCCCAGCAACCCGCACACATTAACACTACCCTATGCACACACTAGGGCCAATTTTATATTAATATCAAGCCGATTAACATACAAACCTGTAGTGCGGGAGGAAACTGAAGATCTCGGAGAGAACCCATGTAGGTCACGAGGAGAATGTAGAAACTCTGTACAGACAATGTTGGTTGTTAATGTCCAAATCGAAAACATAGATATCAAATACGTAACAGCGGACTTAGCATAAAGTTGTGATGGTTATGTAAAAATAAACTGTTTCCCCTCCCTAGCTTTATAATTTGTACAGATCATAGGACTTGTTAATTGTGCAATTAGAATAATATATTATTTTTAATAATATCCTCCAACCTCATCTATTGAATCCACTGCTCTAGATGTCAGCTGATCTACATCGGTGAGACCAAGAGGAGGATTGGCGATCGTTTTGCCGAACACCTCCGCTCCGTCCGCATTAATCAACCTGATCTCCCGGTGGCTCAGCACTTCAACTCCCTCTCCCATTCCGAATCTGACCTCACTGTCCTAGACCTCCACCATGGCCATAGTGAGCACCACCGGAAATTGGAGGAGCAGCACCTCATATTCCGCTTGGGCAGTCTGCACCCTAGCGGCATAAACATTGAATTCTCCAATTTTTGATAGCCCTTGCTGTCTCCTCTCCTTCTCAGGTCTCCCTCAGCCCTCGGGCTCCTCCTCTTCTTTTTTCCTTTCTTCTCCCCCCCCCTCCCCCACCCCCCCACCATCAGTCTGAAGAAGGGCTTTGGCCTGAAACGTTGCCTATTTCCTCACTCCATAGATGCTGCTGCACCCGCTGAGTTTCTCCAGCACTTTTGTCTACCTATTATTTTTAATAGACTACCATAATTTAGAAGAATTCTATTGCATTTCTCACACCACCCTTCATTGGGAATCATTTTCCAAATATTCAGGATGCAGTCCAATTGCTTGGAGTCATCGCTCTGTCACAACAGGGACATCTACTTGCAAATGAAGTTGTCATAGAAACATAGAAACATAGAAAATAGGTGCAGGAGAAGGCCATTCGGCCATTCGAGCCAGCACCGCCATTCATTGTGATCATGGTCGATCGTCCCCAATCAATAACCCGTGCCAGCCTTCTCCCCATTTCCATTGATTCCACTAGCCCCTAGAGCTCTATCTAACTCTCTCTTAAATCCATCCAGTGATTTGGCCTCCACTGCCCTCTGAGGCAGGGAATTCCACAAATTCACAACTCTCTGCGTGAAAACAGTTTTTCTCACCTCAGTCTTAAATGGCCTCCCCTTTATTCTAATACTGTGACCCCTGGTTCCGGACTCGCCCAACATTGGGAACATTTTTTCTGCATCTAGTTTGTCCAGTCCTTTTATAATTTTATATGTTTCTATAAGATCCCCCGTCATCCTACTAAACTCGAGTGAATACAAGCCTAGTCTTTTCAATCTTTCGTCATATGACAGTCCCACCATCCCAGGGATCAATCTCGTGAACCTACGCTGCACTCCCTCAATCACAAAGATGTCCTTCCTCTAATTAGGAGACCAAAACTGTACACAATACTCCAGATGTGGTCTTACCAGAGCCCTATACAACTGCAGAAAAACCTCTTTACTCCTGTACTGAAATCCTCTTGTTATGAAGGCAAACATTCCATTAGCTTTCTTCACTGCCTGCTGTACCTGCACGCCAACTTTCAGTGACTCGTGTACAAGGACACGCAGGTCTCGCTGCACCTCCCGCTTACCTAACCTAACTCCATTGAGATAATAATCTGCCCCCTTGTTTTTGCCGCCGAATTGGATAACCTCACATTTATCTATATTTTACTTCTGAATCACGTGAGTGATTCCACGAAGAACCCCGCCAGTCCGCATGCACATCTTTACGTCTGACGCATGGCGCAGCGACCGGCTGGGAAGAGCAGCGCTCCTCCAGCGGTAAGTTTAAAAAGCCTCAGGTAAGTGGCAAACTTGTTGGAGGTAGTTTTTGCGCATGTTAAATCTTGTTACAGGAGGGCAAGTCCAAGCATGAAGAAATCGTTAACAGCAAGGTGAGCCGTATCAAAAGTATCTAAAGACCGCGGGATTGTGGGTAGCGGGCAGCTGCCTAGCTCATCTACTGAGTCCCTAGTATTGGGACCAGCGACTACAGACTTGATGTCTGAGGGTACCGTGGCTGTGCCGGAGGGGTGTAAGGCCACCAGAAAGTCTGTCCGGCTGATAGACTTGAACGAGTCCGGTCGGGAGGGTTCTCCCTCAAGAATGGATACCGTAGAACAGATATCCAGAATGTAGCTCCTATTGGAGAGGATGATCTATCAAGAGCGCCGGCCTCTCCAAGAGCCCGCACCAGTAGCACCGACAGGGCTGCCTAGTGTCTCCCTCTTGGAGGAAGAGAGCATACTGGGTCAGTACGATTTTGACGCCGAATCTGTGGGCTTAGCATTGGAGGCTGCCCCACGGGACGAAGGGCACGAGCCAGAGGTCCCATTCCTGGCAGCGAGGTTTGCCGTCCCAATAGAATCTGGAGAGCCGCTAGGGGAAGAGCTGGCTGCCAGAATTAATTACTTGGCCTCGCGCCAGCTTCAGGAGCTGGCCATGGATACAACGGCCAAAAAATATGACACTCCGGCAAATTGTATCCTGCTTAAAGTACCAGCCGTAAACCACGCCATTTGGGGTCATATGGGAGTAGGCATCCGGGCGTGGGAGATAAAACTCCAAACGTTGCTGAAGCTGCTTGCATCCGGCATCATGGCTTTTGGGAGGTCGGTGGATGGTGGGCACCTGACTGAAGTTTAGCAGGATGCCCTGGCTCTCATGTGCAATGTGCACTTTGAAATAAACTGCCTTAGAAAGAGCGCCATCCGCCCTACCATTAACCCGAGGTTCGCTGCCCTGTGTAAGCCTAGCAACATCCAGCCGCGGAACCTACTGTTCGGGGAAGACCTCGTAAAGTGGGTAAAGGAGCTAGACGACGAGGCAAAAACCGTTGGGCTCATCAAGGCGCTAGTGACCAGCAGAACCCTTCGGAGGCAATACTCCGACAAGCGGTTTGCTGAAACCGGGTCCGGGCAAGGACCAAGCCGGCCATTCAATGTGCGCAGCTGGCGCACTCCAGCAGGAGCCCGGGCAAACGTGCTATTTCCTTCCAGAACCAGGGGACAAAGAACACCACTGGTAACCATGGAGGTAGGTGGGTCTGGTTCTTGTCGAAACATATTGAGTGAGAATTACGGACACAGGTTTGATTTTGGACCTGACAGGAAACTTAATTTATTTCCCAACCTGTGTCCACACACCCAGCTGTGCCATTGTATCTAAATTTTCCGAGGAAAGATGGTTGTCGGATTACTTTGGACATTAATCAGTATAATCATTTTAAAAAGGAAACATTTGCTACTGCCAAGCAATTGATTTCCAGAGGGTGTTATATGGCATGTATAGTTCTTCAGGATCCATATTACTCAGTCCCTGTTCATAAAGAGTATCAGAGATATTTGAAATTTAGCTGGATGAGACAATTATGGCAATTTAGAGCACTGTCTAATGAGTGAACCTCAGCCCCTAGATTATTTACAAAGCTGCTAAAACCAGTATTCGGATTACTCCGGGCACAGGGCCATATTGTAATAGCCTAATTGGATGATATCTTAATAATTGGAAAAACCCTTGTGGCAGCCGTGATATTAGTTTCAGCTGTTAAATGCATGGTTGAGAGGTTGGGGTTCATTATCCACCCAGCTAAATCAAAATTGGTGCTAGTTAACATAATTGACTATTTGGGATTCACAGTTAATTCAACTCACATGTCTGTGACTCTGCCCAAGGGCAAGAGATTAGATTTCATTGAAGGCTGTATCAAGCTCTTGGGGGAGCAATCACCTTCAATTAAACAGGTGGCAAACTTAATTGGCAAATTGGTAGCTGCCTTTCCAGCTGTCCAATACGGACCTTTGCATTACCAACATTTACAGAGGGCAAAGGTACCGGCACTCAGAATATATGCAGGTCATTTCAACCGGTCCATTACTGAAGTACAGTGGTGGATTAGACACATTTCAAATTGTTCTAGCAAAATCCTGGTGGAAACACCTTCAGTTGTTTTGCAGACTGATGTTAGTGCCCTGGGTTGGGGTGCTACAGACACCAGGTCTAGCTGTGGAGGCAGATGGAATATGCATGAGGCATTTATTCTCCAATCACATGGAATTAATTATTTAGAGCTTTTAGGAGCATTTTATGGGCTCAAGGCTTACTGTTCCACTAAGCATCACTTACATGTTCAACATCACGGCAGTGGCGTATGTTAATCACGTGGGTGGAATCAAGTCGAAATCTTGAGACGGATTGGCTAACCTTATTTGGCACTGGTGCACTAAAAAGAACATTTGGATTTCAGCTGTCTACTTGCCAGGCAGATTCAATATGGTGGCAGACACCAGGTCACGCAAATTCAACGACAACACAGAGTGGATGTTGAATCATGATGTAATTAATGAAATCGTTCTTCGGTATGGGATGCCAGATATCGATTTGTTTGCATCCAGACTCAATCACCAGGTACCGAAGTATGTTTCATGGGAACCAGATCCAGGGGCATTCGCGGTGGATGTGTTTTCGCTACACTGGGGCGGAATGTTTTTATATGCATTTACCCCCTTCTGCCCCATCAGCCGGTGCTTGACTAAGATCAAGCAGGACTCCACTTCAGGAGTTTTGGTGGTACCCGACTGGCCTACACAGCCATGGTTCCCTCTTATTACGGACATTATTTCACAACCTATTATGGTGGTTCCAGAATGTCATAATCTATTGCTGAATCCTGTGACTGGAGGTCAACACCCATTGTATGATTGTGTTAATTTGTTAATTTGCAGATTTAAGAAGGCCATACCTCGGTCTGGGCTATCCAATCGGATGAAGGGCTGAGCTATAGTGCCATCAACAGTGCCAGGAGTGCCTTGTCATCGTACCTATGTTGGGGGTCAGAACTTCAGTCTGTAGGATCTCATCCGTTAATATCCAGATTTATGAAGGGTGTTTTTAAATTTAATCCCCCCAGGCCTAGGTATTCCGAAATCTGGGATGTGAGTATGGTACTAACACTGCTTCGTCAATGAGGCACAGCCACATCCTTGTCTTTGCCAAAGATTACCCTTAAGTTGGGTATGCTCATGGCGCTCGTAAGAGCGCAAAGGGTTCAGACCTTGCACAACAACGGCTGGACAGGTTGGTGTCATCAGAGAATGACGTTAATTTCTACATCTATGACCTAATTAAACAAAGCAGACCAGGGGTGTCCGGATTCAAGATTGTACTGTCAGCTTATCCCACTGATTTATGGCTGTGTGTAGTGGCGCACGTGCGGAGATATATCGAGGTCACGAAGAGCCTCAGAGGCTCCGAGGTAGCATTGTTTATTAGCCACAATAAGCCACATATGAAAGCGTCAGTTCAGACCATTTCACGATGGCTGAACCAAGTGCTGGGTTGTTCAGGAGTTAACACTGACAATTTCACATCTCACTCCACCATGGCAGCATCAACATAAGCAGCGAGAGCAATGAACGTCCCTCTTGACCATATTCCCACGGCCACAGGATGGTCAAATTAATTGACTTTTCTTAGGTTTTATAACAAACCACTTATTGAATCTGCGGTGTTCGCCCATTCTGTTTTAAGTTCTGTTTCATAGCTTCTCCCTGGGAGGGAGGAGTCGCTATTGTGTTCTTTTGTTTATTTTGTGAATTAAAGCATTAACATTTTCATCAGTACCATGTTTCAATGTATTGCTCATTATTCACTCCTCCTGAGTCAACTGATTGCAGTGTGAGACGCCTGGATTTGGATCGGTGTGAAATCACGGATCTTTGTAATCTGCACGGAACAACTCATGTGACTCCGAAGTAAAATAGTAAGATTAAATGAGAACTTACCAGTTTGAAGTTTGATCTTTAATTTATGAGGAGTTACGATGAGCGATTACGTGCCCACCGCTCCCAACCCTCATATCATGAAGCTCATCTGGTAGTTCTAGGTTTGTAGTCTTACTATATTACTTCAATTGTTGTTCTTCTGTGATTTCACACCGCTGCTTTGAAGATTGAAGCCCATGCGGACTGGCGGGGTTCTTCATGTAATCACTCATCGTAACTCATATAAAATAAAGATCAAACTTCAAACTGGTAAGTTCTCATTTAATCTTACTATTATATTGCATCTGCCACGCATCTGCCCACTCACGCAACCTGTCCAGGTCACTCTGCAACCTCCTAACATCCCCTTCACAGTTCACATTGCCACCCAGCTTTGTGTCATCCACAAACTTGCTAGTGTTGCTCCTGATTCCCTCTTCCAAATCATTAATATATATGGTAAACAGTTGCGGCCGCAGCACCGAGCCTTGCGGCACTCCACTCACCATTGCCTGCCATTCTAAAAAGGACCCGTTCACTCCTATTCTTTGCTTCCTGTCTGCCAACCAATTTTCTATCCATGTCAACACCCAACCCCCAATACCATGTGCTCTAATTTTAGTCACCAGTCTCCTGTGCGGGACCTTATCAAAGGCTTTCTGAAAGTCTAGATACACAACATCAACTGGCTCCCCTTCATCCATTTCATATCCATAAAAAATTCCAGAAGATTAGTCAAGCATGATTTCCCTTTCATAAATCCATGTTGACTTGGACTAATCCTTTTACTGCTATCCAAATGCCCCATTATTACCTCTTTAATAATTGACTCCAGCATCTTTCCCACCACCAAAGTCAGGCTAACTGGTCTGTAATTCCTCGTTTTCTCTCTCGCTCCTTTCTTGAAAAGTGGGATAACATTAGCTGTCCTCCAATTCACAGGAATTGATCCAGATTCTATTGAACTTTGGAAAATGATCACCAATGCGTCCACTATTTCTAGAGCCACCTCCCTGAGGACCCTGGGATGCAGACCATCAGGTCCAGGGGATTTATCATCCTTCAGTCCCATTAGCCTACCTGATACTATTTCTCGCCTAATGAAAATGTAGTTCCGTTCCTCTACCCCCTTAGATCCTCTGCCCTCCAGTACATCTGGGGGATTGTTTGTGTCTTCCTTCGTGAAGACAGATCCGAAGTACCTGTTCAACTCTTCTGCCATTTCCTTATTACCCATAATAATTTCACCTGTGTCTGCCTTCAAGGGGGCCACATTTGACTTTGCTATATCTAAATAAGCTTTTACTGTCCTTCTTTATATTCCTGGCCAGCTTCCCTTCGTACTTCATCTTTTCAGCCCGTATTGCCCGTTTTGTTTTCTTCTGTTGTCCTATGAAAGTTTCCCAATCCTCTGGCTTCTGGCATCATATGGCAAAAGCCAGCTCGGGTCTGATTTTATCTGAACTGATGTAGTTGTTCAAATCAGATATTTTTTAACTCCCACAAGATTTGACTTGAATGCAGCATACGATCAATTGAGATGTAAGACAAGCAAGGAATGCAGACCTCTCCTGCTCCTGTCATGTTAGGTTAACAGTGGGCTCTTAATCTCCTGCACGATAATCAAATGGGCCAGATTGTGCTGAAAGTTCCTACCATCTGGAGTGGTGACTCTATGGAAGCACATTTCATTATTTTGCAAGAAATAGTATATTGTTGTATACTGATTAGTATTAATTTAGTTTAGAGATATGGCGTGGAAACGGGTCCTTCGGCCCACTGAGTCCATGCCGACCAGTGATCCCCACACGTTAACACCATCCTATGCACACTAGGTTCAATTTACAATTTTACCAAAGCCAATTAACCTACAATCCTGTATGGCTACGGAGTGTGGGAGGAAACTAGGGCTCCCGGAGAAAACCCACATGGGTCATGGGGAGAATGTACAAATTCTGTACAGGCAGCATCCGTGGTCAGGATAAAGCCCGGGTCTCTGGCGCTGTAAGGCAGCGACTCTACAGCTGTGCCACCGTGTCGCCCAATCAACCTGCAATGCCACGCGCTCTTACTATGCGTAATGTGTCAACATACCAAATGCCTTCTGGAAATTCAAAAACACTGTTACCTTAAATCCTGATCAATACATCCTGAAAGAATCGTAATGAGCAGTCAAACACAATTTTCATAAAGCCACGGTGACTCTTGCTTGATTCTCACTTCGCAGATATTGAATTGTCAAGTCAAGTAAATTGAGTTTAATGTCATTTGCCCAAGTACAGTGAGGTGAAGATTGAAAGAAAATCTTGCTTGTACAGCAGCACAGACACATAGATTCAGAAAATACACAAGAACATAAATTATGTCAAGTATATAAGACAGTGAGATAAAAACGGTGGGAAAATAAGATATTAGTGCAAAACACAATTGGACAAACAAGTTCACGGAGATGCAAGAGGTGGTCTGTAGAGTTCTGTTGCTGAGGTCGGATTGAACTCTTGCAGGTTTTTTCAGAACCTGATCGTTGTCGGAAAATAGTTCTTCCTGAACTGGGTGGTGTGGGACTTCAGGTTCCTGCCCATCAATACCATCAAGAAGAGGGCCTTACCCCGATGGCATGAGGGCATCTCACCTAACAGACTAGGTCCTCTAAAATTAAACTGTTAAAACCATCGCATTCCTTATGGTGGGTTTTATATAAGCACTTCATGGAATTTTAAAATACAGCAGCATGTCATTCAGCCCAACCAGTCAATCACTTTGTGTAGGAAGGAACAGCAGATGTTGATTTACACCGAAGGTAGACACAAAAATGCTGGAGTAACTCAGTGGGTCAGGCAGCATCTCTGGAGATAAGGAACAGGTGACGTTTTGGGTTGAGACCCTTCTTCAGTCTGAGTTCTTCAGTCCGAATAAGGGTCTCAACCCGAAACGTCACCTGTTCCTTTTCTCTAGAGATTCTGCCTGACCTGCTGAGTCATGCCAGCATTTTGTGTTTATCTTCAATCTAGCACTTTACTACTGCACCTCATGATCGTCTCCATACCTCGTGTCATCTCACTTTATCAGTGTTTCATTCTAATTAAGGACAGCACCTCATATTTGGGCAGCCGGCAATCCAATGGCACAAACATTAAATTCTCCAATTTCAGCTAATTCTCCCGCCCCCAAACTCATTTACCCAGTTCATCCACCACCCCAAACGACACACATCATTCTTTCCACTGCCCTTATCTATGTCAGCTAGTTCCCTTCCCTTCCCATTTCTTCCTCCACATCCACCATTCACTCATCACCCACTCATCTCTACTGCTGGTCCCCCATTTTTCTTTCCCACCTCTATTTCTTTCTACCCAATATCCCTCACTCTATTTCTACATTTAACTCCTCACCTTTCTCACTTATCAGATTCCACCATTTGCACCCTTAAGTTCTCTCTACGTCTCAGCACCAGCCTTGATTATTATCCCCTCCCTTTGCTCCCACGTGACTCATTTGCCACCTTACTTGGATTCACCTACCACTTGCCAGTGCTTGCCCAACCCCAACCCCCTTCTCCTTATCTCTTCCTGACAGACATCTCTTCCCTATTCTATCAGTATGAAGAAGAACCCAAAACGTCGCCAATCCATGTTCTCCAGAGATGCTGCCTGACCTGCTGAGTTACTCTATTACATTTTATCCTGCGGCACTCTGTTTTTTGCTCACTGTAATTCACAATTGCCGCCCGCATGTTATCATTCATGCCACTGTAAGATGAAGGCTATAACGACTATAAACTGTGTCAAAAATTGTGGAAGAGGTTTATCTTGGAACAATTAGCTCATGATTTATTGTTTTAAATATTTAGTGTATTTTCTGCACTTTATTCTTTTATTACAGTATGAATTTGCTTCTTGTGAGAAAATCGTCTTTGTATTCAGTTCTGTGTACTGTTCTTTGTCTCACTGAATTCAGTGAATGAAAAAGCAATTTTACCCAAAGCTAGTGTTGCAAAGTAATGCATCTCATAGTAATACATGGAAAATCTTTAAGACTTTTAATTACATTTGTGTCTAGAAGAGGCTCATTTGCAATCTTTGTGTTACACATTAACAATTAAATGCAACACCAGTTCAGAGAGTCCAGAATAATGCAAATAAGGTGGAAGGGGGAAATAATCTGCTGAAAAAAGGATTTTAAAATATTTTTTTATATGATAAATAGGTAACCGTTAAGATTATCTGTAGGCAGCTGCGCATCAGAAATACAATTGTTAAAAATATCCTTTTTTCCCCCACAAAATTACTGAGAGACGTTCACTAAATATATTGCTGCCACCAATAACCTCTGATTCAATGTAAATATTCAATGTAGCTTTGTCTCGCTGTTATGTGCCTGAACACAACCCATCATTTGTTTCCATGACACCCTCTCCTGGATTATTTTGCATGAATTCATTATAATGATGCTAATCTAAAAATGTAATTTTCTCCTTTAGGTAATTGTAAATCAATTTAGTTGCTAAGTATGAACTCTTGAGAGATGCTATGGAGCCTAGCTTATTCTTCCATCGTAAACGCAGACATTAGGAATGCTTGAATACTTAGTTGCTATAAATAAATTACCTGAACATTTTTGAAGATTACTTCCTAATAGTATGGTGACTAGTTTATAGCCTTCAGTTTCGTGTTTACTGCACCTTTGTATGGAAAATTAACATTGTGGTTCAGACAAACTTAAATGCCGACCGTCATGGTCAGTATTTCTGAGATCGTTGTTAAAAATAATGGCCTTTGTCTAACAGTGTTTGTGTTTAATGCAAGTTCCTCAATTCCACACTAATGGAGTGAGGGAAGTGGATACAGGATTTAATGAATTTTCAGAAGACATTTGACAAAGTTCTATTTAATTGGCTTTATAACAAATCTATGCGTCGTCTCCTTCTGATGTTCCTTCCGTTAAGTGTTCTACTCTCTATACAATTTTTCACAATGAATGGTAGGGCTCCGGGGAGTGTTGTAGAGCAGAGGGATCTAGGACTGCAGCTACATAGTTCCTTGAAAGTGGCATCACAGGTAAATAATGTGGTCAAGAAGGCCTTTGGCATGTTGACAATCATCAGCGAGTGAGTATAGAAGTTGGGAGGTTATGTTAGAGTTGTTCAAGACATTGATGAGGCAACATTTGGAGTAGTGGTCCCTTGTTATAAGCCGGAAAGGGTACAAAAAGATGTACAAGAATATTGGCGGGACTCGAGGGCCTGAGCTATAGGGAGAGGTTGAGCAGGCTAGGACTTTATGCCTTGGAGCATAGGAGGATGAGGGGTGTTCTCATAATGGTCATGAGGGGATTAGAAAGGGTAAATTCACAGTTTATACCAAGAATAGGGGATTCAAGAACCAGAGGTCATAGGTTTTAGGGTGAGGGGGGAAAGATTTAATAGGAACTGAGGGGCAACTTTTTTATACAAAGGGTGGTGGGTATATGGAACGGAGGTAGTTTGGGCAGGTACTATCACAACATTTAAAAGACATTTGGACAGGTAGGAAAGTATGGGATAGGTTTAGATGGATATGGGCCAAACACAGTTATGTGGAACAAGAGGGGATGGGGCATCTTGGTCTTGTTGGACTGAAGGGCCTGTTTTCATGATCTATGACTGTCTCTAAATTGGATTGAAACTATATATGCACACAGTTCAAGCAATACACAGTGCTCAGGTAGTATGGCTTTTTTTTCTCTCATCTGAAGAATAAGAGAACAAGTTGTGTATTTTCATGAGGTTTTATCACCATGCTCTCTAAATTGTTCATGAGATAGTAAGTAATAGTGAGTCTTCCAAAGTGAAGACAGAAAATGTTGGAAATACTCGACAGATTAATCGGCATTTGTGAAATGAAAAACAAAAGTTAACGATTCAATCAATGACCATTCTTCAGAGCTGGGATAAGTTAGATAAAACAAGTTCTAAGGTCCAATAAACCTGATTCGAGAAAATGGAAAGTATGGAAGATGATACCATGTAGGTAGACACAAAAAGCCAGAGTAACTCAGCGGGGCAAGCAGCTTCTCTGGAGAGAGGGAATGGGTGATGTTTCGGGTCGAGACCCTTCTTCCTACACGATACAATGCAGGAGTGATTATAGCCTAAAAGCTATTATTATACAAGAAGGTGAAGGAAAGTGGTAGTACAGCATAAAGGAACAGGAGAACAAGATGGAAGAAGATATTCCGTATCTATCAAAGGAATTTAGACAATGCTGTGAATGAAATTAAAAAAATCCTGCAAACAATTATTATCTTAAATGGACATCTGAAGAAGGTCTTTATCTGAAACGTCACCCATTCCTTCTCCCCAGTGATGCTGCTTGTCTCGCTGAGTTACTCCAGCATTTTGTGCTACCTTCGATTATCTTAAAGTGTTACACGCCATGTTTTCTTGAACTTTTACAGTACATATACTGAACAATCCTGATAGTTAGGATCTTTACTCGGCAATCATGATATAATAATAATCTGTACAAGGTGGGATGGTGCATGCATTAGGATAATAGGAATAGGTGTTCCCATTCATCTGTTTAAGAAGATAACTGCAGATGCTGAAAATCGAAGGTAGACAAAAATGCTGGAGAAACTCAGCGGGTGAGGCAGCATCTATGGAGCGAAGGAAATTGATAACGTTTCGGGTCGAGACCATTCTTCAGACTGATGTGGGGATGGGGTGGGGGGGGGGGGGTAGGAAGAATGGAAGAGGTGGAGCCAGAGGGCTGAGGGACTACCTGAAATTAGAGGTTAATGTTCATACCGCTGGGGTGTAAACTACCCAAGCGAAATATGAGGTGCTGCTCCTCCAATTTATGGTGGTCCTCACGCTGGCCATGGAGGACGCCAAGGACAGAAAGGTCAGATTCGGAATGGGAGGGGGAGTTGAAGTACTGAGCCACCGGGAGATCAGGTTGGTTATTGTGAACCGATCGGAGGTGTTCGGTGAAGCGATCGCCAAGCCTACGCTTGGTCTCACCGATGTAGAGCAGCTGACATCTAGAGCAGCAGATGCAATAGATGAGGTTGGAGGAGGTGCAGGTGAACCTCTGCCATATCTGGAAAGACTGCTTGGGTCCTTGAATGGAGTCAAGGGGGGAGGTAAAGCGACAAGTGTAGCATTTCTTGCGGTTGCAAGAGAAAGTGCCTGGAGAGGGGGTGGTTCGGGTGGGAAGGGACGAATTGACCAGGGAATTACGGAGGGAGCAGTCTCTGCAGAAAGCAGACAGGGGAGGAGATGGGAAGATGTGGCAAGTGGTGGGATCACGTTGGAGGTGGCGAAAATGTCGGAGGATTATTTGTTGTATGTGAGGGCTGATAGGGTGGAAAGTGAGGACAAGGGGAGAATCTGCCCTTGTTTCGAGTGGGGGGATGGGGAGTGAGAGCAGAGTCACAGGGTATAGAAGAAACCCTGGTGAGAGCCTCATCTATGGTAGAAGAGGGAAACCCCTGTTCCCTGAAGAATGAGGACATCTTTTCCCATGCCCTGGTGTGGAACACCTCATCCTGGATGCAGATGCGGTGTAGACGGAGGGGAATTGGGAATAGGGGATGGAGTTCTTACAGGTAGCAGGGTGGGAAGAAGTGTAGTCCAGATAGCCATGGGAGTCAGTGGGTTTATAGTTGATGTCGATCAGTAGTCTAACGCCTTCGATGGAGGTAGTGAGGTCAAGCAATGGTTGGGAAATGTCGGAAATGGTCCAGGTGTATTTGAGTGCCGGATGGAAGTTAGTGGTGAGATGGATGAAGTCAGTGAGTTCTGCAGGAGGTAGCACCAATGCAGTCATTGATGTGGCGGAGGTAGAGTTTGGGGATAGGGCCACGGTATGTCTCGAACAAGGATTGTTCGACGTACCCTACAAAGAGGCAGGCATAGCTAGGGCCCATGCGCGCGCCCATAGCTACGCCTTGTATTTGGAGGAAATGGGAGGAGTCATTCATATGCTGTCCAATAACTGCTAAGTAATGTGCATCGGGAGTTAAGTTATGGGATCCGCACCACCCTCTCTTTTCACTCCTGCAATTGGGAAGAAGGTATGGAAGTCTGAAAACTGTAAAGTCCAGGTTCAAGAACAGCTTCTTCCAAACAGCCATCAAGCTATTAAACACTGCAAACTCCAACTAAACCCTAACTACGAACAAGCTGGGTTGAACTAAGGACTTTGGGCTTTGTTTTGTTTTTGCATTGTATTGGATTTTTTAATTTATTTAACTTTTCTTTTGTATAAGCCATCAAGCTATCGAACACTACAAACTCCAACTAAACTACGTAGAACGAGCTAACTGAGTTGCACTAGAGACTTTGGGCTTTGTTTCGTTTTTGCATGGTATGGATTTTTTAAATCATTGAGCTTTATTTTTGTCTATTATATTATCTATTGAATATTATATTCGGGATCAAACATTTATCCTCCAGCGATTGGTCAGAGAGCGCACGTGATTTGATATAATTTCAACTATTTTAGATGTTGGCACGCTGACACTCCAACGATGTACTATTTACAAAATGACTCACTTTTATGACGACATTTTGTAAATAGCATTTACTATGTCGGGAAATCATGTCACAGCTCCGCGTGCATGTAACGGGAAACTCTCGCGCTGCCACGGCTACAGCGCCACCTCTCGTCTCGACAAGTGCAGTGACTCCAACTCTGCCGCTTTCGTCGGGAGATCGCCCGCTGAAAGGGCATTTTAAGGTAAGCAATTATTCTTGTAAATGTTTGATCCCAAATATAAAACAAATATCCTTGGCCTTATTTCGAGTTTCTGGTTTAAACTATGGGCCTCGGTGCCTCCAAATAGTACTATTCACTTCGGGGCTGCGCCCCTCAGTGAATAGTACTATTTTGGAGGCACCTCTGCCCATAGTTTAACCAGAAACTCTCAAGCCCAAGTATATTTGTATACTATGTTTACAACCCTATTGTGCTGCAGCTGCAAGTAAGAATGGCATTGTTCTGTTTCAGTACATGGGACAATAAAACACCTTTGACTCTCTTTTGACTCTTGGATTTGGAAGGTGCAGTTCAAGCTGTGTGTGAATCTTGCTGCAAATCATCCTGCAGAGACACAGCTGTGGCAACGTGCCTCAGTGGGGTGGCGGGGGTGGGGGGGGGGGGGGGGGGGGGGGGTGGGGGAGGTGAGCGTTCAAGATGGACTGCTTATTAAGTGAGCTGCTTTGTTCAAAATGATTTAAACTTCTTGAATATTGCAGGAGCTACACATATCCAGACGATTCATGTTTGACAAACCTTCTTGAATTTTTTTAAGAGGTTACTAGGGAAATTGATGAGGGTAAAGCAGTGGTTGTTGTCTATATGGATTTCAGTAAGGCCTTTGACAAGGTTCCCCATGGAAGGTTGGTTAAGAAGGTTCAATCTTTGGGTGTTAATGGCGGAGTAGCAAGATGGATTCAACAGTGGCTGAATGGGAGATGTCAGAGAGTAATGGTGGATGGCTGTTTGTCAGGTTGGAAGCCGGTGACCAGTGGGGTGCCTCAGGGATCTGTGTTGGGTCCACTGTTGTTTGTCATGTACATCAATGATCTGGATGATGGGGTGGAAAATTGGATAAGTAAGTATGCAGATGATACTAAGATAGGTGGTGTTGTGGATAATTAAGAAGATTTTCAAAGTCTACAGAGAGATTTGGGCCATTTGGAAAAGTGGTCTGAAAGATGGCAGATGGAGTTTATTGCTGATAAGTGTGAAGTGCTACATCTTGGCAGGACAAATCAAAATAGGACGTACATGGTAAATGGTAGGGAATTGAGGAATGCTGTGGAACAGAGGGATCTAGGAATAACTGTGCATAGTTCCCTGAAGGTGGAATCACATGTAGATAGGGTGGTAAAGAAAGCCTTTAGTGTGCTGGCCTTTATAAATCAGAGCATTGAATATAGGAGTAGGGAAGTAATGTTAAAATTGTACAAGGCATTGGTAAGACCAATTCTGGAGTATGGTGTACAATTTTGGTCGCCTAATT
Organism: Okamejei kenojei; assembly: GCA_035221665.1. Classification (NCBI taxonomy): domain Eukaryota; kingdom Metazoa; phylum Chordata; class Chondrichthyes; order Rajiformes; family Rajidae; genus Okamejei; species Okamejei kenojei. Next base: position 46,262,898 of record CM069134.1, on the reverse strand, counting down.
ATAGGAAGGATGTCAACAAAATAGAGAGAGTACAGAGGAGATTTACTGGAATGTTGCCTGGGTTCCAGCAACTAAGTTACATAGAAAGGTTGAACAAGTTAGGTCTTTATTCTTTGGAGCGCAGAAGGTTAAGGGGGGACTTGATTGAGGTATTTAAAATGATGAAAGGGATAGACAGAAATGACGTGGATAAGCTTTCCCATTGAGGGTAGGGAAGATTCAAACAAGAGGGCATGACATGAGAATTAAGGGACAGAAGTTTAGGGGTAACATGAGGGGGAACTTCTTTACTCAGAGAGTGGTGGCTGTGTGGAATGAGCTTCCAGCAGAAGTAGTGGAGACAGGATCGATTTTAACATTTAAAAGTAAAGTGGATAGGTATACGGATGGGAAGGGAATGGAGGGGTATGGTCTGAGTGCAGGTAGATGAGACTTGGGGAAAATAAATGGTTGGCACAGACTGGAAGGGCCAAGAGGGCCTGTTTCCGTGCTGTAATTGTTATATGGTTATATGGTTATAACTTCCTGCCTTGGCCCTTGTATTCGAATCACAAGTATTCTCCAGCAAATGACACACCATGAATCAGGGTTAATTGCCTTTCCTAGTCGACACAATTCTCTTCACAGCCGAGTCTTTCAACACATCTTGCAACCATAAATATGAAAAAGGTGATGAGGACAGAACCAGAATTGCTTAATATTCTTGTCGCCAATTTATAAATTATACCTCATGCTTTAACAATGCGCAACATACAGTATATAACACATTTCACATCAGATGGAGGGGAAGCAACAATTTGTTACAGACAATTAAATTGGACTTTGTCAAATGTCTTCTGAAATTTTATTAAATCTATATCTACTGCCTCCCCCCCCCATCAGTGTTGCCTGCTGCTTTAGAAATATTCACTAAGATTTGTCTAACAAGGTCTGAAACTCGATTTGCTGTGCAGGTAGAGCAGTGGTCGAGTTGCTGTCTTACAGAGTTAGGGACCTGGGTTCAATCCTCACTACGGGTGCTGTCTGTATGGAGTTTGTACATTCTCCCTGTGACTGCGTGGGTTTTCTCCAGGTGCTCCGGTTTCCTCCTACATTTCAAAGACGTGTGGTTTTGTTACCTATGCATGTATCTCCAGCAATGCTGCCTGACCTGCTGAATTACACCGGCACTTTGTGTATATCTTTGTCCCTTTTATCCTGACCAAATCTACGATTCTCCCATTGAAAGTGACCCTCTTCCATTTGGGTTGTTCCTTGTCCCTCACCATTACCAATCAAAATCTTACATTATGATGTTCTCTGCTCTGACATATTCTCAGTGACATAGACAATAGACAATAGGTGCAGGAGTAGGCCATACGGCCCTTCGAAACAGCACTGCCATTCAATGTGATCATGGCTGATCATCCAGAATGGCCCAGTTGTTCGCCTCATTCCCCAGAATCACTCCCAGTTATGTTTCCTTCCTCACTATATAAACTCTCCTGAACACATTTCTAAAACCATTTATTTTCTTTGTGCTTTACTTTATAATCTCAATCAAGACTTAGGTAATTGATGCACATGCTCTCTATTTACATCACTATTCTTTGGCCTATGGTACAACCATGATAGCATCTTAAAGGCCTGTCCCATTTGGGCGACCTAATTTGCGAGTTTAGAAGAGTATGCCCTGGACTCAAACTCACAGCATGGTCGACACGAGGTCCTAGGAGGTCGTATGAGGTGGCTGGAATTCTCCTTCATGCTTGTGGGAGGTTCGTTCGATACAGCTGGTGGTTTCAACGCGGCCGGTCAATCCAGCTCGAGGCTTTCCAGGCGAATGCCCTCGAACTTGAAGGTCGAAGGCACCCTTCTGGACTCGCGGATTAGGTCGCCCAAGTGGGACAGGCGCTAATCAAATGCATGCTGAATCATGCACCTCAGGGACATCATCCCTTCAGCAATGTAATATCTTAATCAATACTGTTGCTAATTTCAGATGTCACTTAAACAGGACAATTAAATTAACAGACTTCTACTTTTTATCAGCCATGTTACAGTCATCAACTTTACATAATGCTGCAGGGCTCGCTGTGCTTGTAAACCCACAGCGACCGTTCCTCCGCAACTTCCTGGTTAACTCGTTCCTTCCCACCCAAACCACCCCTTCCCCAGGTACTTTCCCCTGTAACCACAGGAAATGCAACACCTTTCCCTATACCTCCCCCCTCGATTCCGTCCAAGGACCCCAACAGTATTTTCAGGTGAGACAGAGGTTCACTTGTACCTCCTCCAACCTCCTCCACTCCTCCGCTCAGTCCGCCTAAACTTACCTTTCTCCCAGTTGCTAAACATTTTAACTCCCCCTACCTTTCCCACATTGACCTGCAAATTGGAGGAACAACAACTCATATTTTGCTTGGGCAGCTTACATCCAAGCGGTATGAACATTGACTTACCTAACTTCATGTAACCCTTGCCTTCCCCCTCTCTCCATCCCTCCCCCCTTCCCAGTTCTTCTTGTTTTCACACCTTACACATCCTTATCTCTGTATCTCCCCCTCCCCTGACTCAGTTTGAAGAAAGGTCTCAACCCAAAATGTTACCCATTCCTTCTATCCAGAGATACTGCCTGTCCCGCTGAGTTACTCTAACATTGTGTGTCTATCTTCAACTTTTTGTATTTCTGCATAGCCTGTGTTTCTTAGTCTTGCATCCTGCCATTAGGTTTTAGCATGCACTCATTGTTTATCTTTCATGTATTTGGGGCATTTAAATATTTTGAGAGTTATTGATTTTTTTTAAGGGTATCCAATACAGCTGGAGAACTCCATATACCTCGTCTAAACAGGTAGGCAGAACTTCAGTTAAAGATCTTACAAGTTCATAAGGGACAGGAGCAGAATTAGGCCATTCGGCCCATTGTCTTCTCTGCCATTCAATTATGGCTGATCTATCTTTCCCTCTCAACCCTTTCTCCTCCCTTGGGCAACAGTGACCATAATATGGTGGAATTCTGCATTAGGATGGAGAGTGACACAGTTAAATTAGAGACAAGAGCCCTGCATTTAAAGAAAGGAGACTTTGAAGGTATGAGACAGGAATTGGGTAAGATAGACTGGAAAATTATACTTAAAAGCTTGACGGTGGAGATAAAATGGCAAAGATTTAAAGACCACATGGAAAATTGTTCATCCCTGTCCGGTGAAAAATAAAAATGGGGAAGGCGGCTCAACTGTGGCAAATGAGGGAAATCAGGGATAGTGTTAAATCCAAGGAGAAGGCATATAAATTGGCAAGAGGAAGCAGCAAACCGGAGGACTGGGAGAAATTTAGAACTCACCAGAGGAGGACAAAGGGGTTAATTAAGAGGGGGAAAAAGGAGCATGAAAGAAAGCTTGCGGGAAATATAAAAACTCATTGCCAGAGGCCCGCTTTCAATCCTGACCTTTACTGCTGTCTGTGTGGAGTTTGCACAAGCTCCCTGTCGCCACAGGGGATTTCTCCAGACGCTCACGTATCCTTCCACATCCCAAAGATATGCAGATTTGTAGGTTAATTGACCTCCGTAAATTGCCCTTCAGTGTGTAGAGAGCAGATGCAAAAATGGGGAAACTGGTGTGAATGGGTGATTGATGGTCAGCGTGGACTCGGTGGGCCGAAGGGCCTATTTTCATGCTGTAGTTTTTAATCAATATGCTGAAAAAGTGAGCTCTGCTCCACCCCTACCTTTCCAGTTCCTCCGCTGCCTATAAATTGTCAAATTGGCTTTAGGACGTCCAATACTGGATGAGCAGCAATTCCTCACTAAATATCAGAACTGAAACCATTCAGACTGAAGAAGGGTCTCGACCCGAAATTCTCTCCAGAGATGCTGCCTGTCCAGCTGAGTTACTTCAGCATTTTGTGCCCATATAAATTACCATCTGCAGTATTTTCCTACACGTGACAGATAGATGCAGGTGAGGGAGGTTTGGATTGGCAGATGAGTGGAGTAATTGACAAAGGCTAGATTGATTTACAGTTTTACTTCAGAATCACGTGAGTGATTCCGTGAAGAACCCCGTCTAGGCCGCATGCGTAGCAGTACGTCAGCTGCACTGGCGCAAGCACCAGACTGGCAGGACAGAGCTCCTGCCAGTTTCGAGGCCCGACGAGTGTGGACTGAAGGGAAACCCAGTCCAACCGCGGAAGTGGTTAACCGGCAAATAGATCAGGTTGCGAGATAAGGAGCCGCTAACAAGGCAGTCAGCGGCTCCCAGCCTGCGGGGAAGCCGCGAAACGGCAAGAAAACCAAGCCAGAGTCGCTGACAGTTAAGTCAGCGGCTCCCAGCCTGCGGGGATGCCGTGAAACGGCAAGAAATTCAAGCCAGAGTCGTTGACAGTGTAGTCAGCGGCTCCCAGCCTGTGGGGATGCTGTTGGAATGGCAAGGAAGTAACACTAGAGTCACTGACAGTGGGGTCAGTGGCTCACAGACGTTGGTCCCCAGGCAAGGAATTAAATGGGAATCATTCAGCACTATTTGGACTCAGGTGAGTCAGGCTGCAAAGGCTTTCTATTAATAATAACATTTATATATGTTATAGTGTTTTTCTTAAAGTTAAAAGCTAAAGGCAAAGTTAAAGTCATAAAAAGTGATTGCTATATGTCTCTGAGAATGTAATCCTTGTTGTTTAGCACAAGTTGCTGTGAATTGTTTTAACCCTTCACAGGTAAAGCTGTACACTAAAAATGTTGATTTAGTGAGCTTACACTGTAATAGTGCAGGCCTAAGGGACAGGCCGTGCCAGCAGCGCCTGGGATAGGGCTGCTTCATGTGTAATAGTGCGGTCCTATAGGACAGGCCACGCCAGAAGCGCCTGACAGGGCTGCTTCATGTATGAAAGTGCCGGCCTACGGGAGAGCCGTGCCAGCAGCGCCTGATACAGGGCTATTTCATTTTTGACGTTACAGGCCTACGAGAGAGCTGTGCTACCAGCACCTGGTACAGGGCTGTTTCATGTCAAAAGGCGCCGACCTTTATGAAAGGCGGCTCCAGCAATGCCAGGGATAGGGTTGCTCAAGTTCACACATAATCTGCTACGCCCATGGAGTAGAGAGATGATTCACCACCGGGGCTGGATAGCAAGGCCCACGGAGTCGGGGGATGAATTCCTCACTGGGGCTGGATAGTGCGTTTGAAACGACTATCCCAAATACAGCAACTGTTGCATACAGTGCTACAGAGGTCTCCCTCTTGGAGGCAGAAACCAAGACCGGTCAGTATCCTGCTGACACTGAGTCTCAGGATATGGCCGTAGGGCATACCCCAAGGGATGGAGGGCACATGTCAGAGGTACACTTTTCCTGATAACAAAGTTGCCATCCCAGCAGAATATTCTACTTGGATTAGGTCCAATGGGTTCTTATCAGTATTGGTATCCTGCGGCTAGCGGCAGCGCCTGTTTAGGGCTGCCTACGAATCACCCTCTCTGAGGAGGGAAGAGCAAAAGGTCAAGATATAACTGACTACAGGCTCTAAAGAAGTCAATAGAACAAACTAAAGCACATATGTGCCAGCAGTGAACTGCGCCAACAGGGGGATGTGAGAGCCAGCCGCTGAATCTGTTATTCAGGCAGGCCTATTCAACAGGGGAAGAAAACCTGGCAGACTAATCAATTAGGCCAATGGCGGGCAAAAGTCATCGTTTCAGAACGCACCGCAGGCGCTCATCGGCAGTAAGTGGTTCACTGGAGCTGGGGCAGCATGATAGCTCAGAAATTCCATGCACCTTACCAATCCTACTCAACAAAATGGGTCTAGCACTTCCAAAGTATGGGTAGTGCACCGTTCACAAGTTGTAATATTTACATTTGTTTTGTACATCACACAAACGGGAAAAATATTTGGTTGAGGTACAGTCGGAGCATTCCAAGCAAGTTTGGATTATGGCCAGGGTTATTTTTTAAAAGTTAGGTTCAGAAATTGGGCAGAAGTTCTCATGCAAACCACCCATGGAATAAGGCAAGAGTGGCATGTTATTATGAAGAATGGAGAGTGTCGGGCATATGAACTTTCCGAATATGAAAATTTATTTTTCCTGACTAACAACAGATTCATAAGGGTCAAAGATCCATGCTATGCAAATCCCATTACAGAGGTTATCAAAGTCAATATAACTGTACTAATAACGGTAAAGCTTTGCGGAATGGGATAAACTGTTCGTTGGTCATTGGCATTTACCTTTAATTATTATTAGCCTTGACTCCGCCCTGTGGCAAGAGATTGGATTTAATATTTTCATCAAGAGTAATTCGCAATATAGCAGCTGTGTTTCAGCCGAGCAAATTAACGAACTTATATCGTGTAAGTAGCAACCTCTCAAAGGACAATTAGACCATTGTTAACAACCTGATGCTATTGCCAGCTGAAGCTACCTCAGTCACAATGATGAAAAAACAGTATTCAGCATTGCTGAACATGACAATAACTCATTTGAACTTGAACTTGAAACTCGCTACAGTAGCATGGTCAGTCGAATTCAGTTATTACAAACTGATGCTAAGGACTCTAAGATGAGAAGTTCCGAATACCATCTCTACTTGGAGGTATTGGAGATTGCATGAGTTACCAATTCTTCAATTGTTGGTATCAACTAAATATATACACTAGATGCACCCCATGGGTAAGGGGCTATTGAACAAATATACATATTCTACATGCTCAAATTCAAGTTGCTGCTCTACGATGGTGACATATGTTAGTCCCATGGTAATCAAGTAAAGGTATCCTGCAATAATTACCTTAATCTCTTTTGCCACTGGTGTATCATCCAGTTCAGTTCGATGACAACACAGAATAGGTATTGGATCTCAAAGTATTATGAAAGTATGGTTCAATACTACATCGAATATCGACATGTTGGTGCATGTTTATTCACTGATTGCAAAAATATGTGGCACAACAGTGTGGAGAAATACATTCTCGCTACAAAAGGAGGAATGTTCTTTTATGTTTTCCTCCATTTTTTGCCTCATTAGCCGGGTCTTAAAACAGTCAGCAAAACCTTGCTTGGGTTCGTACTGTCGGACTGGCTAAGCAGCTATGTTGCCTGCTTCATCAGACATAATGGCACAACAGTATACGGTTATTCCAAAAAACAAAAACTTGCTGGTTCAAACTGTGGTTCAGGAGACTGGCCTTTGCACAATAAAACAATTATTGACACACATTTTGAATGGATCGACTTATGCCTCAGGTTGTCACATCAAGCCATGAATGTGCTCACTGCAGAGTGCACGGATAGCACCCAAAAAAACAGTACATTCCTATTGAGGAGGATCAGAAGTGATTTTGTTTAAATGTTAATGTTATTTTTAATACGGTTCATTTTCCAGTTCATTCTTAAATGGTATTTGACAATAATTCAGTTATAGAGACACTACAGCTGCAACAAAAGGGAACTACTCTTTTGGGTTCAACCCGGATATCGTGTTGTTAAAAAGATCTTGACACAAGTTCTCCCATTACAAGATTATGCAGTTGGTTATTGAACATGTGTGAACATTACTTCACCAAGGGGTTCCAGCTACATCCTTCGTCATGACACTTATATCAGCACAACGATGCAAACATTGCAAATGCTGTGGCTAGATAGGATGGAATTGGCTGTAGGTGCCATTACATTTTACATTCTTGTCTACATAAGCAGACCAGACCAGGGGTGGCATGATTTAAGATCATTTTTCGGATACCCCACGGTCTCATGTCTATGTTACCAAGGCCACCAGAATCCTAAGAAGTGTGGAATCAGCATTGTTTATTAATCAACAAACAACTACACAAAGGAAGGTCGGTTCAGACTATTTCAAGGTGGTGCAGCAGCTACTGGGTTATGCAGGTATTAGCACTGACGATTGTATATCTCATTCCACCAGGTCATTATCAACGTCAGCGGCCAGGGCAATGGACATGACCAGCGACCATATCCTCGCGACCGTAGGATGGTCAACTAAATTGATTTAAAAATGTTTTTCCATTGGCCAGTTACTGACTCGGGGTTTTGCCCATTCTGTTTGCGTCCACTTTAACCTCCCCTGAGTTACAGGGGTTGCTATTGATTTCTTTATTAACGTAAAACATTAATACATGTGAATCAATATCATGCTAATGCATTTTGATTATTTACTCATCCTGAGTCAATCGAGGCAGTGAGACGCCGAGAATTTGATCTGTGGCATGAAATCACAAAGCTTTGAAGTCTTCACGGAATCACTCACGTGACTTTTATTACTTTGGTGATTACGTGCCCGCCACGCCCAACCCTCGCTCATAAAGATCATCTGGTGAGTCACTCATCTTACTATGTCACTTCGGTGTTTGTTATTTGCGATTTCATACCGTTGCTTTGAAGATTGACGTGCATGTGGCCTAGACGGGGTTCTTCACGTAATCACCAACGTAACTCCTCAAAAAAATCAAGATCAAACTTCAAACTGGTAAGTTCTCATTTAATCTTACTATTATGCAACACTGTCATGTAAAATTCTAATCCCAGTTTAAAAATCAGCTGACGTCACATGGGCAGCATGGTGGCACAGCAGTAGAGTTGTTGCCTTACAGTGCTCATAGCACCAGAGACTCGGGTTCGGGTGGCGCCGCACACGGCAGCCTCACCAGCAGTTGATCCGTCCTTTCACCCTTTTTGTTATTTTTATTCTGTCTAAAAGTATGTTTTTGTAGGTTTCTTAGTCTTTTTTTATGTGGGGGGTGGGGAAGAAAGGAAACCATTTCCCAGTCACATCCTTGTCGAGGATGCGTCTTTTCTCTGAGTCGCATCTTTGCCCCCCCCCCCCCTTTTTTACGGCTGACCAACTGGATTGGCACAGCCTTTCCTACCGGAGACCGGCCAGAGCTTCAGCAGCGGCGCGGGTGATTCCTGTGTTGGAGATCACCGTGTTGAGGCTCCGGAGTGTTGGGCCTGCTGCTTTAACATTGTGGAGCTGTGGTTTGCGGAACTTCTAGCGGCGGGCAGCTCTGACTCTAACATCATGGAGCCCTGGGACCCCTTGCCGGGATCGCCATTGTTGGAATTCCGTCCAGCTCGGCCTGTGGACTTCGAGAGCCATGGTCTCTGGTAGGAAGCGGCTGATTCGGAAACTCCAAGCCGCTGAGAGTGTTCTTCTGTTCTGACGTTGGAGTTCCGATCATCCCGGCGAGAGGGTCTGAACATTGGACCCCCCATTGTTCTGAAAGAACAAGCAAGTTTGGGTCCTATACTGGAGTAGCTGAGCTCTCAGTCCTCAGGTCTTCGGCTCCTTTGCTCCTCGGTCCGTCTCTGCCCCTCTCTCTCTGTCTCTGCCCTTCTATCTCCCTCTCTGCCCCTTTCTACCCCTCTCTCTCCCTCTCTGCCCCTCTCTCTCACTCCTTTCCCCTCTCTGCCCTCTCTCTGCCCCTCTCCCTCTCCCTCTCTCTCACTGCCCATCACTCTCTCTCTCTGCCCCCTCTCTCTCTGCCCCCCTCTCTGCCCCCTCTCTCTCTGCCCCCTCTCTCTCTGCCCCCATCTCTCTGCCCTCTCTCTCTCTGCCCTCTCTCTCTGCCCTCTCTCTCTCTCTCTCTCTCTCTCTCTCTCTCTCTGCCCTCCCTCTGCCTCTCTAGTCATGCCTGCTCAGTTGGGGGCTATGCATGAGTGAATAGGGTGGGGGTGGGGTAAAGGGAGTGAATTAATAATATTAATATAATATCAAGGGGGGGGGGGGTTAGTGTGTGTTTGTGAGACGCTGCAGGCCGCCCCCCACCCCCCGCAACCCCCCCCCTGGTCTAGTTATTTATAGGACTATATTATTCTAATAGATTTAAAAAAAAATTATTGTGTAAAAGGCTTTAAATTCATAAAATGACTTACATCTTCTCAGTTTCCAACTAGTTTTGATCGTGGCATTGCCAAATCATTGTTAAATCAAATCTAGATTTCATTGTAAAACTGAAAGACTTGATGGTTTGGACCACTTAAAGGGACACCAGCTGAAAAGTTTAGGAAGGAACTGCAGATGGTGGTTTACACAGAAGAAAGACAAAAAATGCTGGAGCAACTCAGTGGGGCAGGCAGCATTTCTGGATAGAAGGAATAGGTGAAGTTGTAGTTCGAGACATCTGTGGAGTCTGAAGAATTCTTCAGTCTGAAGAAGGGTCCCGACCTGAAACATCACCCATTCCTCCTATCCAGAGATGCTGCCTGTCTGGCTGAGTTAGTCCAGCATTTTGTGTCTATTTCTAGCTGAAATGTTGTCTCTTTCCGAAGAGACTCTGACCCCAAATAACATCTGTCCTTTATATTTTCATCCAATACTTATTAGGTGGTGTGGATGTCACCTCAGCTCTTTCTGCCTTGCAAGGGTTTATTGATCCAAACAGAATTGAAAGTTGTATCCCATATTCAGTGCCCTTTATCCTGAAAGCACAGCATGTATAGGATTACATCAGTTTGATAATATGATCTGCTATGAAAACAGATCAATAAAGTCATAATGTGGTCTCTCTTTCCCAATATCTGGTCAACAAAATATTAATAACCATACAGAATGCATCAATAATTAAATTATCTAATTAACCAGACAAAAAAGTAAGACTTACGTTTTATTTGTGTTCAAATTAAGCCCGTTCTTTTATCCGAAATGTAACCCATTCCTTCTCTCCAGAGATGCTGCCTGTCCCGCTGAGTTACCCTAAAATTTTGTGCCTACCTTCAATTTAAACAAGTATCTGCAGTTCTTTCCTACACATCTTGTCTCGGCTTCCAGCCAGGTTACAACAACTTTCATAAATCAATACAGGTTATTCTCTTGTGTAAGAAGAAACTGCAGATGCTGATTTAAACCGGTGTTCTCTTGTTTATCTTTGCCATTTTACCACCGAATATCTGATTTTACTTCAGAGTCACGTGAGTGATTCCATGAATAACCCCGCCAATCGGCATGCACGTCATTACGTCTGACGCATGGTGCAGCGACCGGCTGGGAGGAGCAGCGCTTCTCCAGCAGTAAGTTTAAAAAGCTTCAAGTAAGTGTCAAACTTGTTGGAGGTCGATTTCTGCGCTTGTTAAATCTTGTTACAGGAGGGCAAGATCAAGCATGAAGAAAGAGCGCCATCCACCCTACCATTAACCCAAGGTTCGCTGCCTGAGTAAGCCCATCAACATCCAGCGGCCGAACCTATTGTTCGTGGAAGACCTCGCAAAGAGGGTAAAGGAGCTAGATGAAGAGGCAAAAACCGTCGGGCTCATCAAAGCGTCAGTGACCAGCAGAACACTTCGGCGACAGTACCCTTACAAACGGTTTGCTGAAATCGGGTCCGGACAAGGACCAAACCGGCCATTCAATGTGCGCAGCTGGCGCACTCCAGCAGGAGCACAGGCAAACATGCCTTTTCCATCCAGAGCCACAGAACTCCACCGGTAACCATGGAGGTAGGTGGGTCTGGTTCTTGTCGAAACATATTGAGTGAGAATTACCTACCAGTTAAGAGGAGGTTACACAGGTTTCTCAAATATTGGCGTAAAATAACATCAAACGTGTTTATACTGCAGATTATACAAGGGTTTAAAATTGAATTTATTCCCAACCAGTGTCCACCCACCCAGCACAAGCCAGAGCGGGCACTCATTTTCTCACAACGGGAGAATTTGGAGATTCAAGCTGAAATAGCAAAATTATGTTTTAAAGGTGTAATTGAGAAGACAGTTTATCAAACTCATCAATTCGTATCTAATGTGTTTCCTAGACCAAAGAAAGATGGTGGGTGTCGGATTATTTTGGACCTGACATGACTTAATCCGTTTGTGCAGTATAATCATTTTAAAATGGAAACGTTTGCTACTGCGAAGCAATTGATTTCCAGAGGGTGTAATATGGCATGTACAGATCATCAGGATGCATATTATTCAGTGCCTGTTCATAAAGAGTATCGGAGATATTTGAAATTTAGCTGGATGGGACAATTATGACAGTTTAGAGCCCTGCCTAATAGGTTAACCTCAGCCCCTCGCTTATTTACAAAGCTGCTAAAACCAGTACTGGGGTTACTACGGTCACAGGGCCATATTGTAATGGCCTATTTGGATGACATCTTAATAATTGGAAACACCTATGTGGCAGCAGAGTTATCGGTTTCAGCTGTTAAACTCATGGTTGAGAGGTTGGGGTTCATTATCCACCCAGCTAAATCAAAATTGCTGCCGGTTAAACTAATTGACTATTTGGGATTCACAGTTAATTCAACTCACATGTCTGTGACTCTGCCCAAGGGCAAGAGATTAGATTTCATTGAAGGCTGTATCAAACTCTTGGGGGAGCAATCACCTTCAATTAAACATGTGGCAAGTTTAATTGGTAAATTGGTAGCTGCCTTTCCAGCTGTGCAATATGGACCTTTGCATTACCAACATTTACAGAGGGCAAAGGTACCGGCACTTAGAATACATGCAGGTCATTTAAATCGGCCCATGCACTTACCATCTGAAGCCATTACAGATGTACAGTGGTGGATTAGAATAATTTCAAATTGTTCTAGCAACATTTTGATCTAAACACCTTCAGTTGATTTGCAGACTGATGTTAGGGTCCTAGGTTGGGGTGCTACTGATACCAGGTCTAGCTGTGGAGGCAGATGGAATATGCATGAGGCATTGATTCTCCAATCACATGGAATTAATTATTTAGAGCTTTTCGGAGCATTTTATGGGCTCAAAGCTTACTGTACCACTAAGCATCACTTACATGTTCAGCTTCAGATTGACAACAACACGGCAGTGGCATATGTTAATCACATGGGTGGAATCAAGTCGAAATCTTGTGACGGATTGGCTAACCTTATTTGGCACTGGTGCATTAAAAAGAATATTTGGATTTCAGCTGTCTACTTGCCAAGCAGATTCAATATGGTGGCAGACACCAGGTCACGCAAATTCAACGACACACTGAGTGGATGTTGAATCATGATGTATTTAATGAAATTGTTCTCTGGTATGGTATGCCAGATATCGATTTGTTTGCATCTAGACTTAATCACCAGGTACCGATGTATGTTTCATGGGTACCAGACCCAGCGGCAGTTGCAGTGAATGCGTTCTCACTGCACTGGGGCAGAATGTTTTCATATGCATTTCCCCCCTTCTGCCTCATCAGTCGGTGCTTGACTAAGATCAAGCAGGACTCCGCTCAGGGGTTTTGGTGGTACCCGACTGGCCTACACAGCCATGGCTCCCTCAGATTTCGGGCATTATTACACAGCCTATTATGGTGGTTCCAAAACGTCATAATCTGTTGGTGCACTCTGTGACTGGAGGTCAACACCCGTTGTATGATCATCTAAATTTGTTGATTTGCAGATTTTTAGAAGGTCATATCTGGGTCTTGGACTATCCAATCGGACCACGGATGTCATCACAGCATCCTGGAGGGATAGTACGAAAAGGCAGTACATCTCTCATGTCAGGAAATGGGAGGAATTTTGCTTACAGGCGAACATTACATACCACACAGCCTCCATCCCAGATGTGCTCGAATTTCTGTCCAAGTTACATTTCGATGAAGGGTTGAGCTGTAGTGCCATCAACAGTGCCAGGAGTGCCTTGTCCTCGTACCTATGCTGGGGGTCAGAACTTCAGTCTGCAGGATCTCATCCGTTAATATCCAAATTTATGAAGGGTGTTTTTAATTCTAATTTCCCCAGGCCTAGGTATTCTGAAATCTGGGATGTAACCATGATACTGACGCTGCTTCGTCAATGGGGTACAGCCACCTCCTTGTCCTTAACAAAGATTACCCTTAAGTTGATTATGCTCATGGCGCTCGTATCAGCGCAAAGGCTCAGACCTTGCACAAACTGTGCCTGGACAGGATGGTGTCATCACAGAATGATGTTATATTTTACATCTATGACCTAATTATTTTGATGAATATTTTCATTAGTTGTAAATACATATTAATAGAAAATACTACTTACATACATTCGTAATATTATTAATATTAACATTTAAGACTTATTTATACTTCTATACATTTTTTTTAATAAGTAAGAAAAGATAGAGAAAAATAATATAGAGATAAAAAATCAAAAATAAAGAAGTGAATGGAGTATTAAAAAGTTATCCATTGTTGGAGATATATCCATGATATGTTATACGTATTTCTTCATCTATTCCATTATTCAGGTTTCAGTCAGGCTCTCGCACCGAGCCATTTTGACACTTTAGATATTCAATTTATGGAGACCATATTCCTCTGAAAAGATCCAACCTGTCCATTAGGACGACCCTCAATCTTTCCAGATGGAGTGTCTCCGACATTCCTGTAATCCAGATTTTGATTGTGGGGGATGTAGGACCTTTCCAGAATTTTAATATTAATTTTTTCCCAATTATTAAACTATAATCAATAAAAATTATTTGATTTGTTGTTATTAATTGAACTGTTTCCAGTATTCCCAGTATTATTAACTTTGAGTCAGGAGTCAGATTCATATTAACAACATTCGAAATTATCCTAAATATTTCTATCCAAAATTTTGTAATTTTTACACAATTTGTAAATGAGTGTGTCAAGTTAGCTTCTAAGTGCTGACATTTATCACATATGGCAGATACATTTGAAAAAATGTTATGTAGTTTGGATTTTGAGTAATGTAGTCTATGTAATATTTTAAATTGTATAAGAGAGTGTCCAGCATTTAACGAACAGTGGTGTATGTGTTGTAAACTTTCATCCCATACTTCTGGTCTAATAATTTGACCTAATTCGTTTTCCCATGATTGTCTATATATTTCTGTCAATGGGACATCATTTTCCAATAGGATATTATAAATATTTGATATCAATTTTTCTGTGTTCGGATGTTTATTTAGACATTCATCTAAAATTTTTGTCTTTCTATTTCTAATTTCCTGTGTGTTTGCTTTTACATGGTCTCTAATTTGTAAGTATCTAAAATAATCTTTTGAATGTAATCCATAAATTTGTTGTAATTCTTGAAATGAAAGGAAAGAATTTTCCCTGTAGAGATCTCCCGTCTTATGAATTCCCTTATTTTCCATTGTAAAAAGCCTTTATCCAGCATTGAAGGTTTAAATGTAACATTATTTACAATGGTAAGGGCTAGTGGTATAGATTCCAATTTTAATGTTTTCTTTGGTACACAAAAAGCTGGAGAAACTCAGCGGGTGCAGCAGCATCTAAGGAGCGAAGGAGATAGGCGACGTTTCGGGTCGAGACCCTTCTTCAGTCTGAAGAAGGGTCTCGACCCGAAACGTCGCCTCTCTCCTTCGCTCCTTAGATGCTGCTGCACCCGCTGAGTTTCTCCAGCTTTTTGTGTACCCTCGATTCTCCAGCATCTGCAGTTCCTTCTTTAACACTTAATGTTTTCTTTATTTGTTTCCAGATACGTATTCCACTTTCTATTATAGGGTTTTCACTATAGGTTTTCTTACCTAAATTAATATTGGCAAATATTATCGAACTAATTTCAAAAGGCGAACAATCTTCTTTTTCCATTTTTAACCAAATTGGTTGTTTGTCTGTTTCTACTAACCAAAAATTCATATTTTTAATATTAACTGCCCAGTAATAAAACATAAAGTTTGGTAGTGCTAAACCTCCATTTATTTTTTATTTACATCTAATTACATAATTAAACAAAGCAGACCTGGGGTGTCCGGATTCAAGCTTGTACTGTCAGCTTATCCCACAGATTTACGGCTGCGTGTAGTGGCTCTCTTGCCACATTATATTGAAGTCACAAAGAGCCTTAGAGGCTCTGAGGAAGCATTGTTTATTAGCTACAAAAAGCCACATATAAAAGTGTCAGCTCAGATCATTTCACGATGGCTGAAACAAGTGTTGGGGTGTGCAGGAGTTAATACTGACAATTTTAAATCTCACTCCACCAGGGCGGCATCAACGTCAGCGATGAGGGCAATGGACGTCCCTCTAGACCATATCCTCGCGGCCACAGGATGGTCAAATGAATTGACTTTTCAAAGGTTTTATAATAAGCCGCTTGTTGAAGCCGGGGTGTTCGCCCATTCTGTTTTAAGTTCTGTTTCATAGCTTCTCCCTGGGAGAGAAGAGTCGCTATTGTATATTTGTTTATTTGTGAATTAAAGCATTAACATGTTAATCGGTATCATGTTTCGATGTATTCACTCCTCCTGAGTCAACTGATTGCAGTGTGAGACGCCTGGATCGGCGTGAAATCACAGATCTTTGATATCTTCACGGAATCACTCACGTGACTCCGAAGTAAAATAGTAAGATTAATCGAGAACTTACCAGTTTGAAGTTTGATCTTTATTTTACGAGGAGTTCCGATGAACAATTACATGCCCATTGTTCCCAACCCTCATATCACGAAGCTCATCTGATAGTTCTAGGTTTATAATCTTACTATAATACTTCAATTGTTGTTGTTCGGTGATTTCACACCACTGCTTTGAAGATTGACGTGCATGCCGACTGGCGGGGTTCTTTACGTAATCGCTCATCGTAACTCCTCATAAAATAAGGATCAAACTTCAAACTGGTAAGTTCTCATTTAATCTTACTATTACACTATACACCACAAAGACCCCCAATTGCATGTATGGCTAATACAAGCAGAACATATTAAAGCACAAAATGCAGGAATTTTCCAGCGTGTCAGGCAGAGAACATGGATAGGCAACATTTTGAGTCGGTACCCTTCTTCATTTTCTGTTTTTCTTTGGTAAACCTATATCTGCAGTTCCTTGTTTCCCAATGATCCCTGAGATTTGGCATGTTTCAGAATAAGAGCGGCACGGTGGCGTGCGTTAGAGCTACTGTCTTACAGCGCCAGAGGCCTGGGATCAATCCTGACTTTGGGTCCTTGTCTATAGGGAGTTTGTAGGTTCTCCCCATGACCTGCGTGGGTTTTCTCTGAGATCTTCAGTTTCCTCCCACACTCCAAAGACATACAGGTTTGTAGGTTAATTAACCATATAACCATATAACCATATAACCATATAACAATTACAGCACGGAAACAGGCCCTCTCGGCCCTTCCAGTCCGTGCCGACCATTTGTTTTCCCCTAGTCCCATCTACCTGCACTCAGACCATACCCCTCCATTCCCTTCACGTCCATATACCTATCCACTTTACTCTTAAATGTTAAAATCGATCCTGCCTCCACCACTTCTGCTGGAAGCTCATTCCACACAGCCACCACCCTCTGAGTAAAGAAGTTCCCCCTCACGTTACCCCGAAATCTCTGTCCCATAATTCTCATGTTATGCCCTCTTGTTTGAATCTTCCCTACCCTCAATGGGAAAAATGTATCCACGTCAACTCTGTCTATCCCTTTCATCATTTTAAAGACCTCAATCAAGTCCCCCCTTAACCTTCTGCGCTCCAAAGAATAAAGACCTAACTTGTTCAACCTTTCTCTGTAACATAGTTGCTGGAACCCTGGCAACTTTCTAGTAAATCTCCTCTGTACTCTCTCTATTTTGTTGACATCCTTCCTATAACTAGGCGACCAAAATTGTACACCATACTCCAGAATTGGTCTTACCAATGCCTTGTACAATTTTAACATTACATCCCTACTCCTATATTCAATGCTCTGATTTATAAAGGCCAGCACACCAAAGGCTTTCTTTACCACCCTATCTACATGTGATTCCACCTTCAGGGAACTATGCACAGTTATTCCTACATCCCTCTGTTCCACAGCATTCCTCAATTCCCTACCATTTACCATGCACTTCCTATTTTGATTTGTCCTGCCAAGATGTAGCACTTCACACTTAACAGCATTAAACTCCATCTGCCATCTTTCAGCCCACTTTTCCAAATGGCCCAAATCTCTCTGTAGACTTTGAAAATCTACTTCATTATCCACAACACCACCTATCTTAGTATCATCTGCATACTTACTTATCCAATTTTCCACCCCATCATCCAGATCATTGATATACATGACAAACAACAGTGGACCCAACACAGATCCCTGAGGCACCCCACTGGTCACCGGCTTCCAACCTGACAAACAGCCATCCACCATTACTCTCTGACATCTCCCATTCAGCCACTGTTGAATCCATCTTGCTACTCCGCCATTAACACCCAAAGATTGAACCTTCTTAACCAACCTTCCATGGGGAACCTTGTCAAAGGCCTTACTGAAATCCATATAGACAACATCCACTGCTTTACCCTCATCAATTTCCCTAGTTACCGCTTCAAAAAATTCAAGAAGGTTTGTCAAACATGACCTTCCAGGCACAAATCTATGTTGACTGTTCCTGATCAGACCCTGTTTATCCAGATGCTTATATATATTATCTCTAAGTATCCTTTCCATTAATTTGCCCACCACTGACGTCAAACTAATAGGTCTATAATTGCTAGGTTTATTCTTTGAACCCTTTTTAAACAATGGAACAACATGCGCAGTACGCCAATCCTCCGGCACTATTCCCGTTTCTAATGACATTTGAAATATTTCTGTCATAGCTCCTGCTATTTCTACACTAACTTCCCTCAATGTCCTGGGAATATCCTGTCAGGACCTGGAGACTTATCCACTTTTATATTTTTCAAAAGTGTCAGTACTTCCTCCTCTTTGAATCTCATAGTTTCCATAGCTACTCTACTTTTTCCCCTTAACTCACAGAGTTCAATATCCTTCTCCTTGGTGAATACCGAAGAAAAGAAATTGTTCAATATCTCCCCCATCTCTTTTGGCTCTGCAGATAGCTGTCCATTCTGGTTCTCTAATGGTCCAATTTTATCCCTCATTATCCTTTTGCTATTAATATAGCTGTAGAAACCCTTTGGGTTTACTTTCACCTTTCTTGCCAAAGCAACCTCATATCTTCTTTTAGCCTTCCTAATTTCTTTCTTAAGATTCTTTTTACATTCTTTATACTCCTCTAGCACCTCATTTACTCCATGCCTCCTATAATTATTGTAGATATCTCTCTTTTTTCGACACAAGTGTCCAATTTCCCTTGAAAACCATGGCTCTTTCCAATTTTTACTATTTCCTTTCAACCTAACAGGGACATAAAGATTCTGTACTCTTACAATTTCCCCTTTAAATGTCCTCCATTTCTCTTCTACATCCTTCCCATGAAACCAAGTGTCCAAATTCACTCCTTTAAAATCCTTACGCATTCCCTCAAAGTTAGCCTTTCTCCAATCAAAAATCTCCACCCTAGGTCCAGTTCTGACTGTCTCCATAATTATATTGAAACTAATGGTATTGTGATCACTGGTCCCGAAGTGCTCACCAACGCATACCTCCGTCACCTGACCTGCCTCATTTCCTAACAGGAGGTCCAGCACTGCCCCTTCTCTGGTCGATACCTCTATGTACTGCTGCAAAAAAACTATCCTGCACACATTTTACAAACTCCAAACCATCCAGCCCATTTACAGAATGTGTTTCCCCAGTCTATTTTTGGAAAATTGAAATCTCCCACAATCACTACCTTGTGCTTACTACTAATATCTGCTATCTCCTTACATATTTGCTCTTCCAATTCACGCTCCCCATTTAGCGGTCTATAATACATCCCTAAAAGTGTTGCTACACCGTTCCCACTTCTCAGTTCCACCCAAATAGCCTCCCTAGGCGAGCCCTCTAATCTATCCTGCCAAAGCACTGCTGTAATATC
Source organism: Okamejei kenojei (assembly GCA_035221665.1). Taxonomy (NCBI): domain Eukaryota; kingdom Metazoa; phylum Chordata; class Chondrichthyes; order Rajiformes; family Rajidae; genus Okamejei; species Okamejei kenojei. The sequence continues at coordinate 46,243,243 of CM069134.1, read as the reverse complement.
TTCTCTGACAAGCAATGCAACACCTACCCCTCTGGTCCCTCCAATTCTATCACACCTGAAGCAACGAAATCCTGGAATATTTAGTTTCCAATCACAGCCCTCCTGCAACCATGTTTCACTGATTGCCACAACATCATATTTCCAGGTGTCAATCCAGGCTCTAAGTTCGTCCACCTTACTTACAATGCTCCTAGCATTAAAATATACACATTTTAGAAACCCACCATCCCTTATTCTCTGTCTATTATCTTTTTCATCTTTCTCGCCTACATTTTGGATCCGAGTGCTTCCCTTCTCTGCCTCTTGCCCCACACCCTGACCCCTAGCCCCCTCTACCCGAGTCCCTCCCCCCAGCCTTTCTAGTTTAAAGTCTCCCCAGTAGCCTTTGCAAATCTCCCTGCCAGGATATTGGTCCCCCTCGGGCTCAAGTGCAACCCGTCCTTTGTGTACAGATCATGCCTTCCCCAAAAGAGGTCCCAGTGATCAAGAAACTTGAATCCCTGCCCACTGCACCAGTCCCTCAGCCACGCATTTATCCTCCACCTCATTTCATTCCTACTCTCACTGTCACGAGGCACAGGCAGTAATCCTGAAATCGTTACCCTTTTGGTCCTTCTCCTTAACTTTCACCCCAACTCCCTAAATTCTCCCCTCAGGACCTCGTCACTTTTTCTGCCTATGTCATTGGTACCTATGTGTACCACAACATCAGGCTCCTCTCCCTCGCTTATCAGAATCTTTTGGACACGTTCTGACACATGCGAGACCCTGGCACCAGGGAGGCAAACTACTATCCAGGTCTCCCGACTGCGTCCACAAAATCGCCTATCCGACCCTCTAACTGTAGAGTCCCCTATTACAATTGCCCTCCTCTTTTTGCTACCCTTCTGAGCATCAGGGCCGGTCTCTGTGCCGGAGGCCCGGCCGCTGTTGCTGCCCCCAGCTAGGCTGTCCCCTCCAATCGTACTCAAACCCGAGTACCTATTTTCCAGGTGTACGGTCACAGGGGTACTCTCTAGCCCCTGCCTCTGCCCCTTGCCCTTCCTAACTGTGACCCACTTGTCTGCCTCCTGTGGTCTGGGAGTGACTACCTCCCTGTAGCTCCTCTCTATGACCTTCTCACTCTCCCTGACCAGACGGAGGTCATCGAGCTGCTGCTCCAGGTTCCTAACACAGTCCTTTAGGAGCCCCATCTCAACACACCTGGCGCAGATGTGGATGTCTGGAGGGCTATCAGATTCCCTGACCTCCCACATCTGACATCCAGAACAGTACACTGCCCCGGCCTTCATACTCCCCCCTTACACAGGATACAATAGCAACACAATACAAAGTACACAACAAACTGCTGGGATCTGACTGCCAATCAGCTGCTTACCCTGGTCCACTTCCCACCAATCAGCGGCTTCCTCAAAAAAAACCCACTTCTCCAAATGGAATGTTATGGATTTCGGCAAAAACAAGCCCCGCGCTGGATTTTAAACCTTACCGGTCGGGTGTCGCTCCTCCCCCTCCTTCTCTTCCAACGGCTCCTGTGGGCCAGCTAATTGGCTTGGTATAAATGTAAATTGTCCCTTGGATAGTGTTACAATGCAGGAATTTCTGGTTGGTGCGAACTAAACTAAACAAAACTAAATACACCGATGAGCTTGCATCACGGCCTGGTGTAGCAATACCAACACATCAGAATGCAGTACACTGTAGAGTGGTGATATTAGCCCAGTCTGTCATGGGCATTGTCCTCTCCACCACCTCAAGAAGGTGGCATTTATCATCAAGGATCCCCAATATTCAGGCCATTTTTCTCACTGCTACTATAAGTTCAGAAGCCTGAAATCCCACACTACCAGGTTCAGAAACAGCTCCTTTACTTCATCCATCAGGTTCTGGAACCAACCAACACAACCTTAATCCTACCACGACCATAGACCACTATGGCCCACCTCTTGCACTACTGTGGATTTTATATAATTAAGTTTATGCACCGTCTCTCTTTTACATGTGTAACTTGTGAAGAATTTTAAAGAATTTTACATACTTGTGCATATGGCAATAAACTTGAACTCAATCAAGTGCTCCCAGATTTTACCACTCACTTTTCTACCAGGGACAATTACTAGTGTTCAGTTAACATACTAGCTTCTTTAACATTTAGATTTGCTGAATTAAATGTAATTTACCCAACTATGGGAATACTCAGACTTGTGTTTGCACATCAACAGTCCAAACCATTGGGTCACCATGTTGTGGTACCTCATAATAAGGCTGCACATCTTATATCTATAATATCCTCTTAGATACTGAGGTTCCGTCTTCAGAATCATACAGACGAGCATGGGAGGATGAGTTGGCTCAACCCATAATAAAAGACACATGGGATGAAAGCTTACAATATATAAACCACTGTTCGTTAAATGCTAGACACTCCTTGATACAATTTAAAATACTATATTGATTACATTATTCGAAGACAAAATTAAATAGGATTTTTCTAAATATTTCCCCTCTTTGCGATAGATGTCAATATCAAGAAGCCAACATAACTCATACCTTTGTAACGTATAAAAATTCAAAATTTTTGGGCGGACATTTTAAAAATTATTTCTGAAGTTATCAATAACCAACTGGAGCCAGATCCAAAATTAATAATATTAGGATTATCAGAACATAGAACAAACTTTACGATAAGTCAGAGATACTTTCTTGATTACAGCTTAATAACTGCGAAAAAATTAATACTTACATTTTGGAAAAAAAAGCAGCCCCCACAATTAAAATGTGGATTACGGAAATGACTGAGACTTTACATTTGGAAAAAATCAGATTTGTCTTAATTGACAAACCAGAATTATTTGTTAGAATAAGGTCTCCATTTATTGAATTCTTGAAAAAGTGAATTGGTTTAACACAAAATCAGCGTTGAAGCCTGAGTTTGGGATTGGATGAATAGTTACACTTAACATCTACTGGATCTATCTCCGCAATTTTGTTATTTGTAATTTCTTTTTTCGTCTTCTTTTTCTCTTTATTAGATTATAGTTTCACTAATCTTTTTCTCTCTTTTTAAAAAATTCAAAAAAAAAGCTATGTAAGAATTCTGTAATTAAATTGTTGCTTACTATTATCTGTATACACGCTTGTAAAAATAAATAAATAAATAAATAAATAAATAAAATCAAGAAAATAATAAGACTGCATGAAAGAGGTCTAAGCTTTCACTGCAGCGTCCAGATGTGGTGTGGCTTCTGGGACTGTGGATGAGTCCACAGGAATGCTAGGGGAGCAGGTTAACAGTTCTGAAGATAGACACAAAAAGCTGGAGTAACTCACCTGTCCCGCTGAGTTACTCCAACTTTCTGTGTCTATCTTCGGTTTAAACCAGCATCTGCAGTTCCTTCTTACATAGGTTAACAGTTCTGAACTGGATGTCTTTCATAAGTGTTGGAAATACCTGTGAAGCATTAGTACTGAATTCACAATGTTCCTTGAAATAGCAAACTATCTTTCATGCATTATATTGCTTGTCTCTTCTGTGAGGGGTAACCCTTCAAAGTGCTCATCTGGCTCTGTGAAGGAAGTTGGCTTTGACTCGCCCCTCCAGAGAGTTTGCTCCACCTGCCCTAAGTATAAGCTGCTGGTGGTAGAAACAAAGGAACTGCAGATGTTAGTTTACACAAAAGGACACAAAGTGCTGGAGTAACTCAGCAGTTCAGACAGCATCTCTGGAGTTGCTCTCCAGAGATGCTGCCTGACCCACTGAGTTATAACCTATAATGTCAGGTGCTCACCACACCACCACATTTAACAGGATACAGTTCATTTTAGTGAGTTTAGTTTCTTGTCAAGTGTACTGAGGTACAGTGAAAAGCTTTTGTTGTGTGCTAACCAATCAGCGGAAAGACAATACATGATTACAATCAAGCCATTTAAGGGAATACCTTGCATATATTAAACCCCAGACTTGCATTTCTGTTTACTCATTTCTAAAAAATGCCTTTATTTGTATTTATCAACAAAAGTAAAATGGTACCAGATTTAATTATATATTGGTGTCCATTATTGTTTTCCAGTATATTGATCTCCTCATTCCTCGCCCTGCACAATAATAGGCTATGAATGTTGGAAAGAACTGCAATGCTGGGTTTAAATCAAAGATAGACACAAAATGCTGGAGTATCTCAGCGGGACTGGCAGCATCTCTAGAGAGTTCTTCAGACACCTGAAGAAGGGTTTGAAGAAGGGTCTCAACCCGTTGTCAGGTGCATTTTCCCTCCCCAGTTGCTGTGTTGAATGCGAATGCGAATGCATGAATATCAACATGTAACAATATAAATTGTAGATTGCTTTTGACAAGTTTCGTACGTTATGAGGAACTTGTAATGGAAAATGGAAGATAAGTTTATTGCGGCATGGACCACTTCCGAGGACAGGCAGATGATTCAGTGAAGGTTATTACAAGGAAAGTGATCCGATTGCTGCAACTAAATTATCGTAATATTTCTCATGTTACTGGAAGTGTTGGCAGGAGATCAGTCTTTGGGTCTCTTCCAGTTGCTCTGAGCGAGCCACTACACATGGTTCAGCCCAACTAGGCCAGGCCACTGTTCATGTAGCACATGCCCCTCTTCATTTCTTACTTTATCTTTGTTATTTATTATAGTTTTTGATTCCTTCATCCCATTGCACATTTTGAACATTCCCTTGCACCTCTGGGCATATGTTTATGAGTTCATAAGTGAGAGAAGTAGAAATAGACCATTCTGTCCATCAAGTCTACTCTGCCATTCAATCATGGCTGATCTATCTCTCCTTCTGAACCCCATTCTCCTGCCCTCTCCCCATAACCCCTGACATCCGTACTAGTCAGTATTGACTGCATGAACATGTACAAATCTGATCACAAACATTGCATGTGATAACAGCTTCCACATACTCAGCCTTCTCTGTCAAGAAGTATTTCCTGACATAGATTTTTGACTGCCCAAACGTTGAAGCATTCTTCAATCAGCTTGCCTTCAAGTTTATATCCTTTATCATTTGCGGCATTCTTTGAATAATTCTGAACATAGATAGTGGGCAGAATAGTCCTATGGAGAATAGATTGGGGAGCAAAGGAATGGGGCAATTGCTGAGATAAGGCATAATGTTGGCACTGCAGCACCAATGTGAATTGTTATCAGAAGTGGGAATGGAGTGATGTTAGTTAATGCCTAACTGCAAATTAAATGTCTGGAACAAAGTACTAAGTGCCTTCTGAAGCAGTAACATCTGGGACATGGAACCATGCATGGAATTGAGGTTTAGTTTAGTTTAGTTTAGAGTTTAGAGATACAGTGCAGAAACAGGCCCTTTGGCAAACCGAGTCCGCACTGACCAGTTATTCCCGCACATTAACAATATCCTTTACACACTCGGGACAATTTACACATACACCAAGCTAATTAACCCGTCCGTCTTTGGAGTGTGGGAGATAACCAAAGATCTCGGAAAAAACCCACGCAGAACATTCAAACTTCGTACACTCAGCACCCGTAGTCGGGATCGAATCCGGTATCCGGCGCTGTAAGTGCTGTAAGGCAGCAACTCTACTGCTGTGCCTCCATGGCTGCCCAAGGTGACTTGGCCCATTCTTCAGACTAGGCAAGAAATTAAATTAAATGATAATTGGGCTAAAATAAATATTAGAACACATAGTCATAGTGTCTTACAGCGTGGAAACAGGACCTTTGGCCCAACTTGCCCACACCAGCCAACATGTCCCCTCTACACTAGTCCCACCTGCCTATGTTTGGCTCATATCTCTCTGAACCTGTCCTATCCAGGTAAAAGTCTAAATGTTTGTTAAACATTGCAATAGTACCATCTCAACTACCGCTCACTCCATACACCCTTTGTGTGAAAACATTACCCCTCAGGTTCCTATTAAATCTTTCCTCCCTCACCTTAGACCTATGTCCTCTGGTTCTTGATTCCCTTACTCTAGGCAAGACAATCTGTGTATCAAGTTGGTCAGTGATGGGTTTTCTGGGTCTAGTCAGCTTCACTATGAAATCCAATACTGTATGTCCTGTCCTTCTGGGTCTCAAAGCTATATTCCAATTTGCTAAGTTTATGCCAATAGTATGAATGATTTTAATGAAATTTGGATTTTTTTGTGCAAAATATGAATTTAAACCACTTAATCAAAACTCAATAATATGAAATGAGACATATCAGATCATAAAAAATATATTGATTTCACAAGATCAAATCCAAATGTGAACTGTAAAAAAACATTAATATGTTCATCTATCCCTTCTCCTACCTTTTGACAATCTGTCAAGACTTTGGATTTCCAATAAACACATTGTTCCATGTTTCCATGTTCCATGTTCATTACTATTTCTTTTCTGGAATAATCTGGACTGTTAAAATCGCAGAGCCACTGACACTTGCATAAGGAAGTTGCTTGAACAACTTTCTGCTTTTGTAAATTCACATGGTTTGGTGGAATAAGGCCATCATTATGATATTGATATCAAACCTGGAAAATCTAAAATTGTAGTCATGGCAACATATTCCTTGCACTAAGCAGTAATCAGAGCAAGAAATCATTCCATAAAGTCAGAAAAGCCCTGTTTAGATTTTGCCCATTTTCTTCATTCACAGCATGATGCGGCAAATGAGTACATGCTGTTCTGTGCTTTGGTTCCAACTTATGCAAACTTTGAGTTTGAAACTGCCAGAGAAAATAAATTTAGAAATTAATAAGAAATTCTGCATGAAAAAAAAGGACTGGAAATGTTAACTGTGAAATAAAAAGCACTTTATCAGCAGGGGTTGAGTTGAAAGTAATGCCTTTATCTTCTACTGCACACTCGTTGATCCCCTAGCTTTGATGATGGTTGAGACTATCCCCAGATGCAAGTAGGGAGCTCCTAATTAAATGTAAGTTGGGGTTCGTGAAGAACATGTGATCCTCACAACTTCACTATGATCGCTGTCGGGAAGCTTGTATAATTTCAGAATGGCGAGGCTGGCTCAGTCTGATTATTGAGTGTAGTTCCAGACCAACAATGCAAAGTTGGTTAATTACCCTCCTCATACTGAGTCCTGCTGTCAAATTATTTCTGCCCGTTGCTTGTAGGCTAATCCTCATAATGAAAGATATTATACATTTTGGAGACATAAACGGGCGACACGGTGGCACAGCGGTAGCGTTGCTGTTTTACAGCGCTTGCAGCACCAGAGACCAGGGTTCGATCCCAACTACAGGTACTGTCAGTATGGAGTTTGTACATTTTCCCTGTGACCGTGTGGGGTTTCTCCGAGATCTTTGGTTTTCTCCCACAACCAAAAGACGTACAGGTTTGCAGGTTAATTGGCTTGGTATAAACGTAAATTGTCCCTAGTGTGTGTAGGATAGTGTTAGCGTGCGGGGATCGCTGGTCAGTGTGAATGAAGTGGGCCAAAGGTCCTAGCGCTGTATCTCTAGAAAAAAAGACATTGGATTAGGTACATTTTGATCCAATATAAACCTGCTCCATTTGATTTGGTTTGGAAATTCAGATTGGAATGCAACATTTTATATGCAAAAGTAGATTAAAATCATCACAAACTAAGGAGGGATGGGGGTTCATGCTGATATTACAATGCCAGCCCAGGCCTTCCTTGATTGGGATGCACCCAGAGGATTGTGAATCTGTGGAATGATCTGCCTCAGAAAGCAGTGGAGGCCGATTCTCTGGATGCTTTCAAAAGAGAGTTAGATAGAGCTCTCAAAGATAGCGGAGTCAAGGGATATGGAGAGAAGGCAGGAATGGCGTACTGATTGTGGATGATCAGCCATGATCATATTGAATGGTGGTGCTGGCTTGAAGGGCTGACTGACCTACTCCTGCACCTATTAGCTATTATCTATTGTCGTTTGAATATATAAAATAGTAGCATTACTTCAGACTTTTTCTACAATTGGAAGCACAGCCTTGCAAATGAACCAGATAAATCAATCTTTCCTCTTCTATTCGTCCATGTTGGCTGTATTCATCAAAAGCAGATGAGATCTGGAAAGACAAGAACAAGCCTGTAACCATTGACATTTTTCACATACGTTTATGGATGATTTTAAAATTAGCTTATACTTAATATTCCTCAAGAAGAAAATTGAAGTATTTGGCCTTTGATATTTCAAAAGGTGTTTGTGCTCTGATTTCCTCTGATGTGTAAAAAAATAAAGAAGGACACATGCCCTGTTCTATGTCATAGAGTAATACAGTGTGGAAACAGGCCATTCGGCCCAACTTGCCCACGTCGGCCAACATATCCCAGCTACACTTGTCCCACCTACCTGCGTTTGGTCCATGTCCCTCCAGACCTGTCCTATCCATGTACCTGTCTAACTGTTTCTTAAAACATTGGGACAGTCCCAGCCTCAACTACCTCCTCTGGCAGCTTGTTCCATATACCCACCATACTTTTGTGTGAAAAGGTATGCTTATACGGTATGTTGTGAGATCTTTGGAGATCTTCACATCTCCACATCTCCTACATCTTGCACAACCTTGTCCTGAGAGGAGGGAAAGAGGAGGTCCATAGTTGGGATTAGCAGCCTGAATTCATCAGCTGGAAGAAATGGAATTGGTGATGGTACATTAGGGAGAAATATAAAATGGCAGCATGAGGCAACAGACAATAGGTGCAGGAGTAGGCCATTTGGCCCTTCGAGCCCGCACCGCCATTCAATGTAATCATGGCTGATCATCCCCAATCAGTGCCCCGTTCCTGACTCCTCCCCATATCCTCTTGGCTATTTTTAAGAGCCCTATCTAGCTCTCTCTTGAAAGCATCCAGAGAACCTGCATCCACCCACCCTCTGAGGCAGAAAATTCCACAGACTCACCACTCTCTGTGAGAAAAGGTGTTTCCTCGTCTCCGTTCTAAATGGCTTACTCCTTATTCTTAAATTGTGGCGCCTGGTTCTGGACTTCCCCAACATCGGGAACATGTTTCCTGCCTCTAGTGTGTCCAAGCCCTTAACAATCTTATATGTTTCAATGAGATCCCCCTCATCCTTCTAAACTCCAGAGTGTACAAGCCCAGCTGCTCCATTCTCTCAGCATATGACAGTCCCGCCATCCCAGGAATTAACCTTGTAAACCTACACTGCAGATCCACTGTTTCTGTTTGTTCTTGACTCCATCCTATCCCCTTGGTCAAATCCCTCCCTACCTATGTCCAAGACACCTCACACGATCTTCGTCTCCTCCATGACTTCCGTTTTCCAGGCCCCCATTGCCTAATCTTCACCATGGATGTCCAGTCACTGTACACCTCCATCACCCATCAGGAGGATCTAATGCTCTACGTTTATTCCTCGACATCAGAACCAACCAATCCCCGTCTACAAATACTCTCCTCCGCCTAGTGGAGCTGGTCCTCACCCTCAACAACTTTTCCTTTGACTCCTCTCATTTCCTCCAAATCAAAGCGTAGCTATGGACACACGCATGGGCCCCATCTATGCCTGCCTCTTTGTAGGGTATGTCGAACAATCCTTGTTCGAGGTATACAGTGGCCCTATCCTCGAACTCTACCTCCGCTACATTGACGACTGCATTGGTGCTACCTCCTGCACCCATGCAGAACTCACTGACTTCATCCATTTCACTACTAACTTGCAACCGGCACTCAAATTCACCTGGACCATTTCCGACATCTCCCTACCGTTTCTAGACCTCACTATCGCAGGTAACAGATTACTGACCGACATCTACCACAAACCCACTGACTCCCATGACTATCTGAACTATACTTCTTCCCACCCTGTTTTCTGTAAGGACTCTATCCCATACTCCCAATTCCCCGGTCTACGCCGCATCTGCACCCAGTGTGAGGTGTTCCAAACCAGGGCATCGGAGATATTCTTATTCTTTAGGGAACGGGGGTTCCCCTCTTCGACTATAGATGAGACTCTCAACAGGGTCTCCTCTATATCCCGTATCTCCCCTCTCATTCCCCATCCCCCCACTCGTATCAAGGACAGATTCCCCCTTGTCCTCACCTTCCACCCCACCAGCCGTCAGATGCAACAGATAATCCTCCGACATTTTCGCCATCTCCAAAGGCATCCCACCACTGGCCACATCTTCATATCTCCTCCCCTTTCGGCTTTCCGCAGAGACCGCTCCCTCCGTAACTCCTTGGTCAATTCGTCCCTTCCCACCCAAACCACCCCCTCCCCTGGTAATTTCACTTGCAACTGCAGGAAATGCTACACTTGTCGCCTTACCTCGGTACCGCTGCACAACCGTGCCACCCTAAGGAAATAATCCATAGATTATAATCTTGGTGTTGCACTGCCATTAAATCCCATATTTTATCAACTGGGTGTAGTGGTTGAATTTGGTTTCTACAAGATTAAATACTCCAACACTATTTGTATCTCTTAACAGGTTCAATCAGCATTTTCCTCCTGATTGTTTTGCAATTTTTTGTAAGAGTGAACAGATGGTAATGATCTGAGCCATGTGAATGTTAACAGTCTTGGCTTTTCTTAAATGACTCAAAAAATGGTACACTCGCACCAACTTGTTTGAAAAAAGTTAATAAATACTTTTCAAAATATACTAGTTCCAGATAGTATCCATTTATTTTTGTTAATTAATGCAAAATATTACTCAGAGTAAAATTGTATTCTTACTTCTATTAAGTGGGCTGAGAGTATGAAAATGTCTGTTATAAATAATATTGATTCCACATCTCTGTATTAACTGTGGTGACGAAGAAAGGAATGTATCAGTCATACCGCATGGAAACAGGCTCTTTGGCCCAACTCAATCATGCCGACCAAGATGTCCCATCTGAACTAATCCCATTCACCCATTCATGGCTGACATCCTTCTAAACCTTTCCTACTGTGAGGTATGCGATGTTCTCACAATCACTACTCAAAGACTAAATCGTGGAAGCAAGAGATTCTTTATTTTCGAGTCTGCAGAGTCGGGTGCCTCTCCAAGTTGAGACACACCGAAGTCAGAAGGGTAAACCCCCTTTATACACACAATTCTACATCCAACCTCCCCTCCTTTGACCCACTCCAATCAGACACTGAGGTGGACAACCTGTAGGTACGTCCCCCCAGTACCTCCCACATCATACATCGCATGTCCATGGTAATGAGCAGTTTCTTGACCAGGGGTGTGTTGTAATATTCATTTATTTTATTAAGCATGCTCAGTTGTTCATGACCTACCCTAGTTTTTACTCACCTCCAAGTGAACTCTCTCAGTTCTCCTATATCATCACTAAAGCTAAGCTATAGTGACAAGGGTCCCATCTATCACTCCATTCTACTGATAGGGATCTATCTACATCACTCCCTTCTACCGCTATACAATGCTATTACTTCTTACTCAAGGATGGGTCTGGTAACTTTTGATACACAGCTGTGTCAGAACCCTCTCCCTGGCCCCTATTGGTTTGAATCCTCTTTAAAGCCCCTTACAATAGTGGGATTTAATCACTTTATCCCTCACACTACCAATGTACCTGTCCAAAAGCATTAAAAAATAACTGCTAAATATTGCAGTCATTGCTATACTTCAATATAAAATGATCCATTTAGAATCAGAAATAGAATCCTTGCAGCTTGGAAGAAGGGCATTCAGCCCATTAAGCCCATGCTGCAAGGCATATCCAGTCAGGATCAGTCCCCTGATGCCTTTGCTAAAGTTTTCATCCAAAATGTTGTGTGAGTAACAAATTATCAGAAAATACATCGACAAAAACTAGCACCAGCATATTATGCCAAAAGTGCAAAATTTCCCATAACATTACATAATTTTCATCAACTCAAAAAGCTGTATTTGGTCATATATGCCGAAAAACCAAGTCTTATTGCTCATTACATCAACTTTATCTACAATAGCACTTTTTGATAGAAAATGTTATCAGACTGAAGAACAAGGTTCATTCAAATCCTATCCTTATGCTGTAATTTGAATCTTTACAAAATTATTCAATAGAGTCATTACATTATAAAGGTTCTGAAAGAAATCAGTGGACAAGGTCCAAAAAAAATTAAGTTAGTAATTTCTTCACAAAATAAATAAATAATTTAATGAAAATAGAATAATGACAATAATGACATAGCAATCACATAATGTCATTACTGTTGTGATGGAATTTACAGATACAAACAATCACAGCCTGCTAGCAAAAGGAGGCAGAAATGGTGCACTGGGAGGGCAGTACATTGTTTACCTGCGTCAATTCAAACCCCTTTTGTCCGCTCATCAACCCGATTTTGAGGTTGGACAATACGGAGGCAGCTGCTGATTGCAAATTGTTGGCAGCATCATCACCGTTGTAATGAGGTAGCTTAATGGAAACAGCCAATGAGTTGCTTCATGAAATGCTTACGGCGTACCTATTTCTGCCAGGATGCATGCAAGAGTAACTCAAGTCTTGCACAGAGCTGGTTTCCCATCTTATACCATCTCGATGTGGTGGCCATTTCCTTCTGGAGCATCAAAGATAGACACAATATGCTGGAGTAACTCAATGGGTCAGGCAGCTCTCTGGAGAAAATGAAATAGTGATGGTTTGGGTCAGATCCCTTTCATTATTATGGTGAAGAAAGGAAGCTGTTTAGGATCATTTGCTAAATGTAGTTATAAGTTCATGTTCAAAAGTGATAGGAGCAGAATTGGTGCATTCGACCTATCAAGTCTACTCTGCCATTCAATCATGGCTGATTTATCTTTCCCTCTTAACCCCATTCTCCTGCCACCTGCCCATAACCTCTGACACCTCTACTAATTAATAAACTATCTATCCCTGGTTTAAAGATACCCATTGACTTGGCCTCCACAACCTTCCGTGGCAAAGAATTCCACAGATTCACCACCCTCTGCCTAAAGAAATTCCTCCTCATCTCCTCCTAAAGGAATGTCCTTTAATTCTGAGGCTATGACCTCTGGTCCTAAACTCTCTCACTAGTGGAAACATCCTCTCCATATCCACTCTTTCCAGGCCTTGCACTATTTTGCAAGTTTCAATGAGGTCTCGCTTTATCCTTCTAAACTCCAGCGAGTAGAGGCACTCTGCCGTCAAACGCTCATCATATATTAACCAAATCATTCCTGGGATCATTCTCGTAAACTGCCTCTGCCCCCCCTCCAGAGCCAGCACATCCTTCCTCAGATATGGTGCCCAAAGTTGCTCACAATACTCCAAATGTGGCCTGACCAGTGCCTTATAGAGCCTCAGCATTACATCCCTGGTAATAATTCTCAGCTTTCATCACAGTCCACCTAACGCCCAAGCATTGTGACAGAAGCCTCACGTGCAAACTCATACTGCTGCTATCATGGCAGTGAATACCTGAATTCACAAGGATTTAAAGTTTTTAAAGTACACCAGAAGGTTTAATATCAAGTGGAGTCCTGGTTCGCTGGGGTGCTGCTTGGAGGGGATACCAGTAACTCTAGAGTTCTGCATCACTAAAGGTGATTGCAGTCATGAACACACCACTGCTATTCTATCAACAACATTGATTGTGGTGGTGAATCTGTGAAATTCTTCACCACAGAGGCTGTAGAGACCAGGTCAGTGGATATTTTTAAGGCAGAGATAGATTCTTGATTAGTACAGGTGTCAGAGTTTATGGGGCGAAGATAGGAGAATGGGGTTAGAGGGAGAGATAGATTAGCCATGATTGAATGGCGGAGTAGATTTGATATGGCCAAATGGCCTAATTCTACTCCTATTCCTTAAGACCTCATGACTTTACAATCTGTTGTGTGTGTTGCTGCTCATTATGTATAGATGGTGCAGACTGAAGCCAGACTTCCTCGGCACAGATCTGAACGGCGATCGTTAGCTTCCTCCATTGAATGTCAGGAACCTTCCAATAGTGATGTGGAGTTGTAGATCTCCAACAGTGATGTAGAAACACCAGGACAGACACCAAGCAAAGACACAAGGTGAGCAGCACTAAAAAAGTCTGAAAGATGACTTGTTGATGTTTGATTGTCTTCTGACATGGTTAAATATATAAATATAAATATAATATAAATATATAAACCTGAAATGTTGATTTGATGAGATTTGTATTCTATTATTCTGGTCAAGTGATTGGCCACAGAAGGAATGTGAGGTATGAATAAGGGAATTGGAATTGTATTTATTGAAAGTGCAATCCAATATGCAGCTGTCTGATCATTTTACCTCTACCTTCATCATCTTCCTCCTCCTCACCTTCATTTCCTTTCCTCGTTTGCTTCTCTTTGACCTGCTCCTTCCTCCTCCACAACTGCTGTCAAAGGCAGAGAGCCCCATGTGATTGTCAGGCTATGCAGCTCTGAGACGACTAAAACAAATTTCAGGCAAGGGGTGGCACAGTGGCGTAGCGGTAGAGTTGCTGCCTTATAGTGCCATGGTCCTGGGTTCGATCCTGACCACGAGTGCTGCCTGTACGGAGTTTGCACGTTCTCCCCGTGACCGTGTGGGTTTTTTCCCGAGATCTTCGGTTTCCTCCCACACTCCAAAGACGTACAGGTTTGTAGGTTAATTGGCTTGGTATAAATGTAAATTGTCCCCAGTGTGTGGCGGATAGCGTTAATGTACGCGGATCACTGGTCGGTGTGGACTCGGTGGGCCAAAGGGCCTGTTTTCCGCGCTGTATCTCTAAACTAAACCTTTATGTTTGAGAGAAACTTTAGAAAATTAAAATGGCATTGGTGTTGGGAGATAGCTGATTTCTTCGAGACATAGTTTTGTTATTTATATCGCCAATTTCAGGGTGTACTCTTCTACTCATCAAAATAGTGATACTGAAGTTAGAGATCTGAATTAGGAGGAAACATTATGAAATTGGTTAATGTTGCAATAAATAGATTAAAGGAAAAGCCGTGTGTGTCAAAGAATGATGTCGCCACAAAGTGAAGGCACTTCATGATGTTTCCAAAAAAATCGTATTAATAAAATCTCCTGCTGACAGGGAAGATTGTTTTAGCTCCATTTGTAGTCCCATTTTATTTTCTACAAGAATTAAATGTTAGGAAGCATATAAGGTATGATTTTTCAAATCTGTATTCCCAGCATGGAGCCTTACTCACTAGCAGTCAATATCAAACATTGAGCATAAATTGTACATAAATTTAAATTGAAAATTCATGTATTGGCTGCGTGTCCAACTTTCCAATGAGTTGCAAATGCACAAAACTGTCAATCAAGAGTGTGAGGTTAAAAGGGAGAACAAGTACTATTCTAAAATTTGTCCAAAGTGAATTTTAAACAGATACATTAAATCAGTGAAGCACGGGCGGGAGAAGGCATGTTCTGTATCTTAGCTCTATGCAGTAATATTATCTTGCTCGCAAAGTACATCCCTCTTGAAGCTCTGCCATTATAGAGATATCAGTGTGAAATGTGCAGGTTGAATGTCACAAAAGTGGGAAGCCCATGTACTGGGGAGGGAAGGTCGAACTTTTGCTCTTTTGAAGGGATCAGCAATTGATGGGATTCAGAGTGTGGGCGGAGGGGGCTGATCAAATGTTATAGGCTCCAGCCATAGCATCAATGGTCAGTGATGTAAATAGTTTATCCCAAGAATGCTTTTGCAGTAGGTGGACCCGTGGTTTATCTGCGGGGAAAGAGTGAGGCAGGAATCAAGGTGTAAAATAAAACTTGTAATGAGAGACATACCTGTTGGAACAGTCATGTGCTGAACAACACAGTGATAGGATAATGTTTAGGCTACTGCACTGTATGTAACATAGGATGGACCATGACTTATTTTGGCATGGGTTGCTTCTGGATGTGACTTGCACATGACGTTTGCTCAAGTAACTTCGAGATATTTATTGCACATTATTTTGTGTCACATACAAGTCTAGGCATCTCATTCAGCAATCATTTTTGACTAAATATGATTGACTAAATCTTTTGTAATGGACACAAATGTGCGGTGATACATTTTGGGAGCATGAATTAAGCTGGGAGATACACCATGAATGCTGTTGGGACACAAAGGGATCTTGGAGTGCAAATCCAGAGATCCTTAAGATGGCAACACAGGTAAAAACATTGTTAATAGACACAAAAATACTGGAGTGACTCAAGGATAGCAGCATCTCTGGATAGAAGGAATGGGTGACGTTTTGTGTTGCCACTCTTCTTCAGAGTCTGAAGAAGGGTCTCAACTCCAGCATTTACTCCAGCATTTTGTGTCTATCTTCGATGTAAACCAGCATCTGCAGTTCCTTCCTACACATAATAACATTGTTACACGGGCATGTAGGATACTGGTCTTCATTCCGTTGTGACATTAAATACAGAAGTAGGAAGGTTGTGCTGGTACTGTATAAAACTTTGGTCATACAAAGTGCAGTTGTGGTCACTTAGGTCGAGTAAGGATGTTATAGCAAGATCCCTCTCTACATCATTGCTGTTAAGGGTCATGCGCACTTTCCCCTTGCATTTGTCCTCCCTAAATGTAACATCTAGTACTTATCTGCCATTTCTCTGCCCATATCTATAACCAATCCATATTCTGCTATATCTATTGACAGCCTTCTTCAATGTCCACAACTCCACCAAATTACATCTACAAACCTAACAACTAACTCATGCACATTTTCTTCCATGTCATTTATATATATCACAAACAATAAAGTCTAATATTGTTCCTTCTCTTGTTCCAGTGACATAGAGTATTTTAAAGCTCTCCTGGACACACCTTAAAATTCTGCATGCTCTGAGCCTTCAATGCAAAAGCAATCCCAGTTATGCATTTTATATATAAGCTGAATATGGTGTTGAACAGGATAAAAGATACTGATGTTTAGGATGAAGATAGACAAAAAATGTTGGAGTAAATCAGAGGGTCAGGCAGCATCTCTGGAGGAAAGAAATAGGTGACATTTTGGTTCGAGACCCTTCTTCAGGTTTAGATTAACAGGATCATCTTGGAATGCATGCGCAGAGATTATTGGTCAAAGCTTTAAAGGTGACTGTGATTCTGAACTTCTACACACCATTTTTCCCTTTTTAGGCTGTTCTTATCGAGTCCACACACAAGATTGGAAGTTGTTCAGCCAGAGCTGAATGCACTTCTCAGCATATACATACAATTGTGCCTGTCTTGCGCTTCTTGTGTTTCTTGGTGGAAAGATTGGTGAAAACAGGACCGCGACTTGAATGCTCTTTCCTTGACCCCGTTACAGGTTTAAACAACATCTCTCAGCCCGCAGTGCACACCAAAACCAAAGTTACTGAAACTTCCAGGCATGAGCAGATGGATTGAACACAAGTGTTTCAGGTATTGAAGGCTTCCCGTAGTGATAGTTTTATTGCCTGTGGGACATTGTTCTGTCTCTGCCTCATGTGAACTCTGCATGTACCTGAAATGAGCGTTCAGCTCGTGTGGGGACCATTGATTGCTTATTATAAATACCAGCTATGCACTCTGCCAAAGGTCCCAAAGTATTCATACTGCATCAGCCCTCTGTACCAGCTGCATATTTTAACCTCTATTGCGATCAAATAATCAACAGGACAACAAGCATTATACGTTCATCACATGATCTTTGCCTCTGAAGTCATGATTACATGAACAGCAAGCATATGGTGAGATTTGTACTCCAACA
The DNA here is from genome assembly GCA_035221665.1 of Okamejei kenojei. NCBI lineage: Eukaryota > Metazoa > Chordata > Chondrichthyes > Rajiformes > Rajidae > Okamejei > Okamejei kenojei. Next base: position 46,225,613 of record CM069134.1, on the reverse strand, counting down.
AAAATTCTCATGGAACAAACTACTGACGATGAGAATACTGCCTGCGTGTCTTCAAAGGAGTCCTTTCACAGCTGGCTGAGCGGCTCTCAAGATTTGATGCACGATGCAGCAATTTGCCAGTGTGAGGAGCAGCATAGATCAACACTGATAACGCACGAAATGCGTAGGAAGGAACTACAGATGCTGGTTTAACCCGAAGATAGACACAAAAAGCTGGAGTAACTTAGCGGGACAGGCAGCGTCTCTGGAGAGAAGGAATGTGTGACGTTTCGGGTCAAGACCCTTCTTCGGACTGATGTCAGGGGAGAAGGAGACACATAGATAAGGAAGTGTGGGGTGTGAAAACAAGACAAAGGGAATGAAAATTAAGGAAAATGTAAATTAGATCAAGGAAAGGAAAAGGAAGAAGAAGAGAGAAAATTGTTAAGTTGGCAAAGGTTAATGGCCCTGAAGAAGAGAGAGAAAGAGAAGGAAGAAGAAAGAAGGAAGAAAAGAAAGAAAAGAAAAGACTCTCACTGTGCGAGTTGAACGAGGTACCCCGAGTGAGGCAGACTTGCTTGCAGACTGCAAGTTTATGATCAAGTTGTAATACGAGTTCCCACGGGTAATGTCAGCTGCGATGTTTCCTAATTCCTCTCCCGAGTAGCAAGTTCATTACAAAGGAATGAAGGTATGTTTTATAAAGCAAAATGTTAAAATACATCTCCCAGTGGTTTTGAGCGCGATGGGAAAATGTAATCTTGTTGTTTTAAAATCTTTTTTGCAATGGATCTCTATCTTTAAATAATTTTAAAAAAGGAGCAGCATGACAATTGAGCGGCCGCCAGGACCCGACAGCAGACACACACACACACAACACACACACACCACACACACACACACACACACACACACACACACACACACACACACACACACACACACACACACAGAGAGAGAGAGAGAGATGGTGGCCACCACTTCAGAGGAATGAATTGACTTTGAGCGGCCACCGGGAGGCAGACAAACACACAGATACACACAGAAGAGGAGGGAGAGAGAGAGACACACACACACACATACACACACACACACATAGAAGAGAGATACACACAGACAGCAGCTGGCCAACTTCAGAGGAATGAAGCAGCTCGGGTGAGGGGCCGCCGGGGATAACCCGACAGTACACACACACACACACACACACACACACACACACACACACACACACACACAGATACACACAGATAGGCAGAGAGGGAGAGAGAGAGACACACACACACACACACACACACAGAAGACAAGAGGGAGAGAGAGAGAGAACACACACACACACACACACACACACACACACACAACACACACACACACACACACACACACACACACACACACACACACACAGATACACACAGACAAGCAGCTGGCCCCACTTCAGAGGAATAAGCAAACTGAGCGGCCCGCCGGGAGTGTAGACAGAGAGGGAGAGAGAGACATAGCTACACACACACACAAACACACACACAGAAAATACACACAGACAGCAGCTAACTGCAGAGAGGCCGACCCGACAGTACACACAGATAGCAGAAGGGAGAGAGACACACACACACACACACACACACACACACACACACACACCACACACACACCACACACACACACACCACACAGAGATACACACCAGACAGCAGCTGGCCATTCAAGGAGAGGCAGCTCGCTGACGGCACACCCGACATCACACACACACAGATACACACAGATGACAGAGAGAAGAGAGAGACACACACACACACACACATGAGAGAGATACACAGCAGACAGCACACCACTGCAGCTCGGGTGATCGGCCACCGGACCCCGACTGACTACAAAACAGTAGACAGAGAGGGAGAGAGAGAGACACACACACACACCTCAGCGCAGCATTCTGGAGAGAAGGAGAGTCGAGACCCTTTAACTTACCCGTTCTGCTCCAGAGATTCCCGCCGAATTTGTGTGTGTCTAGTGTGGAACCAGCATCTGCAGTTCCTTCCCACATCCCCACACTCTCGGCCCCGGGGGGGTGGATTGGAGATCACACACGTGGACACATCCCACCCACCACCCCAGACTTGCCCCTCGGCAGGTCCCGTTCATTGAGACAGAGTAAGCCGCAGGCGCCTAGAATAAGGACAAGTGGCAGCGAAGATAAGACACAAATGCGAGTAACTCGGCAGGCTGCATCTCTGGAGCGAAGGATGGGTGGCATTTCGGGTAAGTCTGAAGAAGGGTCTCGACTCTACCTTCACCAGAGATGCTGCCTGGTCCGCTGAAGTTACTGCATTTTTGTGTCTATCTTTGGTTCATCTTTACTCTAGCAAAAGAACAATTTTACCCACGGTAGACTCACGAGACACTAAGATAAACGCACGGGGCCACTACGTTATTACAACGAGTTTAAATGTTTCCATTTTTAACTTGAACAGTTAATTTGACTCGTGGAAAAAATCAAATATGTTTGATTTTATTCACGAGTTAACAAGTTTCCCGGGTACCTGCCGTTAGCGCCACGAGTCGATAAGTTGCTCGTGCGAGTTCCGACGTTCCCGCTACGTGATCACCACGAGTGAAAACTCGGGGTCACTCGTGGGCCAACTCGCACAGTGAGACAGGGGTTTAACAACAAAGCAAACAGAAATAAAATGTAATCAGAAACCATAAAACTGGTAGAATAATTGGAAAGGGGAGGGATGAAGAGAGAGGGAAAGCAAGGGTTACTTCAAGTTAGAGAAGTCAATGTTCATACTGCTGGGGTGTGAGCTGCCCAAGCAAAATATGAGATGCTGGCCTCACTCTGACAATGGAGGAGGCACACATGTTGTCTGTCTGACTGTTTAGTTTAAGTTTAGTTCAATTTAGAGATACGAGTCCTTCGGCCCACAGAGTCTGCACCGACCAGCGATCTCCGCACATTAACACTATCCTATACACACACTAGGGAAAATTTTACTTTCACAGCAAGCCAATTAACCCACAAACTTGTATGTCTTTGGAGTGTGGGAGGAAACCGAAGATCCCAGAGAAAACCCACGCAGGTCACGGGGAGAACATACAAACTCCATACAGACAGCATCTGTAGTCAGGATTGAATCTGGGTCTCTGGCGCTGTGAGGCAGCAACTCTACAGATGCTCCACCATGCTGCCCCACGACGTTGTATGTGTGTGTCTGTGTATGTTTGAATGTCTGTATGCATGTGTGTATGTCTGTATACACTCCGATTGTATGTGTGCATGCATTTGTGTATATGTACGGGTGTCAGAGGTTATGGGGAGAAGACAATAGAATAGGGTTAGGAGGGAGAGATAGATCAGCCATGTATGATGGGCCGAATGGCCTAATTCAGCTCCTATCACTTATGACCTTATGACCTCATGACCAGGACAGAAAGGTCATTGTGGGAATGGGAGGGAGAGTTAAAGTGTTTGGCAAAGCATGTACAACATGAGGAAAAGGCAGAGGAAGTGAAAGAAAATGACGAGAAACCAGAACTTGAACAGACCTTTCCTGCTGGACTCCACATGAAGAAATAACCCCAGAGTGATACAAAGTGATACAAGTCAAGAGCATTTAATTGTCATGTATACCGACAATGGAACAATGAAATTCTTACTTGCAGCAGCATAACAGGCCTGTAAATACAATATATATAGATAATCTATGTTCTTCTATCTTCTCTGCACTACTACTAAAACTCTCATCTTGTCCTCTTCTGATTTGCATTGTTTTTAAATTTGTGCACAAATGGTACACTATATCGCCAGGAAGTTTTGCCACCTTACTCACCGTTCTCCTCTGCTCCAAGCGCACCAAGTTTTGTTCCAATCGGTGGAATATGACAAAAGTTATGAAGGTTTAAAAAATCGTGAGAACAGCAGATTGGTCTTCTTGCCTGTCAGTCACCATGAAGGTAATGCCCCTTCCGGCACCCGCTGTCAATCACTGGGGCGAGGAGAATAAATCCCCGGAGGTTGGGCTGAGTCCGTGAGCAATGCTGATTGATTCCACAAGCCGTGCTGATTGAGTCCAGAAGGCGTGCGGGCTACTACAGCGGCGACCAGCACAATGAGCCGGGAGCTGTTAAGTTGAACTGGAAGCCTCTGAGTGAAGCCGGAGTGGGACCGGGAGCTACTGCGTGAGGCCGAAAGCTGAAGGTGTGGGGTGAGCAGAGTGCGGGGTGAGCAGAGTGCGAGTTGCACCTGCTGTGACCACCCCCCCCATTCCCACACCCCCCTTCCCCTTCCCCACCAAACCCCAAACCCTCTCCTTCCCCACACCCCCCACACCCCCCTCCCTCCCCCACCCCTTCCCCTAATCGCACCCCCCTTCACCTACCCCCCTTCCCCCACCCCCCTTCACCCACACCCCCCTCTTTCCCCCTCCCCCCTTCCCCTACCCCCCATTCACCCACCCCCCCCTTCACCCCACACCCCCCTTTCCCCATGCCCATGGACCATGCCCTGGTGCTGATCATGGTGTCAGCAATGACCTATATTATCTCCTCACAGGAGTTAAAGTGTACTCGCACACCTCGTTGGTTAGATCCCCACTTCTAGTTGTAGTTCACATTCCTCCACAGGGAATAAAGCAATACACACTCTGCCTGGATCACATGCCTGGAGCCATCGCAAGCTCATTCTGTAAGACTTATTCCATGTAGCCATTTTGCAATTATTGGCTTTGTTTACAGTGGAAGATGGTTTCTCAAGCTTATTATCGCATGTGTTTTCTTTGCAGGTTCAGCTTATAAAAGACTGCTGTTTTACCAAGTTTCTTCATTAAAGTCATTTGTGCCTGTCTAACAAAGAGGCACCGAGGAGTTAGTGACTTTAATGATATAAAGGTGCGGAAAAGTTGCAGGGTTAATGATCCCTTAGGAAACAGGTCAACTTCAACAACATTGCGGTGAACGTCACTTGGCCGGCAGCTCTACCTCTTGTGAAAGCTCAGATTGTTGAAGCACTTTGGTCTCAATCTGCAACTGGCTATTTTATCTAATTCCAAGCGTGCTAGGAGAGCAGATTAAAAGAGCTTTTATTCATTCATGGCTTCATCGATCCAAATTCAGCCACAAGGTTTGTCATCTCACATTTCAGTGACATTGCTGCCACGAGGCAGGAGCATATAGTGGAGTTGGCAGCTGCTGTCTCTTAATGTAATATCATATTTGCACTATGCAGCTGCTCTGTATGTGACAGAAAATGGGTAGGGACAGTGATTTGGGTCATTCATTGTTCTTTCACCTGTAATTTAGCCTGGCAAATGGATAGGATGGGTTTTGAGGGAGTATGGACTAAATGTAGGCAGATGTGACTCTAGTAGATGGGACATGTTGGTCGATGTGGTCAATTTGGGCCAAGGGGCCTGTTTCCACACTCTATGATTCTATCTAAGGATGGTTCAATAGCACTTTATTGTCACTTGTACCTAGAGACAGTAAAATTTCTTCATGCATTTAACAGTAAAGAAAATACTATACACAAGCACAATCATACTTAAGTAGAAGAGAGGAAGAATAATGGATTGCATAATGAGGCAGTACTTAAGAGGCACTATCTTGCATCCTTCAAGTTTCGAAGCCCTTAAAAATATAGTCTTAACCTGACCATAAGAGCCCTTTGTCCTGACAGCACTGAGTTGGATTGGCCAGGCAATGTTGTCGATGTGCTGCACCACTGCCTCTGCATCTCTGTGCCACAGCAGGCCGCATCTGAACTGTGAGCTCGGCATCTTGGATTGATGCCTGATCCCCAGTCAATACCCAGGCTACTTGCAGCCCATTCCATCAACACATCATCCCAGACACATCGACCCACCAGCAAAAGAACGGCGGCACCTGATCATGCCGCTCTTAAGAAAAGCCTTGCAGATGGATAGCAGAAACCTTGCAGATGTGGAATCACAATGAGAAGTCACACATTTCACCATGTATTTAGGGTGAAGAGAAAGGAAGCATTGTGGTAAGAGACGCTAACATTACTGATACTGGATGTGGGGTAGAAAAATTAATTTGCTGCTCTTTGGTTGACCTTTGTCCAAAGAGTTTCTTTGTGATAATGCCAACCAAAACAGTAGCTCAGTGAAACAAATCTGGAAGAAAACCAGCTGTTTGCCTTGGGGAAGCAATTTATTGCTATTTGATGAGGTATATGCAAACAGATTCCTTCATTAATGGGCTGTCTGTACATGCCTTACATACGTATTTGGTACAAGATTCTTGACAGGTATATTACTGATTTTGCATTGTTCTTTCTTAGTATATTTATTCTGTTCTTTTCTAAGAACTACCTACTGTTACCTTAGAAGTAATTGTTACCCCTGGTGGTGTTTCCACAAGTCACAAATTACATATTAATTATATCAGCCAGTTGAAATGCTTAATTTTAATATTACTTATTATGTTGTAGGTGTTTATGATTAACATAATTGAGAATTAGCATTTAATATTAAATTACTTCCTGAGGACTTCATTTTTGATATTGATACCCGTGGAGCTAACCGTTTAAACTGAGCATAGAAATTGCATGTTATATTCAGATAGTTTGTGATTTAAATCAAAACTATTAACAGGAAATTATGCACCTCTCTGCGTGTGCCGGATGCCATTACAAACAGATGTAAATTTATATGCAATATTATCATTAACAAAGACCAAATTGAAGTAATAATTTTGAGGAGACAGCAGCATTTCTTCAAATCCTGAATTAAATTATATTTCAGCTTTTTCAGCTGTTAATGTATATAAATATATATTTTTATATGATGTAATAAACATACACTGCAGGTCAGGCAGCATCTCTGGAGAACATGACTAAGAGATGTTTCGGCTCAAAACTCCCGTTCAAACTCAATTATATATCACTATTTTATGATACAATATAGATTTTTAGTTTGTGCTGTTATATAAAATAGACACAGATCTATTGAATTAGTTACATGATTAAAGCTGCCAATTGCTGTCTTTTGGAAGTTCTTGTTGCTCTTGTCCCCTCAAGAACATCTTTGAAGTTTCACAATGCACTGTAATTTATTTTGGCGTTATGTATTTTAAGTATCAATTTTTCAGTCCCTTGTGGGTTTTTCTGCTGAGCTGATGAATAATATCAATAAAGCATGACCATTGCAATGGAGTACATTTTTAATCTTAGGAGTTTAAGGGCATCGTTCTCGTTGTAAAGAATTGGTTTTGACCAGCATTCATTATCTTGTGTTGCTGTCACTATTATTTCAAGAAATGAAAGTGTCTTTACTAGACTCTACAAAGACGTACAGGTTTGTAGGTTAATTTGCTACTGTAAATTATAAATTGCCCCCTAGTGTGCAGGATAATGCTAGTGTACGGGGTGATCGCTGGTTGGTGCGGACTCGGTGGGCCGAAGGACTTGTTTCCATGTTGTATCTCTAAAGTCTAAAGTAATCAGTAATCTGCAGACGACAAATATACAGAAATTTGGTAAATTTTAGATGTTGCGAAATTATCAAAGGTTTTTATTTATTGGTAATTTTACAGTATATATAGGTCAATATGGCAGTATGAATAATCGCTAGCTAAACAATGGAAACTTATAGGTTGTACCAAGCACATACCTGAGCGGAGCTGCACACCTCCGTTCAGTCTGACTAAACCTATCTGATCTCCCGGTTGCGAAACACTTTAACTCTCCCTCCCATTCCCACACTGACCTTTCTGTCCTGGGCCTCCTCCATTGTCAGAGTGAGGCACTGTGCAAATTGGAGGAACAGCACCTTGTTTGGGCAGCTTACACCCCAGCGGTATGAACATTGACTTCTCTAACTTCAAGTAACCTTTGCTTTCCCTCTCTCTCCATCCCTCCCCTTCCCAGTTCTCTGACCAGTCTGACTGTCCCTGATTACATTTTCTCTTTGTTTGCTTTGTTGTTACCTTCTCCTAGCTAACAGTGATATGTTCTACATTTTCCTTGATCTAAACCCCCTTTGATGTCTCGTTCCCACACCTTACACTTCCTTATCCCTGTATCTCCCCCTCCCCTGACGAAGAAGGGTCTTGACCTGAAACGTCACCCTTTCCTTCTTTCCAGAGATGCTGTCTGTCCTGCTGAGTTACTCCAGCATTTTGAGTCTATCTTTGGTTATATTTATGTTGTCCTCGAGGTGGCAGCAGTAACTACCCATGGGAATCGAGGTGTGCATCAAAGTCCTTATCCTAACACAACACAATCAACATCACTGCAGCTACCAAGGCAGACAGCAGCATTGTTGAAATGGTAGAAAATGCGTTGTCCTTCACATGTCCTAACTTCCCATTGTTATGGTTTTTCTCACTCATGTTTAGCCAAATTGAAGATGGTGTAAGAACAAAGAACTGCAGATGCTGGTTAATATACCAAATAACACAAAGTGTTTGAATAACTCAGGAGGTCAGGCAGCACCTCAGGAGAACCAAGATCTCCAGACCATCAAGTCTGAAGAAGGGTCCAGATCCGAAACATCACCCATCCATGCTCTCCAGATCTGCAGCCTGACCTGCTGAGATACTTCAGCACTTTAGTATACTTTAATACTTTACATTAGAGATAGATTGAAACAGGCCCTTCGGCCCACTGAGTCCATGCCAACCAGCGATCAGCCCGTACCTTAACACTATCCTGCACACTAGGAACAATTTATAATTTACAGAAGGCATTTAACCTACAAACCTGTACATCTTTGGAGTCTGGGAGGAAACTGGAGCATCTGGAGAAAACCAACGTGATCACAAATACAAATTCCATACAGACAGTCAAGATCAAACCAGCCCTCAGGCCTCAGCGGGTCAGGCATAATCTCTGGAGGAAAAGAACGCATGACGTTTCAAGCCAGAACCCTTCTCCAGACCTTGTTCTCCAGAGATGCCGCCTGACATGCTGAGGTACTCCAACACTTTGTGTCAATCTTCGGTATAAACCAGCATCTGCAGTTCATTTCTACACTTTAACCTGTCACAGTTTGTTCCAGTTTGGAAGTGTTAGGCAATATTATTAGCACACTTGTAGGCCTAGAATGGAGACACAAGAGACTGCCGATGCTGGAATCTTGTGGGAAAAAACACAAACTGCTGGACTAACAGGCAGCATCGATGGAGGGAAATTGACAAATGGCTTTACAGGTCATGGCCCAACTTCAGAGTGATGAAGGGTTCTAACCCTAAATGTTGTCTGTCCATTTGCCTCCACAGGTCCTTCCTGCCTTGCTGAGTTCCTCCAGCAGTTTCGTTTTTTTCTTAATCAGTAATGGACTTAATTGTGATGCAGACAGTCTTTGGCAATGATTCAGTTAAGGGGTCCAGAGGTAAGACTAGAAGGCAGATGAGATGATCTAGGTTGGGATTCACAGATATCTTTGCATGATGAAAACCAACCACAGACAGGAGACCTTGAGAAGGCTGTACTTATCTTTTAGGACTGCAGCCACACTTCAGTTTCTACGCATAATATCATATAGGATGCTGAACAGGTTTACCAGAGTGTTTAGTTTAGAGATAGAGCATGGAAACAGGTTCTTCAGCCCATCGAGTCCACACTGACCATCGATCTCCTGTTTCCACTAGTTCTATGTTACTCCACCTTCTTATCCACACCCTACACACTAGGGGCAATTTACAGAGACCAATTAACCCACTTGTCTTTAGGATGTGGGAAGAAACCAAAGCACCCAAAGGAAAGCCATGCAGTCACAGGGAGAACGTGCAAACTCCACACAGACGGCATCTGAGGTCAGGATTGAACCCAGGTCTCTGGCTCTGTGAGGCCACAGCTCTACCAGCTGCATCACTCTATATTCTGACTGTCTACCCTATCTCTGACTCATCGCACAGGGAGTGATGGGGAACCTGGAACTCTCTGGCAGGATGGTGGTGGTGACAGATATGATAGTAGGATTTAATAGGCTTCCAGATAGGCATCTGGAGGGAATGGTAGGTTGTGGATCACATGCAGACAGAGGAGATTAGCTTAACCTGGCACCATGTTCAACAGGTATATTGTAGGCCAAGGACCTGTTCCTGTGGCGTTCTACCTTCTATGTTCTTATATTGTAGAGGAATTAGATTTCTTGCACAGTCATCAATAGATACATTTTTTTTTTAAACACAAAGTGCTGGGGTAACGCAGTGGGTCAAATAGAATCTCTGGAGAACATACAGTGGCTTGCAAAAGTTTTCATACCCCTTGAACTTTTCCACATTTTGTCATGTTACAACCACAAACCGTAAATGTATTTTATTGGGATTTTATGTGATAGACCAACACAAAGTGGTGCATAATTGTGAAGTGGAAGGAAAATGATACATGTTTCCAAATTTTATTACAAATAAAAAACTGAAAAGAGTGGCCTGCAAAAGTATTCAGCCCCACTGAGTCAATACTTTGTAGAACCACCTTTTGCAAGACACTGTAGATAGGTGACGTCTTGGGAGGAGACCCTTCTTCAGAACCATTGAAACCAACATCTGCAGTTCCCAATAGATTCAGATAATATAACCATATAACACCATATAACAATTACAGCACGGAAACAGGCCCTCTCGGCCCTTCCAGTCCGTGCCGACCATTTGTTTTCCCCTAGTCCCATCTACCTGCACTCAGACCATACCCCTCCATTCCCTTCATGTCCATATACCTATCCACTTTACTCTTAAATGTTAAAATCGATCCTGCCTCCACCACTTCTGCTGGAAGCTCATTCCACACAGCCACCACCCTCTGAGTAAAGAAGTTCCCCCTCACGTTACCCCGAAACCTCTGTCCCTTAATTCTCATGTCATGCCCTCTTGTTTGAATCTTTCCCTACCCTCAATGGGAAAAATGTATCCACGTCAACTCTGTCTATCCCTTTCATCATTTTAAAGACCTCAATCAAGTCCCCCCCTTAACCTTCTGCGCTCCAAAGAATAAAGACCTAACTTGTTCAACCTTTCTCTGTAACAGAGTTGCTGGAACCCTGGCAACATTCTAGTAAATCTCCTCTGTACTCTCTCTATTTTGTTGACATCCTTCCTATAACTAGGCGACCAAAATTGTACACCATACTCCAGAATTGGTCTTACCAATGCCTTGTACAATTTTAACATTACTTCCCTACTCCTATATTCAATGCTCTGATTTATAAAGGCCAGCACACCAAAGGCTTTCTTTACCACCCTATCTACATGCGATTCCACTATGCACAGTTATTCCTAGATCCCTCTGTTCCACAGCATTCCTCAATTTCCTACCATTTACCATGTAATATGGTCCCTGAAAACCTTCATAATAGAGTAGGAAATTAATCCATGTACATGAACCCATTTTGATTGAAAGGATATCGATCCTTTGAATGCCTCATCTATCTTCCACCAGATTGATAATTAGGTGTCAGACACATTCATCTACATTGCTAATACTGACAAATAACATGCTTTACAATTTATTTCTTAATAATCTTGTCATATTGACGCAACAATCATTCATTTCCTTGTTAAAAAATCATTAGGTATCATCAAGTATATAGATTAATAGCAGGCTCAGTTGTGACAATTATTGTTGATCATAAGATGAATTTTTCTGCCTATAATCTGCAGGATCAAAAGACAGTGTTTTCTCCATCAACATTATTCTTACTTTTAAAAATGTCTGTTAAATCTCTTGTGGCTTTACCTTCTTCAATACAAAGAGTTCAACATCTCAAGTCTCTCCCTGATATTTTGTAATATCATCCTGTTGTATCGATGCCATGCACTATTTAGTTTTAATGACCTCCCACATTCAGGTTCACAGAACTAATTCTAGCCAGACTGAAGAAGGGCCCCGACCTGAAATGTTCATATTCTCCAGAGATGCTGCCTGACTCACTGAGTTATTCTGGCACTTTGTGTCTATCTGTAGCCAGTCAATGCTTTGCATGATTGACTTAAACATAATTTCCTTCTACATCGGTGCTGCCTGACCTACTAAGTGTTTGCAAGATTTTTGTTTCTCATTTCCAATGATCCTGCTAGGTAGGCTAGACAGTTGAACTGCCTTCATCAACTGTGGCAATTTGTTTGGTGGGAGGTAAAACTACAATACTGGTGCAGAAGCAGTTACAAGATTTCTGTCCAGTAACAATGAAGGATCAGTGATACATTCCTAAATTAGGATAATATTCAACTAGAAGAAAATGTGTAGAGAAAGCACCGGTGCTTTGGAGCGCATAAAGTAATTGTCCTTAATGGTAGAGGATGAGCATTTGTGAGGTGTTCTTAATGTTGACTGGGAGAGTAACTAGAGTCAAATAGCATGGACTCAGGCCCTTCAGCCCAACTAATCCATGCTGACCACCTCATCCATGCTGAACATCTAAACTAGCCCTCATTTTAGCAGCTATTATTAATATTCAGAATATATTAGACATTATAAATTGATGCTTGCTCCACTTTCTCATTGAAAAGGAAGAAAACAGAATTATTCATAATGATTATATGTAGGAAGGAACTGCAGATGCTGGTTTAAACTGAAGATAGACACAAAAAGCTGGAGTAACTCAGCAGGACAGGCAGCATCTCTGGAGAGAAGGAAGGGGCAACGTTTCTTCTTCAGACTGCAACCAAAATATGGCGGTGCCTGCAGGTGTGAATATGCAAAATGTATTTCACTGTGCACCATTGAACCCATTGAACTTTCACGGACTTCACTTCCAATGTCAATGTCATTCCTTTGATTCTGATATTGTTATTCATGAAATAATAGGCATGTATTTATATCTTTCAGGATCATTAGGACACTTTCCATGAATTGCAATGATTATGTTCTCCATCCAAAACTGTCATTCCCTCCATTACAAAATGCACAGCAGTTGCTATAACAGCATTTAAAGGACACTTGTTAAAGAAGGAACTGCAGATGCTGGAGAATCGAGGGTTGCACAAAAAGCTGGAGAAACTCAGCGGGTGCAGCAGCATCTAAGGAGCGAAGGAGATAGGCGACGTTTCGGGTCGAGACCCTTCTTCAGACTGGTCAGGGATCAGGGAAACGAGAGATATAGACGGTGATGTGATGTTTTGGTTGCAGTCTGAAGAAGAAACGTTGCCCCTTCCTTCTCTCCAGAGATGCTGCCTGTCCTGCTGAGTTACTCCAGCTTTTTGTGTCTATCTTCGGTTTAAACCAGCATCTGCAGTTTCTTCCTGCATACAATCACTATGAATAATTCTGTTTTCTTCTTTTTCAATGAGAAAGTGGAGCAAGCATCAATTTGTAATGTTTAATATATTCTGAATATTAATAATAGCTGCTAATTTGTAGGTAGCATGTACTCAAATCAAGAGTTCTAGACCCCCCCTCCCCCCCCCCCCCATCCCCCCTCTCCCCTCCCCATCCCGTAATTTACATTTGCCTAATTGAGACGATGGTGGTGAGGTAACCTTTTGAAATGCTGCAGTCCATTTGTTGAAATGTGTGGATCAGGACTGTATGCCAAACGCATGCATTGATCATAATGAAATCTGGCAGATGACAGATGTAAAACGAAGATAGATAATGATGTGGACATTCATGCTCATGTTAAAGGCAGGAGAGAACATATCTGGAAAATAAATTTGATTGTCCGGTTAAATACAATAATGCAGTCTGCCAAAGATATTAACAAAATAAGGGAAAATAAACCTTCTACCTTGGAATTTAAATCAGAAAGCAGCATTTATTATCAAGTTACTGTACCAAGTGGGTGCACCACTTTTATGTTTATGCTTCAAGGTACAAGTAAACTGTGATTGCTGTATTATCATGTTTGAAGATGAATTGCTCAATAAATGTGAGGCATTTAAAGTGTTGTGCAGCTTGCTTCCATTCCACCCTGCCTCAAATCTAAATTATTTATCCTCTATCACCATTATAACAACAATCCCTAATAATCCCCCTCGTAGAAATATGTTGCAAAACTATTCTCAAATGTTGCTACTGTTATAGCTTCACATCCATCTAATATATAATATACAATTCAAGTAGCTCAACTGGGTCACATGCACTGGCATATCTGTGTACATACACACACACAGTTGGGGAAAAATAGAAAGGAAAGCTTGAACATAATATTAAACAGTTAGTTTGTGAAGGAATGAACAGCAGATGCTGGATTAAATCAAAGGTAGACACAAAATGCTGGGGTAACTCAGTGGTACAGGCAGCATCTCTGGAGAGAAGGAGTGGGTGACGTTTAGGAATCAAACTTCTGAAGTCCAGAGCAGAAAACCACATTATGAACAGTTTCTGCCAAAAGCTCTTCTCCCTAACCAGGCAATTCCATCCTTGACATGGAAATAGTAAGAATATGAACCAGACTGTTCATATCTTTGGTACCCTATTTTAGCCTGAGATAATCTTTGCATCACATATTCCAACGTCACTGACTGCTCTCTTCTATTTCCGACGCATTATCCAAATCTGTCTTTGCCACTGCTCACTTGCTGCTGAAATAATCTTAAGACTTGACACTCTTAACATTATTCTGCCTGGCCTCATTCATTCTCTGAGAGGAATAGATCGGGTAGATGCACGGAATCTCTTGCCCAGCGTAGGGGAATTGAGGACCACAGATAGTAGTAGGCCCCTCTCGGTCATGACTGCCCATGGGTGATGCATCCTGGTCGGATGCAAGCCTGGGCAATGTCAAATGGAGGACAGGCTGTTGCCCATGTAGCACGTCCCCCTGCTCCACGTCGCTGATCGATCCAAAGGAACAGCAGGGGCGTTACAGTTTGGCACCAGCGCCGTCGCAGGAGCTGCCAGAGCGAGGTTGTAAACAACGACAAACTGCCTTAGGGGCTCCGACTCCGGATTTTCTTGAGGTTTACTCCTGGAGCCTTTTCCATGGTCGAATGCAAGCCTCGTCTCCTAGATAGACTGCCTTCCCAGGCTGACGAGCCCCATCTGCCTGAAAGGACAAGATGACATTGGCTCAAAATGAAGGAGAAAAGATTTAATAGGAATCTAAGGGATGAGTTCTTCACACAATAGCGGTGGGTGTCAGGAACAAGCTGCCAGAGGAGATACAAAGATACATAGACAATGGGTGCAGGAGTAGGCCGTTCAGCCCTTCGAGCCAGCAACATTCAATGTGATCATGGCTGATCATCAACAATCAGTAGCAATGTTACAAAATTTTGAGATTTAAAAAATCAAGTCTGCAATTTATCCCATCAGATAAAGCATAAAAAGAAGTTTAATTTGACACCTAATTCACTTTCATATCTTCAGTATTAAAAAGGTTATGGCTATTTTCATACTCGGAAATTAGCATCTTGTTCCCCATTGCCTTTCCATTGACTTAACACAAAAGCTGAGATCGAGGACAGTCAAATGCCCATAACCATCTTAAAAATTAAGAGAACTCAATGAAATGTTCAGTTATTATAGATTGAAGCATTCTGAAACAAATATGAAACAATATTACTTGGATGACCTGAAATTAAAACATATAATTAGTTAGTTATCTAATTGTAGCTAATTACAAAATTCAATTACTAGATCTAAACATCTATCAATTTCTTAAAAAATGATAAACATTTTTAAATTGCCTGAGTGTCCAAACAACATTCACACAATAATCCACAATATAACATGATTTTTAAATCTCATTTTCATGAATTTATAGGCCAAATGGAAGGAATTTAGTGTTTAATGCCCGTAAATTAATGGCCATTTAAATCAACTTGCGAGTGGGTTTTAGTGGAATGCGGTGGATTAGAACATTGTGGTTTGCGCTGAAGTCGGCAGGGAAAATACACCCGGTTCATACATTTTTTTTGTCCCCTTCTCGTAACATGAAATTGTGATTAAATGCTTCCTAAAAACCAAGTTTTTATGTAAAAATAAACTGTGTAGCTTCTTTTATTGCCTACGTTAGGTCCGTTCTGCTGTCAGTGTTCAGAGCTTTAGAAGATGATTTTTAAACTACTCTAGTTAATAAATAATCTAGCGTAGTTTAAAAGTAACTTCATGAATGAAATGTCGGAGCGATTTCTCTTTAGCAACGAAATCGCCCGACATAGATCGATTTGGATTGTCTAGGGAAAAACAGCATTTTAAACCCGCCCCCCCTCTGAAAGGCGCCAAAGTCACGCACATGGGGAGCGGCAGAACTGCAGCGCTGCTAAAGGTAGGTATTGTAACATACCTACAATCAGTACCCCGTTCTTGCCTTCTCCCCATACCCCTTGATTCCGCTAGCCCTAAGAGCTCTATTTAACTCTCTTTTGAGGTTGAGATTATCCCAACATTTAAGAAACAGTAGACAGGTGCATGGATAGGACAAGTTTGAAGGGATATGGACCAAGCGAAGGCAGGAGGAACTAGAGTAGCTGGGACATGTTGGCTGGTGTGGGCAAGTTGGGCCAAAGGGCCTTTTTCCACACAGTATCACTCTATGACTCTTCTCCATAAAGTAGAATTCATACAAATGCCTGCTGCCTATGTCTTAAAACACTGCTCAATCAAATTGCTCAATAAATGTAAGGGCTTTAAAGTGGCTGTGCAGTTTGCATCCATTCCAGTCTGCCTCAGATCTAAATTATTTATCCTCTATCACCTTAAATAACAATAATCTCTAATAATTCCCCTCAGAGAAATAAGTGTCTTAAAACACGGTTCCATTTAACCATCACTCCAATGCAAGGAATGGATCCTGATTTAGCTTGCTCTATTTAAAAAACTCTTTCATACACCCTATTACCTCACTCCTTTTATTCTCTGGAACCTCCTCCAATGCTTTAATGTTATAATAATAGCAGAGTTCATCCGATCCCCTAATGGAATTGCTCTCCCACTTATGGCAATGCCTTCAGATTCCAAACATCCTTGCCCTGGAATATCCCCCCCCCCACCTATATCTCTCTCAATTTCCTTTTTCAAAGCAGGCCACAAAATGTGGCTCTTGATTAAACTTGTAATCACCTGTTTCTTTTATGGTCTACAGTATGTGTAGATTCTACTTTGATAGTGCTTGTGTGAAGAGCTGTTTGGTCTCTTTACAGCCAGCGTGCACCTGAAAAGTGTAAATAAAAATGATGAGTGTCTCTAGTGATATTTGCAAGTCACACCAATACCAACAGTGGACAATCACATTGGCATATCAAATTTACAGGTGCTTTCTCACTGAAAGATGTCTGCAACTAGTAGAATAATTAACTTGCAACTACCAGTCACTGTGTCAAGTTAAGCAAGTCTATTGTCACACGCACAAACAAGTACAGTGAGATACTGGTAGAATGGAAATCTTGCTTGCAACAACATCACAGGCACAGAGACTCAGAAAACACAAAAAACAATTATAAATTTTACATCAATAATAGGCAAGTTCTGCTAGACCATAAAAACTGTGCAAAACAACAAGACATTGGTGCAAAAATAAAATTAATAGTAGTGTTCCTTTGTCAAGTTTAGTTTTAGTTTTAGAGATACAATACAGAAACAGGCTGACCGAGCATCAGCTGACCGAGTCCATGCAGACGGGTGATCACCACATACACCAGCACTATCCTACACATTTGGGACAATTTTACAGTTACTGAATTACCAAAGTCAATTAATCTACACACTTGTATGTTTTTGGGATGTGGGAGGAAACCAGAGCACATGGAGAAAACCCACACTGTCACAGGGAGAATGTACAAATCCGGACAGAGAGCATCCATAATCAGGATCGAACCCGGGTTTCTGGCGCTGTGAGACAGCAGCTCTGACTACATCACCGCTCAGGAAGAGAGATTTCCACTGCACGTTTGTGAGATTTTTATTTTCAGCGACTGATTATAATTTGGAACTCAATAATTGTTAAAAGTGGTGGAAGCAGAGTTGATCAGGACTTTCAGAGAGAACGGAAGCAGAATATGCTAAGATGCTCATTAGGTCAAGCAGCATGTGTGGAAAGCAAAGTAGAATTGACATTTTGGGTCAATTACCCCCAGCAGAAATGGAAAAGTGAGAAAATATGTGTGTTTAAGTTTGCAGAGTTGGGTGGAGAATGAAAGGTCTAAAGGGACTGTCCCATTTGGGCTGTCCTTGACTCAGTTTGCCCTCGACTCATACTCACAGCATGGTCTACACAAGGTCGTAGGAGGTCTTTGTAACTCTCCTTCATGCTCGAGAGTAGTCCCCGTGTACTCGAAGCCTCAGCTAGGTCGCAGTTCATGGAAATCTGAAATAATATGAAGGGCAGTGGCTGTTCCTGAACCTAATGGTGTGGAAGTCAAGTTTCTGTCTGAGGTAGCAATAGACAATAGGTGGACGAGTAGGCCATTCAGCACTTCGAGCCAGCACTGCCAATCAGTACCCCGCTCCTGCCATCTTCCCATATCCCCTGACTCCGGTATCTATAAGAGCACCATCTAGCTCTCTCTTGAAAGTATCCAGAGAACCGGCCTCCACCCCCCTCTGAGGCAGAGAATTCCACAGACTCCCAACTCTCTGTGTGAAAAAGTGTTTCCTCATCTTTGTTCTAAATGTCTTACCCCTTATTCTAAAACAGTGGCCCCTGGTCCTGGACATTGGGAACATGTTTCCTGCCTCTAGCGTGTCCAAATCCTTAATAATCTTATTTATTTCAATAAGATCCCCTCTCCCTTGTCCATTTTCCTAGTTACATTTTCAAAAAACTCCAGAAGATTAGTCAAGCATGATTTCCCCTTCGTAAATCCATGCTGACTTGGACCGGTCCTGTTACTGCTATCCAAATGTGCTGCTATTTCATCTTTTATGATTGTCTCCAGCATCTTCCTCACCACCGATGTCAGGCTATCTGGTCTATAATTCCATGTTTTCTTCTCTCCCGCCTTTCTTAAAAAGTGGGATAACATTTGCTACCCTCCAATCCACAGGAACTGATCCCGTTATCTATAGAACATTGCAAAATTATCTCCAATGCGTCCACGATTTTTTGAGCCACTTCCTTAAGTACCCTGGGATGCAGACCATCAGGCCCTGGAGATTTATCAGCCTTCAGTCCCATCAGTCTACCCAGCACCATTTTCTGCCTAATGTGGATTTCCTTTAGTTCCTCCATCACCCAGATCCTCTGACCACGAGTACATCAGGAAGATTGTTTGTATCCTCCTTAGTGAAGACGGATCCAAAGTGTCTGTTCAACTTATCTGTCATTTCCTTGTTCCCCATAATAAATTTACCCTTTCCAGTCTACAAGGGTCCAACTTTGGTCTTAACTATTTTTTTCCTCTTCACATATCTAAAGAAGCTTTACTATCCTCATTTATATTCTTGCAGCAGATAGATGTCTTGGCATGGATGGTGGGGACCCTTGATGATGGATCCTGCCACTTGAGGTAGTGTCTCATATGGATGCTTTCTATGGTGAGAAAATCTGTGCCCATTTTGGACCAGTCTGAGTCCACTGCTCTCTGCAATTTCTTTCATTCGAATACCATACCAGGCCATGATGCAACCAGTCAAGATACTAATCTTGTGATCTGTTGCTCTTAACCTACCCATATTCCTGAGGCTTTTTTTCAACTTGCTGATGCTGGCTTTGGCTGCACTATTAATCTGGCTTTGATCCTGGCCTTATTCTGGGCCCTCAACTTTATCAGAGGATTTCTGCACTTACCCATAAGTTGCATTGAGTTCCTCCAGCACTCTGTGTTTTGTTCAAGATTCTCGCATCAGCAGTTCCTTGTCTCTCCGGAGTTTCTGAAAAATCAGATGCCGAATTATTGGAGATTTACTTTGTGGCATCTGGGAGGGTCAAAAGCCTTTTGATTAGTAGGCGACCCCCACATCTGACCCTCAGTCTGTGGGGGTGGCCTGCTAGTCAAGAGGCTGTTGCTCATGTCCGCAGTTACTTTGGGTGATATATTTATTGCATTTCCTGGTGTGTGCATCTCTCCAGTGTTCCTGCAGCATTAGCTGAAGCAGCGGGAGAGAGGAAAGGGCAAAAGCATCCCAACAACTACAACTATTGGTGTAGCCTAAAAACTCTCATGTTGCAGCTCCTTCGCAACAAATTCTGCAGGTCACTTGAAGCACCATTGAGTGTGGTGTGGCGCTGAGTTAAAAAAAAATCGAAGTCAAATTATCTTGAGTTAAAATATCGGTCTGAAACAGATCTGTCTGTTGTCTGTCTGCCCATTAGTCTGAAGAAAAGGTTCCGAACCGAAACGTCATGTTCTCCTGAGATGCTGTCTGACCCAGAGCATTACTCCAGCACTTAGTGTCTTCTTGAATTTTCTGATAGCCATCTGAGATACAAGACCTCTGGCCGAAGTAATGACCTTGAAGAATCAATGTTAGTGCGTAGATTAATGTTCTAAAAATAATACAGAGGGGGTCAATGAATTGGAAATAGTGCAAAAGAGACTTCCTGTGATGTTCCTTCACCCTGTCTGAAGAAGAGTCTCGACCCGAGACGTCACCCGTTCCTTCTCTTCAGAGATGTTGCCTGTCCCACTGAGTTACTCCAGCTTTTTGTGTCTATCTTTGGTTTCAAACAGCATCTGCAGTTCCTTCCTACACATGTTCCTTTGCTTGTGGGTTTGAGTTATATAGAGTTGGGACTTTTTTCATTGCTGCGTAGGAGGCTGAGAGGTGAAATTATTGAGGTGTACAAGATCATGAGGGACATGGATAAAAGTAGAGAATTCAACAATTCGAGGGCGCAGGCTTAAAGTGAGAATAGAGAGATTTAAGAGGGAACTCAAGGTCAACTTTTTCACTGAGAGGTTAATCTGTATCTGGAATGTGCTGCCAGAGGCAGCTATAGAGACAGATACAATTCCAACTTCCAAAAGAGATTTGGACAGATATATGAATAGAAATGGTTTAGAGGGCAATGGGCCAAATGCAGGCACATAAGATTTGCCCAGATTGCCAACTTGGTCAGCATGGACAATGTGTGCTGAAGGGCATGTCTCTGTGCTGTACAGCTCCATGACTCTATAATGCTATGCAGTACAAGTATCCAAAATATTGACCATCAGTAATGCAGATAATTGGACCTGCGGTTCTTTGACCCCGTCTCTGTGACTTCTAATTCAATAGCTTTTGGCAGGCTGTGTTAGCAGCAGAAAATACTCTGACTCATAATATTTGGTACTGGAATCCATCCTAAAGAAAGTTCGGAACAGGAAGGAAAAAAGATTGCCTCGAGCTGTACAATGTAACCAAGTAATTATATGTACTTTTCAACTTTCTAACCACGAGGTGATTATAGCACAAAGGATGCTGTGAAGTATTAACAGTAACTCAGTCAAAGGGGTACTGTGATGCCAGAGAAGCTATTATCACCGAACTAGTATCTAGAGACAAGGTAATCTCCTACAATGGCAGCTGTGGAATTTAAATTCAGATAATTATCTGGAATTAAAACCAAAACTGGTCATTAATAATGATGACCACAATGGCATCTGGTGTAAAAGTCCATCTGGTTAACTAATGTCATTCAAGGGTGAACATATGTCATCCTTATCAGGGCACCACGGTGGTACAGCGGTAGAGTTGCTGCCTCACAGCGCCAGAGACCCAGGTTTGATCCTGACTACGAGTGCTATCTTTATGGAGTTTGTATGTTCTCCTCGTGAACCATATGGGTTTTGTCTAGGAGCTCCAGTTACCTCTCACACTCCAAAAACGTACAAGCTTGTAGGTTAATTGGCTTGGTAAATTGTAATTTGTCCATAGTGTGTGTAGCACAGTGTCAGTGTGCGGGGATCATTGGTCGGTGCGGACTCGATGGGCCGAAGGCCCTGTTTCCGTGCTGTATCTCTAAACTAAACTAAACGTGCAGGTTTGTAGGTTAATTGCCTTCTGTAAAATTGCCCCAGTGTGTAGGATAGAAATAGTGAAATGGTGGTTGTTTGTCAGCACGGACTCGGTGGGCCAAAGGGCTTGTTTCCACACTGTATCTCTAAACAAAACTAAACCTATCTGGCCTATATTTGACCCCAGTCCAACAATGTACGTAGTTGATTCCTAATGCCCTCAGATATAGCCTGACAAGCCACTTAGTTCAGCAATGACTAGGGATCAGCAATAAATGTTGGCTTTGTCAGTGACATAGATCCTTAAAAAATAATTTGAAAATAAAATTAAGCACTGGAGAAGCCACATTTTTTGTTTAGAAAATGTAATATTCCATAAAACAATTACTAATAATAATTGGTACCCGAGAAAAATAAGCAAATGTGTTTCATTGATCCTGGTCAAATCTATCTCTTAAAGAATTTTGATCCTATTGACATATTCAAATAAATTCCAGGCCCCTCAATTCATAATCTTGTTGGATGGATGCTATACTGTAAAGTGCCTGACCTACTAAGGCTATTTTTCAGCGGACTGGCGGCGATTGTCAAGTTGCCGGCAGTCGCCTGAAAAACCGGGAACTAAAACGGCGACTGTCAGAGTGGGACACACACACACACACACACACACACACACACACACACACACACACACACCACACACACACACACACACACACACACACACACACACACACACACATCGCAAAGGCCGAGCCCAGGGAAAGCGGGGGGAGCGCTGTCTGAAATTCACAAGGTGCAAAGCCAAGGTGATACAGACACACATTGTGATGAACAGGAGGCTAAGACGGCTAGCACAGTGTACGGTAAGTCCTTTTTAAAAAGATGGGGGGGAGGGGGGGAGGGGAAGAAGGGGGAAGGAGGGGGGAAGGGGGGGGGATGGAGGGGGGGAGAAGGAAAGGGGGTAGGAGAAGGGGGGAGAAGGAGTGGAGACACTTTTACGAACCCAGACAACTTTTAATAAGCCAGAGATACACAGCCGTGAAGTTCGGCGGGCATTTTACATTACCGGTCGGTTATCCTTGGTTCTCAAAACTCGTGCTTACGTTCCCCCCCCCTCCCCCAATGAGCCAATGAAAAGAACTGGTCAGCAAAGGCGATTAACTAAAACTACTTAAGACTACCTCGACTACCCATAACCTCAAGTCAACCCCACTGCACCTACGACTACAGGATTATCGATTTTCTCCATGGCGACGAATTTTTGGTCACATACGGCATAGAAAAAGGCCCTTCGGCCCACCAAGTCCACGCCAACACTATCCTACACTGGATTACCATTAATTTATTTTTGGGTGATGTTAAAACTTCTCCAAAAATTGGTGCTATATTTATTAGTATAGATTTTCATCTATTGATAATTAAATATTATGGAAATTTTTTTTCCTGTAAATTAACAATCTCTCAAAGCGATGGAATGAAGTGTTGATATGCCTTGCATGTTGTAGAAAAGATACTGAATATTATTGAGATGGATACTGACTATAATGAGTTGAGAAATACGAATATTGTACATTTAGATCAATTGTGGAAGTAGTGACGCATGTAGTCTCAGTTGAGAGTAAGTTCAGGCAACTGTCAGTATTGTGTCACATGGAAAGCAGAACTGCTATTGACTTCTCATGCGGTGGTGCAGTTAGTGCTCAGGGGCCTTCAAAGAGATCTCTAGGTTTGCAGCTGCTCCTATCCTGTCAAATCTTATTTTATATGCCTGTAAGCTGGAATATGAATTCTGCTTTAATTATCTCAGCGTTCGCATAATAAATTCTGTCATCTACACAGATGGCTATGGCCTGTGTATTCTGCTTGTTTTTCCAGCAGCATTCAGTGTGGGGAAAATAGTTAAAACCTTGCCGTACAGATCATGAATATGAATAATCTGCGCAAAGAGGTGACTGCCAGTGAGGAGAGTGAAGTTCTGTCTCTTTACCTGGAAGGGTAGGTGCTGGTGGTGACTGTAGCTAATTGCAGCTTGCCGCAATTTATTTTCAGCACTTTCCCTATTTCCTTGACACAGCCAAACCAAAAAAATCAGTGACAATTCTAATTAATGCAGTGGTTGGCTCTTTGACGTTGGTCTCTGCAACAAAATAGTATCCCCTGTCAATTGTGCGGACTGATCATAATCATAATCATACTTTATTAGCCAAGTATGTTTTGCAACATACGAGGAATTTGATTGGCATACAGTCATACCAATAAAAAGCAAAATACATTTAAATATAAATATCCACTACAGTGGCTCCTCTACATTCCTCACTGTGATGGAAGGCGACAAAAAGTTCAATCCCTACATTCTTTGTCCTCCAGTGGTCCATCGACAATAGACAATCGACAATAGACTATAGGTGCAGCAGTAGGCCATATGGCCCTTCAAGCCAGCACAGCCATTCAATGTGATCATGGCTGATCATCCACAAGCAGTACCCCGTTCCTGGCTTTCCCCCATTTCCCCTGACTCCGCTATCTTCAAGAGCCCTATCTAGCTCTCTCTTGATAGTTTCCAGAGAACTGGCCTCCACCGCCCTCTGAGGCAGATAATTCCATACTCACAACTCTCTGTTTGAACAAGTGTTTCTTCATCTCCGTTCTAAATGGCTTGCCCCTTATTTTCAAACTGTGGCCCCGGGTTCTGGACTTCCCCAATATCGGGAACATATTTCCTGCCTCTAACGTGTCCAAACCCTTAATAAATATTATATGTTTCAATAGGATACCCTCTCATTCTCCTCAATTCCAGAGTAAACAAGCACAACCGCTACATTCTCTCAGCAATGACAGTCCCGCCATCCCGGGAATTAACCTTGTGAACCTACGCTGCACTCCCTCAATAGCAAGAATGTCCATCCTCAAATTAGGGGATCACAACTGCACACAATAAACCAGGTGTGGTCTCACTAGGGCCCTGTACAAATGGAGAAGGATCTCTTTGCTCTTATACTCAACCTAATTCACTTTCTTCACTGCCTGCTGTACCTGCATGCTTACTTTCATTGACTGATGAACAAGGACCCCAATATCCCCGTTTCCCAACTTGACACCATTTAGATAATAATTGCCTTCCTGTTTTTGCTAGCAAAGTGGATAACCTCACATTTATCCACATTAAACTGCATCTGCCATGCATCTGCCCACACCCAACCTGTCCAAGTTACCCTACATTCTCATAGCATCTTCCTCACAGTTCACACTGACACCCAGCTTTGTATCATCTGCAAATTTGCTAATATTACTTTGAATCCTTTCATCTAAATCATTAATGTATATTGTAAATAGCTGCAGTCCCAGCACCGAGCCTTGCGGGACCCCAATAGTCACTGCCTGCCTTTCTGAAAGGGACCAGTTAATCCCTCCTCTTTGTTTCCGCTCTGCCAACCAATTTTCTATTCATGTCAGCACTCGACCCCCAATACCATGTGCCCTAATTTTGCCCACTAATCTCCTACGTGGGACCTTATCAAATGCTTTCTGAAAGTCCAGATACACTACATCCACTGGCTCTCAGCTCCCCCGCGCCGGGCGATCTACCCCGGGTCGGGGCTAGTCTCCCCATAACCTCTGAAGAGACAAAGGAGCCAAAGGATAATCAAACCAGCCAAAATGTCACACATCTTAACAGACTTTGGGTAAACACAAGATAGAGATAAATATAGACACAGACATATATAACATAGTGACGAAAACTGAACACAATACACCAACATCTATCTATCTATCTATCTATCTATCTATCTATCTATCTATCTATCTATCTATCTATCTATCTATCTATCTATCTATCTATCTATCTATCTATCTATCTATCTATCTATCTATCTATCTATCTATCTATCTATCTATCTATCTATCTATCTATCTATCTATCTATCTCTAAAACTCTCATCTTGACCACTTCCTGTCTGCATTGTAATTAAATTTGTGCAAAAACGATCGCCATAGAGCTACGATTTTTCACCACCTTACTTACCATTCTCCTCTGCTGCAAGTCAAATAAGTTTTGTTCCGATCGGTGAAATAGTTCAAAGGTTATGATTGTATTGAAGGTTCCCCCTCCCCCACAAAAACCCCTCGCCCACAACACCCTCCCCCCACAAACCCCTCCCCCACCAAAACCCCCTCCCCCAATAAACCCCTTCCCACAGCCCCCCTCTCCACACCCTCCCACTCCCCCACAACCCCCCTCCCCACACACCCCCTCCTCCACACCTTCCCCCCCCCTCACATTCCCCCTCCCCCACATCCCCCTCCCCCACATCCTCCTCCCCCACACCACCTCCACAGAGTGGTGGAACATTGCTTTGGGGGAATGGGTTGCGTTGGGGGAACAGGTGAGTGGTGGAATATTGCATTGGGGAATGGGTTGTGTTGGAGGGGGACCAGGCTTCCCATGTGGCTAGGACCCAACGGGTCCCCCTTTGTCTAGTACTATTAGTAAAACTCTCATCTTGTCCTCTTCTGGTTTGCGTTGTTTTTAAATTTGCTCAAAAACGGTACCCTATATCGCTAGGATTTTTTTGCCACCTTACTCACCGTTCTCTTCTGCTCCAAGCGCACCAAGTTTTGTTCTGATTGGTGGAATATTACAAAGGTTATGAAGGTTTAAAAATCATGAGATCAGCAGATTGGTCTTCTCGCCTGTCATCACCACGAAGGTAACGCCCCTTCAGGCACCCGCCGAGTCAATCACCAGCTCCTTCAGGAACGGAGTGTGGGCTGTGTTCGTGGGCCAGGGCTGGCTGTGTTCGCAGGCGGGGGTGGGCTGTGTTTGCGGGTGGAGGTGGGCTGGGTTCGTGAGGGTGCAGAATGTGTTCATGGGCTAAGCTGTGAGTGCAACAGGCGCTGGGGACGGGAGCCACTGAGTGAGTCCGGAGCCGGGTGCTGGAGCCGGTGAGTGCAGTCGGAGCCTGGGCCGGGAACCAGTGAGCCCACACACCCCCTCCCACACCACCCCTCCCCCATACCACACCCTCCCCTACACCATCCCTCCCCTACACCGCCCCTTCCCTGTACCCTGCTCTCCACTACACCTCCCGTCCACTATACCCCCCTCCCATTCACTCCCTCCCTCCCCCTACTCCCCCTCCCTACTCCCCCCCCTCCCCTACAACCCCTCCCACCCTCCCCCACACACCCCCCCCACCATACCTCCCCCCACACCCACACACACCCTCCCCCACAATTCCCGCCTACCCCTACCCCTGTACACAACTCGTTCTAAGCTTCCCCCCAGTCTAGTTTCAGTTAAAAACGACTGAGTCAAGCTTGCGCATCTAAACTTTATTTTGGAAACACACAATAACAGCTCCCCACTACTATACCTAACCACCTTTTATCTGTTTGGCCAAGCCCTGTTAGCCTCGGGCAAGCAGAGACACTCCAGAAGGTCACGCTGTCCGAAGCATTCTCCCATAAGATCGACACAGGGAGCGGCGAACCTTGAGGGGCCGAACCACATGGCGTGGTCTCGATATGGCGTGGTCCAATAACAGATATCGATTAACACAGTACATTATAGACATTTCCCTAACCCAAAAATAGAGTAACCAATACATTGAATTCAAATGAAGCTTTTGAAAGGAAGCAAACATAGCAACATTTGCCCAGATATTAAAGAAACCAAGACAAGGCTCAACACTTAATCCAATCAAAATCTAGCAAAGCAAAGCTTTGCAACAATATTTACAATGTGTATATCTGGTTTGCATTCACCCAATCCAATTCATGTAATTTACACCCAATTGTCAGAATCTGCAGATCTTCCATTCTCTCCCACACACCTCCACCACCAGCCCCCGAGAGGCCCCGCCTGAAGCTGTCCCCCTCCCCTGGTTGCAGGACACTCACCACCTGAAGCTGTCCTCGTCCCCCGGCTACAGAACGCTCATGCCATTGCATTGGGGGAACAGGTGAGTGGTAGAATATTGCATTGGGGAATGGGTTGCATTGGGGGACCAGGCCTCCCGTGTGACTGGGACCCAACGGGTCCCACTTAGTCTAGTACATAACTAAAACTCTCATCTTGTTTTCTTCCGGTTTGCGTTTTATTTTTCATTTGCGCAAATATGGCACAAGAGAGCACTACGATTTTTTGCCCCTTTACTCATCATTCTCCTGTACTCCAAATGCACCAAGTTTAATTCCAATTGGTGATATATTTTAAAAGTTATTAAGGTTTAAAAATCTCAAAAACCGTGCATGCGCTGATTGGTCTCCGCTCCTGTCAGTTACCGCCAGGATCGCGACGCCCCTTCCTGCAACATCGTTGCACTGATTGGCTGCATCCGACGTCAGTCACCGACATCCATCCACCTCTGCCTGCACCTGCCCGCCTCTGCTGGTGCTCTGGGGCCGTCCGAGGTACCGAGGCCTGAGCCTGACTGAGGGCTGATGCTCCTTCAGGGCATGCAAGATGGGAGAGTGGCAACCTCGAGGTCATGGGGCGGTGAGGAGGGAGAGTGGGGGGTATGAGGGAGAGGAGGGAGAAGGAGAAAAGTGGGGGATGTGAGGAGGGAGACTGGGGGATTGAGGGAGGACGGAGTAGGGCGGGACAGGGAGGGGAAAGTGGGGGAAGTGAGGAGGGAGCTGGGGGGGTTGAGGGAGAGGAAGGGTAGGGAGAGAGAGGATAGGGAATGTGGGGTAATGTGAGGAGGGAGTGTGGGGGAGGAGGGGAGAGAGGAATAGGAGGGGGTCGGGGGAGAGGAGAGTTATGTAGGGAGGGAGGGAGTGACTGAGGGTAGGGGAAAGGAGAGGTGAGGGATTGGGGAGGGTAGAAGGAGAGAGGAAATCTTCAAAGGGAGGAGGTGAGGACGGATAGCGCTTGCGGGAGGAGGGAGAATAGAGGGAGGGAGTGTAGGGATGTAGGGAGTGGGGAATAGAGTTGAGAGAAGGGCGTGGAGGAGGTGAGGCGGGATACTGGGGGGGATAGTGGGCTGTGAGGAATGGGGGGTGGGGGATTGATGGAATTGGACAGGGAGGGAGGGGAGAGGTGTATGGTGGGAGGGGGCGAGACTGAGGGTTAGGGGGAAAGTATAGGGAGGGAGAGATGAGGGAGGGATTGGGGAGGGGAAAGAGGAGGTGTGAAGAGGAAGAGGAGAGAATGCTGGGGATGAGGGGAAATGAGCCACACCTCCACAGTTGGGCTGTATGGGTGTGTGGTGGAATATTGCATAGGGGGAACAGGTTGAGTTGAGTTAGTCTAGTCTTAAATATCTACTCGACTAAGTGGGACCCATTGGTTCCCAATCACACGGGAGGCCTGGTCTCCCAACGCAACCCATTCCCCAACACAATGTTCAACCACTAACCCGTTCCCCAAACGCAACCTGTTCCCCAAAGCAAGATTCCACCACTCACCAATAGCCCCTAACTGAGCAGCCGCGTCTCAATTCCCCTCATCCTTCAGCACTCCCTCCCCCTCCTCTTCATGTGTGGGAGGGGACGAGGGGGTGAGGGAAGGCGGGTGTGTGGTAGGGGTGTGTGTGTGGGCGGGGGAGTGTAGGAGGGGGAGAGGGTGGTGTGGGGGGAGAGGTGGTGTGGGGGGAATGGGGGAGTGGGAAAGTGGGGGTGGGGTGGGGGGGAGTGGTGTGGGGGAGGGATGTGGGCGAGATGTATGGGGGATGGGTGGGGGGAGGGGGGAGCGGGGGGTTGGAGGGGGGGTTGTGCGGGATGGGGCGGCAGTGAGTGTTGTGGATCCGGAGTGGGGGTGTGTGTGGGGGGAGAGGGATGTGAAGATGGGGGGAGGGGGAGTGGAGGCGGGGCGGGGGAGGGTGTGCGCGGTGGGGGTGGGGTGTGGGGAGAGAGCTCGGAGAAAAGACGGGGTGTGGGGGAGAGGGGGGTATCACGGGGGAGGGGGGCAGTAGCCAGCGAGGGGGACCAGAGGAGAAGGGGCTGGAGGACTCACAGTGGGTGATGTGGACTCACAGTGGGCGCTGGTCACTGGACGTTCTCCTCCGCTGGGATCAGAGTCTCTGTTTTCTGTCTGGGACATCTCTGACCACGCCGGGCCGGGTTGGGCTGCTTCCAGTCCCTACAAAAATAGTGTCTGGTAAAGACGCGATGGAAACCTCCTCCGGCCATCCAGATCCTTCCTCAGCTCCAGTAAAGACGCGATGGCGCAGGAAGCGGCGGACCGTCCCGCGGAGTGACAGGAGAAAAGACCAATCCACGCGGCTCTGACTGGCAGGAGAGTAGATCGATCTGTTCATGCGCGATTTTTAAACCTCGCTAATTTTACATTAGACCACCGATTGGAACGAAACGGTGAAAGTGCAGCAGAGGAGAACGGGGAGTAAGCTGGCGAAAAATCGTAGCGCTATCATGTACCGTTTTTGCGTAAATGGAATGATCGCGCAAACTGGAAGATAACAATATCAGAGCTTTAGTTATGTATAGATAGATAACATGACTTTCCAATTTCTATACTCAATACTCTGACTGAAAAGAGGGAGGCATACAGAGGAGGTACACAGAGGAGGCACACAGAGCAGGAACACAGAGGAGACACACAGCAACACTCAGAGACATGCAAAGACACACAGAGACACACAGAGACACTTGTGATAGGACCACATAATGAACATAATGAAGGTATTATACCATCTATTACAACAAATCCATGCATCTCCAAGTATCCATGTCTGCAGACTGTGCCAGGGTCTGACTCTGTGTAGCTCTAGCACTAGATCTGTAACTCCTGATTCCACTTTCACTTCCAATTGTTTGAAATAGTATGAGTGTTGATTATTGGAGTAGATGCAGTGATTCTGAAGAATAGTCAGGGGAGCAGATGGCTTACCTTGGCTGCTCTGATGAGGTCTTTGGTCTTTTTCCAACATTGCTAAGGAAACCAGAATATGAGGAATAAGCCTGCACTGTTACAGAAATCTCTTAACAAATTGTTGAATAGTTTTTGAGCTAAGCTCAATCCCAAATACATGAATGGAGATACAGGAAATGATTATTATAAGGGCACGCAGGTCCAATTTACGTAAATGAGAGCTTCAAGTTCCAAGTTGTATTTATCACCAACAATTTGTCCTGGTCCAAACACAACCAAACTATGGCCAATCTAACACACCAATGCCTCTACTTCTACTTCCTCAGAAGGCCAAGGAAATTCAGCATGTCTCCAATAACTTAATTTCTGTAGAAGCAGCAGAGGAAGTATTCTATCTGGTCTCAAGATGGCGCCTGCCTGCGGCGACTTTTGCGGAGCACCAGAAACTAAAAGGCTTAAATACAACTTCAATCAACTCACCTGGATCAGGAAAAAGGTAGAAAACAGTGCCGTTTCAGACAAGCTGCTTGAGCACCTCAAGGCTCTCACAATTTTGCGATCTCCCGCAGTTGCGGGAGCCCTGGACTTTAATTTTTCCCACGCACGCTGGAAATCACCCGACCCGACTGAGGAACACAGGTACTGTACCTCGGAGCCCCGGGATGACCTCCAGAGCCGACGGGATGGATCTCCCAGGAACAATGAAGCTGGAGTTGCAGCTGCCGACTTTGAAGGAGCTGGAGCTGCCGTCTGTGAAGGAATCCCCGTTCCAGCGCAGGTCCGCAGAAACCACAGGTACAGTAAACTCAGTACCTGGAAACAAAGGGGAAGCCTCCATTGTGTCCGGAAATGTGGCCGACGGGCAGGACTTCAGGTCAGACTGAAGCGCAGGGGACTTCAGCCCCCTCTCCCTACTATCCTACTGGCCAATGTACAGTCCCTTGAAAATGAAGTGGAAAACTTAAGGGCAAGATTGTTTTATCAAAGGGAGCTGAGGGAATGCTCTGTGTTCTGTTTCACAGAGGCTTGGCTCACCCCCAGCTCCCCAGAGTCAGCGGTCCAGCCTGAAGGGTTCTCCATCCACCGTATGGACCGTACACTGGCATCGGGGAAAGGGAGAGGAGGGGGCGTCTGCCTCATGGCCAACTCTGCATGGTGCTCAGATGTTGCAGTCCTGTCCAACTCCTCCTCTCCACACCTTGAAAATCTGGCAGTGAAGTGCCGTCCCTTCTACCTTCCGAGGGAATTCACCTCCATCATCCTGACTGCGGTCTACATCCCACCCCAGGCAGACGTTCGTCTGGCACTGGAGGAGCTGCACGCCGTGGTCAACAAACACCAGACGTCTTACCCCGAGGCTTTTACCACCATTGCTGGGGTCTTCAATAAGGCAAACCTAAAGAAATCACTCCTCAACTTCCACCAACATGTGTCCTGCTGCACCAGAGGACCAAACACCCTCGACCACTGCTACACCACCATCAAGAATGCCTACCGCTCTATCCCTCGCCCTCACTTCGGTAAATCAGACCATACCGCGGTGCTGATTCTTCCTGCCTATAGGCAGCAATTAAAGAGCGCACCCCAGAGGTGAGGACAGTACAGAGCTGGTCGGGGGGGGGGGGGGGGGGCGGGGTGGTTACAGACCTCATTAAGAAATGTGTGGAGGACTGCATCGCCACAAAAACATTCCGAGTGTTTCCCAAACAGAAACCTTGGATTAACTTTGAGATCCGCACTCTTCTGAAGACCAGACACTGTGCATTCATGTCTGATGATACAGTGGTCTACAAGAAGTCCAGATACGACCTTGGTAAGGCCATCAAAAAGGCCAAAAGGGACCTGCTCCAAGCTGGAGGATGGGACAGATGCTCGACAGCTGTGGCGGGGCCTGAATGCAATCACCTCCTACAAGGAAAATCAGGAGGCAGCTCGAATGTCGGCGAAACATCACTCCCTGATGAGCTCAATGCGTTTTACGCACGCTTTGATAGGGAGAACACCAATGTGCCTTCCCGAGCCCCCAATCGCTGTGATGGTATTTCAGTCTCAGTCACAGAGGCCGACGTCATGAAATCCTTCAGAGGGAACCCTCGAAAAGTGCCTGGACCTGATGGTATACCTGGTCATGTTCTAAAACCTGCGCGGACCAACTGGCTGGAGTTTTTACGGACATTTTCAACCTCTCACTTCTGAGGTCTGAGGTTCCCACCTGCCTCCAAAGGGCATCAATAATACCGGTGCCCAAGAAGAGCAAGGTGACATGCCTCAATGACTATCGACCTGTGGCACTAACGCCTGTGGTGATGAAGTGCTTCGAGAGGTTGATCATGGTGCAACTCCTACCTCGACAAAAACCTGGACCCACTGCAGTTCGCTTACCTCCACAACAGATCAACAGTGGACGCGATCTCGCTGGCCCTCCACTCCGCTCTGGACCACTTGGACAACAAAAACTCATATGTCAGGCTGTTATTCATTGACTACAGCTCGGCATTTAACACAATCATCCCCTCCAAGCTGGTTACCAAACTCGCATAACTGGGTCTCTACGCATCCCTCTGCAATTGGATCCTCGACTTCCTCATTCACAGACCACAGTCCGTTCGTATTGATGGAAATGTGTCAGACTCGATAACAATCAGGCTGTGTGCTCAGCCCCCTGCTGTACTCACTCTATACTCATGACTGCGTAGCCAGTCATAGTGCGAACTCCATCATCAAGTTCGCTGACGACACCACTGCTGTGGAACGTATCACTGATGGGGATGAGTCGGAGTACAGAAGAGAGATCGAGCGACTGTCCATATGGTGCCAGCACAATAACCTGGCCCTCAACACCAGCAAAACTAAGGAACTGATTGTGGACTTTGGAAGGAGTAGGATGGGGACCCACAGTCCTGTTTATATCAACGGGTCGATGGTTGAAAGGGTCAAGAGCTTCAAATTCCTGGGCGTGCACATCTGTGAAGATCTTTCCTGGTCCAAGAACACAGATGCAATTATTAAGAAAGCTCATCAGTGCCTCTACTTCCTAAGAAGATTACGGAGAGTCGGTCTGTCAAGGAGGACTCTCTCTAACTTCTACAGGTGCACAACTTGCTGACCGGTTGCATCGTGGCTTGGTTCGCCAATTTGAGTGCCCTGGAGAGGAAACGACTGCAAAAAGTAGTAAGCACTGCCCAGTCCATCATCGGCTCTGACCTTCCTTCCATCGAGGTGATTTATCGCAGTTGCTGCCTCAAAAAAGGCTGGCAGTATCATCAAAGACCCACACCATCCTGGCCACACACTCATCTCCCTGCTACCTTCAGGTAGAAGGTACAGGAGCCTGAAGACTGTAACGACCAGGTTCAGGAATAGCTACTTCCCCACAGCCATCAGGCTATTAAACCTGGCTGGAACAAAACTCTGAACATTAATAATCCATTAGCTGTTATTTGTACTTCATCAGTTTATTTATTCATGTGCGTATATATTTATATAATGGGATATGGACACACTGATCTGTTTTGTAGTCAATGCCTACTATGTCTGTTGTGCTGAAGCAAAGCAAGAATTTCATTGTCCTATCAGGGACACATGACAATAAACTCACTTGAACTTGAACTTGAACTTGTATACATCAGCTTGGTATGGCAACAGCTCTGCCCAAGACCTCAAGAAATTGTAGAGAGTTTTGAACACAGCACAGTCTATCATGCAAACCCCAGCCTCTTCCCACCCCTCCCACCCCACTGACTTCATGCAACCTCAGGAAAATGGTCAACATAATCAAGGACCACTCGCAGCCAGTTCATTCTCTCTTCTCCCTTCTCCCCTCTCCCGTCGGGCAGAAGATGCATATGGTAAAAAAAGCATACTGCAAACAGTTTATTTCCCACTGTTATCAGACTCTTGAACTAAACCCTCATATGCAAGGAATTATTTTTTCTTAATCTAAGTGTACCTTGTTGCAGTTCTCGTGCTTTTTTTAATCTGCGTTTCCTCGTATCTGCTGCGCTACATTTTGCACTCGGCCTAATTTCTCTTTTGCACAGCCTGAAGTATTCTTGTATGATAATGTTTGTCTGGATAGCACATAAAAATAAAGTGTTTCGCTATATCACAGAACATTAATAATAAACCAATAGCAATAAACATTTTTGTCTTCGGCTGGGTGCCAAGATTATGTTCTTCCAACTGCTGTTATAAGCATGTTAAGCAACAATAGGTTTTATAATATGGCAAGGCCCCAGGTCTTTCTCTGTCTACCTATGCACTGCCCAGTTCTCTCCTCCCATTGATCTAGTTGGTAATCTAAGCAATTTTCCTTCTATCCCACCACTCCACTGCACACATTTGAAATTGCAGCTTGAAAGCCAGCACACATCTGGCAATTTAAATTAGCTGATATTGCAATGAAACTAGCAATGAGACCTGGAGCTTAGTACAAGTTTAGATTCCGCCCCGGCGTGCTGAATGTTGATACCCCATTGAGGGAGATACCGACAACCGAGGGCTTATAAGATTGTAACCAAGAACAAGATTTCTGGTGGCACAGCAGTGCAGCAGTTAGTACTGTTGATTCATAACTCCAGGGATCCAGGTTCAGTCTTGAAATCGGATGCTGTCTCTGGCCATTTGCTACGTTCTCCCTGTGACCTTGTTGGTTTCTGCTGAGGAACTTTGGTTTCCTCCGACGTCCCGAGAACATGCTAGAGCAACCAAAAGAACTGCAGGTATCTTGATCAAAACACAAAGTGCTGGAGCAACACAGTGGGTCAGGCAGCAAGGAATGCGTGGATGGGCATATTTTTGGTTTTGGATCCTTCTTCAGACTAAGATCATGCTAGTACATTAGGTGGCTTTAGAAGAATAATCAATTTTATTCTTCTTATCCACAATTTCAAGTGGAGTTCTTGGTCATATAACCATATAACATATAACCATATAACAATTACAACACGGAAACAGGCCCTCTCGGCCCTTCCAGTCCGTATAACAGAGAAAAAAAAAGAATAAATCTAGCAAATAAGGCAGTGGAATGGAGGTATTCTATTTTGAGATTGATTGAAGGTGACAATGTGTTATCTGAGTGCTAGAGGCCATCAAAGCTCTCAAACTCAATGTTTCCTTTGACTTTCCTCTGCATTATCATGGCAATGGACTCAAAGAAAAAGGATTATGAAGGAAGAGATGACCTACCCACTGCACAGTTCTCTCCTGCCATTGATCTAGTTGGTAATCTAAGCAATTTTCCTTCTATCCCACCACTCCACTGCACACATTTGAAATTGCAGCTTGAAAGCCAGCACACATTTTCAGAAAGCCTTTGATAAGGTCCCGCACGGGAGACTGGTGACTAAAATTAGAGCACATGGTATTGGGAGTAGGGTGTTGACATGGACAGAAAATTGGTTGGCAGACCGGAAGCAAAGAGCAGGAGTGAACGGGTCCTTTTCAGAATGGCAGGCAGTGGCGAGTGGAGTGCCGCAAGGCTCGGTGTTGGGCCGCAACTGTTTACCATATATATTAATGATTTGGAAGAGGGAATTAGGAGCAACACTAGCAAGTTTGCGGATGACTCAAAGCTGGGTGGCAGTGTGAACTGTGAAGAGGATGTTAGGAGGTTGCAGGGTGACCTGGACAGGTTGAGTGAGTGGGCAGATGCGTGGCAGATACAGTATAATATAGATAAATGTGAGGTTATCCATTTTGGCGGCAAAAGCAAGGGGGCAGATTATTATCTCATCTGGGTTAGGTTAGGTAAGGGGGAGGTGCAGCGAGACCTGGGCATCCTTGTACACCTGGCTTACAGGTACAGCAGGCAGTAAAGAAAGCTAATGTAATGTTGGCCTTCATAACAAGAGGATTTCAGTATATGTGTAAAGAGATTCTTCTGGAGTTGTATAGGGCTCTGGTGAGACCACATCTGGAGTATTGTGTACAGTTTTGGTCTGCTAATTTGAGGAAGAACATCCTTGTGATTGAGGCAGTGCAGCGTAGGTTCACGAGACTGATCCCTGAGATGGCGGGACTGTCATTTGAGGAAAGATTGAAAACACTAGGCTTGTATTCACTGGAGTTTAGAAGGATGAGGAGGGATCTTATAGAAACATTAAAATTATAAATGGGCTGGACAAGCTAGATGCAGGAAAAATGTTCCCAATGTTGGGTGAGTCCAGAACCAGGGGCCACAGTCTTAGAATAAAGGGGAGGTCATTTAAGACTGAGGTGAGAACAAATATTTTCACCCAGAGAGTTGTGAATTTATGGAATTCCCTGCCACAGAGGGAAGTGGAGGCCAAGTCACTGGATGGATTTAAGAGAGAGTTAGATAGAGCTCTAGGGGCTAGTGGAGTCAAGGGATATGGGGAGAAGGCAGGCACGGGTTATTGATAGCGGACGATCAGCCATGATCACAATCAATGGCAGTTCTGGCTCGAAGGACCGAATGGCCTCCTCCTGCACCTATTTTTTATGTTTCTACATTAACAAGAACCTGGTGGGCTGAAGGGGCCATTTGTACAATTGTTGTACAATTCTATGACTCGGACTGAGATTAATGAGCTGTATATGATTACATGGTTCCATTTTATATAGATGTAAGAAGTAACATATCTGTCTGGGACTGATGAACAGATGATGTCTCTAGGCATCATGTCTAAATGCCTAAATGCAAAATATTTATTTGAATTTCATTGCTTAAAGCGATTACATCCAGAATAGGACCTGCTGAATGCAAGAATTAAATGTCAGACTTGCATATATACGATTTCTGTATGACCTAAGTTCTGTGTAGTCAAAAAGAAAATCTCATGGTGTAGTCAATAGACAGTAGACAATAGGTGCAGTAGTAGGCCATTTGGTCCTTTCAGTCAATGTTGTAAAGTAGGAATGTCACAGCGAACAATGCCCTATTGTATACCCCACGTTTCCTTGATTATGCATTTTGCATATCTTCCATTCTATATCTATATTGTCTATATCTTTCCTTCCCCTTTCCCTTGACTCGCAGTCTGAAGAAGGGTCTCGATCCAAAACGTCACCTATTCCTTTGTCTCCAGAGATGCTGCCTGAGCTGCTTAGTTTAGTTTAGTTTAGTTTAAAGATGCAGTGTGGAAACAGGTCCTTCGGCCCATTGAGTCCGCGCCAACCAGCAATCCCCACATTTACACTATCCTATGCACACTAGGGACAATTGTTTAATTATTCCGAGCCAATTGACCTACAAACCTGTACGTCTTTCGAGTGTTGGAGGATACCAGAGATCCCGGAGAATACCCGCACTGTGTCCTCAACTCCTTACTATACTACATGTGCACTCTTGACTGTGTGGCCAACTTCTGCTCTAACTCCATTCATAAGTCTGCAGATGATACCACTGTAGTGGGCCAGATCTCAAACAACAACAAGATGGTGTACAGAAAGGAGAGAGATCTTAGGTGTGTGGTATCAAGACAATGACCTCTCCCTCAATGTCAGCAAGATGAAGGAGTTGGTGATCAAATTCAGGAAGTGGGGGGTGGTGTAAAAACCCCAGCCTGCTTCAATAGTGTTAAAGCGGAGATGGTAGAGAGCTTCAGGTTCCTAGATGTAAATATCACCAACTACTTGACCTGGTCCAACCAGATGACACCAATGAACATGAATTGTTTTCTCTGTAATGCCAGACATTGAGGGGAGATAGATAGATAGATAGTTAGATAGATAGTTTTAACAAT
Organism: Okamejei kenojei; assembly: GCA_035221665.1. NCBI lineage: Eukaryota > Metazoa > Chordata > Chondrichthyes > Rajiformes > Rajidae > Okamejei > Okamejei kenojei. The sequence continues at coordinate 46,187,315 of CM069134.1, read as the reverse complement.
GAACGGATATATCTAGAAGTTAATATTGACAAAAATATGGAGGCTACAGTTACTGCAAGTGTTCTCATGTTGGCTATGAGGTGCAATAACTTACAGGTCACTATTGCTGCAGGGTTGCTTACATATATTCCCTTTTATTTTATTTATTTTTCAAGAGGCTGGGAATTTCCTGAGCCACAGCCTGCTCCTCAGAGGAGCTGCTAATGTTTGGTTTAGTTTGATGTCATGTTTACCGAGGTACAGTAAAAAGCTTTTGTTGTGTGCTAACCAGCCACCGGAAAGACAACACATAATTATAATCGAGCCATTTGCAGTGTAGAAGAGAGATTTAAAAGTTTGGAGCGATTGTAACACATGATTGTAGATCATTGATACCACACACCTAAGATCTCACATGATTGTAGATCAACCTCTGCGGCTAGCGCACAAATAGTCACCTTGGTTGGCCGCCATCTTGCACCTGTAGAACAGCCCCTGACGATGGTTCTGGCTGATAACTGATGCACTCAGCAAATGTCCCATGGCATCAAACACTGCCTTCACGAGGGTTACACCTGAAGCTAAAATACACATTTCTGATGCCAGAAATCCCAAATATGATCAGAAAATGTTGGAAATATTCAGCAGCTCACATGGATGCCAAGTGGGAAATGCTACAAGCAGTAGAAAAAATGCCACTGCTTCATCTTCCCTCAGAGGTTGATTAAAGTCCATGGCATGAACTCAACTTGAATGGCTCTCTCGATAGATAATTATTTAACCAAAGGGTCGAGGTGGGCCTTCGTCAGTGACTGAACTGTCAAAATGTCCAAAGTTTGCTTCATGGGCAAATTTGGATACATGGCCTTATGTTCTATCAGCTAAGTCATTATAGAAACAAGCTCACCATGTACAATCATGTTAATCAGACATCAGCGAAGATTTTGATTAGATAAATACTCTAAATAATAGTGGCACTGACTTAGATATTAGTCGATATCACTGGTCATATTCTACCAGTTTGACTCTCTTCCCATCTCTGTTCCATTCTGCAGTGACAGTTTCCTCACTGGAGTTCACAGTGAAAATCTTTTCTGCTAAACAGAGTTCATTAAAACTAGATAGCATAGGTTTAAAGAGTAGAAACATCTCACCCAGACAGTGGTTGGAGTCTGGAATACTCTGCTTCAATGGCTGATAAGGCAGCATTTTTTACTGTAGGGAGCGAGGATGAAGTTGAACAACTAGATAACCATTTGAATTCTCAAATGCCGGGAAATTGGATTAGTGTAGATTGGCATACATATGCACCTGGATAATGCCCAAACTTATTGCTCCTCTGATATCTGAATAACATGTACCTGGCGAGTTGAAGATTCTGTCTCTGCATTGCACCACATGAAGTTAATAACTTGCATGAGCTTGAATAATGGCTTGAAGGTCATGGAATTAACCATAACCTTCAAATTTAGCTTTATACTTTCTGAAGAATAACTTTAATAACTGTCCTTTGGAAACCCATGCAGCTAATTCGTTGACATTTCCTTGCCTACTTATTCTGCCAACTCTTTTAAAGTATTCATTCGGATTCATCAAGCATGACCTTCTCTTGGCAAAGCTACAAAGCTCTCAGTCGAAGACGTTCAAGGCATTTAACATCCCTTTCTCAGGATCCAATTCAAGCAACATTCTCATTTAGCTCTACATGGCAGGTCCATGCATCTTCATTAAGCAACCAAGGGTTTCAAACTTTAAAAATAATTATCAACCATTCCAATTGAAAAGTTTAAAACCTTCTATGCTTTGTAAAGTGTTACAAACGTAATCTCTTTAGTGTGCATTGAAGTGTGAATTGTCCCAACCTAATGCTGGTTCTTTCCACAGGTAGAATGGATCGTTGTATAAATCCACACCACATTCCTAGTGGACAGCAAATGTACCTGAGCTGCACTCAGGTACAATCACGCAGAAACAAGGGTTGTCTATGAGCCCATGTCAGCTAAGTGTATTGATCTAACAAACCATAACAAGGGAATAATAAAGGTACTCTCAAGTAAGTATGTTTATTTTTTCTACATTATAAATGCATTCTATATCCATCAAAACAAAACATTTGAGTTTTTATTTCTGTGATGATTTAATTCTTTGAATGTAAAAAATATATCTTGGATGATTTCCGTATGCTGAGAAGTAGGGATTATGTTTATTGGAGGTCACTATCGGCAGAATATTTGACCATGGTTTTTGCTCGAGAGAAGCCATTATGGTTGGAATGTTCCTATGTTTGAACACTCTAGAAATGGACACAGTTATAAAAGGATAGTGATAGTGGATGATCTGACCAAACTACACACATCTGCCTTTATCCCAAGATGTTTATGTTTAGGCCATTTTTTCATTTCAGTTTAATTTCAATCTCAGTCCTGCAAATGTTAGCATTAGATGTCATTTTCCCCAAAGTGAGAATGTGTTTGGTCAGTATCTGAATCAGTTCTTCCTTGAAGTTCTCCGGTGTTTGATTTATCTTCCTTTTCTTGTGGCCAGTACATATGGATCAGATTGTTTTCAACTCACTAGAATTAAATTCTTCCCAGTCAAGGCAAATTCTATCAGATAAATCTCTTTATTCTACCTTTTTGCTGATTTCTAACTTGTTATGTTATTGATTTCTAACTCCGAGTCATTGTATTGATTTTGCTTTAATAGTTTGACTATCAATTTCCATAAGCTGTTTCCATTACTGATTTCAAGCTGCCACTTTCATTGGTAAACTCTATAATGACACTTAGTGTGGAAATTAAACCTCGGCACCAATTTAAAACTGACAACTTCAGATTAGCTACTATTTGTGGAAGGAAAAGTGGTCAGAGAGCCTGAATAGTTGTGTGATATTTATATGTCCTTAGTGGCAAAGAGCTGTTCTTAAAACATATCCAAGCCCTCTCTTGAAACCTGTAAGAATTTGGGGAGCTTCCTGAGTTATGAATTGTCTGATTAAACTAAATTGGACTTTACACAAATTCTCCGGTACATTTTTTATGTCATTTAACAGTAGATATTCCATTAGTTTAATTATAGGTTCTTCTATGGTGATTAATTCAGTGTGATAAAAGAATTGTAGCAAGTGCCTATAAAGCAAAGCTTAGGGGCAGGTATAAAAAATAGACATTTCTAATTTACAGAAAAATCGGTTTACAAACAGTTCACAGGAACAAAAGAAGGGTCTCGACCCGAAACGTCGCCTATCTCCTTCGCTCCTTAGATGCTGCTGCACCCGCTGAGTTTCTCCAGCTTTTTGTGTAACCCACAGGAACAAAACCTTTATGTGACCCGAGGTCTGGGCTTACACTTTTTATGCACAGTATTTTTTTCAAATATGGTTAATTTGATCAATTTCACGTTTTGCCTCTGAACAATATTGCAAACATGAACAATGCAGATTAGTTTTGGTGCACAATTCTTCTTTTTTGGTTTAATATCATACAGCAATCACTCTGTACAGTAATAGGGAATTAGTTTCTGATTGAAACCCAGATTTTATTACTTTGAGATTCAAGGATATGACAGGACAAACACAGATGTCTGTGGATAGAGAACCTATTATTTAAAAATCATCTGAAGAAGGGTCTCGACCCGAAACGTCGCCTATCTCCTTCGCTCCTTAGATGGTGCTGCACCCGCTGAGTTTCTCCAGCCTTTTGTGTACCCATTTAAAAATCATTTATTAGATTTTAAAATCCATTCAACAACAGACGTTGCACAAGTTACAATTGACTGATACTGACAAAAATAAATCCCACAGCATTGTCGTGAGTTAATTAAATCAGATGATTTTTGTATAGAAACATTAACGAAAGAAGAAACAACTTAAATGAAAAGCTCATTATTTAGAAGCCAGAAGCTATTGTTCCGATTTAACATTCATTTGTCATGGAACAGCACATCTAATATGGCAAAACACCAATGTGTCTTGTGGGAGCTATATTCTACAACATTTGACATTGACCCAGTAAAGGAGAGATCAGGGCAGATAACCAAATGCTCTGCCATAAAAGCGGCTTTAGGGAGCACTTTTCAGAAGAAAGAAAGGTGGAGAGCCAAGTAGATCCAGACAGATAATTCCTAGACTTTGGATCTTCGGCATATGGAGTCATTGTTACTTTTGGAGGGAAGTGTGTGTTTGACTTGTAACCCAAATCTGGCTTTCACGCAGGTCCACAATCGGCCTCTTAATTACGACTCAGAATACGATAGTACGTTATTAAAATCTTGCAGAGTCGTGGTTGATTTCTTGAGCAAGTCGGTTTATTCAAAAACTTAATAGTATATATCGGAAAGTACTCTGTTGGGGCACAAGAGTTTCAGTGACTCCGAGCACTTACAGAGTCCTTTTATAGTCTGCGATACAATGGTTACATGTGGACTTTACAATTTTGAAATAATTCATCAGTGATCAATACATCTTTGTAGTTGTTCATCCCTGATTTCTCTCTGCTGGATTACTTTCAGTTTCCTGTTGCTAAGAAAACCATTCTTGTCTGGTATATGAGTATCATAAAGTGACTTCTCTTATCTCATGACCAGTTTGATTGCCAGAGGCCTCTTTTACAGCATATATTTGGTATACCTTTATTCCAGCTAGGTACACGCCGCCTTACAATCTAAACAGATCCTAAATCTATTTATTGCCTCTCCTAACAAAACCTCCACATGGTGGCGCAGCGGTAGAGTTGCTGCCTTACTGCGCCGGAGACCCGGTTTGATCCCGACTATGGGTGCTGTCTGTATGGAGTTTGTACATTCTCCCTGTGGCCTGCATGGGTTTTCTCCGAGAACATCGGTTTCCTCCCACACTCCAAAGCCTTTCAGGTATGTAGGTAAATTGGCTTGGTAAATGTAAAAATTGTCCATAGTATCCCTAGTAAGTGTAGGATAGTGTTAATATGCAGGGATCGCAGGTCAGTGCGGACCTAGTGGGCCGAAGGGCCTGTTTCCGCGCTGTATCTCTAAACTAAACTAAACTAAACTCTAAGTTACCTTCAACATCTGGGATTTTCCTTGCATTAAATTTACTACAGACTTGCCCAATTTTCTTATAATTTCCAGAATTTTGCACATCAGTTGCCGTTGATAGTGTGATCAAAATAAGGGAAGAACAAGAAGCCTGAAAAGCACGTGTATATTTTTGTATTGTAGCATGTCGAAGAAAAAAGAGAAAGAAATGAACAAAGCGTGGAGGGTTTTTAAAACAATGGTGAACATGTTTAAATGTAGCTGTTGCTCTGCTTGGTGAGAATTGCAGGCAACGAGCACAAGACTTAGTTCGTAGATTTCAATTTTAGAGGTACAACTTTGAAATGAACCCTTCAGCCCACCAAGTCCACGATGACCATTGATCACCACTTTACACTAGTTCTACGTTATCCCACCTACCAATCCATTCTCTACATGCTAGGGGCAATTTACAGAGGCCAATTTCCCTACATGCCTGCACATCTTTGGGATATGGGAGGAAACCAAAACACCCAGAGGAATCCCACGTGGTCACAGGGAGAACATGCAAACGCCACCCTGACAGCACCCAAGGTCAGAATCAAACCCAAGTCTTATCATTGTGAATCAGCGGCTCTAGCAGCTGCACCACCGTGCTGCCCAGTCTTAATTTCAAAAGATGACAGAAAATAACTTCACAATGACAATGGAATCTATGAGATATTACTTCATATGATTCTAATCACAAGGTCACGTTATATATCTGTCTTTGCTAATGTCCAGGTTATGTATAAAAATGGCCCATTTGGAATATGTGAACGTATAGAACTCTGCAAAACTGATGAAGTGAATTTTTTAATTGTTTAATGTTTTCAGAACATTTATTGTCCATGCCCAAGTGCCCATTCGAAATGAAGTTTGTTTGCTGGGCTACTTCAGAAGGCTTCTTTAAGAAATACATATGTCAGACCCAGCAAGGCTGACAATTTTCTACGGAGATAGACTCAAAATGCTGGAGTAACTCAGGGGGACAGGCAGCATCTCTAGATAGAAAAAATGACTGATGTTTTGGGTCGAGACCCTTCTTCAGACTGATAGCCAGGGGAGAGGAAGATATTGAGAACAATATGTGTAAGGTGTGAAAACGAGACATCAAAGGGGATGAGGTTCAAGGAAAATGTAAAATTAGCTAGGAGAAGCTGACAAGGAAGCATACAGAGATAACATTCAATCAGGTGGACAGTCAGGCTGGTCAGTGAACTAGGTTGGGGTGCAAATGCAAAGGGGAAAAGCAAGGGTTACTTGAAGTTAGATAAGTCAATATTCATACCGATGCTGTGTATACCCCTCCCCTTCCCTATCACCCTCCCCCTACCCCTCCCCCTCCCCCTCCCCCTCCCCCCCTCTCTACCCCCCCTCTGCCCCCACTTCCCTCTGTGCCCAACCTCCCTCTCTGCCCCCTCCCTCTCTGCCTCCCCCCTCCCTCTCAACCTCCCACCCCCCCTCTCTACCACCACTCCCTCTCTACCCCCCTCCCCTCCTTTTCTAGGAAGTAGTGAGTTTTGTGACCAATGGTTGAGTGGTGAAGTATTGCATTTCGGGACCAACCTCCCCTGTGATGCCACGCAACCCCCACCCACCCCCCCCCCCCCCCCTTGGGGAACAGGACCCAACGGGTTTCACTTGTCTAGTAGGTATTAAAAACAATTAGTAGCTTTTTCTTATTATTATTATTATTAAGATTGGATGCTGCTTTGAATTCTGGATTATTAACTGATTTTATTTTTAGTAGTTTCTGTTGTGAGACTGAATCAATAAACTGCAGATGCTGGAAATCTGAAATGAAAAAAAAAATTGCACTGATGGAAAAGGTCAGCAAGGTAGGCAGCTTTGTGTGGAAAGATAAACCAAATTAAGCTTTTAAAACTCGTAATCAGGACTGGGAAAGAGAGAACAAAACGTGAGTTTTAACAAACTTTACTGTTACCAGCTTTTTCTAATTCAGTTCAGTTCAGAGATACAGCGCGGAAACAGACCCTTCGGCACACAGAGTCCACACCGACCAGCGATCCCCGCACATTAACGTTGTCCTATAAACACTAGGGACAATTTTTACATTGATACCAAGCCAATTAACCTAGAAACCTGCACGTTTTTGGAGTGTGGAAGGAAAACAAAGGTCCCGGAGAAAACCCACGCAGGTCACGGGGAGAACATACTGTACAAACTCCGTACAGGCAAGCATCCGTAGCCTGGATCAAACCCAGGTCTCTGGCGTTGTAAGGCAACATCTCGACCGCTGCACCACCATGCCACCCATCGAAAGTCAGTCCAATCCTCTGGATTTCTAATCAGCTAATATAACTTGCAATAGCTCTGATCCAACAGTAATGGTAGCTAAATAATATGATTCATATTTGTGTTTCCTCACGAACTAAGTCTGAGCTGAAACAAAAAATAAAATTGCCTTTTCCCCACAGATGATTAAACACTTCCATAAGCAAATGTACCCTTAAAAACAAGATCAAAATTCTATTTTTTGGCAAGTGTTGCTTGCAACAGATTCAGCTTTATTAAACATCCTTTTGGAACAATTGACTAGACTATTTTAACGTGCTCCCACTCAGGATTTCAATTGTGACTCCATGTGTTCAAAAGAGAACATGAGACAGTTTAAGCTGAGGGAGAGACAAACAAGGCATATTCTTCATCCAGTCCTCCCAGCAGCTGTAAGAAACACCAGTGAGTCTATCAGCATGTGGTGCTGCACACTGTAATGTGTTAGTCCGCAGCATTTGGAAGTGGACAGCTTTTTGCACTGGAAGGCCGACAACTTGCAGGTTGCCCAAAGTGTACGTTTCACCAAGTTGATGACCTTCCCAGAAGGAATTTGTCTAAGAGCATCCCTCAAAGCAGCTCGTCTAGAAGAGAATCCCCTGTGAAAGAACTATGCTGAATGAAACTCGACATTAACCCCATCACAACTCATTCTGGACTTTCGTTACTGAATGCTATCAGATGAAGACTCCATCGCTGATAGTGCAATAACCTGCAACCAGAGGAATTCTCTTGCATACTTAGGCTAATGTGAATAGCAGTAGAATATCAACAGTGGAAATGAAGCCGTGATAACATTTGGTGTATGTACGTGATTTTATATTAACTTTTGAGAGGCTTCACTATTTGAAAATCAAACAAGAAATCCCCGATATCAAAGAGGAATTGCTATCAAAAAGTCACAGTGTGAAAATGTGGTTATCCCATGTAAATGGTGAGATATCCAGTTACATTTTAGGCAATTGTATCCAGTAAGTGATTTCCATTTGTATGAGCTTAGTTTCCCCATTAGAACAATGTCCCGAGTTGGTCGAGCTGCAGACTCACAGTTCCAGAGACACTGGTTCAAACCTGACCTCAGGTAATGTGCTGTCTGTGTGGAGCGTGCACACTCTTCCTATGACCTCTGGGTGCTCAGGTTTCCTCCCGCATCCCATAAACATACAATTTTGAAATACTTCATCACTATCCAGTCTGAAGAAGGGTCTCGACCTGAATTATCACCCATTCCTTCTCTCCAGAGATGCTGCCTGTCCCATTGAGTTACTCCAGCTTTTTGTATCTATCTTCGGTTTAAACCAGCATCTGCAGTTCCATCTTACACAGCAATGTATCTTTGTAGTCTTTCATCCCAGATTTCTCTCTGCTGGAGTTACCTCTAACCTTCTGTGTTCTGTTGCTAAAAAAAACCATTCTTGTCTGGTGCATGAGTGACTCTTATCTTATGACCAGTTTGATTGCCAACAGCCTCTTTTACATCATCTTTTGTATACCTTTACTCCAGCTTGGTACACTATGCCTTACAATATAAATACATCCTAAATCCATTTATTGCCTCTCCTAACAAAATCTCCATGTTACCTTCATCATCTGGGATTTTTCTTGCAATAAATATATTACAGACTTGCCCAATTTTCTTATATTTTCCACACAATCCCTCACAGTACTAGAGACAATGGTTCAAATCTGTCCTCCAGTGATATGCCATCTGTGTGGAGCATGCACGCTCTTCCTGTGACTGCAAGGGGTTGCCTATGGGTGCTCGGGTTTCCTCCCTCATCCCAGACATGCAGATTTGTAGGTTATATGTAATAAAAAGCACCTGCAGATGATCGTTTATACTAAAGATAAAATGCTGGATTAACTTAGCGGGTCAGGTAGCATCCCTGGAGAAAATGGATAGGTCATGGTTTGGGTTGGGACACTTCTTCAGATGAAGGTTTCTGACCCGAAATGTTACCTATCCATTTTCTCCAGAGATGCTGCCTGACCCTTTGAGTTAGTCCAACATTTAGTGTCTATCTCAAGTTTGTAGGTTAAATGGCCTCTGCAATTTAGAGGAAAAAAAATAATTAAGACCAAAGTTGGACCCTTGAAGACCGAAAAAGGTGAATTTATTATGGGGAACAAGGAAATGGCAGGAGTTGAACAGGTACTTTGGATCAGTCTTCACTAAGGAGGACACAAACAATCTTCCTGATATAGTAGTGGCCAGAGGATCTGGGGTGACGATGGAACTGAAGGATATCCACATTAGGCAGGAAATGGTTTTGGGTAGACTGATGGGACTGAAGGCTGATAAATCCCCAGGGCCTGATGGTTTGCATCCCAGGGCACTTAAGGAAGTGCCTGTAGAAATCGTGGATGCATTGGTGACAATTTTCCAATGTTCTATAGACTCGGCTCAGTTCCTGTGGATTGGAGGGTAGCTAATGTTATCCCACTTTTTAAGAAAGGTGGGAGAGAGAAAACAGGGAATTATAGACCAGTTAGCCTGACATCGGTGGTGGGGAAGATGCTGGAGTCAATTATAAAAGATGAAATAGCCGCACATTTGGATAGCAGTAACAGAATCGGTCCGAGTCAGCATGGTTTTACGAAGGGGAAATCATATAACCATATAACCATATAACCATATAACAATTACAGCACGGAAAAAGGCCCTCTCAGCCCTTCCAGTCCGTGCCGACCATTTTGTTTTCCCTAGTCCCATCTACCTGCACTCAGACCATACCCCTCCATTCCATATCATGCTTGACTAATCTTCTGGAATTTTTTGAGGATAAAAACATAGAAACATAGAAAATAGGTGCAGGAGGAGGCCATTCGGCCCTTCGAGCCAGCACCGCCATTCATTGTGATCATGGCTGATCGTCCGCTATCAATAACCCGTGCCTGCCTTCTCCCCATATCCCTTGATTCCACTAGCCCCTAGAGCTCTATCCAACTCTCTCTTAAATCCATGCAGTGATTTGGCCTCCACTGCTCTCTGTGGCAGGGAATTCCATAAATTCACAACTCTCTGGGTAAAAAAGTTTTTTCTCACCTCAGTCTTAAATGACCTCCCCTTTATTCTAAGACTGTGGCCCCTGGTTCTGGACTCACCCAACATTGGGAACATTTTTCCTGCATCTAGCTTGTCCAGTCCTTTTATAATTTTATATGTTTCTATAAGATATCCCCTCATCCTTCTAAACTCCAGTGAATACAAGCCTATCTTTTCAATCTTTCCTCATATGACAGTCCCGCCATCCCAGGGATCAATCTCGTGAACCCACGCTGCACTGCCTCAATCACAAGGATGTAAGTAGGAAAATGGACAAGGGACAGTCAGTAGATGTAGTGCACCTGGACTTTCAGAAAGCATTTGATACGGTCCCACATAGGAGATTAGTGGGCAAAATTAGGGCACATGGTATTGGGGGTAGAGTGCTGACATGGATAGAAAATTGGTTGGCAGACAGGAAACAAAGAGTAGGGATTAACGGGTCCCTTTCAGAATGGCAGGCAGTGACTAGTGAGGTACCGCAAGGCTCGGTGCTGGGACCGCAGCTATTTGCAATATACAGTGGCTTGCAAAAGTATTCATACCCTTGAACTTTTCCACATTTTGTCACGTTACAACCACAAACGTAAATGTATTTTATTGGGACTTTATGTGATAGACCAACACAAAGTGGTGCATAATTGTGAAGTGGAAGGAAATTATACATGGTTTCCAAATTTTATTACAAATAAAAAACTGAAAAGTGTGGCATGCAAAAGTATTCAGCCCCCTGAGTCAATACTTTGTAGAATCACTTTCGCTGCAATTACAGCTGCAAGTCTTTTGGGGTATGTCTCTACCAGCTTTGCACATCTAGAGACTGAAATTTTTGCCCATCCTTCTTTGCAAAATAGCTCAGCTCAGTCGGATTGGATGGAGAGCGTCTGTGAACAGCAATTGTCAAGTCTTGCCAGAGATTCTCAATTGGATTTAGGTCTGGACTTTGACTGGGCCATTCTAACACATTAATGTGCTTTGATCTAAAACCATTCCATTGTAGCTCTGGCTGTATGTTTAGGGTCGTTGTCCTGCTGGAAGGTGAACCTCCGCCCAGTTTCAAGTCTTTTGCAGACTCTAACAGGTTTTCTTCCAAGATTGCCCTGTATTTGGCTCCATCCATCTTCCCATCAACTCTGACCAGCTTCCCTGTCCTGCTGAAGAAAAGCATCCCCACAGCATGATGCTGCCACCACCATGTTTCACAGTGGGGATGGTGTGTTCAGGGTGATGTGCAGTGTTAGTTTTCCACCACACATAGCGTTTTGCATTTATGCCAAAAACTTCAATTTTGGTCTCATCAGACCAGAGCACCTTCCTCCACATGTCTGCTGTGTCCCCCACAATGGCTTGTGGCAAACTGCAAACGGAACTTCTTATGGCTTTGTTTAAAACAATGCTTTCTTCTTGCCACTCTTCCATAAAGGCCCGATTTGTGGAGTGCACGACTAATAGTTGTCCTGTGGACAGAATCTCCCACCTGAGCTGTGGATCTCTGCAGCTCCTCCAGAGTTACCATGGGCCTCTTGGCTGCTTTTCTGATCAATGCTCTCCTTGCCCGGCCTGTCAGTTTAGGTGGACGGCCATGTCTTGGTAGATTTGCAGTTGTGCCATACTCTTTCCATTTTCGGATTATGGATTGAACAGTGCTCTGTGAGATGATCAAAGCTTGGAATATTTTTTTATAACCTAACCCTGCTCTAAACTTCTCCACAACTTTATCCCTGACCTGTCTGGTGTGTTCCTTGGGCTTCATGATGCCCAAGGAACATTGTTTGTTCACTAATGTTCTCTAACAAACCTCTGAGGCCTTCACAGATCAGCTGTATTTATACTGAGATTAGGTTACACACAAGTGGACTCTATTTACTAATTAGGTGACTTCTGAAGGTAATTAGTTGCACTGGATTTTATTTAGGGGTATCAGAGTAAAGGGGGCTGAATACTTTTGCACGCCACACTTTCAGTTTTTTTTTATTTGTAAAAAAGATTTAAAACCATGTATCATTTTCCTTCCACTTCACAATTATGCGCCACTTTATGTTGGTCTATCACATAAAATCCTAATAACATACATTTACGTTTGTGGTTGTAATGTGACAAAATGTGGAAAAGTTCAAGGGGTATGAATACTTTTGCAAGCCATTATACATCAATTATTTGAATGAAGGGATTCAAAGTAACATTAGCAAATTTGCAGATGACACAAAGCTGGGTGTCAGTGTGAACTGTGAGGAGGGTGCTATGAGAATGCAGGGTGACTTGGACAGGTTGGGGGAGTGGGCAGATGCATGGCAGATGAAGTTTAATGTGGACAAATGCGAGATTATCCACGTTGGTAGCAAAAAAAGGAAGGCAGATTACTATCTAAATGACGTTAAGTTAGAAAAAGGGGAAGTACAACAGGATCACTTTTTCACACAGAGAGTTGGGAGTCTGTGGAATTCTCTGCCTTAGAGGCCGGATCTCTGGATACTTTCAAGAGAGAGCTAGATAGGGCTCTTAAAGATAGCGTAGTTGGGGGATATGGGGAGAAGGCAGGAATGGGCTACTGATTGGGATGATCAGCCATGATCACGTTGAATGGCAATGCTGGCTCGAAGGGTTGAATGGCCTACTCCTGTACCTATTGTCTATTGTCTATTGCCCCTAGTTTGTAGGGAGCCATGGAGAAAGTGAAATAACATAGCACTAATGCACAGGGATCGCTGGTTGGTGAGGACTCAGTGAGCCGAAGGGCTTGTTTCCGCTCTGTATCTCTAAACTAAACTAAACTAAAATATATGAACTGATCTGTCTCTCTGTTCCTCCACACTCCTGAATATCTTCCAATTTAATGTTTATTTTTGCTTTACACCAGAAAAAAAGTAGTAAATAGAATTCAATCCAGACAACAGTCTGGATTGAATTCCATTTACTACTTTTTTCTGGCCAACTGACCAGACCACATATATCCTCTTGCAGATAAAAGCTGTCCTCTGCATTGTCAAAAACATAGCCAACATGCATCATCTGTAAACCTCTTCATCATGCCCACTGGGTTTAAGTCTAAATCATTGATAGAATTAATCAATAACACAATTAATGGAAGCTTGGTAATGAACACTACTCCCTCTGGAATTTGAGTGGTGAAAAAAGTTTAGCAACTATAACTTTCATGAAGAGGTTACTCATTGATCTCCATTCTTCCCTACATTGAAATTTTGCTCTTCACAAATTCATGAATCATCTTTTGATTTCCTTTGATTTTACTTGCCAATTTTTGTTTTTGCTTTCATATTTTAATTTTAATTTCACTCCTACACTTGTGGTGTACTTCCAGGTTTTCTGATGTTTGAAAAACACGGCATCAGACATAGCATGAACTCTTAGTGCTGGTAGAAATTTTCCTTTCTAGCTTCATCTTATCTTCTCTGCATCCTGTTACCTGAAGCCAAATCTACCCCTTCTCTCTTTGGGAAAACGTCTTATTCCCGTCCCCCTGAATCTCATTCTTAACTGTTTCTCGGTGTTCAGAGACACATTTATCCTCAAATGGATTTTTCCAGCACATTTTTGCTAAATCATATCTTCACCTAGTAACATTTAAAATAGTTAGATCAATTTAGCCCAATTTAGAAAATATTTACTCATAATTTATCTGTGCCCTTTTCTATGACTGTGCTAAATTGAACTGAATCACAATCACCAGCATACAAATCATCTCAAATGTTAATAGCTTCCAGTTTCTCCAGAACTAAATCCAGAATTGTCTCATTCGTTTTGGGCTTGCTGTATACTAGCCAACATAAATCTCCTAAATGGAATGCTTTCTCTTTTCTCTATAAATATTTAGGCAATTGAGATCTTCTTATATTACTGCTTGACTGTTTTTGCACTTCTCGGAGATTTGCCTACATATTTATTCTTCTATTTCCCTACGAGAGCTTCAAATACTACAGAGCTTTTCTTCTTAGAGGAAAAGATCAGGGAGACGCACAGAGTCTCTTGCCCAGACCAGGGGAATCGAGAACCAGAGAACATGGGTTTAAGGTGAGGAGGGAAAGATTTAATAGGAATCTGAGGGGTAACTTTTCACACCAAGGGTGGTGGGTGTATGGAACGAGCTGCCAGAGGAGGTAGTTGCGGGAGATACTATTGCAATGTTTAAAAAAGATTTGGACAGGTACATGGATAGGACAGGGTGAGAGGGATATGGTCCAAATGTAGATTGGACTAGTGTAGATGGGACCTGTTGGCCAGTGTGGGCGTTGGGCTGAAGGTCCTGTTACAAAGTATCCCGTGCCAGGTCCTCCTTTGTTTGGACTGCCTCCCCCACACTGTCTTCCTTTGTTCTTCCCCCCTCCCCACCACAAGGCAGTTCCCCCATGCCGGGGCCTCCTTTGTTCTTTTAATTTTAATAGACAATAGACAATAGGTGCAGGAGTAGGCCATTTGGCCCTTCGAGCTAGCGCCACCATTCAATGAGATCATGGCTGATCATCCATAACCAGTATCCCGTTCCTGCTTTTTCCCCATATCCCCTGACTCCACTATCTTTTAGAGCCCTATATTGCTCTCTCTTGAAAACCGGCCTCCACCACCCTCTGAGGCAGAGAATTCCACAGACTCACAACTCTCTGTGTGAAAAAGTGTTTCCTCATCTCCGTTCTAAAGGGCTTACCCCTTATTCTTAAACTGTGGCCTCTGGTTCTGGACTCCCCGGGGACATGTTTCCTGCCTCTAACGTGTCCAAACCCTTAATAATCTTACATGATTCAATGAGATGCCCTCTCATCCTTCTAAATTCCAGAGTGTACAACCCAGCCGCTCCATTCTTTCAACATATGACAGTGCCGCCATCCTGGGAATTAACCGTGTGAAACTACGCTGCACTCCCTCAATAGCAAGAATGCCCTTCCTCAAATTAGAAGACCAAAACAGCACACAATACTCCAGTTGTGGTCTCACTAGGGCCCCATACAACTGTAAAAAGACCTCTTTGCTCCAATACTCAACTCCTCTTGTTATGAAGGTCAACATGCCATTCGCTTTATTCACTGGCTGCCATGCCTGCATGCTTACTTTCATTGACAGATGAACAAGGACCCCCAGATCCCATTGTACTTACCCTATTCCCAACTTGACACCATTTAGATAATAATCTGCCTTCCTGCTTTTGCTACCAAAGTGGATAACCTCACATTTATCCACATTAAACGTGCATCTGCCTACTCACCCAACCTGTCCAAGTCACCCTGCATTCTCATAGCATCCTCCTCACAGTTCACACTGCCACCCAGCTTTGCCCATCCGCAAATTTGCAAATGTTACTTTGAATCCCTTCATCTAAATCATTGATGTATATCGTAAATAGCTGTGGTCCCAGCACTGAGCCTTGTGGTACCCCACTAGTCACTGCCTGCCATTCTGAAAGGGACCCGTTAATCTCTACTCTTTGTTTCCTATCTGCCAACCAATTTTCTATCCATGTCAGCACTCTACCCCCAATACTATGTGCCCTAATTTTGCCCACTAATCTCCTATGTGGGACCTTATCAAATGCTTTCTGAAAGTCCAGGTACACTACATCCACTGGCTCTCCCTTGTCCATTTTCTTAGTTACATCCTCAAAAAATTCCAGAAGATTAGACAAGCATGATTTCCCCTTAATAAATCCATGCTGATTCGGACCGAACCTGTTACTGCTATCCAAATGTGCCGACATTTCATCTTTTATGATTGACACCAGCATCTTCCCCACTATCAACGTCAGGCTAACTATAATTCCCTGTTTTCTCTCTCCCGCCTTTCTTAAAAAGTGGGATAACATTAGCTATCCTCCAATCCACAGGAACTGATCCTGAATCTATGGAACATTGGAAAATGAACACCATTGCATCCACGATTTCTAGAGCCACTTCCTGGGATGCAGACCATCAGGCCCTGGGGATTTATCAGCCTTCAGTCCCATCAGTCTACCCAGCACCATTTCCTGCCTAATGTGGATTTACTTCAGTTCTTCCGTCACCCCAGATCCTCTGGTCACTAGTACATCAGGAAGATTGTTTGTGTCCTCCTTAGTGAAGACGGATCCAAAGTACCTGTTCAACTCATCTGCCATTTCATTTTTCCCTATAAGTAATTCTCCTTTTTCAGTCTTCAAGGGTCCAACTTTGGTCTTAACTATGTTTTTCCTCTTCACATACTTAAAGAAGCTTTTACTATCCTCCTTTATATTCTTGGAAAGCTTACCTTTGTACCTCATCTTTTCTCCCCGTATTTCTTGGACACCAATCTGACACCATTCAGATAATAATCTACCTTCCCATTCTTGCCACCAAAGTGGATAATCTCTCATTTATCTATATTATGCTGCATCTGCCATGCATCGACCGATTGATCAAATGGTGCCAGCATAACAACCTGGCTCTCAACAACAGTAAAACCAAGGAACTGATTGTGGACTTTGGCTGGGGAAGGATGAGGACCCATAATCCTGTTCATATCAATGGGACAATGGTGGAGAGGATCAAAAACTTCAAATTCCTGGGAATGCATATTTCTGAAGATCTTTCCTGAACCCAGCAATTTATAATGCAATTATAAAGAAGGCACATCAGCGAGTCTACTTCTTGAGAAGATTACATAGATTCGGCATGTCAAAGAGGATTCTCCTGAACTTCTACAGGTGCACAGTAGAGAGCATACTGACTGGTTGCATCTTGGCCTGGTTCAGCAACTTGAACATCCAGGAACGGAAAAGACTGCAAAAATTTGTGACTACTGCCCAGTCCATCATCAGCTTTGACCTCCCCACCATCGAAGGGATCTATCAAAGTCGCTGCCTCAAAAAGGCAGCCAACATCATCAAAGACCCACACCATCCTGGCCACACACTCATTTCACCATTGCCATCGGGAAGAAGGTACAGGAGCCTGAAAACTGTATTTGATATTTATTGAATATGTGTGCATGTGTATATATGCACTGAACATTTTTTCTTTTCTCGTTATGTACTATGTTTCCATATTCTGTTGTTCTGCAGCAAGTAAGAATTTCATTGTTCTATCTGGGACACATGACAATAAAACACTCTTGATTCTTGACTATCCAAGACACCCTGCAGCTTCATAGCATCCTCATCGCAGCTCACACTGCCCAGCTTTGTGTCATCCACGAACTTGGGAATGTCACATTTAATTCCCTCGTCTAAATCGTTAATACATATTGTAAATAACTGGTATCCCAGCACCTTGTCTTGTGGCACCTCACTAATAAAAGCCTGACATTCTGAAAAGGACCCGTTAATTAGGAAGATTGTTCCCGATGTTGGGGAAGTCCAGGACAAGGGGTCACAGCTTAAGGATAAGGGGGAAATCCTTTAAGACCGAGATGAGAAAGACTTTTTTCACACAGAGAGTGGTGAGTCTCTGGAACTCTCTGCCACAGAGGGTAGTTGAGGCCAGTTCATTGGCTATATTTAAGAGTGAGTTGAATGTGGCCCTTGTGGCTAAGGGGATCAGAGGGTATGGAGAGAAGGCAGGTACGGGAGTTGGATGATCAGCCATGATCATATTGAATGGCGGTGCAGGCTCGAAGGGCTGAATGGCCTACTCCTGCACCTAATTTCTATGTTTCTATGTTTCCTACTTTTTGCTTCCTGTCAGCCAATCAGTTCCATGTCTATCCAGTTCTATCCATGTCAATACCCTACCCCAATACCATATGCTCTAATTTTGCACACTAATCTCTTGCGTGGGACATTGTCAAAGGCTTTTTGAAAGTCCAGATCCACCGGCTCTCCCTTATCCATTCTACTTGTTACATCCTCAAAAAATTTCAGAAGATTAGTCAAGCATGATATCCCCTTCATAAATCCATGCTGACTTTGACCGATCCTGTCACTGCTTTCCAAACGCGCTGCTATAACATCTCTTAACAATCGACTCAAGCACCTTCCCCACTAACTGGTCCATAATTCCCTGTTTTCTCTCTCCCTCCTTTCTTAAAAAGTGGGGTAACATTGGCTATGCTCCAGTCCACAGGAACTGATCCAGAGTCGAGAGAACATTGGAAAATTATCACCAATGCATCCACGATTTTCACGTCCACCTCCTTGAATACTCTGGGATGCAGACCATCAGGCTCAGGGGATTTATTTGCCTTCAGTCCCACCAGTTTACCTAACACCATTTCCTGACTAATGTGGATGCCCTTCAGTTCCTCCCTCTCACTAGATCCTCGGTCCCCCAGAATTTCTGAGAGATTATTTGAGTCTTCCTTAGTGAAGATAGAACCAAAGTACTTATTTACCTGTTCTGCCATTTCCTTGTTTCCCATTATAAATTCACATGTCTCTGATTGTAAAGGGCCTGTCCCACTTGGACGACCTAATCTGCGGGTTCTGGCGAGTTTGTCCTCGACTCATACTCGCAGCATGGTCGACATGAGGTCATAGGAGGTCTTCGTAACTCTCCTTCATGCTCGAGAGTGGTCTCCGTGTACTCAAGGCCTCAGCTAGGTCATGGCGTTTGTTTCAATATGTTAAAAAAAGCCTGCGAGTAAAAAAAGGTCGCCCTGAAACAAATCGATACTTTTTTTTACTCGTAGGTTTAGTCGTAGTAGGTCGTAGTAGGTCAGCATGTTAGTCATATGTAATAGTAAGATTAAACGAGAACTTACCACGTTCGAAGGTTGATCTTTATTTTATGAGGAGTCGCGGTGAGGGATTTCGTGAAGACCCCGCCAGCACGCATGCGCGACATCCTTCAAAGCAGTGGTGTGGAATCACAGAACGCACCATGACTGAAAATAGTAAGATGAAGAACGTAGAACTTCCCAGTTGACCTTATGATAGAGGGTGGGAGCGGAGGGCACGAAATCCCTCACCGCGACTCCTCATAAAATAAAGATCAACCTTCGAACTTGGTAAGTTCTCGTTTAATGTTACTATTTTACTTCGGAGTCACGTGAGTGACTTCGTGAAGATTTCAAAGCTCTGTGATTTCACGCCCTGGACAACGTCCATGCTATCACACTGCCGCAATCCTGATGGAGGAAGGTAGTTAATGCATTCCAGACTGAACAGGCAGAAAAATAATGCACAGTCATTAACACAAATAAAAACAATCAAAAAAACCCTAATTCGGGGAAAATTCATTGACGGAGCGGCTCCCAGCATGGCTTCCGCGAACGTCGCCGGGCCAACCAGCGGCTATTGTAGGACCGCTGGAAAGTTGCTTCACTGGCCCAGCACGCAGTGGTGAGGATGTGGTCCATGGGCACCTCCATGGACCTCGCCGGTGATGTGGATGCAGCCCTGGGAGAGTGAGATTTAAAACAAAAATGTTAGTACCAATTCCTGCTGTACCCAACACCGTCCTGAGGCACCTTACGAAAGTCTGCACAGTCTCCCGGTGATGTGGAGAGTTGTGGCTGACGACGAGCGCCTGCTCCATCTTCCGGATGGTTCCTGTAGTGCGGATGTTGAGGCGGAGATGAGTAACTATGCAGAGGGTGGCATCAGTGGCTTACGCCCGAAACTCCAACTGCAGCCCACAATCCCCAGGTCTGTGCTGCTTCAATTGTTCCTGGACAAAGAATTCACCTTTGCAGGGGTGGAGACCATGCTATCCAGCCGCAGCTTTTGTAATGCCTGGACTCGTTGAACTGTAGGCAGTGCCATCAGCATCACCACTTTGAAGGTGAGCTTATTGAGTGGGAACCCTGTCATAGGAGACCAGCTCCTCAGTAGGGTCAGAACGATCCCTACGTCCCAGGTGTTAAACACTCCCCTCATGAATTTAGACACCAGGTGGATGGAGCCTATACCGATGTTTAGGTAAGAGGTCAATGCACTCCTGGTGCTGTTGATGGCACTGGAGCTAAGGCCCGCATCGTAATGAAGGCCCGCTAGGATTCCAGGACATCAGGGATCGTTGCCGTGTTGTAGGTCGTGTTGGTACGGGAGCGGAATGTCTCTCACTTCCTGACCTGGGTGAGGCACTGCCTTCTGGTTGATGCTTGGCAGGACGCTGAGATGAGGTCCATGGCTCTTGGTGATATGCCGGCCTCGACGAACGGTCTCGTTAGAGCCTGCAGGCCAACATGTTTAGGTGACCAAGGCACAGTTGACTGTCCCCCGTAATGGGTTTAGTAATCAATGTGGGATTTTCACCAAACTGAATCCATGGATGTTGCAAGATTTGGAGGGCCATCAGGTACCATGACTGAGTAGGCCAGTTGGGTATGATCAAATGCCAGTTTTCTGCAATACCCAACTGATGAGGCTGAATGGGGAAATACGGAGTAATCCATTCCCCCCAATGGAGAGAAAAACATTCATAGCTCCCCCAGTGCCTGGGTCCCAAGACACATATGGTGGTATCTGATGGTTCAACCTAGACGTAAAGAGGTCAATATCTGACGTGCCAAAGAGAGCTATAATTCAGCAAATTTGGGGAATTCTACATCTACTCGATGTTATCATTGAACACTCATGACCTGGTGTCCCTCACCGTAGTGAACTCCCGGGTAAATAGGTTGCTGTGATCCAAATATTTCTCTTAATGCACCAGTCCAGATTGTACTTTCCAATTCGTCCCAAGATATCGACCTGATACCACCCATATGAAAGATGTAAGCCACCACCGTAGTGTTGTCTGTTTGGAGGCGGACATATAAGTGCCGTGAATTAGGACAGTAACCCCGCAGTCCCTGGAAAAACCCCTAACATCTCCAGATGAGTTATCCCTGTTGTCTGGAGGAGGGGCGGAGACTCGTGAGGGTCCCATCTGCCACCACAACCGGACACAGTGTCAGTTGTACCCCAACCTTGTGCGCTTGCGTCAGTCTGTGGCACGACGGATGGGTTGCTAACAATGATGTGTCTGTGACACTCACTAATAATGTAAATCCACCATTGTAGCTCAGCTCTAGCCGAATTTGGCAACGGTATTGGTCTATCAAAGTCCCCAGCATTTGCTTGTAATGCTGCTTCCTTACTCTTTGTAATTTTTTGTAATGTAACGGTTCGAATTTGCGCAGCTGAAACTGTAGCTACCAGGTTCCCAATTTCTTTTGCCATTTGTCGGATAGTCGGTACCCTGGCGCAAGCAAGGCTGTAGCACGCTTCTTGTATGTCTAAAGCTGTATTAGTCGGGATTGTGATCATCAGTAAATTTGTGTCAATGGTGAACCCAGGTAATCCATAACTTGAGAGGGGTACAGGGTGGATTTGACTCGATGGGTTACAAACCCTAACGTCTCGAATAAATATTTTGGTCGCTGGAACGGCCAGCGTAGCCAATTGGTGGGTCCGTCCCATGCTAAGGATATTGTCTAAATATTTCATGACGATAGAATTGTTATTGGATGAGTGCCAATATCCATTGGGCCCATTGGGTAAGGCTTTGTATTGCCCCAACTGTCCCTTCCAGACAAAGTTCAGGATTTCCTGTGAGATTTTGTGATGGGGACTGTATAGGATGCATCTTTTAAATTGATGCAAACCATAAAGCACCCCGTATAGGTAGCTGCTCAGCTGTTTCTAAGGTAACCATGTGAAGATGGGATATGGTACAAAAAAGTGTTCAACAGGGTTAAGTTAATCCGACTCCTCCCCATCTTTTTTAGTTTCCGTAAGATGTTCGACACTAACTCAAGGGTTCGTGTGTCATTCTGCCAATCACCCCTTATGCTGCCAGCCGTAAGATTTCAACATGTCTTTCCTTTATCTCAATCTGAGCTAGCGTAAAATGCGCCGAGGTTCATGCTGTGTAGGGGGGAAGTTTACCATCAATAATGCTGTGACATAACCGTGAACACTTAGTGGGATAACGTGGCTGTGGTGATTGCACCCAAGCACCACGAAATGCTCCCAACCGACCCCCAACTAGTGCAGGTAGAAGTGCTACTGCCTTAGAGGAACCTGACCCCTTACCTCCATGGTTAACGGTGGTCTTGACGTTTTGGGGGAACGTTGCGGTGTGTTGTGGCGGTGGCCCCCTCATCTGATATGGGTGAACTTTGGCCGGTGGAGGTTTCATAAAGCCCTCGGGCTTGGCCTCCTCGTCGAGTTTTGTGACTTGCTTGGAGAGATCTTCCCCAAACAGCTGATGAGGTGGTGGAGTGATGGAGGAACGGCACAACCCTGCAAATTACGGGTTGAGTGTCGGCCAGATGGAGCACTTACGAAGGCAGTTAATTTTTTGAACTGCGCATTGCAGAGAAGTGCCAGGGCATCCTGCGGCTCGCTGGGCACACTTAATGTGATGCAGTTGTCGAGCGGTTTGAATGCGTCCATGGTGTCAGTGACTCCCTGACCCAGGGACTGGTGTGTGGGCAGATAGTCAATGGCTCCCGCCAGTTTGGGGTGCAGCGGCTCCCCATTGTGGGTAGCTGTGGCAAATTTACCCCCCCCCCCCCACGACATCCAGTAGGTCCGCACCTAGGACTGGCTCTGCGGCCTCCGGCATCCCTAGTTCGTCATCGTAGTCCACATCCAGCAACTTCTGGTACGTCTGGCTGGAGAAGACGATATGCTGGGCGGTCTCCTGGCATGGCTTGTGGAGGCCCCGGTTCATTCTGGTCCATATCCCGTTGGACTAGTTGCTCCACCAAGAGCTCCAACCTGGCAATGCGACCGTTCCCGCTACTCGCGGCGGACTAGCCGACTTCCCCAGGCTCTGCAATTTCTCTGGGGCTTCTACCAGTGGACCACACCTCCATAAGGTGCTGACTAGGGTCCGAAGGTAGGTTGTCGTGGGCTCCCGCTCCTGCAGGACCATATGACTCTCGCACGGACGTTCCGCTAGTCGGCCTTCGAGTGGACTGTGGCGGTCCACCTGCCTGGTAGGAAGGCAGTGGAGATGAGTCGGCGCCGGTCCCCGGTACCTGGCTTCCCGAAGTCCGTGCAGGCTTACCTCCACTGTCGCCTATTTTGCGTGGAGGCGCATGGTTGGCAGCTGCCAGTGCTAAGCTTAACCGACCGTCTACTGCTGCCACCAACGCCCTTGACCGCAGCCTGATGAGGTGTTATGCCGGCAGCACCTGCTCCTGCAGGCCTGCTCGACGCAGCAGTAGTCCTGCCAGACTGTCCTAACGCAGATATCCCTGGCACTTGTACGTGGCAGAGTGCGGCTGCTGGGCTCCCCTGTAGCGCAGCCGTTCCCCGGACCGGTTCCCCCTCGGAGTGAGGTCACTGGCGACGGGTACGCTCCTTTCCACGTACCTGTATGTACCCCCCCCCCCCCCCGCTTCCTGGGGATGGGGGCTCGAAATCTGTGTCGGCAGGATCCAGCTCTGGTGCGGGAAGGCCTTCAGGTAGTAAGTCGGGCGCTGAAGTAACGGGAGCGCCCGACTTCCGCATTCTTCACCCCCGACCTTCCCGATGCTGCCGGCGGGTCGCACAGCTCCGGGGGAAAATGGCCTCAGGCCTGTCAGTGACTCGCGGCTCTTGGGAAGGCTCCCTTCCTTCCCGTTCCTCCTGCAACCAACAAAGGTTAGTATACTTACTTTTGCCGGTCTGTTGTGAAGGAGCTGGTAGAGAGAGCACACTGCCCCACCCAGCTTGTAGATGCAGATGCGCGCGATGATATGTCGCGCATGCATGCTGGCGGGGTCTTCACAAAGTCACTCACGTGACTCCGAAGTAAAATTGATTTCAAACTCTTCTAAACTCGCCAATTAGGTCGCCCAAGTGGGACAGCCCCTTAAGGGACCTACATTTGTCTTCACTAATCTTTTCCTTTTTATATATGCAAGGAAGCTTTTAGAGTCAGTTTTCATATTCCCTGCAAGCTTTCTTTCATGTTCTTATTTAACCCTTTTGTCCTCTGTTGAGTTCTAAATTGTTCCCAGTCCTCCGGTTTGCTGCTTCCTCTGGCTAATTTATATGCCTTTTCCTTGAATTTAACACAACCCCCAATTTCCCTCATTAGCCACAGATGAGCCACCTTCCCCATTTTATTTTTTCGCCAGAATAATTTTTGGAGTTCATCCATGCGACCTTTAAATCTTAGCCATTGCATCTCCACCGTCAACCCTTTAAGTATCATTTGCCAGTCTATCCTAGCCAATTCCCGTCTCATACCTTCAAAGTCTCCTTTCTTCAAGTTCAGAACCCTATTCTCTGAATTAACCATGTCACTGTCCATCCTAATGCAGAATTCCACCATATTATGGTCACTGTTGCCCAAGGGGCTTTGCACAACAAGATCACAAACTAATCCTTTCTCATTATACAATACCCAGTCTAGGATGGCCTGTGCTCTAGTTGGTTCTTTAACATATTGATTTAAAAAATCATCCCATATACATTCCAGGAAATCCTCCTCCTCAGCGCCGCTACCAATTTGGGTGGCCCAGTAGATTAAAGTCACCCACGATAACTGAAGTACCTTTTCTATATGCATCCCTAATTTCCCGTTTGATGCTATCCCCAACCTCCATACTGATGCTTGCTGATGTGTATACAACGCCAACAAGCGTTTTCTGCCCTTGGCTATTTCGCAGTTCTACCCATACCGATTCTACGGCATCCAAGCTAACGCCTCTCCTTGTTATTGCATTAACCTCCTCTTTAGCCAGCAATGCCACCCCACCACCTCTTCCTTTCTGCCTATCCTTCCTGAATATCAAATACCCCTGCAGGTTTTGCTCCCAGCCTTGGTCACCCTGGAGCCATGTCTGTAATTCCAACTATATCATATTCCTTAACTACTAACTGCACATTCAATTCATCCACCTTATTACGACTGCTTGTCGCATTAAGGCACAAAGCTTTCAGGTTTGTTTTTCTGATCTCCCTTCTACCTTTTGCTTCTGTCCTCCTTTTATATCCCTCTATCTCCTTGCATTGGTTCCCATCCCCCTGCCCTGTTAGTTTAAACGTGATCTTTCCTACACTCTCTTCCAGTTATCTGCACGCATACACTTCCACGTTGTTGACTCCACCCCTCACACTGTTTAGTTTATGATGCCTTTCATTATTCTATAACTTTCAATGAGGTCCTCCCTCAACCTTCTAAACTCCAGCGAGTTGTGGGCCAGTGCTGCCAAACGCTCATCACATGCTCCCACTAGGGGAGTGGGCCTACTCACCAATATCAGACCTGATCATGCCCCTGAATGCCAGCCTAGACTCTGTGGCTGTATGATTGTATAATTATGTAAATCCACCTAGGTCTCCTCAGGCGAATCTCTTCTGTCTCACAGCCTAGCAGCTGACCAGATTAGTTTCACTGCTTAACTGCATGGCAAACCTTAAGGATATAACTTGTGTATAACCAGAGATACATATTGCAATTGCCTGTGATTTCTAGCCTTGCTCAACCAAGCGAATGGTAGTAAAATGGTGAATGAAAAGCAAGAATTTATTTTTAAAAAATCTTGCATAAACTTGCCTTTAAGTGGATACTGAATATTCTCCCAGTCTCCTCTGCAGTAAGTTTTGTTCCATTTGAATGATAGGATACCTTGAAAGACCAAGTGTGAAAAGGACTCAGACGTCTAATCTGCAACTTTAATATGTCTGTTGCAGAAATTGAATATGTTTGCATTCACCTGTCATGCATATTTGAAATAAACAAATAAAGAACATGTTTAGAATTCTATACTATGGCCATAAGGGCAGCAGAGTAGCACAGCTGGTAAAGCTACTGATTCACAGCTCCACAGACTGCGCTTGATCCTGACCTCGGGTGTTTGTGTGGAGTTTGCACATTCATCCTGTGACCGCGTGAGTTACTTCAGACTTTAGACTTTAGACTTTAGAGATACAGTGGAAAGAGGCCCATCGGCCCACCAAGTCTGTGCCGACCAGCAATCCCCCCGTACACTAACACACTAGGGACAATTTACAATTTTACCGCAGCCAATTAACCTATATCCAACCTGTATGTCGTTGGAATGTGGGAGGAAATCGGAGCACCCAGAGAAAACCCACGCGGTCACTGGGAGAACATAGTACAAACTCTGTACAGACAGGATCGACCCGGGTCTCTGGCGTTGTAGGGCAGCAACAGTACCACCCTGCCACTGTGCCACGCCCTTCTTCTGGGTGCTCAGGTTTCCTCCCACATCCCAATGCTCTGTATGCTGACTGGCCTAAGGAAATTGCCCCAAATGTGCAAGGAGTCATAAGGTCGTAATGTAATAAGTAATAGGAGTAGAATTACGCCATTCGGCCCATCAAGTCTACTCTGCCATTCAATCATGACTGATCTATTTCTCCCTCCTAACCCCATTCTCCTGCCTTCTCCCCATAACCTCCTGTTGATTTAAAAACTGAGATAACATAAAACTAGAATGAACAGCTAATCGATGGTTGGTGTGGACTCGGCAGACCGAAGGACCTGTTTCCATGCTGTATCTTTAAAACTAACACAAAACTATTATTTAGTGTCAATGTACTCTGCTTTCCTTGAGAAAATAAATAATGGGTAATCCGTCCAGAAGTTATTGTAGAAATTCAAAAAAATGCAGGGTCATAAGTTCTATATCTTATAGAAACATATAACATTCTTAAGGGATTGGTCAGGCTAGATGCAGGAAAGTTTTTTCCGATGTTGGGGGAGTCCAGAACCAGGAGTCACAGTTAAAGATTAAGGGATAGGCCATATAGGACTGAGATGAGGAAAGACCTTTTTCACCCAGAGAGTTATGAATCTGTGAAATTCTCTCCCACAGAAGGCAGTTGAGACCAATTCACCGGATGTTTTCAAAAGAAAGTTAGATATAGCTGTTTGGGTTATCGGAATCAAGGGATATGTGGAAAAAGCAGGAACGGGTGTCTGATATTGGATGACCAACCATGATCATATTGAATGGCCGAATGGCCTACTCCTGCACCTGTTTTCTATGTTTCTATCATGTCAATGCTCACACAGCTAACGCTCCTCTGCAAAGCACCACATTATACTGATCACACGCAGAAAGCCATACCTGAAGAGCAGGGACAATAGTTGTGGGCCAATCAGTTGCTGCAGAGCTAATTGCAAAATAAATGACAACCATTCTTGGAGATTTATCTGTTTGAGCAATTACCATCTCTTAAATAATGGTAGTCATATTGCCCATTTCTTCTTCAATGAGTGTTTGGAGCAAATAATCATTTAGCACATCATTTATTTTATATGGATTATTAGTTTGTATTTCTTATATATCTAACCTCCCGGGCGGCACATTGGCGCAGCGGTAGAGTTGGTACCTTACAGTGCTGGGGACCCAGGTTTGATCCTGACTACGGGTGCTGTTTGTATGGAGTTTGTATGTTCTCCCCATGACCTGCGTAGGTTTTTCTCTGGGATCTTCGGTTTCCTCCCACAATCTAAAGGCATTCAGGTTTGTAGGCTAAGTTGTTTGCTATAATTGTAAATTGTCCCTGGTGTGCGTAGGATAATTTAAGTGTGTGGCGATCGGTGGTCAGCGTGGACCCGGCGGACCACAGGGCCTGTTTCCACGTTGTATTGAAAATACAAACTCCCCTCTCTTTGTTAAAAATTAGAAAGAAGACCATACTGTTACATTCAGTTATGCTGATTTCCAGAAATTTGTTTTTGTAATTAAAAGTGTAAAAATAATTTGTACCTTTGGAAATATGATATATTTCCCTTGGCACTAGCCACATGAATCAGTCTGCATTAATCTGTTTGCAGTTCAGCTTAAACATAAAATGGCCTCAGCGCAATAAAGTGGATTTAAAATACTATGGATTGAACACTTCACTGACACTGCCGAATGAATTGTTCTTTTATGCAATTTTATTGCTAAGCAAGGAACCTAAGTAAACAAGTAATGTTCATTCTGAGCACTGCATTATTCAAATTTCCATTAATGTTGGTGATTAAATTAAGTCTAAATTGCATTAGATTTGGCATAGTTCCAAACTCTAGTCACAAAGTCATACGGCACAAAAACAGACCCATCAGCCCAAATAATCCATGCCGACCTAAGCTCTTCCCATTTGCCTGTGTTTGGCCCATATCCTTCTTAACTTTTCCTATCTACAGTATATACCAATCCAAATGCCTTTTAAATTGCTTTAAGTTGACTGACAGTGTAGCGTATCATTAGATGCAAGCAGACTTGCAAGTGTTGGAATCTATTAACAGCTATTGCCACTAGTGCCATCTGCTTCAGCCTGTTTTTCACTGTCACATTGCAGACAGTGAATTTTAATGAAATTATAATGCAGAACACTCTGTATTCAGCTTCATCGTGGGGTAATGTGCATGATTAGCGAAGTGTAAAATACATGTCAGAAGCCAGGGCTCCATTCCTGCTATTGTTACACGTACATTGAGACAGGAAAGAAGATGAAGGAAATAATTCAACCTTAGCTAAAGTTCAGTTGATCAACAAGTGTTCTGAATTTATCAAGTTCAGGAAAAAGCAATAAGGCCATGCTGTGAAATTGCATGCGCCGCATTAACAATTATCGTAATTTGAAAAATAATTTTCAACAAAATGACATGATTCAAAACTCATAAGTTTATGAATTTGTAAGTTATGATAGCAGAATTTTGGCCCATCAAGTCTACTCCGCCATTCTATCTTTCCATCTTAACCGCATTCTCCTGCCTTCTCATAGCCGAGGGGGCGCTGTCCTGTACAGTTGCCAGTCCTGCAGCTGTCTGTTTTTTTTCACTTCTTTTCTTTATTTTTAGTATGTTAAAAGTGTTAGTTGGGTCTAATCTTTTTATGTGTAGGGGTGGTTGTGGGGGGGGGGGGGGGGGGGGGGGGGGGGGGAAAGGGGAAACTGCTTTCTCAAGTCCCTACCTGGTTGGAGAGGCGGCTTTCCTGGAGTAGCAACTTTGACCCGTCCTCACGGCCTACCAGCGGGGTCTGGAGCGGCGTTTTCCTGAGGGGACCTGGCCAGAACCTCGGCTTCGGAGGTGACGCAGCGCTGGAGTGCTATCGCGGAGCGGAGCAGGCGATGCCTTGCCAGGGTCGCCGCGCTGGAACTCCAGTATGCTGCGACTGCCGAGAAAAACATCCCAGAGCCGCGGGCCCTAGGGAGCGGCCAGCAGTGGGTGGCGGCGCTGAACTTTACACTTGTGGAGCCTGGGATCTCTCGCCAAGATCGCCAGTGTGTGGAGCTCCGTACAGCACGGCCTGTTGGCTTGGAAGCCGCGGTCTCCGGTAAGGAGGCGACTGTTCCTGGCACCCCAAGCCACTGAGAGGGTCTACCGACGCCGGAGTACCATCACCCGGTGAGAACAGCCGGGAACATCGGGCCTCCGTAGCGGCGACTGTGGCCCGACTACTTAGGGTGGACATGGGGATGGGGACTGGACTTTGTGCCTTCCCCCACAGTGGGAACCATTGTGGGGGGATGTTTTTAATGTTTTTATGTTAAAGTCTTTACTGTTGTGTTTTATCTTTATTGGTGTGCTGCAGGTGGCTCTGGAGGCGAGAGTGAACGCTGGTGCAATTGGCTGCCACTGCTCTCTGTCCGAATTGTGTATTGTTGCTGTATATGTGTTTTTGTTTTATGCTTGTGTTAATTGTAAGGTGTCCTTGAGAGTCTTGAAAGGCGCCCTATAAATAAAATGTATTATTATTATTATTATTATTTTTATTCTCTCCATAACCCCTGACACCTGTACTAATCAATAACATATCAAACTCCTCCTTAAAAATGTCCACTGACTTGACCCCCACAACCTTCTATGAGTATATGTTGTGAGTTTCAGGATATTTGGGTACTACCTGTTCCATCAAAGCAGCAGATTTGTGTCCATGAAGCGAGCACACACCGAGGAGCCAAATCGACACCAAAGCCATGTTGGTAAGGCTGTACTGAGAACATATGCATTTGGATTCAAATTACCTGATCTCTGTGATACATTGTGTAATTTGCTCAGGGCAATCTGCAGCCAAGATCCACCAGTCTGAAATGCAAGGAAACAAAGTTGACCTTGAACAAAGGAAATCTCCACAGACAGACATTGATGACGACAAAGGAAGCTGCAATAATGATCATCAGCTGCTTTACCATGGTTGGGTCCACATGTGCCTCAGCAGACTCAATTGTCATTTTCTTGCTGAAAAGGATGAGGTTCAATATCTTCATTAAATCCTGTGTCATATAAATGCTGGATTGTCATTGAATGCTGGGTACATAATGCAACAATTTATCAAGCACTGGATTCTTCTGGACACACGGTACTGCAGATGCTGGTTTACAAAGTGCTGGTGTAACTCAATGGCTCAGGCAGCCTCTGTGGAGATCATGGATAGGTGACATTTTGGGTCAGGACCCTTCTTCAGACATTGCCATGAGAGGGGGAGGGGGGAGGTAGAAAGCTGGAAGAGAGGAAGGGCAGGACAAAGCCTTGTGAATAACGAGTTTAGTTAACAGATACAGCACAGAAACAGTCCCTTCGGCCCATTGAGTCTGCACCGACTAGCGAACCCCACACACTAACATTATCCTGCATACTAGGGACAATTTACATTGTATCAAGCCAATTAGCCTACAAACGGAAGACCTAAAGTGCTACAGGAACTCGATGGGTAACTTTGGAGTGTGGGAAGAAACCGCAGCACCCCGAGAAAATCCACACAAGTCACGGGGAGAATGTACAAATTCCGTACAGACTGCACCCATAGCCAGGATCGAACCTGGGTCACTATTGCTGTAAGGCAGCAACTCTACCGCTGCGTCACCGTGCCACTCACAAATAGGTGGATACAGGTGAGGGAAGATTTTGATAGGCAAATGGTTGGACAAAGGCCAGTGATGAAAAGATGACAGGTTTGAGATAAGGATCGAAGAGATGTGAATTGTGAAGCCAGAGGAAGGAAAAAAAAAAAAAAAAAAAAAAAAAATGTAGGTGGAAAGGGGAGGGGGATGTAGGATAAAATGGGCAACAACACGTCCATAGGGGGCACAGGGAAGTGTAGGGAGGGGGGAAAAAAAAGAGGGGGGGGGGGATTATGTGGGTAAGTTGATTACCTAAAATCAGAGGATTCTATGTTCAGGCCAATAGTTTATAATGTGGAAAGAATAAACTGCAGATGCTGATTTATTAAAGAAGGCACAAAGTGCAGGAGTAACTCAGTGGGTCAGGCAGCATCTATGGAGTCTGAAGAAGTGTCCCAAAAGTTGCCTATCCATGTAATGACCTGCCAGGCTTTAACCTGCCCCTCCTCTCTTTCTTATTTTGCTCCCCAAACCCTTACAATCACACAAAAGATGGGTCCCAACCCAAAACGTCACCTATCCATGTTCTCCAGAGATGCTGTCTTACCCATCGTGTTACTGTAGCACTTTAGGTCTTCCGTTGTAAGCTACCCTAGTGGAATATGAGAAATTCCTCTGTAGACTGATTAATTGAAATACTCATGTACATTTTCTGAAGCAAAACTTATGTGGAGTCTCACCTTCCGGTGAGGTGTCATCTGTGCTATGGTTTCCTCTGCCTTGCCTATATGCCTGGAGTCTCATTACATGCAAATGCTACTTCTATGATATCTACTAAATTAAAAGCATTGCTAGTACTCGAATTGGTATCAATCTAAGCAACAGTACTTTTTTTTAGGACTGAGATGAGGAAAAACTTTTACACCCAGAGAGTTGTGAATCTGTGGTATTCCCTGCCACAGAAGGCAGTGGAGACCGATTCATTAGATGCTTTCCAGAGAGAGCTAGATTTATCTCTTCAGGCTTACGGAATCAAGTGATATGGGGAAAAAGCAGAAACGGGGTACTGATGATCAGCGATCATCATATAATGGCCTACTCCTGCACCTATTTTCTATGTTTCTTCCTTGGGCAGTTTGCAGGCTGATCTAAAATGAAATAGGCGAAAGGTAATGATGCGCAAGGGAAGAGTGAGTGGATGGATGAGAGCTGATGGGACACAGGGGGAGGAAGTAAGAGATTCGTTCTCATGCTATCTGCAGCTTGTGAGTCAGCCAACACAATGAGTTGTGGATCGGCTGTAATCATGTACTGTCTTTCTGCTGACGGGTTAGCACGCGACTAATGCTTTCCACTGTACTCGGCGCATGAGACAATAAACTAAACTGAAAACTGAACTGATTGGTGACTGCACAGTGCAGTCTGTAAAATGACAGGCAGCACAAGGCTGGATCTCCCGTCAATTAAGCATCATGATCTCTCGGTGAGTTTTCAGTGTCTCTTCAATTGCTGCCCCTCCTGGAATAGATGGATGCAATCACTTATTTCATTTAATAGCGCCTCAGTGGATAGACTTAAGAAGTAGATCAGCTGAGACAAGGAGGTACAAATATATTCAGATTTTTCGGCATTATTGTCTTCCACAATACCCTTGCCGTTACCTCACTGAGCTCTTTATGGATATCATCTGGATACCTATTTGGACTCCAAATTATTATTGGTTTTTAGTAGACACAACCTTAATATATTATTATGACATTCCTTTGTTCACTAGTTTAATGGAGTGAATAAACCCGTTTTAAAAAAAAACCTTATTGTATTTACTAAGATTGTAGATAGGAAATATAATGGTCCGTTAAATTTGACAACAGCATTGTCTTGCCTCAAATCATTTTTGTCAGTTTTTAATTTGGTTTAATTGCCAGGGAATTGTTTTCTGGCACACTCATATTTCCATCTGGCTGTCATGATATTAGTTCTCTTTGGATTCTGTATTTAGAGTCATAGTCACACAGCACGGAAACAGGCCCTTTGGCCCAACTTGTCAATGCCGACCAACCAAAATGCCCCTTCTAAGCTAGTCTCAAGGGCATGTCCCACTTGGCAATTTTTTTCGGTGACTGCCGGCATCATTGACTGACGTATCAGGTCACCGAAAAAGTCATGGCGTGATGCGGCTTGATGACTTATTGACACTTTTATCAAGTGTCGCAATATTATTTTTGTCGCCACTGGATTTTGAAATGATCAAAATCTTTTGCCGACCCTGATATGACGCTGGCAGTCGCCGAAAAAATCACCAAATGGGAAAGGCCCTTCACATTTCCATGTTTAGCCCATATCACAGAGGAAATAGTTAAGGCAGGTACTTCGATCAGAAATGTTTAGAACCTTTCTTATCGAAATACCTGCCTTAACTATTTTCTCTGGGAACACGGTTTATACACCAACCACTCTGTGTGTGAAAAAATTGCATTGATTAATCTTTCCCCTCTCAAATTAAACTAATGCACTCTTGTTCTTCAGTTCAGTTCAGTTTAATTTATTGGCACTTGTTCCGAGGTGCATTGAAAAGCTTTTTGGTGCATGCTAGCCAGTCAGCAGATAAACAGTATATGATTTCAATCTATCCATTTACAGTGTGTAGACACATGATAAGGGAATAACGTTTAGTGCAAGGTAAAGCTAGCAAAGTCCGATCAAGGATAGTCCAAAGGACATCAAAGAGGTAGATAGCGGTTCAGTACTGCTCTTTGGTTGTGGTAGGATGATTCAGTTGCCTGAAAACAGCTGGGAAGAAACTGTCCTTGAATCTGGTGGTGTGTATTTTCACACTTCTGTACCTTTTCTCTGATAGGAGAGGGGAGAAGAGGGTATGGCCAGGGTGCGACTCATCCTTGGTTTTGCTGCTGGCCTTGCCGAGGCATCGTGAGAAGTCAATAGAAGGCAGGTTGGTTTGTGTAATGTCCTGGGCTGTGTCCACAATTCACTGTAATTTCTGGATGGAACTGTTTCCAAACCTAGCTGTGATGCATCCTGAGAAAATGCTTTCTATGGTGCATCTGTAGAAGTTGGTGAGAGTTGTGGGGGACATGCCAAACTTTCTAAGCCTTCTAAGGAAGTAGAGGCATTGGTGTGCCTTCTTGGTTGTTGCTTCAATATGGGTGGTCCAGGAGGAGTTGTTGGCGATATGGACTCCTAGGATTTCGAAGCTTTCGACCATCTCTACTTCAGCAACATCAATGAAAACTCAGGTATTTGCTTCCTGAAGTTGATCACTATCTCCTTTGTCTTGTTGACAAATTCCTGACATTCTGTCTTGATTCCCCAACCATTGAGAACAAGGCTTGTCCTTCACCTTATTTATTCCCCCATGATGTGCACCTCAAGAATACACCTCATCCTACTGCGCTCCGGGGAATTAAATGTTCTCTATAGCTCAGGCACTTGAATCCTGGCAACATATTTGTAAGTCGTCTGCACTAAGAATATGATGGTCATAATGTCATAAGCGATAGGAACAGAATTAGACCCATTCGGCCATCAAGCCTACTCTGCCATTCAATCATGGCTGATCTATCTCTCCCTTCTCTCCACCCCATTCTCCTGCCTTCTCCCCATAACCCCTGGCACCCGTTATAATCAAGAATCTATCTATCTCTGCCTTACAAATATCTATTGACTTGGCCTCCACAGCCTTCTGTGGCAACAAAATCCACAGATTCACCACCCTCTGACTAAATAAATTCCTCCGTATCACCTTCCTGAAGGAACGTCCTTTAATTCTGAGGCTGTACTCTAGTCCTAGACTCTCCCACTAGTGGAAACATCTTCTCCACATCCACTCTATACAAGCCTTTCACCATTCTGTATATTTCAATGAGGTCCCCCCTCATTCTTCTAAACTCCAGTGAGTACAGGCCCATTGCCGGCAAACACTTAGCAACTCATTCCTGGGATCATTCTTGTAAACCTCCTCTGGACTCTCACCAGAGCCAACACATCGCTTCCTCAGATATGGTGCCCAAAATTGGTGGTTCCAAGGTCTTGGAACTGGAACAGGTACTGGCAACATTGTTTGATTCCATTAAAATTATCAGCTTCTACAGTTTCTTTCCCCATTTCTATTAGTCCTTCAAGCTTGTTTTGTCATTCATTGAGATTGTGACAGATCTGGGACCAAACGACACTGCATCTGCTTTTTCCCCAGTAACTCTGACTACTTTCAACTATCCTTGTGTGGATAAATGTGAGGTTATCAACTTTGGTGGCAAAAACAGGAAGGCAGATTATTTTTCTATGTTTCTATGTTCTATGTTAATCGATTGAGCTCGCAGAAAAGCCCACACAGGTCACGGGGAGAATATACAAACACCGTACAGACAAACTCCCGTTGTCAGGATTGAACCCGGGTCTCTGGAGCTGTAGAGCACCAACTCTACCGCTACGCCACCGTGCCTCCCATTAGACGGGTCATTCTAACATTGTTACAGCTTTTGAGTTAACCTCTGCCCACTTGTGTCCTGGTACTACAGATATAAGGTCCAGTATCCATTGCCCTTTGTTGATTAGTTTCTCTAGCTGTTCATTTTAATCACCCTTAAGTCCACTTTGGATCCCAAAGTTTTGAATTCTTCACATTTTAGTCCAAAGCCAATGGCCTCAGATTTGCTTGAACCGTAAAGAAAATATCTGTAATTTGATGATTCAAACTTTAGTGCTTACAATCAGATTTATCTTTGCAGGAACATGGTTTTCCATTGACTAGGTAGTTTATAAATATGATGAATGTTTGTGGCCAAATCTCAGCTCCTGCACAACACTGCTCTGCAGCAATTTCAGACCATGCCCATTATTCCTCCTGACATCTAGTACTGAGCCAATTCCCTAAGCAAGACTATAACTTCCATCTTTGTGCTCTGAGTTTCAGTCATTTAGGAGTCCCTTTTATAGATGAACTCACTCCCACTGGAGGGAAGAGGAATGAGAGATGATCTCAATGAAACTAATGGGGTGCTGAAGGGGATTGACTAAATTCACAAAGAAGGTGTTTTTTCTGGCTTAGGAGACTGGAACAAGTGTAGTCTCAGGATAAGAGGAGTGAGAAATGCATGTATTTACACAGAACTATCCAAGATGTATTTAAGAGGGAGTTTAGATTTTTAGTTTAGAGATACAGCGTGGAAACAGGCCCTTCGTTCCACCAAGTCCGGACCGACCAGCAATCCCCGCAAAGTAACACACGCCCACACACACTAGGGACAATTTACCCTTACAAAACCCAAGCCAATTAACCTACAACCTGTACGTCTTTGGAGTGTGGGAGGAAACCGAAGATCTCGGCGAAAACCCATGCAGTCATGGGGAGAACATACAAACTTCATACAGACAACACCCATAGTCCGTATTGAACCCGGGTCTCTGGCGTTGCAAGCACTGTAATCAGAATCAAAATCAGAATCACACTTTATTCGCCAAGTATGTTTTGCAACATACGAGGAATTTAATTGGCCAGGTCAGTCATACAATTAAAAGTAACAGATCAGTTCAAAAACACATTTTAACATGAACATGCACCACAGTGACTCCTACATATTCCTCACTGTGATGGAAGGCGAAATAAAGTTCAAGTCCTTCCCTTAGTTCTTCCTCGGTCGTGGGCCTCGAGCCCCCGTTGACGGGACGATCTTGACTCACATAGCCGGTGTCGTTCGGGCCCTCTGCGCCAAGGCGATCTGCTCCCGCATCGGGGGGATGTCGGCTCTCCCGTGCTGGGCGATCGAACCTCCTGTCGGGGCTGGTCGAACCTTCCGCGACGTTGGAACTCCCGACTCGGCCTCACCTGAGTCTGCGATCCCTTGGTGTTGATTCCATGGTGGTCACGGTGGGAGCAATCCCAAGTTTCCCCCGATCCCCTCCCCCCTCCGCCCACATAAAACAAACTGAAGGACATTAAAACAAAAACTTTTAACAAACTAAAAAATAACAAAAAAAACTCTACCGCTGCGCCACTAGGCTGTTAGATATAGCTTTTAATGCTAATGGAATCAAGGGATAAGGGGAGAAAGCAGGAACGTGGTACTGATTTTGGATGATCAGCCATGATCATATGGTGGTGGCCTACTCCTGCACCTATTTTCTATGTTGCTATGTTTCTATCCAGAAGGTTTCCAAGTACAGTAGAACTAATGGGGGAAGTGTAGTTGACGCAAGAAGCACAGCGGGGAGTTTGGGCCGAGCAAGTTTCTACAATCATTAATAGGATATTAACTAAAGAATCTGTTTAATTTAGGGATAAATGGTGCATAGAGCACCAGGGACAAATATTAAGCTTTCCTGTGAATTTTCCTGCCTCCTCTGACTGCAAAATCAAGGCATGTTGTCAAGCTTTATCTGGAAGACAACAGGATTCCTGCAGTGAAAACTCATTCAATGTTCCCTCAATGCAGCACTCAGTACTGCCATTTCTCAGCCCTGCCCTCTCTCAGTGCATCCCTGCATGAGTGCTGCTCTCAATCAATACTGCCTTCCCTCATTTCTGACCCCTCAGCACCAACCCCCTCAGTATCAGTCCATCATTTTTCTCTCTATCATTTTTCCCTCCTTCAGTACTGCCCTCCCTCAGTTCTGCCACCCTTAGTAGTGGCTCGTTTGAATTGCCTCCTCAGTGCTGCCTTCTGTCAGTACTGCCACTCAGTATTAGCGGGGGTGAGGGTGATTGGGGGGGGGGGGGGGGGGCATAAAGCCAGGCAGGTGATAGGTGGACCCACTGAGTTACTCCAGCATTTTGTGTTTCTTTTTCTGTTAAATGTGAACCAGCACCTGCAGTTACTTGTGTCTACCTGGGTGGATACATATGAAGGGTAAGGGAAGGGTAAACTGCTAGTGAAATTCAAGGAATTCTGAAGCAAGTAGACATTGTAGACTAAATTTACTCTGCTGTAGTTTGGAGATTTCAGGCTGAAGCCATTTTGCTTGGCATTATGTGCAGGAGGAACTGTAGATGCTGGTTTCAGCCACGGACACAAAAAGCTGTAGAAACTCAGCGGGTCAGGCAGCATCTCTGTAGAAAAGGAATAGGTGAGGTTTTGGGTCGAGACCCTTTGAAACATAGAAACATAGAAAATAGGTGCAGGAGTAGGCCATTCAGCCCTTCGAGCCAGCACCGCCATTCAATTTGATCATGGCTGATCATCCAGAATAAGTACCCCGTTTCTGCTTTCTCCCCATGTCCCTTGATTCCGTTAGCCCTAAGAGCTATATCCAACTCTCTCTTGAACACATCCAGTGAATTGGCCTCCACTGCCTTCTGTGGCAGAGAATTACACAGATTCATGTACTCTCTCAACATGGGGATCATTTTTCCTGCATCTAGCCTGTCCAATCCCTTAATAATTTTATATGTTGCTATGGTCCGTTTCAGATTGAGACTCAGGAGAAAGGGGAATAAGATATATAGATGTTACTTAGGACAAATGACTGGAAGATTTGCAGAAGGTAACTATAATCAAGGAAATGTGAAGTCCACGACATTCCATTGTTGACTGTGGGATATAATGTTCTTCATATTTTTACAAGAATTCATCCAAGTCATCTTCAGACTGGAACACATGTAAAAAGAGCAACGAATTTGCATTTATATTGTGATGTTTGATTTGTTAGGACACCCCAAAGAGGTTATCAAATTCCGTTGAAACATAATTATCAACACAACATAAGCAGAGGTGAAGACATTTGCACACAACAGGATCCCAGAAACAATAATGAGGTAAATGACATTATCTATTTCTTGATATCTGTGAGATAAATATTGGACTCTTAATTTTCTGTGGATAATGAAAATGCAATTTACATCCACTTGAGCAGCAAGGTGGGATTTTTTTTAACAGCGTTGTAAGGAATCCTTAGTAAGAGTTTGGGGGCGCACAATGGCGCCGCGGTAGAATTGCTTCCTTACAGCGCCAGAGAACTGGGTTCGATCCTGACTATAGAAAGCTCCGGATGGCACGGGGAAAACCGCATTTTAGCCCCCCCCCCCTCAAAGGCGCCAAAGTACACGCACACGGCCAGCGACAGAACTGCAGCACCGCTAAAGGTAAGTTTTGTAACATACCTACCAATTGGCCTCTGTAAATTGTCCCTAATGTGGACGGGCGATTGTCGGTCAGCAGGGACCCGGTGGGCCGAAGGGCCTGTTTCCACACCGTATCTCTAAAACTAAAATTATGATGCACTAAACTCTTGTTCAGAATGGGTCTTAAATCCACAATCTCCAAAACGTTGAGCCGAGAGTGCTACCATGCCCTGAGGATCAGCTTCAATTTAAAAAGTATATATGTATTTTATATCATAATTCTGCATGCCACAAAAGAGTTAGGTTTGCATCTACAGTACATAGGAAAGGTTTTAAGGGGTATGAACCAAATGCAGTTCAATGGATCTACCTTACATGGGACAACTTGGTCAGCATGGATGAGTAGGGACAAAGAATTTGTAAACATGCTGTATGACTCAATGATTATATGACTCTATGACCTAATACTTGAAACCATTTTACGGCATTTTACAATTTTATTTTGCAATTTTAAGTAGTATTTTGTTTTTGTCTCTTCATTCATTGTATTTGGTGTCAGCCCAATCAAGTAAACTTTTTTATGCCATCTTCGCACTAAATATTAAATTTCTATATTTGAAATATTCATCTTCATATCTCTTACATGTTCTTGATGAGGCTCATATGTATCACAATAAACAGGCGTTTCAGCTACCTGCCCTTCACATTATATTTCTGTGTGCTGGAATATTTCAATCCATGTCTAGAACTATTGAAGAGATGGGAAAAGAATATCTCTTATCATAAGCTGTTTGATTAAGCTTAATTAAGTTATATAGAATGTAAGTATTTAATTGTCCCTTACACATCATTCTCCAAGAAAATGCCACGGATGTACATTTTTAAGAGGTTTGCAAGAAACTGCAGATGCTGGAATCGTGAGCAAAAAAGCAGGCGGAAATGGAAAGGCAGTAAAGGGTGCAGGGAAGATTTACAAGTCAAAAGAGTTTATTGTCATATGTCCCAGATAGGACAATGAAATTCTTGCTTACGGCAGCACAACAGAGTATTGTAGGCACAAATACAGAACAGTTCAGTGTGTCTATATAGCATAGACCATATATATATACACATAAATAAACATATGAAGTGCATTGGGCTGTTATAGTTCAGGGTTTGTTTGATGGCGAGTTTAATAGCTTGATGGCTGTGGGGAAGCAGCTGTTCCTGAACCTGGTTGTACCAGATTTCAGGCTCCTGTACCTTCTACCTGATGGCAGCGGAGAGATGAATGTGTGGCCAGGATGGTGTGGGTCCTTGATGATGTTGGCAGCGACTGTGATAGATCCCTTCGACGGAGGGGAGGTCAGAGCTGATGAAGGACTGGGCAGTGGTCACAACTTTCTGCATTCTTTTCCGCTCCTGGACGCTCAAGTTGCCGAACCAAGCCACGATGCAACCAGTCAGCATGCTCTCAACTGTGCACCTGGAGAAGTTCGAGAGAGTCCTCTTTGACATACCGGCTCTCCGTAATCTTCTCAGGAAGTAGAGGCGCTGATGTGCTTTCTTTATAATTGCATCAGTGTGCTGGGACCAGGAAATATCTTCGGAAATATGCACACCCAAGAATTTGAAGTTCTTGACCCTTTCCACCATCATCTCGTTGATATAAATGGGATTGTGGGTCCCTATCCTACCTCTTCCAAAGTCCATAATCAGTTCCTTGGTTTTGCTGGTGTTGAGAGCCAGGTTATTATGCTGGCACATCTGGTCAATCGGTCGATCTCACTTCTATAGTCTGATTCGTCACCATCAGTGATTTGTCCCACAACAGTGGTGTCGTCGATGAACTTGATGATGGAGTTCGCACTATGTCTGGCTACGCAGTCATGAGTATAGAGTGAGTACAGCAGGAGGTTGAGCACGCAGCCTTGAGGTGCTCCCGTGC
Source organism: Okamejei kenojei (assembly GCA_035221665.1). NCBI lineage: Eukaryota > Metazoa > Chordata > Chondrichthyes > Rajiformes > Rajidae > Okamejei > Okamejei kenojei. The sequence goes on along the minus strand of CM069134.1, from coordinate 46,146,331 downwards.
TGATTGTTATCGAGGATGGCACATTTGCACCAATTCGGACAGACTGTGGTCTGTGAATGAGAAAATCGAGGATCCAATTGCAGAGTGATGCGCAGAGACTCAGTTCTGGGAGCATGCTGACCAGTTTGGAGGGGATGATGGTGTTAAACGCTGAGTTGTAGTCAATGAATAACAGCACGACATATGGGTTTTTGTTGTCCAAGTGGTCCAGAGTGGAGTGGAGAGCCAGTGAGATCGCATCCACCATTGATCTATTGTGGCGGTAAGCAAACTGCAGTGGGTCGAGGTTCTTGTCGAGGTGGGATTGATATGCGCCATAATAGTAAGATTAAACGAGAACTTACCAGTTTGAAGTTTGATCGTTATTTAATGAGGAGTTACGATGATGGACTACGTGAAGGACCCCGTCCAGCCGCACGCGCGTCAATCTTCAAAGCAGCGGTGTGAAATCACAGGTAATAGTGATTGAAGTATAATAGTAAGATGAGAAAAGACTAGAACAGGTCGTTTATGAGAGCTGGGAGTGGAGGGCACGTAGTCCCTCATCGTAACTCCTCATAAAATTACGTTCAAACTTCAAACTGGTAATTTCTCGTTGAATCTTACTATTTTACTTCCGAGTCACGTGAGTGACTGAGTGAAGATTTCATAGCTCTGTGATATCATGCTGCAGATTCAAATCCCGGGGTCTCACTGCATTGATTGACTCACAATAAGAAATTAATCAATAATGCATCAAACATAACATTGCTTGAAACAAATTAACAGTTTATTTATAAAGAAACAATAGTTCTATCCCAGGGGAACTATAAAACTGAACTTAAAACAGAATCGGCAAATACCCCCGATATGGTATGATAAAATGTTTGGAACATCAGTTCACTGGACCATCCTGCGGCCACGAGGATATGGTCTATAGGGACGTCCATTGCCCCGGCCGCTAAAGTTGATGCCGCCCTGGTAGAATAAGATTTAAATTTGTCAGTGTCAATCCCAGCGTAAACCAGCACCTGCTTTAGCCACCTTGAAAAAGTTTGAACCAACACCTTTCTATGCGTTTTTTTGTGGCTAATAAATAATACTGATTCCTCCCCTCTTAGGGTTCTGGTAACCTCAATGTAATATAACAAACAAGACACTACACACATGTGGGAATCCATGGGGTATGCCAAAAAGATAATCTTACACCCTGCCACCCCTAATCTACTCTGCTTGAGCAAATCATAGATATAAAAAGTAATGGCATCTGCCGATACATCCATCATATCTAGTCTCAGCTTCTGTAATGTCTGCACACGTTGGGCTGAAACCAATGGCATAAGCATGATTACCTTCATGGTGAGTTTGGGCAAAGACAGGGCTGTGACAGGAGTCCACTTACGAAGGAGCATAAGAACCTTGCTTATATTCCAGATGACTGAATACCTGGGCCTAGGAGGATTTAAATTAAAAACTCCCTTCATAAATCTAGAAACTAGAGGATGTGTCCCCACAGAATATAATTCTGATTCCATGGGTAAACATGAGGACAGAGCACTTCTGGCTATATTGATCGCACTATAGCTGAACTTATGATTGAAATAGAGAGTTGACAAGAACTCCAGCACCTCTGGGATGCCTGCAGTTTGATATGAAATATTCTGCCATAAGCAGAACACCTCCCACTTTCTTATCAAGGAGATGTACTGCTTCTGAGTACTATCCCTCCAGGCCGATGTGATAACATTCGCGGTGTGCGATCGGACAGTCCTCTCCCCAGGTATGTCCTTCTTAGAATCTGCAAATTAACAGATCAATACGATCATGTAAAGGGTGTTGATCGCCAGTTACTGGGTTCACCAATAGGTTTTTATGTTTGGGAACAATCATATGAGGCTGAATAACCATCTGCAAATGAGAGGGATCCATCGCTGAGTAGGCCAGTCTGGCACTACCAATACTCCAGAAGCGGAGTCCTGCTTGATTTTTTGCAGGCATCAACTGATGAGACAGAATGGAGGAAATGCATATAAAAACATTCCACCACAATGCAGCATGAATGCATCAACCGCTGCTGCCCCAGAATCTGGTTCCCATGAGACGTATTTAGGCAACTGGTGGTTTAGTCTGGATGCAAACAAATCAATATCTGGCATCCCGTATTGAGCAACGACATCATTAAATATGTTAAAGAAGGAACTGCAGATGCTGGAAAATCGAGGGTACATCATTAAATATGTCCTGATTCAACAACCATTCTATGTTGTCATTGAATTGGCGTGACCTTGTGTCTGCCACTGTGTTGAATCTACCTGGTAAGTAGAGTGCTGAAAGCCAAATGTTTTTGTCAATACGCCAGCTCCAGATATGATTAACCAATCTGTCACAAGATTCCGACTTAACTCCATCCATGGAGTTAACATATGCCACTGCTGTAGTGTTGTCAATTTGAACCTGCACATGCAAGTGACTCTTGATAAAGCATTAAGCTTTAAGCCCATAAAAGGTTCCCAAAAGCTCTAAATAATTGATCCCTCGCAATTGCAGAAGGGATGTCTCATCACTATTCCATCTGCCTCCACAACTGGAAGACATATCAGTAGCACCCCAACCTAGAGTACTAACATCAGTCTGTAAGACTATTGAAGGTGGTTCAACCAAAACTTCCCTGGAACTACTTGAGACATTTATGATCCACCATTGTATTTCTGAAATGGCTTCAGCTGGTAATCCTATGGGCCTGTCAAAATGACCTGCATGTGTCCTCAGTGCCAGTTCTTTTGCTCATTGTAATTGTTGATAATACAGAGGTCCAAACTGCACAGCTGGAAAACCAGCCACCAACTTACCAATCTGTCTAATTGAAGGTCGTTGTTCACCAAGGAGCCTGATACAACCTTCAATTAACTGCTGCCTTTTATCACTGGGCAGAGTCACTAACATGTGATCTGAGTTAATGGTGATGCCCAAGTAATCAATAATTTTGACTGGTGTTAATTTGGATTTATCTGGATGGATGATGAACCCCATTTGCTCAAAAGTGAGTTTAACAACTGAAACAGATGATTCAGCTGCATCCCGAGTCTTTCCTACAATTAAGATATCATCTAAATAGGCCATTACAACATGACCCTGAGCTCGGAGTGGCCCTAGAACTGGTTTTAACAATTTGGTAAACAATCTAGGAGCTGAGGTTAATCCATTAGGCAGTGCTTTGAATTGCCATAACTGACTCATCCAGCTAAACTTCAAATATCCCCTATCATTGCAATGAACAGATACTGAGTAATATGCATCTTTAAGATCTATGCTTGCCATATAACACCCTTTGGAAATCAGCTGTTTAGCTGTCAGAAAAGTCTCCAATTTGAAGTATCTATACTGTACAAAGGCTCATCAGGTCCAGAATGATTCTACATCCCCCATCCTTTTTAGACCTGGGAAATATATTTGATACAAACTGGTGGAGTTGATGAACCGACTGCTCAATCACCCCTTACCTCATTACCTCAATAGCACAATACCTCAAGTTCTGCCTGTATCTGCATATTCTCTTCATGTGAGAAAATGAGTGTCCGACTTGGAACTTGCTGAGTGGGTGGACACAAATTAGGGTAGAATTCAATTCGAAACCCTTCAATACTGCACAGCACAAACAAATCTGATGCTATCTCCTGCCATTCTTTTAGGAACAAGTGTAACCTGCCCCCAACTTGAACATCATTCCCACTTAATTTGATTCTATCAGGAGCAAAACCACTGACCTGCACTTGTTGCCCCCTGTTCCTCGTGGGAAAATTCATCCTTCCCCGTGTGGCTGTGGCAGGGTGCCAGCTTCGTATGTTCGGGAATGAACGGCTCGTCCCTTCACCAGCCCCAGTCATTGCACCCCGTAGATAGGGGAATTGCCTCCGATCCATTTTGCCTCATCATCAAGTTCTTTAACTTGCTTTGCGAGGTCCTCCCCAAATAGCAGATTAGCCAACTGTACATTGCTAGGCTTACAGAGCAATGCAAACTTAGGGTGAATATTTGGGCGTATGGCACTCTTTCTTAAGCAGTTCACCTCAAAATGTGCACTGCGCAGAAGCCCCAAAGCATCCTGATGTGCTTCTGATAGGTGCCCCTCGTCCGCCATTCTGGCAAACGCAGTAATACCTGCAGCAAGCAATTTCAGCACCCACTGAAGTTTTAGCTCTTGTGCCCGAACTGCAATCCCATTTGTCCCCATATAAATGGTTCACCACCGACACCTTCAATAAGGCACAGTCAACCAGGGTTTCATACTTCTTTATAGTATCATCCAGTACCAGCTCTTGGAGCTGATGGGAGAGCAAATAATTTATGCTTGTGGACAACTGCTGCCCCAATGGCTCTCCTGCGTCAGTGGGAATGGCAAATTTTGCAGCCAAATCAGGTATTGTAACCTCATGCCCTTCACCCCCTGGGCTGTGTTCACCCACTGGTTCAGCATCAGTATACCCCTGACCCGTCAAGCTCTCCTCCTCCATGAGGGAGCGATCCAGCAGCCCTATTGCAGGTGCTGCTGGCACATGCTCTCCATCAGCCCGGCGTGGATACCACTCATACCCCCACCGGCGCGACGACTCTGCTCACAGCCAACCCCCCTGTTAAAGATGATATAGGTGAGCTAGACGGGCAACCGCTACCCGCACTCCCGCGGTCTTCCAAACCTTTGCTAGTGGGTCGCCTCCCCTTCACCTTCGTAGCTTTCTGCATTTTGGTACTAGTGCTGTGAAACCAAGCGTACCTACAGAAAGCAACCTCCAAACTAAGTTTAGCACTTACCTTGAGGTTTTCTAAACTTACCGCTGGAGGAGCTCGGCTACTCCATCCGGTCGCTGCGCCATGCATCTGACGTAATGACGCGCGTGCAGCTGGACAGGGTTCTTCATGTAGTCACTCACGTGACTCCGAAGTAAAATCAACCTCTCAAAGCACTTCATCACCACAGACACTAGTGCCACTGGTCAATAGTCGTTGGGGCACTCACCTTGCTCTTCTTGGGCACCGATATTATTGATGCCCTTTTAAAGCAGGTGGGAACCTCAGACCTCAGAAGTGAGAGGTTGAAAATGTCCGTAAAAACCCCAGCCAGTTGGTCTGCACAGGTTTTTAGAACTCAGCCGGGTATACCATCAGGACCAGGCACTTTCCGATGGTTCACCCACCTGAAGGATCTTCTGACGTCAGCCTCTGTGACTGTGACTGAAATACCATCACGGCGAATGGGAGCTCGGGAAGGCACATCAGTGTTCTCCCTATCAAAGCCTGCGTAAAAAGCATTGAGCTTGTCAGGGAGTGATGCTTTGCTGTCAATTGAAATTCCTCCTGATTTCGCCTTGTAGGAGGTGATTGCATTCAAGCCCCGCCACAGTTGCCGAGCATCCGTCTCATCCTCCAGCTTGGAGCAGAAGTCCCTTTTGGCCTTTTTGATGGCCTCACCAAGATCATATCTGGACCTCTTGTAGACCTCTGTAACTCCAGACCTGAATGCCTGGGATCTGGACTTCAGAAGAGTGCGGATCTCATGGTTCATCCAAGGCTTCTGGTTAGGTAACACTCGGAAGGTTTTTGTGGGATGCAGTCCTCCACACATTTCTTTATGAAGTCTGTAACGACTGTGGCGTAATCGTTCAGATCCGTTGCCGAGTCTACAGACTCCAAACAGTCCTGGAGTTGTTCCTCTGCCCCCCCTCCCCCCCAGCCTCTACCAGCTCTGTACAGTCCTCACCTCTGGGGGTGCGCTCTTCAATTGCTGCCTGTCGGTAGGAAGCAGCAGCACCACTGAATGGTCGGATTTACCAAAGTGAGGGCGAGGGATAGAACAATAGGCATCCTTGATGGTCCTGTGGCAGTGGTCGAGGGTGTTTGGTCCTCTGTTGCTGCAGGAGACATGTTGGTGGAAGATAGGGAGCGATTCTTTCAGGTTGGTTTTGTTAATGTCCCCGGCTATGGTGGTAAACGCCTCAGGGTAAGCCTTCTGGTGCTTGTTGACCACGGCGTGCAGCTCCCCCAATGCCAGATGGACATCAGCTTGGGGTGGGATGTAGACTGCGGTCAGGATGATGGAGGTGAATTCCTTTGGTAGTAGAACTTCATAGCCAGGTGTTCCAGGTGTGGAGATCAGGAGCTGGATAGGACTGCCACGTCTGAGCACCACGCAGAGTTTACCATGAGGCAGAAGCCCCCTCCTCTCCCTTTCCCAGATGCCAGTGTGTTGTCCATGCGATGGATGGTGAAGCCTTCAGCTGGACTGCTGAGTCTGGGGAGCTGAGGGTGAGACATGTCTCTGTGAAACAGAACACAGAGCATTCCCTCAGCTCCCTTTGGTAAAGCAGCCTTGCCCTTAAGTCCTCCACTTTATTTTCAAGGGACTGTACATTGGCCAGGAGGATGGTAGGGAGAGGGGGTGGAAGTCCCCTGACCTGAAGCCCTGCCCATCGGCCACATTTCCGGACACAATGGAGGCCTCACCGTTGTTTCCAGGTACTGTGTTTGCTATACCTGCTGTTTCTGCGAACGAGGATGTTGCCAGGACTCGAAGGTTATAGGGAGAGGTTGAGTAAGCTGGGACTCTATTCCTTGGAGCGCAGGAGGATGAGGGGTAATCTTATAGGGGTGTACAAAATCATGAGAGGAATAGATTGGATAGATGCACAGTCTCTTGCCCAGGGTAGTGGAATCGAGAACCAGGTTTAAGGTGGGGGGGGGGGGGGGGGGGGGGAGATGTAATAGGAACACGAGGATGATATGGAACGAGCTGCTGGAGGAGCTAGCTGAGGCAGGTACTATTGCAACGAATAAGAAACATGTAGGCAGGTACATGGATAGGACAGGTTTAGAGGGATATGGCCAGGCAGGTGAGACTATGTAGATAGGACATGTTGGTCAGTCTGGACAATTTGGGCTGAAGGGCCTGTTTCCACGCTCTATGACTCCATGTCTCTATGTCACCAGCATCGCAGGAGGGAATGGACAGATGATGTTTCTGGAGAGACCTTTCTTCAGTCCTTTCCGTCCACAGATGCTGCTTGACCCGTTGAGTTCCTCCAGCACTTTGTTTAAACTGTTTCCATTTTTCAAGAGGCTGCAAAAATGCGAATGATACTCTTACACTTTGCATTGAGAATTGACTTGGTGATGACCTTAATTCTGCTGTGGAAAATCAAATGAATAAAGGTCAAAGCAGAAATATAAATGTTATCCTTATATCATGCTCAGATTGTCCAGCTGAAACACATTCATGTGACTGAAATTGAACTTTAATCATGCATTGAAGTAAAATTAAATTGCTAATTTATAATGTAAAGTACGTCACCATAGACTCGCATTCAGAAAATAGTTAAAGCTCCAGAAAGAATTGTGTCATAAAATAAAGACAAGTTTAATTAAGATATCATAGATTCATTATTCATACCTGCAAATCATTGGCAGAAATGACAGCTTCCTCTACTAAACATCAGAGCTCTGTAATAAAAAATAGGAAATTCTGCGACCACTGAACAGGTTAGGCAGCATGTGGGGAAAGAGAAACTGAGTTAACATTTCAGGTCTATTTCTCCATAGCTCCTGTCTGAGCTGCAGAGATTTCCTTTGGTATCATTGACCCACCGCAACACCCACCCCAGCCTATTCCTCCACATTGGAGTCATCTGCTAATTTGGGAATTGCAATTCGCTTTCCTAAATATAAATTACTGACAAATTGTAACCTACTTTGGTTTAAGCAAGAATTCTTCTGGCACATTACTTCCTGCTTTATTCTGAATAGTGTCCCTTCATTGTGCTCTCAGTTCTGATAAGAGGTCAACAATCCAAAGACATTATTTCTGTCAATTGTTCACATGTGTGTAAATATATATATATATATATATATGTGTGTGTGTAAGAAAGAATTGCAGATGCTGGTTTAAATCGAAGGTAGCCGCAAAATGCTGGAGTAACTGAGCGGGCGAGGCAGCATCTCTGGAGAGAAGGAATGGGCGACATTTCAGGGCAAGACCCTTCTTCAGACTGATCTTTTTCCTGGTCGAGACATTTCTTCAGACTGAATATCTATCTATCTTCTATCTAGACATAACTAAAACTCTGATCTTGTGCTCTTCCGGCTTGGGCGATTTTTTATTTGCGCAAAAAGGTACGCGATAGCGCTTCGATTTTTTTGCCAGGTTACTCACCGTTCTCCTGTGCTGTGAGTGCAACAAGGTTCATTCAGATCAGTGGTATATTGTAAAAGTTAGCGAGGTTTAAAAATCTTAAAAATCATGCGTGCGCAGATTCCTTCTGCAGGCACCAAGCAGATTGGTCTCTTCTCCTGTCAGTTAATGCCACGGCCGGGATGGCAACGCCCCTTCCTGCCCCACCCGTGACGGCCTGTCCCGCCACACTCACAAACTCCTCTCTCCCTGCCTCACAGTAACTTGTCTATCGTCTCCCCCACCATCGGTGGTGGCCGTGGGAGGGTTTCAATGGAGACCCTCGTCCCGTCTCTCTCTCCCTCATCACACACCCCTCTCCCCTACCCGTCCTCTGTGGCAATGGTGGTCCTGTCTACCCGTCCCCTGGGACCGTCTCCACCGCAGTTGCGGTAATTCACCCTCATGGCCTTCTCGGAGGAGACCTTCTCCACCAGCTCGTCGAAACACATGGTGCCCACCGTGACGAACAACGACTTCCCCCCCCGCGGCCCGGCCCGGCGGCGGCAGCGAGGAGGTAGGCAGGTGGGCAGGACGGGGACGGGCCGAGCGGCAGCAGCGGGCGGTCAGACAGGACGGTGATGGCCGAGCGGCGACTGAGCTGGAGTGGGCAGAGGGAGGAAGGGAGAGTTGGGTTGCAAGGTGGCTGAGCAGTTTGCGCGGAGTTTGAGTTACTCACACACACGATGCAAACTGGTCCAATCGCCAAGTCAACGGGATCTAAACCACAGCGAACAATTAATGACCTGTGGGGGAAGGAAATGCAGATGCTGATTTTTATGGATGGAGGGAGGGAGTGAGGGAGTAACTGAGGGAATGGGAAAGGAGAGGGAGGGAGAGGTGAGGGAGGATTGGGGAAGTGGAGGAAGGGAGGGGAAAGATCCTGGGGAGGTGAGGAGGGAGAGTGGGGGGATTGAGCGAAAGGAGGGGGTAGGGAGGGAGAGGGGGGAAGTGGGGGAGGTAAGAATAGTGGGGGAAGAGAGGGAATAGAGGAAGAGGATGGGGAGTGGCGGAGGTAGGGAGTGGGGAATAGAGGGAGAGGAGGGCAGTGAGGGAGGTTAGGAGGGAGAGTGGAAGGGGGATAGGGGGAGGTGATGAATGAGGATAGAGGGATAGGAAGGGGGTAAGGAGGGGAGATGAGTTATGGAGGGAGGGAGTTACTGAGGGTAGTGGAGAGGGAGGGAGAGGTGATGGAGAGATTGGGGAGGGGAGGAGGAGAGGGGAAAGAAGAGGGAGGGTGAAGAGGAGGGGGAGGGAGTGCTGGGGATGATGGGAAATGAGCCGTGCCTGTGCAGTTGGGGGCTATGCATGAGTGGTGCAATATTGCGTTGGGGAATGGGTTGCGTTTGTGGACCAGGCCTCCCGTGTGACAGGGACCCAATGGATTCCACTTAGTCTTGTGTAATATATATATATATATATGCATGTGTGTGTGTATATATATACAAGTAAGGATATCATTGTTCTTTGTGGGACATGATTATAAAACACTCTTGAATCTTGCCTCTTGAGTTCTCTTTCTCAGAGAGTTGTGCTGGATGCTCAGTTCAAAATTCAGTGTACTGTGACTTTAAAATATTTTTTTAAATGCAGCCTCCCTCCATGCTGCCAGGAATATACTTGCTGGCAGCATTGTAGCTTGCAATTGCATTTCCTAGTGCTGGCAGCCTGGCAGGACTATGCCGAGAATGCAACGTTGTAGCATTGTGAATTCATAGCTGCAGATATAGCTGCAGAGTGAAGAATGCTTTCTCAAATCTTAACTTTTAAATTAAAAAATGTGAAATTACGTGAAATATAACACCAATCTAAACAAAACTTGGCACAGACCACCACAGGACAATGGTGAGTACGGTGGTGCAAACATTTTTAGTGCTATCATGTACCGTTTTGGCATAGTTCCAAGATCACATAAGCAAAGATAGATAGATACAAGACGAGAGTTTTAGTAACATATATAGATAGATAGATTATTTAAGGTTTTCAAGGTTTCAAGGTCAGTTTATTGTCACATGTATCAATTAAGGTACAGTGAAATTCAAATTACCATACAGCCATATGAAAAAAAAAGTAACAAGACACACAACTACATTGATAAAAAAACATATATTGATGCTCCTGAACACATCATCAGTGATGTAACCAGGGGTCATTGGGTGTTTCGGGTCTTTCAACATCAGACACCCTCGCCCAGAGGACCCAGCCGTCGTTGTTCAGACCGCGACTTGTGTTCAGGTGGCATTCGCTCCTCCACATGGATCTTCTCTCCTGATCCAGAGCCATCTCGAGGCCTTCTTCACTGCCTCTGTGGTGTTCTTGATGCCTCTTCTCCTTGCCACTCCGTTGATGCCCAGTGCACTCAAGGCTTTGTAGAGCGATTGCCCTGCAAAAACTCTGCAGCCAACCTCGATGGGCATACACCTTGCCTTCCAGCCCTGCTTACAGCAGTCTATGACCAGCTCTTCGTACTTGGTTATCCTCTCGTGGGCTTCCTCCAGACAGTCCTCCCATGGCACAGTCAGTTCCAACAAGACGATGTTTTTGGTCGCCTCTGAGACCAGGAGAATATCAGGGTGGTCATGGCAATGTGCTGTGGGAACTTCAGCTGCTTCACCAGATCTACAGAAAGCTGCCAGTCCTGCTCAGTCGTCAGCTGCCCTCAGGCCTTCACGAAGGTGATCATCTGGGTAGAGGGGCGTGCTCATCTGCAGCTGCTGATTCCCATGCTGATGGCTTCTGCAATGGGTTTAAGAACCTGGTTGTGCCTCCAGGTGTACCGGCCCTGCCCAAGTGCCTTTAGGCACCAGCTCAGGATGTGTTCCAACGACCCCTTGTCTGAGCATTGCGGGCAATCCGGAGATTCCGCTTTGCCCCAGATGAAGAGGTTCGATGGGCTGCACAGGACATCGTACATTGCCTGGACCAGGAACAACTTGATGCGCTGTGGTTCAGCCTGCCAGAGCTCAGTCCATGTGACTTTTCGGTCCATGGCCTGCTCCCAACTTGTCCAGGCACCCTGCTGCCTCAAGCCAACTGCTCTGGTGCACCTCTCCTCCTCCACCACTGCCCTCACTTCCTCCTGGACCAGCCTGCGCCTCTCCTTCCCTTGGCCTTGTCAAACCGGGTAGTTGGGAAGATTCCCAGACCAGCTCTTCCCCGAGTCACTGTTCCCACCAGGACTCTGGCTATCCGAGACTCCGCTTGCAGCACGGCTTCGCCGGCTCTCCACTTCCTCCCAGTTTTCACCTTCACCTCTGCCTGAGCCACCTTGGGGTTGCTGGAGTCCCTGTACAGCATCACCTCACTTAACATAAAAGTTAACATAAACATCCACCATAGCGGATTCCCAAATTCTTCACTGTGATGGAATTCAATAAAGTCCAATCTCCTTCCTCTTTATTCTCCCGTGGTCAGAACAGTCAACCATCCACAGTCGGGGGCGATCAAAGCTGGCAGTCGAAGCCCCCATGAATGTGAAGTACATAAATAACATTGTGCTTTTCCTAATATCGCACATTAGTGAAAATGTTTGAGCTTTCTACAATTTAAATATAAATGGAATAACCAGAGTTTAGCAGGAAGCGTAATGCAAAGATATTGGGGGTATTTTAATTATATATTTGATTAAATGAACAAACTTTGTAAAGAAATACTTAACGATGGAATGCTATCTGGCTGAGTCACCACCCGCGTGGGTGAAGATGATTAAATATGCTGCGTTATGCCTTGTGGCAGGTTGGCATATTTGTAGTTTGTGCAGGACCTGCCCACACAGAAACAAAAGATCTAATCTTCAAAATTGTTAGTGCTTAATTAAATCGAGGCAAATTCGACAGTTAGTTTTCCTTTACTTGGATCCTTATTAATAAAGGTATATATATATATATATATATATATGCCTTTGAGCAGGATATATTATTTAATCTAATTTCTTGTAAAGAATCTTCTATTTAGCTGCCATGACATTGTTAGCTTGTCAAATACACAGACTATATATTACAGACTATATATTAGTCTTTGCATGTAATTTATGAAGCAGTAATATTAGCAACAGGACACATACCCAGCAAAAGAATATTAGAATATTACTCAGAAGATGGATCGCATTACTTCATCCAGGACAATTAGGGATGGATGATAAACATTGGTCTTGCCAACAACCCCTATATCCTGAAAAATAAAGTTTGTAGAGTTGCTGCCTCATTACACCCAAGACCCTTGTTCTAACCTCATCTCAGGTGCTGTCGGTGTGCAGTTTGCTCGTTCCCCCTGTAACTGCGTGAGTTTCCTCCACGTGCTCCAGTTTCCTCCCACATCCCAAAGACTTGTGGGTTTACATATTAATTAGCCTCTGTAAATTGCCCCGAGTGCTTTAGGTGTGGATGAGAAAGTGGGATAACATAGAACAGATGATCGATCGTTGGCATGGACTTGTTGGGCCGAAGGGTCTGTTTCCATGCAGTATCTTTAAACTAAACTAAAACTAAACTAAACATATAATCAACTGAATCTTGTTTGTAAAATGGCTTGTTACAGCATCTACATGTTTCCTGACGAGTGGCCCCTTGCGCAGAGAACTGTGCACAATGCATACTTTGATTAGAGAATTTCCAGTTTGCAGACGTGGTTGAGAGCTTGGACAATCAAGGCTGCAATTCCCAATGCTGCCAACATGAAATAGCTCATAGAACACATGATGAGTGTTTAAAAGCACTGGGCCTGTACTTGCTGTACTTTCCCTCCTCTCTTTTTCAGCATATGTGAAATACTTCATGAAACTTCGAGTGAAGCTCCTTGAACTCTTGTACCAACGGACCATTTCAAGGTATGCAATGGGGAAGAACTAATCTAGTTCCAGAAGAAAAATGACCATGTTTCACTGCGTTCACAGCAATCAAAATTAAGCACCGTAGTGTGTAATAAGGAACTGCAGTTGCTGGTTTAAACCGAAGATAGACACAAAAAACTGGAACAACTCAGCGAGACAGGCAGCATCTCTGGAGAGAAGGAATGGGTGACGTTTCGGATCGAGACTAGTGTAGAGTCTGAAGAAGGGTCTCGACCCGAAATGTCACCCATTCCTTCTCTCCGTAGATGCTGCCTGTCCTGCTGAGTTACTCCAGCTTTTTGTGTCTATCTTAAGCACCGTGGTGACTTGCCTTCATCTACATGGGCATACTTATCTACCCCCAGCAATGTTAGAGAAATTACCAACAACCAGAGAGTAGTCCTGAGCAGACAAAATGTGTAGGAAGGAACTGCAGATGCTGGTTTAATCTGAAGATAGACACAAAATGCTGGAGTAACTCAGCAGGCCACATCTCTGGAGAGAAGGAATGGGTGATGTTTCAGTATCTACCTCATTGGAGACCCTTGGACTATCTTAATTGGACTTGACCAGACTTTAACTTGCACTACATGTTATTCCCTTTATTATGTATCTGTACACTGTGAATGGCTCGATTGTAATCATGTACTGTCTTTCCGCTGACTGCTTAGCACGCAACAGAATAAAATGTTAAACAGAAAATGTTAAAATACACAGCTGGGCAGACAGCATCTGTGAAAAGAGAGACACAGAAACCATTTCAGTTCAATTATCATTCATAAGAGCTGAACAATGTCAGAGATGAACTAAGTTTTAAATAGCAATTTCTTGCGTCTCTCTTAAATGACAATTGTCATTAACCTGAAATGGTAACTGTATATTTCTTCGGAGATTGAGATTCTTGATTAGTAAGGGTCAGGGGTTATGGGGAGAAGGCAGGAGAATGGGGTTGAGAGGGAAAGATAGATCAGCCATGATTGAATGACATAGATTGGAGTAGCCTTGGCCTAATTGTGCTCCTATAACGTATCGACACAAACATTCTCTCCCCACAGATGCTGTTTATTCTACTGAGTATTTCCAGGATTAGGTCTGTTTTATTGCATCAAATGTGGCATCGTTGTTTCATAATACCTTATGGATAAACAGGTGATTTTAAAATTGAATCTAACACACAATACACCTCAGACTAGGTTTTAGTCTGTATGAAGCAGGTGTTGAATACATTTTCGGAAGCATTTTGGATGAACTGCTGTGGTAAACAAATTACTTGGATGTCACCTTGAAAGCTGCCTTTGTCAAGCTTACAGGAAGCCGGTTTGAGCTTAATAAACGCACTGGGAAAGAATTGAAGAGGAAATAAAATAAAGAATTGTAATGCAATGTATCGGAAACAGTAGACCTTAGGGAGCCCCAAAAATAATTTCCTATAGCTCAGAATAGAGCAAACTCCTGAAGCCCATTCATGGGTTGCCATAACAACGTGTTCTTCCCACCTCAAACATTAGGAGAGAAGCCAAGATTATTAGACTAATTTCGGCAATTCAACCACCTCCTATCCTTCTGTTTCATTTTGTGTGCCAGTAAAAACACGGATCATTATCAGCTCTTGGAGGAAGCTTCAGAGATACACAGAGGCAAGTTACCTCATTGATTTAGGAAATTGAATTATAAAAATAATACACTCTAATGTATTCAGTAACAAAAGCTTCCTGCTACACCTCTCTTTTTCTCACTCTCAGTCTCTGTCTGTCTGTCTGTCTGTCTGTCTGTCTGTCTGTCTGTCTGTCTGTCTGTCTGTCTGTCTGTCTGTCTGTCTATATTTCTGTCTGCCTCACTCTCTTTCTCTCTCTATCTCTCACTCTCTTTCTCTCTCTCTCTCTCTCTCTCTCTCTCTCTCTCTCTCTCTCTCTCTCTCTCTCACATTATCTGTCACTGTCACGGCCACGGTCTCTGTCTCTGTGTCTGTCTCTGTTTCTCTCGCTCTCTCTGCTTCTCGCCATCTCTATTTCTTTCACACTCAAATACAACAGTAATAAATGAAGCAAAGTATTAAATGGAATCAAAACCATACAAGGTTCAATATTAAATATCACTACATTGGGTTGAGTGAGGAAAATATGTCGCATTGCGTCTGAGATGTTGATGGTGCCCTTATATTTTCATCTGTACCAGTTTCCATAGTTCTCAATTCCCCAACAGTTCAACAATTTATGTGTTTTCTCTTTAAAAACCCCCAACGATCATCTCCACACTCTTTGGTGTAGAAACTGCCCAAAATTCACCAACATCTATTAACAGTTCATACATGCTCTGGTTTTAAATGATCACCTCCTAATCATGTAACTATATCCATAACATAAATGTGACAGGCAGCTGAATTTTGTTCATTCTATTTCTGTTTTACAATCTTATCTGTAAAGGTGAAAAATATAAATTCCACAATTGAACAAAATGAAGCTGGTTTCAATTGCTGCTTCTAAAGCAGATATTTGATCCTTGGTTTAGCTTGGCACCGCTTCAGAAGCTGCAACGCCCAGTGATGCTGCACTGCATCTCAGCAGGAATGTTTAGAAGTATTCAGTCTTTTGAGAGAGGGAGATGGTGATGCCAAGGATATCCCTGACTGGATACTTCAATCCAAGAGAGTTAGAGTGGGCGTAGAGGCAGAAAGTAACATGAAGCACCTCCAAGATGTACTTTAACATCAGGCATCACCGCGTCAAACATTGTCTTTCCATTTTGAATCATGGAGTCTTACTGCATGAAAACAGGACCTTCAGCCCAACTTGCCCATGCCGACCAAGATGCACCATCTACACTCGTCACACCTGCCCTTTTGGCCCATATCCCTCTAAATCTTCCCTATCCATGTACCATGTATTACGTTTTATTGAACTGGAGTTTTCTTTGTCAGAGAGCTTGACAACCAGAGTCCCACGTGGTTGTGTGCTTCGGTGCATCAAGGTATTGGAGAGGTACATTGTCCAAATCACAGCAACGACAGGCAGAGGTGGAGAGGAAGAAAGGGTCACATCGGCAGATGGGATATGAATCAGCAGGCACCCTGCTCCATCCCGCCTGGCCCTATGTTGTAATGATCTTCAATAGGCATCCAGATTGTGCTTTACACAGTCACATGCTGCATGAAAAGGTGGACACCAGGACAATTAACATATTTGAATCCACCTGTAAAAATGGTAAAAGGATATCCAAAGATATATTTCAATATTTGAAAAAGCTTTCTAAGTTTTTTTTATGCTCTTTCTTCTGTTATTTCTTTTTTTTAAATCCCCACGCATTTAAACTTAAATGAAATGCATCCAATTTCACACTCCTCTCCTAGAAGCATAGAAAATAGGTGCAGGAGTAGGCGGGGAGAAAGCAGGAATGGGGTACTGATTGTGGATGATCAGCCATGATTACATTGAATGGCTCGAAGGGCCGAATGGCCTACTCCTGCACCTATTGCCTATGTATCTATGTATGTATCTATGCCATTCGGGCTTTCGAGCAAGCACAAAGGCCATTAGTGGATGATCATCAAAAATCAGTTCCCCCTTTCCTGCTTTTTCCCCATATCCCTTGATTTCTTTAGCCCCAAGAACTAAATCTAACTCTCTCTTGAAAACTATCGGCACTACCATCTTAGGGTGCACCTGAGTTTGAACTTGAATTTGCCAACATTAAAGCACATGAGGTTCGACTGGAAAAGTAAATGCTATTGACACTTCAGATTCATGCATGCTTTGAGTTACTGCAAAATAAATTGGAATTGTTGTACTCTTCAGCATTCATATGTCTTGATCATTCTGATACAGGCTATGTCTGTACGAAGTTTGTACGTCTCCCTGTGACCGGGGCAGGGGGTTGGGGGGTTGCACCCCCTCGGTCTCTCAGTTCTGTAGCTTGGCAAATACTGTCCTGGTTCAAGTTACCAAAATGCAATACGTGTCTGTATTAAATTTAATTAGCCATTCCTTGGATCACTATCCCATTTGTTCTAGATCCTGTGGTAACCTTAACTAAGCTTCTTTCGGTGTCATCTGAAAAATTATTAATCATGCCACCCACATTTTCATACAAATCGTTAAAATAGATGACAAGCAACAGAGGAGCCAATGTCGATCCCTGTGGAATGCCACTGTTCACGGGCCTCCAATGGTGGTGAATCTGTGCAATACATTGTCAATTGCCAACATTAAATGAAGCTTTTAAAATTTTCAATCCAGTGGAGCCCAACAGATGCCGGAATTAGATCTCCTGTAACAAGGCAGATGGCCATTAACTATATTAATAACTGTGGGCTTGATAAATGTAATTGTTCTCTACAACAGGCAGAACTCATTGATATTATGCTTCAGTGGCAATGGAACAGGGAGCAATTAAATCTGTAAATAAACCAGTTCTTGTCACCTGGATGTGGGTCTAGGGAACGTTCTCGCCACAGAGGAAATGAATAAATGAAGCTGCCCTCTGTAACTGGACATAGTCTTTGGTAGCATTATCACAATGTTTAGCATTTTAACAAATTAATGGATACAATATGACATAGTGGAAGAGATTAGACAATCCAGTGATTAACAAAATAAACAGAATGTTCCAGCTAAATACATTGACAATCTTTTATCGCATCTTGGTTCTTAATGGAAGCAATGCCAAAGAGATCGACTGTGGTGTTTTACTCATATTATTATCCCAGAGAGAGCATTCTTCCAAAAACACCAGTGGCCCTGAATTTGAAGGGATTTTTTCAGCAGTCCTCTTGCTAACTGTGAAAGAGCAGCACGGTGGCGCAGCAGTAGAGTTGATACCTTACAGGGTCAGAGACCCGGGTTCGATACTGAACTACGGGTGCTGTCTGTATGGAGTTTGTACGTTCTTCTTGTGACTGTGTGGGTTTTCTCTGGATGCTCCGGTTTCCTCCCACATTCCAAAGATGTACAGGTTTGTAGATTAATTGGCTTCTGTAAATTATCCCTGATGTGTGGAATAGAACTAATGGATGGGTGATCACTGATTGGCATGGACTCAGTGGGCCGAATAACCTGTTTCCATGTTGTATCACTAAATTAAACTAAACTAAACTAGACTAGACTAGATGCATAGATTCAAAAAAGTTGCCGGCATAGATTAAAAAAAGTTCAACACTTTGGCACCTACTTATCCCTAATTTGTTAATTGCATTATTGTCTGGAAAATACCTTATTTCCCAACAATGAAGACGCACCCCCAATTTAAGTTGCTAAATTTTGTGAAAAGGATGGCGGGACAGGATCAAGGGTCAGGATGAGGCGATGTCGGCAACATCGCATGCGTGAACTGGGACTAGCAGCAGTTCCCAGATCCCTCGCGTCCCCGGGACTAGCTGCCCTGAGACTGTAGAGAGAGAGAGAGCGAGAGAGAGAGAGAGAGAGTGAGCCCGGGATGGAGCAGCCAGCCTTCCTCCCGCCAACAACCACTTCCACCGGTTGCGCCTGTGCCGAAGGACACCGTGGCTGGCTGGCGGGCCGGCCAGCAGAAGGAGCTGAGGTGGCAGCCGGTTCCACTGTCCAGTCCCGGCGGCCGCTTGCAGCCACCCGAGCTACTTCCCTCCCGGGCCACAATGCGGTGGCTCAGCGCCCGGAGTGCCGCCGCAGCGGTGAGTGAGTGAGTTGCTGGCAAGATCCCTGACCCCCTCCGTCTCAATGCTCCTGCCCTCCCCGCAACTTTACCCCTGACGGCCCAGCAAATTTGTGCAGCACCAGGCCGTGCTGACCCGGGCCAGACTCCCCACACGCTGTGAAATGAAATCTCCCTCCCCCAGCAGCGCTATCCTTTTACAGCCTCTTCCCACTTTACAGGCGCTTCCCACCAGCTGCCAGCAATGAGGGATAGACTTGGCAATCGTTCACTACAGCAACATCGTTACTGTGTTGAGGGATAGCCAAGTCTATCTTTCTTGGCTAACAACCTAACCTTCGACCTCCAAGACGCAGGTACATTTTCGTGCCTTATTTTTGGGTAAAAAATAGCGTCTTCATTGCCGGGAAATACGGTACGTCATATGGCTGCACTCCAGGCCACCACAAGGTGCGTAGTGATAGAACACAAACTTGTTGGAATAATAATTTTCATATTACCAACAACATTGATTTCTTCCATGGGGTTGAGATGTCTCATTGAGCTACAACAACTTCTAAGAAATATTGCAAACTCACGCAATGCTTATGCGTCTTCTGGCTTGATAGCTGCCCAAGCATAGGCCTTCTTCATGTATGCATTAGCAGTCTGGTGTTCGTTACCTAAATGTTCTTCAAGCAATTCTCTTGCTGCACGATAGCCCTCACCGGCAAGCAAATTCCGACATTCTCCAACAAGCTGCTTTGGTTATCCGCTTATGTACTGCTCCAGAATTCGTAAGCGATCCCTTCCCTTCCATTAGTAATTTTCATTTCCACTCCTTCCACGAACTGGTCTATGAAAGTTTCATATTGCAAAGGATCACCGTCGAACTTAGGAATTTCTGTTGGAGGTAAGGTGGTAAGGATATTTTGTTGAGCCATAAGCTCGCTGATTTTCGTTTGATTCCTCACCAACTCAAATAATTCATTTTGGTATCCGTGGTTAGGCACAGATGGATGAGAAACAGGCATGTGCGAAGAGTATGTATCTGGATAAGCTATGGCATGAGCCCCATGATTGGTTGTCCGTCCCTGACTGGGCATGGATAAATGATAATCAGGCATCTGTGAATGTTGCTGTCTTGGGCAGGCTTCGTCATGGCTAGTTGTTTGTCCCTGGTTGGGCACTGATGACAAGCAGCTCGAGCCTGTAAAACGAAGGGGATGCTAAAATGAAGTTTTGGTGCCCATCCACTGGCTCCGTGCTAGCTCTGAGTCACAAAGCCAGATATTCTCTGGCTGTAGATACGATTTAGATGCTGCTTCCTTTCCTGTTAAGGAACCTTTCTTCTGAGATACACTCGAGGCCACATCTGAACCATGACTCTCCTTGTCGGCAAAATAATTGTTCTCAATGCAGTGCATTGCTTGTCTTTGTGTTTGTTTGATTCATGAATATATATTAAAATAATCTTCTTTTAAATGCATTGCATTTTTTGTTTTATTCATCACAACATATAAAAAGATTCTGCTTGTAAATACAGTGCATTGCTTATGTTTTAGTGTTTGTTAAATTCATCAAAATGTATTAAAATAATCTTCTTTTACATACTCTTTTTGCAATGAGCCAATGAAAATCACCAGTCAAAAAAGGCAACAACCTATGACAACCTACGATTACCTATGACTACTTGGCGACCCACTAAAACTGCATCTACGACACGAGAATTCTTGCTCTTCTCCACAGCGTCCAAACTTTGCGAATTTTTCAACATGTTCATGTTCAAAATGACAATTATGAGGCTGCGACTAGTTCCCAGAATGCACCACAACCATGAAGGCGACTCCCTGGCAACATGTGGTGACCATGTGGCGACCGCATAGTTTCCAGTAGTCGCCTAAAAAGTCGCCAAAGTGGGACAGGCACATAAGGCAAGTGTAGTGGTTCACGGAAATTTGATGGGATTTGCAGAGAATTGCTGGAGTGAGTTTGTTAAGCTACTCCTTGAAAAGGACAATCTGTGTACTTCAGCACTGAGCCAAGAACAGCTTGTGAACTCAAGGTTACGACTGATAAGAACCGGGACAGAACTGCAGAATAGCTCTTTCTCAGGACCAAGCTACTGAGGTAATGCCAAGCAGCCCCCCAGGGATCCGCACCGATAAGGTAGAGACACAACCCTTTCAGTCTGAGGGAGGGTCCCGACACGAAACATCAACCATCCTTTTTCTCCAGAAGTGCTGCCTGTTCTGCTGAGTTTCTCCAGCCCTTTGTGTTTATCTTCAGTGTATACCAGCTGTATCTGCAGCTCCATTTGACACAACATGAATGATTGGTTTTTGGGCCAGTAAGATGCATCACAAAGATTGATAGCCTAATACATCTTAAGCATTCTATATAGATAAGGAAGCCTGTTTTCAGCTGAATGCTCGGAGTTGTTTTTGCCTGTCAACGACACAAAGTGACTGAGTAAGTCAGCAGATCAGGCAGTAACTCTGGAGAACATGGATAGGTGACATTTTGTGTTGAGACCCTTCCCGACCCAAAACATCACGTATCCATGTTCTCCAGAGCTAATGCCTGACCTGCTGAGTTACTCCAGCACTTTAAGTCATTTTGTGCATTAACTAGCATCTGCAGTTCTTTGTTCCTACATTTTCTCTATTTTTTTTCTGTTAACTATGTTCATTCTTTAGTCTTTTAGTTGTGATTCTGCTGTCTTTTGAGGTGAGAATTGTCTTGCAGGTTCATTTGCTGCTGGGTACAATGGAGGATGGAAGGGAGCAGGATGTGGGTGGGTTGGGATGGAAGGACCAGTGGTGGGACTGAACGACAAACCTCAAGCATTGTAATAGGTGATGTAGCTGAGCCAGAACAACCCCTGCACACAAAACTCCTCTCAAGCCCGTAGAGTAGAAGATTAAAGAAATGAATGTCAGAGGCAGCCATGGTTGCGCCAGAGACCTGGGTTCGATCCCGACTACAGGTGCTGTCTGTATGGAGTTTGTATGTTCTCCCCGTAGCCGTGTTGGTTTTCTCCGAGATCTTTGGTTTCCTCCCACACTTCAAAGACGTACGGGTTTGTAGGTTAATTGGCTTAGTGTACGTGTAAATTGTCCCTAGTGTGCGTGTAGGATAGTGTTATCAATGGTCGGTGCTGACTCGGTGGGCGCAAGGACCTGTTCTGCGTTGTATCTCTACACTAAACTGAACTAAAAACCATGATATCTTGGAGAACATTGTCCAGGCTTAGTAAACTACTTCCACAACAGTGGTATGTAAAGCACGTGTTAGGGAAGAAGACTTGGTAGGAGGTTAAGCAAATCATAATTAAAGTAATTCAGTAAAATGTCTTCAGGGTGGTGTTTGGGAGTCTTTTTTAACACCGTGCAGCTGGAACTGAACCACATGGGTGTAGAAACCAATTTAACAAATGTTTATTTTAGTTTAGTTTAATTTAATTTAGAGATACAGCACGGAAACAGGCCCTTTGGCCTACCGAGTCCGCACTGACCAACGATCCCTGCACACTAACACTATCCTACACACAAGGGATAATTTACAATCTTATCCAAAGCCAATTAACCTGCAAATCTGTATGTCTTTGGAGTGTGGGAGGAAACCAGAGCTCTTGGAGAAAACCCACGCAGGTCACGGGGAGAACGTACAAACTCTGTGCAGACAAGTACCCATAGTTAGGATTGAACCTGCGTCTCTGGGGCTGTAAAGAAGCAACTCTACCGCTGTGCCACAGTGCCGCTCTGATAGTACACCTGGCATACATCACATAAGTGATAGGAGTAGAATTAGGCCATCCGGCCCATCAAGTCCACTCCGCCATTCAGTCATGACTGATCTATTTCTCCCTCTGAACCCCATTCTCCTGCCTTTTCCCCATAACCTCTGGCACCTGTACTAATCAAAAATCTATCTATCTCTGCCTGAAAAATATCCACTGACATCAACATGTATTTTCCTATCCAAACATATAATGGACAATAGATAATACTCGCCATTACTATTTAACTACCTTTTTTTGGGAGGTTTGGAAAGGCAGCTTTGGATGCAATTAATGAATGTCAGGTCAAGTCATCCTTAAAAAGCATTTGCAAAAGTATGCCACGTTATGGGGATTGCTTCTGCTTTCAAATATGTACTTTGACATTCATTTTCCAAAATGTGAAAGTGCTATGGCATTTTAGTAGCGATAATACTTTACTGTTAATTTCTGGATGCAAATTAGTGTCGTACATTCAGAGCTTGTACTTTCAGCTTGGTTGTACATTCAATTGGACTCAATTTCTTATAAATGTCATCATTCAGCGGCATAGCACAACACAAGGAATGCTCAATGATTTAGTTTAGTTTAGTTTATTGATACAGCATGGAAACAGGCCCTTTGAACCATCGTGTCTGCGCCAACCAACAATCCCCTCACATTAAAACTATCCTGCACACTCTAGGGACATTTTACAATTTTTTACCAAAGCCAATTAGCCTACAAACCTGCACATCTTTGGAGTGTGGGAAGAAACCAGAGCACCCGAAGAAACCCACGCAGGCCACTGGGAGAACGTACAAACTCTATACAGACAGTACCTGTAGTCAGGATCAAACCAGGGTCTCTGGCGCTGTAAGGCAGTAACTCTACTGCTGCGCCACTGTTTTGCCCACAATTTCACGAGACATTTGCTTTCAAGCAGTATAGTCAGATTTGGTTGTGGCCTACAGTTATGTTTTTGTTAGATCTTAGCTGTCAATCTACTCTCTCCATTGAACTTGGAGCATGAGATGGCTATGAACTTTATCTACATAATTAATCTCATTTGACCTGCATAATGGTCAGACTTAGAAGCATTCAAACTTAGGAAATAGTCGGCAGGAGTAGGCCATTCGGCCCTTCGAGCCAGCGCCGCCATTCAAAATTATCATGGCTGATCATCCAGCATCAGTACCCTGTTCCTGCTTTTTCCCCATATCCCTTGATTCCGTAAGCCCTAAGAGCTAAATCTAACTCTCTCTAGAAAACATCCAGTTAATTGGTCTCCCCTGCCTTTTGTGGCAGAGAATTCCACAGATTCACAACTCTCCGGGTGAAAAGGTTTTTCCTAATTTCAGTCCTAAATGGTCCATCCCTTATTTTTAAAAGGCAACCCCTTGTTCTGGACTCGCCCAACATCGGGAATTTTTTTCCTGCATCCAGTCGGCCCAAACCCTTAAGAATTTTATATGTTTCTATAAATTCTCCTCTCATCCTTCTTAATTCCATTGAGTGCAAGCCCAGTGGACCCATTCTTTCATCACTTGGTCTTTGTATTCTCCCTTAGTGGTGTACAATTTTGGTCGCCTAGTTATAGGAAGGATGTCAACAAAATAGAGAGAGTACAGAGGAGATTTACTAGAATGTTGCCTGGGTTCCAGCAACTATGTTACAGAGAAAGGTTGAACAAGTTAAGTCTTTATTCTTTGGAGTGCAGAAGGTTAAGGGGGGACTTGATTGAGGTCTTTAAAATGATGAAAGGGATAGACGTGGATAAGCTTTTCCCATTGAGGGTAGGGAAGATTCAAACAAGAGGGCATGACATGAGAATTAAGGGACAGAAGTTTAGGGGTAACGTGAGGGGGAACTTCTTTACTCAGAGGGTGGTGGCTGTGTGGAATGAGCTTTCCAGCAGAAGTGGTGGAGGCAGGATCGATTTTAACATTTAAAAGTAAAGTGGATAGGTATATGGATGAGAAGGGAATGGAGGGGTATGGTCTGAGTGCAGGTAGATGGGACTAGGGGAAAACAAATGGTCAGCACGGACTGGAAGGGCTGAGAGGGCCTGTTTCCGTGCTGTAATTGTTATATGGTTATATGGTTATATGGTTATAAGGTGGAATAGCAAAGCTAAATTTTACACAAATGGGCCAAATGACCTAATTCTACTCTTCTAATTTATGACCTAATGACCTCCTGAATTCAGGATCATATCCAGGTTTCTGGAGCAATGAGGCTGCTATACTAATTGCTAACTGTTGCATCACTATGTTATCTATGTTTGGGATTGTGAACATTAGCAGGACAGCGATTATGGAAACTAAAAAGATGGAGCAATGGTTCACAATGGTGCAAAACTTGCATCTATGTTGCAAAATATCAGATGTTGTGCCCAATTAAAAAGGGGGTTGGCAAAAGCATAGCTACTAGCTGCTTAGCATGAACTTACATCAAGCCAATGCAATTTTCCTGAGCCTGTACACCCTGTTGTGACTGGTAAAGGAATCTGTTGGTAACAAGAAGAGCACTGAGATAAATATATGCTTCATTAGGGTGGCACAAACATAAGCACCATTGTCCCACTATTTTTGTGGGGGGACCCCATTTCAGCCATTATATATGGCTCACCATTACCACCACTGTTGTCCTTCCTGCGTGAGGTTGGCATTGTGTATGCAGATGACTCATCCAATCACTGCAAAAAATATAGACACAAAATGCTGGAATAACTCTGCGGGACATGTAGCATCTCTGTAGAGAAGGAATGGGTGACGGTTTTGGATTGAGACCGTTCATCAGACTATAAGAGTGAGTCCCAGTGCAAATTGGAGGAACAGCATCTCATATTTTGCTAGGCCAGCTTTCAACCCAGCAGTATGAAATTTGATTTCTCAAACATCAAGTAACCCTTGCTTTGCCTCTGTCTCCGCCCCTCCTGCACCCTAGTTCTCTGCCTAGCTTCACTGCCCTGATTAATTTTGCTGATTGTATGCCTTGTTGTCACCTTCCCCTCATGTGACAATGATCCATTCTACAATTCCTTGATCAGCACCTGCTTTGATCTGTCATTTTCACACCTTACCCTGCGACATATCTCTGGTCTCCCTCTCCCCTGACTCTCAGTCTGAAGAAGGGTCTTGACCCAAAATGTAATCATTCCTTCTCTCCAGAGATGCTGCCTGTCCTGCTGAGTTACTCCAGCATTTTCTATTTTCAGTGTAAACCAGCATCTGCAATTCCTTCCGACACACAGGAAAAAATGTATTCAACATAAGGCACTCTTCTCCCCAAAGGAATGTCCTCTGAAAGTGAAGGGGCTGTCCCACTTGGGCGACCTAATCCACGAGTTAAGAAGAGTGTCTTCGACCTTCAAGCTCGAGGGCAGTCGCCTGGAAAGCCTCGCGCTGCATTGACCGTCCGCGTTGAAACCGCGAGCTGGATCGACCGACCGCACACGCACACACACACACACAAACACATTGCAAAGACGGGGGCCAGGGAAAGCGGGGGAGCGCTGTCTGAAATTCACACCCGTGATGAAGAGGAAGGTAAAACGGCTGCACAGTAACGGTAAGTCCTTTAGAGAGCATGGAGGGGGAGGGGAAAAGGGGAGAGTAGGGGAGAAAAGGGGGGGGAGAAGGGGGGGGAGAAGGGGGGGGAGAAAGGGGGGAGAGAAGGGGGGAGAGAAGGGAGGGGAGAAGGGGGGGTGGGAGAAGGGGGGGAGAAGGGGGGGAGAAGGGGGGGAGACACATTTAAGAAGTATAATAATGTTTAGCGGGCATTTTACCTACCAGTAGGTTTTCCTTGGTCCTGAAAACTCCAATGAGCCAATCAAAATGCCTGGTCAGCGAAGGAAATTGCCTACGGCTGCCCTCGACTGCCTGTAACTAAATAGTGACCCCACTCCACTGCAGTATGAGTTCAAAGGAACCATGCCGACCAAATTTTACTTGCGGAAAATTTTTCAACTTGCTGAAAAATGTTCCGTGAACTAGCTGAGGCCACGAGTATTCGGGAATTTCCCTCGAGCATGAAGGAGAGTTCCATTGACCTCATCGGACCCCTAGGACCACGTGTCGACCATGCTGCAAGTTTGAAGGTAGAAGACACTCTTCTAAACTCACAGATTAGGACGCCCAAGTGGGACAGCCCCTTCAGGTACAATATTTATACCTAAACTCCAAAGTGGCACATTAACTGTGGACATTGTGTTGATGTCAAAGAAAGATTTCCCATACATGTATCAAGCATTAACGTTGGGTGGGATAGGAGCCAAACACAGGCAGGTGGAACTAGCATAGATTAAGCATCTTGGTATCACAGAGACAACCAACTGCCTACTGGTATGTAGTGTTGGTTATTTTCTCCCAACAGTCACAGTGGGTCATGATATCAACAACCAGACATGAAGGAAGTGCGTAGGAAGGAACTGCAGATGCTGGTTTACATTGAAGATAGATACAAAATGAGGGAGTATGGAATATTGACCTCTAACATCAAGTAACCCTTGGTTTCTCTCTCTCTCTCTCTCTCTCTCTCTCTCTCTCTCTCTCTCTCTCTCTCCCTCCATCTCTCCCTATCCTAGTTTTCAACCAGTCTGACTGTCTTCCTGATTAAGTTTTATCTCTGTACGCTTCGTTGTCACGTTCCCCTAGTTAACAATGACCTATTCTCAATTTTCCATGATTTTATCCCCTGTGATGTCTTAATTTCACACCTTACCTTTCCATATCTCTGTGTCTACCTCTCCCCTAACTCACACTCTGAAGAAGGGTCTCGACACAAACCATCACCCATTCCTTCTATCCAGAGATGCTGCCTGCCCCCCTTAGTTACTCCAGCTTTTTGTGCAAAGACATGAAGGAAGGCCAGAGTGCGGAGCAGCTGCCATTGCTAAGATGATGATACAACTGCAATGTCAACAATGATTTTTGTTGATCCTGCACATCACGTGGGAATGACCTGAACAAGCTTGACTCTGATGAGAAAGACAGATTTAAATTTGAACCATCTGCTGCATGAATCTAGGGCATTGAGAGTAGCAGGTGTCACTCCATGGATATGTTTGCACCTGGGGCTCTTTTCCTAAAGCTGTTTTTAATTTTATACATTTGTCTTAGATAAAACTAATAAGAGTCAAGAGTCAAGAGAGTTTAATTGTCAAATGTACAAGAGAACAACAAAATTCTTACATGCCGCATAACAAGCCTGTAAATGCAATTGCACGTAGATAATTATTATAAACAATAAACCGGGGTTTGATCCTGAAAACAGGTGCTGTCTCCAGGGAGCTTGTACATTCTCCCTGTGACCTGCGTTAATTTCCTTTGGGATGTCCGGTTTCCTTCCACACTCCAAAGACGTACAGGTTTGTAGGTTGATTGGCTTGGTCTAAATGTAAATTGTCCCTAGTGTATACAGGATTAGTGTGCGAGGCTTGCTGGTCAGCATAGACTCAATGGGCCAAAGGGCCTGTTTCCGTGCTGTATCTCTAAATTAAACTAAACTAAATAGCAATTAGTTTTTCTGCAGTCTAAAACAGATATATTACCTTTGTAGTGGTGTTGAGACTTGAGATTTAACTGCATATTTCGGGCTTCTAATAAATTAGACAGGTATTTTAAGGGCCTATCCCACTTAGGCACCTTTTTAGGTGAATGAGGGACTATGTGAAGAGCCTGCCAGCCCACATGTGTGTCAATCTTCAGAGCAACTGTATGAAACCACAGACCACTTGCACAAACTTAAACTATTGAAAGATTAATAACCCTTGACTTACCGAATGATCTTTATGAGAATCAGGGTTGGGAGTGGAGCGCACGTAGTCCCTCACTTCAACTTCTCATAAAATAAAGATCAAACTTCAAACGGTAAGTTCTCGTTTAATCTTTCTATTTTATATCAAAGTCACGTGAGTGATTACGTGAAGCCTTCAAAGCTCTGTGGTTTCATGCAGTAAACCAATCTGTGTGTGAAGCACTTAAACAGATAAACCATAAATGGTAGAGAAGACACCTTGATGCTAACTTACATACATGTCCATTGCCTGTAATCGGACCACAGTCCCAATTGGCTTTGAGTGACAATAACTCATGCAACACTGTTCAGAATTCTATCTGCAACCATCCAGGCATGTTTAACACAATTTATAACTTCTGAAAGTGCACTATGTGAGCCTCCTGCTGTTGCAAGAATATGATCAAAGGGGAATATCCATTCTCTTGGCTGCTAATAAACCAGCCCCCCCCCCCCCCCCGGTAAAGTGAGGCTTGAACTTATTTGAATTCACTACCGCTATTAGCCGCTTACACACTATTCATGTTGAGATAGTCTGCACCAGCAATTTCATGTGAAACTATTGAATAACAATGAAGAAAACTATCCTTCATCTCATAGATACTAGTAAGCTCAGTACCTGTATACATAATAAATACCCCCAATCTCCGATCTGGTAGGTATGCTGTCAACTCCAAATTGTACCCAGCCGTGCCCGTTTAGCTTTATGAGATCATTCCCATAACACGCTATCCTCATGTCATATATGACCCAGAGATGCAGCCGGAGATTGAGTAAAGTCTGTGTTCTTTGTGCTGAAATCAGTTGCTAACAGCATAATTAACTTAAAAGATACTGTTCCCCTTTAGGAAAACAGTAGATGAATATCTGCATACTAACTTTTACTGATATATATTCCACACTATTATGAGTTTAGGCTTTAGAGTATTCATATAAAAAGCACCTTGCATAACGTTAGTCAACAGTGGATGAATAACCAATCATTTATTGTGCTACTTATAGTACTAGAGAGAATGACAAAGCAGCACGAGCAGTGTCAATTGTGCGATAAGATAATCGCTTCTCTAAGCCCAAACTGAAAGAACCACAAACCTCTGCTACTTCTGTTAAAAAAAGTAGCTCACGTGTCTCTTCACAAACTTCCCATACAACCGTGCAGAGCTAGCTGCACGAGAAATAGGAGTTCTTTCAGCCATCTTTTACTATGGACGCCCTGAATGAATAGGCCAAATTGCACAATTAAAATTCATGTCGCCTCATCTTTAATATCGTAAGAGGCATCTACTGATTAAACCCCTGAGTCTTATCAGCTACAAAGCATGTTGTCTATAAACTCCATGAACAATGCCCTTTTGATCTGAGTAGGGTAGCATTAACTTTAGAATCTTTGTAAATAGGCTAGGCCAGAACCCCTAGGTAGAGCCTAGAATTTCCACCACTGGCTTTGGCATTAAAAAACACCAGATATATCTGTGCCTCTCGTGTATAGATATGGAAAAGTATGCATCTTCAAGATCGATTGAGGCCCTAAATCCTCTGAATCAGCTAAATTGTGGATAATTGCTGATGACAATTCATCTTAAAATGGTTAACCAAACATATCATTAGACTAGCCAAACCCTAACCTGATTTGGCATGCTACATTTTTCTTCCCCTGAGAATTCTCAAAACTTTCTGGGTTAAAGCCTTTCGACTTTGATTTTGCCTCAACTGATGGCATTAACCTACAAACCTCCAGTGTCTGACAGAATCAGAACATACACCAGATCCTTATGCGACTAGAATTGAAGCGCAGCATCCACTTGGTGTGGAAATATGAGTTCCCTGTCAACTCCTCACAGTCAGAGTCACCCTCAGAGTGGAAAATATCATAATGCAACCCTGAACCAGGAGTTGCTGCCGCAGTCCTCTGTCTGGAACGACCTATCTCAGTCGCCAGTGTGAGCAACACATTCTCTTCACCAAGGTGAGCGCGATGGCCCTGGGCCTAAAAGCCTCTGGATAGGTCTGAATTGAGTAGGCCTGGTGTTCCAACGAGCCTCAGATTAACGATTCCTGGCATTAGTTATATATAGAGGTGGTATGCCCCGGAATACTGAAACCCTACTCACATAGGATGGTTCCACCACCCCTGCAGATGCCTAAAATTCTTCCTGCAAGTCTTAAACTTGCTAACATAAGTCCTCTCCGAAGAGATACTTTGCAGGCTACATGTTATTGGCCCTGGGTAAATGAACACATTTTTAGGAATTACCTCAGGCCTTATAGCCTTTTGCATAGGCAATTTAGCTTCAACTGCGTATTACATAGAAGTGCTAATGCATCTTCTGCACTACCGAAAGCTGAACCTATCTACTGCCCTTGCAAAGGCCGAAATGACATCAGTGAGCAGTCTTTGGGTACGCTGAAATTTTAATTCTTTTCCACGTATCACCACTGAGATGTCCCAAATGGTGAGATTGACATTTGGAACATCCAAAGTCAGGCAGTTCATCTGGACTGGTATATTTCCCAGCCGTATCCAGCATATACCCCTCCTTGGCTGATGAGAAGTTCAATCACTGATGCTCTTAGCCAGATCTCCTCCAGTGGATTTCCTATCCCCGAAGGGATGGCAGATTATATGACAAGAGACAGAACTCCTTCATATGATTAAACTGCAGCACATCCCCTATAAGTTCAGGGGATTCAAATCCCTTGTCGATATCCCCATATTCGGATTTACTTATGTAATAATCTCCAGTACTCCCCTCTACTGAGCGGGAGATAAAATAATGCAACCCTGAACCAGGTGTTGTTTCCCCTCTTCTGAGCGGGAGATATTGTAACGTAACCTGAGCCAGGTATTGCTTCCCCTCTTCTGAGCGGTAGATATATATCGCAACCCTGAGCGATGTGTTGCTACCACAGGCATCTGACTGGATCAGCCTGTAAGTGTCTCCTGAGCCAGGAGCACAATTCTATTATATACTCACTGGACAGGTTGCACCTGCTAATGACTCCGAGTCCAGGCTTGCTCCCTTCTGGAGCCTCAATCGAACCTATAGGGGAGGAATATAACGCAACCCTGAGCCAGGTTGCTTCCTACATGGATCTGGCTGGCTCCCTTTTTGAGCCTCAATGGAGGTGTCTGTCTGGGCTGCACCCATCAGTTCTCCACGACCAGTCGCCTGCTCCCTTGGAGCCCCGAAACGGCGGTGATCCTCAATGGCGTTAGCTGCACTGGCTGTGCCATCAGCTTACTGAATCCGGCCACCTGCTCCGTCTCGGAGCCTTAACAGCGGTAACTGCACCTGCCGAGCCGTCAGCTTATTGAATGCAGCCACCTGCTCCGTTTCGGAGCCTCCACGGCGATAGCTGCACAGGCTGTGCCAGCTTCTCCGGGCCTGCTGCACCTATTTTCGGAGCAACGGTCCGTTCCTGAAACAAAAATCCCATACCTGCCAGCGTCTCTGAGCCCAGGTCGACCTCCTTGTTGGAGCTTCAGCGAAGTTCCATTGCATACCAAGTCCGACCACTTCTTCAGCCCACGCTTGCCCAACAGCACCCTTCCAAAGCTCAAAAGCGACATTGCTGTGCAAGACAATGCCTGCCAGCATTTCTGAGCCCAATGGGACAGGCTGCTCCTTTGTCCTACAGACTCTTTGGAGCCTTGCTGGAGCTTACTATGCAGGGCATACTGCCAGTTACACCCAGCCCTGGTTAGACAGGGTGCTCCTTCGGACTCTTCTGCTCCTGTGGAGCCTAGCAGAGGTCATTGATCAGGCGGCGCATGCCATTACTCCAAGCCCGATTCCACAGGCTGCTCCTGTGGCCTTTTGCCTTTTTTGGAGCCTTGCTGGAGCTGACTGTGCAGATCGCGCTGCCAGTTTCTCCCAGCCTGGATCGACAGGCTGCTCCTATGGCCAGCTGCTCCTTCGGAGCCTCAGCAGGCTCACTGGACAGGTCACGCCTGCCAGTACTGCAAGTCTGGAGCCTCCACAGAGGTGGCTGAAAGATTCACGCCCGTCAGCTTCTCCAATTCCAGATGCCTGCTCCCATCCGGAGCCTCAAGGCAGGGCTGCATGGTTTACGCCCGTTAGCTTTTCTAATTCTGGCCACCTGCTCCCATCCGGAGCCTCAAGGCAGTAGCTGAATGGGCCGTGCCCAACAGTTTTACGAAGACCGGCCGGCTACTCCCATCCGGAGCCTCACTGGTGACTTCACCAAGTCCGGCTGACTGCTCCCGTTTGGGGCTCCAATGGCGGTAGCTGCACAGGCTGCGCCCGTCAGCTTCTCTGGGCCCGCTGCACCTATTTTTGGGGCAGCGGCCTGTTCCTGAAACAAAGTTGTCCTGCCTGCCTGAGCAGTTTAGAACTGCTCTGAATCCCACGCCATGCGTTGACGTATTGACGCACATGCGGGCTGGCAGGCTGTTCACATAGTCACTCACGTGACTTTGATATAAAATCAATTATCTATCATCTATATAACTGAAAGTCTCATCTTGACCAGTTCATGTCTGCGCTGTATATTCATTTTAGAAAAAATGCTACCCTATATCGCTATGATTTTTGGAAATCATATTCACAGTCCTCCTCCGATGATGAAGCCCCGAGGATTTTTCCGATCGATGAAAAATGAAAAAGTTATGAGGGTTTAAAAAATCTTAAGATCAACTGATTGATCCTCTCGCCTGTCAATCACCATAATGAAGGTAATGCCCCCTCCGCAGAGGGGGGGGGGGGGGGAGGAGCAGGACTATAAATCCCCGGATGCCTGGATGTGAGACAGTCACTCTGGAAGACCGCGAGGGAGAGGCCTCAACTGTGATTCTAAGCTGTGAATCAACTGAACTGTGTCTGCAATGTACTTGCAATAAATGATTTGTTAGCCCTTAATGACAATGCCATGAGTTGTTTGGCCTGCCCTGTGCTTGAGACTGCAATGCAAAATGGAAATTAAATGACAATGTCATGAGGTGTTTGGCCTGCCCTGTGCTTGAGACTGCAATGAAAAATGGAAATGAAAATGCCATGAGTTGTTTGGCCTGCCCTGTGCTTGTGACTGCAATTCAAAATGGAAATGAAATAACAATGCCACGAGGTGTTAGGCCTGCCCTGTGCTTGAGACTGCAATGCAAAATGAAAATGAAATGACAATGCCATGAGGTGTTTGGCCTGCCCTGTGCTTGAGACTGCAATGCAAAATGCAAATGAAATGACAATGCCATGAGGTGTTTGGTTTGCCGTGTGCTTGAGACTGCAATGCAAAATGGAAATGAAATGACAATGCCATGAGTTGTTTGGCCCGCCCTGTGCCTGATATTGCAATGCAAAATGGAAATTAAATGACAATGCCATGAGTTGCCTGGCCCGCCCTGTGCTTGAGACTGCAATGCAAAATGGAAATGAAATGACAATGCCATGAGTTGTTTGGCCTGCCCTGTGCTTGAGACTGCAATGTAAAATGGAAATGAAATGACAATACCATGAGTTGTTTGGCCTGCCATGTGCATGACACTGCAATGTGAAATGGAAATGAAATGACAATGCCATGTGTTGTTTAGCCTGTCCTGTGCTTGAGACTGCAATGCAAAATGGAAATGAAATGACAATGCCATGAGTTGTCTTGGCCTGCCCTATGCTTGAAACGGCAATGCAAAAATGGAAATGAAAATGAAATGGACTTGTTGGCCCTGCACTGTGCTTGAAATGGAAATGAAATGAAATGAGTTGTTTGGACTGCCTGAAACCACTAATTTCGGCCCACAAGGCCCCTATTAGCCGAGTAATCAGTCCCTTTTGCTCCCAAAATGGCTGTTTTTGCCCAGGAGGAGCATTTTGGCCCAAAAGGCCCGTGCCAGGCCAGGAAAAGTCCAGAAAAAGTGCCTTTCATTGAGATTTCGCTCACATTTTTTTATAGTCCCTTCGGCCCATCAGGCCTGTACTATCCCAGGAGGAGCCTTCGGACCATCAGTAAGTATTCCCCCTGCAAGTATTAAACCTCACCCCAGTATTTTACTACCCTCCCTTCATTGGCTCCATGTGAGATCCAGGCCTGGTTAGACTTTCCTCATTCATTGCTGCAATCTGCAGAAAAATATGAAAAATGTCTAAAACTGATTCTCCACCCTCTCCTCCTCTCTCTCACATAGTCTCTGGCCATTTTCTGGCCATTTCTGAGCTGCCAGCCCACCAGGCCTGAGTGACTGAGCTGCCAGCCCATCAGGCCTGAGCTGCAAAATGGAAATTAAATGACACCCACCAGGCCTGAGTGACTGAGCTGCCAGCCCACCAGTCCTGAGTGACTGAGCTGCCAGCTCACCAGGCCCGAGTGACTGTGCTGCCAGCCCAAGAATCCATTCGACCCACAAACTCCATATTAGCCCTCTGGAAACCAGTTCCTTTGGCCCACAACACCCAAACTAGCACTCCAGAAAAGCCCCCTCCCTCCCCACTGGCCACCAATATTGGAATTGGTGGGGAGGTGGAATATTGCATTGGGGGACCACGTCCCATGTGAACATGGGACCCAATGGCTCCCACTTAGTCTAGTTACTTTTTTTAATCTTTCAAAGATTTACCCTTGTGCTGCACTACATTCAAATCACTTCTACCACTGTGAATATTATACCAGCATTCAAAAGTGTGAAAGTCCATTAAAAAATAACAGAGCTTCTGCAGAAGAAACATCTTTTATATGTTAACCTACGCCAATGGATTTGGTGATTTGAATATATTGCTAGGCCATAGCAATGTGATTTGAATTTGAAAAAAATGTTGCTGTCAGTAAATAGATGATGTTACCTCCTTTTATTTCAAACTGTTGAGACTTCCAAACAAATTCTATGTGGAAAATGTTAGCAAAGCTAATATGACTGTGTTGGAGAGCAAAGTGACACAAGATAGCTGTCAGTACATAGAATTTGTATCAGTTGTCCTAATATACTATTCTGCAGATATGCTGGAGCAGTATAACAGGGCACAGCAGTCAGACGCCATTGAAATTTACCATTGGATTCCAATGTAGAGGAAATGAATAGGAAGGAACTTCAGATGCTGGTTTATACCGAAAATAGCAAAAAAAAAAGCTGAGTTAACTCAACGAGTCAGGCAGCATCTCTGGAGAAAAGGAATAGGTAATATTTTGAGTTGAGACCATGCTTCAAACTGAGAGTCAGGGGAAAGGGGAACAAGAGATATAGACGGTGATGTGGAGTGATATAGAACAAATGAACGAAAGATATGCAAAAAGTAACGATGATCAAGGAAAGGTGGAGCCCACAATGCCATATTGTTGGCCATGGGCTAGGTGATAACAAGTTATCGAGTCTAGGTTAAAACATGTTCGTAGCGGCGAGAGAGGGTGTTGCAGGACACTTGTCGGAAAGAAGAGGAGAGCTTCTTCAAAGTAGACATGCCTTGATGAGATTTTGCAATGGAGCAGACAAAATGTGCAGGAAGGAACTACAGCTGCTGGGTTATACCAAAGGTAGACACAAAAATCTGGAGTAACTCAATGGGTCAGTAGGTATCTCTGGAGAAACGGAGCAATGTAGAGGCGACAGGCCACAGGCTTGATTGGGCTAGTGCTCCCTCTGGCAGAGGGGAGGAAGCAACATTGGAACCCAGCAACATGGATGAGTAGAAACATAGAAAATAGGTGCAGGAGTAGGCCATTCAGCCCTTCGAGCCAGGTACAGTGAAAAGCTTTTGTTGCGTGCTAACCAGTCAGCAGAAAGACAATACATGATTACAATCAATCGATTTACAGTGTATGGAAGCGTGATAAAGGACTAACGTTTAGTGCAAGGAAAAGCCCGCAAAGTTCGATCAAGAATAGTCTGGGGGTCACGAAAGAGGTAGTTCAGCACCGCTCTCTGGTTGTGGTAGGAAGATTCAGTTGCCTGATAACAGCTGGGAAGAAACTGTCCCTGAATCTGGTGGTGTGCGTTTTCAAATGAACCTGTTTTTATTTAGCCTCAAAAGTAAGTGCATTTTACTTTGGAATCACGTGAGTGACTACGTGAAGAAGGCCGTCCCCACGCATGCGAGTCATTATGTCTGATGCATTGCGCAATGACTGACTGGCGGGCGCGTCGCTCCTTCCAGTGGGTAAGTTTAAAGGCTCAGGTAAGTGTTCATAACTTAGCTGAGGTCGTTGCTCCCGGTCCGGAGTGTTTTTGCTTACCGTTCTTCAGCTTCTGTCTGCGGGAGACATGTCGAAAGCAAAGAGTCGAGCCG
Source organism: Okamejei kenojei (assembly GCA_035221665.1). Lineage (NCBI taxonomy): Eukaryota > Metazoa > Chordata > Chondrichthyes > Rajiformes > Rajidae > Okamejei > Okamejei kenojei. The sequence continues at coordinate 46,109,921 of CM069134.1, read as the reverse complement.
CGACGAAACCAGCTGTGGAAGATCGCGGGTCTGCGGGCAGCGTGCGGCTGCTGATTTCGCCTTCAGGGTCGCTGGCAGAGCAGCCAGCGGCTACAGACTTGGTGCTGCCAAAAAGCACCTTGTCTACTCCACGGGGGAGGAAAGCCACTAGAAAGTTTGTGAGGGCCCTGGACTCAGATAAGTCGGGCCAGGAGGTGGAAAATTCCTCTCCTTCTATGGGCAGTATTATTGGCAGGCTGGCCTACATGGAGAACCTAGTGGAGAGGTTACTCCAGCACGATATGCTCCATCGGAGCTATCGGAGCTCGGGGATTTATGAGAACCCGAGGCAGCAGCACCTGTGTCAGGGCTGCAGAATATCTCTCTCTGATGAGGGGAGTGTACGTGGTCAGTGCTATACTGACCTAGAGTACGGAGGTACAGTTGGGCAACATGCTTCATGGCATGAGGGAACATTGGATGTACCACCTATGGCATCCAGATTTGCGATCCCTGCCCTTAGAGGGGAACCATTGGATGATGAGCTCGCAATGAGCATAAATTATCTGGCTTCCCATCAACTCCAAGACAAACAATGGAGGAGAAAACTGCCAAGTATCATACTCCACTAAACTGTGCCTCACTAAGTGTCCCGGTTGTAAACCAATCCATTTGGGGACACATTGGAGGGGGCGTCAGAGCCCAAGAGGTTAAAATTCAAAAAATCCTCAGGCTACTTGCCTCGGGCATCACGGCCTTTGCCAGGTCAGTGGATGGGGCGCCCCTCTCTGACATGTAGTAGGATGTGATGGCATTAATGTGCAATGCACATTTTGAAATCCATTGCCTCAGAAAAAATGCCATCCTCTAAACCCTAAATTTGCTGGGCTGTGCAAGCCGGGGAATGTGCAACACCCAAACCTCATGTTTGGAGATGACCTGTTAAAAACAGGTATTGGAGCTCGATGAGGAGGCAAAAACTGTTGGCCTCATGAAGGCACCTCCTAAGGTATCGTCTTTCCCGAGACTGTACCCCTACCCTCCACTCCATACCAGACGGTTCGCCGGATATGGTGGACATGGTGCCAATCAACAAGCACAGAGGCCTTTTTTGGGGCAGGACCCAAGCAGGGCCATGTTCAAGATGCCGCGCCGTCCAACAGTCCTAACCCCCGCAGACTTCGGGGGCAGAAGCACAGATCTTAACACCAGTAACCACTGAGGTAAGTGAGCCTGCGATGGATCAATTACAAGTTGGGGGGAGATTGCAATTTTTGTTACATGAATGGCATTGGATAACATCTGACCCATTTATACTGCACAGTATACAAGGTTTCCAAATTGAGTTCATTTCTGACTCACCTCCACCCACTCAGCATACACCTGGCCGCACTTTTGTGTTTTCACAACAGGAGTGTATGAGTTCACAAAGAGAACTTGATTCTTTGTTCAAGAATGGGGTGATTGACAGGTCGAATTGTGAGTCTCACCAGTTTGTGTCCAACATATTTACTAGGCGAAAGAAGGATGGAGGATGATGAATTATCCTTGTTTTGACAGAGCTTAACACCTTTTTGCAGTATAAACACTTTAAAATGGAAACTTTTGTCACTGCCAAACAACTGCTTTCCAAGGGATATTACATGGCGAGCATTGACCTCAAAGATGCTTACTATTCAGTGGCCATTCATGAAGATCACAGGAGATTTTTGAAGTTTAACTGATGGAGCAGTTGTGGTGATTCAAAGCATTGCCTAATGGATTAACCTCAGCCCCCAGACTATTCACTGAATTGCTAAATCCAGTCCTGGGGATACTCAGGCCACAGAATCATATAGTCATGGCATATTTGGACGACATTTTAGTCATTGGCAGGACTTTGGAATTAGCTGAATTATCTGTATCAGCTACAAAACTCGTTTTTGAAAAACTAGGGTTTTTCATCCATCCAGTTCAATCTAAATTGGTGCCATCGACGATAATTGACTATTTGGGATTCATCATTAACTCAGTACACATGTCAGTGACTCTGCCTCGGGGCAAACAATAAGAATTAATTGAAACCTGCAGGAAACCCATTGTTGATAATCAAACTTCTATTAGACATGTGGCTACTATAATTGGAAAATTAGTGGTGGTGTTCCCAGCTGCTCAGTTCGGGTCTTTGCACTACCAAAACTTACAGCGTGCAAAGGAACAGGCACTCAAGCTTCAAAGAGGTCATTTCGATAGACCCATGCAATTGCAAGCTGAAGCCCTGGCTGAGTTACAATGGTGGATTACCAATATTCAGTGTTGTTCTAGTACTATTTTGGTCGATACACCATCAGTAATCCTGCAGACTGATGCCAGTGCGCTAGGATGGGGTGCTACCAATACCATCTCGAGCTGCGGGGGCAGATGGGATCTGCAGGAATCATCGATGCTTCAATCTCACAGTATTAACCACTTAGAGTTGTTGGGAGCACTCTATGGGTTAAAGGTTCTTTGTGCCAACAGACATCAAGTGCATGTCCAACTTCAGATTGACAACACTACCGCAGTAGCATACATTAATCACATGGGTGGAAGTAAGTCTGTATCCTGTGATAAATTGTCTAATCTCATCTGGCATTGGTGTACTGCGAGAAACATCTGGGTTTCAGCTATCTATTTACCAGGTAGATATAACACGGTGGCAGACACCAGGTCACGAGAGTTCAATGACAACAAAGAATGGATGTTAAATCACAAAGTGTTTAATGACATTGTCTTTCGTTATGGTGTACCGGACATTGATCTGTTTGCTTCCAGGCTTAATCATTATTTACCAATTTACGTCTCATTGGAGCCAGACCCAGGGGCAGTAGCAGTAGATGTAATTTGTGTATGTTTTTCCCTCACCCTGCCTCATTAGTCTATGTGTGGCCAAAATTCAGCAAGACTCCGCCTCTGGCATATTGGAAGTGCCAGACTGGCCTACTCAGCATTGGTTCCCGCTGGTTCTAGCTTTAATCACACAGCCTTTTATGGCAGTGTCCAAGAGCAGAAATCTGCTGGTACACCCGGTGACAGGGGAAAGCCACCCTCTTCATGACAGTATAAATTTGTTGGTTTGCAGATTCTGAGGAGACCGTTCCTGGGGCTCGGGCTTTCAGAGCGTACCATAGATGTCATCACTGCGGCCTGGAGGAAAAGCACACAGAAACAGTACATCTCTCACATAAGGAAATGGGAGATGTACTGTTCCCGCTCTAATATTTCATATGACACAGCTTCTATTACGGACGTTTTGGAATTTCTTTCATCACTTTTTCACGATAACAAGCTCATTTACAGTGCCATTAACAGTGCCCGGAGTGATTTGTCCAATTACTTATGACTGGGGTCAGCGAACCACATGGTAGGGTCTCATCCTTTAATAACCAAGTTTATGAAGGGCATTTGTAGCTCCACCACCTAGGCCCAGGTACACACACATATGGGATGCGAGCATGGTTCTCACGCTGCTCCGTCAGTGGGCACCAGCTTCATCTCTGCCTCTGCACCATCTTACACTCAAAGTAGTCATGCTCATGGCGCTGGCCTCAGCACAATGGGTCCAGACATTACAAAAACTCAGACTGGACAGTATGGGTACATCCTGTAATAACATCACATTTTTTGTTCATGACCTCATCAAGCAGAGCAGGCCAGAGGTACAGGGGCTCAAATTGAGTTTTATGGCATACCCCTCAGATCCACGAGTGTGTGTAGTGTCACACATAATCCAATACATTAAGGTCATTAAGAACCTGAGAGGCTTGGAACTCTCTTTCTTTGTTAGCTCACAATAAGGTTAAATAGATGGATTAAACAGGTTCTGGCCTGTGCAGGGGTGGACACTGACATTTTTAAACATCATTCCACCAGGGCTGCATCAACATCAGTAGCAAGAGATATGGACGTCCCTATTGACCACATTCTAGCGGCTGCGGGATGGTTAAATGAGAGGACGTACCATAGGTTTTATAATAAGCCTATAGCTAGACTGGGGATTTTTGCTCATTCTGTTTTAAGTTCTGTTTTACAGTTTCCCCCTGGGTGGGTGAGAGGGCTCACTGTTTATTTTCTTTCTTGTTATTAAAGCATTAATAGTGTTTAACCATGTCATGTTTTGAATGCATTAATTTTCTCACTCGTCCTGGTCAATTGATGCAGTTGTGACGCGTGGACTCATTCCTTGGCATGAAATCACAAAGCTTCAAAATCTTCACGTAGTCACTCACGTGACTCTGAAGTAAAATAGTAAGATTAAACGAGAACTTACCAGTTTAAAGTTTGATCGTTATTTTATGAGGAGTTACGATGAGCAATTACGTGCCCTCCGTTCCCTACCCTCATAACATAACGATCTTTCTGTGAGTTCTAGTCTACTATAGTCTTACTATTTTAGTTCAACAACTTTTCTGTGATTTCACACCACTGAAGATTGACGCGCATGCGTGGGGACGGCCCTCTTCACGTAATCACTCATCGTAACTCTTCATAAAATAACGATCAAACATCAAACTGGTAAGTTCTCATTTAATCTTACTATTCTCATTGAAGAAATGAATGTTTAACTTTATTTTTGCTTTGTGTTTTTTTGAAAAAGTTTTCTGCAAATATCTCTCATTTCAGAGTTTTGACACACAAGGTACAAGAACAAACAAATCCCCCTCCTTGGGTATTATGTAAATGCTGCTTCAAAGTGGCATTGCCTGATCTCTGCCTACAGGTATATCGATTGTTTTACAGGCCTTTGTGGCAATATTGCTTTGTGCAATAAATATATTTTTTAAATGATTGCAGATATTTATCAAGCAACCTCAGTGCTTTATGAGATTAATTCTGACAGGTTTGACTGGCCGTAAAGGAGACCTTATTGAGCCATTATTTAATCTTGTTTCACAAGTGGGGAAAAAACATTTGAGGCCCCAAAGTAATAATGTTGTTTGTCAGTGCTCCTCATTACACTGCTGCCTGATTAAAACCGAAAAGTGGACTCATGGGCTTGTGCTGTCAATTTGTTCAAGGTTTGGCGGAGAACAGTTTAAAACCTTGTTGTAGGCAGTTTTGCGGTGGTTGAAGAAAGAAAAATCAGATCGTGATGCATTATTACACCTGTAGATATTAGTCAAAGAGTAAAAGTATGGAAAAGGTCCTTCAGCCCAACCAGTTCATGCCGACACTTTAACTCCCTTTCCCATTCCCACACTGACCTTTCTGTCCTTGGTTTCCTCCTTTGTCAGATTGAGGCCAAATGCAAATTGGGGGAAAAAGCACCCCATGTTTCGCTTGAGCAGCTTATAACCCAGTGGTATAAATATTGATTCCTCTAACTTCAAGTAACATTTGCATCCCCTCTCTCTCTGTCCCTCCCACACTTTAGTTGTCACACTAGTTTCATAGATACATAGACAATAGGTGCAGGGGTTCATTCAGCCCTTTGAGCCAGCACCACCATACAATGTGATCATGACTGATCATCCATAATCCGCGAGCCCTAAGAGCTCAATCTAACTCTCTTTTGAATGCATCCCGTGAATCGGCCTCCACTGCCTTCTTTTTTTTGTTGTTGTTTATTTTTGTTAGAAGTAAGTACAATAGTGTGGTACTCGAGTACCTAATACATAAATACATATTTCCATTCTTGTACAGCTTCGTATTTTTTATTTAATAATAAAAGAACAGTGAGAGAAAAAAGAAATAAAGAGTGTCGGAATAGATAGACAAGCGAGTAGAAACAGATAGCAAAAGAAATAAAGGACAGAGATGAGAAGCTAAAAAGATTGAAGGAAAAGGAGAAAGTAGAGAAAAGAGAGATTAGGTGAGATCTACCTATTTCGTATTCTTGCCCATCCGTCACCCGGTTCTAAACCATTTAATTTCTAAGGTTATGTTATGTTGCACCATATGCTTGTAAAAAGTTGATAAAAGGAGACCAAGTCTTTAAGAATTGGTCTACTTTGCCTAGTAGGAGGAATCTCATTTTTTCAAGATGTAGCGTTTCCGACATATTTGAAATCCACATTTTGAATGTTGGCGTGGTTGCGTTTTTCCAAAATTTGAGTATAAGTTTTTTTGCTGTTATTAAACCGTAATTAAGAAAAGCTTTTTGGAATACAGTTAGTTTACTTCCCTCTTCCATTGATCGAAAGATAATCAGTTCTGTATTGGGGTTTAATTTTGTGTTAAATAGTTTTGTAAAAATTCCAAAAATGTCATTCCAAAATTTATGCAGTTTTGTACAAGAGACAAAGGAATGTGCTATAGTGGCATTTTGAGTTAGACATTTGTCACAGATGGGGGAAACATTTGAAAATATTTTATTCAGTCTTGTTTTCGAATAATATAATCTATGTAAAATTTTATATTGAATTAGGTTATGTCTTACATTAATTATTTACATATAATAGATTTTTTTCCCATCTATCTTTCGGAATTTTTATCAATAACTCTTCTTCCCAGTCCCTTCTAATTGTCTCTGTTATTGTTGTTTCTATATTTAGAATGATATTATTTAAGTAAGATATTAAATTGCTTGATTCTGCCTTTCTATTCATTCCTTCCTCTAATAAATCTGGGGTTAGAGTTTGATATCCTCCACTGCCTTCTGAGGCAGAGAATTCCACAAATTCACAACTCTCTGGGTGAAAAACATTTTCCTCATCTCAGTTCTAAATGGCATACCCCTTATTCTTAAATTGTGGCCCCCTGGTTCTGGACTCCCCCAGCATTGGGAATATGTTTCCTGCATCTAACGTGTCCAATACCTTAATAATCTTATATGTTTCAATAAAATTCCCTCTCAACCATCTAAATTTCAATGTAGGCTAGCCCAGTCGCTACGTTCTTTCAAAGTATCAGCGTCCAGCCGTCCTGGGAATTAACCTGGTGAACCTATGCTGCACTCCCTCAATAGCAAGAATGTGTTCCTCAAATTTGGAGACCAAAACTGCACACAGTACTCCAGGTGTGGTCTCACCAGGGCCATGTACAACTGCAGAAGGACAGCTTTGCTCCTATACTCAACTCCTCTTGTTGTGAAGGCCATCATGCCATTAGCTTTCTTCACTGCCTGCCGTACCTGCATGCTTACATTCTCCTGCCTTCTCCCCATAACCCCTGCACCCGTACCAATCAAGAATCTGTCAACTCACGCCTTAAATATATCCAATGACTTGGCCTCCACTGCCGTCTGTGGCAATAAATTCCATTGATTCACCATCTGACATGATGTGATTTCAAATAATCATTCCAGATCATTTATCCATGCCAGTGAATACTAGCCCAAAGCCCAGTCCAATGGTGGCACCGTGGCGCAGCTGTGAAGTTGCTGCCTCATAGCCCCAGAGACCTGGGTTCAATCCTGACTACGGGTGAGATCTATACGGAGTTTGTACGTTCACCCCGTGACCTGCATGTACTTTCTCTGGGAATTCCGGTTTCCTCCCACACTCTGAAGATGTACAGATTTGTAGGTTAATTGCTTTGGTAAAATATTATAAATTGTCACTAGTGCGAATGGGATAGTGTTAGTGTGCGGGGATCGTTGTTCATCGTGGCATCGGTGGGCCTGGTTTCATGCTGCGTCTCCAAACTAAATTAAACTAAACTAAACCCTGCAACTCCACTGTTGCCGCTGGATGCCTGGGGTTCCATGATAATTCATGTCCTGCATTTCACACACCCCAGAGGAATTTCTCAGTTATCTCTGTAACAAGCCTCGCCTTAATTATTCATGTGACATCCAGGCAAAAATAAAACATTGCTTACTCATTCAGCACATACTAATTATAGAGATAAACTCAGGTGCCTTCTCATCTCCACTGAGACCCAAATCCAATGTGTTTCAGACCCGCAGCCTCTCCTTTAGTCACGTGTTTCATTTCTGTCCAAACAGTATAATTATCATAAACAAATAACTTGGCAGAACATTCCATTAATTTCAAAGTCATGGATCATTTTGCTAATGAAGGGTAGACTGCAGTAAATTTAAATATTCATTAATGTGACCTTCTTGAAGGATAAAGGTGTTAATTATCACCCCATTCAAATATCTGATGACGGTTCTTATTCACATTTCATTTAAAACATAGCTTAGAACTGAGCAATAGCGGTACCATAATCTCTTATTACCTTTAAATGGGTCATATTTAAGTCCCCAATTAGACAAAATGAAATTAAGTAAACTTCTTAATTAAATTCAGTAAAATAAACAAATGAAGAAGTCACCACTTGTGTTTAATTTTTTTTGATTGATTCAAAATCATACTACTTTCTGAGTCTTTTATGTCAGTCTGAAGAAGGGTCTCGACCCAAAATGTCACCTCTTCCTTTTTTCCAGTGATGCTGCCTGACCCGTTGAATTACTCAGGCTTCTTGTGTCTACCTTCGGTTAAACCAGCATCTGCAGTTCCTTCCTTCCTCTTTTATATTCCCTGTTCTTACACAGTTACTGGAAGGCCAGAATGTTTGAGTCATTGGCAGCCTCATATGGTGCTCTACAGAATCAGGAAGCATTTAAGAACCAAGCAAGGCACTGTTCCATATATTGGAAAGCAGTCCCCACTCATTAGTATCTAGTTATGTACTTGTGTACTTTGGCAGCAATAATGAGGATTTCCTTCTACCATGCAGGAAATCGATGTGATGTGTGTCAAATATAATGTATGAATTATCATCAATACCCAAGGAATTGTATATAACATTTTGAGAGGCATAGATTGGGTAGACAGTCAGACAGACTGTTGGTTTCTCAAGGTGGAGATGTCCAACACTAGAAGGCATAGCTGTAAAGTGAGAGGGGGAAAGTTTAATGGAGGGTACACAAAAGGCTGGAGAAACTCAGCGGGTGCAGCAGCATCTAAGGAGCGAAGGAGATAGGCGACGTTTCGGGTCAAGACCCTTCTTCAGACTGGTCAGGGATCAGGTAAACGAGAGATATAGACGGTGATGTGGAGAGATAAAGAACAATGAATGAAAGATATGAAAAAAAGTATCAATGATAAAGGAAAAAAGCCATTGTAAGCTGTTTGTGGTGTGAAAATGAGAAGCTGGTGCGACTAGGGTGGGGGAGGGAGATAGAGAGAGAGGGAATGCCAGTGCCCGAGGGCTGAGGGAGAGGTGGGAAGGGGAGGAGACAGCAAGGGTTAACAGAATTGAGAAAATTCAATGTTCAAGTCCAAAGGATGCAGACTCCCCAAGGTGCTGTTCCTCCAACTTGCGGTGTTGCTCACTCTGGCCGTGGAGGAGGCCCAGGACCGAGAGGTCGGATACGGAATGGGAGAGGGAGTTGAAGTGCTGAGCCACCGGGAGGTCAGGTTGGTTAATGCGGACCGAGCGGAGGTGTTCGGCGAAACGATCGCCAAGCCTCCGCTTGGTCTCACCGATATAGATCATCTGGCATCTGGAGCAGCGGATGCAGTAGATGAGGTTGGAGGAGGTGCAGGTGAACCTCTGTCGGACCTGGAAGGACTGCTTGGGTCCCTGAAAGGAGTGGAGGGGGGAGGTGAAGGGACAAGTGTAGCATTTCTTGCGGTTGCAAGGGAAAGTGCCCGGGGAAGGGGTAGAGCGGGAGGGAAGGGAAGAATTGACAAGGGAGTTGCGGAGGGAGCGGTCTTTGCGGAAGGCAGACAGGGGGGAGATGGGAAGATGTGGCAATTTAATGGAGATGTGTGGAGCAACCTTTTTCACACGGAGAGTGGGAGGGGCCAAGAATGCATTGCCTCGGGTAGTGGTGGAGGCAGATACAACAGTGGTGTTTAAAAGCCTTTTAGATAGGCACATGGAAGTGCAGAGAATGAAGGGATATGGATCAGGTACAAGCAGATGAGATCAGTTTAACTTGGCATCATGTTCGGCACAAACATGATGGGCTGAAGGGCCCGTTCTGGTGCTGTACTGTTCCTGTTCTAATCCAGGGGCAGCAGTGTGAGTACAGTAGCAGAGTTATTGCTTTCATTGAACTGGTTTCAGGACTTCAATCTAGCATTTCATGTATATCTGACCAGGAGATAAAACTGCAAAAGGTGGCTTCAAGGAGATCAAAGAAATGTCTCCATACATGGTTCTGATATCACTGTAACATTTTCCATGCAACTACTCAAAGGCAGGACCATGTAAACACCGGAATCATCATCAAGCACATGTACTTTGACACAGGAAGGGACGTGGAAAGACTGCTGAGGTGTGGGTGCATGTCCTACAATATAGTTCATACGTAAGTAATGTCAGAGGAAGATTGAAGTGAGAGCTTATGCTTAGAAATGGCAAAATAATGAAACTTATCTGGGCTGATGTGTGTTTATCTATTTACTCTCCCCAAATGTCACTGCTTCCATTTCTCGCAGGCATTGCTCAGCCTTATTATAAATTATTATAACCTGATCTTGTCTGCTGCAGCTTTGATTGATCTTATTCAGCTGCAGCTTCACATATGATCCAAATGTCTTTTCTTCTCTCTAATTAAAGAAAACCTAAGGTTGAAAACACAAGCGTGCCGTGTTGAAACGGAGAAGATTCAAAGGCTGAATATAATCATAATAAGCAAGTGAGTACATTTCACCTTTGGTGTACAAGACTGGGTACTAATGCTTGCTGGTAACATCCCCCCAAAACAATACGACCACATAATACAAGCAGTATATTTATCACAACTTAATAAATTTGAAGATCACAGAAAATTATTAGCCATTAATTTGAAAGACATGCATTTTTCCCTAATGAGGGTGCATTGCATTAAATATTCATCAATGTGACCTTATTGAAGGATAAATGTGTTAATAATCATTCCATTCAAATACCTTTTTCCACTTTCCTCTTGAAAGTCATAAACAAAACTGAGCATCTTTGCTGTCATGTGTCGAGAGTCAAGAGTGTTTTATTGTCATATCAAAACAATGAAATTCTTACTTGCTGCAGCGCAACAGGTTTGTAAACCTGTACTCAGTAGGTGATATAATAAACAAACAAAAAGACAAAAGTTCAAAAGTTAAAGAAAATGCATAGTGCAAAACAACACAAAGCCCCAAATCCTGTGTGGAACCAAGGTAGTCTGTAATTAGGAATTTAGTTGGAGCTTGTAGTGTTCAACAATCTGATGGTTGTTGGGAAACAGCTGTTTCTGAACCTGAACATGGCACATCAACGCTAATTCAATGTGTAATTTCATAGTTTACCTTATCCCTCACTTTGCCATTTCCTTCTAGTCTTGCTACCTCTGGTATAATGAAGGGTATGGATGGCTAAGCTGAACCTAGCATCAGTTTGCTAAAAAATTAGGATAAACACAAAAGGCAGGAGTAACTCAACGGGTCAGGCAGCATCTCTGGAGAAAATAAATAGTTGATGTTTCGGGTCAGATCCCTTCTTCAGAGTCAGAGCAGAGGAAATCGAAAGATGTAGAAAGTAAATAGAACATGAAATGAATGAAAGATATGCTAAAAGCAACAATGACAAAGTCCAAGGCGAAACTATGGGCACCTGCATGGGTCATAACTATGCCTGTCACTTTGTAGGGTATGTTGAACAATCCCTGTTCCAGGCATACACTGGCACTATCCCCGAATTCTATCTGAGTTACATTGATGACTGCATTGGTGCTACCCCCTGCGCCCATGCAGAACTCATGGACTTTATCTTCACTACCAATTTTAATCCTGCTCTCATATTTACTTAGACCATCTCCGACACCTCCCTCCCCTTTCTTGATCTCCATCACAAAAAATAGACTATTGACTGACGTCTACAAACCCACTGACTCCCACAACTATCTTTACTACACTTCTTCCCACCTTGCTTCCTGCAAAGACTCTATCCCCTACTCTCAATTCCTCCGTCTACGCCGCATCTGCGACCAAGATGAGGTGTTCCATACTAGAACATCCAAGATGTCTTCATTCTTTAGGGAACGTGGGTTCCCCTCTCCCATCATTGATGAGGCCCTCACTCGTGTCTCCTTGGTACTCCGCTCTTGCCCGCCCTCCCCCTAGTCGCAACAGAGACAGTGTCCCACTAGTTCGTACCTTTCGCCCATCAACTATCACATTAAACACATAATCCTCTGAAATTTTCACCACTTCCCACCACTAGCCACATTTTCCCATCTCCATCCCATCCGCCTTCTGCAGAGATCGTTCCCTCTGCAACTCCCTGGTTAACTCATCTCTTCCCACCCAAACCACCCCCTCCCCAGGTACCTTTCCCTGCAACCGCAGAAGATGCAAAAGCTATCGTTATACCTCCTCCCTCAACTGTCCAGGGACGCTGACAGTCCTTTCAGGTTAGGCAGAGGTTCACTTGCACCTCCAACCTCATCTACTGTATCCGTTGTTCAAGATGTGGACTCTTATATATTGGTAAGACCAAACGCCGACTGGGTGATCGTTTCGCGGAACACCTTTCCTCAGCCTGAGTGAACCAACTTGATCTCCTGGTTGCTGAACACTTTAATTCTCCTTCCCATTCCTACACAGACCTTTTTGTCCTCGGTCTCCTCCATTATCAGAGGGAGGCTAAATGCAAATTGGAGAAAAAGCATCTCATATTTTGTTAGGGCAGCTTACAGCCCAGTGGTATGAATGTTGATTTATCTCACTTCAGGTAGCCCCGACATTCCCTCTCTCTCTGTCCCTCCCCCACCCAAGTCACACTAGCTTTTCATTTTCACCCTGTAAAAAACTTACAATGGCCAGTTTCCTTTATCATCGTTACTTTTTTGCATATTTTTCATTCATTGTTCATTATCTCACCGTCTATATCTCTCATTTCCTTTAGCCCTACCCAGTCTAAAGAAGTTCTCAACCGAAACGTCACCCATTCCTTCTCTCCAGAGATGCTGCCTGTCCTGCAAAGTTACTCTAGCTTTTTGTGTCTATCGACGGTCAAGGAAAGTTGGAGCCCACAATGGTCCATTGTTTGCTGTTGGGTAGGTGATAACGAGTTATGCAGACACTGAGACTCAAACTGGAGAAGCAGCAACCCAGGACTAAAATGCACGACAAACAGCACAAGCACCATGCAATGGGGAGAATTAAGTGAATCCATTGGGCCTTATGATGACTCCAGTTGCATACCAAGAGGTCTGATGCCTAAAAACTGACCTCATGCTTGTCTAGGACTAGCACGGTGGCACAGGGGTAGAGTTGCTGCGTTCGAGCATCAGAGACCCGGGTTCGACCCTGACTACAGGTGCTATCTGTACGGAGATTGTACGTTCTGCTAGTGATCGCGTGAGTTTTCTCCAGGTGCTCTGGTTTCCTCCAGCGCTCCAAAGATGTGGAAGCTAGTAGGTTATTTGGCTTTGGTAAAAATTGTAAATTTTCCATAGTGTGTAGGATAGTGCTAGTGCGCGGGGATCGCTAGTCGGCGCAGACTCAGTGGGCCAAAGGGCCTGTATTCGCACCATATCCCTAAACTAAACTAAATGCTTGTGTTTAGCCCAGGATGCATGGTTGTCCAAAACAAACTGAGTTGTAAATGAAACTCAGTCAACAGAATCTTTCGCAATGTTCTGATGTGTTTTAGTTTAGTTTAGACATACAGCTTGGAAACAGGTCCTTCGGCCAACTGAGTCTGCAGCGTCCAGCAATTTCCGCACATTAACGCTATCCTACACACACTAGGGACAATTTACACATATACTAAGCCAATTAACCTAAACATCAATACTTCTTTTGAGTGTTGGAGGAAACTGAAGATCTCGGAGAAAACCCACGCGGTCACGGGGAGAACGTACAATCTCCGTACAGACAGCACCCGTCGTCGCGATCAAACCCAGGTCTCTGGCGCTGCAAGTGCAGTAAGGCAGCCACTCTATGCCTGCACCACCATGCCGCCTGTTTTATTTAATAATTTTGAAGCTATAACAGTTCAAAACTTGCTAAGCATGGAAAAATCTAAATAATTGAATGATCAGAATCTACTGGGATCTCAAGAGTGATCGGAGCTCATTAAAATGAATGTAGTTTGACAGGAGTTGAATTGTCACTTTGATACAGTTTATGTATAAATTACAACCATGGTGAGCGAAGCACAACAACCTAAAGTAATCATTGTTAAAAATGTCTTAGTAACTCACATCACCCCACATTTTGAATTGTGTTTTATCAGTGGCCACTCCAATTTAATCTTTATAAAAGTATTTTAAAAGGCTTTTGTTTCTAGTAAAAGTGAGCTGCATTCTCAGCAACTGTGGAATGAGAGGCAGGGTTTATCTTTCAGATACTGCCTGACCTGCTGAATATTTCCAACACTTCTTGTTTTGATTTCTTATTTCCTGCACCTAAATTTTTATTTCTAAATTATATAACTTTTCTCTCGGAAACAATTTTTTTTTTTTGTGCTTTATCAAAAGAAGGGCAATGGTGAACAATTGCAAACAGAGAGATAATCATATTTATTGGTAAGTACACATGATAGCACATGACACAGAGTCTATTTTCTGAACTCACAGGAGACTGTGAGAAGCAGTTGGCACACATGTGAAACCTTAACATGTCCTGAGATCAGATTTCTACACTAGGGTGGTAGATATATGATTAATACGGATGTCAGGGGTTATGGGGAGAAGGCAGGAGAATGGGGTTAAGATGGAAAGATAGATCAGCCATGACTGAATGGCAGAGTAGCCTTGATGGGCTGAATGGCCTAATTCTGCTCCAATCACTTATGGAACAAGCTGTCAGAGGGTATAGTTAAGGCAGGTATTATAACAGCATTTTAAATATATTTGAACTGGTGAATGGATAGGGCAGGTTCAGAGGGATGTGGGCCAAATGCGGACAAATAGGACTTGCTTTGATGCGGCATCTTATTCAGCATGAACGTCGTGCCAAAGGGACTAGCTTAGATGGAGCATCTTGGTCAGAATGGCTAGTTGGGTCAAATGGTCTGTTTCTGTGCTGTATGACTCTCCAACAATGTAGGGATAAAAAATGGATTTAGAGTATCAACAAGCTAAAGCATTCTTTGCTCCAATAAAATAATATTTTCTATACCTATTTGTAAGGAATATAACCTATTAATTAAGAAAAGGTTGTTATTTCCAGAACAGCAACAAAAAATACTGGCGCAACTCCATGGGTTTAGCAGCATTTTTCCAAGCAAAAGAATGGTCAATGTTCAAGTCATAGAGACATAGAGTTAGACAACATGGAAACTGGCCCTTCAACCTAATACATCCATGCGACCAACAAAACTAGTTCACCTACCTGCATCTGGCACATATCCCTCTTAATCTTTCCTGTCAATGTACCCATCCAAGTGTGTATGAAATCTTGTGATTATACCCATCTCTATCTCTTTCTGTGGCAGCTCATTCCATGCACACATCACCCTGTGTGGAAAAGTTGCCCCTCAGGTCCCTTAAGGGGGAAATCCTTTAAGACCGAGATGAGTAAGACTTTTTTCACACAGAGAGTGGTGAGTCTCTGGAACTCTCCGCCACAGAGGGTAGTTGAGGCCAGTTCATTGGCTATATTTAAGAGGGAGTTAGATGTGGCCCTTGTGGCTAAGGGGATCAGAGGGTATGGAGAGAAGGCAGGTACGGGATACTGAGTTGGATGATCATATTGAATGGTGGTGCAGGCTCGAAGGGCCGAATGGCCTACTCCTGCACTTTCTATGTTTCTATGTTTCTAATAGCAAATGCAAGCAAGGGATAAGGAAAAGCAACTTGATAAAAATGAATGGATAAAAATAAAATATTGGAGATATAAAAAATGTAAAGTATTCAAATGCTAGGTAGACAGCAAGTAAATACTGAGCTGTTGAGTTAATATATTTTGTTGTTAGCTTATCAGCAGAATAACCAGACACATAAAAAACTATAAGAACATCTATATAACTAAAAGTCTCATCTTGACCACTTCCTGTCTGTGCTTTATATTGATTTCAGAAAAAATGCTACCCGACATTACTATGATTTTTTGGCCATCTTACTCACAGCCCTCCTCCGCTGAGGCAGCCCCTGCCCTGTACTTGAAACTGCAATGGAAATGGAAATGAAATGAAAATGCAATGAGCTGTTTGGCCTGCCCTGAGCTTAAAGCTGCAATGGAAATGGAAATGAAATGAAAATGCAATGAGTTTTTGGCCTGCCCTTTGCTTGAAACTGCAATGAAAAAGGAAATGAAATGAAAATGCAATGAGCTGTTTGGCCAGCCCTGTGCTTGAAACTGCAATGGAAATTAAATGAAAATGCAATGAGCTATTTGGCCTGCCCTGTGCTTGAAACCACAATGGAAATGGAAATGGAAATGAAATGAGTTGTTTGGCCTGCCTGAAACCACTAATTGCTGCACTCAAGGCCCACGTTAGCCAAGAAACCAGTTCCTTTTGCCCAAAATGCCTGTATTATCCCAGGAGGGGCATTTTGGCCCAAAAGGCTCATGCCGGGCCGAGAAAAGTCCATAAAAAGTGCCTTTCACTGAGATTTCACGCTTTTTTTTTTAAAGAGCCCCTTTGGCCCATCAGGCCTATACTAACCCAGGATGAGTCCCTTCTGCCCATCAGTAAGTATTCCCCCTGCAAGTATTAAACCTCAACCCAGTATTTTTCCCCCTCCGTTCATTGGCTCCCTGTGAGATCCAGGCCAGAATAGATTTTCCTCCTTCATTGCTGTGATCTGCAGAAAAATATGAAAATGGCTAAAATTGATTCTCCACCCTCTCCCCCTTCTCTCCAACAGAGTCGCTCACCTGCTTTGGGCAGAATTTCTGGCAGTTTCTGAGCTGCCAGCCCACCGGGCCTCAGTGACTGAGCTGCCAGCCCACCAGGCCTGAGTGACTGAGCTGCCAGCCCAAAAATCCATTTGGCCCACAATGTCCATACTAGCCCTCTGGAAACCAGTCCCTTCAACCCACAACACCCATGCTAGCACTCCAGACACCCCCCCCCCACTGGCCACCAATATTGGAATTGGTGGAGAGGTGAAATATTGTGTTGGTGGACCAGCCCTCCCGTGTGAACATGGGGCCCAACGGGTCCCACTTAGTCTAGTGTTAAATATAAATATCCTCAAGCTAGAAAGAAGAATTTGAACTTGGAACCTTCCAAATATTATATTAATGCATTAAAAGATCAGAGGTCAACAATATAAGCTATGAAAAACAAATAAAGAGGCACAGCAGGAAAGCTGCTGCCTCACAGCGCCAGAGACCCAGGTTTGATCCTGGCTATGGGTGGTGTCTCTCTGGAGTTTGTATGTTCTACCGGTGACCTCCTGGGTTTATTCCGGGTGCTCCGATTTCCTCCCACATTCTAAAGATGTGCAGATTTGTAGGTTAATTGGCTTCTGCAAATTGCCACTAGTATGTCGGATGCAAAGTGGGATAACATAGAACTAGTGTAGGGGCGATCGATAATCGGCGTGCACTTGGCGGGTCGAAGGACCTGTTTCCGTGCTGTATCTCAAAACTAAACTAAACCTAAACAAAACATCAAACTAAAATCAGAAATAAGATGCCCCATTTGAGAATTGTCAGAAATGATTTGGCAATAATTTGGCAAAGCAAGCATAGACTTCTCAGACAAAATGTGTAGGAAGGAACTGCAGATGCTGGTCTAAACCGAGGATAGACACAAAATGCTGGAGTAACTCAGCAGGACAGGCAGCATCTCTGGAGAGAAGGAATGGGTGACGTTTCAGGTCAAGACCCTCTTTCTGTAAGAAGCGAATCCACCCGAAATGTCACTCATTCTTTCTCTCCAAATATGCTGCCAGTCCCGCTTAGTTACTCCTGCATTTCGTGTCTATCTCCAGACTTCTCAGAGTTGGTTTGTGGTAATGTTTCTACCTGCCACAAGCATGGGTCCTTTACCCCAGCTAATGCCCTGAACTTGGGTTACATGCCTTCTTGTAGTAGACTCCTGGACTTTGGAACGGAGCTCAAGTTTCAGATGTTGACTACAAAGCTATGCCAAACCTTAATGAAATAACATTTTTCAAAGAATTCCTGACAAAGCCAATCCAACTTCTATTTTTCTTATTTATATCTCCATCTTTATCTTTTGCAATGTTGAATCCCATGGTATGAACTGTTATCTTCCAATATAAGCATTGCCCTGCCATAAATCATGGAACATACTTTGGAAAATGAAATGTAATAATTTTCATATGCAGGCAAACATAAAACCTTTTTGATCAGAAATTGTTAAAATAAAATACAGTACTGACAACCAATGGTTTTGAAAGTTCCTGGAAACGAGTTTCATTCAACATTTTCAAGCTGCATAATTGAAATTCAGCTAATGCAGTAATTTTGCAACTTTCTATGTAAACATTTGGAACGAAAATGTCCAATTTAAGCTGCTGTCTGTCAGGTTTTAATAATGGATTTTGAACATTTCTTTGAACATCGTCTTTCAAAAAATCACAACTTATAATTCTACTTTTCTAAATATCTCAGCGAGTCTTCGCACAGTTAGTAAATTTACAGGAGGTCCATAACATTGAAATTGATATTCTCAAGATGAAATGGATACATGGATATGAAAGGTTTAGAGGGCAATAGGCCATACATGGGGAATTGGGTAGGGAGGCACTGCAGATGCTGGTTTCCACTGATGAGAGACACAAAATGCTGGAGTGATTCAACGGGTCGGGCAGCATCTCTTGAAAAAAGGAATAGGTGATGTTTCAGGTCGAGAACCTTCTTCAGATTCTAGTCTAAAGTCTGAAGAAGGGTCTCAACCCAAAATGTCACCTATTCCTTTTCTCCGGACATGCTGCATGACCCGCTGAATTACTCCAGCATTTTGTGACTATAATGTGGAAATAGGACTGGCTTATGTGGGGCATACTAGTCGGCATGGACAAATTGAAGGGCTTTTGCACCTTGCTGTATCTATATTACTAAATGTCTGGTCTTGACCACTTCCCGTTGTTCTGTATATTGATTTTAGAAAATACACTGCCACTTACGGCTGTGATTTTTGGCCATCTTGCTCAGAGTACCCCTCCACTGCGCAGGACAAGAGGATTTTTCCCATCGATGAAAAAGAAAAGAATTATTAGTGTTTAAAAAATGTTGAGATTCTCGCTCCTGAAGGCCACGCCCCTTCCGGAGGGATGATAAAATCCGGAAGTGTGGAGGTGCCTCAGTTCTCTGCAAGATGGGGGAGCGAGAGGTCGCAATTCTCAGTCTGAGATGTGAATAACACTGAACACATGTCTACTAAGCTGTGAGTAGTTTTACTGACCTGTCAGTGTCCTTAATGTGGTTTGAAAATGTAATTTGAAAATGCAAAAGTGTGTTTTGGTTTGAAAGTGCTAAAGCAAGCTGTGTTGCCTTTGGTTTTGAAAGAGCTAAAGCAAGCTGTGTTGCCTTTGGTTTTGAAAGTGCTAAAGCAGGATGTGTTGCCTTTGGTTTTGAAAGTGCTAAAGCAAGCTGTGTTGCCTTTGGTTTTGAAAGTACTAAAGCAGGATGCGTTGCCTTTGGTTTTGAAAGTGCTAAAGCAGGCTGTGTTGTCTTTGGTTTTGAAAGTGCTTAAGCAGGCTGCCTTGCCTTTGGTTTTGAAAGTGCTAAAGCGAGCTGCCTTGCCTTTGGTTTTGAAAGTGCTAAAGTGAGCTGCCTTGCCTAATTAGAGCTACCTTGTCTAATTAGAGTTGCCTTGCCTAATTAGAGCTGCCTTGCCTTCTACATAATTAAACATCTAATGTTAAGCACTTCCTGTTTGCGTTTTATATTAATTTTAGAAAAAAACGCTACCACGTACGGCTGTGAGTTTTTGGGCATCTTACTCAGAGTCCCCCACTGCTCATCAGGTGCCGAGGATTTTTCCCATCAATAAGAGTTATTAGTGTTTTAAAAATGTTGAGATTCTCTCTCCTGTCAATCATGCCATTAAGGCCCCGCCCCTTGTGGTGGGAAGGGGAGGGACTATAAAACCCGGACGTGTGGGCGCGACAGTCTCTGCAAGATGGGGGAAGGAGACGTCACGACTCGCTGTCTTTAGTGGCCTTGCACCCTGCTTGAAATGGTATGAAACTTCCCTTGAATTTGGTGCCCTTGCACCCTGCTTGAAATGGAATTTCAAGGAATAGCCGTGAGTCAACTGCGAGCCCACCAGCCATGAGTGAGCTGCCAACACAACAGGCTTGAGTGACTGAGCCGCCAGCCAAAAAATCTATTCGGCCCACAATTTCTATACTATCCTGCTGGAAACCAGTCCCTTCAGCACACAAGACCCACACTAGCGCTCCAGAAAGCCCCCCCCCCCCCCCCCCCCCCCCCCCCCCACTGGCCACCAATATTGGAATTGGTGGAGAGGTGCAATATTGCATTGGGGGACCAGCCCTCCCATAGCTACCCAAAGGGTAGCTCTATAATTCCAAATAATCCTAAAGAATAATATATAACAATTATGTTTTATGTCCTTTGAGTCCCTTAGTTTAAGAATTTATAAAATATTTCAGCCATGTTCAAAGTGTTAGAATTCAGCCTCTGAACGGTAATAGAAAGTGTTCAACTACATGTTCAACAGGTTCGGATGAAATTCCAGAATGTAATTTTTAATTAAGCTAGATTTGAACAGTAGGATTTCTATGTTTCTTTATGAATTATGAGGAATTCAATTTCAGAAATAGCATATGCTATTGAACATTAACAAATCTTCTGGTACGAAACGTTTCAGTCAAGATAAACTAAACAAATAAAGAGAATTTGGCAAGATTGGTAAATGTCTCCCTATTAATGGAATTACTTTTGAAAACCAAAATTTAATTGAGGATGCAGAAACCCATGAGGTGTCAGATGGTGTAAATGTGGCTTAATATTTTGGGGGAATGGCTGCAGAGAGGTGATGAGACAGTTATACTGTTGATCTGGATGTGGCCTTGAGTAGTATGGGCATCTTATACTTCCTTATCTATACACTTCCTTATCTATGTACCGCCCACTCCCCTGAAATCATTCTGAAAAAGGGTCTCGACCCGAAACGTCACCATTCCTTCTCTCCAGAGATGCTGCCTGTCCTGCTGAGTTACTCCTGATTTTGTGTCTAATCAGTCATTAAACCCATTTTTACTTTTTGTATTTGTCGAACTTGCCCTCCTTTTATTCACCTTATAACCTGAGCATTGTGAATAAGCACAGATAATGACAGGTTGAGTTCTGAGAAGCAATATTGAAAGCAAAGAAAAAAACAGTAGAGTACACTTTATTCACGGCATTAAAAATAAGGTTATTTGTTTAGTGTACTTTTCAGAGCTGAAACTTTGCAAGCAATTTCATGTCCCATTAAAAATATGCATGTACATCTGAACATCATACAGAAGCCATTTTTTAAAATAATTCTGCCAAATGCAGGGTTGTCTGGGGAAATGTTCTAAAAATTAGATTCCGTTTCAACAGCAGTCAACAATAAATTATTTGCTTCAAAGGTCCTGCAAACCCCTGCACTTATTTTTCTCCCTCCAAATCCTCTTGCTTCAGAGGAGAAGCCTCTCACAGAATTGAGGCTTATGCAAGCTTTGCAGAATTTACGGTCTTGGCTTTCGCGTTGCTCCCTCATGCAGCACGAACTTGGTCATAAAGTCTTGCAAGCCAATATTTCTTATGTCAAATCGATTAGAATGTGGAGGTGGTGAACTGGATAGAATTATAAGCAGTCAACCAGCATTATGTAGTGCTGCCAATGCTGTGAATAGGCACTTGATATGAATGCAGTGTTCAGAGTAAAACGCCCAGTTTCCGAGAAGAGTTATATATTTTTATCATGTGAATAATATATTGCAATTAGATCTGAGTACTTGTATTACCTAGAATGGGCTAAATGCGTACATTCTGCAAAGTCAGTTTCAATATAATGCTAATCTCTTTGCAATGTTGTTCCCGAGTTTTTATTATTTTGCTCTGTTATTTCCTGAGTGTTACAACGCTTCCCATGGATCATTGTTGATGCTTGTTTGTTTCATGCTGTTATCTTTGTAATGGTGCAACAAAGCATATTTTAGGACATAATGCAAATTATGACATTAACAGCTAATGATATCTTGTGGAACAGAGGGGGGTGGAGGCACTTCTTTGCAGTAAAATATTTTAAAAGATCACTGAAGATGGAGGAACACAATACATTGAAATTTCAGTTGATGGTTTGATAGGCCAAAACTTGTTTAAAACAATTCTGCTTCACGAAAGGATCTGCAATGCAACAAGAAGATCGTTTATGTAATCCTTTTTTGGTGGCGATAGATGCAAGAGATTGCAGATGCTGGAGTCTGAAGGACAAAAGGCAGTTGGAGGAACTCAACATTGGTGCCGAGAAATAGATCATTGATGGTTGGGGTTGAGACCGTTCTACTGGACTGGCTCAGACGAGGCTCTCTACCTGAAATTTCCTTCACCAATGCTTCCTGGCTGGCTGAGTTTTTGTTCTGTTTTTGTTCATTCTGTTTTTTTGCTTCCTTTTCTCAGGGGTTATGGGGTGACCGCTGGAGAATGGGGTTAAGAAGGAGAGATAAATCAGCCATGATTGAATGGCGGAGTAAACTTGATGGGCCAAATGACCTCATTCTGCTCCTATCACTTATGAACATGAACTTTTGATCAAGGATATTGCCAGGACTTGAGAGCCTGAGCTGTCGGGAGATATTGAGCAGGCTTGGACTTTATTCCTTGGAGCGCAAGAGGACGAAGAGTGATCTTGTAGAGGTGTACACACATTATGAGAGCAATAGGTAAAAGCACAGAGTCTCTTGCCCAGAGGACCAGAATTCAGAACCAGGGGACATATGTTTGTGAGAGGGGGAGGATTTAATAGGAACCTGAGGGTAACTTCTTTACACAAAGGGTGGTGGGTGTATGGAACGAGCTGGCAGAGGAGTACCATAGCCCCCCCCCATAGAAATTAGGTTGCAGATAGAGAGCCTGTAGAATTGGCTGATCATCCAACTCAGATCCCGTACCTGCCTTCTCTCATACCCTCGGATCCCCTTAGCCACAGGGCCACATCCAAACTCACTCTTAAATATAGAATGAAATTCAACTAGAGAGTTCCAGAGACCACCACTCTCTGTGTGACTGTGTGAAAAAGTCTTTCTCACAGGTTTAAACATCGAAAGCAGATACTGCGCAACATTTAAGAAACATTTAGACAGGTACATCGAAAGGATAGGTTTAGATATATATGGGCCAAACAAAGGCAGGTGGGATTAGTGTAGATGGGACATGTTGGTCGGTGTGGGCAGGTTGAGTCGAAGGGTCTGTTTTCACGCTCCATGACTCTATGACTCCACAGATTCCATGCCATCCTTCGATTATCTGTACACACTAGTTATATTTTATCGCACTTTCACATCCACTCGCTACACACTAGGGGAAGTTTACTTTGGGATGTGGGAGGAAACCGGTGGTCGGAGGAAACCCAAGCAATCATCAGGGAGAACATTCCAAACTCCACACAGACAGCATCCGAGGTCAGGATTAAACTCGGGTCTCTGACGCTGTGAGGCAGCACGTTTGTGATGACATCTATTCTCAGTAGGAGGTGCTAATCTAGGAACGTTATACAGGTTCGCCACTGATTTTCTGGCACCTTTGGTTCCAGAGCCTTGCCATGTTATCCATTTTGCGGACCAACAGAAGTCATGGTCTTGGATGGAGCCCAGCCCACCGTTAGCCTCAGAAGTCGTCTATCGGAACAGATATGCCGGCTCCGGCTGGGCTGGAGTTCCAGAGATCCGGCCACAGGGAGAAATTTCGATTTGCCAATTGTCTGCGTAAGTCCCGATGAGGTCGCGATCAGCCGCCTCAGTGGCCTAGGCACCACACCTTCGGGGGGGGGGGGGGGGGGGAGGGGGACTTCCAGGGGAGATTTCAAGAGCACTCTCATGATTTTGGCTGGATTAAAGGAGGTTCCGGACCACCAGTTGCTGGAAAATCGGTGGTGGAGATGTACTGCAGGAGCCTGGTCAAGCTCTGGTATCTTATTCTTAAGCTAACTATACACATGTGCACCCATAGAGAGAAGTTACATTTATATATCCAACCCTCGTACCGCAAAATATCCCAGACTGTTTTAAACTAAATGTAGAGAGAAGTCTCTACTGAAGAAGGGTCTGGGCCTGAAACGTCACCCCTTCCTTCTCTCCAGAGATGCTGCCTGTCCCGCTGAGTTACTCAGGCATTTAGTGCCTATCTTCACTACTGATGGAACCCTGGCAGCCCCCCATGATTAAATTATCCCGTTACTTTGCTCTGCCAAGGCCATTTTGCAAATCACAACAGTTGGTATCCTTTGAGGCTGAGGATGGTTCAGAGGAACCCATTCCTGTGTTGTACAAGCACGCTGAGCAACAATGTCCTCGAGAACTCAAAAGTGTCTTTTAATAAAAATCTTGTCATTAAGCCAAAAAGAAAGATAAACGGAGGAACTCAGCAGGATTGGCAGCATCTGTGGTGGGAAATGAACTGACAACATTTCACATCGAGATCCTTCTTCGGAATTGGCTTGGTCAAAATATTTGTCTGTCCACCTCCCACCTTAGATGCATTCTGACTTATTAAGTTCCTTTACCACTCTGCATTTTACTATCATCCAGCTAGGCCACTGATGAGCCGAGACTCTGGCACGCAAAGTGGGTCTTGAAATTTGACTATGCGAACGGATCTGCTAGACACGGCCAGGCTGGAGTTCCAGAACCCCAGCCACAGGGGGCAAATCGGCTGCGGAAGTCCCAATGAAGTCGAGATCGGCCGCCTCACCTGCCCTAGGCGCCACATTTTCGGGGGAACTTCCGGGGAGGATTTCAAATGCACTCTCATAATTTTATCCAGATTAAAGGAGGTGCCAGACCACCAATTGCCGGAAAATAGGTGGTGGACCTGTATAAGCTAAAAGATAAACAATAGCCAGTCCTCGTTTGGAAAAAAACAATCATGTTTGGAAGCAGAATGAACCAGTGATGGTATAATCTAATTTTCAGCATCTGCAGTTTCTTGAATCTACAAATCCCATTGTCCTCTGTTGAAAAAAAAACTCTACTGCTCTGAGAATTACTGGAATGTACTGTAAGACATGTTAGAATATAAAATAGAGTGCCAATTATTCTTCCAGATGGATGAGCTGACCTGTCATGCATCTCTGAAGTGAAAGAAAGAAAAAATGTTCTGCTGCAAATGTTTCAAATTTTGAAAGGAAAGCTTCAATGTCAGATGCCAGAAGCAGGACTTCCTTAATAAAAAATTGACTGTCAACAAGTCTTGAGGACTAAGACATCACATATCATCTGTGCCATCGTCCGCATTTGAAGAAGGAAAAAAACATTTTTCTTTTGCATATTTCTGACTTCAGGTTGTCCTAAAATTCATCAGAGCCAACAGAGTCCTGTTTATAGTTATAAACTGTTTATTTTTTGCAGAATAAAGAGAAATTGAAAGATGAAAAATCGCAGGTTATGTTGTTAAATTTCTTAGCACAATTCAGGAATTCCAAAACAGGAAATTTCCGTGTGTTGACAAAAGTCATCTGGAATGAGAATAGAGAGACAAAATGCAGATGCTAATTTACAACAAAAAAAGCACAGTGCTGGAGTAACTCAGTAGATCAGGCAGCATCTTTGGAGGACATGTTTCGGTGATGTTTCAGTTTTAGTTTCAGAGATACGGCATGGAAACTGACCCTTTGGCCCACCACATCCATGCCGACCAATGATCACCATGTACACTAGCTCTATCCTGCACACTATGAACAATTTATAGAGGCCGATTAACCTAAAAACATGCACGTCGTTGGACTGTGGGAAGAAGCTGGAGCATCTGCAAGAAACCCATGTGGTCACGGGGAGACCTTCTTACAGAGAGCATCTGTATTCAGGATCGAACCCGGGTCCCTGGCGCTGTAAGGCAGCAACACTACTGCTGTGCAACTGTATCACCCTGTCGGGACATTTTAGGTCAGGACCTTTTATTTAGACTGATTGCAGTAGCGGGGAGAAAGCTGGAAAAGAGATGGGGGCGAAACAAAGTCAGGCAAGTGATAGGTGGATACAGGTGAAGGGAGTTTCTGTAATGAAAATAGCTACCCCTTGCAATTCAGAAGTCCTGGTGAAACTGAAGCCAAGAATGTCTGCACTTTCTCAATAGTTCCTGCAGCAGACACTTGTTATCATTTTGATTGCACTTCTCCCATGTTTTCTCAATGACACGTATGACTCAGACTTGAGCTTGGAACTTGCGGCTTGCATTTCCAAATGTCACATAACTGTTGTTTGTTGTGTCACTAAATCAAAACACAACCTCAAATGTAACTGCCGATTAACCAACCATCCATTCACATACACTAGTTTGTTAACCTGCTGACTACCTGACTGAAACTATGTCCTTCTAAACATTGGCTGCATCTCCCAACCTCCTTCCAATAGTAATCTGAAAGCAACTACGGAATAATACTGTAACTCCAGTGGCAAGTCTGGCAAACGCTGTAAATCACTGAGGTGAAAACAATAAAATAGAGCAAGTCATAGAGAGCTCATCCGTTGACCACAATTACTCTGTTTGATTAGGTTTTACTCATTCTTCAAGTTCACTCACACCCGAGAATGTGTGGCACGCAGCAACATCACACCCACTTTATTGGCATCGAGACCGTGTTCCCATTCATTTTGCTTTCCCTTTTCATTGAGATTTCTTAAGATGGTATCCCTGGACCCAGAAGGTTAAAATACCTCATGACGATCCATAAGACAATCCTGAAAACCTGACTGCCACTTTAAACATATCTAACTGGCGCAGCGGTGGAGCTGCTGCCTCACAGCGCTTTCGGCGCCGAAGACGTGGGTACGATCCCGACTATGGGTGCTATCTGTACAAAGTTTGTACATTCTCCCCATGAACGCGTGGGTTTTCTCCAAGATCTTCAGTTTGGAGTACACTCCAAAGGCATACTGACATGTAGGCTAATAAACGAGTTCTGTATACCGTCTGCGCATGCTCAGGTCATAGGTCGGTCGCGATAGATATTTTCGGCAGCTGTGCTGCTGCGTGTGTACAGACCTATGTTTCATCCATAGTCAGTATCAAACCCAGGACTCCGGTGCTGCAAGTGCTGTTGAATTGCTACTGGACCATCCCCATCCCCTCCCGAGTGTCCCATCCCTGTCCGGGGGTGGCCGGAGATGTTCGAGGTGACCCTGGACTGACGGGACACTGGGCCGGAGCACTGGCAGCCTCAGGCTTATAGCCAGCGCGGAGAAGTGCTAACTCCAGCTTAACTCTGCCTGTCCCGCTGGGTTAACTGACGGGACACCGGCCGGAGGAATGGTGGCCCTAGGCTTACAGCCAGCACAGACCATCAGTCCAGGGCTGCCGGTTAACCCGGCGGGACAGGCAGAGTTGAGCTGGAGTTAGCGCTTCTTCTCCGTGCTGGCTGTAAGCTTGGGGCCGCCACTGCTCCGGACCGGTATCCCAGGACATCTCAGGCTGCCCCGGGACAGGGATGGGACACGCAGGAGGGGACGGGGATGGTCCAGTAGCAAATCATCAGCGCTTGTAATGCCGGAGAACTGGGATCGATCCTGACCCCGGATGAAACATGTCTGTACACATGCAGCAATTCAGCTGCCGAGAATGTCTCTCTACCGGTCCAGTCTCTACCCCTGTCTCCCACTAGCATCAGTCTCTCTCTCTCTCTCTCTCTCTCTCTCTCTCTCTCGCTCTCTCTCTTACTGTTGCACCCCACTCTCCCGCTACCTGGCACCCCGGTTCCTCAGATTAAATATATTTTTACACATAAATTATGAATACAGATAAGAATTTATACACAGGTTATACAGCTAGCGCTTTGTTCACTTTTTCTTTATCGCGAATGACCTTTGACAAATTCCATGATTCCTTGCGTTTTTCAGAATACCAAACTCGCTTATTGGCTTGGTGTATGTGTACATTGTCCCTAGTGTGCGTAGGATAGTGTTAATGTGTGGGGATCGCTGGTCAGTGCAAACTAAACTCAGTGAATCTGGTCGATTTATTGAACCACACATCTCAAGTGAGTAGGTAGAAATACAAGGAATTTCATGATGCAGGAATGAAGGACGAGTCTCAGCCCAGTCACTCCCTCTTCTCCCCTCTCCCATCAGGCAAGAGGTACAGGAGTTTGAAAATGCCCACCTCCAGATTCAGGGACAGTTTCTCCCCAGCAGTTAACCGTCAACTGAACTATCCTATCACTAACTAGAGAATGGTCCTGACTTAACATCTACCTCACCGGAGACCATCAAACTATCTTTAATCAGACTTTACGTTGCACTGAACATTATTCACTTTATCCTGCACCTGCGCATTGTGGACAGCTTGATTGTAATCATATGTAGTCTTTTCGCTGACTGGAAAAAAGCTATTCACTGTACCTCAGCAGGTGTGACGATAATAATAAACTAAACTTAAACAAAACACAAAGAGCTGGATGTTCTCAGCGTGTCAGCCAACATCAGTGGAGGGAATGGACAGGTGACATTTCGTGTTCAGACCCTTTTTCAGACTGATTGGAGTAGCAGAGGGAATGGTGGAAGAAGAGGTGGGGCTGGACAAAGGTGGCAAGTGATATCACTATCACTGCTGTGCTCCTCCAGCACTTGGTGGTTTGCTCAAGGGCAGGTGGAACATGGGTACAGAGCAAGCAATTGGTTTGAAAGGCCAAGACCTGATAGTTCTTTTTAGGTCCATGGAATCTTTTACTATTCACTTCATTCTCCATGATTTGCTGGCAAACTGTCATGTCTTTGTTTCTTTGATTCCAGATGAAAATTGTCCCTCAGTGTGAGTGTGAAAGATACACCTTCTAAATGCGCTGGGACGCATCGTCAGTGATGTGACCTGGGGTCATCGGGTGTTTCGGGTCTCACAACATCAGACACCCTCGCCCAGGCGACCCAGCCGGGGTTGATCAAGCCCCGACTTGCGTCCCAGCAGCAACCGCCCACGGATCAACCCTCTTAATCCAAAGCCACATAGTGGCTTTCTCTGCGGCTTCGCTTGCGGATTGAATGGCCCTCTTCTTTGCCAGCCCCGTAATGCCCAACTGGTTGAGGACATTGCAAAGTGAGCGTCCTGCAAAGCCTCTACAGCCCACCTCTATGGGCTCATAATATGTCTTCCAGCCTCTGTCCTGGCACATCTCTAACAGTTCCTAGTACTTTGAGCGCTTCCTCTCAATAGCCTCTTCAATACGCTCTTCCCAGGGAACTGTCAGTTCCAGAATGGTCAGCTGTTTTGTCACTTCGGAGGTGTTGATCATGTCTGGCCAGAGTGATGTTGCTGTGATGTGCTGTGGAAATTTCAGCTGTTTGCCCAGATCGATGTTCAGCTGCCAGTCAGTGGCTGTGTAGAGGAGGCCCGTCCTTGTTTTTGGTTGTGGTCGGGGCTTCTCTCCAGCTTTGACAAAAGTGATTGATTTCTTTGGGGCATGATGGTGTTTGTTGTTGCTGATGGCAGTGGCTATGCTCTCAGCAACCACCTTGAGCACCTGGTCATGGCGCCACCGATAGCGAGCTTCCCCAAGAGACTTTGGGCAGTTGCTGAGGAGAGGTTTGCAAAGGTTACTGGGGAGATAGGAAAGGCTGGGGGGAGGGACTCTAGAGGGGGCTAGGGGTCCGGGTTGAGGCAAGAGGCAGAGAAGGGAAGCACTGATCCAAAATGGCAGAAAGATGAAAAAGATAATAGACAGAGAATAAGGGATGGTGGGTTTCTAAAATGTGTATATTTTAATGCGCATCTTAGCCTGGATGACACCTGGAATATGATGTTGTGGCAATCAGTGAAACATGGTTGCAGGAGGGCTGTGATTGGAAATGAAATTATTCCAGGATTTCGTTGCTTCAGGTGTGATAGAATTGGAGGGTCCAGAGGGGGAGGTGTTGCATTGCTTGTCAGTGAAGATATTACAGCTGCTTTGGCAGGATAATAAAGGGCCGTCTAGGGAGGCTATTGGGTGGAACTGAGAAGTCGGTTGTAGCAACACTTTTAGGGGTGTACTATAGATGGGGAGCGAGAATTGGAAGAGCAAATGTGTAAGGAGATAGCACACAAGGTAGTGATTGTGGGAGATTTCAATTTTCCAAAAATAGACTGGGAAACACATTCTGTAAATGGCTGGATGGTTGGAGTTGTTAAATGTGTGCTAGTTTTTTGCAGCAGTACATAGAGGTATCCAGAGAAGGTGCAAGTGCTGGACCCTCCTTTAGGAAATGAGGCAGGTCAGGTGACGGAGGTATGCTTGGTGAGCACTTCGAGACCAGTGATCACATTACCATTAGTCAATATAATTATGGAGAGAGTCAGAACTGGACCTAGGGTGGAGATTTCTGATTGGAGAAAGGCTAACTTTGAGGGAATGCGTAAGGATTTTAAAGGAGTGAATTGGGACACTTTGTTTCATGGGAAGGATGTAGAAGAAGAAAATGGAGGACATTTAAAGGGGAAATGTAAGAATACAGAATCTTTATGTCCCTGTTAGGTGAAAGGAAATTGGTTTTCAAGGGAAATTGGACACTTGTTTCGAAAAAAGAGAGATATTACAATAATTATAGAGGCATGGAGTAAAATGAGGTGCTAGAGGAGTATTGAATCTTAAGAAAGAAATTAGGAAGGCTAAAAGAAGATATGAGGTTGCTTTGGCAAGAAAGGTGAAAGTAAACCAAAAGGTTTACAGCTACAAAAGGATAACGAGGGGATAAAATTGGACCATTAGAGAACCAGAATGCAGCTATCTGTAGAGCCAAAAGAGATGGGGGAGATGAACAATAGGAGAAGGATATTGAACTCTGTGAGTTAAGGGGAAAAGGTAGAGTAGCTATAAACTATGAGCTACTGAGGAGGAAGTACAGTGGATAAGTCCTGACAGGATAGTGTAGCAGAGAGCTATGACATATTTCAAATGTTTATAGTGCACTAATGCGCAAAAAAGGATTTAAAGCATATTAGTGTGAACAATTCCAGCCAATCAACATGGATTTGTGCCTGGAAATGTTGTGACAAACCTTCTTGGAAGCGTAACTAGGGAAATTATGATTAATGGAATTTTGGCCTTGACATCAATGCTTTATCAATGCTACGAATAAGCATTTACTAATAATTAAACAAGATTTGCTTATTTTCTTCCCTGTTCGTAACGAATCCGTAGGAGGCCGTAGGAGTCTGTGGATATATCGTAGCGGCTCGTTATGCCAGCCGTAGGTACTCGCGGCATCAGGCAGTCAGGACATTTTTCGGCCTGATGCGAAATGTCCACGAGTAAAAAAGTAGCCCCGAGTACCCATGGCTGGCATAACGAGCCACTACGATATATCCACGGACTCCTACTGCCTCCTACGGACTCGTTACGAACATTCTGCGAGTTTGAAAACTCGGGAGAAATCGTGAATAACTCGGGAAAGTGGGACAAACCCTTAAGTTAATCAATTTCCCCTTGGGATCCATTCTATGACAGCATCAGTCTTCAATCAATTGGCTATGGTTCATTGAATTCGAAGAACAG
The DNA here is from genome assembly GCA_035221665.1 of Okamejei kenojei. Classification (NCBI taxonomy): domain Eukaryota; kingdom Metazoa; phylum Chordata; class Chondrichthyes; order Rajiformes; family Rajidae; genus Okamejei; species Okamejei kenojei. The sequence continues at coordinate 46,078,466 of CM069134.1, read as the reverse complement.
CTGCATGCACTGGACGTAAAAGTCCCAGTGATGCTCTATGCGTAACGCTAAAATTCTGGGATGCAGTATTAGTCATGCCTTTACTCAAGCTTATCCGATGCAGTTAAAATACTGACATTCACCCAGTAATATGGAAAATTGCCCTGTTATGACCTGTCAACGAAAACAAGTAAAATACGATCATCCCAATTACTTCTGTCAATCCATTCTCAATCTTCGTAAAAGTTATCAAGGTTTTAGCAACTGCACAATCAAATGGCATTTATTCACTGATAACCTGCTTGCTGATGTTCATTTCGATTTCGACCAGAAGCTCTGTGCTCCATGCTACATTACAAACCGATAAGAATTTTGGTACTGAATGGAGAGTAAATGGTCATTGAAGTCAAAACAACATTTCTCAGAAAAAAATACACAATATAATGGAGTATATGAGCAGGTCAGGCAGCAAGTATAGGAAAGAACTGCAGATGCTGGTTTAAATCAAAGGTAGACACAAAATGCTGGAGTAACTCAGCGGGACAGGCAGCATCTCTGGAGAGAAGGAATGAGTGATGTTTTGGGTTGAGACCCTTCTTCAGACTGTCAGCATCCCAGGAAAAGATGGATAGGTGATGTTTCAGTTCAGGACACTTCCTCAGACTTTGGGGGGGGGGGAAGAAAGCTGGAAGAAAGGAGGGGTAGGACATAGCATGACAGGCAAGAGGTGAACATAGGTGAGGGGTGATTTGCATAGGTGGATGGTTGGACAAAGGCCAGAGATGAAAACATTCAAAACATATGAGACAAAAGGATTGAAGATATGCGAATTGTGAAGCAAGAAAAAGGAATGCAAGTGGAGGGGACGGGGAGGAGAGAAATAGGCGCAAGACCAGTGGGACACAGGGGAAGGGGTGGAGGGAGGGGGAGAGGAAGGGGGAGGATGGGAGGGAGGTATGGTGGAGTGAGGGGAGGTTGTTGGAGGTTACCTGAAATTGGAGAATTCAATGTTCATTCCTCAAGTGAAATATGAGGTGCTGTTCCTCCAGTTTGCATGTGGCCTCACTCTGGCAATGGAGGATTTTTCATTGTCTAAATTCCCCCAACCCTCTCTTCATAATCTCCCTGCTTTGGGGAAAGCAGTAAAATTAGGGAGCGAAAACAAGGAAATTAGGGAGAAGATCACAGCAGTGGTTTGGAAGCAAGAGAGACGCAGCAAGGAAAGGAAGGCGAGGTAAGGGCAGATGATGGCATTGTGGAGATGATTGGTGTGGGTGGGGATAAACGCGAGGGCAAGTCAGCTGATCTTCTGCTCCAACACCCTATTCCTATCCCATCTTCATATCTCTTAAGTCTTCTAATATCCGGTCTCAGTTTTGAATGCCGCCTGGGGTAGAGATCTTTAAAGATTCGAAACCAGTTGAGTGAAGCTCAAGTATGTTGGGGAAATTGGTTGTGAAGATTGTTGGTGGGGATGTGAAACATAGAAAATAGGTGCGGCATGTGGCCCTTTGGCTCTTCGAGAGCGTAGCTGACATCTTTACTGGTCCCAGTCATCAGGCAAAATCAGAGGAGAGGAGCAGGCCTAAGGCAAGCAGTCTGCAGTCTTATCATCTCTTCGCCAGCCAACAACCGGTTATGATGGGCTTCACCCTGCCTTCGTCATCTGTTGCTGGCTCTACTTTGTTTTTGCCTTTTCTTACCACCAGTTTCCTCCCCTATATTTTTCAATCAGAAGGAGGGTCCTGACCTGACACGTCACCCATCGTTTTTCTCCAGAGATGCTGCTTGACTCGCTGAGTTACTCCAGCACTTTGTGTCTATTTCTAGGCTGCAGTAAGTCAGTGGATGCAGGTGAAAATCACTAATCTTCTTTAATTCTCGTGAAGGTCTGTATATAAAAATGTACGTGTTTAACATTTGGTAAGCAACCAAAATCTGCAGCAAATGCAGGAAAACCTACGGTGACCAGTCATTAATCATGATCATCTACTCAAAAGTCTCAGTCAAATTTGTGAGTCATGGCTTCCCCCAAAAAACACCATGCTGACTATTCCCAACAAGCCCGTCTGTTCCAAATACATGTAAATATTGTTGAGAAGAATCTCCTTCAATAATACCTCTACCACTGAAGTAAATCTCATTGGCATACACATTTCTGGATTATCCTAACTGACTTTCTGGATTATCCTAATAGCCCTGTCTCACGGTGCGAGTCCACCCACGAGTGACCCCAAGTGAAAGAAAAAAAACAGACTCGTGGTTATGTACAAGATTTCAAGTTTATGTGCAACTGTTTAACCGAGTTCCCACGGGTATGTCATTTCTGCGATGTTCCAAGTTCCTCTCCCGAGTTACCAAGCGGGTGAAGGTTTGTTATATTGGAGGGGCAAGCGAAATATAATGCTGATAGGTCTGAGGTGTTGCACTTTAGGAGGGCTGATAAATTAGGACATGTGCAATGAGTGGTAGCAACATTGGGAATATCGTATCTACAAGCAACGTTGTTGTACAAGTGAAAAAAATCATTTGAAGGCAACATCGTAGCTGGATAAAAGATAGACACAACGTGCCGGAGTAACTCAGTCAGGCAGCATCTGTGGAGAAAAAGGATTGGTGTCATTTCGTTAGAAGGGTCCCGATCCGAAACATCTCTCCAGAAATGCTGCCTAATCCGCGGAGTTACTCCGGCACTTTGTGTCTATCTTTGGTATAAACCAGCATCTGCAGTTATTTGTTTCTACTTTGCACAGCTAGATGTGGTGGTTAGGAAGATGGTGATATAAAAAGCTGCAACTGTTGTCATCTTGGGCAAAACACAAAGCACTGGAGGAACTCGGGGTCAGGCAGCTTCCGTGGAGGGAATGGAGGGAGACTTTCACTATTGGGACCCTTCTTCAGACTGATGGTGAAGAATGGTCATTCCGAAGAAGGGTCGCGGCCTGAAATGCCGCACTCCATTGCCTGACCCACCGAGATCTTATCCACCAAGCACTTGATGATTTGCTCAAGGTGGTTGCAACGTGTACGGAATCCTTGCTTTCGTTAACCGAGGCTTAGAAGAGCCGCCAGGTTATGGTAAAACGATCTAAAGCATTACAGTAAAACTACATTAATCTAACATTCTTGCAACTTCAGTGGCGCCCGAACAAGCAGATTTTCCGGAAAGGACACAAACGTCTGGAGTAACTCAGCGAGTCAGGCTGCATCCCCGGAGAACATGGATAGTTGTTGTTTCGGGTCGGGGCCCACGTTCAGAGTCTGAACCGTGCTACCGGAGAGTACGAGTTTCTGGACAGTCTGGTGTTGCTCCCGCCTGACTCTCTGAGTTACTCCATCACTTTGTGTCCTTTTGTCTAAACCAGCATCTGCAGTTCCTTATTCCTACAGCAGATTTTCCGGTCTATTGGATATCCTTATTAAGGCACTAAGGCACCTTGTATTCACATTTTTATATATGTTTGACAGCAGTGCTACATTTTCTATTGAACCCAAGAACTTTAGAGGGAGTGCGGGCATCAGAAGCAGGTGAGGTTGACGGGAGCGTGGGAGCCGCACGCAGCGAGTGGTACTTCCCCAATTATACCCACACTCTACATCTCTTCGTCTAACCACACAGACCAAACTCCCCACCATTGACTACAACTGCATTTCATGCTGCTTCGGGAAAGCAGCCAACTTAACTAAAGACCTTTCCTACCCGGGCCATTCTTTCCTCTCCCCGCTCCCATCGGAAGAAGAAACAGAAGCTTAAAAGCGCGCATCAGTAGAATCAGGAATGCATTATTTCCCTCTGTTATCAGGCTTCTGAATGGTCCTTCCATAAGTTAGGGGACCATCCGATTCTCCTCTACCTCATTGTGGCCATTGGACTTTGTCTCTGGAATTCAGCGCTAAAATATTGAGAACGATAAGATCTGCATTTTGTTTCTGTCCCAATCTATGTACTTGAATTTAGTTTACTTCTATTTATGTATAGTATTATCTGATTTGACAGGATAGCATGCAAAACATAACTTTACACATGAAAGTAATAAATCTAAACCTAATGTTGTTTGTATCGGGTAGTTGTGCATCATCATGGCGAGTTTGTCGATATCTTTCTGAAAGCAATGAATGCAAACCTTAACAACCTGAATAAAGACAGAAGGGTCTTGACAAAGTCGCAATACGTGGTGTAAAATAAATATTGAAAGCATGTACATAAGGTCAACAAAATATTAGGCAATCTTGGTAAATGCTTTTGGGAAAGTGAATAGTGTGTGCCCCCCCCGCCCTTCCCAGATCACAGTCACAGTCATCGGTAGCCACAGTCACCCGTAAATAAACCCACTACATCCAATATGCGACTTTTTATGATCATGGATGACAATCCATTTAACCTCAGTGCAAATTCAAATGAAGGATCCTGCTCCCGCCTTTTGCTGTCACTTTCAATGCTGCTACTACTGGAGTCTGGCCTCGGGTAACTCCATTCCCACCTGGGAAATGAAAAGTTTCCATTGACGGTGCCACGGTAGACTCACGAGTCAATAGGTAAACGCACGGGCCACTACGTTATTACAACGAGTTTAAATGTTTCAATTTTTAACTTGAACAGTAAATTTGACTCGTGGAAAATCTCAAACATGTTTGAGTTTTTTCACGAGTTGACAAGTTTCACGTGTACCTGTCGTTAGCGCCACGTGTCGCTTGGTTGCGCGCGTGAGTTCCGATGTTCCCGCTACGTTAATTGTACATGATTACCACTAGTGAAAACTCGGGGTCCCTCGTGGGTCAACTCGCACGTGAGACAGGCCTTTAACTGACTTTCTTAAACAGAAGAACAGAAATTTAGCAAGGAAAGAATTTTAAAGTGCAATTCCTCACACTTATAAACATAGAAACATAGAAAATAGGTGCAAGAGTAGGCCATTCAAGATGATCACGGCTGATCATCCAAAATCAGTACCCCGTTCCTGCCTTTTCCCCTTGATTCTGTTAGCCCTAAGAGCTAAATCTCTTTTGAAAACATCCAGTGAATTGGCCTCCACTGCTTTCTGTGGCAGATAATTCCACAGATTCACAACTCTCTGGGTGAAAAACGTTTTTCTCATCTCAGTCTTGAATGGCCTATCCTTTATTCTTATACTGTGACCCCTGTTTCTGGACTCCCCCAACATCTGGAATGTTTTTCCTGCATCTAGCCTGTTCTATCCGTTAAGAATTTTATGTTTCTATAAGATATCCTCTCATCCTTCTAAATTCCAGTGTATACAAGTCCAGCCAATGCATTCTTTCATCCCACGATTTAACCTGGTGAGCCTACGCTGCACTCCCTCAATAGCAAGAATGTCCTTCCTCAAATTAGGAGACCAAAACTACACACTGCAAACTTAGTTTGGTTTTGAGATACAGCACATAAACAGTCCACCCCATACAGCACTAGCACAATCGGTGCAGACTCGGTGGCCGAAGGGTCTGTTTCCGCGCTGAATCTCTAAACTAAAGCTAAAACTATAACTAGGGACTTTTACCAAAGCCAATTAACCTACATACCTGTACGTCTTTGGAGCATGGCATAACTCCATTACTGGCATTTTCAGCTAGTGTTCCAAATCTCCAATTATTCTCCAGTTATTCTACACATCCCCCACAAGAAGGTTGAAGCACAGGTGATAAAAATGATGATATATTCCAACAGGTTTTACTCAAACAATACTTTTTCTCCTCATATATTACAGATGTGATTACATTTCATTGGGAACATTTCTGTGGAACAGTTGTGATGGCCCAAAATGTCTATTGTAATTTTCTTCCCCTGCTTTGTCATTATCACCTCAGTTCTACTCTCATTTCAGCTACTTAAAGGTCACCAGATGCAAGCTTTAAAAACCCATCAAAGTCCAATTAAGCCACGAAACCCCCAAAAGTGTTTTTGATAATAATATTCAGAGGATCAGAAATTCATCCAATTAATCATGTTTAAAACCAACTTGAAGAGTTTGGCATATTAGCCATTGCAAAAAGACAGACCTCAAATCAATCAGGATTAGAAAATTCATGAACAATTGAGATGAAAGAGGAATTGCCTGTGGGGAACTAATGTTAAGTTTAATTTTAACTCTAATAACTATTGTTACCGCTTAAACGAAATAACTTCAATAAGGAGTGGATTTAACTGGATATCTATTGAGAGCGGATTTAACTGGAGGCACAATGGGTAACATTAGGAAATAAGGTCAAATGGTCGTAAGGAATAGGAGTAGATCTGCCATCAAGTCTACTCCACCATTTAACAGTAAGATTAAACGAGAACTTACCAGTTCGAAATTTGATCCTTATTGAGGAGTTATGATGAGGGATTACGTGAAGAAGCCCCGCCAGGCGCGTCAAACTTCAAAGCAGCGGCATGAAAACACAGAAACTGATAGCCGAAGTAACATAGCAAGGCTTTGAGAAGACTAGAACTACCAGATAATCCTTTCGATTATGAGGGCCGGGAGTGGAGGGCACGTAATCCCTCATCGTAACTCCTCATAAAATAAGGATCAAACTTCGAACTGGTAAGTTCTCATTTAATCTTACTATTTTACTTCGGAGTCACGTGGGTGACTACGTGAAGATTTCAAAGCTCTGTGATTTCATGCCGTAGATGCACTCCATACGACACACTGCTTCAGTTGACACAGTAGTGAATAAATAATGTATTGAACATTGCTTAGAATTATCCAATAATCATTTTTAAAATAACAATGCAGTAATAACCCCTCTATCCCAGGGGAAATCACAAATAAAACTTATAGACAAAGCAAATTAAATCAAACGGAACTCAAAACAGCATGCCCAAACCCTGACACTGTCAGGACAAATTTATCATAATTTTAGAAAGTTGATTCCTTAGACCATCCTGCAGCCTTGCTGCGGATGTTGATGCTGCCCTAGTGGAGTGAGATTTAAATACATGAGTGTCTACTCCAGCAGAATCCAAAACCTGTTTTATCATCTAGAAATAATTTATGCTGACACATTTTATGAGGTCTTTTGTGACTGATGAGCATTGCTGTCTGAGAGCCTCTGAGACTCTAAGTTACCTCGATATATTGACTGCTTAAATACACATAACCTTTTGTCAACAGGGTATGCTTTAAACCCTGTACGTGACCCAACACAGCATGCTCAAACCTTGGCACTGTAAGAACAAGTTTATCATAAAACTTAGAAAACGTTGATTCCTTAGACCATCCTGCGGTCCCGAGGATTTGGTGTAGCGGCACGTCCTGCGCCTTTGCTGTGGATGTTGTTGCCACCCTCAACAATCGGCCTGGAAAGTCTCCTTCTCCCAATATTGGGTTGTTGTTGGGCTGCACTGGTGGGTAATATTTTTGTCCCATCGGCCTCCCTGTGCTGGGCCCTGCCCCGTGATCCGACCCCCTGCGCATCGAACCTAACTGTTTAGATGACGTCCTGGGAGCAGGGATGAATGGTTTAATAAGCCCAATTGTCTTTGCCTCATCGTCAATGTCCCTAATTTGCTTGATGAGGTCGTCGCCGAACAAGTAATCCGGTGCTTGAATGTTGCTTGCCCTACAGAGTCCTGCAAATTTTGGGTGCAATGTTGGCAGAATGGCGATTTTCCTCATACAATTAAGTTCGAAATAGGCATTGCAGAACAACGCAAGCATGTCCTTTTGAGTTTTGGACATTGTCGACCCTTGTATGTGTTTCCCAAATGCAGTGATGCCTACTGATATCAGCTTGAGGACACGCTGGAAACGCCCTCGCATCGTTGCACTCATGGATGCCCAAATTGCAGAGTTTACTGTTGGCACCCTGAGCGAGGCACAATTGATGGGTGTTTTATATAGTTCAACTGTTTCAGTCATAACAGTTTCTTGGAGCTGGTGAGAAACCAAATAATTAATGTTGGCAGCCAGGTTCTCGTCCATAGTCTCACCAGAACCTTCCGGTATAGCAAAACCTCTTGCTACATCGGGAGCAACCGGAGCGTGGCTCTTGTGCTCTGGTGTATACACATAAGTAGGGACACCAGCTTCAGGGTCAGTCTCCTCCTGCCCTGGTACTCCTGAGTCTTGCTCTAGGGAGACCTCATCCAGACCTAAACAAGGCACTGGAGAGTGAGATTCCCATTCTTGATAGGCACCATACTCAGAGGCTGCCTGGGAAATCTCTGGGTCTTTGGACCCTTGACTGGTTAAAGTTTGGAGCATTTTCTCCATTTGTTCCAGTCTCCTCCATATTCTTTTCCGGTTTGGAGGAGAGTCTTCTTCTTCCTCAGACCCGTCAGATAAAACAGGTCTGACAGACTTTCGTTTTGTGTTTTTTTTTTTTTTTTTGCTTGTTGCTGTGGCCTCAGTGCCCTGCGACACTGGAGCAGATGGAGGCTGTTCAATCACCGGGGCAACAGCCATTGGTATCAGAGCCGGCGTTACCGCACTCAGCTCCCGACTCGATTGCTGAGATGGAACCGCATCACTGCGCGCCCCACGCTTCCTGCAAACAGACTCTTTCCCAACACTTTCCATAACCTCTAGCTTGCACTCCAACTGCACTACAGGGAAAACTGCCACCAATTTACTAATAACAGAAGCTACTTCCTGGATCGAGGGATATTGTTTTCCAGCGAGACTGGTACAGACCTCTCTGATCTCCACAGCCTTGGCTGTAGGCAAATTCACTGACATATCAACTGAATCAATGATCAAATCCCAAATAAACAATTTTTTAGGATGGCTCTAACTCGGATTTGGTTGGATGGACTAGGAACCCTAACCTTTCTAATATGTATTTGGTTGATGAAACCGATTCCTCAGCTGTCTCTTAAGTGTTGCTTATGATTAAAATATCATCTAGATAAGCCTTAACCAATTCTGGGCCCAAAGTAGCGCCAGCACTGGTTTCCACAATTTCTTGAATAGCCTAGAACTGAGGTTAACTCATTGGTAATGCCTTAAATTGCCACAGCTGTCCCATCCAACTAAATTTCAAGTATCTCTGATACTGATGATGAATTGGTACTGAATAATATGAATCTTTCAGACCTATAGTTCGCATATGAACAGCCTTGTGATAACAGCCATTTCGCAGTATTGAAAGTGTCTATTTAAAAAAATGCATATACTGAACATAGGAATTTAACTGATTTATGTCCAGAATACCTCTACATCCCCCATCTTTTCTCTGTCTGTCATAATTGTTGAGGATGGTTTATCATCCTCTCAATTCCCCTTTTTTGGGACAACCCGTAATTTATTATTTTACCTGCTGAGTTTGTGCAGAAACCCCCAATACTCTATTAGGCATATTGTGTACAGGCGGATCAATTCCTGACATAAACTGTATTCGAGTTTGAGACAGTGTGTAGTATAAACTGATGAGATGTTATACAGCACCCTTCATCATACCCAATTGCAACCTACCCCCAACTGGAGGTCCCAGAACTTATCCTGGACAAAATGAATCACCTGTACCTCTACAGTCGGCCTTTACTCCTTCTGCCCATATTGGGGTTGTAGCTGGGATACACAGGTGTAATACCATCGTTCCACTGGCCCCACTCAGCTTGGCCCAAAACCTGGATCCGTCACCTTTCGCGCTAAAACGACCTGCGAGACGGCTTCCTGGCTGAAGGAATGATGTCTTGCTGAGACGGATTGTTTTGGCATGTTCCTCTAGGTCCTTGACTTGTTTGAGGAGGTCCATCCCAAATAAATAATCTGGGCTTGGATAATGGTGGACCTACTTAGAGCTGCAACTTCGGGTTCAACGTAGGCGTTGCAGAACAGGCCAGCATATCTTGTTGAATAGCAGACATCGGTGACCCCTGGACCTTCTCCGAATGCCTGCTACCAACAACTTGGGGACTCGTTGAAATCTCACTTTTTGTCTCCGCATCGTTGCACTCATTTGTGCCTTTGCCGAGTTCACGGTGAACATTTTGAGTGAAGCACAGTTTACAAGTGTTTTATAATTTATGGCAGTCTCCATGAATGTATTCTGGAGCTGGTGAGAAACAATGTAATTTACATTTGGCGGCTAGAGTTTTCTCGATAGCCTCACCAGTCCCTTCGGGTTTAGCGAAGTTTAACGCTACATCCGGGACACCTGGAGCATGGCTCATGTGCGCTGGTGTGTGCACATAAGCAGTGACAGCAGCTTCAGGGTCAGATTCCTCCTGCCCTGCTTCTCCTGAGTTATGCTCTAGGGAGGTCTCATTCAGCCCTAAACAAGGTGCTGGGGAGGATGATTCCCACTGTTATGCATAACGATGTTTTCTTCTTTGCTATATGGACTTCTGCGAGCGGCTGTGTGGGAATCCTAGGGTATTTGACCCAATTGAAATTTTTTCCCCCATGGCTCTTTAGATTTGGAGTATTTTCCCCCATTGGTTGAGCCATCCCCATACCTTTAAATTAAAAGGAGGGAGTCTTCCATATCATCAGACTCATGACAAATGAGCCTGAGAGTATTTTAGTTTGGTATTTCTAAGTGCCTTGAAGCACTGGAAATTGATGGATGCAGTTGGGAAATAAAATTAGTATTTCATTTAATTTAATTGAATTTAATTTTATTTTATTTCATTTTAGCTGCCTGTATAACAGTAGCGGGTATTGGAGCCGGCATTTAGCGCAGCCGCTATCTCCAAACCCGATTTAAATAGCGGTAATCGCGGGAGCCGGCTTTAGAGCAGCCGTTATCTCCCGACCCGATCTATAAGCGGTAACCGCGGTCCCCGCGCGTTCCACTCCATTACCGCAGTTTAAAAAAATATTTTACCAACTCTAGCTGGCTCTGCGAGCCAGACTTACAGAGTTTAAAAAATTTAACAATATATATTAGCAACTCAAGCTGGCTCTGCGAGCCAGATTTACAGAGTTTAAAAAACACTCGCAGGAAAGGTTTAACATTGACGGGTTACTACTTACCACTGGTGGAGCTGAGCTCTCCAGCCTGTCGGTGCGACATGCGTCGACGTAATGACGCTCATGCGCCTGGCGGGGCTTCTTCACGTAGTCACTCACGTGACTCCAAAGTAAAATCATGGCTGATCTATCGCTCCACCCTAACCCAATTCTCCTGCCTTCTCCCATAATCTCTGACACCTATACTGGTGTCATGGAGAGGCTTTAACGATATGATACGATATGATAGAACTTTATTTATCCCAGGAGGGAAATTGATCTGCCAACAATCATAAAAAAACACAAAATACATGAAACATTCACAGGTCCACTACAGCAACAATGAAATGAGAGAATAATTACATGCAGCGATTAGAAAAAATGTGGCAAAGGTAAAATAGAGGATTTTAATGTTCACATGGTGCAAGGAAGCAGACTAGATAATGTCAGTAAAGTTGTGAATTGTTTGTATTTGTTTCGGATAGTTTTCTATAGCAATATATCTAGAATCAAAAGAGGAATCTCATCATATTTGATGTAAAAATGAGGGAAAAAATAACTTCAATTTGCATCTAATGGTTTGTGAACATTTATCCAAGGATGATCATTATATGACCAGGTTCGGTGCAGTAACGGAAAATGAGAATGTCAAAACAGCTGCAGTAAGGAAGCACCATAAAAACCATCAATGGTACACGAGACAGAAATGTCAATGGATAAAAGAGCAACAATTGTATTGGAGGCTCAACAATATATTCAATTCAATCAATAAAATCAGTTTTATTCGTCACTTGCACATAAAGTGCAAGTGAAATGAATTTGCCAGCAGCGGTACAGTGAAAAAGAACACACAAAAACACAATAAAAATTGAACACAAACATCCACCACAGCATTCATCACTGTGGTGGAAGGCACAACATTTGGCCAGTCCTCCTCCATTTTCCCCTGTGGTCAGGACCTCAACCCTCCACAGCCGCCGCTGCGGGCATCCACATGAGTGAAAGTCCAGGTAAGTTCTGAAACAGTGCCTCCCCCACCGGAGACCGCGTCTTCAGATTGGTGTAGGCCGCAGGCGAAGATTTAAAATTCCCGCCGCGCCGCAGCCAGAAGCACCGCCAGCAGTCGAAGCTCCCCTCCAGGGGTCCCGGGTGAGGGATCCCGTTCCTGATGGTAAGTCCCCATCGCGCCCGCGGTAGAAGTAGGCCGTGGGCCAGCGGTGGTGGCTTCTTCTTCTCGCACAGACGGCTGGAGCTCTGGACTGCGGACGCCGCGCCAGCTTGAGTTCTGCTGACTGCGGCTTCAGGCTGCCGCGGGCCAGTGAAACGGAGCGCTTCCCTCCGGCGAGCCCCGGTGAGGGCTCACCCGCTCCACGGCGAGAGTCTACGCTGCGCCCGCAGTTGAAGCCCCAGGCGCGTCTCCGGGAAAGGCCGCACCGATCCTCGATGTTAGGCCACGGGGGAGGCGACATGGAAAAAGTCGCCTGTCCAGGGAGGAGGCGACCAAAATGGTTTCCCCCTTACCCCCCCACACCACCCCCCTCACAGGCCACACAGAGAAACATTAAAAACATACATTAAAACATATTAAAAAAACAAAAAAAGTTGAAAAGAATGGACACGCTGCTGACAGGGCTGCCGGCTTGCAGCGCCCCCACCGACCTAAGGATGCCAACAAGAATGGCACGATGACGCAGCGGTGGAGTTATTGCCTTATAACGCCAGAGACCCGGGTTCAATCCTGACTATGGGTGCTGTCTGTACATTCTCCCCATGAACTCATGGGTTTTCTCCAGATGTCCCAGTTTATTTATTTATTCATTATCACTTCAATATCTCCACACTGAACAGTTGAACAGTATAGTTCATGCCTTATGCAATGGATTACATTTTCTGAAGAGGTGACTGGCATAGTAGGCAGAGGGATGACTGTGATGTTATTTATATGAATTTTTATAAGAGGTCCCCAGCTAAAACTGACACTCATTAAACTGAATAAAATGAAGGAGGTATTGAAATATAGGGAAATATAGGGAATATAGAAATTTAGTCAATTTTCTCTATAAAGTCAACAATAATTATCAATCAGAAAGCTCAACGAGTCCACAAATCATAATGCAGCCTCTACTATTTCAATGTGAGAAGCAATAACATAAAATCATGTCCCATGTTCCAGGGTACTGACATGGATAAAAAATTGGTTTGCAGACAGGAAACAAAGAGTAGGGATTAACGGGTCCCTTTCAGAATGGCAGGCAGTGACTAGTGGTGTATGGCAAGACTTGGCGCTAGGACTGCAGCTATTTACAATATACATTAATGATTTAGATGAAGGGATTAAAAGTAACACTAGCAAATTTGCAGATGACACAAAGCTGAGTGACAGTGCAAACTGTGAGGAGGATGCTATGAGGATGCAGTTTAATGTGGATAAATTTGAGGTTATCCACTTTGCTGGCAAAAACAGGAAGGCAGATTATTAGAGTTAGGTGGCGCGACCGACGTTTGCAGCAGCCTCTGAGACCGTCTGTGTTTTTTTAATTTTTGTCCCGTTGAGTGTATAGTTTGTAGCGGTTTATATATTATTTTTAATTGTGTGTATGTGGGGGATGGGGGTGGGAGAAACTTTTAAATCTCTTCTCTGTACGGGGGACCCGACCTTTTCTCTGTCGGGTCTCCGTTGTCGTTTGGGCCTTTGTCGTTAGCACCGTGGAGCGGCCTCCAACCGGAACGCAGATGTACAGCAGGCAGTGAAGAAAGTGAATGGCATGTTGGCCTTCATAACAAGAGGAGTTGAGTATAGGAGCAAAGAGGTCCTTCTGCAGTGTACAGGGCCCTAGTGAGACCACACCTGGAGTATTGTGTACAGTTTTGTTCTCGAATTTGAGAAAGGACATTCTTGCTATTGAGGGAGTGCAGCACAGGTTAATTCCCGGGATGGCGGGACTGTCATGTGTTGATAGAATGGAGCGGCTGGGCTTGCACACTCTGGAATTTAGAAGGATGAAAGGGGATCTTATTGAAACATATAAGATTATTAAGGGTTTGGATACGCTAGAGGCAGGAAACATGTTCCCGATGTTGGGGGAGTGCAGAAGCAGGGGCCACAGTTTAAGAATAAGGGGTAAGTTATTTAGAACAGAGTTGTGAGTGTGGAATTTTCTGCCTCAGAGGGCGGTGGAGGCGGTTGTCCGGGTGCTTTCAAGAGAGAGCTGTACAGAGCTCTTAAAGATAGTGGAGTCAAGAGGTATGGGGAGAGGGCAGGAACGGGGTACTGATTGTGGATGAACACCCCTGATCATATTGAATGGCAGTGCTGGCTTGAAGGGCCAAATGGCCCACTCCTGCACCTATTGTCTATTTTCTATTGTCAATAATCCATTAGTAAAATTATACATGAAGTTTAGATGTCTTTTTATAGATTTAGAGTCAGGGAAACAGTCCCTTCAACCCTCTGTGCTCAGTTTGACCATCAGGTATCCAACTTTGGAATGAGGGAGGAAACTAGAATGGCAGTAGGAAACCCAAGCAGTCGCAGGGAAAACATACAGTACGGATGTTATACAGGCAGCAGCCAAGGTCAGGATGGAATCTGAGTCACTGGGACTGCTATGCAGCAACAATCACTGCTATACTATTCATTTTCAAATTGAAAACTCATCAGAAACTTGAATAAATTCAAGGTCAGAGATAAAAGTTCATCGACCTCTACCTTAGCTGCTTTATATTTTCAGTAGCTCCTGTCCTATTTCCAACTCTCGGCACTGCAGGACTTTCACCTCTTCAAACATTTTTCTTTCTATAAATCACAGGGAGCTAAAGGGTTAAGCTGTTTCTATCCAACAAACCTTGTTATCAAAGCGAGCGAGCAGTGAAAACATCAATATCTTTGGCAGGCCAGGACCAAAATCATTGTAGATAGACCTGACATTACGAAGTAGGCTTGGGATGTATCTAAAAGCTATTAGAGCTGTATAAACATTCTCAGAGCCTGCGCCACCTCATTGCCCTTGTGGTTGAATGATAAACCCAACTTCTGTGTAGTGAATGTTGAAAAGGTTGAGAATGACAGCCTGAAGCCAACAGTTTTTAGTTTTTAGTTATTTTTAAAACAGATTACTAGGTGAAGGCACATTGAGGCTTTTGTGAGGTTTCTTTGTAATCCACGGATTGACACCAGCCTGGATTTCATTTTTCTAAAAATATCTTATTTTGTGAAAACATTAACCTATAGTTTGAGTGATACTGACATCTTCCCACTTTTGTGGCGAATGTTCACTTGTACATATATCTGTACATATATGGCACACAGAATAGATTTCTGTAAGAGCTAATAAGGGCAGCATGGTGGCACAGCGATATAGTTGCTGCCTTATAATGCCTATAGCGCCAGAGACCCGAGTTCCATCCCGACTACGGGTGCTGTCTGTTTTCCCCGTGAAGGCGTGGGTTTTCTACGAGATCTTCGGTTTCCTCCCACAAAGATATACTGGTTTGCATGCTAATTGGCTTGGTATAAATGTAAAAAAAATGACCCCAGTGTGCATAGGATAGTGTTAATTTGCAAAGATCACTGGTCACTGGTGCAATGTGGTTTCTGTGCTGTATCTCTAAACTAAAACTAAACTAAATAGACAAGATTGAATTATCAACTGAAAAATGATCTAAATTGATTTCAGGTATTACCATATTACTACAGTGCATTCAGAAAATATTCAGACCCCTTTTTCCACATTTTGTTACGTTACAGCCTTATTCTAAAATGGATTAAATTATTTTCTTTTTTTTAATCATTAATCTACACACAATACCCCATAATAAAAAAGCAAAAACAGGTGTTTAGAAATTTTTGCAATGTAATTAAAAAAATAACTGAAATATCACATTTACATAAGTATTCAGACCCTTTACTCAGTACTTTGTTGAGGCACCTTTGGCAGCGATTACAGCCTCAAGCCTTCTTGGATATAATGCTACAAGCTTGGCACACCTGTATTTGGGTAATTTCTCCCATTCTTCTCTGCAGATCCTCTCAAGTTCTGTCAGGTTGGATGGGGAGCATCAATACACAGCTATTTTCGGGTCCCTCCAGAGATGTTTGATCGGGTTCAAGTCCGGGCTCTGGCTGGGCCACTCAAGGACATTCACAGACTTGTCACAAAGCACTCCTGCGTTGTCTTGGCTATGTGCTTAGGGTCGTTGTCTGTTGGAGGTGAACCTCCGCCCCAGTCTGAGGTCCAGAATGCTCTGGAGCAGGTTTCATCAAGGATCTCCGTGTACTTCTCCGTACGTCTTTCCCTCGATCCTGACTAGTCTCCCAGTTCCTGCTGGTGAAACCATCTCCACAGCATGATGCTGCCACCACCATGCTTCACCGTAGGTATGGTATTGTCCAGGTGATGAGCAGTGCCTGGTTTCCTCCAGACGTGACACTTGGCATTCAGGCTAAAGAGTTCAATCTTGGTTTCATCAGACCAGAGAATCTTGTTTCTCATGCCTTTTGGCAAACTCCAAGCGGGCTGTCATGTGCTTTTTATTGAGAGGTGGCTTCTGCCTGGCCACTCTGCCATAAAGGCCTGATTGGTGGAGTGCTGTAGATATAGTTGTCCTCCTGGAAGGTGTTCCCATCTCCACAGAGGAACTCTGGAGCTCTGTTAGAGTGACCATTGGGTTCTTGGTCACCTCCCTGACCAAGGCACTTCTTCCCCAATTGCACAGTTTGGCCGGTCGGCCTGCTCTATGAAGACTCCCGGTGGTTCCAAAGTTCTTCCATTTAAGAATGACAGAGGCGACTGTGCTCTTCTGGACCTGCAATTCCGCAGAAATTGTTTTATACCCTTCTCCAGATCTGTCTCTCGACACAATCCTGCCTCAGAGGTCTACAGACAATTCCTTTGTCTTCATCGCTTGGTTTTTACTCTGACGTGCACTGTGGGACTTTATATAGACAGGTGTGTGCCTTTCCAAATCATGTCCAATCAATTTATTTTACCACTGGTGGACTCCAATCAAGCTGTAGAAACATCTCAGGGATAATCAATGGAAACAGGATGAACCTAAGATCAATTTTGAGTGTCATGGTAAAGGGTCTGAATACTTAAGTAAATGTGATATTTCGTTGTTTTTTTAAAATTATTATGCAAACATTTCTAAACACCTGTTTTTACTTCTTCATTCTGGGGTATTGTGTGTAGATTGATGATAACAAAAAAGGTAATCCATTTTAGAATAAGGCTCTAATGTAACAAGATGTGGAGAAAATGAAGGGGTCTGAATACTTTCTGAATGCACTGTATATGCTATATTGGCACTCCAAACTTGCACGGTGGCGCAGTGGTGGAGTTGCTGCCTTACGGTGCCAGAGACTCTGGCTCAATCCTGACTATGATTACTGCCAGTACCGAGTTTGTGCTTTTCTCCCAGTGACCATCATTTGTTTCCTCCAGGTGCTCTGGATTCCTCCCATATTCCAAAGATGAGCAGGTTTGTAAGTTAATTGGCTTTTGTAAACTGTCCCTCGTGTGTAGTATAGATGTAGTGTACAGGTGATTGTTGGTTGGCGCGGACTCGGTGGGCAGAAGGGCCTGTTTCCATAGTATATCACTAAATTAAACTAAACTAAATTAAACTCAGGGCTGTCAGGAGTTATAGGGCGAAGGCAGGAGAATGGGGTTGAGAGGGAAATATAGGTCAGCCTGATTGAATGGCAGAGTAGACTTGATGGGTCGAATGGCCTTATTCTGCTCCTAGAACCTATGAACATGAAACTAAACTAAACTAAAGGTTAGTAAAAGTGAAATATGTTTCATTGATTCTGATACATATTTCAGTTCAGACTCCATCTGTTTAGGAACATTCTGTGTTTTGCTTTTGAGTCATTTTCTGCTGGTTGAAAACAAAACTACCTCAGATGCAGATGGTTGAGTTAGTCAATGAAAACATTATTGTGTTCCAAACAGGTTTGGAGTGGTGGCGCTGCCCTGGCAGCAGCGGCTCGCCTGCAGTCCGTCTGTTTTTCTTTTTTTTTGTTTTCTTGTCTTGTTTTAATGTTAATTTGAGTTATTATGTAATGTATGTGTGTGGGAGGGGTGGGAGAAACGTTTTTAGTCTCTTCCTTTTGGGGGGGACGTGACTTTTCTTGTCGTATCCCCCGTCCCCGTCTCCGTCTGCGCTGAGGCCTAATGGCGGAGCTGACAGCCTCCAACTGCGAACTACCTCGAGGCTCCGGAGGCAGAGCCAGCCAGGACTTACCAGCGTGGGGCTGGCCGACTTCGGGGCTGTGGCGGTTTCAGGCGTTCCAGCAGCCCGACTCGGAGCTGTGGCAGCTTTCCGGTGGCGGTGGCGGCGGCAGCGACTTTGGAGGTTCGGCCGCGGGCCCAGTGGACGACATCGTCGGGAGCTCGCAGGTCACAGGTTGGTGACCTGTTTTTCCGGAGCTCCCGCGGCAACAGCTGCGTCCGCTGGACTGGAGGGCGGCAGCTTTGGCAGCTTTGACCACCCCGGGCCGCAGAGTTGAACCGCCCGCTCGCGGAGTGCGGTTCACCCGCGGGACTTATTTACATCACCCGGTGCGGTCACAACATCGGAGGCCCGGGTCGCCTCAGTGCAGAGGAAGAGGAAAAACAAGAAGGGAAGAGACAAAGACAAGATTTTTGCCTTCCATCACAGTGAGGAGGTGTCTGGTGAACTCACTGTGGTGGATGTTAAATATGAGTTTATGTGTTTTGTTATTTACTATATGTATGACTGCAGGCAATTAAATTTCGTTCAGGCCGCAAGGTCTGAATGACAATAAAGTTTTCCATGATTCCATGATTCCATGATTTCCATGATTCCAAACACTTTATCGTACAGCAAATCATAGAAATGTCTGGCATGGAAATAATCCTTTTTGTCCATTGACCTATAATAAAAGTGTGTGGTATTAAAGTACCAAGAAATAACTGGAGTCAACATTGATTTACTTTCAGGAAATCCTGTTCTGATGTGTGTAGAGTCATAGAGTCATAGAATGAAACAGTGTGAAAACAGGCCCTTTGGCCTAACTCATCCACACCGGCCAACAATGTCCCAGCTACCCTAGACCCACTTGCCTGCGCTTGGTCCATGTCCCTCCAAACCTGTCTTATCCATGTACCTGACCAACTGTTTCTTAAACGATGGGATAGAGAAGATGATGATGAACTGGTGTAGGTGGTGAATTTGGAGTTTCAGAAGAAGTTAGAATGCATGGAATTGAGGATTGGGAGTTTTCAAGCAGATAGAAAATATAGAACAGGAATAAATGTGTCCTCATAAGATTGACAGGATGTGACTAATAGCCTCTAACTATCAGCAATCTATATCACAGCAATTTGGTTGAAGGACTGAATCTCTCCTTTCTAAGTTTGCAAAAGTGATTTGCAATGTAATGATAAGGATACAAAGGGACTTCAAGAATATATAGATAAGAAAAATGAATGTAACAACATGCCAGAAAGAGCACAAATGAAGAAAAATGTGATGTTATCCACTTCAGTAGAAAAGCAGAAATGCTGAGTATTTTGTACATGGTGAGATATTATGAAATGTTGCTTTTCAAAGGAACCCGAGTCTTTGTACATTTGGAAAGCAGTGACAGGATCAGTCAAAGTC
This sequence comes from Okamejei kenojei, assembly GCA_035221665.1. Lineage (NCBI taxonomy): Eukaryota > Metazoa > Chordata > Chondrichthyes > Rajiformes > Rajidae > Okamejei > Okamejei kenojei. Next base: position 46,058,955 of record CM069134.1, on the reverse strand, counting down.
AGCATGGATTTATGAAGGGGAAATCATGCATGACTAATCTTCTGGAATTTTTTGAGGATGTGACAAGTAGAATAGACAAGGGCAAGCCAGTGGATGTGGTGTATCTGGACTTTCAATATTCCTTTGACAAGATCGCACACAAGAGATTAATGTACAAAATGAGAGGACATGGTAATGAGGGTAAGGTATTGACATGGATAGAGAACTGTGATAGAGGAAAAACTTTTTCACCTGTGAATCTGTGGAATTCTCTGCCACAGAAGGCAGTGGAGGCCAATTAACTGGATGTTTTCAAGAGAGAGTTAGATTAAGCTCTCATGGCTAAAGGAATCAAGGAATATGGGTAGAAAATTATTCCTGCATCTATTTTCTGTTTCTATGAGTTACTGAAAGCTCACATTCAGACAATTAGGTGAATAGTGGATGGCCTTACTGTTAGAGGGTTAAGTATAAGATTAGAGATAATTTACCAGATTTACATGGTGTCTTGATACGACCCCACCTGGAATATTGCATATTGTTTGGGTAATTTAATCCGAATGAGGATATACTTGCTACAGGGGGAGTATAAGGATGGTTCATGAGATTGGTTCCTGAGATGGTAAGAATGTCATTAGAGCAAAGATAGAGAAGACGAGACCTATATTTTAGAGAGTTTAAAAGATTGAGATACATTGTGATTGAGACATGCAAAATATTTTTGAAGGTTTGACAATGGAGATGCAAAGAGAATGATTCTCCTGGCTGAGGAGTGCAACATTAGGGATCATGGTTTCCAAATTGGGACTTGAAGCATGAGACATTTCTTCACTCAGACAGTGGATTTCTTTACCCAGGAGGAGTATGGAGTATCAGTTATTGATTGCTTCCAAAGATCAATATATTTCTAGCTATCAAATGAATAGAGGTAAATGTGACCAAGGCAGGAACATGTGTTGAAATTAATGATCTGCCATCATCTCGAAGGTCTGTGGGGTCTACTCTTCATATGTTCATAAATTCATAAGAGCAGAATTAGGCCATTTGGCCCATTAAATCTCCTCCACCATTCAATCATGGCTGATCTATCTTTCCCTCTCAACCCCATTCTCCTGCCTTCTCCCCATAACCCCTGTCAGTCCCACTGTCAATCTCTGCCTTAAAAATATCCACTGACTTGCCCACCACAGTTGTCTGTGGCAATGAATTCCACAGATTCACCACCCTTTGATTAAAGAAATTCCACCTCATCTCCTTTCTAAAGGTCCGTCCTTTTATTCTGAGGCTATGGCCTTTGGTCCTACTTTCCATTAGTACTCTTGGTTCAATTTCTAATAGTTTTATACTTATAGGCACAGACTAGAATGATTACACGTAGTAAGCTCATTTGAAATTATTGAAGTGAGATGGAAATGTGTTTGGAATTGTACAATTTAATTGTTGGGATTCAGAGTGGGGGTACAAAAATGTCCAATTTCATGCAGCACCTGGTGCTCCAGGTCATGCCCCTAGTTCCCTCTGATATGCTCCAGTGGCAATGCCTATGCTTCCCATCTAAGTGTGATAACAGCCAGGATAACAATGGTGCAGATATGTGAATCACATCTGTTTGAAAGCCTTTGCTCTCCTCTGTGACAGTTTGATCACTTACCTCTGTGGGTGGTGTAATCGAAAATATATGAGATCTTACAATATTTTCAAATCTAATTTGCTATTTTAAAAAAAATACAGCAGTGTTTAGTTTAGTTTAGAGATACAGCGCGGAAAACAGGCCATTCGGCCCACCGGGTCCGCCTCGACCAGCGATCACTGCATATTAACACAATTTTTACATGTACCAAGTCAATTAACTTACAAACCTTTACGTCTTTGGAGTGTGGGAGGAAACCGAAGATCTTGGAGAAAACCCATTCAGGTCAAGGGGAGAACGTACAAACCCCGTACAGACGGAACCCATCGTCAGGATCGAACCCGGGTCAGACTTCCGGTGGTGCTATGGAGGGCTAGAGGTTAACGCCAGCCAGCTCCTCGTAAAAATGGGAAAAAATCGGGGATTAACAGACCTACCTGCTGCCTGCTGCCTGCTGTCTCAGCACCGATTGCTGTGAGTGACGTCATCAGGCGCGCGACTTGTTATGGCTACACAGCGCAGCCCACCCAAAAAATCGAAAAGTCGAACTACCAGGCTGAGACCGGGGGAAGGCCTGACTGAAGCCTCGGACTCAGGAAGGACGTTATCCCAAGATGATGTGATGAAAAAAATGACGAAAAAAATCGTAAAGTGAAGAACTTAAAACTTTTATTGCACGTGAAATTGCTGGTTTAAAGGAGGAAATAAACCAGATGAATACTGAAATGAAAGAATTGAAACTTGAAATTAATACCAATATTAATACTAAGACTAAGAAAATACCAGAAGATTTGAAGAAAGTAATCGCAGAAATGATGATTGAAATGTCAAATGATAAGATGATAAGATTAAAAATGTGAAAACTGATTTTGAAGAAAGGCTGAATCCTGTGGAGAAGGCACTGGACCAACAGATGGCTGGCATAAAAAGCCTTGAAGAACTAGCCGAAACAAGTGCTCAGACTACAGCAAAGCTTATCACAGAAAATGGACGTCTAACGGATTTATTGACCAAAATAATCGAGAAATGTACTGAACTAGAAGGTCGCCAGGGAAGACAAAACCTAAGAATTGCGGGTATTCCTGAAGGGGGAGAGAAAGATAAAGATCCCCGAGAATTTACTGCAAATTTACTGCAAAATGTTTTATCTATGGAACAAAAGCCTTTGCTAGCCCGAGCACACAGAGTGATGAGACGTCAGACAAGACCAAATGCTCCCCCAAGACAAATGATAATAAAAGTACAATATGACTACATCTTGGAGGAGATAATGCAAAAAACATCGAGAAACAGAAACCTTACATTTGAAGGACACAAGATCAGCATCTATCGAGATTATCCAGCAGAAGTCTCCAGGAAACGAAAAGCGTTTAATGAGACTAAAAGTCTCCTGAGGGGGGTGGAAAACTTGAAATATGGCCTGAATTCCCCAGCTACTCTAAGAGTTACTTTCAACAAGAAGCAATATTTCTTCTCCAACCCTGTGGAAGCGCTGGACTTTGCCCGGAAGATTAAGACTTGAGAAGGCCTCATCATTGAATACACTGACTTTGCAGGACTTTGCAGGACTGGATGGAACTGGATAGTACTGGATGGAAGCTGGAGAAAGATGTGGATCAGAAACCCTCCCATGGATACTAATAATTAGTATAAGTACATTACTAATACAAATAACTAATAAATACTAAAATTATACCATGGTATTTTTACTAATCAGAATTAATCATTATTACTAATGACTAATGTTTACTTATATTGGAATGATTTGAGTCAAATATAGAGTCTGACCTCATTTGTTCTCTTTGGAAACCTTTCTTTTGTACCAGTAATTTTCATTTTTATGTTTTATTTTCCTTTCTTTTTGTGTGTTTTTTTATAATTGGATTTTCAAATAAGTTTTAAATATATGTATTCTCACATTTTCGACTATTATAACCTAAATATTTTAAATTTAATATCCCCGCTAAAATACCATAATGGAATAATAATTCCAAACAACCAGGGAGCTGGTTAAGTTAGTAACATCAACTGCGGAAGTCGGTAGATGTTTAGCCATGCTAGTATGGCTAGCACTAACTACACCAATACTAGATGTCGTTTTTTCCTCCTTTGTGCACTCTACTAATTTCTTAATCTATTCTCTCTTCTTTTCTATTATAAACTATTATTGTTATTTTCAGTTTGAATGGAGTTATATATTGGATCAAAGGAGATATACACGTGACAGACATTCAAGGGACTTCAAATTGGTCTATTCGTTGTTCGGGTGTAAGGTCGGGTCTGTCGAACTGAACCATTGGCTCTATTACAGACCCCCATAGACAAAAGATGCAAGACTTAAAAATGAATACGGGGAATGAAGGAATAACGTTTTGAAGATGGAATGTTAAAGGTATTAATGAACCAATTAAGAGAGGTAAAGTATTAGCACATTTAAAAGCAATTAAAGCTGATGTAATTTTCATTCAAGAAACTCATTTAAAAAAAGATGCTGAGCATAGGCTAAATGGATAGATAAAACGTATCATTCTTCTTTTACACACAAATCAAGAGGTGTAGCAATATTATTTCGTAATGGCATTTTATTCAAACATACATCAACTATAACTGACAATGATGGCAGATACATTATTGTAATAGGAGAATTAAATGCACAAAAAATGATTTTTGTTAATGTATATGGACCAAACTTTGATAGTCCATTGTTTTTCAAGCAAATATTTAACATTATTACATCGAGGTAACATAACAGCAACATAACTTAATAATTGGAGGAGATTTAGAATATTCAAACGTTCCACGTGGATTGAGATGTTCATTTCTTAGATGTCTGATAGACAATATTGATCGATACAAGCCCTCACTAATCCAGGAAAATTACTTCAAATCCCATTCCATCCCGCACAACATTAATAATAAATTGTACATCTTACTGACAGAAACTACTAATTGAAGATGTTTGGAGAGTAGAAAATCCAACTGGACGAGAATATTCCTTGTATTCACCTGTACATAAAACTTACTCAAGAATAGATTACTTTTTGGTCGATGCCAAACTTATCTCACTCACTTATAATTCAAAATACCATAATATTATAATCTCAGATCATGCACCTTTAACATTTAAGATTAAAATAAATGGTAAAATGGAAAAACGGGGCCAATAGAGATTTAATCCACAAATTTTAAAAAACAAAGCAACTCATATTACAGAACAGAAGATTTTCTTTGAAATAACTGATAAACCGGAAATATCTTCTTCCTTATTATGGGAAACTTTTAAAGCATATCTCCGTGGAATTACAATTTCCTCGCAAACATTTTATAATAAAAAGAATCGGAGGGATCAACAGGAACTGGAAAAGGAGATTAAACAACTAGATACAGAGAATGCAGCTAATCCATCCATAACAATACATAATAAAATCGCAGCACTGAAATATAAATTAAATAAAATATATTCAGATCAAGTTGTAAAACTCTATCAATACACTAAACAATTACAGTTTGAATTTGGAGATAAACCTCAAAAATTATTGGCTCGCCAATTAAGGAAGATGGAAGGAGAAAAAATAATCCATAGGATTAAATCACATAATGGCGAACTCACTACAACCTAAAGATATTAATGAGAGATTTTTGCAATATTATAAAAACTTATACTCTGCTAAAACGACAGAAAACAGGATAGGAATAGAAGCATTTTAAAAAAAATGTAATCTGAATGGGTTGGATTCACAAAATAGAAAATAATTAAATGCTAAAATTTCAGTAAAAGAAATCCAAGAATCTATCAGATCATTAAAAAATGGTAAAGCACCGGGACCAGATGGTATTGGCTCGGAATTTTATAAAACATTTTATGATCTGATTGCACCACGCTTGAAGACACTTCATGAATATATTTATACCCAGCAGAAACTACAAGAAATGTTAAATGAATCTATTATAACACTTATACCTAAAATAGACAAAGATCTGGATGACCCAGGATCATTTAGAGCTATAGCTCTTTTAAATACTGATCAAAAGATATTAACTAAAATATTAGCACAAAGGCTAAGTACAGTTATTAATGAATTAATTCATCCCGATCAAACAGGATTTATACCAAAATGATATTCCTCATATAACCTGAGACGTTTATTCAATATTATAGACTCGAAAAGAGGTATTAATAAAGATCTAGTAGTTATTTCGTTAGATGCGGAGAAAGCCTTCGACCAGGTGGAATGGTCTTACTTGTTGAGTTACTGAAACTTTTAAATTGGGAGAGAAGTTTATTACTTGGGTCAAATTATGATACACTAACCCGACAGCCAGAATAATAACAAATCAAACGCTATCAAATAAATTCAGTCTATCTCGAGGCTGTAGACAAGGTTTGCCCTTTATCCCCACTACTATTTAGTATCCAAAATGTATTAAAATTAATAACTGAATTTGGATCTTTTTCAGGATATAGTATTAATTGGAATAAAAGTGAACTCATGCCAATAATGGTAAATAACTTACATATATTACAACGATTTCCTTTTAAGATAACAAACGAAAAAATTAAATATCTTGGAATTTATGTAACAAAAAGATTCGATTCTTTATTTAAATCCAACTTCCCACTCTTAATGAATAAATGAAATAAGAACATTTTACATTGGAAAACTCTACCCATTTCAATGCTAGGTAAAATTAATGTAATAAAAATGATTTTTCTTCCGCAATTACTATATCTTTTCCAACTAATTCCGATATATCTTCCTAAAAATTTCTTTAGGAAGGTGGACTCTTTAGTTACCAACTTTATCTGGGATTATAAGAGCCACAGAATAAATAAAAAACATTTATGTAAATCAAAAATAAATGGAGGTTTAGCACTACCAAACTTAATGTTTTATTACTGGGCAGTTAATATTAAAAATATGAATTTTTGGTTAGTAGAGACAGATAAACAACCAATTTGGTTAAAAATGGAAAAAGAAGATTGTTCGCCTTTTGAAATTAGTTCGATAATATTTGCCAATATTTAATTTAGGTAAGAAAAACCCATAGTGAAAACCCTATAAAGAAAGTGGAATACGTATCTGGAAACAAATAAAGAAAACATTAAAATTGGAATCTATACCACTAGCCCTTACCATTTGCAAACAAATGTTACATTTAAACCTTTCAATGATGGATAAAGGCTTTTTACAATGGAAAAACAACGGAATTAATAAGACTGGAGATCTCTACAGGGATTTTTTTTTCCTTTCATTTCAAAGAATTTACAACAAATTTATGGATTACATTCAAAAGATTATTTTAGATACTACAAATTAAGAGACTATAAAAGCAAACACACCAGAAATTAGAAATTAGAAAGACAGAAATTTTAGATGAATTGTCTAAATCAACATCCGAACACAGAAAAATTGATGATTCATACATTTATATAATATCCTATTGGAAACTGATGTCCCAATGACAGAAATATATATAGACAATCATGGGAAAACGAATTAGGTCAAATTATTAACCAGAAGTAATGGGATGAAGTTTACAACACATACTGCTCGTTAAATGCTAGACACTCTCTTATACAATTTAAAATATTACATATTGACTACATTACTCAAAATCCAAACTACATAACATTTTTTCAAATGTATCTGCCATATGTGATAAATGTCAGCACTTAGAAGCCAACTTGACACACTCATTTAACAAATGTGTAAAAAATCACAAAAATTTTGGATAGAAATATTTAGGATAATTTGAATGTTGTTAATATGAATGACTCCTGACTCAAAGTTAATAATATTGGGAATACTGGAAACTCAATTATACAATGAATCAAAGATTTTTATTGATTATAGTTTAATAATTGGGAAAAATTTAATATATTAAAATTCTGGAAAGGTCCTACATCCCCCACAATCAAAATGTGGATTACCGGAATGATCGGAGACACTCCATCTGGAAAGATTGAGGCTCGTCACTAAATGACAGGTTAGGATCTTTTTCAGAGGAATATGGTCTCCATACATTGAATATCTAAAGGGTCAAAATGGCTCGTTGTGCGAGAGCCTGACTGAAACCTGAATAATGGGATAGATGAAGAAATACGTATAACAAATCATGGATATATCTCCAACTATGGATAACTTTTTAATACTCCATTCACTTCTCTATTTTCGATTTTTTATCTCTATATTATTTTTCTCTATCTTTTCTTACTTAGTAAAAAAATGTATAGAAATATAAATAAGTCTTAAATGTTAATATTAATAATATTACGAATGTATGTAAGAAGTATTTTCTATTAATATGTATTTACAACTAATAAAAAATATTCATCAAAAAGGAACGAACACGGGTCTCCAGCGCTGCATTTGCTGTGAGGCAACAACTCTACCGCTGCGCCACCGTGACCGCCCAGGGAATTCCGTGCTGTGTAGGGAATTCAGGGAAATGCTGAAATGTTGTTAGGAGAATGCCAGATAAAGAAGCAGGGGTAGACAATTTAGCCTTTGAGTTGAATTTAGTTAATTGTCATGTGTACCGAAGTGCAGTGAAAACCTTTTGTCGCATGCTAATCAGTCAGTGGAAAGATAATACATGATTACAACTGAGCCATCCAGAGTGAACAGATACATAGAAACATAGAAAATCGGTGCAGGAGACACGCCATTCAGTCCTTTGCGCCAGCACCGCCATTCAATATGATCATGGAAACAGAAAATAGGTGCAGGAGTAGGTCATTCGGCCCTTTGAGCCAGCACCGCCACAATATGTTCATGGCTGATCATTCAAAATCAATACCCCGTTCCTGCTTTCTCCCCATATTCCTTGATTCTGTTTGCCTATATCTAACTTTCTTTTGAAAACATCCAGTGAATTGGCCACTATGCCTTCTGTGGCAGAGAATTCCACAGATTCACAACTCTCTGGGTAAAGGCAATATAATGTGAATAAGATGACATGATAACATGATAAAGAGAATAATGTGAATATCATTTGGTGCAAGATAAAGCCAGTAATGTCCAATCAAAGATAGTATGAGGATTTCCAATGAGGTAGATAGTGGTTGAGGACTGCACTCTAGTTGTTGGTAGGATGGTTCAGTTGCCTGATAACAGCTGGGAAGAAACTGTCCCTGAATCTGGAGCTGTGCATTTTCACACTTCTATACATTTTCCCTTGGTGGGAGAGATGAGAAGAGGGATAGGCCTGAGAAGAGTGTGACCCATCCTTCACTATGCTGGTGGCCTTGCCGAGGTAGCGTGAATGGAGTCAATGGAGGGGATGGTTGGTTTGCGTGAAGGTCTGGGCTGCGTCCACAATTCTCTGCAATTTCCTTCCCTTCACTACTCCACCATACAATAAGATCATGGCCATCTACCCCAACACCGTTCCCCATAGCCGTACATATTAAACAATCTTTTCATCTCTGCCTTGAAAACATGCATCAACTGAGCCTCCGCAGCCCTCCAAAGATACCCACAGTTGGCCCTCATCAGTAAGCATTCACTAATTTCCTCGCCATTTACAGATTGATTGGAACACATTGGTCCTAACCAATTAATGCCCAAGATTGAAGGGTATTGATAGTTGACAACAGAATTCATTTTCCAGAAGTGATTTTTGTACCGCATTGTTTTTTCCAGTACAATGTATTATGATATATGCAATAAATGTATTACTGTCTATAATTTGATATTTTATGCAATGTTCTTAGTAAATGTTTATTCCATATTGTCATTTTTTCCTTTCTCCTCTTTGATTCATGTTTATACTTACATCCTTTTAGATTCCTGGAATCGCTGTGATGTTTTAAAATTATTCAATTTCAACAGGATACTTACAGTAAGTACCACTTGCCTCCTCTTCAAATCAGCTGAGGTTCCCTTACCATGATAATCTTCAGTACATAATTGTCAGCATCAGTTGGGTGGCATGGTGGCACAGCAGTAGAGTTGCAGCCTTACAGTGCCAGAAACCCAGGTTCGATCCAGACGATGGATGCTGTCTGTACGGAGACAGATGTGGGTTTTCTCCAGGTACTCCAGTTTCCTCCCACACTCCAAAGACATATACTTTATATTGGTAGATTAATTGGCGTGCTAAAATCGGAAATTGTCCCTAGTGTGTAGGGAAGTGTTAGTGTGCAAGGATCGCTGGTCGGTGCGGACTTGGAGGGCTGAAGGATTTGTTTCCACGCTGTATCTCTAAACTAAACTCCGCGACAGATGCAGCTCGACCCGCTATGTCTCTCCAGCACTTTTTTTCCTCTGCCTTTGTTGTTTTTGTGTCCATTAGTGATGTGATATGTATTAGGAAATATATATATCTGTTGGGAAAATGTTTTTGAATAGATAAATGGATTGTCTGGTAAATTGTGGGGTGACAGAAATGAGATGTTCCTTGGTTTGGTCTGTTAATGTGCATATCTCAATTTGAGCAACAGCGGTGAATATCCATTGAATTCCAGGTCAGAGGAGTGCAGAGCAGTCAGGTTTCCATTTAGTTAATGGTTTCTGGAGGTGGAAATAGCAAATTTTGCTGACATTATTCATGGTCCAGGTTCACAGAACTATGAAGAAGCTGACGACATACTTTCTGTAATGAAATGAAATATACAATTGGTAGTTTTGAGTTGCAGCACAGTGGCACAGCTAATGGGGCTGTGACCCCGGTTCAATCTTGATCGGCGTGGACATTGCATGGTCACCCTGTGACCACTGGGTTCCCTCCACACTCTTTAATTCTATCTCACACCCACAAATGTGAGCTTGGGAGGTTAGTTAGTCACTACAAAAATGCTCTGTAGGTGATATATGGTTAGAGTGATATAAGGTGATATATACAAAATGTGTAGGAAGGAACTGCAGATGCTGGTTTAACCAAAGATAGACAAAAAAAAAAGCTGGACTAACTCAGCTGGAGTGTCTTCAGAAGGATCTCAACTCGAAACGTCACCCATTCTTTCTCCCCAGAGATGCTGTATGTCCCGCTGAGTTACACCAGCTTTTTGTGTCTATCTTCAACATTTATACAAAGATATTTTTCAGCTATTGCTACTCCAAAATATTAAAACTGACAATATAATCACCTTCCATTGCTGCTGGGAGTCTAACACCAAAACTTCTGTCCTTTAAAGTCAGCAGCAGGAGGTTGCTGCATTGCATCAGAAATTGGAGTTGGGGATCTTACTTTGTGAAATTGATGAGGGCAAAGCAGTGGATGTTTTCTATATGGATTTCAGTAAGGCCTTTGACAAGGTTCCCCATGGAAGGTTGGTTAAGAAGGTTCAATCTTTGGGTGTTAATGGTGGAGTAGCAAGATGGATTCAACAGTGGCTGAATGGGAGATGTCAGAGAGTAATGGTGGATGGCTGTTTGTCAGGTTGGAAGCCGGTGACCAGTGGGGTTCCTCAAGGATCTGTGTTGGGTCCACTGTTGTTTGTCATGTACATCAATGATCTGGATGATGGGGTGGAAAATTGGATAAGTAAGTATGCAGATGATACTAAGATAGGTGGTGGTTGTGATAATGAAGTAGATTTTCAAAGTCTACAGAGAGATTTGGGCCATATGGAAAAGTGGGCTGAAAAGATGGCAGATGAGTTTAATGCGATAAGTTGAAAGTGTTACATTCTTGGCAGGACAAAATCAAAATTAGGACGTACATGGTAAATGGTAGGGAATTGAGGAATGTTGTGGAACAGAGAGATCTAGGAGGAATAACTGTGCATAGTTTCCCTGAAGGTGGGAATCGCATGTAGATGGGGTGGTAAAGAAAGCCTTTGGTGTGCTGGCCTTTATAAATCAGAGCATTGAATATAGGAGCAGGGAAGTAATGTTAAAATTATACAAGGCATTGGTAAGGACCAATTCTGGAGTATGGTGTACAATTTTGGTCGCCTAATTATAGGAAGGATGTCAACAAAATAGAGAGAGTACAGAGGAGATTTATTAGAATGTTGCCTGGGATCCACAACTATGTTACAGAGAAAGGTTGAACAAGTTAGGTCTTTATTGTTTGGAGCGCAGAAGGTTAAGGGGGGACCTTGATTGAAGGTCTTTAAAATGATGAAAGGGATAGACAGAGTTGACGTGGATAAGCTTTTTTCCCCATTAAGGGTAGGGAAGAATTCAAACAAGAGGGCATGACATGTGAATTAAGGGACGGAAGTTTCGGGGTAACGTGAGGGGGAACTTCTTTACTCAGAGGGTGGTGGCTGTGTGGAATGAGCTTCCAGCAGAAGTGGTGGAGGCAGGATCGATTTTAACATTTAAAAGTAAAGTGGATAGGTATATGGATGGGAAGGGAATGGAGGGGTATGGTCTGAGTGCAGGTACATGGGACGAGGGGAAAACAAATGGTCGGCACGGACTGGAAGGGCCAAGAGGGCCTGTTTCCGTGCTGTAATTGTTATATGCTTATATGGTTGTAGTGGCCTGCAATTACTCCACTAATGAGAAGAGTGATTGATATTATTTTAGGTGGATCTATGCAATAGCTCAAATATGATTAAAAAAATATATATATATATTTGTTAACAGCTAGATAATCTGTTCAGAGTCAAATTGAGGAATGTGTTTAATACAACCCCACTTTTGGTGCTATGTCATTCCAATAGATTGGGAATATAGAATAAAAGTATCAATTCATGAGGTCAGCGTGGTCAACTTCCCAACCAGGTTCTTTGATGCTCATGTCCAATTCTTCCAGGGACAGACGCAAAATAGTAAGATTAAATGAGAACTTACCAGTTTGAAGTTTGATCATGATTTTATGAGGAGTTACGATGAGCGATTATGTGAAGAAGTCCATCAGTCCGCTTGCGCATCAATCTTCAAAGCAGCGATGTGAAATCACAGATAATAATGGTTGAACTGAACATAGTAAGATTAAAGAAGCTAGAACTACAAGATGACCATTATGATACGAGGGTTGGGAGCGAGTGGCATGTAATCGCTCATCGTAACTCCTCATAATATAAAGATCAAACTTCAAACTGGTACGTTCTCATTTAATCTTACTGTTTTACTTCGGAGTCACGTGAGTGACTATGTGAAGATTTCAAAGCTCTGTGATTTCATGCCGGAAACGAGTCCATGCGTTACACACCGCATGAAGCGACCATGGATGAGTGAAAAAGATTAATGCATTCAGACATGACTTAGTTTGTTAAAATTCTGATGCTTTAATCATCAAAGGAAAATAATAGTAACCCCTCTCATCCAGGGGGAACTATAAAACAGAATCTAAAATGGAGTTGGCAAATACCCCCGGTTTGGCAATGGGTTATTATAAAATGTTGGGAAAGTATGTTCGTTTGACCATCCTGCAGCTGCTAGGATGTGGTCCAGTGGAACGTACATAACCCTTGGAGCTGATGTAGTAGCAGCCCTGGTGGAGTGAGTGTTGAAAATATTAGTATCGACTCGTGCATTAGCCAAAACCTCGGTTTGCCACCTGGAGATGGTAGAACTAAGTTTTTAGTAACTAACATACATTGCTAGTGAGGAGCCTTAGAGGTTCTAGGTGACCTAGATGTATAGTAGTAAAGGTGTGACCACACATTACCGATGGTCCATAGGGCATGCCATGAAACTTGTTTGAGACCTAAGCCCCTGGTTAGTTCTGGTTAATTAAATCAAAAACATAAAACATTATGTATTTGCAGATGTTACCATCCTATCCAGTCACAATTTACGTTGTGACTGGACCCGTGCACTGAGGCCAGTGCCATGAGGATTAGTACCTTAGAGAGCCGGCTAAAGCTAAGGATGTAGCTGGAGCCCCCTGGTGAAGTAATATTAACATTACGTCAATGTCCCATACTTCCGTGTTTCCGGGCCTGGGAGAACTTGTATTAAAGATATCCTTATTATTCTGGATATCAGAGCGTGAGATCCGGCAGTGTGGGTCCCACTGCTGCAGCAAATATGATAAGGCACGTAGGCACAGTGAGTGGCACTTTACTTAATTATTGTCATAGACCCATTTGAAAATGAATTGTAAGACATCAGTATCCGTGCTGTGTAGTATGTAACATGTGTATTTGTAACAAAACGCTCCATCTGCTGAAGTGGAAATGTACTGGCCTTATGGTGCTTCCTTCTGCACTCAGCAGTGTGCACTACATGGATTGGTCAGACTACCGAGCCGTTAGGCAATAGCCGTCTCAGAGACTGCAAGTCAATTAATTGATTTTCTTGCAGTGACTGGTTTCCCGTGTGCCACAGGCAGAACCCGCAAGTTTATGTTTTGAATGGACCATATTAGTTCTATATCATACCCAACATTAGCGGGAACCGTGTGCCAGTCAGGCAGTTCGAAATGCCTGAAGTGGTGTCTTGCCGGATTTATTGCAAGACCCAACTGAAATGGCAGTATGGAGGAAAAAAAAAAAAAGGACATGCAAGAAACATTCCTCCCCAGTGTTGCGATAGTGTATCTCTCGCCACTGTATGCCACATATTTACAACTGGTAAATGAGCCTGGATGTAAACATATCGATATTCGGTGTTCTATCGAGCCATGATGACATTAAACACTTTGTGATCCAATATCCATTCTGTGTTGTCATTGATTTCACTTGATGATACAATAGCCTCAAACGAAGTTAGGTAAATATCATGGGATACTTTAACTTGATTGCACCCATGTGACTAACATATGCCACCACCATAGTGTATCAACTTGGAGTTGAGCATGCAGATTACGCATATTCGCACAATAACCTTTAACCTATAGGATACACCTAGTGTTTATAGGTAGTTGATACTAATAACTGAAAAATTGGTAACTCATGCAAACCGCACCCGTCTCCATAACTGGAGATGGCAGTTGTAATTTATCATCTTTGAGGACTAGCATCAGTTTGTGATTTTACTTCGGAGTCACGTGAGTGACTACGTGAAGAAGACCCCGCCTGGCGCATGCTCGGCATTACGTCGACGCATGTGAAGCTCCGACAGGGTGGAGAGTGCAACTCCCACCAGCGTAAGTTTAACCCGCAGGTAAGTCGCTGTTGAACTTTCTTGTTCATGGGTTTAAACTCTGTAAGTCTGCAGAGCCAGCTAGAGTGCTGATGGAGTTTGAAATTTTTTTAAAAACTCTGTAACTCTGGCTCGAAATACAGAGCCAGCTAGAGTGAATGTATTTTTAAACTGCGGTAATTTAATAGAACGCGCTGGAACCACAGTTTCCGATTTAGCCAGCTCCTGCTATTTACCACTATTTAGATCAGGTTAGGAGATAATGGCTGCGCTAAATGCTGGCTCCAAATACCCAGTAATTGTACAATAAAGTCTGCTATGGGTATATGTTACCAGATGCAGTTTTCTTTATGGAAAAGTATATAACCCTGTGTGATACTGAGGTTAATACAAATATTCTGCAAGCAGAATGTGCCTGTAAGAATTACAATTTTAAACATATATGGTTTATGCATAAATACAAAACAGTAAAGAAGTAACTCTCCTCCAAGGGAGGACAAGAATGTGGGGGAGGCTGGAAATGGAGATCCCAACAGTCAATTGTTCTGATTGGTATCAACTTAAATTTAACTGGATGGATTAAAGGACCCCAATTCCTCAAATATAGTTTGGGCTGAAACAGTTAATTTAGTAAAATGCAGCTTTTAAAACATCATCCAGATAGGGGATAACAAATGTTCTAGAGCTCAGAGCAGCCCAAGTACCGGTTTAACTAATTTGGTAAATTACCCTGGGAGCTGAAATTAGCCCATTTTGCAACGGTTTAACTGTTAGCATTGACCCATCCAGATAAATTTCAAATATCTCTGGTGATCCCTGTTAATGGGAACTGAATAGCATGCATCTTTGAGATCGATGCTTGCCATATAGCTCCTATAGAATCAATAATTAGACAGTAACGTAGTTTCCCATTTTGAAAGTCTATACTGCACATACAAGGTAAATCTGGATGAAGTGACATCTTCCATCTTTCACCCCGTCCTGAAAGGCAATCCTGCCCATAATACTGGGCCTGTCTCGAAAGATAACTCTGGCCCCAATTCCAAGCCTGCTTGGAACCTATGTATTTTGTGCAGTATAAACGAATCGCATGTTATCATCAGTTTATTAAACCCTGATCTGAACTTCTTTCAATCATGGTCACTTGTAGAAAAACACAAGTGTTAATATTACCAACATGTAAATGGTCCGCATCCCATGTTTTGGAGGAACCAGACCCACCTACCTCCATGGCTACTGGTGGTCTTATGGTAAGCCCAAAGGTCGCTGATGCAGGTTCTTTTTCCCCTCCTTGATCGGAGAGTAGGACTGGTAGGGTGCGGAGATTCTATATTTCCCCTGAGACCGGCTTGGCCTTGGTCTGAAAACCAGCATCATACTGAGCCTACCTTGTCGGACAGCTCTGGCCATAATTCTCAGCCTGAATCGAAAGAAAACACTGGCCATATTTCTGTGCCCAGCTTTCAAGCTGCCACCGCCTTCTGTGAACCTTCGCCCCCGATGGAGGCGTGGGGTGTGTCGTCGCCTACCGATGAAGCTTCGCTCGTCGTCGGTACCTTGATTAGTCCGACAGCTTTTTGCTTCCACATCCTGGTCTGACCTGTGGGAAAAGTCTTACCTGAGAGAGGATTTGGTGGCTGGTTTCATTTCCTGGATTTCATGCCCTCCAATGTTACCCGGATAGCGCTGTTCACTGCCGGCACTTGTAGCATTTGCGAGTATCTCTTGAAGCCATATGCACGTGCTCCAGTATGTTCCACGGACATACTTTGAATTTGAAGTCAGTTCCATACTGATCACTCGCACTCCCCTCCACAGAGAGGGAGATTCGTAGGCAGCCCTGAAAACAGGTACTGCCACAGGCCCCTGAGGATACCTGCGCTGACATGGCCCCTCCAGCGGCCCTATGTCAGGTTTTTGCTCTGAGTCAGATTAAAACTGACCCTGAATGCTCCCCTCCTCAGAGAGGGAGACATTGTGCAGCCCTGAAACAGGTGCCATTGCCTGCGGGTTCTCCATAATACCCAGGCTGATAAATCCCCCCTTTGGAGTATATCATTGTGGAGTAATGATATACTCCTGGTCTCAGTCCCGGTGTCCATGGCCGAGACCGGGATTCCCCATGTTCCATGACCGGTTCCGCGGCCCGTCCGGACTTCACCCCAGTCATGTCGAGCAGGTACATCTCTGAACAGAGAGCCCTGCAAAAAAGAAAACACAAAACAGGTTGAACTTACCGCTGAACAGACCAACGCTGCAGCAGGTCAACGTAATGACACGCAAGTGGACTGACGGCATTCTTCACGTAGTCACTCACGTGACTCCGAAGTAAAATCCTGGAGTAAAGGGCCTGTCCAACTTTCACGACCTAATTCACGACCTTTTTTACTCGTGGACATTTTTCATCATGTTGAAAAAACGCCCTGACCTACTTGATGCCACGAGTACCTACGACTAACATCACGACCTACTATGACCTCCTACAACTTTGTGACGACCATGCTGCGAGTATGAGTCAAGGGCAAACTCGGCAGAGGTCGTGAATTAGGTCGTGAAAGTGGGACAGGCCGTTAACTCAGTGGGTCAGGCAGCATCTCTGGAGAAAAAGAATAGGTGATGTTTCGGTTCGCAACCCTTCTTCAGACTCATTACTTCTATCTGCACTTCTGTTGTGCAAGATTCTAAGTAGCTTACTCAAGTATTAAATCATCCTCTGTATTTGTAAATGAATGCTGGCTGACTGTTTTTGATGTGCAGGACCTTATTCCTTATTACACGGTAAATCAAACTGTTTCAAATGGACAATTATTTTTCAATAACTTCAGCAGAAGCTATTATATAAACTCACTCAATTACAATCAATAATTATTTCCATTTCCATGTAATTATGCATATTTGCAACTGGAAGTCATAGATTATGACTTTACGAGCGTTTTGATAGTCACTTGCTCAGTGGAGGCTATAAGACAACTGCGGAGGAGAGAGGCACTCAGCACAATTTTGCTCACCCATCTGGAAAAGGTTTCTTCGTCAGAACGTCCAACTGTCAGCACTCTCCAATGTGAGAGGAAGTTAAATACACAGGAAAGTGGCAAGTTGAAAAAGAAGTCAGTGAAAGTAAAAGAAAAAGGAATTAAAAGCAGTTGACATAAAAAAATTAAGATGAAGCCATCAGTAGTACGGAGATGTCGATGTATGAATCGCGGTGTTATAACTGTAAGCAGCATGTTATATGTTGCCATACAATGAAAAAGGAAATTGCTGCATTTGCAAATCTACAATGTATAAACCGGAGTATGTCTGAAGAAGAGTTCTGACCCAGAAAGGCACTCATCCTTTTTTTCCAGAATTGCTGCTTGACCCTCTGAGTTCCTCCAGCACTTTGTGTCTACTTTCAGTGCCATCCTGCATCTTCCAACACATGTATAAACAGGATATGGAAACATAAAACTAACCAACCGACCAACCAACTGACTAACTATCTAACTGACTAAAGGACTAGCTGACTAGCTGACTAACTGACTAACTGCATAGAAGGATCTGACAGGGAAACAAGACCTTTGGCTCATTGAGTCCATGCCGACCATCAACTGCGTGTACTAATCGAACATTAACCCCATTTTGTAATCTTTCCACATGTTATTGGGCCATGTCAACCACACCCTCACTAAAGTTGATTGCAACTTAAATGGCTTTTCATATCAGAGTTAATTGCTATTTGAACAAATGTATTTCAGGCTTGATGCATTAAATCAGCATGTGGAGAGTCCGTCACTAGAAGAAGTGGGTGAAGAGCGAGAGAAACCTTTGATGTGGGTTGACGAAGAGCTTGTTTACTTGGCTCTACATTCAGGTAGCTGTGGGCTGGGCTGGGTACAGCTTTCCAGGCAGTTACCACTACACATTAGAAATATAATACACAGTGATGGAGTAACAGTAGAATTCAACAAAAGAGTGCTGGAGCAACTCAACGGGTCAGGCAGCAGCTATAAAAACATAGAAACATAGAAAATAGGTGCAGGAGGAGGTCATTCAGCCCTTCGAGCCAGCACCGCCATTCATTGTGATCATGGCTGATCGTCCCCAATCAATAACCCATGCCTGCCTCCTCCCCATATCCGTTAAATTCCACGAACTCTCTCTTAAATCCATCCAGTGATTTGGCCTCCACTGCCCTCTGTGGCAGGGAATTCCACAAATTCACTACTCTGTGGGTGAAAAACTGACCCTGACCCTTCTCTGCCTCAGAGGGTGGTGGAGGCAGGTTCTCTGGATGCTTTCAAGAGAGAGCTAGATAGGGCTCTTAAAAATAGTGGAGTCAGGGGATATGGGGAGAAGGCAGGAATGGGGTACTGATTGGGGATGATCAGCCGTGATCACATTGAATGGTGGTGCTGGCTCGAAGGGCCAAATGGCCTACTCCTGCACCTATTGTCTATTGTCTATTGATTTTTTTTTTTCTCACCTCAGTCTTAAATGGCCTCCGCTTTATTCTAAGACTATGGCCCCTGGTTCTGGACTCGCCCAACATTGGGAAACATTTTTCCTGCATCTAGCTTGTCCAGTCCTTTTATAATTGTATATGTTTCTATAAGATCCCCTCTCATCCTTCGAAACTCCAGTGAATATAAGCCTAGTCTTTTCAATCTTTCCTCATATGACAGTCCCGCCATCCCAGGGATCAATCTCGTGAACCTACGCTGTACTGCCTCAATCGCAAGGAAGTCCTTCCTCAAATTAGGAGACCAAAACTGTACACAATACTCCAGATGTGGTCTCACCAGAGCCCTATACAACTGCAGAAGAACCTCTTTACTCCTATACTGAAATCCTCTGGTTATGAAGGCCAACATTCCATTAGCTGTCTTCACTTCGTGCTGTACCTGCACGCCAACTTTCAGTGACCGGTGTACAAGGACACCCAGGTCTCGCTGTACCTCCCCCTTACCAAACCTAACCCCATTGAGATGAAAATCTGCCACCTTGTTTTTGCCGCCAAAGTGGATAACCTCACATTTATTTATATTATACTGCATCTGCCACGCATCTGTCCACTCACTCAACCTGTCCAGGTCACCCTGCAACCTCCTAACATCCTCTTCACAGCTCACACTGCCACCCAGCTTTGTGATATCCGCAAACTTGCTAGTGTTGCTCCTAATTCCCTCTTCCAATCCTTAATATATATGGTAAATAGTTGCGGCCCCAACACCGAGCCTTGCGGCACACCACTCGCCACTGCCTGCTATTCTGAAAAGGACCCGTTCACTCCTACTCTTTGCTTCCTGTCTGCTAATCAATTTTCTATCCATGTCAACACCCTACCCCCAATACCATGTGCTCAAATTTTAGTCACCAGTCTCCCATGCGGGACCTTATCAAAGGGTTTCTGAAAGTCTAGACACACTACATCCGCTGGCTCCCCTTCATCCATTTTACTTGTCACATCCTCAAAATATTCCAGAAGATTAGTCAAGCATGATTTTCCTTTCATAAACCCATGCTGACTTGGACTAATCCTTTTACTGCTGTCCAAATGCCCCATTATTACCTCTTTAATAATTGACTCCAGCATCTTTCCCACCACTGAAGTCAGGCTAACTGGTCTGTAATTCTCCGTTTTCTCTCTCGCTCCTTTCTTGAAAAGTGGGATAACATTAGTTATCCTCCAGTCCACATGAACTGATCCTGAATCTATTGAACATTGGAAAATGACCACCCATGTGTCCACTATTTCTAGAGCCACCTCCCTGAGGACCCTGGGATGCAGACCATCAGGCCCAGGGGATTTATCATCCTTCAGTCCCATTAGCCTACCCAATACTATTTCTCGCCTAATGAAAATTTCTTTCATTTCCTCTACCCCCTTAGATCCTCTGTCCTCCAGTACTTCTGGGAGATTGTTTGTGCCTTCCTTAGTGAAGACACATCCGAAGTACCTGTTCAACTCTTCTGCCATTTCCTTGTTTCCCATAATAATTTCACCCGTGTCTGCCTTCAAGGGACCCACATTTGACTTTGCTATTCTTTTTTTCTTAACATATCTAAAGAAGCTTTTCCTGTCCTTCTTTATATTCCTGGCCAGCTTCACCTCGTACTTCATCTTTTCAGCCCGTATTGCCCGTTTTGTTTCCTTCTGTTGTCGTATGAAAGTTTCCAATCGATCCGGCTTCTGGCTACTCATTGCTAGAGGACATAGGTAGGTGGTTTTGGTTCTTGACCTTTCTTCAGACTGATTTTAGTCAGGTGGAGAAAGCTGGAGAGGAGGCGGGGGTGGAACTAATCCTGACAAGCGATAGGTGCTACAGGTGAGAAATGATTTAATTGACAGATGGGTGGGAAAGTGCTTGAGATGTAAAGGAGATAAAAGGGCATTAGGTAGGAGAGAAATGTGAAGCCGGAGGAAGGGGTATCGGTGGAAGGGGATGAGGAAAAGGGGAAAGGAATATGGGATGGTGGAAGAGAAATGGGGCAGAGAACAGAAGGGGGGGGGGGGGGACATTGTGGGGGGGGAGGGCTTGAATTGGAGAATTCAATGTTTATACATTGGGTTGTAAATTATAAATGACGTGCTGTTCCTCCAGTTACAAACTCCCGTCACCTATTACCACCTATCACTTGCTAGGCTTTGTCCTGCCCCACCTCTCTCCAGCATTCTTCCTCCTACTTCATTCAGTCTGAAGGAGGGTCCCGATCCAAAATGTCATCCATCCATGTCCTCCAGAGATGCAGCATGAGCCACTGAGTAACTCCAGCACTTTGTGTATTTTCCCCAGATTCTGCAGTTCCTTGTTTCACCACTGTACCTTATTCTTTGAATCATTGTGTGGCAATTTGGAGATCAAAATGGCAGCAAGATAAACAACCCTAAGTTAGAACACATTTCTTCACTCTAAATATTAGTGACAAACACTCCAGCTGCTATCCAACTTATTTCATCCAACTTAACAGCCAGTAGACTTTCAGTCAGACAGGCATCTGCACCACTGCACAGGGTGGAACAGCGGTGGAGGTGCAGCCTCATAGCGCCAAAGACCCAGGTTTAATCCTGAATAAGGGTGCTATCTGTACAGGGTACACAAAATCCTGGAGAAACTCAGCGGGTGCAGCAGCATCTATGGAGCAAAGGAGATAGGTAATGTTTCGGGCCGAAACCCTTCTTCAGACAAGGGTTTCGGCCCGAAACGTTACCTATCTCCTTCGCTCCATAGATGCTGCTGCACCCGCTGAGTTTCTCCAGCATTTTGTGTAACCTCGCCTTTCCAGCATCTGCAGTTCCTTCTTTAACACTGCTATCTGTACAGAGTTTGTACTGTTTCCCGGTGACTGCATGGGTTTTCCACGGGTGCTTCGGTTTTCTCCAACACTCCAAAGACGTACTGGTTTGTAGGTTAATTGGCTTTGGTGAAAATTGTAAATCATCCCCAGTGTGTAACATAGTGTTAGTGTACGTGGATTGTTTGTCGGTGCGGACTCAGTGGGCCGAAGGGCCTGTTTCCACGCTGTATCTCTAAACTAAACCAAACCAAACTAAACTAATCTAAACTAATCTAAAAAGCTGCACTGGGAGCAGAACAACCCATGTTTTTATGCTTGGAAAACACAATTTGCTTTTCTAGGCCACAGATTGAATACAACTACTTTCCGTTCTCAGATGCTTAATTACCATTGCTAAATGTGTTCATTTTGCACTTTTCAATCTAAATTTGCTTTCTTCCTGGTAATATTAATTGAGGCACTGATTCATAATATCTTAGCAGAGATCAGTGTTCTCTGTTACATATCATTGACATTCCTGTATCTTTTATTCATTGTACATCACCACCATATAATGGAAATGAAACAGTCAACAGTGCTTCAAGCTGTATAATTAAACCTTTTTATAGCGAGGTTTCGAAAGGTAATAGAATCTGACACACAGGAAAATAAAGGCTGCTTACATACTACAGTCATACTGAACTAATCAATATTTTTCCTCTGTGATAAACCAAATTATGAAAGAAAGCAGTTATTATCATAACTCTTTCAGATGCTGCATCCATTCAAGTGAGTCTGATTTAAAAATATAGTATTTTGCCTTGCAGATTAATATAGTTGTTGTCATTGTACCTCATTCATTAGAAACACCAGCAACCTTTCAAAGGTCGCTGATGGCTTTGATTAAGATGGTGCTTCTAAAATTCACCTGAATAGTTTCCCTAAAGAATCCATCCAAATGTGTTTTGCTCTTTTAGATATGATGGGGGCTGTACCAGCACCATTTGGAGCAGTGTGCATGAATTGTAGAGTCATAACATTTTAAGATCATAAGATCATAAGTGATAGGTGTAGAATTAGGCTATTCGGCCCATCAGGTCTACTCCCTCCTAACCCCATGTTCCTGCCTTCTCCCCACAACTTCACCAGCACTAATCAAGAGATCGATGCAACATATGAAACAGACCTTATCGGCATACCTAGTTTGTGCTGACCAGCGACACCCGCATATTTACACTGTCCTACACACGCACTTGGGACCATTTTTTTTTACATTTACCAAGCCGATTTATCAAAATACCTGTATGTCTTTGGAGTGTGGGAGGAAACTCCAAAATACCTGTATGTCTTTGGAGTGTGGGAGTGTGAGATCTTCAATCTCAGAGCAAACCCACGCGGTCACTGGGGGAACATACGAACTCCACACAGACAGCGCCCACAGTCGGGATCAAGACTGGGTCTCCGGTGCTGCAAGCTCTGTAAGGCAGCAACTCCACCGCTGTGCCAGCGTGCCGCCCTAGTTGGCTAGCTGCTGTGTAGTTGGTTCATGTTGGTCAGTGTGGGCAAGTTGGGCCGAAGGGCCTGTTTCCACACCGTAGGACGCTATGATTTTAACATGTGGAGGAAACCCACATGGTCACAATGAGATATGCAAACTCCACACAGACAGTACCAGAAGTCGGTATTGAACTTGGGCCACTGTAGCTGTGAAGCAGCAGCTCCACTACCTGAGCCATTGTGTCTTTATTACTTATTTTCAAATTTTTAATCAAAGGATAATAAATGTGGCTAAAACAACCATTTACAAGTCAGCTATCTTGGCTTCAAACTTACCTGTGTAGGCCAATGATATACGTTAAAAAATCTGTGTATTTTTGCTTCTGAGCAATGACTCAACTGCTGCAGTAGAAACAGATTGGATTGGCAATTCACCCACCTCCCAGCCTATCAGCCTGCATTTTTTTTTCCTGTGGCAATTCAATTAGTCGTTGCAATCTTGTGTCCTGTTATTTGCTGCCCAAATTGGACGTTACTGTTGAGGAGATGATCTTATGGTAACAGCAGATGGTGGTGAGTCATATGACTGAAGATGCAGTGAGACACATTTTGATAAGCATACCCAAACAGGCAGTGCTGGCAAGTTACTGTATACATGCTCAGTTGCTTAATGGCCAATGCCATTTTGTTAACAGTAACATTTTGATTATGTGGATCCTGTGCATTCAACGTCATCGTAAAATAGTTACAACAGATGACACTAAAGTGGGTGGTATTGTAGATAATGACGATGGTTGTCAAAAGTTGCAGCAGGATCTTGATCGGTTGGGCAGATGGGCTGAGCAATGGTTGATGGAATTTAATATAGAGAAGTGCGAGGCGTTGCATCTTGGGCAGTCTAATAAGGCTAGGACTTAGGGCTCAGGGGAGTGTTGTAGAACAGAGTAATTGAGGAGCAGAGATACATAGTTCCTTGAAAGTGACATCACAATAGATAGGGTGGTCAAGAAGGTTTTTGGCACATTGGCCTTCATCAGTCAGAGTATTGAGTATAGAAGTTGGGAGGTCATGTTGCAGTTCACAAGTTCACAAGTTATAGGAGTAGAATTAGGCCTGTAGGCCCATCGAGTCTACTCCGCCATTCAATCATGGCTGATCTCTGCCTCCTAATCCCATTTTCCTGCCTTCTCCCGATAACCTTTGACACCCGTTCCAATCAAGAATTTTTCTATCTCTGCCTTAATATCAGATGTTATATCAGACGTTGATGAGGCTGCAATTAGAATATTGTGTTCAGTTTTAGTCACCATTTTATAGGTAAGATGTTGTCCCGAACAGCCACACGTGCAGCAGGAGTGTCCTGGGGAGTCGCACGGGCCAGATCTACCCGCCGAACAACCACGCCACCCGGTAGGCCGGACTCGCTCCACAGGGCTTCTACAGGACTGCGGTGAAGCCGGGCGGTGAGACCTGTCTGGGCTGAAGAAGCCTCAGCGGTGGCACCGATGGGAGTCTCGGCGGTGGCAACGATAGCCTCAGTGGTGGTGGGGCCTCGCGGTCGATAAGCGTGAGTGGGAGGGGAAGATAATGGGGACACGACATGGGGGGGTGGCTGTGAAGAACAACCCATGGCGGGGGGACCGCCGTGAGGAGTGGTGGGAGAACAAAGGGGGACCCGGTGTGTAGAAGGGGGGCACTCTAGTTTAGAATCCCCTATCCAGGGGATAAGTCTGTGTTTGTTTGTTTGTTTGTTTGTTCATTTGTTCCGGTTTAGGCGTCAGTTGCTTGTCTTTTTCTTTTTGTTTTCATTTTTTATTTCAAGTTTTTGTATACCTTGCGTGATGTGACTGTTGGCAGACCAATTTCCCTCCAGGGATGGCTAAAGTTTTATCGTATCGTGTCATATCGTATCGTCACGCTGGAAAGGTTGCAGAGAAAGTTTACGAGGATGTTGCCAGAACTCGAGGACCTGAGCTATAGGGAGAGGTTAAGCAGGGTACAATTTTATTCTTTGGAGGTCAGGGGGTTGAGTGGTGACCTTATAGAGGTATACAAGATCAAGAGAGGAATAAATCAGGTAAATGCATAGTCTTTTGCCCAAAGTAGCGGAATCAAGAAGAAGAAGAGGACATATGTTTAAAGTAAGGGGGAAAGATTTGATAGGAACCGGAAGGGTAATTTTTTTTTACACAAAGGGTAGTGGGTGTATGGAAAGAACTACTGGAGGAGGTAGTTGAGGCAGGTATTATCCTAACGTTTTTAGAGGGTTATGGGCAGAAAGGAACTGCAGATGCTGGTTTACATTGTAGACACAAAATGCTGGAGTAACACAGCAGGACATGCAGCAACTCTGGATAGAAGGAATGGGTGACGTTTCAGGTCGAGACCCTTCTTCAGACCAAGGGCCAAGCACGAGCTGGTGAGACTAGTATAGATGGGGCATGTTGGTCGCTCTGGGCAAATTTGGATCAAAGGGCCTGTTTCCACGCCATATGATTCTGTGTCTCTATGACTCTATCTATCGCAATCAATCACAATCGCAATAATACTTTATTAGCCAAGTATGTTTTGCAACAAACGATGAATTTAATTTGCGAAGTCAGTCACACAAATAAAAACAATGGAACAAACAAAATAGTAAGATTAAACGAGAACCTACCAGTTTGAAGTTTGATCTTTATTTTATGAGGTGTTACGATGAGGGATTACGTGAAGAAGCCCCGCCAGGCGCATGCGCGTCATACTTCAAAGCAGCGGCGTGAAAGCACAGAAACTATAGTCGAAGTGATATAGTAAGACTCAGAAGACCAGAACTACCAGATGATCTTTGCGATTATGAGGGCCGGGAGCGGGGAGCGGAGGGCACGTAATCCCTCATCGTAACTCCTCATAAAATAAAGATCAAACTTCAAACTGGTACGTTCTCGTTTAATCTTACTATTTTACTTCGGAGTCACGTGAGTGACTGCGTGAAGATTTCAAAGCTCTGTGATTTCATGCCGAAGATCCATTCCATACAACACACTTCTTCAGTTGATATAGTACTGAATAAATAATGTATTGAACATTGCTTCGAATTATTCAATAAACAGTTTTTAATAATAATAAACAAAACTGTAATAACACCTCGATCCCAGGGGCAAATTACAAATGAAATTTAGAAAAGAAATCAAACCAAATGCCAAAACAGCATGCCCAAAACCTTGCACTGTCAGGACAGGTTTGTCATAGAACTTTGAGAAGGTCGCCTCCCTAGACCATCCTGCAGCCCCGAGGATTTGATCTAGAGGCACTTCCTGTGCCTTCGCTGCGGATGTTGATGCCGCCCTGGTGGAGTGAGATTTAAACGCATGAGTGTCAACTCCAGCACAATCCAAAACCTGTTTTGACCATCTAGAAATAGTTTGTACTGACACCTTTTTATGAGGTTTTTTGTGGCTGATGAGCATTGCTGTCTCAGAGCCTCTGAGACTCTTAGTTACCTCGATATATTGACAGGTGCTTGACTACACACAGCATTTGGTCAACGGTGTATGCTTTAAAGCTTACTTTGGTTACGGCCATTCCTGGCCTGCTTTGTTTGATTAATCATATACATAAAACGTAATGTTATCTACAGAAGAATACATGCTATCTAGCCGCAGCTTTTGCAATGTTTGAACTCATTGCGCTGATACTAGCGTCATGAGCATAACCTCTTTAAGTGTTAACTTCTGAAAAGACAGTGATGTAATTGAGGGGAAATCAAATGGTCGGCAGGGACTGGAAGGGCCGAGAGGGCCTGTTTCTGTGCTGTAATTGTTATACGGTTATAATTGGAGCCCATTGCCGAAGCAGTGTGAGAAGTATACTGACATCCCAGATTTCTGTATATCTAGGCTTTGGAGGGGTTTTGTTAAAGATTCTCATGAATCGGGACACTAACGGATGAGACCCGATAGATTGTTGTTCTGAAAACCACCCTAAATAGGAGGACAAAGTACTCCGAGCACTATTAATGGCACTAAAGCTCAAGTGTTCCTCAAAATGCAATGTAGCAAGGAACTCCAATACATCTGGTATGCTTGCAGTATGATAAGATATATCTGACTGTAAGCAAAACATCACCCATTTCTTAATATGAGACACATATTGTTTTTTAGTGCTATCTCTCCAAGCTGCAGTTATCACATCCATGGTCCTACTCAACAGTCCAAGCCCTTGGAATGGTCGGGTCAGAACCTGCAGATTAACAAAAAAAACCTAACAGATTAATACAATCATGTAACGGATTACTTTCTCCTGTTACTGGATGAGCCAACAAATTACTGCACTTGGGGATAGTCATAAATGCCTGAGTCATCATTCTCAGCACCAATGGGAACCATGGTGGGCCAGTCCGGAACCACGAAAACACCTGAGGCGCAGTCCTGCTCAATTTTGGTGAGACATTGCCTGATGAGGCAGAATGGGGGAAAAGTTCCCAATGTAGCAAGAATGCATCCACCGCTACTGCTCCTAGAGCTGGTTCCCACAAAACGTATTTAGGCAACTGGTGATTTAGCCTGGATGCAAACATCTATATCTAGCAAACCATAGTGGCTGACAATCATTTTAAAAACATCACGATTTAGCATCCATTCTATGTTGTCATTAAATTTCTGTGACCTGTTGTCTGCCACCACATTATCTCTACCTGGTAGGTAGATAGCTGAGACCCAGATATTTCTGGAAATACACCAGTTCCAAATGAGGTTAGCCAGATTATCACATGATACTGACCGTATTCCTCCCATGTGATTGATATAAGGAACAGCCGTGGTATTATCAATCTGGAGCTGAACATGTAAATCATTCATTGCTGAACAATAAGCTTTTAAACCATAGAATGCACCCAGCAATTCTAAGTAATTTATACCATGCCTTTGCAGGATTAAGTCCTCTTGCACACTCCATCTACCACCACAGCTAGACTCGTTGTCCATGGCTCCCCATTCCAAAAGCACTGACATCTGTTTGTAAAACCACTGAAGCTTGTTGAGTCAAAATGTTTTTGGTACTTCGTGGAATATTGATTATCCACCATTGCAATTCGGTGATGGCTTTGGCTGGCAACTGCATTGGTCTATCAAAATGACCTGCACGTTCTTTAAGTGCTTGTTCTTTAGCTCGTTGCAAACTTTGATAGTGCAGAGGTCCAAACTGCACTGCAGGGAAAGCCGCCACCAATTTACCAATAACACTGGCTACTTGCCGGATCGAGGGTTGTTGCCTTTCTTCGAGACTGGTACAGACCTCCGTGATTTCAACAGCCTTGGCCGTAGGCAAAGTCATTGACATATCAACTGAATCAATGACAAACCCCAAATAGTTAATTTTTTGGAATGGCTCTAGCTTGGATTTTGTTGGATGGACGAGAAACCCCAACCTCTCAAACAGGTGTTTGGTTGCTGAAACCGACTCCTCAGCTGTTTCCTGAGTGTTGCTTATAATTAAAATATCATCTAGATAAGCCATCACAATGTGATTCTGAGCACGAAGTAGTGCCAGAACTGGTTTTAACAATTTTGTGAACAACCTAGGAGCTGAGGTTAACCCATTGGGCAATGCTTTAAATTGCCACAGCTGTCCCATCCAACTAAATTACAAGTATCTACGGTACTGATAATGAATTGGGACTGAATAATATGCATCTTTCAGATCTATAGTTGCCATATAACAACCTTTTGATAACAGCTGTTTAGCAGTACTGAAAGTGTTCATTTTAAAATGCCTATATTGGACATAGGAATTTAACTGGGTTAGGTCCAGAATTACTCGACACCCACCATCTTTTTTCTGTCTGGGGAATATATTGGTCACAAATTGTTGAGGATGATATACCATCTTCTCAATTACCCCTTTTTGGAACAAAACCCCAATTTCTTTATTTACCTGCAGAGTTTCTGGTCCAGAAAAAAACAATACCCGACTAGGCATATTTTGTGCAGGTGGATGTATTCCTGACATAAACTCTATTCGAGACCCTGAGACAGTGTCCAGTATAAACAGATCAGATGTTATGCAGAACCATTCTTCATGAAATAACTGTAACCTACCCCCAACCGGAGGTTGTTCCCCAGAGGATTTATCCTGGACTGAATGGGTTACCCGTACCTCCATGGTTGACCTTGAGCTTCTCACTCTCCTTGCCATGTTGGGGTTATGGTTGGAGTACACAGGTGGATATGAATGGCATCCAACTTGTAATACTCTGCTTGGGCCTGCCCCAGCATCTGACGCCCGTCTTGTTGAGAAAGACCTGCGAGGTGGCATCCTGGCCGAGGGTATGTAAGTTTTCATGAGGCCAATAGTTTTGGCCTCTTCTTCCAGGTCTTTGACCTGTTTCAGCAGGTCTTCGCCAAATAGGAAATTTGGTGCTTGAATATTTGAGGACCTACACAGAGCTGCAAAGCGTGGGTTCAACGTTGGCTTGATGGCAATTTTGCAGATGCAGTTGATCTCGAAGTGGGCATTGCACAGCGGGGCCAACATATCCTGCTGTGTCCCTGACATCGGTGCCCCTTGGACCATTTTCCCAAAAGCCATGATACTTGCCCTCATTAATTTGAGGACTCTCTGGAAACGAAGCTCTTGTCCCCGCATCGTTGCGCTCATTTGTGCCCAGATAGCAGAGTTCACGGTGGGCACCTTGAGTGATGCACAGTTAACAGGTGTCTGATAACGCATGGTCATCTGTTCCATGATGGAATCCTGGAGCTGGTGAGAGGCCATGTAGTTTATATTGGAAGCCAGATTTTCCTCCATGGCTTCACCAGTACTGTCCGGAATGGCAAAATTTCTAGCCATATCCGGGACACCTGGAGCATGGCTCATGTGCCTTGGTTTGTGCCCAAGAGCAGTGACACCAACTTCAGGGTCAGACTCCTCCTGCCCTGGCTATCCTGATTCTTGCTCTAGGGAGGTCTCTACCAGCCCTAAACAAGGTGCTGTTGAGGGTGATTCCCATTGATATAGGCAGTGAAGTCCTCCTCGCCATATGGGCCTCTGCGTGAGGCTGTTTGGGGAATCCTAGGGGCATGCGATCCCGATTGGAATACTTCATGGATCATCATGGTCTGAAGCATTCTTTCCATTTGATCTAGACGTCCCCAGACCTTCTTGTTGGAAGGAGGGGTCTTCTTCATCAGACTCATCAGATAAAGCGGGCCTGACAGATTTTCGTTTGGCCTTTCTCCCTGCTGGAGTGGCCTCAGCGCCCTGAGGCACTGGAGTTAATGGAGGCAGTTGAGCTGCCAGCAGTTCTACAGTCGGCGTTGGTCGGTATCTCCCTACCCGATCTGCGAGCACTAACTGTGCTCCCGCGAGTTAAACTCCTGCTATGGACGGCAGACTTATTCACAACTTTCTACATTTTCTAACGACTCCCGCTGGCTCCTGATCCAGTCTCACGGAGTTTAAAAACCCGCAGAAAGTTTTGAAATCACTTACCTGCCAGTTTACTACTTACCGCTGGTGGAGCTGCGCTCTCCAGCCCGTCAGTGCTCCATGCATTGGACATAATGATGCGCATGCACCTGGCGGGGCTTCTTCACGTAGTCACTCACGCGACTCCGAAGAAAAATACATTTTAACATAAACATCTTCAACAGTGGCTCTGTTCAATCTCTTTCCTTCTTTGTTCTCCTGTGGTCGGGGGCCTCGAGCCCTCCGTTGACGGGACGATCTTGACTCCCATAGCCGGCACTGTTTGGGCTCATCGGGGTAATCAGCTCCTGCATCGGGGGGGGGGGGGGGGGGGGGGGGGGGGGGAATGTCAGCTCCCCCGCGCCGTTCGATCGGACCCTAGGTCGGGACTGTCAAACCTCTGCATCGTTGGAACTCCCTACTCGGCCTCTCCCGAGACTGTGAGCTCTCGATGGTAAAGTCTGCAGGCTGCTGTTGGAGCGATCCTAGGCAAGGCTACAATGTTAAGTTCACGCCCCGCGGTTGGTATCAAAGTCAGTCCGAGGAGGCCTCCACCTCCATCGATGTTAAGCCGCAGAGCGAAATATGATCCGGAAAATAATCGCATCTCCAGCAAGGTAAGAGACTGAAAACATTGTTTCCCCCGACCCCATCCCCCTCTTCCCACATAAAACAAACTGGAGAACATTTACATAAACTTTTAAAACACACTAAAAATTTTAAAAAATGCACAGACTATTGGCAGGGTTGCCAATCTATGAATTAGTTGGGAAATTAAAATCATGATTACCCTCAAAAGAATGTATTAGTTTTGGTTAAGATGGCGTAGTTGTAATGTTGATGAATTTGCAGTATTAATACAGCAATCTGACAGCTAAATAATTAATATATTAAATTAAAGACGAAAATCCCAACACGGCTTTCAGTGAGACCCCACTCCTCCATATATGCAATGTTTGGGGGCTGCCAATGTTTTGGCAGCTTCGCTGGTGTAATTTTCAGAAATACGTAATTTGATGAAATTGTAAGCTATCTATGAACAATTCTCGATGCAACATGCCCTGAAAATGCTACTGATCTAATGCACATTATTATACCAATCCGTGGAGTTCATGAGTGAAAGTGTGGTAGAGAGGATGAAGGCCTGGTTAGGTAACTCAAATTCCCAGGAACAAAGAAATCTACAGAAACTAGTGGATATTGCCTGGTCCATCACAGGTACCACTCCATGATCAAAGGAATCTACAGAATGTGCTTCCAATAAAGGCAGCTAATAACCAAAGAACAACATCATCCTGCCCACGCTCTCGTTTCACTAATACCAATGGGAAAACAATACAAGAACCTGAAAGAACAGTTTCTTCCCATTCACAATCAGGCGCTTGAACCACACTGCACAACCCTAGCTACAACACTACCTCAGACACAATCTACTATGGACTTTGTTTTAGTTGCACTGCATACTTCAGTTTTGCACTTTTATGGTCTGGTTATCTTGTATTACCGATGATTAGTTTATTATTATTGATTATTCTATATTTATTTGTTTGTTTTGCCTGCCACCTGCAACAAGCAAGAATTTCTCTGTTCCATTCTCAATACATATGACAATTTGAAATCCACTTGGACAGGTACACGTGTGGGAAAGGTTTGGAAGGACAAACGTGGACAAATGGACAAATGGACCAAATGTGGACATGGGCCAAATGTGGACAAATGGACCAACTTAGATGGGGCATTCCGGTCAGCATGGATGTGTTGGGCTGAAGGGCCTGTTTCTGTGCAGTATGACTGTGACTCTATGACTCTTGACACTCTTGACAGTAAGTTGTAGCCATTTTCTTGAAAATATCCCATTAACGCATCTCTGATTTTCCTAATCTGCCTGATTAGTGCCGTTTTCAGAATGCATGCTATTTGTACAGATGCAGTTTTGTTTTAATAGTGTGCATTTAGCAAACTGGTCAGGTCCACCGCATATCTAGTATGATACCCATGGGTTGTGATATTGATCAATATATGCAATTAAATAAAGAATCAGTTGAAGGTCCTAATCAAAATTATATTGGCTTGGTTTCAGTTTATTTTCCAGTGGATATCAACTCAAAGAAAATTAATCTGATTTGCAGCACCTAGTGGGACTAATTGCCAATTTTTATAATCCGGTTTGTAAGCAGATGGACTGAGCTGGGATCTTAAACCATCAAATAAAGTCAGTAGCTAATAAATGTGAATGTTCAGTCAATAAAATTGAATTAAGATGTGAGAGATATGTTAAATTCCATGATCAATTCAAAAATGTGGAAGATTTATTTCATTCTTTAAACTCCCTCTGGATATTGTGAATTTTGCATCAAACTGGGGTCTCACAGTATCTACTTTCCATTGAACACTGGAGAAGGTATGCAAGCCATCAAACAAATTACTATTTTCTTTTCAGATTATGGCTGAGAGCAACTTCCATCCATTGCTCCAGAAGTGTCTTGCAAATTAAATTAGTTATTAGTTTTAAACTAGTGAGTTTTTGGAAAACTCAAAACAGACATTAAAATATTCCTGCTAAATGCAGTATTCCTGAACCATACGATAATGGCCGCATGAACTTTCCTATCCATGTCTATTAAGAAACAGTTAGACAGATGCATGGATGGGACAGGTTTGGAGGGAAATGCACCAAGCGCAGGCAAGTGGGACTAGTGTAGCTAGGACATTGTTCGCCAGTGTGGGCGAGTTGTGCCGAAGGGCCTGTTTCCACACTGTATCATTGTATGACTCTATGACTCTATTAGAAAAATATGAACTAACTTTGTCAATAAATTCATCTGCACATTTTGTTCATGCATTACCATGACTGATTTTGATCTTGGACACACTACAGCAAAATTCAGTTGTGTTGGATGCTTCAGATTTAAGGTGCTTTTAGCTTATGTTGCTCATTTAATCATGTAAAGAACTTTGCGGAGAACCCAGGACTGGAATTTTGTTTTTAATGTTCGATGATGAAAATGAAAATAAAAACACAAAATGCAGGCAAGAGAAGAGAGAATCCAGGATTGGAGCTGGGTTCAGTGGTTGGAATCAGGTGGAGAATTAAAGTGGAATACAGGTCCTAATTAGGGATGTGAGGTGATTCTGGAGATGACCATTTTGAGGATGTTGGGTGGTTCTGGAAGAAGAGACTTTCCAGAAGATTACGGAGGGACAGGGATTGCAATAATTTGGGATCTGAGGTGCAGTACAGTACATTTAACTTCTATTTTAAGTGTGACTTATTTAATGTTAGTCTCCCAGCTTTGGGTTGGGACCTGTGCTTAACATAAAACTGCTCTGGTCAAGTACATAGAACATAGAACAATTCAGCGCAGGAATAGGTCCTTCAGCTCCCAACATCCGTGCTGAACAAATGCCAGTTTAAACTAATTTCCTCCGCCTGTAAATGATCCATATCCTTCTTTTCCCTGCATTTCCCTGTGCCTATCTAAAATTCTCTAAAATGCCACTATTGTATCTGCCTCCACCACCACCCCTGGCAACGCATTCCAGGCACCCACCACTCTTGTGTAAAAACCTTGCTCCCCACATTTCCTTTAAACTTTCCCGTCTCGTGTAAAGCTATGCCCTCTGGTTCTTGACATTCTCAACCTTTGAACAGGGTTCAGCCTGTCTAATGCCTCTCATAATTTTACATACTTCTATCTGGTCTCTCCACAACTTCTGATGTTCCAGAGAACACAATCCAAGGAAACTCATACATGGTTATTTCAAGAACGATCCAAAAGAGGTGTTCCTAGGGCCTTGGGATCTGAGGTGCAGTACAGTACATTTAACTTCTATTTTAAGTGTGACTTATTTAATGTTAGTCTCCCAGCTTTGGGTTGGGACGTGCTTAACATAAAACTGCTCTGGTCAAATACATAGAACATAGAACAATTCAGCGCAGGAATAGGTCCTTCAGCTCCCAACATCCGTGCTGAACAAATGCCATTTTAAACTAATTTCCTCCGCCTATAAATGGTCCATAGCCCTCTTTTCCCTGCATGTGAGGTTATCCACTTTGGTGGCAAAAACAGGAAAGCAGACTATTATCTAAATGGTGGCCGATTAGGAAAAGGGGAGATGCAGCGAGACCTGGGTGTCATGGTACACCAGTCATTGAAAGTAGGCATGCAGGTGCAGCAGGCAGTGAAGAAAGCGAATGGTATGTTAGCTTTCATAGCAAAAGGATTTGAGTATAGGAGCAGGGAGGTTCTACTTCAGTTGTATAGGGTCTTGGTGAGACCACACCTGGAGTATTGCGTACAGTTCTGGTCTCCAAATCTGAGGAAGGACATTATTGCCATAGAGGGAGTGCAGAGAAGGTTCACCAGACTGATTCCTGGGATGTCAGGAGATAATTTAGGAGATTGAGAGGGGATCTTATAGAAACTTACAAAATTCTTAAGGGGGTTGGACAGGCTAGTTGCAGGAAGATTGTTCCCGATGTTGGGGAAGTTCAGGACAAGGGGTCACAGCTTAAGGACAAGGGGGAAATCCTTTAAGACAGAGAGTGGTGAGTCTCTGGAACTCTGCCACAGAGGGTAGTTGAGGCCAGTCCATTGGCTATATTTAAGAGGGAGTTACATGTGGCCCTTGTGGCTAAGGGGATCAGGGGGTATGGAGAGAAGGCAGGTACGGGATACTGAGTTGGATGATCAGCCATGATCATATTGAATGACGGTGCAGGCTCGAATTTCTATGTTTCTATGTTTCTAACAACCTTGGGTTCTACCGTTACAGTGAAAAGGGATAAGAACCTTCACCACATGGACTGTGATGTACCTCAGGCAATTAACAAATACCCATATAGCAATTCCTCAGCCAGAACTTAGCTACTGCCTAATGCACCATGAGGTAAATTGCTAAGCAATAGTTCAGTTTTCCAATGCACAATTATATAAAGGGCTTAGACAATACCTTTCAATCAAAATTAAATAATTTAGAATCTGAAAAAAAAGAGATTGGTGATAGAAAATGCCTTCACCTAGTAATTTTGGAGACGCGACTTATCTGAAGGTCAACTGCAACGGAAGGATAATAGAGAAAAAAAAAAGAAAATTAATGCTTCTGTTTAATCCTTATTAACCTTTACATAATTTTGAAGCTATGTTTAATACTGTTCAAAAATCATGTACTTTTCAGAGCTGAATCTCATTTAAATGAATGCGGTTACTCAGATTTAAATTTTAGTGTGCATAAATTGATAGCTATCAGAAAGGCCATCTTTGCTAAATGTTACGTGAAAATTGCAATCACACATCAGCTTTACTCGAAGGCATTTGATTGTCAGTGGCACATGCAGATTTAATTTAATATTGATCAAATATACTTTTTTTTCAGACTGAGAAGACTCCCCTTAAAGGTTGATCTCTCATGTCTCTGTGGGCTTCCCAGCTAATTGCGGCAAGGTTTTAAATAGGTGAATAGAACAGATATGGTTTTAGGATGCAGCTCCCCTAATTAATAATTTTGAGATTTAATTTTGTCTTCAGTCAAGTCTTTAATTTCAGAATCCGAAAGAAGGTATCTCATTTTTCCCAGCACAATAGTAATGCAAAATTAGATTAACAAATGGCCGCGATTTCATGCTACCGATGTCATTTGTAAACTTATATGGTATTTGGTACGCTTGCATGCATTGAAGTTAATGTCATGTTTTCAAGAGAGTGTTAGATTTAGCTCGTAGGACTAATGGAGTCAAGGGATATGGAGGAAAATCAGGAACAGGGTACTGATTTTGGATGATCAGCCATGATCATATTGAATAGTGGTGCTGGCTCAAAGGGCTGAATGACCTACTCCTGCACCTATTTGCTATGTTTCTATGCCCACTGAAACCATACCAGTCACAGGATTTGTGCAAACAAGTTGCTCCCAGACCAAATAGGCATTTCCCTGATGATGGCTGAATGCTCCAACCTATGCACTGCCATAACTTTGCACAACTGAAAGTTACTTAGTTTAGTTTACTGTCTTGTGTACAGTGAAAAGCTTTTAGTTTAGTTTGGATTAGAGATACAGCGTGCAAACAGGCCCTTCGGTCCACCGAATCTGCACCGACTAGCAATCCCCATATCCTACACGTACTATGGACAATGTTTACAATTTTACCAAACCAATTACACAACAAACCTTTATGTCTTTGGAGTCTGGGAGGAAGCCGGTGCCCCCGGAGAAAACCCACGCAGGTCACGGGAGAATGTACAGATTCCATATAGACAGCACCCATTGTCAGGATTGAACTCGGGACTCTGGCGCTGTAAGGCTGCAACCCTATTGCTGCACCACATGCCGGCCTTTTGTTGCGTGTTAACCAATCAGCGGAAATACAATAAATGATTACAATCGAGCCATCCACAGTGTACTGTTACAAGATAAGGGGGATCCCATTCAGTGCAAGATAATGTCCAGTAAAATCCAATTAAATATAGAAATATAGTCTGACGGTCTCCAATGAGATAGACTGTAGCTCAGGACCGCTCTCTAGTGGTGATCAAATATAATCAGCTCAATAGTGGTAGAGTTGCTGCCTTACAGCGCCAGAGACCAGGGTTCGACCTTAACTACAGGTGCTGTCTGTACATTCTCAATGTGGCCTGCATGGGTTGTCCCCAGGTGCTCCGGTTTCCTCCCACACTACAAAGAAGTATCAGTTTGTATGTTAATTGGCCTCAGTAAAGATTGTAAACTGTCCCTATCGTGTAGGATAGTGAAAGTGTATGGGGTTCGCTGGCCAGCATGCACTCAGTGGGCCGAAGGGTCTGGTTCTGTGTCTAAACTAAACTAAACTAAATTAAACCTTCATAGAAACATAGAAACATAGAAAATAGGTGCAGGAGTAGGCCATTCGGCCCTTCGAGCCTGCACTGCCATTCAATATGATCATGGCTGATCATCCAACTCAGTATCCCTTACCTGCCTTCTCTCCATACCCCCTGATCCCTTTAGCCACTTCAGATCCCTTCAGACTGAGCAGTGAACCCCAAACTGCTGGGAAAGGAAGGGGTAGAGGAGGGGTTCTAAGCACAGCTCCAGTCCTGCCTAAGGAACTGTTCAAGGAACTATTCCCATTGCTGAACCCCAGTGAGGCACAATAATTTGGGCCCCTCCATCCATCTTTGTAAACCAAAACTGCATCCCAATCAGTGCAGAGAAGGTGTATATAAGAAACTATGGTGAAAATGATAAGGAAGCTTGCACACTCTTTTGAATAACAGCAATTACAGAAATAATTCACCAATATCCTCATTAAAGTGGCTGTAATGGCAATTTCTTAACTTTCCAATGTCCAACTTTTGATTGCCATTACTACTTTGGGATGTAGAAGAGATATAGCTTACGCACTAGTAGATAGCAAAAACAAATCTCCCGGTCGTTGGCTCTTGATTAATTGGTCTTTTATTGAAGTAGTACAAACAAAGAAGTGATTCATATTGTATTTCCTAATCCAATACAAATTGTAACTTTTCGTTCTTACTAACTGTGTCATCCGTACCATGTCATATAGAGTCATGTGTGAGTGAGAGTGATTAAAAACCGTCTCAACCATTCCTCAAGGTTAAACTGAATCCCAATCTCTTTGGCCATGCTAGCCTCCTCAGGTGTAGACACGCCCTACTACATATCAAATCCCACCCACGAGCATACAAAAAAGATAAAACTAGAAATATCTAGACATGGCTTTAATATACTAAATTAAGCATAAATGGCTCCTACATGGGAGTTTCAAGAAGAAAAAATATGAATTGGAAACTTGTATGGGGTGTTGTGACTACTTACTGTCCCTATCGTGTAGGATAGAGAGCGGCCTGAGATTTACTTCACAAATTTTTAGTCATAGCTAGTCGAAGCTGGTCTTCAACATAGTCGAAGGAGGTCGAAGGATGTCTTCTACATAGTTGAAGGAGATCTTCAACATGTCATTTTTTTCAAACTCTTCTAAACTCGCCAATTAGGTCGCTCAAGTGGGACAGCCTCTTTCATCTCTCAACTTGAATCAATGTCTTATTGTTAATTCCCCAACTTTGGGTAAAATACCCTATCTATTCCCCTGATGATCTTATACACCTCTGGAAGATCACCCCCTCCAGCTTCCTGCGGTCCAAGGAATAAAGTCCTAGCCTGCCTAACCTCTCGCAATAGCTCAGGCCCTCAAGACCTAGCAACATCCCTGTAAATCTTCTCTGCACTCTTTTCAAGCTCAAGAAATCTTCTCTGCACTTTTTCCAGCATGTATTGTTTTTATATTAAAGTACTCTGAACTAGTCCATGTTATTTTGATTTGGAAATCCGTCTACTCTTACTTCATTTCTGGGCCATAATCCTGTTAGTTTGACATTATCACAGTGGGCAGAGATTGTTGCAATTCCCACACAAGGAGCAATGACAGATCCCAGCTGAAATTTCATTATGTGCTTTTAGTCATCAGTGTATTAATGTATATTTATGAAATTCTATCCATGTTGTATTTTCAATCATGTAGGAATCTCCTCCATTTTCAGTACTCTGAAACGATTGCCCACTCTTGGTTTGCATGTGCTTTTATCTCCACCTACTGCCTTTTTTCAAGGTATTTTCACACTTTCCTGCTGGAATTCTGACTAGTTTGCCACAGTCAATATTGAGCCCATCGTTAACTTTGTACTCCACCTCAATCCTTCAAGGTGTAAAAAAAGGGAGTAGGAAGGAACTGCAAATGTTGGTTTATACTGAAGATAGACACAAAATGCTGGACTCAAAGGTAGTCAGGCAGCATCTCTGGAGAAAGTAAATAGGTGCTGTTTTGGACGTTTCTTCAGACTCGCAACACTGGAATAAGTGACTTACTGTGTAGAAAGGGACATGTAAAGAAAATAATTTGTGCTGAGCATTGCAATCTCAGGTGGTGCAATGCTTGTCCTTTATCTCTGCCCACAATCAAGGGACCTTATCAGTCCTTCCTGATGAAACAGCAATTCACGGGCAATTTTTCCAATTTTGTGGACTACATTCGATGCTCATAATGTTATCTCCCATAATTTGGGGAACCAAATGAAAACCAGCCGGCTGCTTTACAGGATAAGTCTGGTCAGAATGGGGAAAGCTTGACTTCCAGTCATCTGTCACTTTCATTCTCAATCAGATTAGCACAGGGGTGGGGAACCTGCGGCCTTAAGGCATTAAGTGCGGCCTTCTAAGACAACAAGTGTGGCCTTTTGAATGAATCCAAATCTTTTCATTATTATTAATATGTTTTTGTTCATCTTTTATTATTTTTATTTTAATCTTAAAATGAACATATTTAAAATACCAAAGAGTAAAAGAAGATTCAATGAAATAATCCTCCCCGACTGACGGCCACAATTAAAACATTATTAAGTCATGAGGGCTATTTTAACAAAATAATGTACATTTTGAAGTATATCTTATTGAAGTTTCTTGGATGCGGCCATTAGATTACAGCTAACTTAATGCGGCATTCCTCCATGAAAAGGTTCCCCACCCCTGCATTAGCAGATATGATAGTGGCATTTAATAGGGCTTTAGATAGACACATAGATATGCAGTGAATGGAGGAACATAGATCACATGCAGACAGAGGAGATTAGGTATCTGTTCAGCATTTAACAGCATCATGTTTGGCAAGAATATCATGGGCCATTATGCGTATTCCTGTGCCGTACTGTTCTGTTGCAAGTTATATGATATATTCCCACTTTAAACCTAGAATTTGTAACTTTGTCAGCGTCCTTTATGGGCAACTATTTGCGTACCTTGGGTATGCAAGCAAAGAATTTAACTGCAACTTGTCACATGTGACAATAACGTATTCAATTCAATTCAATCAGTTTAACTTCCAACACTGCTACAATGTTATGCAACTTAGAGATACAGCATGGAAATAGGCCCTTTGGGACACTTTCTGTTCCACACCGTATACACTGGGGCCAAGTTAAAGAGGCCAATTAATCCAAATCCTGCATTTTTTTTGGGAAGTGGGAGGCAACTGAAGTATTGGACAAAATCCACAGGGAGAAACTGTGTGGAGAATGTGCAAACTCCACACAGACAGCAACGTAAGCTCAAGGAACAGTACATCATCTTTTTCCGGATATGTTACACCCCCTGGGGTTTCCAATAAATTAAATAATTTCAGGTAACGAGTTTTTCCTTTTTATTTCAGACTGCTCCAGTTCTGATGTAAAATCATCCATTAAGTTTTATTTTCTGTCCCACCATGGATGCTGGCTAAACTGCTGGATATTTCCAATATTCCCTTTTATTTCAGATCTGCAGTGCTTGCTCTATTCTGCCTCTCACACTTCCAACGTATTCTTTGGTTTTAAAAAAAATATTCTCCCTAACTTTCATACATTAAGACAGACAATAGACACAAAATGCTGGAGTAACTACGGGACAGGCAGCATCTCTAGATAGAAGGAATGGGTGACGTTTTAGGTCGAGACCCTTCTTCAGGCTAGATCTAGGTTAAACTCTTTGGTTTAAACCAGCATCTGCAGTTTTTTCCTGCAATATTAAAACAGACAGCTGAGAAAATACTGTGTTTCCTAGACAGCCGCAGTCTCTCCTGTTGTAGACATTCACTTGATGCTCTCTATCTTCACATATCCTGCAACATTTGATTCTCACTTCTCCAGTTCAGATGAAGGGTCATTGAGTTGAAATATTAATTTTGTTTCTCTCGCTCTGCAAGTTTTGTAATATGCCTTCCAGAAACATCTAATTTCTTCATATGTTGGTCATGTCATGGGCATTAATATTGTGTAAAATGGATTAAATTAGAAAGAGCCTTTATACAAGCATTAATGGCTGAACATTATAATAATAGTCATAGGACTGCCAGGTAAGAGAGGTCAATGGAGACACAAGGAACTGCTGATACTGGAATCTTGAGTAAAGTGTTGGAGTAACTCAGTGGATCACACGGCATCTCTGGAGGAAATGGATAGGTGATGTTTCAGGTCCAGACCTTTTTTCCAGTCCGGGTTACTCCAGCACGTTGTGCTTTAGTCAAGAGAAGGGCAATGTTGAGCTTGCTACAACCAGACATGGCTTGCAGGTAGAAAAGCCAATGGCATCATTTCCAAAACAACCAAATGTGCAAGCCTCTTTTTCTGAAAATAATTTGGGGTGAAATTCTGTGAAAGAAGGATATAATAAAAAATACTGGAAGCACGCAAAACCTGTGATAAAGGAAAAGGATCTCTTCTGTGAAGCAGTCACCCCGTTGGTATTGGGCTTTTCCAATGTAAAGGAGACCTATTTCCAGAACATTGATTATAGTTTGGTAAGGCTGACATGCCAATCTCCTTGTTGCCATTCTGTGATGCCAAACCTTATGGAATTTTCAGCTCTCCAATAATGTGCTTCCATCATCTAATATTTTACCAGTTTACTGAATGACTGATTATATAGGAATCACTCTGGCTTATTAAAATGTATCAAGTGGCGTTTAAGATGAATTTTGTGCTCATCTTCAGAGTGAGCGAGA
Organism: Okamejei kenojei; assembly: GCA_035221665.1. Taxonomy (NCBI): domain Eukaryota; kingdom Metazoa; phylum Chordata; class Chondrichthyes; order Rajiformes; family Rajidae; genus Okamejei; species Okamejei kenojei. Next base: position 46,016,630 of record CM069134.1, on the reverse strand, counting down.
GAGAGGGAGAGAGAGGGAGAGAGAGGGAGAGAGAGAGCAGTGCCCAGGGAAGGATCTCTGATGATCCTCAAGCATTAGGTATTGGGTGTCCCATCACCTCTTTGACGAAGCACAATCTTTATGTACGTATGTAAGTAAGGCCTAAAACAACTCTAAGATGGCATCTACCTGCGGCGACATTTTGCCAGCGGCACAACTGAAAATCTTCAAATATAGTATTTCTGAGCTCACCTGTATCAAAGAATCTGCAGAAATCAACCATGTAAGTAGCGAGCTGCTAATGCATTTAACTGCATTAGCGCTATTGCAAACTCCCGAAGATAGCGACAATAAGGGAATCTCCGATCGGAGGGGAATCCCCGACCTCGCAGAGGCTCGCAGGTACAGTAAGTACTGGACCTGTAACCACCGGGGAGGCCTTCATGGAGTCCGGAATCGAGGCCGTCAGGCAGGATCACCCAGCAGCAACGGAGCTGGAGGTGCCATCTGTAAGGGAATCCCCGATCTGAGGGGACTCCCTGACCTCTCGGAGATCCGTAAGTACTGTACCTTTAAACACTGAGGAGGGCTTCAAGGAGTACGGAAACATGGCCGTCGGGCAGGACTAGAAGTAAGACTGAGGCATAGGGGACTTTGGCCCCCTCTCCATACCATCCTACTGGCCAACGTACAGTCACTAGAAAACTCCTGCAGCACCAGAGGATCAAACACCCCTGACCACTGCTACACGACCATCAAAGATGCCTATCGCTCTATCCCTCACTTCGGAAAATCAGACCATTCAGCGGTGCTGTGTCTTCCTGCATACAGGTAGGAACTGAAGAGCGCAGCCCCAGAAGTGAGGACTGCACAGAGCTGGTCAGGGGAGGGTGGGGGCAGAGGAACAACTCCAGGACTGCTTGGAGTCTGTAGACTGGTCAATGTTCAGGGACTCGGCAATACACCTGAATGAATATGCCACAGTCGTTACAGACCCCATAAGGAAATGTGTGGAGGACTGCGTTCCAACAAAAACCTTCAGAGTGTTTCCTGACAAGAAGTCTTGGATGAACCATGAGATCCTTATTCTTCTGAAGGCAAGATCCCGGGCATTCAGGTCTGGCGATGCAGAGGACTATAAGAAGTCTAGATACGACCTTGGTAAAGCCATCAAAAAGGCCAAAAGGGACTTCTGCTCTAAGCTGGAGGATGAGACGGATGTTCGGCAACTGTGGCAGGGCTTGAATGCCATCACCTCCTACAAGGCGAAATCAGGGGGCGGCTCAAATGACAGCAAAGCATCACTCCCTGACGAGCTCAATGCATTCTACGCACGGCTCGATAGGTGTTACAGTCATAGTCACAGAGACCGTCGTCAGAAGATCCTTCAGGGGGGTGAACCCTCGGAAAACGCCTGGACCTGATGGTATACCCGGCCGAGTTCTAAAAACCTGTGCGGATCAACTGGGTGGAGTTTTTACAGTCATTTTCAACCTCTCACTTCTGAGGTCTGAGGTTCCCACCTGCTTTAAGAGGGCATCAATAATACCAGTGCCCAAGAAGAGTAATGTGATGTGCCGCAATGACTATCGGCCAATGGCACTAACGTCTGTGGTGATGAGGTTGGTTATGGGGCACATCAACTCCTACCTCGACAAGAACCTCGACCAACTACAGTTCGCATACTGCCACAACAGGTCAATGGTAGATGCAATTTCACTGGCTCTCCACTCCACACTGGACCACTTGGACAATAAAAACACTTACGTCAGGCTGTTGTTTATAGACTACAGCTCGGCGTTTAATACCAGCATGGTTACCAAACTCACCGAACTGGGCCTCTGCGCATCCTTCTGCAATTGGATCCTCGACTTCCTCATCCACAGACCACAGTCTGTTCGAATTGGAGGAACAACTTCATCCTCAGTAACAATTAGTATGGGAGCACCTCAAGGCTGCGTGCTCAGCCCCCTGCTTTACTCACTCTATACCCATGACTGCGTAGCCGGTCATAGTGCGAACTCCATCATCAAGTTCGCCGATGACACCACTGTGGTTGGACGAATCACAGATGGGGACGAGTCAGAGTATAGAAGTGAGATCGACCAACTGACCAAATGGTGCCATCACAACAACCTGGGTCTCAACATCAGTAAGACCAAGGAACTGATTGTGGACTTTAGTAGGGGAAGTATGTGGACCCACAATCCTGTTTATATCGACGGGACAATGGTGGAGAGGGTCAATAACTTCAAAGTCCTGGGCGTGCATATATCAGAAGATCTTTCCTGAACCCAGCACACCGATGCAATTATAAAAAAGGCACATCAGCGACTACTTCCTGAGAAGATTACGGAGATTTGGCATGTCAAAGAGGATTCTCTTAAACTTCTACAGGTGCACGGTAGAGAACGTACTAACTGGTTGCATTGTGGCATGGTTCGGCAACTTGAATGCCCCGGAGCAAAAAAGACTACAAATAGTTGTGACCACTGCCGAGCCCATCAGCTGCTTTGACCTCTCCACCGTCAAATAGATCAATGAAAGGGATCTATCATTGTCGCTGCCTCAAAAAGGCAGCCAAAATCATCATGGGCCCACACTATCTTGGCCACACACTTATATCATCACAGCCCTCAGGAAGAAGGTACAGGAGCCTGAAGACTGTAACATCCAGGTTCAGGAACAGCTGCTTCCCCACAGCCATCAGGCTATTTTTACTTCGGAGTCCACGTGAGTGACTACGTGAAGAGACCCGCCTCACGCTTGGTAACGGCATGACGTCGACGCTGACGGCGGAAGGAGGAGCTGCAGTAAGGAGCAGCTCCTCGCAGCGGTCGGAACGGCCCGCAGGTAAGAACAGTAAAGTTTGGGATTTCTTAGCGGAGCGCTGGGTAGGTCCAGCAGTATAGGAAATATATTAAATCAGGTCAGAGTCATATTAGTGCTGGATAAGCACAGATGATAAAGTAAACGTATATTCGCGGGTTAAATGCTTCCTGGGGTGAAAAATAAATATACGGGAAAGCTAGTTGCGGAGCCGGTTCCGATACGGTGGCCGTAGATATACCCGTTAGCGAATTAGTTTACAAAATGATAACCACGGAGAGAAATGCTCCCGAATATGAAAAATGGAAAATAAAATAAAATAAAAAATCTGAGAGGCCCGTGGTTCTGATGACTCTGACATTGAAAAGTCCTCCAGATAAGTAAACTATGTGGAACTGATTATGGAGCATATGGAGAAAGTTCTCCAAATAATTATGAGACTAGGGTCAAAGTACCTGAAGGTTCCTAAGAATAGCCCTGAGGGGTTTAATTATTCTGAATATGGCCATGGGCCTAATTGGAAGTTGGAACTCCGGACCCAGGATTTGGGCCGGAAGAAGTCTCATGGGAGGAAATCCCAATTGATTTAGGGCTGCAGAAGGCAGACCCTGTTGATGGTGATTTGCATTTTGAAAGCACACCACAAAATAAAAATAAAAATAAAATGAAAAAATATTAAAAGAGGCCAAAGATGCCTGGAATAGCAAAAAGGTTTTGCTATATATGAAGGAAGTGGTGAGGCTATGGAAGAAATCCTAGCTGCCAACATATATATATGGTATCTCACCAACTTCATGATTCTGTGATGATTGAAATATTAAAATTGCACAGCACAGGAAATTGTGCCTCATTGGAAGAGCCTACGGTTTATCCGTTAATATGGGCATCCATGACTCCAAATATGAGAGCGTCAAATAGTGAGGTTTAAAAATCCTCACAAATTATTCTGCTGCTATTATGGCTTTTGGGCAGATGAAAGGAAAACATAAAATAAAGACGCTATTGTGCAATTCTTTCTATGAAATTTTGTATAATATAAATGGCTATTTGGCCCATTTTTCACCCAAGGTTGCATACCTGTGTCGAGCAAGTGGTGTTTAAGCTCTTGGTTATCTGTTTGGAGTAATCTGCCTAACTTATTGGAAATTGGATGAAAAGCTAAATATTTTAGCTGCATGAAACCTTCGTCTTTGACGAAAAGGTATTTTCGCCCAGAAGGGATTTGATATTGGAAATAGAGGCAGAAAATATGTCAAGGAAGTTTTTATTGTATTGCACAACCAAATACTTACCCGAATTCAGGGATAAGGAGACCACCACGCTCATATGCAGAGGAATTAAAGACTTGTTCTCTGCTTAAAGAAACTGCGGATTAATCTCCAGTTAGAGGGAGATTACAAAAAGTTTATTAAGACTGGCTTACTATTATTTTGATCAGTATATTACGAGCAGTTTCATTAACTACTATTACTTTTAAAAAAAAAAAAAAAAAAAAAAAAGAGGTTAATCCTCCTGTACAGAATAAACCTGCTTATGTTTTCGTGTTTTCTGCAATTGAAAAAGCAGAGATTTATGTTCACATTGCCTAATTATCTGGAAAAGAGGTAATGGAAAAGATTTTGAACACGAGCATAAATTTGTCTTTAATGTTAGAAGGCATTACAGATGATGGTTGCAGAAGTATTCTGGACCTTACAGGTCTAAATAAGTTTGTAGAATACAATCATGTTCAAATGGAGACATTGATACTGCAAAATATTTAATTCAGCAGGTTGTTATAATGGCTAAGATTGATGAAAAAACGCCTATTATTCTGTACCTATGCATCAGGTTTCGGTGGTACTTAAATTTTAATTGGTTGTGACAATTATGGCAGTTAAGCTTTGCCAAATGGACTGAGTTCAGCTTTTTACTCTTTACGAAACTGTTGAAACCAGTTTAGCCAATTAGAGCACAAAATGCACATCATTATGGCTTATCTCAATGACATTCTGGTCATTAGTGATTATCAGGAGTCAGCTGAGGACTCAGTTTCAGTTACTAAAGCTTTGTGGTAAGCTAAGGTTCTTAATTCATCTAATTAAGCCCCAGCTGCAGCCAGCACAAACAATTTACTTTTGGGGTTTGTAATTAACTCAGTGACTATGTTAATACCTTTACCAACAGATAAAGTCGATGATATTTTTGGTAACTTGTCATTATCTCATTCAAAACCTTATCCTTCCATCCGAGAAATGGTGACAACCATTGGTGAACTGCTAGCAGCATTTCCTGCAGTAGAATTTGGTTCATTACATTTATCGATATCTTCGAAGGTACAAGATACAAGCTCTCAAAGAGAAGGCAGGCCATTTGACAGGCCTATGTAATTAACAAAAGAAGCTGTATTGGAATTTACAATGGTGGGTTAAAAAAGGAAAATGTCCCACAAGCTGCTAATAAATATTATGATTAAACAGCCTGAAATGGTTTTACATACAGATGCTAGTGCTCTCCGGATGGGGGGGGCCACAGATTTATCCTCCAGTTGTGGAGGTAGATGGAAAACTGAAGAACAAGTGTTTCTCCAAGAGTATGGTATTAACTATTTGGAGTTATTGGGGGCCTTTTTATGGGCTTAAAGCATATTGTTGTGCTAAACAAGGTCTGCATGTGTTAATACAATTACACAATAAAACAGCTGTGGTTTACATTAATCACATGGGGGAGAGTTGGATCAGTATCATGTGATTGTCTGGTCAATGAGATATGGCAATGGTGTATTGGTCGGCCAGATATGGATTTCAGTAAGCTATACTCCAGGTAAAGACAATGTGGTAGCAGATGAAAGGTCCAGGATTTTTAAAGATAATACGGAATGGATGTTTAAGCCAGCAATATTTAAGAATATTGTTAGACGATTTGGGTTGCCAGAAATTGATTTGTTTGCATCCAGGCTTAATCATCACTTGCCTCATTATGTGTTTTGGGAACACGATCCGGACGCAGTTGCAGTAGATGCATTTTCATTACACTGGGGAAAAATGTTCTTTTATGCTTTTCCACCATTTGCTCTGATCCAGAGATGCTTGAAGAAAATAGAGCAAGATTCAGCTTCCGGATTGTTGGTAGTGCCAAATTGGCCAACTCAACCTTGGTTCCCAGTTATGCTAAATATGATTAAAGAACCATATATGCAGATTCCTAACTGTAGTGATATCTTGACTAATCCAGTAACAAATGAAGGTTACCCATTATATGCATATATGAATTTGTTAATCTGCAGGTTTTGACCAGACCACTACAGGAACTGGGATTGTCGGACCAAACTTTGACAGTTATTGGCGCATCATGGCGACATAGCACACAGAAACAATATATGACACATATTAAGAAATGGGGAAGAATTTTGCACACAGTCAAATATTTCTGATGATTCTGTGAATGTTACTCATGTTTTGGAATTCCTTGCCAATTTGCACTTTGGGCAACATTTAAGTTACAGTGCCATTAACACTGCACGCAGTGCCTTGTCGTCCTATTTAGGACTTATGATTGGTGAGAAGTCAATTGGGTCGCATCCATTAATATCACGATTCATGAAAGGAATTTTTCACATGAATCCGCCAAAAAACCTAGATATACAGAGATTTGGATGTGAGCATAGTACTTGCTCTACTTAGAGAATGGACGCCAATTGAAGGGTTGACATTGGATAGGTTAACATTGAAATTGGTCATGTTAATGTCACTGGTCTCAGCCCAAAGAGTGCAAACTTTACAAATGTTGCGTTTAGACTGTATGCATGTGACTACAGATAACGTTGTATTCTATGTTTACGATCTGATCAAACAAAGTAGACCAGGGAGATCTGGAACAAAGGTAACCTTTCAAGCTTTTCATATTGAGCCTGCTTTGTGTGTGGTTAGACATTTGAACCAATATATTAAAGTTACGGACACTTTTCGAGGAACGAAAAGACATTGCTGCTTACGCACAAAAAGCCACACACAAAAGCTTCAGTTCAAAACTATCTCAAAATGGTTGAAACAGGTGTTGGTTTTAGCGGGTGTAGACCACTGATGTCTTCAAATCTCACTCCACCAGGGCGGCAGCTACGTCCGCGGCGAAGGGGCGGGACGTACCTCTCGAGCATATTTTAAAAATCGCAGGGTGGGAGTAAAGAAGAAACTTTTTCAAAGTTCTACAACAACCTGTTCACACTATGACAAGCTTTGGACACGCGGTGTTGGGAGCACTATAATCCACCTGCTTTGTTTGCTATTAATTGCTATAATCAGTTGTGTAGTCACTGATATCTTTTGTCACTTGTAATCATTTTTCCCTCAAATATAAGGGAGGGTATTATATGGTTTTTCAACCATTAAAAATTTAATTGTGAAAAGATCTAACTTTTGTCTGCTTTCTCATGTATGTGTTTACTTACCGGACTGTCGTACGGATTAATTCTACGACATAAAAAAACACAGAAAGCTTTAAAACTCTTCACGTAGTCACTCACGTGACTCCGAAGTAAAATAGTAAGATTAAACGAAGAACTCACCTGTTCGAAGTTTGATCGTTATTTTACGAGGAGTTACGATGAGGGATTACGTGCCCTCCACTCCCACCCTCGTAAAATAATGATCAAATGGTGGTTCTAAGTCTTTTTATGAGCCTTACTATGTTACTCCGGCTTTGGTGTTCTGTGTTTTTCATGCCGTTGCTTTGAAGTATGCCGTTACCAGCGTGAGGCGGGCTCTTCACGTAATCCTCATCGTAACTCCTCGTAAAAAACGATCAAAACTTCGAACAGGTGAGTTCTCGTTTAATCTTACTATTAAACACACCAAATAAGCTATCTCTGAACTGCAAAATACTATATTATTATTTGTTATTTGCATACTATTTGTTATTTATTGAACTTTTTCTTTTTTTCCCCATTATATACAATTTTTACATATTTGCATATTCTGTTGTGCTGCAGCAAGTAAGAATTTCATAGTCCCGTCCGGGACATATGACAATAAAACACTCTAGACTTGAAATATTAAGCTGAAATATTAATTTTGTTTTTCTCACTCTACAAGTTTTGCAATATGCATCCCAGAAGCAACTCATTTCTTTGTGTGTTGGCCTTGACATGGGCATTATTGTTATGTGAAATTGATAAAATTAGAAAGAGCTTTTATACAGGCATTTATGACTGAATACTGTAAATAGTCAGAGGACTGCCATATAGAACTACAGTGGCTTGCAAAAGTTTTCATACCCCTTGAATTTTTCCACATTTTGTCACTTTATAACCACAAACGTAAATGTATTTTATTGGGATTTTATGTGATAGACCAACACAAAGCGGTGCATAATTGTGAAGTGGAAGGAAAATGATACATGGTTTCCAAATCTTATTACAAATAAAAAACTGAAAAGTGTGGCGTGTAAAAGTATTCAGCCACACTGAGTCAATACTTTGTAGAACCATCTTTCGCTGCAATTACAGCTGCAAGTCTTTTGGGGTATGTCTCTACCAGCTTTGCACATCTAGAGACTGAAATTTTTGACCATTCTTCTTTGCAAAATAGCTCAAGCTCAGGCAGATTGGATGGACAGTGTTAGTGAACAGCAATTTTCAAGTCTTGCCAGAGATTCTCAATTGGATTTAGGTCTGGACTTTATTGACTGGGCCATTCTAACACATGAATATGCTTGGACTAAACCATTCCATTGTAGCTCTGGCTGTATGTTTAGGGTCATTGTCCTGCTGGAAGGTGAACCTCCGCCCCAGTCTCAAGTCTTTTGCAGACTCTAACAGGTTTTCTTCCAAGATTGCCCTGTATTTGGCTCCATCCATCATCCCATCAACTCTGACCAGCTTCCCTGCTGAAGAAAAGCATCCCCACAGCATGATGCTGCCATCACTATGTTTCACAGTGGGGATGGTGTATTCAAGGTGATGTGCAGTGTTAGTTTTCCGCCACACATAGCGTTTTGCATTTAGGCCAAAAACCTTGGTCTCATCAGACCAGACCACCTTCCGCCACATGTTTGCTGTGTCCCCCACGTAGCTTGTGGCAACCTGCAAACGGGACTTATGGCTTTGTTTCAACAATGGCTTTCTTGCCACTCTTCCATAAAGGCCCGATTTGTGGAGTGCACGACTAATAGTTGTCCTGTGGACAGATTCTCCCACCTGAGCTGTGGATCTCTGGAGCTCCTCCAGAGTTACCATGGGCCTCTTGGCTGCTTCTCTGATCAATGCTCTCCTTGCCCGGCCTGTCAGTTTAGGTGTACGGCCATGTCTTGGTAGGTTTGCAGTTGTGCCATACGCTTTCCATTTTCGGATGATGGATTGAACAGTGCTCCGTGAGATGTTCAAAGCTTGGGATTTTTTTTATAAATTAACCCTGCTTTAAACTTCTCCACAACTTTATCCCTGACCTGCCTGGTGTGTTCCTTGGGCTTCATGATGCTGTTTGTTCACTAATGTTCTCTAACAAACCTCTGAGGCCTTCACAGAACAGCTGTATTTATACTGAAATTGGATTACACACAAGTGGACTCTATTTACTAATTAGGTGACTTCTGAAGGCAATTGGTTGCACTGGATTTTATTTAAGAGTATCAGAGTAAAGGGGGCAGAATACTTTTGCACGCCACACTTATCAGTTTTTTATTTGTAAAAAAATAATAAAACCATGTATCATTTTCCTTCCACTTCTCAATTATGCACCACTTTGTGTTGGTCTATCACATAAAATCCCAATAAAAGACATTTACGTTTGTGGTTGTAACGTGACAAAATGTGGAAAAGTTCAAGGGGTATGAAAAATTTGCAAGCCATTTTTGCAAGACGCAATGGAGACACAAGGAACGACAGATGCTGGAATCTTGAATAAACCACAAAGTGGTAGAGTTACCCAGCGGGTCCTGCAGAAACTCTCGAGGGCATGCATAGGCGACGTTTCAGGTCAGGACCCTTTTCTGGTGTGAGCTACTCCAGCACTTTGTACAACTTGCCCATAATTTGTTTGGGACACTAATATGGGCTCTACCGACATGTTATATGCGACTTACGTAAATGAATATGCACTTATTCAAGGATTTCTTTCAGCCCACAGATGGCTGTGTGGTCTCCACATCGGAGCACCCATGTAGCCTCCACGTCCACATGGTCTCTGCGTCGATCAGTACTTTTCCATGTACACAATAGCACTTCTTCTGACTTGCGTAACATCTGACCTATGCGAGACGTGACCCTCACCTGTGTGAATTTTTGCTTCAGATTCCAGCATCTGCAGTCTCTTTTGTCTCCATTCTCATAGGCCTGATCTTCCATTTCTCCATCACCTCCTCTGCCTTTCTTTCTGGAAAGATGAATTCAGCTATAAGGAATGCTAGATTCTACTCTCATGGTGCTTTGACTTTGGTAGGTGATGATGGATTGAACTGGGGTCAAGATGAGGAATGGTAGACTGCAAGAATCTCCTGGAGATGTGACTCTGTGAGATGATGTGTGTGGTAAATGCAGGTTTGCATTGGCAAATGGCCAGAAACCTAAATGATAAATATTTTGCAACAGCAGAATTCAACAAAAAAGACACAAAGTGTTGGATTAGCTCACCAGGTCAGGCAGCATCTGTGGAGAACATGAATAGGCAACGTTTCTGGTCAGGATTGAACCCAGTCAGAAGAAGGGTCCTGATCGGAAATGGCACCTATCCATGTTCGCCAGAGATGTTGGGAGACTTTCTGAGTTACTCCAGCACTCTGTGTCTTTTTTTGTAAACCAAAAGAGAGCCATGATTGAAGCAAAGATAAAATTATAGAGTAGACATTCAGAAACTTTTTCCCCAGGTGGGAATATGAAAGACTAGAATGGATAGCTTTCAGGTTAGGGGGGGAAATATTAAAAGGTGGTGTGTGAGGTTAAACATAGAAAATAGGTGCAGAAGAAGGCCATTTGACCCTTCAAGCCTACACAGTTAACTTTTTATACATGGAGTGGTGGGTTCCTGGAACTTGCTACAAGTGTTGCTGGTGGAAACATAATTCATAGTGGCATTTAACATGCATATGGATGTGCAGGGAATGGAGGGATGTGGATCACGTATTCAGTACAGACAATGTGGGCCGAATGACCTGTCCGGTGCTGTACTGTTTTGCGGTCTATGCTCCATCTTTAGTGAATAATCCTACACAATTTATGATCATTTAAACAGTCAATTTTGAGCTGCTACTGACCAAGCATTTAATATCTATCTATCTATGTCTCTCTCCCTCTCTTTCTCTGTCTCTCTCTCTCTCTCTCTCTCTCTCTCTCTATTGATGTCTGTCTGTCTCTGTCTGTCTGTCTCTCTTGATGTCTCTCTCTCTCGCTCTCGCTCTCTCCCCCCTATATTCTTCTATCTGCATCCTCTATATATTATTTATGTGTGTATCTATATTACTAAATACAATTTTGACCACTTCCTGTTGCTCTGTATATTGATTTTATAAAAAACGCTGCCACTTACGGCTGTGATTTTTGGCCATCTTAGAACCACCCTCCGCTGTGCCGGGCAAGAAGATTTTTCCCATAGATGAAAAATAAAATAGTTATTAGTGTTTAAAAAAAGTTGAGATTCTCTCTCCTGAAGGCCACGCCCCTTCCGGAGGGACTATAAAACACGGAAATGTTGAGTTCCTCAGTCAGTCTATGCAAGATGTGGGGGGGGGGGGGGGGGGGGGGGGGGGGGGGAGAGTGAGGGTCACGTCTCTCAGTCTGTGCTGTGAATAACACTGAACACATCTGTATTAAACTATGAGTGTGGTTTTACTGACCTTGGGTGCCCTTAATGTTGTTAAAAAATGAAAATGTGGTTGGTTTGAAATAAAGTACAGCAAATGGTTGTTGGTGGTGGTTGGTTTGAAATAAAGCACAGCAAAAGGTTGTTGGTGGTGGTTAATTTGAAATGAAATGAAGCACAGCAAATTCTTGTTGGTGGTGGTTGGTTTCAAAAGAAATGCAATGAAGCACAGCAAATGGTTGTTGGTGGTGGTTGGTTTGAAAAGAAATGCAAAGAAGCACAGGAAATGATTCTTGGTGGTTTGGTTTGAAAAGAAATGCAATGAAGCACAGCAAATGGTTGTTGGTGGTGGTTGGTTTGAAAATAAATGAAATAAAGCACAGCAAATGGTTGTTGGTGGTGGTTCGTGTGAAAAGAAATGAAATGAAGCACAGCAAATCATTGTTGGTGGTGGTTGGTTTGAAAAGAAACAAAATGAAGCACAGCAAATGGTTGTTGGTGGTGGTTGGTTTGAAATGGCAAATTATTAAAAGTCTAAACTTGACAACTTCCTGTTTGCACTGTATATTGATATTAGATAAAACGCTACCACTTATGGCTGCGATTTTTGGCCATCTTACTCAGCCCCCCTCCGCTCATCAGGTGCAGAGGATTCTTCCCATCAATGAAAAATAAAAGTATTAATACTGTTTAAAATATGTTGAGAATCTCTCTCCTGTCAATCACGCCATGAAGGCCACACCCCTTCTGGTGGGAGGGGGGAGGGATTATAAAATCCAGAAGTGTGGGTGTGGCTCGGTCTCTGCAAGATGGGGAGGGAGAGGTCACGACTCTGTCTGAGCTATGAATCAACTGAACACACTGAATGTCTACTGAACTGTGAGTGTGGTGTTTATGTGGTGTTTTGTGTGGTTTTATGGTGGTTTCACACTGCTTGATATGAAATGAAACTGCATTAATGTGGTGGCATTGCACCCTGCTTGAAGTGGTATGAAACTGCACTTGAATTCAGTGGCCTTGCACCCTGCTTGAAGTGGTAGGAAACTAGACTTGAATTTGGTGGCCTTGCACCCTGCTTGAAGTGGTATGAAACTGCACTTGAATTTGGTAGCCTTGCACCCTGCTTGAAAAAGTAGGAAACTGCATTTGAATTTGGTGGCCTTGCACCCGGCTTGAAATGGAATTTCAAGGAATAGCTGTGAGTCAACTGCCAGCCCACCAGCCATGAGTGAGCAGCCAGCACATCAGACTTGAGTGACTGAGCTGCCACCCCAAGAATCCATTTGGCCCACAATGTCCATACAGTCCCTTCAGCCCACAACACCCATACTAGCACTCGAACACCCCTCCCCCCCACTGGCCACCAATATTGGAATTGGTGGAGAGGTGGAATATTGTGTTGGGGGACCAGCCCTCCCGTGTGAACATGGGACCCAACAGGTCCCACTTAGTCTTGTGTATATATATTACTAAAACTCTGATCTTGTTATCTTCCGGTTTGCACTGTCTTTCCATTTGCTCAAAGACGGTACGTGATAGCTCAACAATTTTTGCCACCTCACTCACCGTTCTTCTGTGCTGCAAGTGCAGATGAGTTTATTCTTCTGCCACTCCCTGGGATGGTCTGCCCATTCCTGCGTCATCGCATCATTACTGGAGCTGAGGATAGCCAGTGGATGTCTCCAACTGGACACAATTTTCGGTCAGCCCTGCCCAGCCCGGAGTCAGCCCTGCCCAGCCCGGAGTCGGATATGTCGCTAATGTCGCCAAATGGAAAGCGGAGACTCTGATCCTGGTGGAAGAGAACGACCAGCGACCAGATCCCAACATGAGTCCCCATCGAACTGCCAGCTCCAGCTCCTACCCCCCTGGTCCATCTCGCTAGCTCCTGCCCCCCGCCCCCGTGATACCCCCCTCTCCCCCATGGCTCTTCCCCGTCTTTTTCTCCGAGCTCTAGTCTGCCTTAAAAATATCCATTGACTTAGCCTCCGCAGATTCAACACCCTCTGACTAAAGATTATTAATGATTAATGATCTGGATGAGGGAATTGAAGGCAATATCTCCAAGTTTGCGGATGACACTAAGCTGGGGGGCAGTGTTAGCTGTGAGGAGGATGCTAGGAGACTGCAAGGTGACTTGGATAGGCTGGGTGAGTGGGCAAATGTTTGGCAGATGCAGTATAATGTGGATAAATGTGAGGTTATCCACTTTGGTGGCAAAAACAGGAAAGCAGACTATTATTTAAATGGTGGCCGATTAGGAAAAGGGGAGATGCAGCGAGACATGGGTGTCATGGTACACCAGTCAGTGAAAGTAGGCATGCAGGTGCAGCAGGCAGTGAAAAAAGCAAATGGTATGTTAGCTTTCATAGCAAAAGGATTTGAGTACAGGAGCAGGGAGGTTCTACTTCAGTTGTACAGGGTCTTGGTGAGACCACACCTGGAGTATTGCGTACAGTTTTTGGTCTCCAAATCTGAGGAAGGACATTATTGCCATAGAGGGAGTGCAGAGAAGGTTCACCAGACTGATTCCTGGGATGTCAGGACTGTCTTATGAAGAAAGACTGGATAGACTCGGTTTATACTCTCTGGAATTTAGGAGATTGAGAGGGGATCTTATAGAAACTTACAAAATTCTTAAGGGGTTGGACAGGCTAGATGCAGGAAGATTGTTCCCGATGTTGGGGAAGTCCAGGACAAGGGGTCACAGCTTAAGGATAAGGGGGAAATCCTTTAAGACCGAGATGAGAAAGACTTTTTTCACACAGAGAGTGGTGAGTCTCTGGAACTCTCTGCCACAGAGGGTAGTTGAGGCCAGTTCATTGGCTATATTTAAGAGTGAGTTGGATGTGGCCCTTGTGGCTAAGGGGATCAGAGGGTATGGAGAGAAGGCAGGTACGGGATACTGAGTTGGATGATCAGCCATGATCATATTGAATGGCGGTGCAGGCTCGAAGGGCTGAATGGCCTACTCCTGCACCTAATTTCTATGTTTCTATGTTTCTATGTAAAGAAATGTCTCCTCATATCCTTCCTAAAAAAATGTCTTTTAATTCTGATGCTATGACTTATAGTCCTAGACTCTCCCACTAGTGAAACACATCCTCACCACATCCACTCTATCCAAGCCTTTAAGTAGTTAAAATAAAAATGATTAATGGGGATTACAAATTATTAACAGCATTCATGTAAAGAGAACTTGAAACATCAGAAAAGCCTGCGATGGGTCTCAGAGATCGGACGGGCCGGTGGTGGGTGCCTGTGGTCGGTCACTGGGAACGAAAAGGGTCCTGGTGTAGGGGAAGGGCACCGAGAACAAAGGGGGATCCGGCGTTGGGGACCCGCCGGGAACAAAGAGGGACCTTTGGGGACTACATTGAAGACCTTGTAACTTTATCGACTCGCTATAGGTGGCGACTCCTTGCGTACTTTGTGTATGGTTTGCAAAACAAATAATCTCACCGTGACATCTCACATGTGACAATAAAGTATCATTCCCTCATTCATTGAAAATATAATTCATCTCAATAGATGAGGTGCATTAGTCATGACAAAGGATGATTGGCCTCTATTGTTATGAATTCATTGCAATTTGTGACTAAGTGTTCAGCCAAGAAATAATGATGCCAAATGCTGCTCTTGTCATTACTGGTCATTTATTGCCAAGCAAATTGATAACTGCAGTAAATGAAACATTTAATACGAATATCAGTTTCTATTTATTTGACAGTCAAAAATAAAATATTATTAGATTTATTTGATCTCTATGATATTGCTCAATCAATCTTTTGAAGCTATAAATTCCTTCAAGCTACAAACAGGACATTAATATATATAAATTATCTTCAATCTTGACTTTTCCTTGGAGGTAACAATACCTGGGCCTATGCAAAATGATTAAAGGGGAAAGTATGCAGATAATGACAGGACCCTTAACAACATTCATGCAAAGAGAACTTGGGATCCAAGTCCGCAGCTCCCAGAAAGTAACAACACATGTAGATAGAGCAGTAAAGAAAACAAGAGAATCAAGAATGTTTAATTGTCATCGGGACCAGAACAATGACATTCTTACTTGCTGCAGATTTACATACACATAGAAACATATAAACATAGAAAAGAGGTGCAGCAGTAGGCCATTCGAGCCAGCACCATCATTCAATATGATCATGGCTGATTATTGAATATAAGTAGGGTACACAAAAAGGGTTAGGATATAAGTACCCTGTTCCAGCTTTTTCCCCATATCCCTTGATTCCCTTAAGGTCCTGTCCCACTGTATGAGTTAATTCAAGAGTTCTCCCGAGTTCTCCCCTGATTCGTGCTCGTGTAATGTACGTAGCGGGTACGTAGGAGCTTGTGGATGTCATGTAGCAGCTCGTATGAGTAACGGTAGGTACTAGGGAAATCCGGTAAACTCGTGACGTTTTTTCAACACTGAAAAATGTCCACGAGTAAAAAAAATACTTGTGATGACAAAAATTGTTATTTTTAAATCGTACAAGCCTCTACGTACCCGCTACGTACTTTACACGAGCTCGAATCAGGGGAGAACTCGGGTGAACTCTTGAATTACCTCGTACAGTGGGACAGGCCCTTTAGCCCTAAGAGCTAAATCTAACTCTCTCTTGAAAACATCCAGTGAATTACTGTCCACTGCTTTCTGTGGCAGAGAATTCCACAGATTCACAACTCTGGGTGAAAAGATTTTACCTCATCTCAGTCCTAAATGGCCTCCCCCTTATTCTTAAACTGTGAACCCTGATTCTGGACTCATCCAACATCGGGAGCCGTTTTCCTGCATCTACCCCGTCCACTCCTCTAAGAATTTTATGTTACTATAAAATCCCCTCTCATCCTTCTAAATTCCAGTGAATATGCCCAGTCGACCCATTCCTTCATCATCCAAGTCGGGAATTAATATGGAAGCCTATGCTGCACACCCTCAATAGCAATAATGTCCTTCCTCAAAATAGGAGACCAAAATTGTACACAATACTCCAGGTGCCATCTCACCAGGGCCCTATACAACTGCAGTACGACATCCTTGCTCCTGAACTAAACTCCTTTCGCAATGAAGGCCAACATGCCATTAGCTTTCTTCACTGCCTACTGTACCTGCATGCTTACTTTCAGTGACTGATGTACAAGTACACCCAGGTCTCGTTGCACCTCCCCTTCTCCTAATCTGACAACGTTTAGATAATAATCTGCCTTCCTGTAGTGCTATTGTGTACAAATTGTAGTGCTATCGTGTACCGTTTTGGCAGAGTTTCAAAAACACACGCAAACAAACAAGATGAGAGTTTTAGTAATATATATTAGACTAAGTGGGACACATTGGGTCCCATGTTGATACAGGAGGGCTGATCCCCCAATGCAATATTCCACCTCTCCACCAATTCCAATATTGATGGCCAGTGGGGGGGGGTTCTCATGGCTAGTGGGCTGGTAGTTCTCATGGCTAGTGGGCTGGCAGTTGACTCACTCACCACAGGTGGGCTCACACACACACCCTCCATCACACACACACCCTCCAGTGATATCCCTCCACCACTACCTACTGTCTTTTCTGGACAAATCAATTTTTAATCCAATCTACCCAGTCTCATGTGGGTCCCATGTGCATTAATATTCTGAATTAATCTACCAGCAGGAACCTCGCTTTCCTCAACTCCATCCCACACTAATATTCACTGCCATGCTCTCATCAATCATCTTCATCCCCTCCTCAAAAAAAGCAAACAAGTTAGTAAGACATGATTTTCATTGCACAAAACCAGGGTGACCATTCCTCGTAAGCCCATGCTTTTCCATAAGTGAGCACATTCTCTACATAAGAACTTTCTCCAATCAACTAGTTAACTGCAAAGTGTCTGTGGACTGGTCAAGATGCCCTGCAATGTAGAGCAGTGTATCACAAGCACAGATTAAATAGGAAAAGGGAGGAGGCTAACAAAAAATCCTCATGGGGCACTAAAGGTTAGAGTGGAACCCTGAGGAGAAGTCTTGCTCAAGTAGATTATACCCGACCATGGGTGAATGCTTGGCTTTCAACAGACATGTACACACTCAAAACATCCATGCAAATACAATACACATTTATGCAGTCTGAAGAAGTGTCTCAACCCGAAACGTCACCCATTCCTTCTCTACAGAGATGCTGCCTATCCCGCTGAGTTACTCTAGCATTTTGTGTCTACCTTCGTACCTACTGTCTGCATCTGCAGTTCTTTCTTATACAAACAGATTCATACATACAATCACATGTACATTCACACACTCACAGACATACACATACACACAGCCACACACACACATAGAAATATGAGCGTGTGTGTGAGTCTCTGTTTGTGACTGTGTATGCGTGTGTATGTCTGTGACTGTGTGCATATATGTATACACAAAATGCTGGAGAAACTCAGCGGGTGGGGCAGCATCTATGGAGAGAAGGAATTGATGAAGTTTTGGGACAAGACCCTTCTTCAGACTGGTTAGGGATAATGGAAACGAGAAAAATCAACGATGAGGTGGAGATGAAGAACAATGATTGAATGATAAGCAAAAAAGCAAAGATGATAAGCAAACAGGTCATTGTTAGCTGTTTGTAGGGTGAAAATTAGAAGCTAGTGCGCCGTGGGTGGGAGGGATAGAGAGGAAATGCCGGGGCTACCTGAAGTGAGATGAATCAATATTCATACCACTGGGCTGTAAACAACCAGAGAGAGAGCGAGAGAGAGAGAGACATGCACACGCAAACACTTTCCAAGGATATTCATGATGGAAACGCTCACCATGTAATTTAGCTGACAAACTTCTCAAATATATTTTGGCATGCATCCAACCATTTATTTTAAGAAACCAAAAATTCTCTAGACTTTAATCTCTGTCATGAATCTAGGAAATGCCTTCTAATTAAATGTTGGCAGAAATATCTATTTGTGAAGAGAGATAAACAAATAAGGAACATAAGACACAGTAGCTAAGTGGGCTCCCTCCTGTCGGTTATTGCTTTTGAACTGCATTAAATTAGTATCTAGTGTGCATGTTAATTGCAGGATGCAGGATATTCACATTACGCTAGAACTAAACACGAAGGGTATCATTCACGAGCAAGCCAAATATCCAAGCACTGAAATATACAATCGTAGAAATGGTAACATACATTTTCAACTGTTCGATCTTACTGTACACAGCATCTCTCCAACAAGACTCATGTGAGAGCCTACCCTCTGCTCCCCCTCTGTGATTCCTGTGGCTCATCTGCTCTATGACCATGTTCTGACCCGGACTCACTACCACAGCCACGTGTGTTTCTTCGGCACCTGCCTGCGCTGCCATCTTGTGCCACGTGGCTTGCACCTCCCAGTTCAGGCCCAACCAGGATTTCAGGCACCTATATTCAATTAACTGTTTCTCGAATCATTCTCCTGCCATGTCCTGTATTCCACACTCTCCGCCGTGCACTGGCACCAGCAGACCCTCACTCTGTCTCTCCCACTGCTCAGGGCCTCATTCACCCAAACCTGCAATGGACCTCAACTCTGTTCTCTGCTCGATCCACACCTTCAATCACCGCTTCCACATTCTCCAGACCAATCAGTCTGAAGAAGGGTATCAACACGAAAAATCACCTATCCTTGTTCTCCAGAGATGCTGCCTGACCCACTGAGTTACTCCAGCACTTTGTGTTTTCTTTTTGTATACCAGCATCTGCAGTTCCTTGTTTCTGCATTCTACGCAGAAATCGTTTTTGTACCCTTTTCCAGTTTAATGACATCCTTCCTAAAGCATGGTGAGCAAAGCTGAACATAGGCCTTCAATTCGAAATACAACCTTTCATCACCATCCCCTTTTTCCTTCCATGAAGCCAATTCTGTATTCAGTCAAAAAAAGACACTAACGCAGGCAAATAAGACTAGATAGTATCTGGGCTATATGAGCTACCATCTACCTCATTGACCTCGGACTATCTTTTTGATCATACTTTACTGGAGTTTTTCTTGCACTAAACATTATTCACGTTATACCCTTTATCTGTTATTTGTTCACCGTGCATGGCTCAATTGTAATCATGCATTGTCTTTCCATTAACTGGTTAGCAGGCAACAACAATCTTTTCACTGTACCTAGTTACATGTGACAATAAACTAAACTCAGATGTGGTGGGGCATTATGGTTGACATGGACGAGTTGGGCCAAATACATTTTTCATGCTGTATGACTATGATGGTGGCTAATGATTTGATAACCTAAAGGCACAGATTTAACATGATTGCTAAAAGAGCTAGATGTGACACCAGAAAAGTATTTTGAATGCACTATCTGATAGGGTGGTGAATAACACATTAATTGTACCATTCAGAAAGCAGCTGGATAAATAGTTATGGAGGAAAAATATATCTATGATGTTTCTTTGAAAGAGCTAATGTAGACTTCAGGAACGGAAATGTTTTGTTCGATGCTGCTGCAGATGATGAGAGTCTGTCAACTTAGTGGAAACATTAAGTTGTACCTTCTTAAAAGCTGCCACATGAAATAGACTGTGCTTCTTAGTACGTCAGAGTTCCCTTGTATTCTATCGATAGAGTGCTAATCGCATTTCTCTCAAATTTTGAGCAGTTTCTTTCAAAGATTCTATTTGAATTCATATCCTCTACCTTCTTAGCAAATTGTATTTTTCTTTTACTAATTCTAATCTTGCTATAAGAATGTATATATTTTATATGTCCTCTGTTTATTCAAAACATATTTTTCTTGTGATTATGTTCAATACTTTGTTTCATGCTCATTCATCTCTTGACTCAGCTGATATCCATTTATTTCAGTGGTGACCTTCAACTGCATTCACTTGCATAGGTCATACACTGTGGACGACTCCATTGTAATCATGTATTGTCTTTCGCTGACTGTTCAGCACACAACAAAAGTTTTTCACTGTACCTCGGTACACGTGACAATAAACTAAACTAAACTAAACTAAACCAAACTAAACTCGGCATTATACTAGCTCAGTGCTTTCCAGTATTGAATAACAGAGAAAGTAGGTTTGCCAGTCTCTATCATAATGGTTGTGTTAATCAATTACTGTGCCAAGAAGAGCAAGAATGCCCTCATTTAGCCACCAGTCTCAGCATCTGCGGAAGGAATTGGACGGGCTGAAGAAGGGTCCTGACCTGAAACGTCATCTGTCCATATCCCTGCACTGATGCTGCTTGACCTCCTGAGTTGCTCCAGCAGGTTGTTGTTTCCATGTCACTATTTGGTCATTCGACCACAAACTTGTCTTTGAGTCCGAACTATGCCTTCATACAGATGAAGTAATTCAGCGGATCAGGCAGCATCTCTGGAGAAAAGGAATAGGCGACATTTGGGAAACGTCACCAATTCCTTTTCTCCAGAGATGCTGCCTGACTCGCTGAGTTAAGGGCCTGTCCCACTTGCATGCGATTGCATGCTTCTGGCGCGACCAAACGTGGTTGCTTGCGGCGTACGGGCCGCATGGGGCCGGTCCCACTTCGAAGCGTGGAGGCGTATGGAGTTGTGCGGGGCTGGTCCCGACATCACTCGGGGCTCCGAAAATCCCGCACTGACCGAAAATTTTGCGCGCCAATGGTCTTTTGGCCCGCAGGCGCATTGAGGGACTACGCAGCATCTTGATGGCGTATGCAGCATCTTGATGGCGTACGCCTAGCGTGTGGTGTTGCGCGATGACGTCACCGCCCAGCGTGGCATTGCGCAATGACGTCACCGCCCGATGCCGTGCGATGCCCAAATTCAGTCGGCCCGCCTCCTGCCCAGCTGATTGGTGAGTATGATGCGAATTACGTCACTTGCGTACTTAGGGCGTACTTAGCGCGAGCCTAGTGCGAACATCGCTTCCGTTTGGTCGCGCCAAACACATGCAATCGCATGCAAGTGGGACAGGCCCTTTACTCTAGCATTTTGTGTCTGACTTCAGCTCCGAATATGCTGATTGGGGCATCACACTTCCTGAAGTTGATAACTAGCTCCTTGCTGACATTGAAGGAGAGTTGATGACCTTCTCCTTCTTGCATATGGCATGCACAGCCTAAAGTTGTAAGACAACTTGTTAGAGTCTGAAGAAGGGTCTCGACCCGAAACGTCACCTATCTCCTTCGCTCCTTAGATGCTGCTGCACCCGCTGAGTTTCTCCAGCCTTTTGTGTACCCTTGTTCTGTTTAATCTTCTGTTTGTGCAAGCCAGGTTGATTGGATTAGTCGAAAGAGGGTGGACCACATGTGGGTTGCAATCTCTCACCCCAGTTGATGACCTGACATTGCATTACCAAGTTCTTTATCTCCTTTCAGTACAGATCAAGACAATGAAGTCATCTACAAACCTGTAAATGGATTTGGAGGGGAATTTGGCCGTGCGTAATGAGTGTACAGGGAGTATAATCAGGGGCTGGGAATGCATCGTTGCAGGGCACCAGTTTGATATATTGTTTGAGACATTGAGGAGGTATCAACAATACTCACTGATCATGCTATGTGTGGAAATAAGACTTAAATAAAATATTTTAAAGATGCACATTAACTGCATTAAAATAGTAAAATTAAATGAGCTTACCAGTTTGAAGTTTGATCTTTTTTGAATGAGGAGTTACGATGAGGGATTACGTAAAGACCCCACCAGCACGACTGCGCGACATTCTTCAAAGCACCGGTGTGAAATCACAGATAACTATGATGACTAACATAGTAAGATAAGAGAACCAGCATACCAGTTGACCTTTATAATAGAGGTTTGGGAGCGGAGGGCATGTAATCCCTCATCGTAGCTCCTCATAAAATAAAGATCAAACTTCAAACTGGTCAGTTCTCATTTAATCTTAATATTTTACTTTGGAGTCACGTGAGTGACTACGTGAAGATTTCAAAGCTCTGTGATTTCATGCCCTGGAACGAGTCCATGCTCACACACTGCCATAATGACAAATGGAGGAAGTATGTTAACGTATTTCAGGCATGAAACTGTGCCCTACTTCGGGCAAATTATAATACAGAACTTAATATTGTGTCTGCAAACGTCTCAGGTGCGGCCACGGGTTTATTATAGAACCCGCTGAAAGGTTTTCTCATTGGCGTTGCAAGGATGTGGTCCATTGGAACTTCCATCATCCTTGCTGCCGATGTAGATGCAGCCCTGGTGGAGTGAGATTTAAAAACATCAGTGTCCAACACCCTGCTGCACCCAATACCACCCTTAGCCATCTAGAAATAGTTTGCACGGTGCCTCTGTGATGAGGACGTTTGTGACATAAGCAGAGCCCTTTCCGTGCCCCTGAGACACTTGGTGACCTCCAGTAAAAGGTGGGTCACTACCTCCAGTAGCGTAAAAGGTGGGTCACTATGCATAGGTGGCTGTCTATGGGGTAGGCCAGGAAATCCAACTTGCGGCCAGATGATCCATGCCTGTTTTGTTTGAGTAACCCCTGAATAAAGAAAGTTACCTTATTGTTGGTTATAACCATGGCGTCCATACTTAGCTTGTGTAGGGACTGGACCCATTGCGCTGTCACAAGTGCCATCAGCATTACCATTTTGTATGTCAATTTGGCTAGGAAAGAGACATTACTGGTGCCCACCCTCGGAGCATGGTTAGCACAATGCCAATATCCCAGGTCTGGGAATATCTAGGCCTGGGGGGATTTGAGTTAAAAATTCCCCTCATATGTTTAGACACCAAGGGGTGGGACCCCACTGCAAGTTGATCTAAACCTTGTCCGAGATATGAGGATAGGGCACTCCTGGCACAGTTGATGACACTGTAGCTTAAACCTTCATCAAAATGAAGGCTTCTGTAATGGTGGCTGTGGCTGTGCCATATGTGGTGTTTGTCTTGCTACAAAACTTCTTGTCTTGTGTCCCACTTCTTGACGTAAGTGAGGTATTGTCTCCTGATGGACTCCCTGCATGATGCCGTGATGATATTAATTGTTCGGTCCGAGAGTCTAAAATCCAGCAGTGGCCTTTTCATACCCTGCAAACCAATAGGTTCATCCGGTCATGGCATGGGCAACTCTCCCCCGTCACAGGATGTACCAATAAACTCGGACGTTTGGGTATTGGAATGCATGGTTCTGAGACCATGTCCAGTACCACAGGGAACCATGGCTGAGTAGGCCAGTCGGGCACATCCAGAATACCCAATGCGGAGTCTTGTTGAATTTTCTGCAAGACCCGACTGATGAGGCAGAAGGGGGGAAATGCATAGAGAAACAAATCCCCCCAGTGTAGCGAGAAAGCATCCATCGCTACTGCCCCAGGGTCTGGTTCCCATGCAACATATATTGGTATTTGGTGACTAAGTCTGGATGCAAAAAGGTCGATATCTGGTGTTCCATACCGATCTACAATATCGGCAAACAGTTTGCGGTCTAACATCCATTTGGTGTTGTCATTAAACTTGCGTGACCTGGTGTCCGCCACTATATTTAGCTTACCCGGAAGGTAAGTGGCTGATATCCAAATGTTCCTTTCTAAGCACCAGTGCCAGATTGTATTGACCAATTCATCACAAGATAGCGACTTAATTCCACCCATATAGAAACATAGAAATTAGGTGCAGGAGCAGGCCATTCAGCCCTTAGAGCCTGCACCGCCATTCAATATGATCATGGCTGATCATCCAACTCAGTATCCCGTACCTGCCTTCTCTCCATACCCTCTGATCCCCTTAGCCACAAGGGCCACATCCAACTCACTCTTAAATATAGCCAATGAACTGGCCTCAACTACCCTCTGTGGCAGAGAGTTCCAGAGACTCACCACTCTCTGTGTGAAAAAAGTCTTTCTCATCTCGGTCTTAAAGGATTTCCCATCCTTAAGCTGTGACCCCTTGTCCTGGACTTCCCCAACATCGGGAACAATCTTCCTGCATCTAGCCTATCCAACCCCTTAAGAATTTTGTAAGTTTCTATGATCCCCTCTCAATCTCCTAAATTCCAGAGAGTATAAACCGAGTCTATCCAGTCTTTCTTCATAAGACAGTCCTGACATCCCAGGAATCAGTCTGGTGAACCTTCTCTGCACTCCCTCTATGGCAATAATGTCCTTCCTCAGATATGATTGATATAAGCCACCACGGTGGTATTATCAATTTATAAGCTTACATGCAGATGGTGCATGTCCGAACAGTAAGCCCGGAGTCCATGAAATGCTCCCAGCATTTCCAGATGATTAATTCCCAGTGCCGGGAGTAAGGTTAATTCATGTGCATTCCATCTACCACCACAACTGGAGGTGGTATTAGTTGCTCCCCAGCCTTGAGCACTGGCGTCAGTTTGTAGTATAACCGTGGGGTTTGTGATTGTAATGGGATTAGAGCAATGTCGAGCATTGTCTATCCACCATTGCAATTCCAATTTTGCTTTTGCTGGTAATTGCACTGGCCTGTCAAAATGGCCAGCATGGTGTTTGAGTGCTGCGATTTTTCCTCTTTGTAGGTTTTGGTAATGCAAGGGCCCAAATTGTGTGGCTGGGAAGGCAGCCACAAGCTTCCCAATTACCCTGGCTACTTGCCGAATAGACGGTTTACTAATGCCAGCAAGGCTGCTACATGCTTCTATCAAGCTATAACAAAGCCAGCAAGGCTGTTACATGCTTTGTTCGGTGGCAAAGTGACAGACATATGAACAGAGTCAATCGTGAATCCCAAATAGTCCATAGTGGTAGAAGGCATTCATTTGGATTTGTCTGGATGGATGATAAACCCCAGTTTTTGAAATAAGTGCTCAGTGGCTGAGACAGCCAATTTGCCCAACTCCAAGGTTTTCCCCACAATTAAAATGTCATCGAGGTATGCCATAACAATAGGTTTTTGTTTTCTGAGACACGCTAAAGCTGGTTTCAATAATTTGGTAAACAGTCTGGGTGCTGATGTTAATCCATTAGGCAGCGCTTTATACTGCCAGAGCTGCCCCCATCCAGGCAAATTTCAAATATCTGCGATGATCTTTGTCTATTGGTAGTGAATAGAATGCATCTTTTAGGTCGATGCAAGCCATGAAAAGTATCTCTTGGAAACTAGTTGTTTGGCAGTAACAAAAGTTTCAATTTTGAAGTGGGCATACTGCACGAAAGTATTCAGTTGAGTCAAATCAATAATGATTCGGCATCCGCCGTCTTTTTTATTTTTAGTGAAGATGTTCGATACAAACTCATGAGACTCACTTTTGATTTTCTCAATTACCCCTTTCGTATGTAGTCTTAATAGTTCAGCATGACCTTCTGTCTTTTCTTTCTGTGAAAGTACAAACTTTCGACTAGGTGTATGCTGAACAGGAAAGGGAAGTTTGTGAACAAATTCTATTTTGTATCCTTGAATACTTTGCAGTATGAAAGGATCAGAAGTTATAGAACTCTATGCATCTCGAAACCAGTGCAACCATCCCCCAATCCGTGAAGAATTTAAACATGCCCACCTACCTCCATGGTTACTGGCGGTCTGCGTTGGTTTTCTCTGTCCTTGTTTCCTGGGAGGTGGAGGTGCTGTGGTGCGGGGGTGGCGCATCTTCCAGGAAGGACGTGCTGGGCCATGGTCTCAAAAAGACCGTTGAGCAGGTTGGACGGCCTTTGAGCTTTCAGCAGTAGGTGTTCTGTTGCTGTGGTAACGTGGTCTGCTGGTGGATGCATGGGGGTGCTGTTGCCACAGGTATGAGGACTTGGTGGCAGCCAGCACTTTTATCATGCCTATTGCCTTTGCCTCTTCATCGAGGTCTTTTACCTGCTTTGGCAGGTTGTCCCCAAATAGTAGTGTAGGCGGCTGTGCACTGCTGGGTCTGCACAAACCCGCGAACTTGGGGTTCAGTGCAGGCCGGATGACACTCTTTCTGTAACAGTTGATCTCAAACGGAGTGTTACAGAGGAGTGCCAGAGCATCCTGTAGCTCTTCCGGCATTCCCACTCCATCCACTGACCTGGCAACGGCTGTAATTCCAGCAGCCAGTAGTTTTAGGATTTTCTGGAGTTTTACTTCCTGACTTCTGATGCCAGGGCTCATGTTACCCCAGATGGGGTTGTTGACTGCAGGCACGTTGAGGGAGACACAATTCCCAGAAGCTAGGTATTCGGCTGCAGTCATTAATGGCTTGATCCTGAAGTTGATTCGTTGTCATGTAGTTAATACTGGCTGCCAACTTCGGTTGCAACGGCAGCCCTTTTTTGGGTAGGCATCGCAAATTATGATACCATGCCGTTAGTTAGCTCCTCTTCTGGCACCCCTAGCATTGGTGTTTCTTCAGCCACACTCTCCTCTTCAGAGTCAGCCCAGTCCTGACTCCTTTGGCAGCCCTGTAAAGGGTGCTGCCGTGGGTCTGCTAGGAGACCCACTGTGACCATACCCCTGCTGTAGCAGGTGACGTTGGAGCAACTACTCCACCATCCGCTCCATGCGGGATAGTCGACCGCTGACCGCTTTCGTGTCCTCCAATCCGGACTCAGCCGAGTCAGTGGACCTACCCGACTTCCGGATGGTTTTGCCGCCAGTCCGAGGAGCACCTGCGGGCTGTAGCGGCTTGAAGTCGAGGACTGCGGTTTGTATCAGCAGCTCTGGAGAACTCGACCGCTGCTGGCTGCCTGCTTCGCGGTCCTCAGCAACTTATTTGGCAGCGGCTCGTTTGGACTTCGTCCTCGATTCCACCTTGGTACGCTCTGTAAGAGAAATGCTTAACAGAGCCGACAACGACCTCAGGAATGGTAAGTACTTACCTGCAGGCCGTTTTTAAACTTGCGCTGGAGGAGCGGCGCTCCTCCTGCCTGTCGCTTCGCAATGCGTTCGACGATATGTCGCGCATGCGTGCTGGTGGGGTCTTCACGTAGTCACTCACATGACTCTGAAGTAAAATGATGATTAAGCTTTCAAAACAATTATGTACTTGAAGAGAAAAGCTTTAATTGGATTGCAACCACCCCATCCCCTCCTCCCATCCACATTTCTTGCACCTCATTTATTGATTCTGATTTTCAACTTGCACAGAAGTCAAACAGACCTGAACATGTGCTCTGAGGTCATTGAGATTGCCTTGCAATCATTTGCACATTATTTGAATCATATTAACATATCAGTGTGCAGCATTCACAATAATGTCGGGATTTCCTCAGACATACACAAAATGCTGGAGTTACTTAGTGAGTCAGGCGGCATCTCTGGAGAAAAAGGATGGGTGATCTTTGGGAACCATTCTTCAGACCATGGTCTTGGAGTCGGAGAGCAGTAAGAATCGCAGAGGGGGAGCAGTGAGAGAGGGTCTCACAGAAATCCCTGCCTTGCCTGCCTTGAAGAGATTTTGCAGTGGAGCAGACAAAATACTGTATATAAAAAGGAACTACAGATGATAGTTTATAACAGAGATAGACACAAAATACTGGAGTAAGTCAATGGGTCAGGCAGCATCTCTGGATAAAATGCTCAACTAGGGTAAGGCCACCTTTGAGGGTTGAGAGAAGGTCTCCCTCAAGTTGGCTGGAGCAGGTTATTTGAGGGGAAAAGAACATCACCCGTGTTTTTAAAAGGAAGCTCAGGATATGTACATTCCCGTTGGAGTGAAGGGCAGAGCAGACAAATGCAAGTAAGCTTGGCAGGCAAGGGAAATTGAGGCATTGGTCAAATCAAGAAGGTGCATGGGACAGGTATAGGCAGCTGGGATTAAGTGCATCCCTGGAGGAATTTAGGAGTAAACAGAAAAAGATCAGAAGGGCAAAAAAAGGCCAAGAAATAGCTACAGAGGGCAGCATTAAAGACAATTCCAAAAGGTTTTATAAATACACCCATTGGGTTCCTGCCCCATGGGAAGCCTGGGCCCCCATCGCAACCCATTCTCCAATGCAATATTCCACCACTCACCCGTTCCCCCAACGCAACCTGTTACCCCAAAGCAATATTCCACCACTCACCCATAGCCACCAACTGCACAGGCGCGGCTCATTTCCCCTCATCCCCCAGCACTCCCTCCTCCTCCTCTTCACCCTCCCTCTTCTTTCCCCTCTATTCCTCCGCTCCCCGATCCCTCCCTCACCTCTCCTCCACTCTTCTTTCCCCTATCCTCAGTCCCTCCCTCCCTCCATAACACCTCTCCCCTCCCCACACCCCTCCTATCCCTCTTTTCCCCACATCCCCCACTCCTCACCACCCCCTATCCCCCCCACTCTCCCTCCTCACCTCCCCCACTTTCCACCCTCACCCTCCCTATCCCCTCCTCTCCCTCAATCTTCCCCACTTTCCTTCGTAACCTCCCCAGGATCTCAAGCGTGCCACTCCTTTCCCTCCTTGCATGCCCGGAGCAGCAGCGCTGCTGCGGTCAGAGACATGCTCAGCGCCCAGGCCTTGGATCATTGGCGCGGCCTCTCCCTGCCCCCGGAACCCGCCGCGCGGGCCTGGAGCAGCAGCAGCAGCCATCGACCTCAGAGCCAGCCTCAGTGCCCAGGCCTCAGATCGTTGGCGCGGCCTTACCACGTCCCCAGAGTCGGCCACTGCCGCCTACAGATGCAGCCCCAGCCTCAGCGCCAAGGCGGCGGATCCGCTCGGGCCCGGAGCAACAGTAAAATGGAAGTGTCGTCACTGTGAAAAAAAAATGGCGATCTGAATTTTGGAAAGGCCCCAACTGTGCAGACATGACTGAGGACCCGTTGGGTGTTCTTTGTGATGACAGTAAAGATGCGCACGGGAACCTTCCCCAACTGTGCATGCGCGGGAGGAGGTGCTGTTTTGTTATTTTAAGTTTCAAACATTAATATCTAAAAATATATCATTAATCTGAACAAAACTTGTTTAATTTACAACACAGGACAATGGTGAGTAAGGTGGGCCAAAAACTGTAGTGCTATCGTGTACCATTTTTGTTCAAATAGAAGTACAACACAAACATGCAAACAAACAAAATGAGTTTTGGTAATATATATAGAATAGATAATAAGGGGGAAAAGGGTAACTAGAGAGAGAGTGGGACCTTTCAGGAATCAAAGTGGTCACCTCTGTGCGGAGCCACAGGAGATGTGCAAGGTCCTCAATGAGTATTTCTCCTCTATATTTACTGAGGAGAAAGACAGTAGGATGCAGGAACTTGGGGCAGTCAATGGAAGTGTATTGAGAGCAGTCAGTGTTACCGTCAGGAAGTGCTGAGGGTACTATCATATGTGAGTGTACACAGATCTCCAGGGCCTGATCATATATATCCGAGGACATTGTGAGCAACCAAATAGGAAATTGCAGGAGCCCTGGTTGAAATTTACAAGTCATCCGAAAATACAGGAGAGGTGCCAGAAGGCTGGAGGGTGGCAAATGTTGTTCCTCTTTTCAAGAAGGGCTGCAGGGAAAATGCTGGGAACTATAGGCTGGTGAGCTCAACATCTGTAGTTGGAAAGTTACTAGAGAGTATTCTGAGGGATAGGTTATACAGGCATTTGGACGGGCAAGGACTGATTAGGGATAGTCAGTATGGTTTTGTATGTGGGAGGTCATGTCTCACAAATCTGATTGATTTTTGTTTTAAACGTGACGATAAAGGTCGATGAGGGCAGAGCTGTAATTGTATACATGGATTTCAGTAAGGCATTTGACAAGGTTCCACATGGTAGGCTGCTCTGGAAGATTAGTTTGCATGGGATCCAAGGAGAGATAGCAAATTGGCTCCATGGAAAGAAGCAGAGGGTGATGGTGGAATGTTGCTTCTTCGACTGGAGGCCTGTGACTAGTGGTGTGCCTTAGGGTTCGTTGTGGCCCCGTTACTGTTTATCATCTACATCAATGACTTGGATGAGAACATACTGGGCAAGATTAGCAAGTTTAATAATGATACAAAAGTGGATGGTTTTGCAGATAGTGAAGATTGTAGCAGGATCTGGATCTATTGGCCAGGTGTGCTGAGGAATGGTTGATGGAATTTAATACAGAGAAGTGTGAAGTGTTGCAATTTTGGACGTCGAACAAGGGCAGGGTCTACACAGTGAATGGAGATGCAGGTGCATGGTTCCTTGAGTCGCAGGTAGATGCGGTGCGAGGCCCTGTTGTAGTTGTATAAGACTTTGGTGAGACCACCAAAGTCTTATACAACAATATTTAGAATATTGTGTTCAGTTCTGGGCACCATGCAATAGGAAAAATATTGTCAAGCTTTAAAAGATTCAGAGAAGATTTACGAGGGTGTTGCCAGGACTGGAGTGTCTGAACTATAGGGAGAAGTTGAGTAGGCTGGGTCTCTATTCCTTGGAACATCATGCTTATAACATCATGAAAGGAATAGATCGGGTAGATGCACAGAGTCTCTTGCCCAGAGTTGGGGGAATCGTGGACCAGAGGCCATAGGTTCAAGATGAAGGGGAAAAGATTTAATAGGAATCTGAGGGGTAACTTTTTCACACAAAGGGTGGTGGATGTCTGAAACAAGCTGCCAGGTGAGGTAGTTGATGCTGGGACTATCCCAACATTTAAGAAACAGTTAGACAGGTACATGGATAGGACAGGTTTGGAGGGATATGGACCAAGTGCAGGCAGGTGGGACTAGTGTAGATGGGACAAGTTGGCCGGTGTGGGCAAGTTGGGCTGAAGGGCCTGTCTTCATAATTGCTTCCACACTCCGACTGCTTGCTCTTGATAGTCTGCCGCAGACAGTGAACAAAGACATTTTTCAAACTTTACATCCCTGAAAACATCAAAACATCAACATTGTGAAAGACAAGCTGCAGTTTACAATTAATTTATTTGGTTCTGTTGCTGTAGATTGGTTTCATAATTTTTGCTCCTACTATGTGAAAATTGGAAAATTAATTTACAAGGCTCCTTGCTAACTTGCTCGTTTTTAATTTTTTTCCTCCCATTAGTATACTAGGTTGACATATTCCACATTTGCTTTGTTGTTTAATTTGTTTTGTTTAGAGATACAGTGTGAATACAGGCCCTTCGGCCCACCGTCCAAGCTGGCCATCACCTGATAACACTAGTTCTATGTTATCTCACTTTCTCAACCATCCCCTACACACTAGGAGCAATTTACAGAGGCCCATTAACCTACATACCTGCACATCGTGGGGAAACCAAAGTACCCAGAGGAAACCCACATGGTCATAGGGAGAATGTGCAAACACCATACAGACAGCACCTGAGATCAGGGTCAAACCCTCTGGCACTGTGAGGCAGCAGCTCTACCAGCTGTACCACTGTGTCCCTGTGCCACCCAAATTAATTATAGCTCATTTCTTCACAATGAGTCCTGTGTTCATAGAGTCTTCATCCTTTTGAAATTCTATTGGTTCCTATGTTTAGGAATTGCTTCCATGGTTTCAATTTGTCTCGTGTACCTCGGTTGTTCTACACTGTTCATCAACTTTCAATCTCAAAGAACAACTATTTACTTATGTAGAAGCAAGGAACTGCAGATGCTGGTTCAAAAAGGAAAGACGCAATATGCTGGAGCAACCCAGCGGGTCAGGCAAAATCCCTGGAGAACATGGATAGGGGACTTTTCGGGTCAGGACTTGAAGAAGGATCCGACCCGAAATGTCACTATCCATGTTCTCCAGGAACAATTTACTTATCATCATTAACCTCAACATCATAACCATTGCTGAATCACACATCCTTGATACACCATTAAGCTACCTCAGCAGTGTTTGATCTGCCATTTCATCTCATCCAACTTCCCCGAGTGTACCTGCACAAATAAATGAATGAATGAATGAATGAGTTAATTAATTAATGAATTATACTTTATTATCACATGTGACAAGCCAAAGTGAAATACTTTGTTTTGCATACCATACACAAAGTATGCAGAGAGTATAGGGTGCTGACAAAGTTACAAAGTGTTCAATGTGGTCCTTCTTCGTTCTCGGCAGCCCCCCCACTCTGGGTCTCTCTTTGTTCTTGGCGGCCAATCCCCCCCCACAACTCCGGATCCCTCTTTTTTCTCTTATCCACCACCTATATATTGCATCACTAATGATATGGATTGTTGAAGCTGGTATATAAATTCATATCCTCATATTTAAATCTTCAAAAGGTCTATCTGCTTCATGAAGGGAGCAGCGTAAAAAAAAATTGCAGACATTGAACATCAGGAGACAGACTATGCAGAATACTGTAAATGGCTTCATTAGGATAGCCATTTTAGAACTTTTGACAGGTCCAGTTTGGATATAATTTATTGCGGAGAAAGCTCAGGTGATATTTCCTGAGAAAAAGACTGAATGGAAATCTCTCCGTGAGAATTCACGCACCCAGTATGGAGGATGCACATATTGTCATAAGGTCATATGTGATAGGAGCAGAATCACGCCATTTGGCCCATCAAGTCTACTTGCCATTCAATCATGGCTGATCTATCCCCATTCTGCCCCCTAACCCCATTCTGCTGCCTTCTCCCCAAAATGTAACACCAGACAAATGTACTAATTAAGAATCTATCTATCTCTGTGTTAAAAATATCCATTGACTTGGCTTCCACCGTCTACAGTGGCAAAGAATTCCACAGATTCACCACCCTCTGACTAAAGAAATTCCTCCGCATCACCTTCCTAAACATAGAAACATAGAAACATAGAAAATAGGTGCAGGAGTAGGCCATTCGGCCCTTCGAGCCTGCACCGCCATTCAATATGATCATGGCTGATCATCCAACTCAGTAACCTGTACCTCTATTCTCTCCATACCCCCTGTTCCCTTTAGCCACAATGGCCACATCTAACTCCCTCTTAAATATAGCCAATGAACTGGCCTCAACTACCTTCTGTGGCAGAGAATTTCACAGATTCACCACTCTCTGTGTGAAAAATGATTTTCTCATCTCGGTCCTAAAGGACTTCCCCCTTATCCTTAAACTGTGACCCCTTGTCCTGGACTTCCCCAACATCGGGAACAATCTTCCTGCATCTAGCCTGTCCACCCCCTTAAGAATTTTGTAAGTCTCTATGAGATCCCCCCCCAATCTTCTAAATTCCAGCGAGTACAAGCCGAGTCTATCCAGTCTTTCTTCATATGGAAGTCGTGCCATCCCAGGAATCAGTCTGGTGAACCTTCTCTGTACTCCCTCTATGGCAAGAATGTCTTTCCTCAGATTAGGAGACCAAAACTGTATGCAATACTCCAGGTGTGGCCTCACCAAGACCCTACACAACTGCAGTAGAACCTCCCTGCTAAAGGAACATCCTTTAGTTCTGAGGCTATGTTCTCTAGTCCTGGACTCCCATTAGTACAAACATCTTCTCCACATCCACTATCCAAGCCTTTCACTATTCGACATTATTCGGCACTATCGGTCAATTCAGAGCGATTTCCACTTAGGGCAGGGTTCAAACACTAGTCCTTATGATAAAGACCGGAAGCTTCACGAAATATGTAGCTTAATCATCTGTATTTAAAGTCTAAATTAAAAATATTTGATAGAGGATAAATCCTTAAAATGCACATTGCCAATCATGGCACTGGTTTAGGATGTTCTAAATTCGGACAATAGAAATGCATTAGTCAGATTATTTTGTGTTGTTTTATCTTTTAGTGTGGATCCATCTGCTTGATTTGAGTAAGCTTATTGAAAAAGGTCAGCGTATGCCTCATTGTCGGAATGGAGAATCAGAGAAGTCAATGCTGACAGACAGAGCAGCAGCTTGTCAGTTCCAGCAGAAGTAATTGCATTTGCAGGCTCACACAAAGTGACAGATGCATGCAGTTCTTCACCAATAAACTGATAGTTCAATTCCCAATGGGTCATGCTCACCCTTTGAAGCCAGTACAATATTGTCATGTGTGTCTTTCAAAAAACAATGGGAAGATCCGTTTTTATTGGAGGTACCTGGTGCTCACCATCGATAACATTTCCAGGTTCTTTGAAGGAAGTCTCAAATTCTATATTTTTGAAGTCACAAACCTGTAAGAAGTAATAGCTTTTTGCTTGATTCTTCTTGCGCCAAACAATGAATGCTCCTCCGATTTAATCTTTGAACTTCAAGATGTTGGTTTCTCTGGAGTTAGCAGATGCTGGGATTTGGAGCAAAACCCAATCTGCTGACGGAACTCAATGGGCCAAGCAGCATCTGTGGGGGAATGGAATTGTCGACGTTTTGGGACGAGATCCTGCATCAGGTTGGTTTCTCTGTAATTTAAACTATGCATTATAAAATATATGCTCTGAATTTTTGAGCAAGTTAGTCATAAATTTCCATTATTAAATCTGCCACAATTTATCGATTATGCTGTTTTTTTTTCCCCTCTGAGGCAGAATATAATTTTTCATTCAATTTAAAGACTTATCACTACTATTTTTAAGTATACCCACAAGCAAAGATGCTCAGCAAAAATTCCTCAGTTGTGTTCAGTATTCCCTTGCTGGAAGTCCCCAAGGTCCATGAAATTGGGCAGGTACATCGCACTCCACAGATTCCATAGCACCGATTGTGTGGGAGGCAAAGTTTGATGGATTTGATGGTGCCCTTATGTTCTGAGCGCTGTCCTAATTTTATCTGTACATTTGTACAAATTCACAATAATTAGTCCCAAGAATAATTATCTGCATTGTCTGAAGGATAGTTCCTGGTTCAATATTCCTACATTACATGTACTCGGAATATGTTGGGAAAAATATTCTTCAACCGGAACATTAATGCCCTGTCTCTTTCCACAGATGCAGCCTGACCTGCTGGGTGAATTGTGATTTTTTGATTTTATTTCAGACTAGACTAAGTGCAGACCTGTTGGGTCTGCTACCCAACGTGGTATTCCACCACCTGTTCCCCCAACGCAACCCGTTCCCCCAACGCAATATTCCAACCATCATGCATAGCCCTCAACTGCACAGGCACAGCTCATTTCCCATGATCCCCCAACACTCCCTCCCCCTCCTCTGCACCTGTGAATAGCTCTTTCTAAGCTCCCCCCAGTCAATAAACTACTGAATCAAGCACTTGAGCAACTAAACTTTATTTTGGATAACACAACACAAATTCCCCTATACAATACCTAACCACTGCGGATTTGATCCTTGTATCTGCTTGGCCAATCCCTTCCAGCCTCGTGCAAGCAGAGACACTCCAAAAGGTCACGCAGTCCCAAGCGTTCTTCCAGAAGATCGATATCAGACCTTGTGTGAGCTACCTTTTATAGGTCCCCGAACCTTGAGGGGCCAAACCACATGGAGGTAGTCCCTTTATAAACCAATAAACACCTTAATTATAACAGTACATGATTGACAGTTTTCTAACCCAATAATACAATCTTGAATACATAATATTTGAAAGAAGGTTCTAGAAGGAAGCGAGCACAGATGAACAGTGCAACATGTAGCCTGGGATTCAAACAGTTCCTCCAAGGCTCAACATTTCAACCAATCAACAATCAACAGGATAACCATCGCACAACATTGTGTATACTATTTGCACTGCCTTTGCAGTGATCCAATCTAAATGATGCATTCAAGGTTCATTTGCAAAACTGCTATACATTTTATCAAGTTAGGAGAAACAAGGAGAACACCTGGGTCCCTCACCATCCTGCATATCAGTCTGATCCTAGACAGCCTGGTGCAATCCAAAGCCTGTAAATTTCAGCTGACAAGGGTTAAGCAATTCTGACAAGTGCAGGGATCCTCCATTTTATGGTGTCTTTAATTTGGTCAGTGTTAACACACACTCCCTCTTCTTTCCCCTCTCCTCCTCCCCTGCCCCAATCCCTCCATCACCTCTCCCTCCCTCTCCTTTCCCCTACCCTCAGACACACCCTCCTCTCCCAACCCCCCTCCCCTCCTATCCCTCTATCCCCCACTCCTCACCTCCTCCTATCCCCCCACTCCCCCTTCTTAACTCCCCAACTTTCCCCCATCTCCCTCCTGTCCCTCAACCCCCCCCCCTCCCTCCTCACCTTCCCAGGATCTTTCCCCTCTTCTCCTCTCCTCCTCTTCTCTTCTCCTCCTCTTCTCCTCACCTCCCCCCTCCCTCACCTCTCCCTCCATCTCCTTTCCCCTATCCTCAATCACTCCCTCACTTCCATCCTCCATAACTCCTCTCGCCTCCCTACCCTTCTCCTATCCCTCTATCCCAACTCCTCACCGCCTCCTATCCCCTCACTATCCCTCCTCACCTCTCCCTGTAGTCCCCAGTTCCTACCTCCCCCACTCCCCCCTCCTCTCTCTCTATTCCCCATCCTCCTCCACCAGACATAAGACAGGGAAAAAACTGAAGAAAGAGATAGATTCCTCCGCGGATTCTGAAATTTAGCAAGGTCACACTGCCGCCGCGAGGCCCCACCGCTGCCGGGCCCCATTGTCATGAGGCCTCACCACCGCGGTGTCGATGCCTCCTGGATCGCCGCATAGAACCCTGGCCGGGGGCCTCGCAGGTAGAAACCCAGGTCAGATTAAGCTGCCGATGGCACCCGCAACTGGGCACCACCGAGGCGTGAAGTGAGCTTGGCCGCTCACCCACAGACGTAGCTCCAGCCGGCAGAGCGTTAGTGATGCTCACTCCACTCGTTTAACTTTATATTCTCTTTGCTGGGTGAGGTGGGTGCAGCCTGTGACTGACAGCAGACCTGGCCAATCAGTGCAGGGACGGTGCAGTAAGGGGAGTCGCTGTCCCGGTGACTGATTGGAGTGGATACTAATCTGCGTGGCGGCGACTGACAGGAAAGGAGACCAATCTGCGCATGCGCTATTTTGAAGATTTTAAAACCTTAATAAACTTTTAAAATATACCATAGATCGGAACAAAACTTGTTGTCCTTGCAGCACTGGAGAATGGTGAGTAAGGTGGCGAATAATCGTAGTGCTATCGCATACCATCTTGCTCAAAAAGAAAAATACGCAAAACCGGAAGAGCGCAAGATCAGAGTTTTAGATATCTATAGATAGAAGAAGATAGATAAAAGATAGAACAAGAAGATAAAATATAGATTTGCAGTTTCCTTGATTGTTTATTACCGGGAAAGATCTTTCCTATTGATTTCATGACTAAATACGAATCCAACTTTTTCCACACTTGAATTTTTCCTACCTTGACAAACTAAACTGGAATATTTTATACTGTAATTTTCTGCTTTTGTTATTGCAGATTCTCTTTATGAAAATCCCACACCCGTTGCTTTCTTCTCTGTTATGATTTGCTGCAACAGATACAAAGCTAAGCTTTGGCATTTCACTGGACCAGTCAAAGATGCTTCCACTTATGGAAGAAAGAAAATGACCACTTTGTGTTGTTGATGCAAGATAATGCAGATTTTTGTAATACGCGCCGTCTTGAACTGATAAAGATAAGCGACATGTTCTCCCTCTATGCTATCATGGTGGGCAGTGGTCAAATGGAAGTAACATTTTGGTCCTGGCATTTAAAACTTACTGGCCCAAGTTGAAGTGATTAAGAGATGATGTTTTGGGTGATTTAGCAACATGGCAATGTCATAAATAACACATGCAAATCAGCGCAGATAAAAAATAAATTGGAACAAAGAATGAATCAGGCTGCTTTATAATGGGTGACTCACATCTAGTAAATGCTGTGGCACTGGTAGGTCAAGATGACACTGCTATTATTGTGGGTTCCTTGTCATTCTCACTGCCTCGGATGCTCTTAGCTCCTCCTGCCCAGCTCAGAGGCTCCTGAGATACTTATTTGGAAATGCAGTAGGTTGATCATGATGAGACTTCCTCATTTAGTTCATCCTCAGTAATGCTTACTTTATTAGGGTGGACTCTCTGGGATTGTGCACCGACAATCCCAGAGCTGCCCAAAATGTTGTGAATCCTGGAGTGCTCTCAGTATCTGATCTCTTTGTGTCTATAGTGTCTTGAAATTAGAGTCCAATGTCTCGATTACAAATTGTCAAGAAATCCTAAATCCAGTGAAGTGTCTTTGTCATGGAGGGAATTGATGCATGAACGGTAAGCATAGACCACTTTAGCATTCAGACCAGGTCTTTATAGAATCAATGAACCTAAATATTTGGTGATGCTCTCTGCCATCAGTCCAAAGCAAGTAGAAACAACATGGAGAGTTACATCGCTGAGGTGAGAAATATAATTTAAATCAGTGTTTTATTTTGTAGTGGTTATGCACTGGCATGACGTACCAGCACCTAAATAAAGTTAAATGCCATTATTTTGTTTTCCACCCACGTGACATATATATTTATTATTTGTGCAAACCAAGACTTGCGGGTTGGTAGGTTAAATGGCCACTGTAAATTGGCCCCATCTGTCAGGTGAGTGGTGAAGTT
This sequence comes from Okamejei kenojei, assembly GCA_035221665.1. Classification (NCBI taxonomy): domain Eukaryota; kingdom Metazoa; phylum Chordata; class Chondrichthyes; order Rajiformes; family Rajidae; genus Okamejei; species Okamejei kenojei. The sequence goes on along the minus strand of CM069134.1, from coordinate 45,977,838 downwards.
TGAGGGGAATTGGTGAGAATATGGGGAGAATAAAATGTGATCAATGTGAGCAATTTTGGGCACCATATCTGAGGAAGGATATGATGGCTCTGGAGAGGGTCCAGAGGAGGTTTACTAGAAAAATCCCAGGAATGTGGGTTAACCCATAATGAGCGTTTGTCGGCACTAGGCTGGGAGTTTAGAACAATGGGGATCTCTTTGAAACATACAGAATAGTGAAAGGATGTGAAGAGGATGTTTCCACTAGTAAGAGAGTCTAGGACTAGAGGTCATCGCCTCAAAATTAAAGGATTGTCTTTTAGGAAGGAGATGAGGAGAAATTTCTATAGTCAGAGGGTGGTGAATCTGTGGAATTATTTGCCACAGAAGGCTATAGAGGCCAAGTAAGTGGATATTTTTAAGGAAGAGATAGATAAATTTTTGATTAGTATGGGTGTCAGAGGTTATGGGAGAAGGTAGGAGAATGGGGTTAGGAGGGAGAGATATATCAGCCATGATTGAATGGTGGAGAGGCCCCAAGGGTATGTTTCAACGTTGTGTGCTTTCACGGATACATAGGACGAGGCTACTCGGTTCCTTAATTATGACAGTTCTCAGAGAAAGCTTGTAATCCCATTATCCCACTTATTTCCATGTAACGTATCCATCAACACTCTGCTCAATCTCCCACCAGCACCTAAACCTTTACAGGAGCCAAGTGTACGGGGTGATCTCTGGTTGATGTGGGCTCGGTAGGCCAAAAGGCCTGTTTCCACTCTGTATCTCCAAAGTTAAAAGACTAAAGTTTAATTAAGCTACCAACCTGCATTCATTTGGCATATTGGAGGAAACTGGAGCATCAGAGGCAAATAGAAAATGGAAAGTCCCCACACCGAAACAGAAGTTAGACTGAAACTCAGTTATCTGGAACTCTGAGGCAGCTTCAGTACTTGCAGTATAACTTGGTTTTAGCTTGGATACACCTTGTGTTTGCTTCTCATGGAGTCATAGAACCATAGAATCATGCAACATGGAAACAGGCCCTTTGGCCCAACTTGCCCACACCGACCAACGTCCCATCTCCACTAGTCACACCTGCTTGCATTTGACCCATATCCTTTAAAACCTGTCCTATCCATGTACCTGTCTAAATATTTCTTAAACATTGTGATAGTACCTGCCTGAACTACCGCCTCCGGTAGCTCGTTCCATACATCCACCACCCTTTGTGTGAAACAGAGAAACATAAAAAATAGGTGCAGGAGGAGGCCATTTGGCCCTTCAAGCCTGCACCACCATTCATTGTGATCATGGCTGATCGTCCCCTATCAATAACCCATGCCTGCCTTCTCCCCATATCCCTTGACTCCACTAGCCCCTAGAGCTCTATCTAACTCTCTCTTAAATCCATCCAGTGACTTGGCCTCCACTGCCCTCTGTGGCAGGAAATTCGATAAATTCGCACCTCTGGGTGAAAAAGTATATGTTTCTATAAGATCCCCCCTCATCCTTCTAAACTCCAGTGAATACAAGCCTAGTCTTTTCAATCTTTCCTCATATGACAGTTCAGCCATCCCAGGGATCAATCTCGTGAACTTACGCTGCACTGCCTCAATCACAAGGGTGTCCTTCCTCAAATTAGGAGACCAAAACTGTGCACAATACTCCAGATGTGGTCTCACCAAACCCCTATACAATTGCAGAAGAACATCTTTACTCCTATACTGAAATCCTCTTGTTATGAACGCCAACATTCCATTAGCTTTCTTCACTGCCTGCTGTACCTGTACGCCAACTTTCAGTGACGTGTGTACAAGGACACCCAGGTCTTGCTGTACCTCCACCTTACCTAACCTAACCCCATTGAGATAATAATCTGCCCCCTTGATTTTGCCACCAAAGTGGATAACCTCACATTTAACCAAATTATATTGCATCTGCCACGCATCTGCCCACTCACTCAACCTGTCCAGGTCACCCTGCAACCTCTTAACATCCTCTTCACAGTTCACACTGCCACCCAGGTTTGTGTCATCCGCAAACTTGCTAGTGTTGCTCCTAATTCCCTCTTCCAAATCATTAATATATATGGTAAACAGTTGCGGCCCCAACATCGAGCATTGCGACACTCCACTCGCCACTGCCTGCCATTCTGAAAAGGACCCGTTCACTCCTACTCTTTGCTTCTGGTCTGCCAACCAATTTTCTATCCATGTCAACACCCTACCCCGAATACCATGCGCTCTAATTTTAGTAACAAGTCTCCCATGCAGGACCTTATCAAAGGCTTTCTGAAAGCCTAGATACACGACATCCATTGGCACCCCTTCATCCATTTTACTTGTCACACCTTGGTTTTTGGTTTCTTGGTCCTCCTAAATATTCCAAATGGAATTTAAACTGGAGGTGGTGGAGGGAGGACTTGTCAAAAAATTCCAGAAGATTATTCAAGGATCATTTCCCTTTCATAAATCCATGTTGACTTGGACTAATCCTTTTACTGCTATCCAAATGCCCCATTATTACCTCTTTAATAATTGACTCCAGCATCTTTCCCATCACCGAAGTCAGGCTAACTGGTCTGTAATCCCCCGTTTTCTCTCTCGCTCCTTTCTTGAAAAGTGGGATAACATTATCTATCCTCCAATCCACAGGAACTGATCCTGAATCTATTGAACATTGGAAAATGACCACCAATGTGTCCACTATTTATAGAGTCACCTCCCTGAGGACCCTGGGATGCAGACCATCAGGCCCAGGGATTTATCATCATTCAGTTGCAATAGCCTATCCAATACTATTTCTCGCCTAATGACAATTTATTTCTTTAATTGAAGAAGTTACCCCTCAGATTCCTATTAAATATTTCTCCCCTCACCTTAAACCAATCTGGTTCTCGATTCCCCTACTCTGAGCAAGAGACTCTGTGTATCTTTTTGACTCTTCTCGATGAGCAGCAAATAAACATTAATAAATAAACATTAATGGAAAGGCATTGGAGAGAAAAATAAACTAATGGAAATATAATTTGCATCTGCCGAACAATATAGAATAGTTGAAGATACCAGCAAAGGGGATAATCTTGGCTTCCCTTCCACGGCTCATTTAATACAAAAAACAACCAAGCCTTTGATTTGATCTTTCAGGAACGGGGTACTGATTGTGAATGATCAGCCATAATCATATTGAATGGCAGTGCTGGCTCGAAGGGCCGAATGGCCTACTCCTGCACCTATTGTCTATTGTCTGTAACTGAACAATAAAATCAGTTGTGGGAAACCCAATTCTAGAATATAATTTTTTGATTGTCTTAGGACATAAAACAGTACAGCACAGAAAAGGGCTCCTTCAGTCCGCAATGTTCGTGCTGGACACGATGCCGAGTTAAACTGATCTCACTTTCCTGTACATGATGCATATCCCCCTATTCCCTCCACTTATCTAAAAGCCTCTTAAGCACCACTATTGTATATGCCTCCATCACCACCCCGGCAATGCGCTCCAGCCCCCACCATTCTCTGGGTAAAATAGCCACACAAATAGTCCCACACAGCTCCACTAAACTTTCTGCCCTCTCACCTTATAGCCCTCTAATATTTCCACATTTACACCCTGGGAAAATGGTTCTGATTGTCTACCCTATCTATGCCTCTCATATTTTTATATACTTCTATCAAGTCTCCCTTCAACCTTCCCTCAGCCATTACTCAGTAAATTGAATTGTTTGTCCAGGGATTTATGTTTTTTTTCTTTGGAAAATGTTTACTAGTTTGTGTGTTTTTCTTATTCATGTGGTATTTAATGGCATGACTAATTGTCCATGCCTAATCCCCGCAAGACAATGACATTAGTTAAAATGAGGGGTGAGAGGGGCAAAGTTTAAAGGAGATATGTATGGCAATTTTTATACACAGAGGTGGATGCTTGGAGCACACTATTGGGAATGGTGGCGGAGGCAGATACAACAGTGGCATTTAAGAGGCTTTTAGATAAGCACATAACTATGAGAGGATGGATGGATATGGATCACATGCAGGCAGAGGAGAATAGTTTAACTTGGCATCATGTCCGGGATGGACATTGTGGCGAAAGAGCCTGTTCCTATTTGTGGCCAAAGAGCCTGTACTGTTTATGTGTTCTATGTAAGTGGTTCATAAGTTCTAAGTGCAGAATTAGGCCATTCAACCCATCAAGTCTTCTCCACCATTCAATCAAGGCTGACCCATCTTTCCCTCTCAACGTTATTCTCCTGCCTTCTCCCCATAACCCCTGACACCTTTACTAATCAAGGTGTAAATGCCTCTCAATCTGGAGACACAAGTAACCTAGACTTATAAAGGTTGGGACTATCCCAATGTTTAAGAAACAGTTAGACAAGTACATGGATAGGACACGTTTGGAGTGATATGGACCAAGTGCAGGCAGGTGGGACTAGTGTAGCAGGGACATGTTGGCCAGTGTGGGCAAGTTGGGCCGAAGAGCCTGTCTCCACACATATCTGACTCTACATCAGATTTCCTTCCCTGAAAGGCATGAACTGTCTTTTTTTTTTACAATATTCTGGTACTTCTTAAGGATAGATTTTTAATCTGGATTCATTTAATTACTGGAATTTAAATTCCACTGCTGCCGTGGTGGGATTCAAGTGTATGTATCCTGTCACCCTTGTCCAGGCCTGCATGTAATTGTCCACTAAATTAAGCAGCAATCATCTGTATTTGTGTAAGAGCTTAAATGAATAATATAATTGGATGTTAATAGTAATTGAAATAAGTGATTTTACAAACAATTCTCCAAACTAATTTCACATTTTAATTCCTGTGTTGAGTGTGTTTATGAAGAGTTCAATTTGTTTAGTATTTGTTCCACCGACTTGGGTTAGCATTTATTATCTCCCTCTGGTTTCCACCTGAAGTGATAGTGATATGCCTCTTGAACTGCTATAACCTGTGAGTGGTTAAATATATACGAGTGGCTTATTAGGACACTTCAGAAAACATTTATGAGTCATCCAGATTGCTGTAGGACTGCAACTGAATATAGGCCAGTTTGAGAGAAGTAAACAGGTTTATTTCTCTCTCAAAGAAAAAACAGTTGGGTTGTTCTGCAATCTGACAGCAAGCTCCATAAGAAGCAGCATTAGGAATATTGCATGCTGTTCTGGTCGCCCCATCACAGGAAAGATATGGAGGTTTTGGAGAGGGCACAGAAGAGATTGGGGCAGCACAGTGGTGTAGCAGTAGAGTTGCTGCCTTGTAATGCTAGATACCTGAGTTTGATCCTGACCTTGGGTGCTGTCCTCAGGGAGTTTGTAAGATCTCCCTGTGAGCATGTGGGTTTTCTCCGGTTGTTCCAGTTTCCTCAACACTCCAAAGACGTACAGGTTTGTAGGTTAATTGGCTTTGGTAAAATAGCAAATTGTCCCTCGTGTGCAGAATAGTGCTAGTATACTGGGTGATCACTGGTTGAAGCAGACTTGGTGACTGAAGGTCCTGTTTCCATGCTGTATCTCTAAAGTCTAAAAGTCTAAAGATTTACCAGAATGCTGGCTCAATTAGGGGGTATTAGGTAAAAGGAGAGGTTGGACAGACTTGGATTATTTTCTCTAGAACACCAGAGTTTGAAGAGGAGAATTGGGAGGTAGCTGATAGAAGTATATACCATTGTGAGAGGCATGGATAGACAGTCACCTGTTATAATATGACTTTCTTCCCATGGTGCAATAGTCAAAGACTAGATGGCATAACTTTAAAGTGTGAGGGAAAAAATTTAAAGGATATTTGTGAGACAAGCTTTTTACATAAAAGTGGTGGGTTCCTGGCATACGCTGCTGGGATGATGGTGGAGACAATGGAGGCCTTCACTGCAAGAGGATTTGTATTTCGGAACAAGGAAGTCCTACTGAAGTTGAGCCCTGGTGAGACCGCACCTGGTGTATTGTGTGCAATTTTGGTCTCCTAATTTGAGGAAGGACATTATAGCTATAGAGGGAGTGCAGTGTAGATTCACCAGGTTAATTCCTGGGATGGCGGGAACTTACATATGATGAAAGATTGGCACGACTGGGCTTGTATTCACTGGAATTTAGGATGAGAAGGGATCTTATAGAAACATATAAGATTCTTAAAGGATTGGACAGGCTAGATGCAGGAAAAATGTTCCCGGTGTTGGGGGAGTCTAGAACTAGGGGTCACAGTTTAAGAATAAGGGGTGGGCCATTTAGGACTGAGATGAGGAAAAGCTTTTTCACCCAGAGAGTTGAATTCTGTCACAGAAGACAGTGGAGGCCACTTCACTGGATGTTTTCAAGAGAGAGTTAGATTTAGCTCTTAGCGCTAAAGGAATCAAGGAATATGGGGAAAAAACAGGAACGGGGTACTAATTTTGGATGATCAGTCATGATCACATTGAATGTTTCTATATTATAGTGACGTTTAAGAGGTTTTTACAAAGGCACATGGATGGATATGGAGGGATATGGATCATGTGTAGGCAATTGAAGTTGGTTTATTGCGGCATCATGTTTAGCATTGACAATGAGGGCTGAAGGGCCTGTTCCAATGCTGTACTGTTCTGTGTTTTATGACAGTTATCAGTTTTGCTCATACCAGTTTTCCACTTTTAGATTAAAAAATAAAGCAATTTTTAATTGAATTTGTACATCTAGATATATCATTTGTACATTTTAATGACATTTAAGTAATGCCTTGAGTCATTCTAATGCTTGCATGCAAGGGGTGAATGAGGTTTGCAGAACTGCGTTGTTGGGTTTCTCGGTGTGATAACATATTGAAACAGAGGGGATCATTTTCAGTGTAGATTTCTTTATTGGTGTCAGTGCAAGTTCTCATAATTGCCAGTAAGTAGCCCAGCAGGTGTGATCGCTGTCCAGCTCTTAAAGGGGCACACCACAACATAAACAACACTATATTCAACTAGAGTAGAGTGGTGTTATTGAACTAATAGAAGTTGCTTTGTTAAATGGGGGGTAAGTACCAGAAGGATGGAGATGGAAGGCATGCTTTAATTTCTTAAGACAGAGGGTGGTGAATCTGTGGAATTCATTGCCACAGAAGGCTGTGGAAGCCAAATCAATAGATATTTATTAAGGTGGGGATTGATAAATTCTTGATTAGTATGGATTTCAGGGGTTATGGAGAGAATGGGGTTGAGAGGGAAAGATAATTCAGCCATAGAAAGACACAAAAAGTTGGAGTCACTCAGCAGGACAGGCAGCATCTCTGGAGAAAGGGAATGGGTGATGTTTTGGGTCAAGACCCTTCTTCAGACTGGATAGAGATAAGGGAAACGAGAGATATAAGCGATTGTGTGGAGAGATAAAGAATTAATGAATAAAATATGCAAAAAAGTAAAATGTGGTCATAGTCGGCGAGCAGGAGGAATCACAGAGGGGGAGCAGCGAGCAAGGATGTTGCAGAGCTCTCATCGGAGAGAGGAGGAGAACGTCAAAGTAGACATACCTTGAGGAAATTTTGCAGTGGAGCAGATGAAATGTGTAGGAATGAACTGCAAATGCTCCTTTAAATTGAAGATAGGCACTTAAAGCTGGAGTAATTCAGCCATGATTGAATGCCGAATGGCCTAATTCCGCTGAATGGCCTAATTCTGCTCCTATCACTTATGAACATGAACTTATGCTCTTTGAACCTCAGAAACTACCCAAGGATATAACATGAGCACTTGGCAGCAGACAGCCAGGAAGGTCATTGCAGAAAATAAATGCTGTCTATGAATTCTGCATTCTTAGGAAGTCTGAAATAATGGTAAATCCGCAAATTCATGTAGCTGCAGCCCACAATGATCCTGAGGACTGAAACCTGGATGTTCACAAACAATATTCTTCCTTTTTGTTATCAGGATCTGCTTTGATCTGTTGATTTCACACCTTACCTTTCTATATCTCCAGACTCCCTCCCCTGACTCTCAGTCTGAAGAAGGGTGTCGACCCGAAATGTCACCCATTCTTTCTCTCCAGAGATACTGCCTGTCCTGCTGAGTTACTCCAGCATTTTGTATCTATCTTTGGTGTAAACCAGCATCTGCAATTTCCTTCCTAAACAAAGTTGAGGTGTACCTGACCTGTGCCTGAGCTTGCAAGATCTCAGTGAAGACAAATAATGTATTTGAATGTTAACCCTTTAAATAGCATGGTGAAATACAGTCTGTGAAACTTACTGTAGTTGTTCCTTGAGTAAATGAGAAAAGCTTTTTAGGACAAAGGAGGTTAAATGAATTAAAATACTTTACATTTTGTGCTGGTTACACTCCATGTGCTGGAGTGATGTAAAGTCCTGCAGAAAGTATGGAGTCAAGCATCGAGACACCTAGGAAGACACCTAGGAATATGCATAGGGTTAGTCTCCTTCAGGTTAAGCCAAATTCTAACTGCACAACACTATTCATTTAAAAGAGTGTTGTGAACAAATTTCTGGGCCACTTTCTCTCCAGATATCTGGCCACTCGTCCAGATAATCCAGCTGCATTTAACAAGCAACAGATTCCCTGGCATTGTATCCAAGGGTCTCAGTAAGCCTCGGGTTACCTATTGAATGCCACATGAAGGGAAAGCTGCCTGCACTTTTCTAGTAAAAACACTTTTCATTAAAAAACTCGGAAGAGCAGCTGAGGTTGGCATAGTGATGCAGCAGTGGTGTTGGTGCTTTATCGCACCAGAGACCCAGATTTGATCCCAACTACAGGGTCGTCTGTAGGGAGATTGTACATTCTCCCTGTGCCCACATGGATTTTCTCCACATGCTCTGGTTTCCTCCCACATTCCAAGGCGCACAGATGTGTAGGTTGATTGGCTTCGTATAATTGTAAAATTGTCCCAGTGTGGAGGGTAGTGTCAATGTACAAGGTGATCGCTGGTCGGCGTGGACTTGGTGGGCCAAAGGGCCTGTTTCCACGCTGTATCACTAAAATCTAAAGCAGCTCTATATTTTTTGCAACAGTTTTAGAAAACATTGTGGAAAATAAGTATCTAATATGATAATATTAGGTTTAATTTACTAAAATTATGCACACAAAATGTTAACCCATTGCTCTGAACTCCATCTGTCGCTTTAACCAGAATCCTGAGAGAGGAAAGAATGCTATCCAGCTTTCTGATAATTGAGATTTACACGCAAATAACGCAACGATATTTAGACACAAGTATAACATAGAACATCATTTTTTCTTGTTGAAATTTGTCTGATAAGGCTCTGAGGGATCAGATAAAGTTTGCTTTTTGCACAGCTTTTGCAAATTGTTAATTGAAATTGGGTATGTTTATCAGAGCAAGTCTCCTGAGCATCAGCTCACCGTTGTGTTAATTTGTTGATAATGGTGTTTAAGTGGTCTTCTCAAATTAAAAGCATCTACAAATATTTTATAAAGATCTGTGAAGATTATACAATCTCATTGACAGTGAAAGCATCCTCTTGCATGCCTGACCTGGAAAATATCAGTGAGTGTGACGTATATGCTCTGATTCATTTTGTCTAAATGTGCATGGTGATTGATGTATTTGTCAAGTCTTCCCTTCCTTTCGTTTCTTCCTGAGTTGTCATCAACCAGATTTATTTCTAAATAACACTTCATCATTTTTTTTAATTTCTTCATTTTTCAGAATCCAGACCTTGCTGGCAAAGCCAGCATTACTTTTCCATCTCTAAATGATTGTGACCAGGTAGCAGTGAACCATCCACTTGAACTGTTGCAGCCCTTCTGATGAAGGTACTCATTGGTACTTAGATCCAGCAGTGAATAAGAAACACTATTTAATTTTTTATAGCGAGAGGTTGAGTATACCGAGACTCTATTCTTTGGAGCGCAGGAGAATGAGGGGTGATCTTACATGTATAAAATAATGAGAGGAATAGATCGGGTAGATGCACAGAATCTCTTGCCCAGAGTAGGGGAATTGAGTACCAGAGGACATAGGTTCAAGGTGAAGGGGAAAAGATTTAATAGGAATCTGAGGAATAACTTTTTCACACAAAGGGTGGTGGGTGTATGGAACAAGCTGTCAGAGGAGGTAGTTGAGGTTGAGACTATCAAAAGTTTAAGAAACAGTTAGACAGGTACATGCATAGGACAGGTTTGGAGGGATATGAACCAAACACAGGCAGATGGGACTAGTTTAGCTGGAACATGTTGGCTGGTGTGAGCTATTTGGGCTGAATGGCCTATTTCCACACTGTATCACTCTATGACTCTATACTTCCTAGTCAAAATGGTGTGTGACCTGGAAGGAAATTTTCAGGTGGCATCGTTCCCATGTGCCCGCAGCTCTTGCCCTTTTAAGGTCATAAGGTCATGTGATAAGAGTAGAATTAGGCCATTCGGCCCATCAAGTCTACTCCGCCATTCAATCATGGCTGATCTATCTCTCCCTCCTAATCCCATTCTCCTGCCTCATAACCTCTGACACCTGTTCTAATCAAGAATCTAGATATTTATGCCTTAAAAAATCCACTGATCTTCTTCACAGCCTTCTGTGGCAAAGAATTCCACAGATTCACCACCCTCTGACTGAAGACATTTCTCCTCATCTCATTCCTAAAAGAATGTCCTTTAATTCTGAGGCTATGACCTCTAGTCCTTGACTCTCCCACTAGTGGAAACATCCTCTCCACATCCACTCTATCCAAGCCTTTCACTATTCTGAATGTTTCAATGAAATCCCCCCTCATTCATCTAAACTCCAGTGAGTACAGATCCAGTGCCGACAAAATCTCATCAAATGTTAACCTACTGATTCCTGTAAATCATTCTTGTAAACCTCCTCTGGACCCTCTCCAGAGCCAACACCTCCTTCCTCAGATATGGTGCCCAAATTTGCTCACAGTATTTCAAATGCGGCCTGACCAGTGCCATATAGCCTTATAGCCTCCACATTACATCCCTGTTTTTGTATACAAGCCCCCTTGAAATAAATGCTAGCATTGAGTTTGCTTTCTTTACTACCGATTCGACTTGCAGATGAATTTTTACAGGTTAGGGACAAAAGGGAATAATTTTCAGGTCGCTTTGTAGAGAGTTATATGCTGCAACCAGCTGTTGAGGAATGAATGTTTCAGATGGAGGGTTGGGTGCCAATTAGTTAGCCTGCTATGTGGCAAATTGTGTTTAGCTTCTGGATTTATGTCAAAACTGCACTCACCTTGGTGCTATGTGATGATCAGATTTGTTTGCTCATGTCTGACCTGATGTAGTAAGATATTAATGGGAGTGCTCTGGTTCAAGAAGATGGTTCAAAGTACATTGAAAAGCTTTTGTTGCGTGCTTACAAGTCAGCGGTCTGAAGAAGGGTCTCGACCCGAAACGTCGCCTATCTCCTTCGCTCCTTAGATGCTGCTGCACCCGCTGAGTTTCTCCAGCTTTTTGTGTACCCAGCGGAAAGACAATGTATGTTTACATTCGTACCATCCACAGTGTACAGATACATGATAAAAGGAATAACGTTTAGTGCAAGATAAAGTCGGATTAAAGTAATCCGAGGATCTCCAATGAGGTAGATAGTAGCTCAGGACCATTCTCTAGATGTTGAAACTAAAAAGTTTGGAACTAAAGACATAGTCTTAGAATAAGGAGTAAGCCATTTGGCTTTGAGATGGGGGAAATATTTCTTTATTGAGGTGTCTATGGAACACTCTACTTCAGAATGTTACATTCAAGATTGAGTCCAATAGACCTTTTCACTCTAAAGATATCAAGGACAATCATATTCAAACAGAAGAGAGGCCATGAGGTCAAAGATAAGCTGTTATCACATCGAATGGCAGAGTAGACCTGAGGGGGAAGGTGATCTACTCCTGCTTCTATTTCTTCACTCATTGGATTGTGAAAGGTCAGTTACAAATTGTTATGTACTTTCCTGAAGTTGAAATGATTTACCCATGAAGATTGTTTACTCAAATATTTGGGCATTGATGCAATCTAGATTTTTCTATAGTGAAGATATATTTATGATTATTAAGGTTATAATCAAGGAGATTGAAAAGTATATGACTTTTATCCATGACATTCAGGAGTATGCATAGTCAAATAGACAATCTAGTTGCAAACATTCACCCTGCCAAGTAGGAAGCTTCTTAATTAAAATGGTAGCTTTGAGTGGCAGTTTTGCAAGTAAATCTTTAAGGAACATGAGAGAATTCATTGAAATTGAAAAGGACTCTGTTATTCATTAGATGCACACATTGTTCAGGACACCAAGGATGTTTTCCATCACTGCAAATTATTACCATGGGATCTGGACTATTTACATGTGAGCAGCCTGGACTGCCGTTTAACACCTCATGTATAGGACGCCTCATCATATTCCGTCAACCCGGCACTGGAATGTTAACTTGGATGTTTCCAGCCATGACTTTTAAGAATATGACTTGAACCTAAAACCTTTTCACTCAGTTAAATGATTTACTTACTGAGCCACAGCTGATATTTATTGGTACCACAACTGAACACAATACTCCAAGTGCAGCATTAACCCATGTTGTGTCCAACTGTGACTTCTCCACACTCAATGCCCTGACTAATGAAGGCCAACATGCCAAAAGTCATCTTCACCACTCTCTCCACTGAAATGCCATTTTCAAGGAACTACATACTTGCACTTTATTATTATTATTATTATTATTATTAAAACGTTATTTCAGACTCAAGAGAGACGACATTGAGACAACTATACCAATGTCTCCACAACTGGGATTGGTAGCGTGTAGAGCTAAACGTTATGTTTGATTAAATGCCCCTATACCAACATTAAATATGTGGATTTCCACTATGTTTGAAACACTACATCTGGAAGATATGAGACTCCGCTAGCAGGAAAATCAGATCGTTTCTCCCCTTTGGCACGCTCTTTCACTTTCACAACTCTTTTCACTTACTTCACTCTCTTTGTTTCTATTCTTTTTCTTTAAAAGCCATAAAACTATGGGGTACAATGATTGTAACAATATATGTGATTTACTGATGTATTTACCTCTATTAAATAAAAACTTTTTTTTTTAAACCCCGCAAAATAAAAACCTTATGTTTGATTAGACCAAGATAATTACATTTTCAGAGTAATTAATCCTGCAAATAAATTTATACATATGATTTTTTAGGATAGCTTCTAAAGTACTGACGTCTGCAGCCACAATCATTTCACTAGCACTACACAATCTAAGTTTCCTTAGCAGTATTCTCATGGCATCATTATAAGCCACCTGTAAACTTGTCTTTCTGTAGTTTGACCACAGGTGTGCAGTATATGCTCCAAACAGAGACATCTTCACCATATCTGTACACGCACCAAACCTACGTTAGAGAATATTCGCCTGTACATTCAGCATACGACGTTGCCTATAAATATCCTCATCACCTGCCATTTGTTCTGTGATAAAATGTCCAAGATATTTTACCGTATTACAGACACTGATTATTGACAGACAATTTAAAATCAGGACATTTTAGACATTTATCCTCTTTGGTTCTACAGATCATAACAGCACTCTTACTAGCATTATATTTGATATCATGTCCCACACCATACACAGAACATATAGCAAGGAGCTGCTGTAGACCAGTGCTAGATGGACCAAATACCACAAGATCATCTGCATACATGATATGGTTCACGGAAGTATTACCAATCATGCACCCAGTGATTCACTAAAGTATTACCAATCATGCACCCAATCATACAGACTTTCAATTGCTTGGACAGATAATTAATATAAAGATTTAAAAGGACTGAGGACAACATTCCCCCTTGTCTAACACCATTGCTAACCCCAAATGGGGCTGAGATCCTATTGCCCCATTTTACTTACATAGTCTGGTGAGCATACCTATAAGCGAGAATTCTGTAATGTATTTAGGCACCCCTCTTTGACTCAATTTAACAAACTGCTTTCTCTGATTAACACGATCAAAGGCTTTTGAAGCATCAGTAAAGCTCATAAGAATTGATGAGTTTTTACCTCTATGTTTGTTTGCAATCTCCTTTAGGGCATATATACACAAGTCAGTGCCAAGTTTAGCTTTAAAACCAAACTAGTTATCTGTGGAGTTAACAAACTCATTTAATCTATCCAACAGAATGCTTTCTAGGACTTTTGCCAGTATGTTGGCTAAAGCTATGGGTCTGTGATTATTTAGGCTGCCTACTTTACCAGCTTTGTCCTTAATGACTGGCACTAGCAGAACAGACAAAATTGAGGCTGGTAACAAGCCATGTAAAGCAAATAGCAAGGAGAGGAGCTATCCTCATACTTGCATACTTAAGACGTTCAGCAGAAACATGATCTAAGCCACTTGCTTTGTTGTTGGACAGCTTGTTCATGGCATGATACACCTGTCTGACATAATCACCATTGAATCATTACTCTCAATATTGTCCACCCTATACAAATCACCTTGGACACAGTTGAATAAAGTGCTATAATGTTGTTGCCATAACTCTGCGATATTAGCTGTTCCAGAGATCCCATCTACAGTGCATGGTAGAGATGTTTAGTTAAGAGATTCAGCGCGGAAACTGGCCCTTCGGCCTACTGGGTCTGCGCCGACCAGTGATCCCTGCATATTAACACTATCCTACACACACTCGGGACAATGTTTACATTTACCAAGCCAATTAACCTACAAACCTGTACGTATTCGGAGTGTGGGAGGAAACCGAAGATCTTGGGGAAAACCCACGCAGGTCACGGGGAGAACGTACAAACTCCATACAGACAGCACCCGCAGTCGGGATCGAATCCGGGTCACCGGCGCTGCATTCGCTGTAAGGCAGCAACTCTACCGCTGTGCCATCATGCCGCCCTTATATTGCACTGCTCTACAAAACATCTTGGGCCCTAACATTCACCGTGAAGGTCCTGCCCTGCTTTGACTTCCCAAATGCAACACCATCTATCCGAATTAAACTCCATTTGCCATTCCTCTGCCCACTTCCCCAGCTGATGAAGATCCTGCTGTAATTCTTGATAACTATCTTCACTGTCTATGATGCCATCTATTTTACTGTCTTTTTACTAATCATGTCTTGTGCATTCTCATCTGAAATTGATATCTTCCTGGCATGGATCCATGGGGCACATCACTAATTGCATACAGACCTCCAGTCTAAATAGCCACCTTCCACCTCCACCTTCTGCTTCTTGTCATAAAGCTAATTCTGTATCCTGTTAGGTAGCTCTCCCTGTGACCTAACCCTCCAGTGCAGTGTACTATGCAGAACCTTATAAAACGCCTTGCTGGTCCATGTAGACTACATCTATGGATTTGTACCATTTAGTTCCCCAACCCCCTACAGACCAAGGTGCCTGGACTATTAATTCCTTTAAATTATTTTTGGCCTTTAAAAATTGACTTATCATTGTGCTTTCTAACAGATAAGATTGTCTACTATTGTACTAAGGGTATCACTCGCTTAATCACTGATTTCCGTTATTAGTTTCATGGACTTGAACAAGATTTATGCACATTCCTGAAGCAATAAAGTATTCACGAAGGACCAGGTGATATATCAAGCTTGTGTCCTTCACACTTCAGTTTATGACTTTGAAAATTTGGTTGTACCCTCCATAAGAAACGGCAACCAGGACATCTTTAGGTTTCATCTTAGAAGGGCCCTGGTGCAATTTGCAAGCAAAGTATCACCAAGAGCCAAATTACTGGGATCTTTGTCCTACAGTTTTAACTAGCGTGGGCTCCACTGGCTGGGGTATGGTTGAGTGAATGTTAGGGATAAGGCTGGAGGAAGAGAATCTGGTCCTTCTCTATGTATTTTGGGGGAGAGGGAGGGAGGGAGGGAGGGAGAGGGAGAGGGAGAGAGAGAAAGTCAGCTGCAGGAGCAGGAAAGAGCACCGACTTTTTTTTTTTTTTTTTTTTTTTTTTTTATTGTAGAAACAATATATACCGAGTACACTCTTATACGGCAGTGAAAATTATATAATATACAAAATTATATAATATTGATTATCAATTGATACTGTTTGTGTTAATTGTAATGTTATCCATTATACATTTCCTGGTTATTTTTTATATTTCAAAATTATTATATAGTTGAAAATGCACAATTTTATATAATTACAAATTTAAGACATCTATAATCTTTTCATACAAGTAATAATAGGTGTATTCATATTAAGAATTTATATAATATGTTTCTATATTTTTTTCCCTAATTAAAGATAGAAAGATAGAGAAAGAGAGTAGAAAATAGAAAAGAAAATGTGAGAAGTTTGATGGAGATTAAAATATTACTAAATAATCCATTCTTGGAGATACATTCATGGTTTATTATATGTATTTCTTCATCCATTCAGATATTCAGGCCTCAGTCAAGTCCCTGCGCCGAACCATTATGACCCTGTAGATATTTAATGTATGGAGACCAAATCCCTTTGAAGAGATCTAACCTGTCCATAAGGACAAGTCTCAATCTCTCCAAGTGAAGTGTCTCCGTCATTTCTGTATTCCACATTTTAATTGTTGGGGATACAGGGCCTTTCCAAAATTTTAATATTAATTTTTTCCCAATTATTAAAGAATAGTCGATAAAAGTTCTTTGATTCCTTGTAATTATTTGTTCCGTTTCCGGTATTCCAAGTATGATTAACTTTGGGTCAGGAATCATAGTAATATTAACAACATTCGAGATTATCTTAAATATTTCATTCCAATATTCTACAATCTTCGTACAATTAGTAAATGAATGTGACAAATTTGCTTCTAAGATTTGACATTTATCACATATAGGTGATAATTTTGGAAATATATTATGTAATTTAGATTTGGAATAATGTAATCTATGTAAAATTTTTAAACTGTATAAGAGCATGTTTAGCGTTTAACGAACAGTAATGTATGTGTTGTAAGCTTTCTTCCCATATTTCTGGGCTTATTATTTGACCTAATTCATTTTCCCAACGCTGTCTGTGTATTTCCGATGATGGAATATCACTTTCCAACAAAATATTGTAAATGTATGATATCATTTTTTCTGTATTTGGATGTTTATTCAAGCATTCATCTAAAATTTCACTCTTTCTATTTCTGAATTCTTGTGTATTTGCAGAGATATAGTTTCTGATTTGTAAGTATCTGAAATATTCATTATTATGAAGCCCGTAAGCTTGTTGTAATTCTTGAAATGAGAGAAAAGAATTTTCCCTATAAAGATCCCCTATATTTAAAATTCCTTTATTTTTCCATTGTATAAAAGCCTTATCCATCGTTGAGGGTTTAAACGCAAAATTGTTGGCAATAGTAAGACCTAGTGGTATAAATTTTAGTTTTAATGTTTTCTTTATTTGTTTCCAAATACGTATTCCACTTTCTATTATCAAGTTTTCACTATAAATTTTCTTAGGTACATTAATATTAGCAAATATTATAGAGCTAATTTCAAATGGAAAACAGTCTTCTCTTTCCATTTTTAACCAGTTTGGTTTATTATCTGTTTCTTCTAACCAGAAATTCATATTTTTAATATTAACTGCCCAATAATAAAACATAAAATTTGGTAATGCTAAACCCCCGTTTATTTTAGCTTTACATAAGTGTTTTTTATTTATTCTATGGTTCTTATAATCCCAGATAAAGTTAGTGACTATAGAGTCTACTTTTTAAAAAAAATTTTTAGAGAGATATATCGGGATTGATTGAAATAAATATAATAATTGTGGGAGGAAAATCATTTTTATTGCGTTTATTTTACCTAACATTGAGATAGGTAAACTTTTCCAGTATAAGATATTTTTATTTAATTTATTCAGTAATAACGGGAAATTAGACTTAAATAGAGAGTCAAATCTTTTTGTAACAAAAATACCAAGATATTTAATATTTTCATTTGTTATCTTAAAAGGAAATTGTTGTAATATCTGTAAGTTATTCATGGTTATTGGCATAAGTTCACTTTTATTCCAATTGATACTGTATCCTGAAATTAAACCAAATTCCGTTATTAGTTTTAACAAATTACGGATACTTATTTCCGGTTTAGTAATATAAAGTAATACATCGTCCGCATATAACGAGATTTTATTCTTAGTATCTTTAGTATCATATCCATATATTTCCGGGTGCAATCTTACCCTTTGAGCAAGAGGTTCGATTGCTAACGCAAACAGTAATGGTGATAAAGGACAGCCTTGTCTACAACCTCGAGATAAACTAAACTTAGTTGATAACATATGGTTTGTTGTTATTCTAGCTGTTGGGTTTGCATATAATAATTTAATCCAAGTAGTAAACTTATCACCAAGCTTAAAAGCTTCCATCACCGAAAATAAATAAGGCCATTCCACCTGGTCAAAAGCTTTTTCTGCATCCAACGAAATAACTACTAAGTCTTTTTTATCACTTCTTTTCGAATATATGATATTAAATAACCGTCTTAGATTATATGAAGAATATCTTTTAGGTATAAATCCTGTTTGATCAGGATGAATTAATTCGTTAACAACTTTGCTTAATCTTTGTGCAAGTATCTTTGTTAAAATTTTTTGATCCGTATTTAATAAAGCAATTGCTCTATATGATCCTGGGTCATCCAAATCTTTATTTATTTTGGGTATAATAGATTCGTTCAATGTATCTGGTAATTTCTCTTGTGTATATATCTGTTCATATAATGATTTTAAATATGGGACCATTTGGTCATGAAAAATTTTATAAAATTCCGAGCCTATACCATCTGGTCCTGGAGTTTTACCATTTTTTAATGATTTAATAGATTCTTGGATTTCTTTTATTGAAATATCGGCATTTAATAGTTCTCTATTTTGTAAATCTAATTCTTTTAAGTTACATACATTTAAAAAGGCATCTATTTCTGTTTTATTTACTGTCGCTTTACCAGTATACAGATTTTTATAATATTGCATAAATCTTTCATTAATATCTTTGGGTTGTATTAATAATTCACCGTTTTGTGATTTAATCCTATGTATAATTTTTTCAGCTTCAATTTTCCTTAATTGTCGAGCCAATAATTTTTGTGGTTTGTCTCCAAATTCAAACAGCAATTGTTTAGTATGTTGATAATATTTTAAAACTTGATCAGTGTATATTTTGTTTAATTTATACTTCAATGCTACAATTTTATTATGTATTATTATATCTGATTTTGTTGCATTCTGTATATCTAATTGTTTAATCTCCCTTTCTAAGTCCTGTTGTTCCTTCCGAATCTTTTTATTATGGAATGCTTGTGAAGAAATCATAATTCCTCGAAGATATGCTTTAAATGTTTCCCATAATAAAGAGCGAGATATTTCTGGTTGATCATTTATTTCAAAAAACATCTTAATCTGAGTTATAATATATTCCTGAGTGGCTTTATTTTTTAAAATTTGTGGGTTAAGTTTCCATTGTCCTAGATTTTCTGTTTTACCATTTATTTTAATTTTAAATGTTAATGGCGCATGATCTGAAATTATAATATTATGATATTTAGATTCGTAAGTAAGTGAAATAAGCTTTGCATCTACCAGAAAGTAATCTATTCTTGAATAAGTTTTATGTACTGGCGAGTAAAAGGAATATTCTCGACCAGTAGGATTTTCTGTTCTCCAGACATCTTTAATGTTAGTCGTTTGGATATATGCGTTTAATAAATCACTAGTATGCGATTTAATTTTTCTTTGTTTTGAAGATCTATCTAAATAAGGGTCTAATGTACAATTAAAATCTCCTCCAATTATCAAATTGTAATGTGTTAATTCCGGAATATTATTGAGTACTTTCTTAAAAAATAAAGGACTATCAAAATTTGGTCCATAGATATTAACGAAAATCATTTTTTCCCTATTTATTTCTCCTATCACAATAATGTATCTGCCATCTTTATCAGATATAGTAGATGTATGCTTAAATAAAGTACCTTTACGAAATAATATTGCTACGCCTCTTGATTTATGCGTAAAGGAAGAGTGATATATTTTGTCTATCCATTTGGCTTTCAGCCTATTTTCAGCGTCTTTCTTTAGGTGAGTTTCTTGAATATAAATTACATCAGCTTTAATTGCCTTTAAGTGTGTCAATATTTTTCCTCTTTTTATTGGTTCATTGATACCTTTAACATTCCAACTGCAAAAGGTTAATCCCTCATTCCCCATATTTCTTTTTTAAATCCTGCATTTTAGATTTGTGGGAATCTAGAATAGAGTCCAAGGGTCCGTGCAGTAGACCTAACCTTACACCCGAACACCGAATAGATGAATTTTAAATCTCTTTTATGTACTTCACGAATATATCTCCATTGTTCCAGTGTATAGCTCCATTCAAACTGAAAGATATAATAAGCATAAAAGGATAGTGAAGAGTAGATAAAGAGATTAATAGAGTGCATAAAGAATGAAAAAACTACAAATGAAATATTTGTAGTTTGTGTAAGCCATACTATATTGGCTATCCATCTAAAGGCTTCCGGCATTGATGTTATTAATTTAGCCAGCTCCTAGATTTAAGGAATTATTATTCCATAATAATATTTTAACGGGGATATAATATTAAAGAAATGAAAGGAGTGATATTAATCATCATAAAAGTATGTATATCTAAAATTAATTTAAAAAATCTAATTATAAAACCGCAGGTAGAGAGTTTTTAAAGTACAAAAAATAAAAAATCATTATTAAAAAAGAAAAAAATAAGGGGAGGGTATCTCCAAATTTAACAAGACATAAGATATTAATTATTAGTAATATTAATTAGCAATAGTGAACAATCTTGGTTAATAATAATCATAGTGATAATAAAACCGCGTTATAATTTTAGTATGTGTGTTATTTGTTTGTGTTAGTTATATATTATGACTAATTGTCAATGTTCAGCGAGCATCTTCCAATCCGGGAAAACATTTCGTTCCATACGACATTGTCCGTTCCTTCTAGTTTCTTCTAATTCCATATTATCGTATGAAGTCTCATAGAATGTTAAGAGACCGTACTAGGTCTTTAAAAATAGTAAAAGACAGTATGTTTGCTTGTAGATGGTTTTCAAGTGTGAAACTGCTTTGCAAATTCCATTGCTTCTGCTGGAGTCTTGAAGAAATGTTCCACGTTGTTATAAGTAACTCTTAGGATGGCTGGGTAATTCAAACCGTATCTCAAGTTTTCTACACCCCTCATAAGGTTTTTGGCTTCGTTAAACGCTTTTCGTTTTCTGGCAACCTCTGGGGGATAGTCTCGATAGATACTGATTCTTTGTCCTTGAAACATCAGATTCTTTGTTCCCGAGGCTCTCCGCATAATATCCTCCAGGATAAAATCATATTGTAACTTTACAATCATTTGTCTTGGGGGGGCATTTGTACTGGTCTGTCTTCTGCCGACTCGATGTGCACGAGCTAGTACAGGCATATCATCCAAAGATAAAACAGCTTGCAGTAATTTAGCAGTGAATTCTCGAGTGTCTTCGTATTTCTCTAGACCTTCAGGAATCCCTGCAATCCTCAAGTTCTGCCTTCTCTGATAGCCTTCTAGCTGAGTGCATTTATCTGTTACTTTAGATAACAACTCCAGTAGACGTTCTTGTTCTGTTATCAGCTTTGCTGTGGACACAGTACTAGCCTCCGCTATCTTTTCAAGGTTTTTCATGCCATCAGCTTGTTGTTCCACCACATTTGCAATAGGATCAATCTTATTTTGAAAGTCTTTTTTAACATTTTCAAGTTTAACCTCCATCTTGCGTTCCATATTATTGATCATATCAATAAATTCATTCTTCAATTTTTCTGATTCTTTCTTGAACTTATTATCAATTTGTGTCTTTGTATCTTTTTGAAATTCACTCCATTGATTTTTCATCAAGTCCGTCTGATTATTAATTTGACAAATTTCTTCCTTTATATCTCCCTTTATTTCTTTCATTTCTTGCTTTATATCTTTCATTTCTGCCTTGAACTCTCGCTTTAAATCAGCCATCTGATGAGAAATAAAAGCTCTCAAATCCTCACCTCCTGTGTCTGCTTTCCTGGAGACATCTTCCAGGGAGCTGGCCCTACTCGAGTCCGAGGCTTCTCCCAGGCCTTCTCCCTCTCGCCCGGGTTTTTTCGACCTTTTGTCTTGTCGGTAGGGCTCCGTGCCGTCATGGTTTTGTCGCAGGGCTGATGACGTCACCCGGTACCGTCGATGTTGAGGCGGCAGACAGTGTAAAGCAGGCAGTCGGTAAGTCTTTTTAAGTCCCCGTTTTTCCAAAATTTTTACGGAGCTGGCTGGCGCTATGCTTTAAGACTCCATAGCGCCACCGGAAGGAAAGAGCACCGACTTTTAAAGGGGCGATGACTACAGTGGCGTTTAAAGGGGAGGTGGCCCCGCCGACTAAGATTAAACTAATCAAATTTAGTAAAAATGCAGTGGTTAGCGTGGATCTCGAGGGGAGAGAAGCCCAATATTTAAGAGGATGGGCAGACTTTTTTGGAGCAGAATCGCAGCATTCCTCTCAGCCCTCTCATGCTTCTAGTTCTAAAACACCTTGCGCAGCCTGCATACTCGGGTGGAGTCAGCGGCATCTTCGACTCCACCCACTGAATTTAAATCCATAGCAGGGAGATCGAGAGATGACTCTCTGGCTCCGATGATTGCTTCACCAGCAGAGGATAGTGTGAAAGATCAGGGGCTAGAAAGAAGGTTCCTCAGAAGTGGGTGCCGGAATTAATTAAAAGACCATCTGGAGAAGTAAAGGAATCATTCCTAAAACATAGAGATACCTTTAGCAGGAGTAGCAGCGTCTCTGATGTTGAGAAAATAGTGGGCTGCGAAATAGCTGATCCTGATATCGCTAAAATAATAAAATCAGAACAGATTCCTGATATCACGGAAATGGAGCAAATTCCCTGTAGGAAGCTGCCCACTCCACCTTTAAAATTAGATACTGCAGTAGGTGCAGACTACCCCCGGGCTACAGACGTTCCTGCTCCAGTGGAACCCGTTTCGACGACAACTAAATCCCTCCAGAGACCAGTAAAGGGTCTGTCCCAGCAGTATGCAACTCCATGCGATGAGCGCGACCTAACGTGGTCGCTTGAACTGTCCGGCATCGCGGGGCCGGTCCCACTTCGATTGACGGAGCCGCGTGGAGTTGTGCGGAGCTGGTCCCGACATCGTGCGGAGCTCCGAAAAACTGACACTGTTCAAAAATCCCGCGCGGCAAAATCCTGTCAGCCGCAGCCGCATCGAGGATGCGAGTAACGTCTTGACGTTGTGCATTTTCCGCATGGCGTTGCGCGATGACGTCACTGCCCGACGCCATGCGACGCACATTATTAGTCGGCCCGCCTTTACCGCGACACATAAAAAGCGCGCGCGTTTTGAAAAGAACCACCACTTACCGCGTTTCTTGCAACGGAGTTCTTCCCAGCTGCATCGAACTCCAGAGAACATGAGGAGAACAAGGAACCCCAGGATCATGAAGAAGAAAGCCATGCAGAATAAGGTGAAGCAGGTTATTATACAGAACATACAGACCCAGGAGGGTCCAGCCACAGCTTCTGATCATGCTGCTGTTCCTGACCCTGCTTCAGTTCCCATCCCATCTCCTGCCCTATCTTCTACCTCAACACCCTCACCAATTCCTACCCCAGTTCCTTCCCCATCTCCTTACTCAGCTCCTTCCCCCGCTCCTGCCCCAGCTCCTGCTTCAAGTCTAGCCTCAGCTGCTGCTGCAGAATGGGACTCGGATTTGGCTCAGGAGACTGATGCCTCAGCTGCGCCGGCGGGGAGGAAGAAGAAGAGTTTACTCTCTGGAATTTAGGTTAAGAGGGGATCATAGAAACTTACAAAATCTTAAGGGGTTGGACAGGCTAGATGCAGGAAGATTGTTCCCGATGTTGGGGAAGTCCAGGACAAGGGGTTTAAGGATAAGGGGGAAATCCTTTAGACCGAGATGAGAAAGACTTTTTTCACACAGAGAGTGGGAGTCTCTGGAACTCTCTGCCACAGAGGGTAGTTGAGGCAGTATTGGCTATATTTAAGAGTGAGTTGGATGTGGCCCTTGTGGCTAAGGGGATCAGAGGGTATGGAGAGAAGGCAGGTACGGGATACTGAGTTGGATGATCAGCCATGATCATATTGAATGGCGGTGCAGGCTCGAAGGGCTGAATGGCCTACTCCTGCACCTAATTTCTATGTTTCTATGTAAGAGTTGGTCACAAGGCCTTATAATTTTACTAGGGAACAAGAGGGGGACTTGGTAGAATGGTATCAGGCCCACCGTGAACGGTACGATAAGAGCCATCGTGATTTCCTGGTGTGACTTCTCCTGTCTGTTTGTCCATCGTGTCACCCTCCACCATGGCTGCTGCTGCACCTCTGGTGCGGATCAGGTTGTGGAGGACGCATGCCGCGTAGACAATGGTCTGTACATTCTTGGGCTCCTGCTCCATTGTAGTCAGCAGGAATCTGAATCTGTAGCAAGGATACCAAAAGCGTTTTCCACGACCCTCCTAGCCCGGGACAGCCTGTAATTAAAGATCCTTTGCTCCCTAGACATCTGCCTGTGAGGGTATGGCGTCATCATCCATGGCCTGAGTGCGAAGGCATCATCACCAACCAATGCGTAGGGGATGTCAGGATTGTCTTCTCCCAGTAGAGGTACTGGATCAGGAAGGCCTGCTCTCCCTTCTCCCAGTGCTTGCCCAAGGGAGGTCTCTCTCCAGATCCCTCCATCTGCGGCACTGCCAGGTATGCCCACATTCACAAACAAGAAGTTGTAGTTTGCATTGACCACAGTTAACAGCATGATGAAATGGAACTTCTTGTAGTTAAAGTACGTAGAACCTCCCCTGGGTGGACACCGGATGGCCACATGCTTCCCGTCAACTGCCCCACATGTGTGCAGGAAGTTCCATCTGGTTTGAAAGTCATGTGCCACTATCCTCCACTCGTCAGGCGTACTAGGGCAGTCAACCATTTCTTCATATGCATTGTTGATGGCATCACAGGTCTCTCGGACGACCTTGCTGATAGTGTTGTGGAAGTTGTACGAGAGGCTCTTGTAGGAATCCCCTGACGCAAGGTAGCGGAGGGTGATGGCTAGGCACAGGCCTGGTTCCAGTGACTTCTGCATGACGGTGTCTCTTTTCTGCAGAAGAGGTCCGACTCGTGTCTTTAGCTCCTGAAACAGGTCAGGGGGTAACCTGGTGACATTTCTAAAGGCAGCCTCATCTTTCTGCTGCAGATCAGTCACCATGTTCTCATACTGGCCCAAAGTGGGTCTCATCTGGAACAAAGACCTCACCCACAAAGACCTCTTCCTGGGTTTCTTCATAGCCTTCCTTGTTGAACTCCTTGTTGAACTCCTGCCCAGCTGACCTGCCAGCATGAGGGCTGCTGCTAACAGAAGCCTCTCTTGCTGTTGCAGCAATGCAATCTGTATCTGTTTCTGTGTCTCTTCCATGATGATCATGGAATAGCAAGCAGCCTGCAGCCCCGTTTATATGAGGAAAAATGACGTCACGCGCAATCTTCCCTCGGACTTCGCACGAACTTCGCGTCAACTCGCTCGGGGATCGCCCGACCTCCATGCGACCCCCGCTTCCGATTTTGTCGGGCTAGTCGCATGCAGTTGCATGCTGGTGAGACAGAGCCTTAAAAATAATTCAACTGGAAGTAACATCAAAAGAAGAGTATGGAGTTAAGGCATGGATCCCTCCTGATTACCTTAGGGACATGTCTATTTGAGAGCCTACTTTCCCTCAATTTAATTGTAGCGGCTAAAGAAATGTGAGGCCAACCAATGCTATGTTTGCGGAGAAACGGGACACTAGAGCAGAGCTTGCCCTATGAGGGAACATAGAGGAGGATAGGATCAAAGAAGTGGGCCATGGGGTCCAAGAAGTCAGTGGATCCCTAGAGGTCATAGTGCCTCACATAGAGAAAGAGCACACTGGCCAGAGGATCAGGGGGCTGGGAACCAAACATCACTCTGACAGCCAAATCCATTTCGGTAGCCCTGATCTGTCAGCTAGTCCAGAGTGTGGACAAAGTAAGATGACCATTGCCTCAAAGCCTAAAAGATGAAATCTGAGGGTATCCTCGTGATATTAAGATGGCCCAAGGAAAATAATAATAAATATTAACTAAGTCAGAACAAGAAAGAAGACCGCCCATTTCGAATCACAGGAAGAGAGTTACAAAGAAGCTGATTGGGATTGAGAAACTTCACCAAAAGAGAGGAATATGAAAATAGAGTCAAAGTAGCTGGTGTCAAAAAGGAAAATAACTGAAGGAAATTCAGATTGGCATTAGGGAAAGAAAAAAATAATTTATAGCGCAGGAGGTACAGTAGTAGGGATAGGAGCCATTGTAAACCTGATTAATAACTTGTTGCAAAGTTGTTGTGCCTCCAGGACAGCGTCAGGGGAGTGAGATAACAGAGTATGTGGACCCTTAAGAACAGGCAGAAGACACAGCTTAGGTAGGATGTGTAGCCATTATCTCCATCCAGGTAGCTCCCCAGAGACAAAGGCCCAACAACGAAGAAGTGATACTATCCTGTCCCTATAATACATACCGTCTGGAGAGGCCAACAAACAAAGGAGGTTGCTCCTACTCCTTTGGAATTAACATCAAGAAAGAAGAAGATACCTACCGTGGTGCGCAACGTTAGAACAAATTAAATTTGGAAATGAATACTCCTCTGTGGCTCGGGGACACGTGCTTTGCACCTAAATTCTAGTAATTAAAAATAAATTGACAATATTCTGAATTCGATCTCTAAATTCTATAGTGATGAATTGGAAGGACTTTAAAGCTTGAGATTTGGAACTGACGTATGAGATCTGGCTTAGGAGTATTTCAAATCTGATTATTAACGTGGTATTTTTATTGTCTCACCCCCAGATAGGCAGCCGAAGATGGGAGAGATTGTTTAAAGAACATCAGAGCAGGATGGAACTTGGAAAGAGCTAGTAAAATGAAGGAATATCCAGGGAACATGAGAGTTGGCATTGAAATAATAAGAAGGAGGAAACATGAATAGCAGAACTCCCCTTCGAGAAACCAAAGTTAACTGCCTAGAAAGATTTACTGGAGGAGAAGTCTTATTGAATTAGAAGGAGTACTAGGGGAATGGGTACTAGTGTCAGAGTCGATGTATTTGACCGGTGAATCTAAATGTGTCTAACCCTTGATAGTAAAGTGGCTCCTATTATCAAGGTGTAAAGAAATTGTCCCAGCATGTCTGTGGCCCAGATAAGTGCTGCAGAGAAAGAATGGGACATCTGCAGAAGTCTTACAATGAAATGTGAAATGCATAGAGCTAATTGGATCAATGCAAACCAGGTATACATCTTGTAAATAACGTTGCAAAGCCATACTTTGTTAGTTGTTGATTGATTGAAATGTTAAGCCTTGTCTGGGTTGTCTGAATCTCAAGACACATGTTGCATTATTCATCTGTGTTAGCTTCCTTCTCAAAGCCTTACCAGATACAACGTATTGGTTACTATGTTATTGGGTTGGGGAACTGTCCATCACGTACTGTTGTAATCGTTATGTGTTATTGGACTATACAGAGACCACCCCAATGTGGTTCGGCCCCTCAAGGTTCGGGGACCTATAAAAGGCAGATCTCACGAGGTCCTTTGTCGATCTTCTGGAAGAGCGCTTGGGACTGCGTGACCTTTTGGAGTGCCTCTGCTTGCACGAGGCGAGAAGGGTTTGGCCAAGCAGATACAAGGATCAAACCCGCGGTGGTTAGGTATTGTATAGGGGAATTTGTGTTGTTATCCAAAATAAAGTTTAGTTGCTCAAGTGCTTGATTCAGTATTTTATCGACTGAAACTAGACTGGAGGGGGGGGGCTTAGAATGAGCTATTTACACTATCAGGCTGCAGGATGACTTGGATAGGTTGGGTGAGTGGGCAGATGCATGGCAGATGCAGTATAATGTGGATAGATGTGAGGTTATACACTTTGGTGGCAAGAACAGGAACCGCACCTGGAGTATTGCGTGTAATTTTTGGTCTCCTGATTTGAGGAATGACATTACTGTTATTGAGGTAGTGCAGCGTAGGTTCACCAGGTTCATCCCCGGGATGGCGGGACTGACATATAATGAAAGAATGGGTCGACTGGGCTTGTATTCATTGGAATTTGGAATTGAGAGGGGATCTTATAGAAACATATAAAATTGGACAGGCTAGATGCAGTAAAAATATTTCCGATGTTGGGGGTGTCCAGAACCAGTTTGAGGGGTCACAGTTTATGAATAAAGGGTAGGCCATTTCGCACTGAGACGAGGGAACACTTTTTACCCAAAGAGTTGTGAATCTGTGGAATTCTCTGCCACAGAAAGCAGTGGAGGCCAAATTTAGTGGATGTTTTCAAGAGAGAGTTAGAGTTAGCTCTTGGGGTTAAAGGAATCAAGGGATATGCAGAAAAGGTAGGAACGGCGTACTGATTTTAGATGATCAGCCGTGATCATATTGAATGGCGGTGCTGGCTCGAAGGGCCGAATGACCTACTCCTGCACCTATTTTTCAATTTTTATATGTTTCTATGTTTCTAAATCTTCATAGGGAGTGCTTGAGCTTTCTCAGTGGGGCCTGGTGAATAATCCCATTTCTCCTGGCCAAACAGGAGAATACCGTTGAATCTCTTTGGCTGTAATTGTTTTTGTTCAATGTGTTAGCTGACAGGGAAGC
The DNA here is from genome assembly GCA_035221665.1 of Okamejei kenojei. Classification (NCBI taxonomy): domain Eukaryota; kingdom Metazoa; phylum Chordata; class Chondrichthyes; order Rajiformes; family Rajidae; genus Okamejei; species Okamejei kenojei. The sequence continues at coordinate 45,949,196 of CM069134.1, read as the reverse complement.
TCACAGCCATGATAAGCTCTGCTAAAAATTACAGTTGGGTACAGAATAAATCATTTCTGGCAATGAGCTCTTGGCAGATCCAAGATGGGCGAGTACCTTCAGTAATTTTAATTGCCTAACTGCTCAGTTTCCACTTATTATTCAAGGTTAAAATTGCTGCCATGATTTGCTGTCAGGAATGATGAATAGTCTTCACTCTGACAGGATTTCTAATGCAGAACAGAAGTGTGTGCTGAGAAACATATGAATAAAGAGTTGGAGAAGCCATTTGCCTGTGAGCCTGCTCTGACATTCAACAAGATAGGGCTGTGAGGTGGCCCAGTTGTAGAGTTGCTGCCTTGCAGCGCCAGAGACCTGGGTTCAATCCTGACTACAGGTGCTGTCTGCACGGAGTTTGTATGTTCTCCCCGTGACCGTGTGTGTTTTTTCCTGGGTCTTCCGGTTTCCTCCCACACTCGAAAGACGTACAGGTTTGTAGGTTAATTGGCTTCAGTAAAATGTGTAAATTGTCCCTAGTGTGTAGGATAGAGCTAGTGTATGGGAATTACTGATCGGCGTGGTCTCGATGTGCCAAAGGGCCTATTTCCGAGCTGTATTCCTCTCTAAACTAAGCTCATGACCAACCTGATTGCAATCTGAACTACATTTCTATCAGTAAATCTTTGTCGCTTTGCTTATTAAGTATCTGCCTAACTTTGTCTTAAAAATATTCGAGAGCTCTGCTTTCACCATTCTTTGAGGAAGAGTTTTAAAGACTCAGAACCACATCTCTGGTTTAAATCTATAGCCCCCAATATTTAAGCCACAACCGATGGTTCTACAAGAAAGAACATCCTCACCACATCCACTGATATATTGCAAGATTCTTAGAAAGAGGCACTTGATTACATTGAGTGAATAGAATTATTCTGGGTGAACATCAGAACTTTATTTGAATATGACCTAACACTAATGCTGTTATTTTGATCTTGATCGGTGTTGGTTTTTGTCGGACTATTAAATTCTAGATTTTTATTTGCACTTGCAGCTTGATATTTCTCTATAAGGGCTTTCTGAATCTGAACAATCAAGTTCTTCATTTAAAGAATGCAATATTACTCCTGCTATTTCATGGGTAAAAGGGTATTTGTAACACTCAAATATGTCCAGATTATTAAATACATGTCTTGCCTCAGAATTGGCTTGAGCCTTAAGGTGAGAATGGGTTAATATTATAACAGCATTCTGTGTTATTCATAAGGTCATAAGGAATAGGAGCAGAAGTAGGCTATTTGACCCATCAAATCGACTCTGCCATTTAATCATGGCGAATCTATCTCTACCTCCTAAACCCATTCTCCTGCCTTCTCCCCATAACCTCTGACACCTGTACTAATCAAGAATCTATCTATCTCTGCCTTAAAAAATAGCCACTGGCTTGGCCTCCACGGCCTTCTGTGGCAAAGATCTCCACAGATTCACCAACATCTAAAGAAATGTATCCTCCTCTCCTTCCTAAAAGAACATCCTTTAATTCTGAGGCTATGACTTCTGGTCCTAGACTCTCCTATTAGTGGAAACATTCTCTCCACATCGACTCTATCCAAGCCTTTCATTATTCTTCATTCTTTTTTCCTTGCAAGTTGTGATATCCATATATCTTCATAGATTGTAGAATGGCCAACCTCCCTCAACATTGTTCAACAGTTCAAAGTGGACCATTGTTTCCAAAGTCTGGCAAACCTGGAAATTATATTGTGGAATCAGCTATCAGAGATATGATTGAGACATCAGAACAGCAAAAACATCCAAAGGTTTCTTCATTGTGTTATGATAAAACAAAATTTGGAAGTAAAGCAGACAAGTAGATCCATTGCTAAATCAAAATATTAACTTCTATAGAACGCCTTAAAAGAAGCAAAAACAAATAGTGAGCTGGGGAAGCCAAGGGTGAGAGTTCCAGAGCTTGGGGCTGAGGCAACTGAACACACCATCATCAAGAGTGGAATGATTTAGGGATGATAAGAGATCAACATTGAAAGGAAAAGATGCCTGGAAGGATTGTAGTGCGGGAGAAGATTGAGAGGGCGAGGGTATTGCGGTCATGGTGAAATTTTACTTTGGAGTCACATGAGTGACTACGTGAAGACCCCGCCAGCACACATGCGCAACATATCGTCTACCGCATTGCGCATTGACAGGCTGTGGAAGCGCTGCTCCACCAGCGGTAAGTTTGCAACCTGAAAGTAAGTTTTTCAACTTAACTTCAGGTCTGCTTTTTCTCCTTGTAGGAAACTCTGATAGAGTTCCTGCTGTAGATATTGCGTTCCCCTACACCGTGGGGAAATCCGGCTGCTAAGAATCGCGGGGATGCCCGGCTGGGGGGGGAGGGGTGGGGGAGAACCCCACCACAGACTTCGCTGGGAATCCCATCTCCAGAAGCCACGAGGGAATCCCGGCTGTGGCAAACCGTGGACTGGAATCCGCGGGGAAACAGGAACAATAAGAATCAAGCCGCGGGTTGAACCCGGCTCAGGGAAAACCCGGCAGCGGGGACCGCGGGAAGATTCTGGCCGCGGGGTGAACCCGGCTCAGGGAAAACCCGGCAGCGGGGACCGCGGGAAGATTCTGGCCGCGGGGTGTACCCGGCTCGGGGGAAAACCCGGCCGCAGGGACCATGGGGAAACCACGGGATGAACCCAGCTCAGGGAAACCCGGCTGAGGGGACCGCGTGATGACTACCACGGGATGAACCCGACTCGGGGAAACCCGGCTGCGGGGACCGCGGGAAGGACCACGGGATGAAACCCAGCTCGGGGAAACCCGGCTGCGGGGACTGTCGGGAAGGCAAACCGCGGGATGAACCCAGCTCGGGGAAACCCAGCCGCAGGGACCGCGTGAGGGGACAGTGTGAAGAAACGGCTGCGGACTGCAGCAGTGCGGATAGCCGGCGGCATTTTTCAGATTCCAGCGGCCCAGAGAGGTTCAATGGAGTCTGAAAGGCCTGGGCAGGCCAGCAGGGTTCCCTCCAACATGGGCAAGTCCTCGGCCGTTTACCCATGTGGAGCATGGATTGCATCAGAGAGCGCTCATCCCACTAATGCTCCTTCCTGATATGGTCCATGTATGGCATATCAGTAGAGATATACCGCTGACAGTAAGCCCAGAGACCTGGCAGGGTCCAGACTGCGAAAATACCGCTGGCGGAAAAGCCCGTACACTCGGAGGGTCCGGGCTCTAAGATTCCCCGCCTGCGGAGGAATTTTCCCGCTGATGGATAACCACGGAGACTCAGCAGGGTCCGGGCTGGAAGGTCCACTGCCTACGCATCCCGCATGAAGCGGAAGACTCGGAAGTATGTCCACGGAACATACTGGAAGACAAGCGTGAGGTTCCAGAAAATTCTGGCATGGCATCAAGACCTTCGCTAATGAAGAAACCTGAAGGCCAGAGTTCCCTCGTGAAGGAGCAGCCACCTCACGCCACATCATTACTAGAACAGGTGCCGGCGGTAGGTTACCATGCACCTGCAAAATTGTTCATGAAAGGACCAGCAGTGAACAGCACTATGTGGGGGTACAATGCACACTTCAAATTGAACTGCTTCTAGAAGAACGCCATCGGACTTGCCTTAAATTCCAAATCTGCAGGTTCAAGTGAGGCCTGCAATGTCCAGCCGCCGAATCTTCTCTTCAGGAACCTGCCCAAACAGGTAAAACCCGGATGAAGAATTAAGCTGCCTGGCTTATCAAGGTACCACGGCAACATACCCCACGTCTCTATCGACAGCAAATGTTTCACTGAAGCTGGTGGCAGCTTCAACACTGGGTGCAGGCCTATCAGGCCAAGGCCCAAACCGGTCCTCAGGAAATTGGGTCCACGCACCCCAGCAATCCCACTCTCCAAATCTGGGATGGAATTAGAATCCGCACCAGGGGCCTTTGGGCTTACCATAAGACCACCAATAACCATGAAGGTAGGTGGGTGTCTGGTTCTTTCCGAAATATGAGGTATGTGGACCATTTACAAGTTGGTAAATTTACACTTGTTTTATGCAAGACAGAGTTGCCTTTCAAGACAGGCCGAAGTTGCGGCCACTCATTGTCACAATGAAAGATACCGGTTCAACTTGCATATGCAGTACAGACTTTTCTGAATAGAAAACTTCATTATGGTCTAACAACAGGGGAACAGTACCACCGGGCTCACCAAAGATATTTAAAATTTAGCTGGATGGAACAATGTTACAGTCAAAAGCATTGCAAAGTGGGTAAAACCAGCCCCAGGCTATTTACCAAATTACTAAAACCAGTGCTCGGCTGCTCAGAACTAAAAGCTATTATTATGGGCTATCTGGATGATGTTCTAAAACGCTGTATTTTGCCAAATCAGCGGTATCAGCCACAAACTATTCTGCAGAAATTGGATTTTCATCCATCCAGTTAAATTTAAGTTGATATCAACTGAAATTATTGAGTATTAGGATTACCTTTAACTCTATTAAATTGTCTGGGATTGGCAATATATTGGTTTTCAGCTGTGCTATTTGCGCCTTTTGCAGCATCAGAGCTATACGGCGTGCAAAGGAGCAAGCTCACGTACCATGTAGGTAATTACTACCAGACCTATGCTATTCCCAGCTGAAACTATCAAAGTCACCATGGTGGACAAACAGTATTCAGCATTGCCCCACTAACCTTCATCAGTACTCGTCAGTTAATTACTAACTGATGCTAATGCTTAAAGATGTATAATTACTAAGTACCATCTTTAGTTAAGGAGGCGGATAGGGTTGCATGAGTTACCAATTGTTCAGTTATGGTATCCACTACCTATTCACATTAGGTGCATTCTGTGGATTAAAGGTTTGTGCGAATATGCATAATCTGCATGCTCAAGTCTAACTTGATACACTCTGGTGCTGTTATATGTTAATCACATGGGTGCAATCAAGTCAAAGTATCCAGTAATAGTTTACCTATCTCTATTTAGCATTGGAGTATTATCAGGGAAACGCAATGACTACACAGAATGGATGTTGAATCGCAAATATTCAAGGACATTGTGGGCTTGATGGAACACCTAAAGATCAAAATGTTGCATCCAGGCTCATTCACCAATTGCAATATACATGGCATATCAGTGGCGATGGATGCATTCTCGCTACACTGGGGAAGAATGCTCTTTGTCTCCCTCCATTTACCTTAGCAGACGGGTCTTGCAAATTCAGCAATTTCCCGCTTCAGGCATTTTCATAGTGCCTGACTGGCCTATACAGCCATGATTCCCGCTGATGTTGGGAATTATGATAGAACCTTATATGGTTATTGCCAGGCACAAAATTGCTGGTTAGCCGTGACTCAGGAAACCATCCTCTGCATACATAAATCAATTCATTGACTTGCAGACTGGGAAGACCGTTTCCTGCGGCTAGAATTGTTAAACCAAACTATGGACGTGCTCACTGCAATTGTAGGGGTAGCACCAAATAAGCAGTACTTCCCTCATAAGAGATGGGGAATATTCTGTTATTACATACAAGTTGACACGGATGACTGACGTCTTGAAGTTCAATTCCATATGGGGTTTGACAATCATTAAAAGAGTGCCATTTACTGTGCCGCACGTGCCTTCTCAGCATATTGGCTGCGAGGAGCAAAATCCACTCTGTCGGGTCACCTTCTCATATATAGATTATGAAGGGTATCTTCAACTTGACACCCCCCGAGGCCAGGTACGCAGATATATGGGATGTTAACATTGGAACATCCGTGCCCTTGGTTCACTAACCAAGTGGTTATGCTCATGACGCTGAGTCAGCACAACGGGCAAACGGTCCAGGGTTTGCATAGCTGTGACTGGACAAGACGATTATTCTGCAGGGAAATTACATTTATGTTGTGACTTAATCAGCAGAATACACTAGGGACATTAGGTCTCAAATTAGAATTGTTGGCATATCCCATGGACCTTCAGTCGTGTGTGGCCACACATCTACACCAGTATGTTAAGGTCACTAGAGCCTTAGAGACTCAGAACTAGCTATCATTGTTAGTCACATGAAGCCTCATAAGAAATATCACTACAGACCATCGGCAGGTGGTTAATATGGGCTCTGGGATACAGGAGTGAACACTGACATACAGTTGCAGCCTGGGTGGAGTGAGACTTGTATCAGCAGCAGGGGATGGACGTTTCACGGGACCACATCCTGGCGGCTGCAGGAGGGTCTAACGAACTATTTTCCAAATATTTTAGAAATGTCCTTTACCTGACCGGGGGGATTTGCCAACTCTATTTTAGGTCTGTGTTATAGTTCCTCCCGGTTGAGGGAGGTTACTATTATCACTATTTGTCCATTTATAGCATCAACATGTCTCTACCCATGTCATGTCTGAATGCATTATTAAAATTCACTCTTCACTGATGCAGTGTGTGATACATGGACTTGTCTCCACAGCATGAAATCACAGAGCTTTGAAATCTTCACGTAGTCACTCACGTGACTCCAAAGTAAAATAGTAAGATTAAATAAAAACTTACCAGTTTGAAGTTTGATCTTTATTTTATGAGGAGTTACGTTGAGGGATTACGACCCTCCGCTCCCAATCCTCTATATAAAGGTCAAATGGTATTTTTGTTCCCTTATCTTACTATATATTAGTCAACTTCTGTTATCTGTGATTTCACACCGCTGCTTTGAAGAATGTCGCGCATGCATGCTGGCGGGGTTTTCACGTAATCCCTCAACATAACTCCTCATAAAATAAAGATCAAACTTCAAACTGGTAAGTTCTCATTTAATCTTACTATTAAGCACAGGCACCAGAGTTTTCAAATTGAGATGGTGTTTAATGGTGACCTGAAGTAAATCAGAAAAAAAATACAATAAAATGGTGCAATGTAGGACAGGGGTATTGGAATACCTCAGTAGGAAGGTCAGCTAGAAGTGGATTTGAATGGACATGTTTTAGGATTACAAAGGAATGCGTGGATGTGTCAGATCAGCTGGGGTAGGCATTGAGTTAGGTGGTTACTAAAGGGCCTGTCCCACTTGGGCATCATTTGCGCATCACGCAGGTGGCGCGCAAGGATTTTGTGAATCCCAAAATCCTGGGGCGCTAAGAGCGACCGCGCATCACTGCCTACGTCACCACGCACCATGCGTGTGTAATGTACACCATGCGTGCATCACATGCTCATCATGACTCGCGCATCGTGCATCGTGATGTGTAAATGATGTAGTGTAAATAACGCGCAAATGACACCCAAGTGGGGCAGGCCCTTAAGGTGGAAAAAGTGATTGCGTGGAAACAGGGCTTTAAGCTCATCTTAAAGCCAATGTTGGTCAGTTTGTGCATCCATTGGTGCTGGTACTTTATGTACAAAATCTATGGGTAAAAATATTTTAACGTGGATAAATAATGCTTCCAATCACATCCAGATGAAATTTACCGATAGCAAGGAGCTGGCATGGGCGCTGTACATGTAATTCATTTTATTGAATTTAACATTTTTCAGGCATTACTTGCACACCAAATTATATAATTAATCACACACTACACATATTCCTCCCTTTCTAGCATAAAGTGGGGCTCATGACCGTTTTATGACCAAAACCAAAAAATGAACGGTTGAAACATACCTGCTTCCGATTCTCATGCTCCCTTTCAAATTACCAGGGTGTTTAGAAAATGTATTATTCTATCATGCAACCTCTAAATAAAAGAGAATTAAAAATGTGTTGGAGTATTAATAGAATAACATCTGATATTCTGTAAAACTGCCACCCAATGTCCCAACCATGTCGCATGAGAAGAGTTTTACTGCAGATAGGTTGAGTTAGTGAGGGAAAACTTGAGCAAATGAAGTGGAAGTGTGAGGACATGCAAATCGGTAGAAGGAATCAAATGGTTGGTAATTATCTAAATTGAAAAACATTGCAAATAAACAGAGAACTGATAGATCTAGATGTTCTTTTGCACAACACGTAAATAGTTAGCATGCAGGCATAGCAAGTAATTAGAAAGGCAAATTGCACATTGATCAGCGTTATGTGGGAGTTGCAATAAAAAACAAGCAATGTTACATTAAAATCAAGCAAGTACAATAACTGGAATTCTAAAATATAAGTTGAAAAAGCTAGAAACTCTCAAAAGGTCAGTCAGAGAAGCATAGAGAACGGAGACAGGCCCTTCAGCCCACTCATCCACGCTGACCAAGCTGTCTACCTCAGCTCGTCTCATTTGCTTGCAATTGACCCATGTCTCTCTAAACCTTTCCTGTCCATAGAAACACAGTAACAGAAAAACAGGTACAGGAGTAGGCCATTCAGTCCTTCAAGCCAGCACCGCCATTCAATATGATCAAGGCTGATCATCTACAATCAGTACCCCCCCGTTTCTACTTTTTTCCCCATATCCCTAGATTCCTTTAGCCCTAAGAGCTAAATCTAAGTCTCTCTTGAAAACATTCAGTGAATTGGCCTCCACTGCGTTCTGTGGCCAGGAAATCCACAGATTCACAACTCCTTGGGTGAAAACATCTTTCTTCATCTCAGTCCTAAATTACTTACCCCATATTTTTAAACTGTGACCCCTGTTTCTGGACTCCCCCAACATCAGGAACATTTTCCCTCTATCTAGCCTGTCCTCTTTAACCAGCAATGCCTCCATGCAACTATCTAAATGACTTTTGACCATTGTAATTGTACATGGGTCCACCACTTCCTCTGGCAGTTTGTTCTATGTACCCATTAACCTCTTTGTGTGAAAAAGGATGTCCTTCAGGATCCTTTTAAATCTTTCCCCACATCTTAAAACTCAGCCCTACAGTTTACCCTGGGATAAATATTGTGGCCGTCCATCTTATTTCTGCCCCTCATTATATTAAATTACTCTATATGGTCACCCCACAACTTCCATCACGACAGGAAAAACAGTCCCAGCCTTTTCAGTCTCCTCTTACAACTCAAACTTTCCATTTCAGGTAACATCCCTGTGAATCTTTCTTGTCCCCTTTCTAGCTAAATGACTAGAAATGGGCATAATACTCTGAGTGTTTAATTAACAACTTATGCAGCTATATTATGATATCCTATCTCTTATACTCCATGTCATTCCTGATGAAGGCATATGTGCCAAATGCCTTCTTACCATTCTGTTGACCAGTGTTGCTACTTTCAGAGAACTATGCACTTGAATACCTGGGCTCTCTGTTGCACAACACTCTCTAGGACTCCATAGACAAGTCTAACCTTGTTAAACTGTCCAAAATGCAGCACTACGCACTTGTGAGAGGAGGCAGAAACGGGGCAAGAAAGTGGGCGTCCGTGCTAGGCTGAGAGCTAATGCTAGCCGGCCGGCTCTCCCGTCTATCCTACTCTCCAACGTCCACTCCCTAGAAAACATACTGAACACATCCAATTACAGAGGACTACTCAGCGAGAGACTAGGGACTGCTGTGTCTGTGTTTCAACAGAGACATGGCTCAATGATCGAGTCCCGGACGTGGCCATTCAGCTAGCCGGGCTAGCCTCGCATCGAGCCGACAGAGACCCATCACTGTGCGGTAGGACTCAAGGCGGTGGCCTGTGTGTTTACATCAACACTAACTGGTGCAACAACTCTATTTTAGTCTCCAAGTTCTGTTCATCGCTGGTGGAGTACGCGATTGTGAGATGTAGACCTATTTGTTTGCCACGGGAGTTTAACATAGTGCTCATTGTTTACATCCTAATGCTAAGGAAGCGCTAGCTGTACTGTACGGAGCTATATGCAATCTACAAAACACACACCCAGAAGGACTGTTTATCGTCGCAGGAGAGTTCAACCATGCAAATCTCAAAACTGTGCTTCCTATAATTTTACCAGCATGTGGACTTTGCGACGAGAGGAGAGAACGTGCTAGATCTTGTTTACACCAATATGCCCAGCGTGTACAGGGCGGAGCCTCACCCCCAACTCGGATACTCAGACCATATCTCTGTCATGTTGATTCCAGCCAACAGACTGCTTGTCAGATGCTCTAGACCAGCTAAGAAACAGGTGAAGACCTGGCCAGCAGGAGCTATCTCTGCTCTCCAGGACTGTTTTGAGTGCACTGACTGGCACATGTTTAGGGAGGCAGCAACCACCGGCGGCGGCACTGACTTGGAGGAGTACACGGCATCAGTGACTGGTTACATCAGTAAGTGCATTGATAACGTTACTGTCACCAAGCTCATCACCACACGCCCCAACCGTAAGCCATGGATGACTGCAGAGGTACATGCGCTGCTGAGAGCCCGAGACACGGCCTTCAGAGCAGGCGATGAGGAGGCCCTGAGAACAGCAAGGGCCAAACTGTCCCGAGCCATCAGGGAAGCAAAGCGAGCGCATGCCCGGAAAATCCCCGACCACTTCAGTGACAGCGGGGACACATAGCAGTTGTTACAATACAATACAATACAATTTATTTGTTGTCATTTGAACCTCATTGAGGTTCAAACGAAATTTGGTTTCTGCAGTCATGCAAACAAGAAAAAGAACCAAGACAACACAATTTACACAAACATCCATCACAGTGAATCTCCTCCTCACTGTGATGGAAGGCAAAGTCTTATCTCTCCCCTACACACCCCATTCTCCTCCTGATGTCAAAGTCAAAGCCCCCGGCGGGCGATGGTAAGTAAGTCCCGTGGCCATTAAAGCCGCGCCGGGCGATGCAAGGCCGCGCTCCGGGTCTTGATGTTGGAGTCCCCGGTGGGTGCTGGCAAGTCCCGTGGCCATTAAAGCCGTGCCGGGCAATGTAAGGCCCCGCTCCAACTCATTTTCAACCACACAACTCGGGCGGGAGAAGTTGCCGTTGCGGGAGCTCCGCAAGGCATCCAAGCCATCACCAACTACAGGACATCAACACCAGCCTGTGACAGCGATGCTTCTCTGCCTGATGTGTTGAACGTGTTCTACGCTCGGTTTGAAGCACAGAACAAGGTGGTGGCGAGGAAGACCACCCCCCTTCCTGACGACCAGGTGCTGTGTCTGACCACAGCTGATGTGACTAAAACACTGCGCAGAGTCAACCCGTGTAAGTCTGCTGGCCCAGACAATATCCCCGGTAGAGTGCTCAAAGGGTGTGCAGACCAGCTGGCAGATGTTCTCACAGACATCTTCAACATCTCCCTGAGAGCGCCACTGTCCCAATGTGTATTCAAAACCATCACCATTGTTCCTGTGCCCAAGAAGTCACCTGTACCCTACCTCAACAACTACCGCCCTGTCACACTCACCCCCACCATCATGAAGTGCTTCGAGAGGCTGGTCTCAAGGAACATAAAGACCCTCCTGCCCCCTGCCCTGGACCCCCTGCAGTTTGCGTATCATTCCAACGGCTCCACTGATGACGCCATCACCACCGCCCTTCACCTGGCACTCAGCCCACCTGGACAAAAAGGACACATACATCCGAATGCTGTTCATAGACTTCAGTTCAGCATTCAATACTATCATCCCCCAGCACCTGAGTGGGTGCCCCCCCCCAACGCAGCCGCCCGTTGAAGGGACGGGACCCAATGGGTCCCACTTGGCCATCGTCATCGTGTTGCGCCGCACGCAGCAGCCTCGCCAGCAGTTTGTCGGCCATTTCGACTTTTTATTTTTAGTGTGTCTAAATGTATGTGTTAATGTTTCTCGGTATGTTTTTATGTGGGGGGGGGGGGGGGGGGTGGGGGGGGGATGGGGGGAGGGGAAGGGGGAAGGGGAAAACCGTTTCCAGTCATTTACCGCAGCGGAATGCGACTTTTCTCCTAGTCGCATTTTCGCTCTCTCTCCCGGAGACCGGCCCAGAGCTTCAGCAGTAGGTGCAGCGCGGACTTCCATCGCGGAGTCAGAAGAAAGGCACCAACTGCTGGCCTGCGGACTTTATCATCATGAAGCCATGGTCTGCGGAGCTTCTATCAGCAGGCGTGGAGCGGACTTCCCAGCCCGGAGCCAGGGATCCCTTGCCAGGGATTGTCGGAGAAGAGCTCCGACTGCTGATCTGCCTGCGGCCTATAACATCGAGAAGCCGCGGCATCGGTAAGAAAGTGGCCGATACGGATATTCCAAGCCACTGAATGTGTTCCATCCATCCTGATGTCAGAGCTTCGATCATCCCGACGAGAGGGCCTGTACATCGGGCTGTCTGTAGAAGTGACTACGGAGGGTCAAGGCCCCAAACACAGGTGAACAAAAGGAGGACGACTGACTGAACTTTATTGCCTTCCATCGCAGTGATCACTGTGGTGGATGCTTATGTTAAGTTCTATCGTTCTTTTTTATTGTGTTGTGTTCTTTTAAATGTATGGTTGCATAGTAACTCAAATATCACTGTACCTTAATTGGTGCATGTGACAATAAATGTGAATGTGAATGTGAATCTGGTCTTGATTTCACTGGAATGTAGAAGGATGAGAGGGGATCTTATAGAAACATGTTCAAATTCTTAAGGGATTGGACAGGCTAGATGCAGGAAACATGTTCCTGATGTGGGGGGGTCCAGAACTAGGGGTCACAGTTTAAGAATATGGGGTAGGCCATTTAGGACTGAGATAAGGAAAAACATGTTCACCCAAAGAGTTGTGAATCTGTGGAATTCTCTGCCACTGAAGGCAGTGGAGGCCAATTCACTGGATGTTTTCAAGAGAGAATTAGATATAGCTCTTATGGATAATGGAATCCAGGGATATGAGAAGAAAGCAAGAATGGGATACTGATAGAACCCTGCCTCTATTCCTCCAGGATGGAGATATACCCTGCACCCTATCTCTGCTCCTGCAGGAGAATAATCTACTGACACGTGCGATCTCACAGCTCATGCAGAGCAGTGAATTGCTTGTGCAAGTGTCCCTTTCGTTCCACATGAATTGCTCCCAAAGGGGCATGTCTGTGTCCGTTGAGGGCAGCAATCTGCTCATAAACGGCACCTCTCTGACCTGCGAGCCATCAAGCTGTTCCCAAGCTGTTCCCAGGTGTATCGCTGTTTCCTTCCATCTTCAAGTTTTTCTCATGTGGCAGGGTCCAGACCTCCAACTGGATCAGTGCAGAGGAGCTCTCAGATTTTGTGCTGGCTCTGTTCGCCACCTGAGGCATCAAGTGGTGTGTGATGGGATTATAAATGATTCTCAGCTGAGAGTGGTGAATGGTCTCCAGAGGGAAGGCCCAGCTCTCCTCAATCTGCCAAACCTCGCTCGTGAGGATAAGAGGGCCCCTCCACACTCCTTGAAACTTCATGCCACTGACAGGCAGGCCTGACAACACAGGCTCACTGTCCATCTTTATCAGCCTCATCTTTAAAGTTAATCAGTCTTCTTGAGTGGTATGGGTGCTTGGACCACCCCTCTGATGAGCCACAGCACCTTGTTTGGCTGTAGGTTTAAGTTTATTATTGCCACATGTATCGAGGTATAGGAAAAAGCTTTATTTTGCATGCTATTCAAACAGATCAGATATGCCGTACATAAGTTCAAATGGGTCTCGACCCAAAACGTCACCTATTCCTTTTCTCCAGAGATGCTGCCTGATCCACTGAGTTATTCCAATTTTTTGTGTCCATCTTGAGTACGATGGAGCCAAGGGAAAGGTGTAGAGTGCAGCATATAGCTCTCAGCATTGTAGCACATTATATTGCATCAGTTCCTCAGTCAAAGTCCTTTGTCCTCAAAGGGGTAGAGGTGAATCAAACATATCTGATAAACAGTAAGGTGGCATGGTGGCGCAGCGGTACAGTTGCTGCCTTACCCGGAGACCAGGGTTCGATCCTGACTATGGGTGCTGTCTTTACGGGGTTTGTACGTTCTCCCCGTAACCAGCGTGGGTCTTCTCCGACATCTTCAGTTTCCTCCCACGCTCCAAAGACATACAGGTTTGTAGGTTAATTGGCTTGGTAATTGTAAAAGAAAATTGTCGCTAGTGTGTATAGGATAATATTAATGTGCAGAGATCGCTGGTTGGCACAGACCCGGTGGGCCGAAGGGGCCTGTTTCCATGCTATATCTCTAAACTACCCTAGCTTATGGAAGGACCATTCAGAAGCCTGACAATGGAGGGGAGAAAACATTCCTGCATCTGGTGGTGCGCATTTTCAAGCTTCTGTATCCTGCCAAATGGAAGCAGGGAGAAGAAGGAAATACCAGGATAGGACCCCTTTGATTATGTTGGCAGCATTTCCGAGGCAGCCTGAAATGTACAAGGAGTACTCGGAAGGATGCAAACAATTCCCAGTCTGCTTTGCATTTTATATGCATGCATAGCTTATCAACATATTTAAAAGTTGAGCACAGGAAGAAGTCTATTAATATGGGCTCCAAGAAAGAATGCTTGTGACATTAAGTTTTGAAGAAGACAAAATAGAAAAATGGTGTATCATTGCATGAAGCAGAAGCAAAGATTATATTTCAAAAAGGCAAAAAAATCCATTTCAGATGAGGGGCCCATGTGGTTAAATGATTCAAAGCATCCACAGATGCTGTCTGACCAGCTGAGTATACCCAGCAATTTCTGTCATAGGGTCATAGAGTGATTCTGTGGAAACAAGCCCTTCAGGCCAACTTTCCCACACTGGCCAACATATCCCAGCTACACTAGTCCCACCTGCCTGTGCTTGGTCTATATCCTTCCAAACTTGTCCTATCCATGCACCTGCCTAAATGTTTCTTAAAAGTTGGGATAGTCCCAGCCTAAACTACCTCCTCTGACAGCTTGTTTCTTACACCCACCACCCTTTGTGTGAAAAAGTTACCCCTCAGATTTCTATAAAATCTTTTGCCCTTCACCTTGTACCTATGTCCTCTGGTCCTCAATTCCCCTACTCTGGGCAAGATATTCTGTGGATCTACCCGATTTATTTATCTCATGATTTTATACACCTCAATAAGATCACCCATCATCCTCCTGCGCTCCAAAGAATTGAGACCCAGTCTACTCAGCCTCTGCCTATAGCTCAGACCCTCTAGTCCTGGCAACATTCTCGTAAATCTTCTTTGAACCCTTTAAAGCTCGACAATATCTGTCTTATAACATAGTGCCCAGAAGTGAACACAATACTCTAAATGCGATCCCACCAACGTCTTATACAACTGCACCATCTGAGTTCATCTCAGATTTCCATCTGTACTTTTTTTTGCTTTAAGTTTAAAGAGATATATATTTAATATGTATTATATTCTAAAATTATTTTTAGCAGAAAGAATAACAGTATCCAATAGAAATTTGAAAACCAATAATAGATAACTAACTTACTGATTTCTTGTATGTAACTCTTGGGTTTTATAGTTTGTGCATTGATTTACGCACATCTATGATTGCACTTGGAAAGTACTTAATTTGTTTAAAGCCGTTTTGAATATCCTAAGGTGTTGAAAGTGATTTTGTACTAGCCGAGCTTTTGAAAGTAATGTCAATTTGATGCAGTTGTGAGTGGTTTAACTATGAAAATCAATAATTTTAATTATCCAGATTACATTCTGCATGTTCTTTTTTAGTATATTGCTACCGACTGCAGGATCAGTGTAAGTGTGACTAGTTACTCACTTGATTGGGACATGATGTACTGTCTTGGCAGGCTTGTTTCTCACCTCTGAGTTCACATGCCAAATTAATGTGAAACAAGTGCCTCAAAAAGGCTGGGGCTTTTTCTCCAGATTAGTGCCCTCTGCTGGTCAGTGATAATCAACCTCTTCTTGGATGAATGAATTGAGTCTTCTTTCATCCATTGATTCCAGGAAATAATTCATTTAAATGCCTTTCAGAAATGAATCTCACATTGGGAATCATTTACTCCAATGTACAGCCAGAGCACAAAGTTCCTGCCTATTGTACAATCTCCTAAAATGACTCTCATCGCCCTCGATTCAACACCTATTATCCATCCTTAATTATAGGAAATTCAATCCCATTTTAAGGAATATTTTAATGTTCTCCTGATTAAAATAGCTCTAATCATTCATGTGGTAGTTTGCTATCTTCCATTTTGTGAGCCATTTTATACCTAAGATGATTGACCTAATTCAGAAACATCTTTGCCACCCCTTTATTTTCCATGTCTTTCTTTCCCAACCTACAGGCATTCAAAATCAAAATGTAACTTCATTTAATCAATCACTATTTATTTAAATCTTCTCCATATTCTTACAATGTACAATCTGTCTTGTTCAGTTGGTTTTAACTCTTCAGTCTGATTTTTCGAACTGTAATTTGATATTTATCTCAAATAATATGAGCACCAACATAAAATATTGTTGTTACTATAAATCCCAGGCATAAACTGCTGTAATTGTCACAGATGGGCAGGGACAATTTGGCAGCAAGTCACTGCTGACCTCAACAAAAATATTTAGTGAAAAACATGCATGTTTTATTAATAAGGACCCTTTGCAATCTCTACTTAATGAGGAAGCTCAAACTAATGAAAATGAATGATTCTGAAGTACCTTCTTTCTTGGTGTCAGTTGATAAATGAGGAGGATTGAAGTTATTTTGCTCTGGTACAGAAATACTACTGCTGATCTTCGAAGATTAAAGCTGCAATGAAAATAGAACAGTGAGGGAGAGAGAGAGACTGTGGCTCCCTGTTTCACAATGCCATCTGTTGTCTGTACATAAATTCCCTCTTATCCCCCCTTAACCTAATCTAGTCTTACCATGCTCAAGCAACATTGTGCGTGCATTTTACTAAAACAATTTTTTGATACAGATAAAGAAAATAATTTCACACCACAAATACATTTTCTTCATAATAATTCTAAATCAATAAATATATTTGTTGGTATCGTGCTTTGCTGGAAATAGACGATAGATACAATTAAAATCCAGATACACAGGATGTGAAGGGGACAACATTGTTGAGGTATAGTTAATTTGGTAAATCACCCCCAAGACCAAAGAATGGGTCAAGGTATACGAGTCAGAAACATAAATCATGTTACATTTAGTGAATTGCTGTTGTCTTAAGTATGTCCCATTACACTATTAACTATTCACATTACACACTGTCATCATACTTAACATGACTAACCTAGTGTGTGAGATATCCAAAGGAAGATGTAGAATTTACTGGAATTTCTTTCCAAATGATAATTCTGCAGGAAGTATGATAGATTGTGGTGATGCTATATCCATGTAGAAAAGCCAAAAATTCAGAGAGATTTACTTTCACTTGCTTAGTGTGGTAATTGATTTCCCAGGGCATTAAAAATCTTCACTGAATAAATATCATTTATCTTAGGATGAGATTTCTAATTTCCCAATCTACAAAAGGCAGACATTTCCTGGCACGTTTAGATGTGTGCATTTGAAGCTGCATTTTTATATATTTCGAAAATGTAAATGACATTCTTAAGATTGGTTTCTTGATGTTTTGTGTTCGAAAAGGTGACAGGAAAGATGCAAAAGCAGGTTTGCTAACATCAGAGCTGGATTAGTCATGCACGGGTGCATGACTAGTCCACCCATATGCACGGGTCTAAGCCAAATGATCTGGGAATGTTGCCAGAAAGGCATTGACTGATTCGAGCCATCTGCTGGAATCTAACCTGCAGACATTAACAGCAGGGACATATTTACCAGTCATTGTGAAGGTATTCAGCATGCTCAACCATGATGTCCGCAGCTCCTTAGAAACTACTATAAAGTATTCAAACCAAATCAATCAACCCAGAGTGCAGAAATTCATCAAACAACTTTTTGATCATACTTTACTGGACATTATCTTGTAGTAAACATTATTCACGTTATTCCCTTTATCATGTATCTGTGGATGGCTCGATTGTGATCTTGTATTGTCTTTTTACTGACTGGAGAGCACGCAACAAACGCTTTTCACTGTACCTCGGTACACATGACTTTAGACTAAACTCAAACTCAATCCAAAACCAATCTCAAGATTATAAGATCAAGTATATATATATATTTTTTTGAAATATGTAAAAATGTTTCAAAGGGACACATCTAAACATGCCAGAAAATGTTTATCCTTATGCATGGGTGGCACGGTGGCGCAGCGGTAGAGTTGCTGCCTTACAGCAAATGCAGCACCGGAGACCCGGGTTCGATCCTGACTACAGGTGCTGTCTGTACGGACTTTGTACGTTCTCCCCGTGACCTGTATTGGTTTTCTCCAAGATCTTCAGTTTCCTCCCACATTCCAAAGGCATACAGGTATGGAGGTTAATTAGCTTGGTAAATGTAAAAATTGTCCCTAGTGGGTGTGGGATAGTGTTAATATGTGGGGATCGATGGTCGGTACGGACCCGGCGGGCCAAAGGATCTGTTTCCGCGCTGTATTTCTAAATTAAACTAAACTAAATTAAATCACAGGATGCCCTTGTGTTCTCTGCGGGAACAGGAACCTGGGATCATTATTGAACACTGTGTAAATAGAATAGTGTTATGATTCAGTAGTCTGAAGATACGTTTTACACACCTGATGGTGCTTTAAAAGGTTTTCCTAGGTCATCAGCTGCAATCTTTATAAGGTTTGGTTTCAAGAGAAGGCATAAGGGCCTGTCCCACTGCGGCAACCTATTTTGCGAGTTTAGAAGAGTTTGCCCTCAACTCATGCTCGCAGCATGGTCGACACGAGGTCCTAATAAGTCTTTGCAACTCTCCTTCATGCTCGAGAGTAGTCCCCGCATACTCGAGGCCTCAGCTAGGTCGTGGCGTTTTTTTCAACATGCTGAAAAATGCCCGTAAGTAAAATAAGGTCGCCATGGAAAAAATCAACATTTTTTTACTCGTAGGTTTAGTCGAGGTAGGTCGTAGTAGTTCCTATGCTATCATAGGTAATTGAAGGCAATCAAAGGTATTTGAAGGTATTTTTTTTTATAGATTACTTTTAATCTATAAAAAAAATAAAAACTATTAGAGGCAGAATGATCTAATTGAAAATATTAATAATGTATGAGTGATGTACTCGAAATACCTATACCATAATTTGTGTTTGCCAATTTATTGCTTACCTCTAATAAAAATATATTTAAAAAAAAGTTGTCTGGCTTGTTAAAAGTGTCTCCACTCCTTCTCCCCCCCTTCTCCCTCCTTCTCACCCCTTCATTCCCCTTCTCTCCCCATCTCTCCCCCCCCCCACGCTCTCCAAAGGCGTTACCGTAACTGTGCCAGCCGTCATTTACCTTCCTGTACATCGCGGGTGTGAATTTCATAAAGCGCTTTCCCTGGCCCCTGCCTTTGCGGTGTGTGTGTGTGTGTGTGTGTGTGTGTGTGTGTGTGTGTGTGTGTGTGTGTGTGTGTGTGTGTGTGTGTGTGTGTGTGTGTGTGTGTGTGTGTGTGCTGTGTCCAGTGTGTGTGTGTCAGTCGCTGAAAAGTCGCGTTAGTGGGACAGGCCCAATAGGGTGGCACAGTCAGAGGTCTTCTTGCATCCAAGAGCTGAAGTGCATGAGTTAAGAAAGTGTTAGTGTGAATCCAACAAATCCATCTTTACAGAAGATGATTGCAGTCCAAGGAAAAGGTGATTAAACAAACGGATGCGACCATGTATTTTTGATCCAGTCTCCTATTTACAGGAACCACAGGATTACTGACCTTCATGTCTTGCTATCATAAACGCTAGCAAGTGGTCATAGCTACCAAAGTGGCTGAGAGGGCATCATTGTGGCCACACAAGAGGTAAAAAAAGTGCAACGTCAGATTAATCAACTGTAATCAGTCTGGGCTTGTGGGCAGGTTACTGGATATGCCTAAATCCAGGGCGCCTTGTGTTCAGTAGGCAATACTGTGAGACCATATGGGAAAAAGTCACAGTTTCAGGGGCTGCTGTACCCATGGGTTGTCATGGTAAGCCCTGTCACATGCATTATCATGAAAAGGAATATTGGAGAATAGGCCAAAATACACCAGCAGCCATTCATTTAACTTGCCATCTGGATGCAATAGAGTTAATTCTGCCTGCTGGTTTTGGGCAACTTCCAAGAAGGCAGTGTAGATTTTCTGCCTTTGAGCCAGGTAACTGGTTCAAAGGGGACTAAAAAACTCCAATGAGAATATGTCTGTGGTTTCCGCTTCCATTTGGTCTCCTGTACTCTTAGCTCTTGCAGTGAATACAACCATTGGTTAACATTGTGACTAATAACTGTGGCATTTAACTCCGAGTGAAATTAGGGCAATTCAAGCACGGTGCCAAAAGATGCAGCTGCAAATGGCAATTGAATTTTTGCCGCTTTCTGCAGTGTATAATGTAGACAAAATTGATCATATTTTGTCTTTGGAGCCAAGACCTTTTCCCATTTGTCATAGTGTGCCATGTGCACAGAATGGATCCAAAATGTTTGCTGTGGTGGCTAACTGCTTCTACCTAAAGCAGACACGGGGGCAATGTAACAGGCCATGGTCTATGAGGAATTCCATTTGCAGAGGGTGGTAGTGGGGGGTTGCCTTTCAGATCAGATGAGTTTGACCAGTAATGTACCACAGAAATAGACACAAATGTTTAAGTAACTCAGCAGGACAGGCAGCATCACTGGAGGGAAGGAATGGGTGACGTTTCAGGTCAAGACCCTTCTTCAGACGTCTTGACCCAAAACGTCACCCATTCCTTCTCTCCAGAGATACTGCCTGTCCCGCTGAGTTACCCCAGCTTCTGGTGTCTATCCGCGGTTTAAACCAGCATCTGCAGTTCCCTCCTACACAATGTACCACAGAGATGGGTGCTGGATCCCTTGTTGTTTGTCATATATATTAATGCTCTGACTGACAATGTAGGTGGCATGATATCTAAGTTTGTCGATGACACCAAAATTGGCAGTGCAGTGAACAGTGAAGAAGGTTACTACAGGATCTGGTTCCTCTCCTGGTCAAACTCCGCCTTAAAAATATCCATTAACTTGGCCTTCACAGCCTTCTGTGCCAATTCTGCCAAATTCCTTTTCCTTCCTCCTATTCCCAACACTGATGAGCGTTTGACAGCACTGGGCCTCTAGTTGCTGGAGGTTTAGAAGGTTGAGGGGGGACTTAATTGAAAAACATAGAGCAATGAAAGGCATAGATAGAGTGGATGTGGAAAGGAAGTTTCCACTAGTGGGAGAGTCTGGGACCTCAGTTAGTCTCAGAATTTCAGGGCACTCTTTTAGAAAGGAGGTGAGAAGGAGCTTCTTTCGTCAAAGGGAAGTTAATCTGTGGAACCCATTGCTACAGACGGCTGTGGATGCCAAGCCAGTGGATATCTTTTCGGTAGATATAGACAAACTATAGATTAGAATGGGTGTGAAAGGTTATGGGGAGAAGGCAGGAAAATGGGATTAGGAGGCAGAGATCAGCCATGATTGAATGGCGGAGTAGACTCGATGGTCCAAATGGCCTAATTCTACTCCTATGACTTCACACTCATCAGCAAAAGCCTGACTGTTTCTCCCTTCCTCGAAGAAAGGCAATAGCACTGGAACACTGCTGGTGTCATGATCAAACCTATGGCCAAATACTTGCATGTGTCAGGACATGTGGGACAGGGCTGTTGGCAATATGCGGTCAGCATCTTTTCAGCACAACTTTGATACAGTTATGGATAAAAGGGCCAGCAGATGCTGATTTACAAAAAAAGACACGATGTTGGAGTAACACATCAGGTTGGGCTGCATCTCTTGAGAACATGGATGGGTAATGCTTTAGGTCGGGACCCTTCTTTAGACTTCCTTCACTCATTCTGTCATAGAAGCAAAGTAATCTACCATCCACAACCACATCCACCATGCTCCCCCCCTTCCCTTCCCTCAATCCCGCACTCCATCCATCTTCCCATCCCAGACTGAGTCTGAAAAGGGAACTTGGCCCGAAATGTCACCTCTCCGTGTTCTCCAGAGATGATGCCAAACCCACTGGGTTACTCCAGCACTTTGTGTTCTTTTCTACTGTTATGGTTGGATTCTCCTGAAACTGCACATGCATGACTGATGATAGCATGTACAGGGAGTCTCTCTGTCAGTAAAAGCATTCTGGTATCTGACATACATTATGAAAAGAAACGCACAAATGGAATGAAAGATCAATTCCGATTTGCTTTTTATAAAAAAAACATTCACATTAAAAAATAACATGTGTTTTTTTACATTGTGTACCTGGCTTAAATTGCCTCAATTTCCCAAAGACTGAGGCTTGCTTTCTTGTCATTTTCAGAAAATGGAATTTAATGAAAAAAATCATATTATTGATTTGTTTTCTTTTGCCTGCATTCGGCACCCTAAAATGAGTCTGAGATATATGGCGTTGAACGTGCTGTCCAGATTGATAAATATATCAAAACATTCCATTACGCTCCAGTGTGCTTTGTATGTCAGGCCATTACACATGGTTGGCAATCTACCATACAATTATATATTTATTAGGCCTCTGCGCATTATTTGTGAGGATGTTTCTTTGATAGAACTCGTTGCTCAGGGGAAATCAAAACACTCTGCTGCATCTGGCTGTCAATCCAAAGGTTTCCAGCGTATTTCCGAGTCTTCACGTTGCAGAAAATTATTGACACTCGCACTACGAGCTGAGGCTCTGAAAATTGTCCATCCAATATAAAATTTATTTAGCAAAACTATTGTTTAAATTATTGTACTATCATGAAAATAAAGTACCTAAATGTTTAATATAAGTCAATCCAGTTACAGTAACAAAACACTAGAGTAACTCAGCGGGTTAGGCAGCACCTCTGGAGAAAAGGAATAGGTGACGTTTCGGGTCGAGGCCCTTCCTCAAATCTGATCTAGAATCTGATCAGATTCAGATTTAACTGCAGGTCTGAAGAAGGATCTCGACCCGAAACGTCACCTATTCCTTTTCTCCAGAGATGCTGACTGACCCGCTGAGGTACTCCAGCTTTTTGTGTCTCTCTTCAGTTTAAACCAGCATCTGCAATTTATTCCTACATAAACATAACACAGTTCCTTCCTACACAAACACATAAGCTTCGAAAATCCAGGATGTCCGCAATCTATGAAAAGATTGTCACTTGAACGTCATAAGAGTGCCAGTGTCACTTGGGGCAAGTGCTCACACTCACCTACTAAGGAAGTCACACATAGCCACCAGTTCAAGGAAAGATGAACTTTTGCCTTCCTTACCTTCCTTCAGAAAGGGCCGCTCTTTAGATGTCCACATCAATTGGACAGTGGGGTGGGGGTGGGGGGGGGGGGGGGGGGGGGGGGGGGGGGGGGAGAGGGCGTGGGGGGGGGGGGGGGGGGGGGGGGGGGGGTGGTGGTGGAGACATACTAATGTTTGAAGTCATGTTCATCCAGAAGTGCTGATTCAACTTAGCTTCTTCCAGAAGTTTGCACCATCATAGCCAGATGTTTCATTGCACGAGATACCAGAAAGCAGCTCACAGTACTGAATGCAGATGATATTCCAGTCTTGCTTTGCCTCTCACCAAGCTGTTCCAGTACAATGCCAATATTGATATTGACCAGAAAATGTGGAAAATTGCCCAGGTTGTCTTGTTCACAGCGAACAGGGCAAACCCAAACCAGCTAATTATCGCCCAATAAGTCTAATCTCAATCACCAACAAACTTGTGGAGACTGTCTTCAACTGCACTATGAAGCAGCACTTATTTTTAACCTTCTCCCCATGCCCATTTTGAATATTCCAGGCCTGCTCAGCCCCGGACATCATCTCAGTCTTGAACTTACTGTCAATTCCAGAGGTGAGGTGAGATTAACTACTCCTGACACAAAGGCAATGTATTGCATTCAGGAGCATCAATGCGTAAACAATGCAGGAGTTCGAATCATTCCTAGATGTTTCTGTTTGAAGCAGGTCAATCAGACCAGCCTCACAACCTCACTTCAGGAAGTCCTCAAGGTGGTGTCCAAAGCCTTATCAGCTCCTGCTGTCTCACAGACGATGGACTAAAGTTTAATTCAATTTGCTAGTCCTCAGAAAAAGAAACAACAGGGGTTGATGGGAGAATTGGTAGCAGTAAATAAAACTATGAGAGGCATAGATAGGGTAGACAGTCAGAACTTTTTTCCCAGGGTAGATATGTCCAACACTGGAAGGAATAGCTATGTGAGAGGGGGAAGGTTTAATGGAATGTGCAGAGCAAGTTTTTTGCTCAGAGGGTGGTGGGGGCCTGGAAGGCATTGCCAGGAGTTGTGGTGGAGGCAAATATGATGGTGGTGTTTAAGAGGATTTTGCATCGGCACATCTAACTGCACGGAATAGAGGAACATGAATTATAGGCAGATGGAATCAGTTTAGCTTGGCATCATGATCATAGAGTCATAGAGCCAAGGAGTCATACAGTGTGGTAACAGGCCCTTCAGCCCAACTTACTCACACTGGCCAACATGTCCCAGGTACCTTTGTCCCATCTGCCTGCACTTGGTCCATATCCCTCCAAACCTGTCCTATCCTGCGAAGTGGCAGCGCGTAACTGTAGTGGCTCGACTGCAGTCCGTCTGTCTTTTTTTAATTTTTTGTCTCATTAGATGTATGATTTTTGGTTCTATTTTTTATTATTTTTTAGCTGTGTATTTGTGGGGGGTGGGTTGGGGAAACCATTTAATCTCTTCCCTGTACGGGGACCCGACTTTTTCCCTGTCGGGTCTCCAGTGTCGTTGGGCCTAACATCGTGGAGCCGGCTGCGGACTCCAACTGGAACCAACTGGAGGGCTCCAGTCGCGGAGCCTGCGGACTCACCGTTGCGGAGCTGGCCGACTTCCGAGCGGGGAGAGCTGTGGTGGTGTGCGAATGCAACCAGACTTTGGAGCTTCGGAGGCTCCGGCCACAGGCCCGGTGGACAGGAAGATCGGGAGCTCGCAGGTCCCTGGTGGGAGACAGCTTTTCAGAGCTCACACAATGGCAGCTCCTCCCGCCGGAATCACGGGGTTTAAATGACTTGGAGCGGGGCCTAACATCGCCCGGCACGGCTTAAATGGCTGCGGGACTTACCATCGCCCAGCCAGGGGCTTTAACATCGGGAGCCCCAGTTGCAGTTGGACTGCTGGACTGTGGGAGAAGAACAAAGGGAAGAGATAAGACTTTTGCCTTCCATCACAGTGAGGAGGTGTTGGAGATTCACTGTGATGGATGTTTGTGTAAATTGTGTTAAGTGTGTGTCTTGGTTTTTTTTGTAATGTCATGACTGTGGGAATTAAATTTCGTTCAAACCTTGTCTGTTTGAATGACAATAAAAGGCATTCTATTCTAACCTGTCTACCTGTTTCTTAAATGTTGGGATAGTCCCAACCTCAACTACCTCATCTGGCAGCTGGTTCCATACACCCACCACCCTTTGTGTGAAAAAGTGACCCTCAGATTTCTACTATACCTTTTCCACTTCACCTTGAACCTATATCCTCTGGTCCTCGATTTCCCTACTCTGGGCGAGACTGCGCATCTACCGATCTATTCCTCTCACTTTCTATTTTCTATCAATATAAACTGTGGGCTCAAGGGCTTGTTCCTGTGCTGTACTGCTGTATCTTCTCTGTTCTATGAAACAGCACAAACCTATGCATAGGAGAATTACAGCATTCGGGCTTGGGCTGATATACATTTCATACATGATAACATTTGCATCACTAAGGTATCACACAATGATTATCAATAATGAAAGAAAGAGCCTACCCACTGATCCTTGACTGTGAATAGCGTTGTCTTTGCAGACACCCCATCATCAAAATCCTGAGGGTCACCTTTGGCCAGAAACTTAACTGGACCAACAGTTGATGCTGATGATACAAAAGTGGGTAGTTTTGCAGAGATTTAATATGGTTGTGAAGCATTGCAGCTGGATCTTGATCAATTAGCCAGGTGGACTAACAAATGGTTGAAGGAGTTTAATACAGATTAATGTGAGGTGTTGCATTTTTGGATGTCTTACATAGGCAGAAACTACACAATGAATGCTAGGCCTCTGGGGAGTGTTGTGGGGCAGAGGGATCTAGGAGTGCAGGTGCATGGTTCCTTGAAGGTGGACTCGCAGGTAGATAGGGTGGTCAAAAAGGCTTTTGACACATTGGCCTTCATCAGTCATCAGAGTATTGAAGTTGGGAGGTCATCTAGCAATGTATAAGACGTTGGTGAGGCCAGATTTAGAGTATTGTGACCAGTTCTGGGCACCATGGTATAGGAAAGATGTTGTTAAGCTGGAAAGAGTACATTTATGAGGATGTTGCCAGGATTAGAGGGTCTGAGCTTTAGGAAGAGGTTGAGTAGGCTGGGAATCTTATTTCTTGGAGTGCAGGAGGATGAGGTGTATAAAATCATGAGAGGAACAGTTTGGATAGATGCACAGAGTCTCTTGCCCAGAGTAGGTGAATTGAGGACCAGAGGACATAGGTTTAAGGTGAAAGGGAAAGGATGTAATAGGAATCTGAGGGGTAACTTTTTCACACAAGAATCTGTATCACTCTATGGCTCTATGACTCTATATAAGGGCTGCACAGTGGCACAGTGGTAGAGTTGCTGCCTTACAGCACTGAAATCCGAGTTCGATCCTGACTACGGATGCTGTCTGTACGAGTTTGTACATTCTCCCCGTGACTGCGTGGGTTTTCTCCTGGTCCTCCGGTTTCCTCCCACACTCCATAGACATTCAGGTTTGTAGGTTAATTGGCTTTGATAAAGATTGTAAATTGTCCCTAGTGTGTTGGATAGAGTTAGTATACGGGATCGCTGGTTGGTGTGGACTTGATGGGCTGAAGGATCTGCTTTGGTGCTGCATCTCTAAACTAAACTAAAAATTAGAACTGTAGCTACATAAGCAGGTGAGAGGCTAGGTATTCTGTGGCAAATGACACACCTCCTGACATTCAAGGCCTTTCCACCAGCCACAAGGTACTAGATGTTTGATACCATCCAGGACAAGACAGCCTACCTGAAGGCATCTCATCCACCAGCATAAATTTTCTAACCGCCCACAACAAGTGCACTCTGGCTACAGTGTGTACCATCAACAAAATGCACTCTCATCTACTACAAAATGACTTTGCAATCCCAGCAGGCCAAGTGAAGATTCTCCTCAAAATTAAACACATTCCAGATTTAGAAAAACATTTCAATTCTTCTTCAATAGAGTCATAGATTCTTACATTGTGGAAACAAGGCCTTTGGCCCAATTTCCCCACACCAACCAACATGTCCGATCTACACGTCCCACTTGCCTGCATTTGGCCCCTATCGCTCTAAACTTGTGCTATCCATGTACCTGCATAATTGCTTCTCAAATGTTGCGATAGTCAAATGCTACCTCAACTACCTCCTCCAGCAGCTCATTCCATACACCCACCACCCTTCAGATTCCTATAAAATATTTTCCCCTTCACCTTAAACCTATGCCCGCTGGTCCTCAATTCCCCTATTCTGGGCAAGAGACTCCACGCGACCACCTGATCTATTCCTCTCATGATTTTATGCACTCAATCAGGATTTACTGCGTCAAAATCCTGAATCTCCCTTCCCAGTCCTGCCATGGGACCAACTTCATCATTGGTAGCGGAAGAGAATGGCTAACCACCCCTTCTCAAGGGCAATTAGAGTTGTACAATGAATGCTATCCCAGTCCGAGATGTCCCGAAATCCCCAATGATGAATAAATGAAAAGCAAATTCAAAATAGTCTCTTTTGAGCATTTGGTAATTTTTTTTTAGTTTAGAGATACAGTGTGGAAACAGGCCCTTTGGCCCATTGAATCCGTGCCAATCAATGATCACCCATATACTGGTTTTATCCTACAAACTAGCGACAATTAACAGAGGCCAATTAACTTACAAACCCACATGTCTTTGGAATGTGGGAGGAAGCCGGAGGAAACCCATCGGGTCACGGGGTGAACGTGCGGACAGCACTGTCTCTGAGCAGACAGCACCCAAAGTCAGAATCGAACCCTGGGTCCCTGTAGTCAAAATTAAAATGCTTTAATTATAGATTAAAGGAAAACTCAGCTCAGAGAGGCAAAGGCTAAACTTAGTTTTCGAAAACTGCTGCAAAGCTGATATACCTGTCCAAATATTATACCAATCAGTGACTCACTGCCTTCATTCCACCACCTGTGTTTCTACATCATCAAATATAGAAGGCACTCATTCATCTCATTTTATTTACCATCAGCTCATCCTTTTCGTTAGATAGGATCATAAAATTGTAGTCAGCCAGATCGATTAGCTTTCTAACACAATGCAGCAGTCAGCTCTGCACAGAAATGAGCCTCAATGATTTTACATGGAGAGGGAAGTTAAATGGCAATTCATTACAACCAGCTCTGATGATTTGGTAGGGCTCTAACATTTCTGGACTGTTACATCTTTAAATGAATTATCTCCCTACTCACAGATTAGGAAAGTCCTGGTATATTTTAAAAATCAGATTTACAATCTTATAGACTCGGAAAAGTTAGATGTGAATAATTCTTCCAAATGAAGACTGCTTCCAGGCACAAGTACATGAAATTAGACTGATCTAATGCTGCAGACACATCTAAATTGGAGAAAAACAGCATTCTGCATGAAGTGGTATTGCAGATAGTGAACATGGTTGTTCAAAATTGCAGCAGGATTTTGATCAGTTGGCCAGGTGAGTTAAGGAATGGTTGATGGAATTTAATTCAGAGAAATGTGAGGTGTTGCATTTTGGAAAGGCTGACATGGACATGAGCTACACAGTAAATGGTAGGGCTCTGGGAAGTGTTGCAGAGCAGAGGGATTGAGGGAATGCAGGTACATGGTTCCTTGAAGGTGGCTTCACAGGTAGATGGAGTGGTCAAAAAGGCTATTGGCACATTGACCTTCATCAATCAGAATATTGAGTGTACAACTTGGGAGATTTTGTTGATCTTGGGAGATGTTGAGGCCGCATTTAGAGTATTGAGTCTGGGCACCATGTTATAAGAAAGATGTTGTCAAGTTATAAAGGGTGCAGAGAGGATTTACAAGGTAGAGCAGGCTGGGATTCTATTCAGTGGAGCGCAGGAGAATGAGGGTCGATCTTATAGAGGTGTATAAAATTATGTGTGGAATATAGTGCATTCAGTAAGTATTCAGACCCCTTCACTTTTCCACATTTTGTTACGTTGCCCCCTTATGTAATGGATTAAACTCATTTTTTTTAATCATCAATCTATACACAATACCCCATAATAAAAAAGCGAAAACAGGTGTTTAGAAATGTTTGCAAAGTAATTAAAAATAAATTGAAATATCACATTTACATAAGTATTCAGACCTTTCACTCAGTACTTTGTTGAGGCACCTTTGGCAGTGATTACAGCCTCAAGTCTTCTTGGGTATGATGCTACAAGCTTGGCACACCTGTATTTGGGTAATTTCTCCCATTCTTCTCTGCAGAACCTCTCAAGCTCTGTCAGGTTGGATGGGGAGCGTCGATGCACAGCTATTTTCAAGTCCCTCCAGAGATATTCGATTGGCCCTCCAGAGATATTTGTTCAAGTTCGGGCTCTGGCTGGGCCACTCAAGGGCATTCACAGACATGTCACAAAGCCACTCCTGCATTATCTTGGCTGTGTGCTTAGGGTTGTTGTCCAGTTGGAAGGTGAACCTCCGCCCCAGTCTGAGGCCCTGAACGCTCTGGAGCAGGTTTTCATCAAGGATCTCTCTGTACATTGCTCCATTCATCTTTCCCTCGATCCTGACTAGTCTCCCAGTTCCTGCCGCTGAAAAACATTCCCACAAAATGATGCTGCCACCACCATGCTTCACCGTAGGTATGGTATTGGCCAGGTGATGAGCGGTGCCTGGTTTCAAACACATCACTTCCTTCAGCCCGTTATGCAGGCGGGGGACAGGGCAAGTGGGGCGGAGCACTGTATAAAAAATGAAAAGCCAAGGTGAAACAGACACACACCGCAATGAACAAGATGTTTGGCGCTGTAAAAAGACAGCTAGAGCACAGTGTATGGTATGTCCTTTAAAAGGGGGGTG
Organism: Okamejei kenojei; assembly: GCA_035221665.1. Classification (NCBI taxonomy): domain Eukaryota; kingdom Metazoa; phylum Chordata; class Chondrichthyes; order Rajiformes; family Rajidae; genus Okamejei; species Okamejei kenojei. Next base: position 45,919,324 of record CM069134.1, on the reverse strand, counting down.
GAGGGGGGGGGGGGGTGGGGGGGGGGGGAGGGGGGGGGTGAGGTGGGGGTGGGGGTGCGGGAGGGGGAGAAGGAGGGAAAACAACTTTTAAGAAGCCAGAGATACACAGCTGTGAAGCTCGGCGGATATTTAACTTTACCGGTCGGTTATCCTTGGTTCTGAAAACTACTGCTTACCTTTTTTTCCCAATGAGCCAATGAAATTCTCCGGTCAGCACTGGCTACAACCTACGAGAACCTCTGAGAATCATCGACCTCCTGGCAACCCATTAGGACCTCCTATCGACCCACCAACAGCTTGGGAATTCTCGCTGCTCTCCAAGGCTGCTTCATTCTAGTTGCCGCTAATTTTTCAACATGTTGAAAAAGTCACAGTGACCATAATGAGGTTGCGACTAGTTCCCAGAATGCGGGAACTCCTCACGACCGTGAACCGTGAAGGCGACTCCCCAGCAACCACCCGCGAACATGTGGCGATCATGTGGCGAGCGCATTGTCTCCTGCAGTCGCCTAAAAAGTCGCCTAAGTGGGGCAGGCCCATTACTGTGGTGGTCTTTCTTCCCCACTGAAAGTTCCAATGGCCATGAGTAGAATTTCATTGGAATCTGAATCTGATTTAACAGATTTCCCTCCTCAATCCCTAATTCACTGAAATTCTAGTCCAGTTTAAACTGAAATCACAGGCCTGAATCAATTACATTCACAGCAAAAGAAATTGATTTCCAATCTATAGGTAGTTTGCAGAAATGTCTTACAACAGTAAAGATGTATTGGTTGAATACAATTAGGAGTTTCCACATTCAGTAATTTCACATTCTCTTAATCACATTAAGACAACTATATCTAAAATACATTGACATTGCAAACTTGTTTTATAAGGTCATTTTAATTTGGTCTGATCAAAAATATCATGTGAAAATAATAACTCCTAAAATTGCTGGAGGAAGATTTCCCTCCTGATTCCTAGTGACATTTTACCATCAGTCATTTTGATACAGTGTTATGGCCAATGGCTATCTATCATGGCGATTTCTTTTCAAATTTTTTTTAGATGAATTATTATATTTATACTGAAAAGTTAGTAATTTATTGGAAATATACATTGTGAAAGATATGTGACTATGGAGAATGCCGAACGATTATAATAACACCTGTCAAAGAACACCATTGTTTCATTGAAAACATATAGATAAAGGAACTACACTTATCCTGACATGTGTATCATGTCTGATGTAACAATTCCGCCTTTAAAATGAAATATCTTAATCTTTACAAACTATTTCAGTTTCAGTTCAGTTTAGTTTATTGTCATGTGTACCAAGATGCAGTGACTAGCTTTTGTTGCGTGCTATCCAGTCAGTGAAAAGTCAAGGAATGGGTGACGTTTCAGGTCGGGACCATTCTTCAGACTCACAGGTCTCGACCAGAAACGTCACCCGTTCCTTCTATTCAGAGATGCTGCCTGTCCCGCTACATTACTTCAGCATTTTGTGTCTATCTTCGATTTAAACCAGCATCTGCAGTTCCTTCTTACACAATGGAAAGACAATACATGATTACAATCAAGCTATTTACAGTGCTTAGATACATGATAAGGGAATAACGTTTAGTGCATAGTTAAAGTAAGAAATGTTGCTGTAGGAATAGAGATTTAAGAGTGTAGAGCGATTGTAATATGTGATTGTAGGTCTGCTTTAAGTACAAAATGCAGCAAAAGAATGGATTGCATATTGGCTGTGGACTTCCCAATGACATTCATCTCAATAAGCATTAAACATAATCTTTTTATAGGCCTACTCTAGCAGACATCATTATAAAGAATCTGATGGATCAAAGTACAGCACTGCGTTAAATACTATGTAAGTAAAAGCCAACAAGTGTTATTAATAGTAATCATCTGCTTTTACTAGTTGACAATAGCAGGTCCCTGAATAATGATATAAAGCAAAATAACATATATTAGCAGATCTCCCATGGTGTTTCTCGCAATGAGTCAGGGACACACTGTTTTAAAACAACAGGAGTCACCTTTCCAGAGATTGCGCTTGAAATACTTCCCAGTCATTGAATTAATCTTTAGGACAAACCTAAAATGGTGTGCAAGCTACATAAAAATGTGCAACTTAATCTTTGGTGAAATGCTCTTATTTTTAATTATTGGACTAGAACACGTGGGACCCGTTGGGTCCCGTCCCCTGAGGGATTTGAATACCTCTCTCTGATTCCCTGCACTATCAAGCACATAGATTACTGATTACTGATCAGGAACATTGACCTGTGGAGTAAATCTGACAATTCCAATTTGGAAAATATCCAATGTTGAAATGTTGTAGCAAATTAGTGGCTTTGGCACTAAGTGACCATGGGGCACTTGGAATCCTCAGCGTCAAAGGTGGATGGTGCTGCAAGGTTTGTGGTGTAAGAGATTGGCTCCCCATCTGCTTGCTTCCATTCACATTCTGGAACCTGGTCTATGGTTCTCTTCAAACTGATTTTCCATTGTTTGTTTTATAATCATCATGACACAAATCCAAATTGAAGTCCGCAGAGTGGATCTTCACCTGCCTGCCTTGGGAGAGGGCTTCAAGAATGTTTTTTCAAGAGTGGTTGGAAGAGTGATCAATGGCGAAGTTTAATTTTATAACTTGCATTTGAAAAATGTGGAAAATGTCATTGGAGCGTTTGAGTCCCCCTCCCGCGCAGAGTGTCGCGTCCTACATTCCGAGTGGATTGTGACGTCAGTCGGGATTATTTTCTTCAAAATGAGAACTTGAAAAACTTTAATATTTTGAAACTGTTTTTAAAAGATTAGTAACTTGGGAAATATAGGTTGAAACGCGACGGGAAGATATTTATTGTGTCCGTGGGAAAAATGTGAGTAGCATGCGTGAAAATGGAAAGGCAATGGCCTAGTGTTTGGAAGAAGATTGAAATTAAGGAGATTGACAGACAGTTGACACAACTCTGGGCCACACAGACTCAAGAACAAAGGGAAGAGTTTTTGTATAATATATAGATATAGATAGATGTCTGATCTTATTTCAGATTCAACATCATCAGCCAAGTCTTTCGTAACAGTCTTAACTGAAATAAATTTGGAGAGAGAAACAGCGGTGACATTTCAGATAGATGACCTTTCATTAGAAAATGGATAGAATGGCCAAGGGAATACGTGAAAGGTCTGGGATTCTAAGTATTCCCTTATAGCTATAAGATGTAGCAATTATAACCCTGGAAATGTTTCAAGCACATCCACACATTTATCTTGCCTTTCTCACTTAATCCCTCTGAAACAAACCAGCCCTGGAACCACTCACCATCCAAATACACCCCACACTGTTCCCATCAAATCATGTCTTCCTGTTCATCAATAAACAGCTAAAACTCACAGTTGCCATCCAGCAACCAAACTTGGTAATCACAGGAAAGTTGTGAAAAAATGATGTGCTTATTCTAAAAATACATGGAAACCTTATAAAGTAACATCTTGCCACACACCTACAATGCAAATACTTAGAGTCATGGAGTATTAGAGTAATAGAGTAATTTGGCATATGATAATAGACATTATGTATCATCTTCGAAAAAGCATCTGACATCCTTCCTGAAGTATCAGACCAATTGACATCCAGAGTCTACAGGACAAAGGTCATGGCCTGCATAAATGCATTGGATTACTATGGTTGTTCAGAGGGAGTCAAGAGAGAGTCAGGAGCAGACACAAAAAGCTGGAGTAACTTAGCGACACAGGCAGCATCTCTGGAGAAAAGGAATGGATGACTTTTCGGGTTGAAACCCTTCTTCAGACTGGTCAAGAGTGTTTCATTGTCATATGTTCCAGATAGAACAATGAAATACTTACTTGCAGCAGCACTACAGAATATGTAAACATCGTACACTGCAAACAATATCATAAATGAGAGGAAAAAAAGTGTTCAGTGTGTGTATGTATACACACATGCTCACAAATACACACACATATATATATATGTTAGTAGCCAAATAACTGTAGGGAAGAAGCCGTTCTTGAACCTGGACATTGCTTTTTGCAGGCTCCTGTACCTTCTTCCCGATGGCAGGGGTGAAATGAGCGTGTGTGTGTGTGTGGCCAGGGTGGTGTGGGTCTCTGATAATGCTGGCTGTCGTTTTGAAGCAACGACTCCGATAAATCCCGTCGATGGTGGGGAGGTCAGAGCTGGTGATGGACTGGGCAGTGTTACTCCAGAGAAGAAGACATGATACATCATACATCAGACATCAATATTTAACTCTCTTAATGTGCTGCTTTACAGTTTCTGTTTTGGATTTCTACAGGTAAATCTATTATTCAACGTCAATACCAATCCAATCATATGTACATAATGTGGAACCCTCTAGCTTCTGTGAAGTTGTGGACAATGTAATTGAAGCATTTCTTCTACTATTCAATTATTATCTTTTTTCATTGAGTATTTCTTCTGCTATTCAATTATTATATATTTTAATTGAGTACTCTTCACCATGTCCAACAAGTCTGAGCTTGGAGAAGGCTTGGAGGGGCCCTTAAAATCTTACATAATGTGTCATAGTAATTCACATTTTTCACCCCACATAGGCTGGGTAATAAAGCACGGTTTACACAGCATGATGCATTCATTCTTTCCCAATACGAGAAGTAGTCAACCACTGATGGAGCTAGCGTCTCAGCCCAGGAAAGATGGATCACAGGTTTTACTCCACAATCATAATCATTATCATAATAATCATAACGAAACTCTGAAGAAGGGTCTCGACCCGAAACGACACCTATTCCTTCGCTCCATGGATGCTGCCTCACCCGCTGAGTTTCTCCAACATTTTTGTCTACCTTCAATTTTTCCAGCATCTGCAGTTCTTTCTTAAACTTTATCAGCCAAGTACGTTTTGAAACATACGAGGAATTTGATTAGCCACACAGTCATATCAATATAGAGCAACAAGACACCCAAATACATTTTTAACATGAACATCCACCACAGCAACTCCCCCACATTCCTCACTGTGATGGAAGGCAAAAAATGTCCAATCTTCTTCCCTTCTTTGTTCTCCCATGGTCGGGGCACTCAAACCTTCCGTTGTGAAGGTGATCTTGCCTCCTACAGCTGGTGGTCAAGCTCTCTGCATCGGGACATCAAGTTCCTGCATCAGGGGGATCTCAGCTCCCCCGCGCAGGGCAATCGGACCCCGGGTCAGGGATAGACAAACCTTCTACAACTTTGGAGCTTCCCGACATCAGTCTCTAGCCGAGAATGTGAGCTCCTTAATGTTGGAATCTGCAGGCAGTAGTTGGAGCATCGATCCCAGGCAAGCGATCACAGGTTCCGATGGTAGCGGCTCAAAGTCAGTCTCGAGTAAGGCCGCCAGCTCCATGATGTTAAGCTGCAGAGCCACTGGAGATATGATCCAGAAAACAATCACATCTCCGGCAAGGTAAGAAGAAAGTCCCCCCCCCCCCCCCCCCCGCATAAACAAGAGAACATTAACACATACTTTTAAAACACACTAAAAATAACAAAAAAGTCAAAAAGACAGACAGACTAGTTGGCGAGGCTGCCGCCGCTGATGGCACCACACAGTGGAATATGTTACAGTGTACAATGTTACAAAAGAAGACACAGGGTGCTGGAGTTACTCAGCACAGCATCTCTGGAGAACATGGATAGGTGACGCTTCGGGTCGGGACCCTCCTTCAGACTGATTTTGGCTGGGGAGGAGTGGGGAAGAAAGCTGGAAGTGCGGAGAGGCAGAACAAAGCTTTGCCGGAAATAGGTTGATACAGGTGAGGAGGGTTTTCTGATAGGCAGATGATTGGACAAAGACCCAGAGATGAAAATATAGGCATGAGGCAAAAGGGATGAAATGACAGAAGCTTCTGCGGTTCCTTGTTTCTACAATGCTACAAAAGTGATCTTCAAATAAACTGCAAAAGGCAATACTTATTTTCTTCTGTGAAGTCGGGGATTAAACCAATGTGGAATTTCAGCCAAGAAAAGACATAACATGCTGGAGTAACACAGGATGTCAGGCAGCATCTATGGGGAACATGGACAAGTGACGGTTCGGGTCAGATTCCAGAGAGCAGGAATGTGTGGTGTTTCGGGTCGAAACCCTTCCTCGTACACCGAGACACCAATAGCCTCTAATTTAACCCACTCTCTGTGAGAACATGGCATGTGGAGAGTTCAATCTTGAGCTCCATCTTCACAGCAATCAGTTGCTTTTGACATCTGATGCCAGCTTTCTCAGGAGCACTGGCCACCAAACAGTGGTCAGCCCAAAACATGTCCGTAAAGTCCATCTGATTTTAGTCTCAGCGGTCCTTCAGGGCCAGGGCGAGTAATGGACCTGTCCCACTTAGGCGATTTGTCAATGGACTACCTGCGACTGTCAAGTTGCAGGCAGTCGCCTGTAAAACCGGCAACTGGAACTGTGACTGTTAGAGTGGAACATCTGACAGTCGCAGTTGAACGCAGGTGGGGGACATGGCAGGTGGGGGGAGCGCAGTCTAAAATTCACACAGTGCAAAGCCAAGGTGATACAGACACATACCACGATGAACAGGAAGGTTAGCGCTGTAATTAAGACAGCTAAAACCCCTGTCCCACTTAGTCAATTTTTTCGGTGACTACAGGTGAGTAGGCTGTCGCCAGATGGTCGTGGGGTGACGCCTGTATGGTCGTTGGTGTCCTCAAGTTGCTTAAAGAGTCGTAACGTTTTTCTGGTCGCCGCTGGATTTTGAAATGTTCGAAACCTTTCGGCGACTGTGTGCTGGAAGTGACACAACGTAACTTGTCCTCCTGTTGAAGGTGTGTTATAGGTTGTCGTCAGGATGACCGATGTTGTCGCCAGGTGACGTTCGGTTGGCACGGGGTGCTGACTTCGGTGAATTCCATTGCCGGCTATCTACATCAACCTACGTCAACCGGCGACAGGTACCGGCGACTGAATTACTTCAGCTGTCTTCAGTTGTCGCTGACAGGGTGGTTGCTTGGCACAGTTTGTCACGGGCGTCATAGGTTTTCGCCTGTGTGGTCGTCGGTTGCTGTAGGTGTGTTCGTAGGTGGACGTCCCAATGGGTCGCTGGTTGTCGGTAGCTTGCTGTAGCTTGACATTGACCAGATGGTAGGTTGTCGTAGCTTGTCGTAGACATTATCGCAAGGGGCTCCAGTCCTTTGAGACAACCTTTAAGAAACCAGAGATACATGGCTGTGAAGTATGACGGACATTTAACATTACTGGTCGGTTATGCTTGGTTCCGAAAACTACTGCTTATGTTTTTTTCCCCAATGAAATGCACTGGTCAGCACCAGCTACAACTTACAAGAACCAGGTCGACCTCCTGGCCACCCCCTAGGACCTCCTGGCCACCCACCTACGGCACGAGAATTCTCGTTATTCTCCATGGCGGCTTCATTCTAGTCGCCACTAATTTTTCAACTTGTTGAAAAATTTGCGGCGACCATAATGAGGCCGCAACTAGTTCCCAGAATGCGGGAACTCCTCACGACCATGAAGGCGACCCCCCGGCAACCACCCCAGCAACCAACCCGCAGAACATGTCCCCCCCACCACCCCCATCCCCGTCCCCCACACACCTTGCCATTTGAGTTTATTTATTCCTTCTGGCCTTGGCCTCCCATACCATAACAGTGTGAGTTCACAATTTGGGAAAGGTCCTGATCGCATCAGTTTTTCAAGGGTTTTATGATGAGCAGTTGTGTTACAAGAGAGAACCCACAGCTGATTCAGCTTGTTAATCACGAGGAAAACTGAGAAAAACTTGTACCAGAGGAGCAGAGAGAGACCATTGTTTCGAGGTGGAGGTTCAAAGTGGTCACTGCTACAAATGATCAGATAAAAAAACTGACAGCTTTTGCATGGTGATTAAAGTCACAGAATCAAAGGATGTTCGGCAGTGACTGCAGCAAATGCACAGCGATAAGCCTTTTTCCTGAAAATGCTGCAGCAGAACGAATGTGCTTTTCCCTGACAACAGTGACGCTTCATCTCAACTGATGCAGATGGTGAGGAATTTGCTCTTGTTGAATTTAGTTTATTGTCAGATGTACCGAGGTACAGGGAAAATATTTTGTAGTGTGCTAACCAGTCAGCGGAAAGACAATGTTTGATTACAATCGAGACATCCACCATGTACAGAAACATGATAAAGGGAATAACATTTATTGCAAGATAAATGACAGTGAAGTCAGATCAAAGATAGTCCGTGGGACTCCAATGAGGTAGATAATAGTTCAGGGATGCTCTCTAATTGTTGGTAGGATGGTTCAGTTGCCTGATAACAGCTGGGAAGATTTGCTATCACTTTTTGTGAGTAAATATTGTGTTGTCAAACGTTTATAAGAAAAATTGTATTTTCTCCATTGAACAGAGCAATAGCAACTTGTTTGATGAATTTCTGCACTAGGTTGATTGATTTGGTTTAAATACCTTGAAGTGATTTTTAAGGAGCTGCGGACATCAAGATTCAAGATTCAAGAGAGTTTATTGTCGTGTCCCAGATAGGACAATGAAATTCTTGCTTTGCTTCAGCACAACAGAATATAGCAGGCATAAATACAGATCAGTGTGTCCATATACCATTGAATATATATATATATATATATATATATATATATTATACAAATATACTTGGCCTTGAGAGTTTCTGGTTAAACTATGGCAGAGGTGCCTCCAAAATAGTACTATTCACTGAGGGGCGCAGCCCCGAAGGTGAATAGTACTATTTGGAGGCACCAGGCCCAAGTTTTTAACCAGAAACTCGAAATAAGGCCAAGGATATTTGTTTTATATTTGGGATCAAACAGTTTAAACAAAAGAAGAAAAACAAGAATAATTGCTTACCTTAAATCTTCGCAGCGCGAAGAGTTTTCCCGTGACATGCACACGGAGCTGTGATATCATTTCCCCACATAGCACATACTATTGGCCAAAATGTCGTCATAAAAGTGATGTTCATTTTTGCAAATAGTAAATCGTGGAGTGTCAACATGCCAACATTCTGAAATAGCTGAAAATATATGAAATCACGTGATGACTCTCCTCGACCAATCACTGGAGGATAAATGTTTGATCGCCAAATATAAATATATATATATACATAAATAGATAAACAGATAAAGTGCAATGGGCTATTATTCAGATTTTCTTTGAGTTGAGTTTAGTAGCCTGATGGCTGTGGGGAAGTAGCTATTCCTGAACCTGGATGTTGCAGATTTCAGGCTCCTGTACCTTCTGCCTGAGGGCAGCGGGGAGATGAGTGAGTGGCCAGGATGGTGTGGGTCCTTGATGATGCTGGCAGCCTTTTTGAGGCAGCGGCTGTGGTAGATCCCCTCGATGGTAGCGAGGTCAGAGCTGATGATGGATTGGGCATTGGTTGAGCATGGTGAATACCTTCACAATGACTGATGAATATGTCCCTGCTGTTAATGTCTGCAGTTCCAGCAGATGGCACGAATCAGTCAATGCCTTTCTGGTACCATTCCCATATAATTTGGCTTAGACCTGTGCATATGGGATGACACAACTAGTCCAGCTCTGATGTTAGCAAGCATGCTCTTGTCACCTTTAGGAAATGTAGGTATGATGGTTTAGTTGCCTGATAGCAGCTGGGAAGAAACTGACCCTGAATCTAGAGGTGTGTGTTTTCACACTTCTATAACTTTTGCCTGATGGGAGATGGAAGAAGAGGGAGGGGTGAGAAGATAGTCCTCACCAACAGCAACATTTACCATGAGCGTGAAGAGGAAGGCAGGGGGGGGGGGTGGGGGGGTGGGGGGGGGTGGGTTGAGAGAGCCAGGACAAACTCTACAAAGAGTTATCAAGGTAAGTTTAATTTGGGCTACTGCTGATCTGTAGCCGCATGCAGTGGGACAGACAAAGAGAAGCAAACGTAGATGGAGAGCTCAGTCTCATCCAGTCAAGCGGTTTACTTTTGTATTGAGTGGAATATTAGCAACCAGTGGTGGTTCCAGTGGATGTTGACCTGACAGGCTTCTTTCACATTTGTTCCCATTTTGTATTTCCAGATCTAGGTAAAAATGGGCTAGGCTCCACCTACAATGTGAAAGCAAGACAGGTTGCCTGATCTTTTATCTTTTTGTTCCTTCTAAGATCAACTATTTCACATGCTGGCTGTTGCAATTCCCTGCTTAGCAAGTAATTATGGAAAGTCATTGGTTGGGATGTCTTGAGATCATGAAAGGGCAGCACTGTGGCGCAGTGGTAGAGTTCCTGCCTATGTGTATGGGGTGATCACTGGTTGTCACGGACTCGGTGGGTTGGAGGGCCTGTCTCCTCACTGTATCTCTAAAGTCCAAAGTCTAAAATCTAAAGATACAATTTGTTTGTTTTCATGGTTTAAAGGGTATCAGCTACAAGGAGAGAATGGACAAACTTGGATTGTTTTCCCTGGAACACAGGAGTTTACTTCTATCAGAAGTAAACAAAATAATGAAAGGCATAAATAAGGTAGACAACCATAACCTTTTTCCAAGAATATAATTAAAGACTAGAAGGCATAGCTTTTAAAATGAGAGAGGCAAAGTTTAAAGGAGATGAGCAGGAAGCATAGTTTATACAGAGAGTTAGGGGTCTGGAACACAATGCCAGAGGTGTTGGTGGAGGCAGATACAATAATAGCATTGAAGAGGTTGTTAGATGCATGGACATACTATACGGACCATATGCAGGCAGAGGAGTTTTAAAGAAGGAACTGCAGATGCTGGAGAATCGAGGGTACACAAAAAGCTGGAGAAACTCAGCGGGTGCAGCAGCATCTAAGGAGCGCAGGCAGAGGAGATTAGTTTATCTTGGCACAGACAGTGCAGGCTGAAGAGCCTGTTCCTAGTTCAGTTTAGTTTATTATCACTTGTACCAATGCTGTTTTGTTCTTTGTTCTATTTTTCTCCATTCCACTCCCAAGAAAATAATTTCTTCATCTTAGTAATGAATAATTAGCTTTGCCTTCATGTAAAAGAACAAAGGTGAACTCTTCTTAATACCAGTTGACATCTGAAATTATGGTTTCACAACAGCCACTGGTGATATGCATAAAAGGATTGTTCGCGTTTGTTGTATGCATGGTTATGAAAGCTTAAATGTGATTCTGGTTTAGATAAAATCTGAACTTTAAAGACATTTCTTTTTTTGGAGTTGAAATCCAAATATTGGATTCCGTCTGAGGAAACGTCTCAACCCATAACGTCACCCATTCCTGAGTTACTCCAGCATTTTGTGTCTAGCTTCCAAATATTGTTATTTCCTCATGGTTTGGGTGCTACCGGGGCAGATAAGCATGTAGTTTAGTTTAGTTTAGTTTAGAGAGACACCACAGAAATAGGCCCTATGGCCAACCGAGTCCGCGCTGAGCAGCGATCCCCATACACTAGCAATATCCTACACACTACTACTTACCAAAGCCAATTAACCTACAAAGCTGTATGTTTTTGGAGTGTGGGAGAAAACCGGAGCACCCAGGGAAAACCTACATGGTCATGGGCAGACCGTACAAACTTTGTCCAGACTGCACCCTTGGTCAGGATCGAACCCGGGACTCTGCGGCTGTAAGGTAGTAACTCTACCGCTGACCATTGTGCTGCCCGCATGGTGTTGATTGACCACTGCCCAGTCCATCATCGGCTCTGACCTCCCCACCATCAAAGGGATCTATCGCAGTCGTTGCCTCAAAAAGGCTGCCAACATCATCAAGGACCCACACCATCCTGGCCACGCACTCATCTCTCCGTTGCCATCAGGTAGAATGTACAGGAGCCTGAAATCTGGTACATCCAGGTTCAGGAACAGCTTCTTCCCCACAGCCATCAGGCTATTAAACTCGCCATCAAACAAACTCTGAACTATAACAGCCTATTGCACTTTATCTGTTTATTGATGTATATATATATATATATATATATATATATATTATATAGAATATAGTCTATGCTATATAGACACACAACTGAACTGTTCTGTATTTATGCTTACAATACTCTGTTGTGCAGCAGCAAGCACATATTTCATTGTCCTATCTGGGACACATGACAATAAACTCTCTTGACTTGACTTGACTTGAAACCAGACAAATTTATATTAACTATAGAAAGTAGGAGCTTATTTCACCATTTCATCCATTTCACCACTAACTTCCATCCACCACTCAAATTCACCTGGACCATTTCCGACATCTCCCTACCGTTTCTAGACTTCACCATCTACATCGCAGATAACAGACTACTGACCGACATCTACTACAAACCCACAGACTCCCATGGCCATCTGGACTACAATTCTTCCCACCCTGCTTCCTGTAAGGACTCTATCCCCTACTCCCAATTCCTCCGTCTAAGCCGCATCTGCACCCGGGATGAGGTGTTCCAAATCAGGGCAACGGAGATGTCCTCATTCTTTAGGGAATGGGGGTTCGCCTCTTCTACTATAGATGAGGCTCTTACCAGGGTCTCATCTATATCCCACAGCTCCGCTATCACTCCCCATCCCCCCACTCGTAACAAGGACAGTGTACCCCCTGTCCTCACCTTCCACCCTACCAACCGTCGCATACAACATATAATCCTCCTACATTTTCGCCACCTCCAACGGGATCCGCCACTGGCCACATCTTCCCATCTCCTTCCCTTTCTGCTTTCCACAGAGACTGTTCCCTCCGTAACTCCCTGGTCAATTCGTCTCTTCCCATCCAAACCATCTCCTCCCCTGGTACTTTCCCTTGCAACCGCAGGAAATGTTACACTTGTCGCTTTACCTCCCCCCTCGACTCCATCCAAGGACCCAAGCAGTCTTTCCAGGTGAAGCAGAGGCTCACCTGCACCTCCTCCGACATCATCTATTACATCCACTGATCTCGGTATCAGCTGCTCTCCATCGGTGAGACCAACCGCAGGCTTGGCGATCGCTTCGCCCAACACCTCAGCTCAGTTCGCAATAACCAACCTGATCTCCCGTTGGCACAGAACATCAACTCCCCCTCCCATTCCAATTCCGACCTTTCTGTCCTGGGCTACCTCCATGGCCAGAGTGAGACCCACCGCAAATTGGAGGGACAGCACCTCATATATTGCTTCGGTAGGTTACACCCCAGCGGTATGAACATTAACTTCCCCAATTTCAGGTAGTCCTTGCTTTCTCCCTCCTTCCACTCCTCTTCCCAGCTCTCCCACAGCCTACTGTCTCCGCCTCTTCCTTTCCTTACCCCCCCCCCCCCACCGACATCAGTCTGAAGAAGGATCTTAACCCAAAACGTTGCCTATTCCTACGCTCCATAGATGCTGCCCCACCCGCTGAGTTTCTCCAGATATTTTGTCTACCTTTGCTTATTTTCTAAGCTCACTTTAGTTTAGTTTAAGTTTAGTTTAGAGATCTAGCATGGAAACAGGCCCTTTGGCCCGCTGGGTCCGCGCCGATCAGCGATACCCACATATTAACACTATCCTACACCCACTAGGGACATTTTTTACATTTACCAAGCCAATTAACCTACAAACCTGTACGTCTTTGGAGTCTCAGTTGCTATGGATGGAGTGGGTGATGGTGGAGAATGACGAGAGCAAAAGGGAAGTAGAGATGGTGCCATCAAACTAGTGGCAATGCTACAGCAGGGGTCCCAGGCGAAGTATCCATGGATTTAACGTGAACAGAACATTCCCCCAAATTTTTGACCCATATTAGGTAGCTGAATTAAATTACTATAAAGGGATAGGTTTTTGTTAGGCCTTTTTCTCTCATTCAAAGGTCATTTGGGCATTGCTGTCTATTACCAACCTTCTCCAGGTAGTCCCAAGAAGAAGCTCTAAAGGCAATAATCAGCGAAAAACTCAATTTTGGAGGCAGAGATTCAGGTATGTTTCTTGGTGCTGTGGCAGAAGCTAAATTGAGATTCAGATTCAGATTCAGATTCAAATTTATTGTCATTTCACTTTTCAGTACAACAAAATTGTTTAGCCTGCAGTCATAACATTGAATAAATAACAAAACACACACTCAACACAGTTTTTACATCCACCTCAGTGAGTCCACCAGGCACCTCCTCATTGTGATGGAAGGCAAACGTCCCAGAGTCCTTGTCTCTTTGCTCCTTGCTCTCCCTCTGCGCTGAGGCGATTGAGGCCTCCGATGTTGTGACCCCGCCGGGTGATGGTAAGTAAGTCCCGCGGCCGAACGGGCCGGTTCAAACTCCACGGCCCGGGGCGGTCGAAACTACCGCCAGGCAATGGTACAACATGATACCTAACTATTTTATTGACAGGAATGGGAGAAAATATATTATTTCTCATTTATTAATTATGCAGTAATATACAACAATAAAGATTGTTGTTGATTTAACTGGAAGTTTCCTCCATTTCTTAACCAGTCACCACAATACTTCCACTGCCTTAAACCCCTGTCTCACGGTGCGAGTTGACCCACGAGTGACCCCGAGTTGTCACTCACGGTAATCACATACACTAAACATAGCGGGAACGTCGGAACTCTTGCGAGCAACTTAGCGACTCGTGGCGCTAACGGCAAGTACCCGTGAAAGTTGGTAACTCATGAAAGTTACGAGTCAAATTTACAGTTCAAGTTAAAACTTGAAACATTTTAAACTCGTTTATAACATGGTGGCCCGTGCGTTTACCTTAGTGATTCGTGAGTCTACCGTGGGAACTCTTTTAACACAGCGGGCAGGCAGCATCTCTGGAGAGAAGGAATGGGTGACGGGATGACATTTCCAAATTTCTCCAGCCCCATGTGTTCACTTTTTTTCAACTAGCATCTGCCCTTTCTTGTGTATGACATTATTTGTATCTACAGTGCCTTGTGTCTTGGCAATTCATGATTCACACACACACAATGCTGGGGTAACTCACACACACACACACACACACACACACACACACACACACACACACACACACACACACACACACACACACACACACACACACACACACACACACACACACACACACACACACACACACACACACACACACACACACACAATGCTGGGGTAACTCACACACACACACAATGCTGGAGTAACTCACACACACACACACACAATGCTGGAGTGACTCTCACACACACACCCAATGCTGGGGTAACTCACACACACACACACACAATGCTGGAGTAACTCGCACATGCATACACACAATGCTGGAGTAACCCGCACACACGCACACACACACACAATGCTGGAGTAACTCGCACACACACACGATGTTGAGGTGACAATGCTGGGGTAACTCGCACACGCACACACACAATGCTGGGGTAACACACACACACACACACAATGCTGGAGTAACTCTCTCACACACACACACACACACACACACACACACACACACACACACACACACACACACACACTCACACACACACACACACACGAACAATGCTGGAGTAACTCTCACACACACACACACACACGAACAATGCTGGAGTAACTCTCACACACACACAATTCTGGAGTAACTCAGCGGGACTGGCAGCATCTCCGGAGAGAAGGAATGATGATGTATCGGGTCGAGACCCTTCCTTAGACCACGACCCAGAGATGCTGCCTGTCCTGCTGAGTTACTCCAGCATTTCGTCTATCTTTAAACCAGCATCTGGACTTCCTTCCCACATAATAACCAATAAGATTCCCCACTAAACTTCCGTGTCCTCATTGTTCCCCTCTCTGTCTTCCCCAGACCTCGGCTGCAATGTCACCGCTGGCAAATCCGTTCATTCTCGTTCTACTGCACCCGCTCCTCGGTGAAGCGGCTAACTTCATTCAAAAAATTGGATTGTCACATTGGCAGCGCAGCAGTAGAGTTTCTGCCTCACAGCGCCAGAGACCCGAGTCACACATGAAAGTGATAAGACGGTATAGTGTCTGAACTACATGAACTACACACATGAAAGGGATAAGACGGTATAGTGTCTGAAGAACCGACCCGAAACCTCACCTATTTCTTTTCTCCAGAGATGCTGCCTGAGCCGCTGTGTTACTCCAGCTTTTTGTGTCTATCTTCAGTGTAAACCAGCATCTGCAGTTCCTTTCCCGCACAATATAGTATGAACGTCGGGTTTCTAATCTGATACACAATAGATAGGGCACCATCCTCGGGCCAACCTGGTGTCAGGCTGTAGGAAGCAGCTGCAGATGCTGCTTTAAACCGAAGATAGACACAAAATGCTGGAGTCACTCAGCGGGGCAGGCTGCCGTCATCCATATTCTAGTGACACTCAACATTTTGGTGTTCCCGTGCAGCTCTACACCAGAACAAAATACTGAAGAAGAGTCTCGACCCGAAATGTCACCCATTCCTTCTCTCCAGAGATGCTGCCTGTCCCGCTGAGTTACTCCAGTTGTTTTATTCTGGTGTAAAGCTGCACGGGAACACCAATGTGTTGAGTGTCACTAGAGTATGATCGGCAGCTGCTGGATCACAAACCTTTTCCACGAGGATCCCACTGAACATATGCAGATCTTATCGTTGCACGCTTATTGCAATCCCACGTAAAATTCATTCTCACGAAGTTCAATGCGAGGTACCGCTGGCAATTCAAGTCTAGCCTGCCTTCCGAACATTGCACGCTATAGATACCAGAATGAGACTGATTTAGTCACTTTTCCATTGCACCACAAGTCTCTGTTCATTTAGGTTTCTGTCATGTTTCATGTTGGCCGTATCGTGTTTTTTTTAATATCACTACCGTGAACTTTCCCGGAGCTTTGTATATTTAAAACGCTTGCATTGTCAATAATTCATACTTTTATTAACATAAAAAAGCTGATGCATATCTTGTAAGTCGAGTTAACTTAAAGGCCGCATTCCTTCTCAGCAGCAATTTAGATGAATTGTCCGGAATAGTTTCGCGAGGCTGGCTATCGGCGGTAAAGGGGAAGCATGCTTCAGCGCATTTCGACTTATTGGCCGAGCCACAAAAAAAGTAGGAGTTTCTGTTGTCAAAACGAACATCTGTCATAATACTATAAATCTCATTTCAGATAGATGTTTAATCTTTCATGTTGCAACAGTCGCGCCAATCGCCGATTCTCTGCAAATGTCAGTCAGCGGTTAGTTGTCATTTCACTTGTTGCTTTCTCTTGTCTATTTACTGACCGGCTTTAAAACAGGGCCAATTTATGTCCGCGGGGAATAATCAGCCCATTGAACAAAAAGCCTTCATTCACGGTTGGCTCAAGAGTAACGGGAGAGGAACTTGGTAACTCGGGAGAGGAACGTGCAACATCGCAGAAATAACATACCCGTGGGAACTCGGTTAAACACTTGAACATAAACTTGTAATCTCGTACATAACCACGAGTCTGTTTTTTTTCTTTCACTTGGGGTCACTCGTGGGTGGACTCGCACCGTGAGACAGGGCCATTACAAAGCCAAAGATTCAAGTT
Organism: Okamejei kenojei; assembly: GCA_035221665.1. Taxonomy (NCBI): domain Eukaryota; kingdom Metazoa; phylum Chordata; class Chondrichthyes; order Rajiformes; family Rajidae; genus Okamejei; species Okamejei kenojei. The sequence continues at coordinate 45,901,876 of CM069134.1, read as the reverse complement.
TCTCGCTGTCTGTGCGGAGTTTCATTGTAGATTCATTGACCATTCTCAATTGCCCCTTATATCCAGATGAAACTGGAGAGACTTAATGGGGAGATTAGAAAATGGAATTAATGTATGATTACCATAAATGGGTGTTTGGTGATTGGCACAGACTCACTGTAGCAATGTTACAAAATTTGGAGATTTAAAAAATCAAGTCTGCAATTTATCCCATCAGATAAAGCATAAAAAGAAGTTAAAAAAGGTATTAAAAAGGTTATGGCCATTTTCATACTCAGAAATTAGCATCTTGTTCCCTATTGCTTTTCCATTGACTTAACACAAAAGCTGTGATCGAGGACAGTCAAAAGCCCATAACTTTCTTAAATATTAAGAGAACTGAAAGAAATGTTCAGTTATTATAGATTGAAGCATTCCGAAACAAATATGAAACAATTTTACTTGGATGACCTGAAATTAAAGCATATAATTAGTTAGTTACCCAATTGTGGCTAATTACAAAATTCAATTACTAGATCGAAACATCTATCAATTTCCAAGAAAAGATGAACATTTTTAAATAGCCTAAGTGTCCAAATAACATCACACAAGAATTCACAATGTAACATGATTTTTAAATCTCATTGTCATTAATTTATAGGCCAAATGGAAGGAATTTAATGTTTAATTGCCGTAAATTAATGGCCATTTAAATCATCTTGTGAGTGGGATTTTCTAGAACGCGAAATGATTGGAACGTTGCAGTTGCGGTGAATTTAAACCCCATATCGGCAGGAAATATACTGCCGGTTCGTATGGGGAATAAATCACCTTCTCGCAACGTGACATTTTGATTAAAGGTATCCTAAGAAGCACTTTTTTATAAAAAAATAAACTGTGTACCTTGCCTTGTTCCCTACGCGAGGTCCGTCCCGTTGTCGGTGTTCACGGCTTTAGAAGATGATTTGAAATTTACTACAACAATTAAATCAGCAAGCGCAGTTAAAAAATCACTTCAGAGAACGGCAGTCAAAGCGATTTTTCTTCATCAACTAAACAGCCCGTTCAAGATTGATTTGAATAGGCTTCCGAAATACTGCATTTTAAAGCCGCTCCCCTCTCAAAGGGGCCAAAGTCGCGCACATGGGCAGTGACAGAACTGCAGCGCCGCTGAAGGTAAGTATTGTAACATACCTACTCACTTGGCCAAATAAATGGTTATGTTATTGTTTATGTTAAAGATAGACACAAAATGCTGGCGTAACTCAGTGGGACAGGCAGCATCTCTGGGTAGAAGGAATGGGCAAATATTCGGGTTGTGACCCTTCTTCAGACTGCGAGTCAGGGGAGAGGGAGACACGGGGATAAGGAAGTGAAAGGTGTGAAACGAGGCATCAAAATGGGCTGAGGATCAAGGAATATGTTGAACCCTAGTCCTCACCTTTCACCCCAACAGTCGTCGCATACAGCACTTAATCCTCCGACATTTTCACTACCTCCAACGGGATCCCACCACTAGCAACATAATCTCAACTTCACCCCATACCGCTTTCCGCAGAGACTGTTCCCTCCACAACGGCCTGGTTAACTCGTCCCTTCTCACCCAAACCACCCCCTACAAAGGTACATTCCCCTGTAACCTGTCCCTAAACCTCCTCCCTCGACTCCATCCAAGAACCCCTACAGTCTTTTCAGGAGAGGCAGAGGTTCACTTGCACCCCCTCCAACCTTATCTACTGTACACGCTGTTCCAGATGTAGACTCCTATCAGTGATAGGAGTATCAGTGATCAGTATCCATATATCAGTGAGACCAAGTGCAGGCTCAGTGATCGTTTCGCTGAACACCTCCGCTTGGTCTGCCCAAACCTACCTGTTGCTAAACACTATACCTCCCCCTCCCATTCCCATACTGACCTTTCTGTCATGCACCTCCTCCACTGTCAGTGTGAGGTCCTGCGCAAATTGGGCCTCATATTTCGCTTGGGCACCTTACACCCCGTTATGAATATTGAATTATCTAACTTCATGTAACCCTTGCTTTCGCTTTCTCTCCATCCCTCCCCCTTCCAGTAATCCAACTAGTCTGACTTTCCCCCGATTAAATTTTATCTCCGTATGCTTTGTTGTCACCTTCTTCTAGCTAACAATGATCTATTCTACATTTTCCTTGATCACCATCCCCTCTGATGTCACACTTTACACTTCCCTTACACTTAAAGGTTAGTTAAAACAAATGTAGGTCCCTTGCAGTCAGAAACTGGTGAATTGATCATGGGGACAAGGATATGGCAGACCAATTGAATAACTACTTTGTTTCTGTCTTCATTAAGGAAGACATAAATAATCTGCGGAAATAGCAGGGGACCGGGGTTCAAATGAGATTGAGGAACTGAGTGAAATCCAGGTTAGCCGAGAAGTGGTGTTAGGTAAATTGAATGGATTAAAGGCCGATAAATCCCCAGGGCCAGATAGGCTGCATCCCAGAGTACTTAAGGAAGTAGCCCCAGAAATAGTGGATGCATTAGTGATAATCTTTCAAAACGCTTTAGATTCTGGAGTAGTTCCTGAGGATTGGAGGATAGCTAATGTTTTTTTTAATATCTTTATTTATTAGAGGTACCGTAAGTTACATCAGTGTACATCCCATGTATATTATTACAATCATTGTACCCCTTAATTTTTTAAGGCTTTAGAAAAAAGAAAAAAGAAAGAAATGGAAACAGAGAAAGTAGAGAAAGTGAAAAAGAGTTGTGAAAGTGAAAAATCGTGTCAAGGGGAAAGGAAACCCTTGGTTGAAGAGTTAGAGAAAGGAGATTAAGAGATAGACCCTTGAGAGGAAATAAAAGGGAAAGAGAGAGAAGGAAAAAAGAAAAGCCAGTTACTTTATTATAAACATCGCGCAAAAATAATCTACCAACTCAACAGTTTTTCGTACCCCTTTACCAAGACCCGATGCCGGTACTTTTTTGAGGTACTCTTGTACCTTATCCTTGTAGTAGATTTATAAATGCAGACCATGTCTTATAGAAACGGTCTGATTTTCCTGCCGGTCGGAGTCTCATATCTTCCAGATGTAGTGTTTCAAACATAGTTGAAATCCACATATTAACTGTTGGTATAGGAGCATTATTCCAGAATTTTAAGATTAGTTTTTTTCCTGCTATTAAGCTGCATTCAAATAAATTCTTTTGAAACACATTTAATTCAGGGCTACCTTCCGTTGTTCCAAAGATAATCTAGTCTGCCTTTGGAGTCAGTTTTATTTTAAATAATTTTGTGAAAATTTCAAAAATTTCAGTCCAAAATGTTTGAATTTTTGTACAAAAGACAAATGAATGCGCTATAGTAGCTTCTTGACATTGACATTTATCACAAATAGGTGAGACATTGGGAAAAAGTTTACTTATTTTAGTTTTTAAATAGTATAATCTGTGTAAGATTTTAAATTGTATTAAAGTGTATCTTACGTTAATTGAACATTTATGCACATTTAATAAATGTTCTTCCCACCTTTCTTTGGAAATTTTTATACTTAATTATTTTCCCCAGTCTCTTCTGATGCCTTCTGCTGTTGGTATTTCTGCGCTTAGAATGATATAATATATATATAATATTATTCTAAACGCAGAAATATATATATGATATTAGGTTTGCTGATTCAGCCTTTGTATTCTTTACTTCTTCCAATAAATCTGTTGGCATATTGTGATAATCCTGTGCGTATTTTTTCAGATAGTCACAAATTTGGAAATATTTAAAATACTGATTGTTTCCCAAATAGTATTTTAGTTGTAATTGTTTAAATGATAAGAATGTTCCTGTTTCATACAAATCTCCGAAGATTTTAATTCCTGCTCTTTCCCATTGTATAAATGCTTTATCTATAATTGAAGGTTTGAATGAAGGGTTTTTACAGATAAGAGATAAGAGAGATAAATTTCTTAATTTTAAGTTGTGTTTTATTTGTTTCCAAATTCTAATTGTACTATGAATAATTGGATATTTGTTGTAATTTGTATTATTCATCATCATTGGTGAAAGAAGGATCGCTCCAATATTGCAAGGGGAGCAGTCCTCTTTCTCCATAATAATCCAATCTGGTTGCTGGGGAGAATTATCCAGCAATTGAATCATATTTCTAATATTTACAGACCAGTAGTAATACATGAAATTGAGGAGTGCTAAATGCCCTACTGCTTTGGGTTTATTCAGGTGTGATCTTTGTATTCTATGGGACTTATAATCCCAAATAAAATTTGTGATATCTAAGTCCAGTTTTTTAAAAAACTTTTCGGGTAGATGTATTGGAATTGATTGGAACAGGTATAAAATTTGTGGTAGAAAAATCATTTTTATGGCATTTATTTGGTCTATTAAGGACATCGGAGGCGTTTTCCAAACTTTAATCAAGTTATATAGTTTCTTAAGTAGAGTCAAGTCATATTTATTTATATAGCACATTAAAAAAACAACTCTCGTTGACCAAAGTGCTTTACATTTATTATAAGAGTAGTATACACAAGCAGACTACATACATATATACAAAATAGCCCTCGCTCAGAGGACGTCAGGAAAGGCTTGGGAGAACAGATACATTTTTAGACTAGACTTAAAGGAGTCGATGGAGGGGGCAGTTCTAATGGGGAGGGGGATGCTGTTCCACAGTCTAGGTGCTCTCGAGGGTCTAGAGGGTTATAATTTGCGTCAAACATGTCTTGATATCTTCTAGTGATTTCGATGCCCAAGTATTTAAAATTTTCCATAGCTATTTTAAAAGGAAACTGTAAAAGATGTGTAGAATCTTTTGGTTTTATTGACACGATTTCACTTTTATTCCAATTTATTCTATATCCTGAAAATGATCCGAAGTCCTCTATTAAGTTTAAAATATTTGGTATAGTAATATGAGGTTTTGTGATGTACAATAGTACATCATCAGCGTATAATGATATTTTATTGTTTGAATATTTTGTATTATAGCCATGGATATTCGGATGAGTTTTAATTTTTTCCGCTAGGGGTTCAATTATAAGAGCAAATAACAGCGGTGATAGTGAACATCCTTGTCTATTACCCCTTGACAATTGAAAGTTCATAGATAAATTATTGTTAGTTAATATTCTGGCCGTTGGCTTATTATATAGTAATTTAATCCATAGGAGGAAATTCTCTCCCAGTTGAAAATCTTGATCTGTTCTATGGTATATTCCTGAGTTGCTTTGTTTTTTAAAATTTGTGGATTAAATCGCCATTGTCCCCGTTTTTCTGTTTTACCATTTATTTTAATCATAAATGTTAAAGGTGCATGATCTGAGATTATAATATTATGGTATTTTGAATTGTAAGTAAGTGAGATAAGTTTAGCGTCAACCAAAAAATAATCTATTCTTGAATAGGTTTTATGTACAGGTGAATAAAATGAATATTCTCGTCTATTTGGGTTTTCTACTCTCCAAACATCTTTAATATTGCTAGTATCCTTATATGCATTTATTAGGTCACTGGAATGGGATTTGGTTTTCCTTTGTCTTGTGGATCTGTCTGAATAGGAATCTAATGTACAATTTAAATCTCCTCCAATTATTAAGTTATGTTGTGCTATTTCCGGGATGTTGTTAAATATTTTCTTAAAAAAACAGTGGACTATCAAAGTTTGGTCCATATACATTGACAAGAATCATTTTTTGTGCATTTAATTCTCCTATTACATTAATGTATCTGTCATTGTTATCAGTTATAGTTGATGTATGTTTGAATAAAGTGCCTTTACGAAATGATATTGCTACGCCTCTTGATTTGTGTGTAAAAGAAGAATGATACGTTTTATCTATCCATTTAGCTTTCAGCCTCTGCTCGGCATCTTTTTTTAAATGTGTTTCTTGAATGAAAATCATTCAATATGTCTTGTGTACCATTGAATAGAACGAGTTATCCCTGCCGGTCGGATTTGCAATCCTCCAGACATCTGTTATATTTGTGTTTTTTATATATGTATTTAAAGGTTCGCTAGTTTTGGATTTCGTAATACCTCGCTGTTTTTGATTAGATTTATCTAAGTAAGGGTCTAAAACACAATTAAAGTCTCCGCCGATTATGACATTCTGGTAATTATATTCTGTAATTATATTCAAGATTTTATTGAAAAAGTGCGGATTGTCAAAGTTGGGCGCATATATATTTACCAAGGTAATTGGGATAGCATGGATCTCCCCGGTAACTATCAAATATCTCCCGTCCTTATCTGTTAAGGTAGTTTTTGGTTTAAATGGAATGCCTTTGCGAATAATAATAGGCGTGCTTCTAGATTTCGACGTATATGACGAGTGAAAAGTTTGCCCTATCCAGTTCACCCTTAATCTAGCTTGATCTTGAAGTTTAAGATGTGTTTCTTGTAAGAAAGCAATATCTGTGTTGAATGCTTTCAGCTGGGCTAGAATCTTACCCCTTTTAATGCATTCGTTAACACCCCTAATGTTCCATCTACAGAATGAGATTCCTCCCAGTTTATTTTGGTTATCGTCTTGCATTTTGAATAGATTTAATACCTGTGTATCTTGCGGTGCATCTGTACCTCAGGTCTTTAGATATTGGGGATAATTTACCCTACAAAGTTCAATTAGTAGATTCCCTTTGTGATTGTGCTTAAATAGAAAACACACACATGTGACTAAATGTGGTAATAAAAAAAACTAATAAAAGTGAAAATACAGTGTCCGAACTTATCGGCATTATAACAAGTGACTCACCTGTTGGTGGGAGAAAACATTTTGTCGACTTCCGTTGTCGATATAAAACAAACTAATAGCTCCGCTCCCTCAATTACTCATAACAAACTGGAGCGGGACTGGTTTCAAAATCAAATTTATAGTACCCATTTACAGTATATATATCCATTTCATCAATATTCCCGGATATAACTAACATTTTTATCTACTAAATGTTAAGCGTAAACTTTAACCTCAGAAATAATCAACTGTTGGTTGAAGGGGTTAACCTGCTATTGGCTCCTGGTATTGAGCCAGGAGCCCGCCTCTGCCCTTATCGCCCCAGTTATAAATCCACTTGAGATTTATTAAGTTAAGTTATAAATGTTCATTTGTAAATCACCCTTTCTACCTTTCTGATTAACATTCATTATTATTTCTATGTTAATATTCTATGTTAATATTGTTAAAAATGTTAATTCTATACCATTTAGGTTATTCATTAAATCTCTTAAACAACAATAATTACTATGCCCACAGTCTGTTGTTGAGCTCTTCATTTCGGTAGTCATCTTTTCCCCACTTCCCTTGGAACAGAGTATGTCCTTGAGTTAGCATTCCACTGATAAGACGTCTTTCGGTGAGTTCCTTCTTCCGGCAGCTCACTACCATTCAGGGTGAAATAGTAAAAAGAAAGAGTATCTATACCGTCCGACCCTTCCAGCTACTCTTCTGTTCCACGATGGTTAGAGCATATTTGTATGCCTCCTCCGGATTTGTGAATTATTGCTGTTCCTTGTCGGAGATCCGCATTTTAGCTGGGTAGTAGACTCCGTACATAACCTCCTTATTTCCTTGGAGAGCCTGCTTTGCCTTAGAGAACTGATTTCGCTTTTGCACAATTTCATAGGGATAATCCCTGAAAATTTTAAAAGTTGTTGCACCACACTTCAGTGGCACTCCATATTTGATATTACTCATAACCTCTTCCACGTCAGAAATGTCCCGGAATTTCACAATAATCTGTCATGTATGTTCTGAACCAGTTTGAGATTTTCGTTTAAATCTTGGAAATCGGTGTACTACAATTTTCTGTAGGTTAGGGAGCTTAAGAGCTTCTTTAATTAAGCCTGCAGCGAACTCCCGAATGTTATCTCTCTCGGCTCCCTCTGGTACACCAACTAATCTTAGATTTTGGCGTCTCGAACGAGCTTCCAGGTCCAGGCATTTGTCTAAAACTTTAGCCAGCTGAGTCGCCATCCGTCGTGTAGCAAGGTCTTGTTCTAACCTCACATTCTTCATCTCCTCCACCATTCTTGCCATCTCTTTCTCCATCTCGTGCATTGATGACATACAAGTTGAGACAGTTTCCAGCACAGCGCCGAACCTCTTCGTGATGTCTTCTTCAACCTTATCAATTATCTCCGATAGTTCATCTCTCACATCGTCAATTCGTTTATTTATAGTGCCAATTGAGTCCTGCACAGACTCAATAACTTTCTGATTACCAGCATTCATATTCAGCGTCAGATTTTCTATCTTTTCAATGATCACTCCCATCATCTGTTCCATCTTTTTTCCATCCACCTTTTCATCTTTCAGTTCACTCACCGATAACTTTAATTCCTCAAATTCTTTGTCCTTAGCCAGATCTGTCTTAGATCTTGTAGCCATGTTGTAGACCACCTTTTCTTCAGAAGCCACTTTCTCTGAGTGCTCTTACCAGAGAAGAATTTTTCATTTAAAGTGCTTTAAGCCTCCGTTGAATTCACAGCGCTTACTGATGATGTCATCAGCACGATGTCCAGAGGCTTCGGTAAGTTGTTAAAATAGGTCCTCGACCAGTAGACCCAATTTTAACCGAAAAATCGTGAGATTTGGGAGCGGAGCTAAGTGCAGCGTCTGTTATTGGAACATGGCGCCACCGGAAGTCAGAGGGTAGTTAATGTAACCCTATTTTTTAAAAAGGGAGGGAGAGAGAAAACGGGGAATTACAGACCAGTTAGTCTAACATTGGAAGTGTGGAAAATGCTAGAGTCAGTTATTAAAGATGGGATAACAGCACATTTGGAAAGTGGTGAAATCATTGGACAAAGTCAGCATGGATTTATGAAAGGTAAATCATGTCTGACGAATCTTATAGAATTTTTCGAGGATGTAACTAGTAGAGTAGTAAAAGGGAGAACCTGTGGATATGTTATATCTGGATTTTCAGAAGGCTTTCGACAAGGTCCCACATAAGAGATTAGTATACAAACTTAAAGCACACGGTATTGGCGGTTCAGTATTGATGTGGATAGAGAACTGGCTGGCAGACAGGAAGCAAAGAGTAAGAGTAAACGGGTCATTTTCAGAATGGCAGGCAAGTGACTAGTGGGGTACCGCAAGGCTCAGTGCTGGGACCCCAGCTATTTACAATATATATTAATGATCTGGATGAGGGAATTGAATGTAACATCTCCAAGTCTGCGGATGACACAAAGCTGGGGGGCAGTGTTAGCTGCGAGGAGGATGCTAGGAGGCTACAAGTTGACTTGGATAGGTTGGGTGAGTGGGCAAATGCATGGTAGATGCAGTATAATGTGGATAAATGTGAGGTTATCCACTTTGGTGGCAAAAACAGGAGGGTAGACTATTATCTGAATGGTGGCCGATTAGGAAAAGGGGACATGCAACGAGACCTGGGTGTCATGGTACACCAGTCATTGAAAGTAGGCATGTAGGTGCAGCAGGCTGTGAAGAAAGCGAATGGTATGTTGGCATTCATTAGCAAAAGGATTTGAGTACAAGAGCAAGGAGGTTCTACTGCAGTTGTACAGGGTCTTGGTGAGGCCACACCTGGAGTATTGCGTACAGTTTTGGTCTCATAATCTGAGGAAAGACATTCTTACAATAGAGGGGGTACAGAGAATGTTCACCAGACTGATTCCTGGGATGGCAGGACTTCCATATGAAGAAAGACTGGATAGACTCGGCTTGTACTTGTTGGAATTTAGAAGATTGAGGGGGGATCTTATAGAGACCTACAAAATTCTTAAGGGGTTGGACAGGCTAGATGCAGGAAGATTGTTCCCGATGTTGGGGAAGTCCAGAACAAGGGGTCACAGTTTAAAGATAAGGGGGAAGTCTTTTAGGACCGAGATGAGAAAATCATTTTTCACACAGAATGGTAATTGTGGAATTCTCTGCCACAGAAGGTATTAGTTTTTAAGGCTATACTTAAAGGGAGTTCCACAATGTGGCCATTGAAAGGGATCAGGGGGTATGGTGAGAAAGTACTATTGAGGGTATATTAATAGAATATTGAATGGCGGTGCAGGCTCGAAGGGGATACTCCTGACACCTATTTTCCTGTTTCTAAGTTTCCTTATCTTGCCCGACTCTCAGTCTGAAGACTCGACCGGGCACCCATATGGATCTAGTGAGGGCAATATTTTGTCGTATCTCCTGCAACTGAGGTACTTCCTACAGGTTTCAATGTTCCTCGCTATGAATCTGTCGCTCCATGATTTCAGTGTCTCCATTGGATTTCAAGAGTCATTGAGTAACTACAATTTTATGTGGGAGGAAATGTCCATTTTTATTCTTTGTAACATCGTAACTTGTCAGCTGGCGGTGACTATTTGCACACCTTGGGTATGTAACAAAATGGAATTTCACTGTCTAGTCATATGTGATAATAATATCAATCAATCAATTTCATCATTCACTGCATCGTCACTTAGTTTTGCCGTCATTTGCCAAGGCGATGTGCAGACCTGACGGGGAATGCATAAGACTATAATCCCCGCTGTTTTAACAGGTAAAGTCCATAGAGCGTTCGCAAGAAAGGGGAAGAAATATCTGGGACCTGTTTTGCACCTCGTTGGCAGTAAAAATTAATACTTTATTAGTTTTTTAAGAAGGCTAATACAAGCCATTGAAACACGCATCACTCAGATGTGGAAAGTTATTGAGGGTAATAATGAGAGATACACTTCAAGAAAACAGGCCCTTTGGTTCAATGTCCATGCCAACCAAGATATCTATCTGAGCCAGTCCCATTTGTCTGCACTGGGCCACAACCCCTCCACCCCACAACCCATTCCTGCCCACACAGCCCCCACCCACCACAACCCCCCAAATAACCCCCCCCCCATAACCCCCCTGCCCACACATCCCCACAATGCACCCTCTCAACAACGCCACACATCTCACCCACACACCCCTCCCCCCACAACCCCCCCTCTCCCCCACAACCCCCCTCTCCCTCACAACCCCCCTCTCCCCACAACACCTCCCTCACCCCCACATCCCCCTCCCCACAACCCCCCCACAGACCCCACTCCCCACAATCCCCCAGCCCTCCCACAATTCCCCACAACTTCCCCACAACACTACCTCCCCCCATCACCCCCCTCTCCCCCACAACCCCCCCCTCCCACCCACAACCCCCCCTCTCCCTCACATCTCCCCCACAGCCCCCCTCTCCTCCACAATCCCCCAGTCCACCCACAATTCCCCACAACCCCACCTCCCCCCATAAACCCCCTCCCCCCCACAACCCCCCTTCCCAACAACAACCCCCCTCCCTCCTACGACCCCCCTCCCCCACTCAACCCCCCCTCCCCTCTACACAACCCCTCCTCCCCCCCACACAACCTCCCTCCCCCCACACAACCCCCCTCCCTTACTCACAAACCCCTCCCCCACAACCCCCCACCCGCAACCCCCCTCCCCACTACAACACCCCACCCACACGTACACCCCCCACCCACACACACACCCCTCCCCTCCACACATCCCCGCCCACACACATCCCTCCCCCAAACCACCCCCTCCCACATCCTCCCTCCCCACCCACACCCTGTCCACACCACACACCCCCCTTCCCTCCCACATCACATACCCCCCTTCCCCACCACACCCCTTCGCTTACAAACCCCTCCAGCCTACATGCACACTTCCTCTCCCACCCCACACTCCCCCGCACCCCACACCCCCCGTGGTGACTGGGACCCAACTTAGTCTAGTGGGCCTTACTAAAATCTATGTAGACAATGCTTGAAGTGTATCTTTATGACCCTTTGATTCCCAATGATATAGTAAATACTTAGGAAAGCAAGTCTAATATTGGCTGTAATTTCAAAAGAACTTCATGGAAGAGTAAAGATTTCTAATTGAGATTATATAGGACCCCGCTGAGAGGACACAATGAATTTTAATGTGATCTCCCAATCTTCAGAAGGATATACATGCGAGACATGAAATGAAATTAAAGTACACCAAATTAATTCCTGGAATAGAGATTGAAAATATGAGGAGAAATTAAGCTAATTGAGTTGATACGTTCAAGATTTTAGCAGAGCGTTAGAGAGAGTAAATTTTTGAAACATACAAGCTCTTAAGGAGCTTGATGTGGATCTACGTCTTCGCTGACAGGTGTGTCCAGGACCAAGGCATGTGGTCGCAAAATTGAGGAGAGGGGCACTATCCAGGAGATGAGAAAAACCTTCTTCATCCAGAGAGTAGTGAAGATTTGAAATTCTCTAACCAGGAAGCAGTGGTACCTTGGTTGCCAAGTGTGTTCAGACCAGAGATCAATGGAGTTTGGGATATTAGCGGAATTAAGGGATATGGAATTAGTAGTTGAAAGTGATTTAAGGTAAAGGATCTGCCGTAATATCTTGAAAGATGGAACAGGCATGAGAGGCCAACTGGTCTAATCCTGTTGCTGTTGATGCTGCTTTTGATCTTAAGTGCAATGTCACAGCCATGTGGAAATGCCAACACTTGCAAATTGCCTCCAAGTTGCATAACTTGGACATATTTCATTAATGCTGAAATTCAAAATTCTGCAATCCTATCCGACAGCTTTATACCTTCACGAGCTGGGCTGCACACTTTCAAGGGCTGATTCACCATCTCAAGGGTAATTAAGGTGACAAGTATACAGAGAAAATGCTGGAATCTGTTAACAACAAAGGCTGTGTCCGTGGAGACAAGGAGTTCATATTTCCTTCTGTTGATTTTGCATCAGAATCGGAAGTGAAGGTGAACAAAGTAAATGAAGCAGACGGAAATCCCTTCAGAGAAATGTGCAGAAATTTGGGATGTACAATCCTGAAGAGTTGCATCTAACTACGAGACCTAAATGCCATGAATGCAGGAAATGTAAAATATAAAATACAAAACAGTAAATCTGGGAGCAGAGAGAAAATTAGGCAGCAGGTGTGGAGAGAGAAATAGGTTGCACATTTCAGGTCAATGACCTTCCATTAGAGCTGTCAGTCCTGCTCCGATTCAGACAAAAGGTTATTGACTTGAAACATTAATCCTCTCTCCAGCAGCTGAGCTTCAGAGCATTTTGTAGAGTCTGATTTCTAGCTCCAACAGCACTGGACAGATATTAAATCAGTATGAAGAAGGGTCCCGACTGAAACGCTGCCTTACCACGTCCTCCAGCGATGCTGCCTGACCTGATGAGTTACCCCATCACTTTGTGTCTTTTTTTCCCAAAATTACCATCTGCGGTTCCTCATGTTTACATTAAATGGTATGCCCATGTTCCACAAAACCCTGCTCATGCCTAAAACCTCTCACTTCCCTGTTATGTGCAATCTGCTCTGTGTTTGGGGTAAGATTGCACTTCTAGGCTGCAGCCCAGGTAGTTTAGTTTAGTTCATTCTTGTCACGTGAGCCGAGGTACAGTGAAAAGCTTTTGTTTGCATGCTATCCGGCCGAAGAAAAGATGATACATGAATGCAATCAAGACTACATGAATACAATCACCAACTCCCAGAGGAGGAAGGCCACACAATTTATCTGTTGAAGAGGACTTCAATGAAAACCTTGATGGGACAATCTTGCGAGGAACATTGAAGCATCCATTGGCATTAATTATGATTAATTTTCAGTAAACATGCTAGAAAAGGTCCAAGTTTTCTTGCTTTATGCAACATTTAAGGATTTCATTCCTTCAATATGCATTTGATTTCTTCCTCAAACGAGGGAGTAGCCAAATTCATATTCTGAAAGTGAAATGCTTTTCTACACATCAGATTAAGATGTTCTCTCACACCACTGATTCCCTGTAGTATTAAGATGTCCATAATTCTGAAGAGACCCCGTTCTTGCCGATGCACAGCCCTTTCCCCAAAGCGAAAGAGATGAATTTGTCCCTCATTGAATAAAACTTCCATTTTACTTTGGATTTACATGAGTGATTCCGTGAAGAAGCCCCGCCAGAGCGCCTGCGCGTCACTTTTTACGTCAGACGCGTTTGGAGCACCGACAGGCTGGAGAGCGCTGCTCCACCAGCAGTAAGTAAAACACCCGCAGGTAAGTGTTTTAAACGTTCTGCAATTTAATAGGTCCCGTAAGGCTGGTTACAGGAGCCAGCAGGGACACTTCCAAAGGGAAAAAATATTAACAGAGAAAATAAGGTGAGTGTGTCGCCTATAAAGTACAATTTACCCGCGGGCTGTGGTCAGCGGGTGTACGCCGGCTTTGAGACGCCGACTTCTGAGCCACCGGCAGTTCAGCCAACGGCAGCAACTCCGGTGCTTTAGAGCACTGTGGCCACTCCTGTCGGGAGGCAGGCCAAGAGTAAATTGTTCAGGCCTGTCAACTCTGATGAGTCAGGCCAGAAAAGACTCCCCCCCCCCTTCCAAAAATAAAGGCTGAGGATGTCTGGACAACGTGGAACACCTCACAGATAAAATGATCAACCAGGAGGTGTTCCAGTCGGGGTTTTATATCCCAGGGTCCCCAGCAGCTTTCAGCAGCAACCTCTAGCAGAGGTCCGTATAGCAAAGAGCTGTACAGACAAGAAGAACAATATGCCTACGAGTCTGCATGGGGACTCATAACAGCAGCGCCTTTTTAAGGGCTGCATGATACCTCCCGTGAGCATGAGCTGGGAGAACCAGGGTAGAGAATCTGACCCTGAAGTTTGGTGTCACTGCTTATGTCCATACACCAAAGCACATGAGCTATGCTCCAGGTGTGCCGGATGTGGCCAGCAATTTTGCCATACAGGCGGGAACTGGTGAAGCCATGGATGACAATCTTTGATGAATATTTTTTATTATAGAAACATATGTATGAAAATTGCAATATTTTACATAAACGAAAATACATCATTAAATACTTTCATAATATTAATAATATTAATATAATTACTAATATTGAGATTTAGGACTATATGCTTCTATACGCTTTTTTAATTATTTTTTATAAAGTAAGAAAAGATAGAGATAAATAATGAAAAAAACATGAAAATGAATGGAGTATTAATCGTTATTCCATCATTGGAGATATAGGCATGATTTATTATATTTATTTCTTCATCCATTCTAATATTCAGGCTTCAGCCAAGCCCTCGTACCGATCCATTATGACTCTGTAAATATTCAATATATGGAGACCATATCCCTCTGAAGAGATCTAACCTGTCCATTAAGACAAGCCTCAATCTCTCCAGATGAAGAGTCTCCGACACTTCTGTATTCCACATTTTGATTGTAGGGGATGTAGGGCCTTTCCAAAATTTTAATATTAATTTTTTCCCAATTATTAACCCATAATCAATAAAAATTCTCTGGTTTGTTGTTACTATTTGTTCTGTTTCCAATATTCCTAGTATTATTAGCTTTGAATCGGGTGTCAAAGATATATTAACAACATTCAAAATTATCCTAAATATTTCAATCCAGAATTTTGTAATTTTTATACAATTTGTAAATGAGTGTGCCGGATTGGCTTCTAAATGTTGACATTTATCACATATAGGAGATACTTTTGGGAACATATTATGTAATTTGGTTTTTGAATAATATAATCTATGTAATATCTTAAACTGTATAAGAGAGTGTTTAGCATTTAGCGAACAATGATGTATATGTTGTAAACTATCATCCCATATTTCTGGTCTAATAGTTTGACATAATTCATTTTCCCACGATTGTCTATGTATTTCTGTTGGATGACAATCTGGCCAGCAATTCAATTATATGGCCTCTCACCAGCTCCAGGACTCCATAATGGAGGAAACTTCGAGAGAGATATCAGACACCTGTTAACTGTGCATCGCTCTAAAGGGGCGCATCATGAGGATGCATGAGTTTGAGGCTGCAGAAAGTCCTAAAAACTGTTTGGAGCAGGAATAATGGCGTTTGGGCGAATGGTACAAGGGCAACACTATCAAAACACAGCAGGATATGGACCCTGCTGTGTAATGCCAATTTTGAAAATTAATTATTCATGAAATAGCCATCAAGCCTATGCTCAACCCACGGTTCACAGCCTTGCGCAGATCCTCTAATATCCAGGAATACACCTGGACGATGAGGCAAAAACAATCGGCCTCATCAAAACTCATCCTGAGACCAGGATGCCGCCTAAAAAACCATACCCTTTCAGAACAGGAAGGGGTAATTGAACTAGAGATGATGGTGCAGGTCAAGGACCAAGCTGGGCAACCCCAGCTACTGGTATCGCTCTTCGGGGTTTGGCTAAGATCAAGTGTAGCATCTGTTCTTATCAGTTTAATATCTGATACATCCCTTACCTAGGGACCAAAACATTGGCATGCTCCAAAGCACACCCAATCAGGGCCAGGAGCGAGGAATCCAGCAACCATGGAGGTACAAGTACTGGACTAGTCCAGGATATATCCTCTAGAGATCAGTCACCGGTCGGGGGTAGGTTGCAATTGTTCTATGATACATGTGCTGCATAACATCAGATCTATTCATACTGGACTGTATCCGGGGACTCGAATGGGGTTTATCTCGGAAGTACATCCACCCGTACAAAATACACCTAGTCGGGTGTTGGGTTTCAATACCAGGAACTCTACACGTGAATGATGAAATTGGAATATTATTCCAAAAAAAGGGATAATTGAAAGGACGGCATATCAGCCTCAACAATTTGTGTCCAATATTCCCCAGGCAAAAGAACGATGGTGGGTGTCGAGTCATTCTGGACCTAACCAGACTTAACTCTTAGATCCAGTATAAACATTTTTTAAATGGAAACTTTCAGTACTGCTAAGCAACTAGTATCAAAAGGGTGTTATATGGCAACCATAGATCTGAAATATGCCTATTATTCAGTACCAATACTGTAGATACTTGCAATTTAGTTGGATGAGGCAGCTGTGGCAATTTAAAGTTTTTCCCATTGGTTTAACCTCAGCCCTAGGTTATTTACAAAGTTGTTGAAACCAGTATCAGGGCTACTCCGTGCTCAGAATCCCATTGTAATAGCATACTTGGATGATGTTTCTGATCATAGGTAAAACTCAGGAAACAGCAGAAGATTTGGGTTTAGTTACCAAACACCTGTTTGAGAGGTTAGGTTCCTCACCCATCTAATTAAATCCAAATTAGTACCATCTAGAATGATGGGCTATTTGGGGTTCATCATTGATTTAACTAACATGTCAGTTACTTTGCCTACGGCCAAAACTGTAAATTATGAAGGCCTGTAGGAATCTGGTTGATGAACAAAAACCCTCCATCCGATGAGTAACCAGTGTTATTGGTAAATTAGTGGCGGGTTTTCCCTGCAGTACAGTTCAGACCACTGCACTATCAGAATGTGCAACGAGCTAAACAACAAGCACTAAAAGAACATGCAGGTTATTTCAATAGACCAATGCAGTTGTCAGCCGAAGCTATCTCCAAGTTGCGATGGTGGATAACTAATGTCTCATGATGTACTAGAGACATTCTGACTCAATAATCTTCAGTTTACAAACTGATGTGAGTGCTTCGGGATGGGGAGCCACTGATACCGAGTCTAGCTGTGGCGGCAGATGGAATGTGGAAGAGGCATTAATCCTGCAGAGACATGGGATAAACTACATAGAATTGCTGGGTGCATTCTATGGCCTAAAAGCATTCTGCTCAACAATGCATGATTTGCATGTGCAGCTTCATATTAACAGTACCACAGCTATTGCATATCAATCACATGGGTGGGATTAGGTCATTATTATGTGACAATCTGGATGTATTAGGTCATTATTATGTGACAATCTGGATAACCTCATCTGGCACTGGTGCATTTCGAGAAACATCTGGGTCTCAGATATCTACCTACCAGGTAGAGATAACGTGAAAGTGGCAGACACCAGGTCACGTAAATTGAATGACTACACAGAATGGATGCTGAATCCAAAAGTTTTCAAAATGATTGTCAGCCAGTATGGATTGCCAGACATAGATCTGTTGCATCCAGGTTAAATCACCAGTTACCTAAATACGTCTCATGGGAACTGGATCCAGTGGCAGTAGCGGTGAATGCATTCTCACTACATTTGGGAGGTACATTCTTTTACACTTTTCCCTCATTCTGCCTCATCAGTCAATGTCTCACCAAAATAGAGCACGACTACTCTTTAGGCATTTGGTAGTTCCTAACTGGTCCACACAGCCATGGTTCCCATTGGTTCTGAGACTGATCACACAGCCATTCATGACTATCCCCAAATGCAGCAACTTGTTGGTTCACCCTGGGACAGGAGAGAGTCACCCTTTACATGATCATATTAATCTGTTGATTTGTATCTTCTGACCAGACTGTTCCAGGGACTCGGACTATCGAGTAGAACCGTGGATGTGATTACGGTGGCCTGGAGAGATAGTACTAAATAATGACATGTATCTCATATTAAGAAATGGGAGATGTTCTGCTTACAGTCAAATATATCTTAACATACTGCAGGCATACCGGATGTATTGGAGTTCCTTGCTACATTGCATTTTGACGAGCAGTTAAGCTTTGGTGCCATTAATAGTGCTCGAAGTGCTTTGTTCTCCTATTTAGGGCAAGGGTCCGGACAACACTCTGTCGGATCTCATCTATTGGTGGCCCGATTCATGAGAGGTATTTTAACAAAAACCCTGCCAGACCTAGATATACGGAAATCTGGGATGTGAGCATATTTCTCACACTGCTTCGGCAATGGGCTCCAATTACATCTCTGACTTTCCAGAAGTTAATGCTCAAAGTAGTCATGTTCGTGGTGCACGTGTCAGCACAATGGGTCCAGATATAAAGTTATGACTGGACAGCATGCATTCTTCTGTATATAATATTACGTTTTATCAAACAAAGCAGGCCAGGGATGGCTGGAACCAAAATAATATTAAAGTATACCCCATTGACCTGAGACTAGGTGTAGTTACGCACCTGAGTCAATATATCAAGGTCATCAAGAGTCTCAGAGGCTCTGAAACAACGATGCTCATCAGTCACAAAAAACCTCATACAAAGGTGTCAGTACAAACTATTTCTAGATGGCTGAAACAGGTTTGCATTATGCTGGAGTGGACACTGATGTGTTTAAATCTCACTCCACCAGGGTGGTATCAATGTACGCAGCAAAGGCGCAGGATGTGCCTTTAGACCAAATCCTCACCGCAGGATGGTCCAGTGAAGGAACCTTACACGATTTATGATAAACCTGTCCTCGCAATGGAAGGATTTGGGCATGCTGTTTGAGTTCTCCTTTGTAATTTCCCCTGCAAAAGAGGAGTTATTACTTTTCTTTTATTTTTTAAGACGCTCATTGTATAATTTAAACAATGTTCAATACATTATTTGTTTATCCTGTGTTGGCAAGAAATCACAGAGCTTTGAAATCTTCACGGAATCACTCACGTGACTCCGAAGTAAAATAGTAAGATTAAACGAGAACTTACCAGTTTGAAGTTTGATCTTTATTTTATGAGGAGTTATGGTGAGCAATTACGTGCCTCCGCTCCCGGCCCTCATAATCGCAAAGATCATCTGGTAGTTCTAGTCTTCTGAGTCTTACTATATCACTTTGACTGTAGTTACTGTGATTTCATGCCGCTGCTTTGAAGATTGATGCGCAGGCACTCTGGCGGGGCTTCTTCAGGTAATCGCTCACCGTAACTCCTCATAAAATAAAAATCAAACTACAAACTGGTAAGTTCTCATTTAATCTTACAATTATTTCCCATATCCACAGCATGCTGCAAATCAAGAGATATGACTTCTACACTTTGAATTAGCTTGGTGACCCGAATTTGAGAAATTTGTGGTAACTGATCTTCACCACTTCTGACAGTAGTCAATAGACAATAGTGCAGGTGTAGGCCATTTGGCCCTTCGAGACAGCACTACCTTTCAATGTGATCATGGCTGATCATCCACAATCAGTATCCCGTTCCTACCTTCTCCCCATATACTCTGACTCTGCTATCTTTAAGAGCTCTATCTAGCTCTCTCTTGAAAGTATCCAGATAACCAGTCTCCACCGCCCTCTGAGGCAGAGAATTCCACACTCACAACTCTCTGTGTGAAAAAGTGTTTCCTCACCTCTGTTCTAAATGGCTTGCCCCTTATTCTTAAACTGTTGCCCCTAATTCTGGACTCCCCCAACCTCAGGAACATATTTCCTGCATCTAGCATGTCCAAACCCTTAATAATCTTAAAAACCCTCTCATCCTTCTAAATTCCAGAATATACAAGCCCAGCCGCTCCATTCTCTAAGCATATGATAGTCCCGCCAACCTGGGAATTAAACTTGTATACCTACTCTGCACACCTTCAATAGCAAGAATGCCCTTCCTCAAATTTGGAGACCAAAACTGCACACAAATTATCCAGGTGCATTCTCACTGGTTCTATACAACTGCAGGAGGACCTCTTTGCTCCTATACTCAACTTCTCTTGTAATGGAGGCCAACATGCCATTCGCTTTCTTCACTGCCTGCTGTACCTGCATGCTTCCTTTCATTGACTGATGAACAAGGGCTCCCAGATCCCATGTACTTCCACTTTTCCCAACTTGACACCATTTAGATCATCTGCCTTCCTGTTTTTGCTACCAAAGTGGAAAATCTCACATTTATCCACATTAAACTGCATATGCCATGCATATGCCCACTCACCCAACCTGTCCAAGTCACCCTGCATTCTCATAGCATCCTCCTCACAGTTCACACTACCACCCAGCTTTGTGTCATCTACAAATTTGCTAATGTTACTTTGAATACCTTCATCTAAATCATTGATGTATATTGCAAATAGCTGCGGTTCCAGCACCAAGCCTTGCGATACCCCACTAGTCACTGATAGGATAGTCTGGTCCCTCGAGAGAATGACAGATGTGCTTCTTGGAGATGGTGAATTTAGATTGGAGACCTTGTCTGCACCTAACATAGCTACCAGCTGGATTTTAAAGGGTCAATTTGTTGGCCCATGTGTCAATATCAGCATGAGGACTGGCTTCAAGATCTTTCATACTCTGCAAACCTCCACCTAACTTGCAGTAAGTAACACAACAGGTTCATAACTTGTGCATGTGTAGGAAGTTTAAACCAAATTGGCACCTTGTACACCTGAACAATAGAATCATGCAGTAAACTGTCGCAGTCTAGGAGTGTTATGTGCAGTTGGAATGCATTGAATATCTTGTGGTATTGAGGTAAATCTACAGAGTAATACTACACTAAGTGGGACCCGTTGGGTCCCAACATCACACCGGAGGGCTGGTCCCTCAACACAATATTCCACCTCTCCACCAATTCCTATATTGGTGGCCAGTGGGGGGGGAGGGCTTTCTGGAGTGCTAGTATGGGTGTTGTGGGCTGAAGGGACTGGTTTCCAGAGGGCTAGTATGGACATTGTGGGCCGAATGGATTCTTGAGCTGGCGGCTGAGTCACTCAAGCCTGTTGTGCTGGCAGCTCACTCACTCACAGCTGGTGGGCTGGCAGTTGACTCACGGCTATTCCTTGAAATTCCATTTCAAGCAGGGTGCAAGGCCACCAAATTCAAGTGCAGTTTCATACCATTTCAAGCAGGTGCAAAGGCCTCTAAAGACAGTGCGTCGCAACCTCTCCCTCCTCCATCTTGCAGAGACTGAGCCACGCCCACACTTCTGGGTTTTATGGTCCCTCCCCCTCCCACCAGAATGGGCGTGGCCTTCATGGCGTGATTGACAGGAGAGAGAATCTCAATATTTTAAAAACATTAATAACTCTTTTATTTTTAATCGATGGAAAAAATTCTCTTGTCCTGCGCAGCGGAGGGGGACTCTGAGTAAGATGGCCAAAAATCACACCCGTAAGAGGCAGCATTTTTTCAAAAATCAATGTACAGAACAGAAAATTGTCAAGATCAGACTTTTAGTAATATAGATGATTAATGAGGTACATTCAAGGAAAGCAAGTTTGTCTTTGTTACATTATCTCAACTAGCAGGTTCTGTACAATCCATGAATGAATTAGCAGTGACATGATTCAGGAGATTTGTAACTCTGTGCCATATTTAGTTCAAGCATGCTGTAAAATGCGAATAATCAGTACTTGCATTGCTCTATATTTGTCACTCAAATGACAGCAGTTCTAAAAATGAACATAAGTTAATTTTTTTTATCTTGCTGTATTCATCATCAATATCAGTCAACATCCCTTTGTTTCCTCAGATCATCCGCTGGCCGAAATATTTTAAGTGGGTCGTGTTTACATACTACTGAATATCAATGTTGTCAAAAACAGTAAATTACATCAAGAAATCATAGCTAATTTGAAGTGCTGGAAACAAAAAATATAACAGGTTCGCCTCTTTACTAAATAACTAGCTTTCTGCATATAGCTTTAAGCTGAAAGTTGCAAAGTTTAAAGGACTTGTGTGGGGCATGTTTTTTACACAGGTGGTAGTGGGTGCCTGGAACGCCTTGACAGGGGTGGTGGTGGAGGCGGATAAGATAGTGGCAATTTATTATTTTTTTTTAATGAATATTTTTATTAATTGTAAATACATATTAATAGAAAATACTTCTTACGTACATTTGTAATATTGTTAATATTAACATTTAAGACTTATTTATATTTCTATACTTTTTTATATAAGTAAGAAAAGATAGAGAAAAATAATATAGAGATAAGAAATCAAAAATAAAGAAGTGAATGGAGTATTAAAAAGTTATCCATTGTAGGAGATATATCCATGATTTGTTATACGTATTTCTTCATCTATCCCATTATTCAGGTTTCAGTCAGGCTCTCGCACCGAGCCATTTTGACCCTTTAGATATTCAATGTATGGAGACCATATTCCTCTGAAAAGATCCAACCTGTCCATTAGGACGAGCCTCAATCTTTCCAGATGGAGTGTCTCCGACATTCCTGTAATCCAGATTTTGATTGTGGAGGATGTAGGACCTTTCCAGAATTTTAATATTATTTTTTTCCCAATTATTAAACTATAATCAATAAAAATTCTTTGATTCATTGTAATTAATTGATCTGTTTCCAGTTTTCCCAATATTATTAACTTTGAGTCAGGAGTCATTCATATTAACAACATTCAAAATTATCCTAAATATTTCTATCCAAAATTTTGTGATTTTTACACAATTTGTAAATGAGTGTGTCAAGTTGGCTTCTAAGTGCTGACATTTATCACATATGGCAGATACATTTGAAAAAATGTTATGTAGTTTGGATTTTGAGTAATGTAGTCCATGTAATATTTTAAATTGTATAAGAGAGTGTCTAGCATTTAACGAGCAGTGGTGTATGTGTTGTAAACTTTCATCCCATACTTCTGGTCTAATAATTTGACCTAATTCGTTTTCCCATGATTGTCTATATGTTTCTGTCAGTGGGACATCATTTTCCAATAGAATATTATAAATATATGATATCAGTTTTTCTGTGTTCGGATGATTATTTAGATATTCATCTAAAATTTCTGTCTTTCTATTTCTAATTTCCTGTGTGTTTGCTTTTACATAGTCTCTAATTTGTAAGTATCTAAAATAATCTTTTGAATGTAATCCATAAATTTGTTGTAATTCTTGAAATGAAAGGAAAGAATTTTCCCTATAGAGATCTCTCGTCTTATTAATTCCCTTATCTTTCCATTGTAAAAAGCCTTTGTCCATCATTGAGGGTTTAAATGTAACATTATTTACAATGGTAAGGGCTAGTGGTATACATTCCAATTTTAATGTTTTCTTTATTTGTTTCCAGATACGTATTACACTTTCTATTATAGAGTTTTCGCTATAGGTTTTCTTACCTAAATTAATATTGGCAAATTTTATTGAACTAATTTCAAAAGGCGAACAATCTTCTTTTTCCATTTTTAACCAAATTGGTTGTTTATCTGTCTCTACTAACCAAAAATTCATATTTTTAATATTAACTGCCCAATAATAAAACATAAAGTTTGGTAGTGCTAGACCTCCATTTATTTTTGATTTACATAAATGTTTTTTATTTATTCTATGGTTCTTATAATCCCAGATAAAGTTGGTAACTAAAGAGTCCACCTTCCTAAAGAAATTTTTAGGAAGATATATCTGAATCAATTGGAAAAGATATAGTAATTGCGGAAGAAAAATCATTTTTATTACATTAATGTTACCTAACATTGAGATGAGTAGAGTTTTCCAATATAAAATGTTCTTATTTAATTTATTCAATAAGAGTGGGAAGTTGGATTTAAATAAAGAATCGAATCTTTTTGTTAAATAAATTCCAAGATTTTTTCATTTGTTATCTTAAAAGGAAATTGTTGTAATATATGTAAGTTATTTACCATTATTGGCATGAGTTCACTTTTATTCCAATTAATACTATATCCTGAAAAAGATCCAAATTCAGTTATTAATTTTAATAAATTTTGGATACTAATTTCCGGTTTTGTAATATAAAGTAATACATCATCCGCATATAAGGAGATTTTATTCTCAGCATCTCTGGTATCGTACCCATATATTTCAGGATGTGATCTCACATGTTGAGCTAATGGTTTTATTGCAAGTGCAAATAGTAGTGGGGATAAAGGGCAACCTTGTCTACAGCCACGAGATAGATTGAATTTAGTTGATAGCGTTTGATTTGTTATTATTCTGGCTGTTGGATTAATGTACAATAATTTGACCCAAGAAATAAACTTCTCTCCCAATTTAAACCGAAAACAAGTAAGACCATTCCACCTGGTCGAAGGCTTTCTCCGCATGTAAGGAAATAACTACTAGATCTTTATTAACACCTCTTTTCGAGTATATAATATTGAATAAAAGTCTAAGGTTATATGAGGAATATCATTTTGGTATAAATCCTGTTTGATCAGGATGAATTAATTCATTAATAACTGTACTTAGCCTTTGTGCTAATATTTTAGTTAATATCTTTTGATCAGTATTTAAAAGAGCTATAGCTCTAAATGATCCTGGGTCATCCAGATCTTTGTCTATTTTAGGTATAAGTGTTATAATAGATAGTGGCAATTTAGAAGGTTTTAGATACACACATGGATATGTTGTGAACTGAGGAATATGGATCTCCTGCATATGTATGTTTACATATATACCATAATTAGATAAGATGTACAGCCCAGAGACCCCAATCAGGGGTATGTAGAACTGCAGCCTGAGTCTGAGTCTGAAGTCTAGAGTCTGAAGTCTAGGGTCTGAAGAAGGGTTCCAACCCACATCACCCATCCTTTTGAGTTTTGAGCAACCCAATGAGTTACTCCAGCACTTTGTGTCTATCCAGAGACAGGGCAGTCAGCCCAAGCAGTGGTCCTAGAATTTATACTTTCGTCAAACCTCATCCTGATTTACTTTCATCTAATTCTATCAGTGTAACTCCCAATTCCCAGCTCCAATTTTTCCATCTCCCTCATGCTTGTCCAATATTCCTTGAATGCATCAATGCCATTCACTGCGGTGACAAGTTCTACACGCTCGCCACTTTTTTTGATTAAGAAGTTTCTTTTGAATTTGAATTTAATTTTGGGAACTATCTTCACTCAGTAGCTTAACTTAAGTTATGCTCATCCCCATGAGTGGAAACATCCTCACTGTATAGACTCTAACAAAGCCTCACATCATTTTAGATACCTCAGTTAGGTCATTCCTCAGCCTCTTTTCTCAAGTGAATAACACATATTCTTCAGTCTGAAGTAGGATCTCGACCCGAAACATCACCTATACCCTTTCTCCAGAGCTGCTGCCTGACCCGCTGAGTTACTCCAGCTTTTTGTATCTAACTTCAATACATACTCCTACATTTCTGATACCATCCTTGCAATTAATTGGCTCCTTGTACCTTTTTCTTTATCTCCTAATCCTTTTAATAATATGGTGCCGAGTGGTGCATGCGGAATTCCATGTGCGGTGTGGGTTGGCATATCTTCCCTACTTGTCAATTTGATTTCTTCAGAAAGAAATATGAGTGCATGGTTTGCTATTTTAAGGATTTGCAAAACTATATTTAATTGCTTAGTGTATTTGTACTCTAGGGTCTCTTTGTTCCTCCCTGCCACATAGACTTGCATTTTCCAAGTAATAATGTTGCTGCGTAAATAGAGTGTAATGCCCACATCTTATATAAACATCCCACACAGTGTTTCTTTGAATCAATCATCTACAATAACATTCAAGATTGGCTCTGCTTATCCTCTAGCATTATGATATGCCTGGGCATAGTAAAAACTTCTTTAGGTATGTGAAGAGAAACAAAATAATTAAGACCAAAGTTGAACCATTGAAGACTGAAAAAGATGAATTTCTTATGGGGAACAAGGAAATGGCAGATAAGTAGAACAGGTACTTTGGATCCATCTTCACTAAGGAGGACACAAACAATCTTCCTGATGTACTAGCCAGAGGATCTGGGTGACGGAGGAACTGAAGGAAATCCACATGAGGCAGGAAATGGTGCTTGGTAGACTGATGGGACTGAAGGCTGATAAATTCCCAGGGCCTGATGGTCTGCATTCCAGCATACTTAAGGAAGTGGCTCTAGAAATCGTGAACGTATTGGTGATAATTTTCCAATGTTCTATATATTCAGGATCAGTTCCTGTGTATTGGAGGATAGCTAATGTTATCCCACTTTTTAAGAAAGGCGGAAGAGAAAAAACAGGGAATTATAGACCAGTTAGCCTGACATTGGTGGTGGGGAAGATGCTGGATAAAAGATGAAATAGCGGCACATTTGGATAGCAGTATCAGGATCGGTCCGAGTCAGCATGGATTTACTCCGAAGGGGAAATCATGCTTGACTAAGCAGGAAAATGGACAAGGGTGAGCCAGTGGATGTAGTGTACCTGGACTTTCAGAAAGCATTTGATAAGGTCCCACATAGGAGATTCGTGGGCAAAATTAGGGCACATGGTATTGGGGGTAGAGTGCTGACATGGATAGAAAATTGGTTGGCAGACAGGAAACAAAGAGCAGGGATTAACGGTGTAGATGATATGTGTGTACACCTTTAATTGATAGTAACGATGTCCATGCTAACCACTCCCCCACCAGTTAGTATAATTGTAACCCACACGCCCCTAGCTCTCTCTCTAGTGATCGTGACAGACCACGTACAGCCAGGGCTATATATAATGTATGCTTAATAAAGTAGTGAAGGCTTTAAGGTGTCTGTGTACCTTCTCTACATGGCGTCAGAAGTGCTTCTTTCTGCGTCTCCGGTCTATCACGTTTTATTTTCTTATTCCCAGTACCCCCTCCCTGTGCCGTGATGGCTTCTGCCTGTCGTAAACCTGACATCCTAGTCTTTGATGCAGACACCACTCATCGCTGGAGTGTGTTCCGACGGGACTTTGAGCACTATGTTACTATTGCTCACCCTGCTGTGGCCCCCGCTGTCAAGGCTTCCCTGCTGCTTAACCTGGCTGGTCCCGAAGCCAAGCTTAGATGCATTACACGTGAGAACGATGGGGCGCTGGAGGTCGAAGTACTTCAGTGTTGGCGTGCTGATCAGCTTAGATTTGAGGGTGTCAAATGCTCGCTGGTGCTGCGGGAACCAGGCCCAGGCAGTGTCCTTTTTCACCAGATCCTGCAGAGGGGCACTCAGTTCGCTCAGGTCGGGGATGAACTTTCCCAGGTAGTTGACCATGCCCAAGAAGCGCTGCAGGCCAGGCACGTCAGCAGGTGCAGGCATCTCGGATATTGCGGCCATCTTCTGCGGGTCGGGCTTCAGCCCCGATGCCGTGAAAACATGCCCTACGTAGGTGACCTCAGGGACCCGGAATCGGCACTTTTTCGGGTTGAGCAGGTTGACCTCCCGGGCCCGCTGAAGCACTTGGCGAAGGTGGTGGTCGTGCTCAGCGACATTCTTCCCATAAATCAGGATGTCGTCGACAATGAAGGCACACGGAAGTCCGGCAAACAGTTGTTCCATGGTCCTTTGGAACACCTCGCTGGCAGAGTTGATCCCAAACGGCATGCGGAGGAAGCGATACCTGCCGAAGGGCGTGCTGAAGGTCGTCAGGTGCGAGGATCGCTCGTCCAGAGGTATCTGCCAGAACGAACTCTTGGCATCAAGAACCGAGAACACGGTGCGGGGGACGGACGACCGGTGTGATGTCGGGATTGAGGGCAATCCTGTAGCTGCAGGGCAACTTCCCCAGCTTCGAGTCAAACCGGTCAGGGAATTCGGCCAGTGGGTTCAGGGGTGCCTCTACCAGGTGGACATCACTGTGGAAGCTCACCAATCCGAGGTCCTGGCAGGCCTCCACGCCGAGCAGGGGGTAAGACCACTGCAGGGCTTCAGACCGCCTCAACGATGTCCAAATTGTAACTTTGTCTCACACCGTTTTAATGTGTGCCCGGCGTTGGGGAAAACCTGTAATTTCTATAACATGCCCAACCACTTCTCGGCTGCATGCCGTTCCCGTGGGAACCCTGCACTGCCACAGCAGAAACCGCCTCGCTACCTGACACGTGATGATTCAGCGTCTGGTTCCCATCTCCAGCGCATGATGCTCCAGCTACAACGCTTCACTTTCACAGTGGTTTATCGCAAGGGCAAGGACATGTTTGTTGCTGACACGCTGTCTCGGGCGCCTCTCTCATCCACAACCCGACATCCGTACGAGAAGTCTGATCTGATAGTCCTAAACTTTAACTTCGTGCCCTCCGGTCAGTTGCAGTCCCTGGCCAAGCACACGGCAGCAGACGCTTCGCTACAGCAGCTGGCCGCGATCATCAAGCAGGGTTGGCCAGACCGCCGTTCTTCCCTGCCGGCCGCAGCGGTGCCTTACTTCTTGGTTCGTGACGAGTTGGTGCTGCGTGATGGTGTGATTGTGAAGGGGCACAAGGTGGTGGTGCCCGAAGCACTACGGGAACAATACTTCGAAACCGCTCATCGTGGCCATCCCGGGGCTGAGGCGACCCTTTCCATCGCTCAGAGCCAGTTTTTCTGTCCCGACATGCCTTGCTACTTCCGGGATAGGGTCTCCGCGTGCTCTACCTGCAACTGCCTCGCTCCACAGCAACAGCGGCAGCCGCTCCTGCAGCAGCCAGCTGCTGACCTGCCATGGTCTGCGCTGGCAACCGACATCTTCGAGTGGCACGGAAAGCACTTCCTGGTGCTTGTCGACTCTTATTCCAGCTGGTTTGAAGTTGACCAGCTCCACTCCCTCTCTTCCTCCGCGGTCATCGAGAAATTGCGCCGCCACTTTGCCACCTTCGGGTCTCCGGTTAGCCTGCAGTCGGACAACGGCAGCCAGTTCACCAGTGCCGAGTTCCGCGCTTTTGCTGAACGATGGAACTTTCGTCATTACACCAGCAGCCCGGAATACCTGCAGAGCAATGGACTGGCCGAGCGCGCGGTCCGCAGTGCCAAAGGATTGTTGGAACGTTGTCGTCTATCCCGCTCCGACATCTACCTGGCCCTGCTGAACCTCCGCAACATCTCCCGCGACCATGCCCTGGGCTCCCCGGCTCAGCGACTCATGTCCCGAGTCACGAGGCCCACGGTCCCGGTGTCTCAGCAGTCCCTGTCCCCCTCCGTCTTTAAACCTGCCTTGGTCCGGGAACGCATTGCCCAAAAACACAGTATCCAGAAGCGTTCCCACGACAGGTCCTGCCGTGTCCTCCGCCCACTTCTCCCCGGCCAGGTCGTCCGTATGTGGTCCTCTTCTGGCCGTTCCAAGCTGGCCGTAGTCGTCGGTTCTGCCGGTTCCCCTCGTTCGTACCTTGTCAACAATGACGGAAGGGTGTACCGCCGGTCCCGCCAGCATCTCCGGCTCGTGAACGAGCCTCT
Source organism: Okamejei kenojei (assembly GCA_035221665.1). Lineage (NCBI taxonomy): Eukaryota > Metazoa > Chordata > Chondrichthyes > Rajiformes > Rajidae > Okamejei > Okamejei kenojei. The sequence continues at coordinate 45,872,145 of CM069134.1, read as the reverse complement.
CCCTCCCCCGGCGGCTCCGTATGCCCCCCCGCTGCCACTGTCGCGGCCTTGTGTGTTGCCCGTTCCTCCGGGGCCAACCTCCCCTCGTCCTCCTCCTGAACGCCTCCCGGCTGCAGTCCCGCTTTCTCCGACTTCCTCGCCCTTCACTTCGCCGTCCCCCCCGATGCCTTCGTCGCCAAGGGGTTCTCCTGTCCGTAGACCCCACCATGCCCCAGCAACCCCGCTTGTTCCCGTCGGGGAAGGAGGTGATGGCGAGGTGCGGACCCGGTCTGGTCGCCTGGTCAGGCCGCCGGTCCGTTACGGCGATTACGTGTGATCCTGTATTCCTGTGCTTTACTGTTTGCATTTACCCTAGCGCATGAGACGTGGTCGCCCTGTCACTCACTGTTTGTTTTGGTAGAGGAAGGATGTAGATAATATGTGTGTACACCTTTAATTGATAGTAACGATGTCCATGCTAACCACTCCCCCACCAGTTAGTATAATTGTAACCCACACGCCCCTAGCTCTCTCTCTAGTGTTCGTGACAGACCACGTAACCAGCCACAGCACGGAGACAGGCCCTCTTAGTATATGTCCATGCTTAATAAAGTAGTGGCTTTAAGGTGTCTGTGTACCTTCTCTACAAACAGGTCCCTTTCAGAATGGCAGGCAGTGACTAGTGGGGTACCGCAAGGTCGGTGCTAGGACCGCAGCTATTTACAATATACATCAATGATTTAGATGAAGGGATTCAAAGTAACATTAGCAAATTTACAGATGACACAAAACTGGGTGGCACTGTAAACTGTGAGGAAGATGCTATGAGAATACAGGGTGACTTAGACAGGTGTGATGAGTGGGCAGATGCATGGCAAATGCAGTTTAATGTGGATAATGTGGTTATCCACTTTGGTAGCAAAAACAGGAAGGCAGATTACTATCTAAATGGTGTCAAGTTGGGAAAAGGGAAAGTACAAAGTAAAAGGGATCTGGGGGTCCTTGTTCATCAGTCAATGAAAGTAAGCATGCAGGCAGTGAAGAAAGTGAATGGCATGCTGGCCTTCATAACAAGAGGAGTTGAGTATAGGAGCAAAGAGTTATTTCTGCAGTTGTACAGGGCCCTAGTGAGACCACACCTGGAGTATTGTGTGCAGTTTTGGTCCCCTAATTTGAGGAAGGACATTCTTGCTATTGAGGAAGTGCAGCGTATGTTTATAAGGTTAATACCAGGGATGGTGGGTCTATCATATGCAGAGAGAATAGAGTGGCTGGGCTTGTATACTCTGGAGTTTAGAAGGATGAGAGGGAATCTTATTGAAACATATATGATTATTAGGGGTTTGGACATGCTAGAGACAGGAAACATGTTCCTGATGTTGGGAGTGTCCAGAACCAAGGGCCACAGTTTAAGAATAAGGGGTAAGCCATTTAGAACGAAGAGAAGGAAACACTTTTTCTCACAGAGAGTTGTGACTCTGTGGAATTCTCTGCCTCAGAGGGTGGTGGAGGCCGGTTCTCTTGAAACCTTCGAGAGCTAGATAGGGCTCTTGAAGATAGCGGAGTCAGGGGATATGGGGAGAAGGCAGGAACAGGGTACTGATTGGGGATGATCAGCCATGATCGCATTAAGGGCGGTGCTGGCTCGAAGGGCCGAATGGGCTACTCCTGCACCTATTGTCTATTGTCTCTCCTTTCAATTTTATCCGGTAATTTCTTGCGCAAATACCTATTTTCAAAACATCATACAGAAACCCTAACAATTAGACTGTGATTTTGAATATTTTGCATATTTCATTTTGGAATTGGTTGGCACCAAACAATTCACCTTTGGATGTTTTATGTGAGAAAATCTGGACTTTGTAATGGATATAAATCATCACTGGAGTCAAAGGATTTCAGAAGGCAAACATTCTCAATACAAGCTGGGGGTTCACCCTCTGTAGGTGGCCTACATTTATAACTAATTTTGCATTCTTTGATGGAAATACTGATTAAAATTGCTGATAAAAGTCACTAATTCATTTTATAATTCTTTAAACAAAAGAAGTAAAATATTTTTCTCCATTATAGAGCAAATGTAATGATGGTCACTTCAGTTCTAAATAATCATGCATATGAAGAATAAACATACAATGGTAACTTATTAATAGTTACCACACTCGTGCTTTCTCCATTTCTCTTGACTGAAAACAGAGCAGAGGGGTGGCATAGCACTTAGTGCTACTGCCTCACAGTTGCAAAGACTTGGATTCAACTCTTGCCTTGGGTGTTGTCTATGTGGAGTTAATATGTTCTTCCCATAGCTGCATAGGTTTCTGTCCGGTGCTCTGGTCTCCCCTCACACCCTAAAGTGCGATGGTGGTTCATTACCTATGTTGAGATAGCTCTTGGTGTAGATAAGTGACAAAAGAATCCAAGGGGAATTAAAGAGAATGTGAGAGAAGATTAGCAATAGGGAATTAATCAAGGGGGGGGGGGGGGGGGGGGGGATGGAATAAATGAGATAGTTCTCTTGAGAGATGGAGATGGAACTAATGGGACAAATATTCTCCTTCTATGTTGTCAGCAAGACACAATTCATAAGTGCAACCAAGACAATCATTGGGGGTTTGTGTAATATCCCACAATATGTATTTAAATCAGGTTTTGGTGCATATGGCACATATCTGTATTTCTGGATTAGACAATTATGTCCACAGCTTCAGGGATCATTTTCAGGGTCATTGGTCTTTCAACCATGAACTCTAGGCTTGCACCAGGGTCTTCTCCTCTTCAGGGAACGGGGATTCCCCTCCCCCACTATAGATGAGGTTCGCACCAGGGTCTCCTCCATACCCCGTAACACTGCCCTCTCTCCCCAAAGCCCGCTCCCTCCGCATCTCCCTTGTCAATTCTTCTCTTCCCTCCCACTCCACCCCTTCCCCGGGCGCTTTCCCTTGCAACCGCAAGAGATGCTACACTTGTCGCTTTATCTCTCTTCTCGACTCCATTCCAGAACCCAAGCAGTCGTTCCAGGTCGGACAGAGGTTCACCTGCACCTCCTCCAACCTCATCTATTGCATCCGCTGCTCTAGATGTCAGCTGATCTACATCGGTGAGACCAAGCGGAGGCTTGGCGATCGTTTCGCCGAACACCTCCGCTCGGTCCGCATTAACCAATCCGACCTCCCTGTGGCTCAGCACTTCAACCCCTCCCATTCTGTATCTGACCTCTCTGTCCTGGGCCTCCTCCACGGCCCGAGTGGGCAACACCGCAAATTGGAGGAACAGCACCTCATATTCCGCTTGGGGAGTCTGCATCCTCTTGGCATGAACATCGAATTCTCTCAATTCTGTTAACCCTTGCTGTCTCCTCCCCTTCCTACCTCTCCCTCAGCCCTCGGGCTCCTCCTTCTCCTTTTTCCTTTCCGCAGCGCCACTGTGCTACCACTTTATCTTGTATCTAACCATGCTACATTGACCGAAAGGATAGATATCAAATACCCAAAATGCCATTACCCATTTGCTCATGCAAAATTTTTGACTTAAAGTCATCTAACACTTAAGATGAATCCCACCTAACCATTATACTTTGGTTCAATTAGACTATTTCCATTATTCTGGATTCACAAGATGCTGGAATCTTGAGCAAAACACAAAGCTTTTAATTAACTCAATGGGTCATGCAGCAAATGTGAAGAGATTAGGCAGACGATGTTTCGAGAACGGATCCCGACCCGAAATGCCATCTATCCATTCCCTTCCCATATACTGCTTGACCCACTCAAACCTTCCTGTGCTCTATTGGTTTGCCAACAACAACTAAAAGCACAGGTTTAAAAACAAGCTAAATACACAGTGTTAATCAACTTGCCAGAAATTGTGGAATCATTTGTTTAGATCAGCCCCTCACTCAGGAATTAGAGCCTTCCTTTCAGCTGTTGGAAGTGGTGGGAATTGCAGGGCTCAGCCTGTGCCAGAGTATCTTTGTGCTGTTCACTATGGACATGTTCAGCCTAGCAACCCCTTTGTAGTCATTAGGTTGTTTACCGTGTTCTTCAATATCCCTGGATATCAGAGATATTTTATTGGCTGCTTTGTTGCTTCTAGCCAGGTCTTTCAATGCTCTAAAAATATAAGATCCATTGTGGTCACTCACATAAAATGTTGACATTTTACAACCTTTATGAGTGAAACTTTGAGTTTTGGTTTGCAAAAACATTGGTTTCTCGTCTGCAGTGAATGCGATTTTTTTTTAATTACAGCTGCCTGACTAGGACTTGTTAGCAGAGATCAAATGATTCACTTCTTGTTGAAGTGGTGAATCAGGATAATTTCACCTAACTCAATATTTTACAAGCTTGATTGCCAATGAATATAACTCACCATCAGAGAATATAGCTGATGATGAATCCACAGGACATCTTGTACCTAATATTTACAGATGGTTACAAGTAAATACCCATCTGCTTTACGTCCTCGGATGGTGACTCGTTAATTTAAAATTCATTTGCGCCAAATTTGATTTACTTTAAGATAATTTGCATTCGCTTCATGTGCTGCATATGCAAAAACAGGACCACAGGATGAACCAATGTAACAAACATTTATTTTACCTTTTATTTCCACTGAAAAATAATCCACTGCATGACATTTTCATTACTGGAGTCATTACCTCCAGAAACATCCTCATAACTATCTTATCTTGGATGTGGATGTGTATGTGTGTGTGTGTGTGAGTGTGTGTATTTATTTGTTTGTGTGCAATCACATCTACTCGAAGAAACAACATACTAACGGGAACATTTTTACATATTCCGGTAGAGATTTATCCTGTGAAATCAAAAATTGGCTTATCTGAACATTTAATACGTTATTTCTCGAGTTATGTAAGAAAATGTTCACAAATCTCAAATAATTAGAAAATAAACGAGATGATCTCACTGATGACGTCGCAATGGATCTGACTGCCCGCCTCTGCTCGTGCTGCGAGTGACATAACCCTCTTATGTCTTCTGTACTTCTTGGCTTCTTAACTTTCACTTCTTTAAATTTGTCACTTAGCGTTTTTAAACTGCGCGGGTGCGGGGATTAAACTGCTTGTCAGGTCATGCTGCGCGCTCCGCTGGGCTCCTTGAAGTTCTAGAACATGGTGGTGGCGGTCGTTATCGGCGTGGGTGAGGGTGTAGGGAAGCGCGAGGGGAAGGTGACCATGGCGGCCATTACTCCCTCTAGGAGAGGCCTTCTATGGAGACCTGCGATTCCTCCGTTGATCGCAGGGACTCGGGGAATCGGGATGCCTTTTCCTCGATGGTGATACCGAACCTACCTGGCGATCTCTGGCCGTCATGTGGGATGACCTCCTCTCCGTCCACCCCACCCGATCATCTGTCACGCGGGTGTGTGGGCTTACTCTCTCGGAAGCCACGAGTAGGTGCTGCCACTACTCCCTCCCTCTGTGTCCCAACCCTTTCTGCACTCCCCTCCCTCTCTGCCCCCCTTCGTCTCTGCCTCCCCCTTTGCCACCCCTCCCTCTCTGCCCTCCCCCTCACTCTCTGTCCCCCCCCCCTTCCTCTTTACCCCCTCCCCCACTCTCTGCCCCATCCCCCTCTCTAGGGAATGGTGAATAATGCGACCTATGTGTGATTGGTGGAGTATTGCGTTTGGGAACCAGACCTCCTCTGTGACGCCACGCTCCCCCCACCCCTCAATTTCTACCACCCTCGCTCTCCCTTTCTACCCCCCTCCCCATCCGTCTCCACCGCCCCCCCCCCCCCCCTCTCTAGCTGCGCCTGCGCGGTTGGAGACTATGTGTGAGGGGATAGGGCAGGGGATGGGGTAAAAGGAGCGAATTAATAACATTAATATAATATCAAGGGGGGGGGGGGTAATGTGTGTGTGTCTGGGGTGGTTAGTGTATGTGTGTGTGTGTGTGTGTGTGTGTGTGTGTGTGTGTTTGTGTGTGTGATGCTCCAGCATTTTTGCCTACCTTCGATTTTCCAGCATCTGCAGCTCCTTCTTAAACATAAAGGGTGTGGAAGCTTTGGAGAGGGGGCAAGAGAGGTTTACCAGGATCAAGTCAAAGTCAAAGTCAAAAGAGTCAAAAGTCAAAAGAGTGTTTTGTCACGTGTCCCTGACAGGACAATGCAATTCTTTCTTTGCATAGCACAACAGAACATAGTAGGCATTGACTACAATTATATACTTAAATACACACATTAATTAATTAATTAATTAATTAAGTGCAAATAACAGATGGAGGGGTATTAATGTTCAGAGTTTTGTCTGAGCCAGCTTTAATAGCCTGATGGCTGTGGGGAAGTAGCTATTCCTGAACCGGGTCATTGCAGTTCTCAGGCTCCTGTACCTTCTACCCGAAGGTAGCAGGGAGATGAGTGTGTGGCCAGGGTGGTGTGGGTTCTTCATGATGCTGCCAGCCTTTTTGAGGCAGCGACTGTGGTAGATCCCCTTGATGGAAGGAAGCCAATGATGGACTGGGCAGTGTTTACTACTTTTTGTAGTCTTTTCCTCTCCAGGGCGCTCAAGTTGCCGATCCAAGCCACGATGCAACCGGCCAGCAAGCTCTCTACTGTGCACCTGTAGAGGTTAGAGAGAGTCCTCCTTGACAGACCGACTCTCCGTAATCTTCCAGGAAGTAGAGGCGCTGATGAGCTTTCTTAATAATTGCATCTGTGTTCTCGGACCAGGAAAGATCTTCACAGATGTGCACACACAGGAATTTGAAGCTCTTGACCCTTTCAACCATCGACCCGTTGATATAAACAGGACTGTGGGTCCCCATCCTACTCCTTCCAAAGTCCACAATCAGTTCCTTGGTTTTGCTGGTGTTGAGGGCCAGGTTATTGTGCTGGCACCATATGGACAGTCGCTCGATCTCTCTTCTGTTGTAGGGGAGTCCAGTTGCTTGTTTTTCGGAGACCTGCTACGACTATGACAGTCACCGGCAGTCGCCTAAAAAATCGCCTAAGTAGGACAGGCCATTAAGGCAGCAACTCTACTGCTGCGCACTTTGCTGCACCATAGTATAGAACATAGAAATTAGGTGCAGGAGTAGGCCATTCGGCGCTTCGAGCCTACACCGCCATTCAATATGATCATGGCTGATCATCCAACTCAGTATCCCGTACCTGCCTTCTCTCCATACCCCCTGATTTCCTTAGCCACAAGGGCCACATCTAACCTCCCTCTTAAATATAGCCAATGAACTGGCCTCAACTATCCTCTGCGGCAGAGAGTTCCAGAGACTCACCACTCTCTGTGTGAAAACAGACTTTCTCATCTCGGTCTTAAAGGATTTCCCCCTTATCCTTAAGCTGTGACACCTTGTCCTGGACTTCCCCAACATCGGGAACAATTTTCCTGCATCTAGCCTGTCCAACACCTTAATAATTTTGTAAGTTTCTATAAGATCCCCTCTCAATCTCCTATATTCTAGAGAGTATAAACTGAGTCTATCCAGTCTTTCTTCATAAGACAGTCCTGACATCCCAGGAATCAGTCTGGTGAACCTTCTCTGCACTCCCTCTATGGCAATAATGTCCTTCCTCAGATTTGGAGACCAGAACTGTACGCAATACTCCAGGTGTGGTCTCACCAAGACCCTGTACAACTGAAGTAGAACCTCCCTGCTCCTATACTCAAATCCTTTTGCTATGAAAGCTAACATACCATTCGCTTTCTTCACAGCCTGCTGCACCTGCATGCCTACTTCCAATGACTGGTGTACCATGACACCCAGGTCTCGCTGCGTCTCCCCTTTTCCTAATCGGCCACCATTTAGATAATAGTCTGCTTTCTTGTTTTTGCCACCAAAGTGGATAACCTCACATTTATCCACATTATACTGCATCTGCCAAACATTTGCCCACTCGATTCATAGGGGAATTGTGCATTCTCTTAAAAAAGGAACAAATGTAATATAAAAATTAAGATATTTTAAAGAATATGGTGCAGGTCTAAAATATTTTAATAAAGTAATGTAAATATTTTATGCTATGTGCTGCTGCCGCATCATGAAGAAATGACTGCAGCAGGTACATCCTCAGAATGCTGCAGTTGCAAACTGTTTGGCTGCACTGAAGTGCTCCAGTAAGGCAGTTGGCATCCTCCTATCCTGCAACATAAAACGATATGCCGCAAATGAGAATCCAAAGGGTTCTGTGAATTTCCAATACGCAAACTGAATTGCATTCAACTTCATATCTGGTGATATTGTGAGGGCTTAATCAGTTCATCAATAAATCATAATAACCATAAATAAATAAAGGAAGGGTCTCAACCCCAAACGTCACCCACTCTTTCTCTCCAGAAATGCTACCCGTCCTGCTGAGTTACTCCAGCATTTTGTGTCTACCATCGATTTAAACCAGCATCTGCAATTCTTTCCCGCACATCAATAAACCATTCCCCAATATCCATTGAGGAATTGTTTAAGACGGAACTGCAGATGCTAGAAAATCAAAGGTAGACAAAAGTGCTGGAGAAACTGAGCGGGTGCAGCAGCATCTATGGAGCGAAGGAAATAGGCAACGTTGCCTATTTCCTTCGCTCCATAGATGCTACTGCACCCGCTGAGTTTCTCCAGCACTTTTGTCTACCATCCATTGAGGAATGACAGTTACTAAGCAACTTTCATTGGTTGTCATAGTAATTAAAACAATTTGCTATCTCCAACTAAGTACACTAACTTTTTTCTTTAAGATGCTAATGTAGGCTGCTTTACTTGTGTGAAAAGTTTCAGCTGTTGCATCTTATGTGCTCCTAAATTAATTGCCATCTTTATACCTTTCTCTTACCACTGATTTCAGAATTGTCAGCCAAAGTACATTTCTTATAAGCCAATTTAAAAGAAAAGCACTTACAAAGTTTTGATCACTCTGAGAAATTCATACTAACTGGTTGAACGGTCAGGCAAAGAAACATAATAATTAGAAGATAGACACAAAAAGCTGGAGTAAATCAGCAGGACAGGCAGCATCTCTGGAGAAAAGGAATGGGTGACGTTTCATGTCGAGACCCTTCTTCGGGTTAGGGATAAGGGAAAAGAGTGTTATAGATGGTGATGTGGAGAGAGTGTGAAAGATACTTCTAGATGCTCTGGGATGCATCCTCAGTGATGTGACCTGGGGTCATCGGGTGTTTCGGGTCTCACAACATCAGACACCCTCGCCCAGGTGACCCAGCCGGGGTTGATCAAGCCCTGATTTGCGTCCCAGCAGCAACCGCCCATGGATCAGCCCTCTTAATCCAAAACTACCTAGTGGCTTTCTCTGCGGCTTCGCTTGCGGATTGAATGGCCCTCTTCTTTGCCAGCCCCGTAATGCCCAACTGGTTGAGGACTTTGCAGAGTGAGCATCCTGCAAAGCCTCTACAGCCCACCTCTATGGGCTTATAATATGTCTTCCAGCCTCTGTCCTGGCACATCTCTACCAGTTCCTGGTACTTTGAGTGCTTCCTCTCATTAACCTCTTCAATACGCTCTTCCCAGGGCACTGTCAGTTCCAGAATGATCAGCTGTTTTGTCACTTCGGAGGTGATGAACATGTCTGGCCAGAGTGATGTTGCTATGATGTGCTGTGGAAATTTCAGCTGTTTGCCCAGATCGACGTTCAGCTGCCAGTCAGAGGCTGTGTAGAGGAGGCCCGTCCTTGTTTTTGGTTGTGGTCGGGGCTGCTCTCCAGCTTTGACAAAAGTGATTGATTTCTTTGGGGCATGATGGTGTTTGTTGTTGCTGATGGCAGTGGCTATGCTCTCAGCAACCACCTTGAGCACCTGGTCATGGCGCCACCGATAGCGACCTTCCGCTTGGGCAGCTGCTGAGGAGATGTTCTAATGATCCTCTTCCAGAGCAAAGTGGGCAGGAAGGTGTCTTGCCCTTGCCCCAGACGTGGAGGTTTGCAGGGCTTGGTAGGGCATCGTAGACAGCTTGGACAAGGAACCGGACACGTTGGAAGTCAGCCTGCATGATGTTTGACCAGGTAATCCTGCTCTGCGGTATGCTCTCCCACCTTGTCCACGCTCCCTGCTGCCTGGACCCACCGTCCTCCTCACACGCTCTTCCTCCACACCTGCTCGGACCTCTTCCTGGATTAGATGGTGTCTCTCCTTGCCCTGGGCCTTGCCAACCGGTCTTAGGGAAGTATTCCAAACCTGCTATGTCAGTTGCCAATGACTCTCACCAATGCCTTTTGCCTTAGGCGTGACTCTGCCTCCTCCACTGCTTTCTCTGCCCTCCATTTCCTCCCTGTTCTCACCTCGATGCCAGCCGATGACACCTTCTGGTCCCTGGAGTCCCTGTACTGCAGAGCTTCTCTTGTTCGCGCCACCATAAACTCTTCCGTGAGGCCACTGAATGGGAGCTGCAAGATGTTACTGGTCCCATACAGTGCTGCACTGTTGAGGCTGTGGGAAGGCCAAGCCACCTGTGGAGAAAGCCGCTGATCTTCCTTTCGAGGGACTCAACTGTGGTCAATGGAACAGCGTAAACCAGCAGAGGCCACAGGACTAGGGGCAGGATGGAATACTGATAGATCCAGGCCTTGAATCTGCCAGGCAGACCTGACTTGTCGACTTTGGTGAGCCAGGCTTCAAGGTCTTTGATGGACTTTTGAATGGCGGCAGAGTCTTTCAGAGTTGCGTCAAAAACCTTCCCCAAGCTCTTGGCAGGTTGCTCAGTGATGAAGGGAATGGCAGTTCCGGATAGTAAGAAGTGGAATCTGTCAGTCACCTTCCCCTTCTTCAGCACCATCGACCTTGACTTTGTTGGCTTGAAACTCATCCTTGCCCAGGTGGTAAGTTCCTCAAGACCTTGTAGGATCCACCTACTTCCTGGGACTGATGTTGTGGTGATGGTAAGGTCGCCCATAAAAGCTCTTATTGGGGGCTGTCGTACACCAGACTTGGTTAGGGGGCCTCTGCATTCCACCTCGGCTGACTTGGCCAGCATGTTCATGGCAAGAGCAAAAAGAATAACAGATATGGTGCATCCCGTTATTATTCCTTTTCCAAGCCGATGCCAGTCTGATGTTTCTGACCCAGAAGTCACCCTCAGCCTGAAATTATGGTAATAATCCAGGATAAGGTCCTTGATCTTGCTGGGAACATGGTGTTGGTGTAGTGCAAGCTCAACCAGTTTATGCGGTATGGACCCATAGGCATTGGCGAGGTCCAACCACAGAACAACTAGGTCGCCTTTGTTTTCATGGGCTTCTCTAATGAGCTGCGTAACTACTCCAGTGTGCTCCAAGCAGCCGGGAACTCCCTGAATCCCACCCTTCTGCACTGAGGGGTCGATGTAACTGTTTTTGAGGAGAAACTCAGTTAATCTTCAGGAGACAATGCTGAAAAACAGCTTCCCTTCAACGCTCAGCAGCGAGATTGACCGAAACTGATTGATGTTCTTTGAGTTTTCCTCTTTCGGGATCCAAGCTCCCTCAGCGCGCCTCCACTGGTCAGCAACTCTCCCCCATCGCCATACCACCTTCAAGATCTTCCATAGGTGTCGAAGGAGCTCTGGGCAGCGCTTGTGCATTATGTATGGTACGCCACTAGGGCCTGGAGCAGAGGCTGAGCGTGCCGCCTTGATGATCTCCTCAACCTCCTTCGGACTCAGCTCCCTCTGATTGAACTCTGTTGTTGGGGGGGCTGGGATGATGAGAGCTTTGTTGGGTTCGAGCTCCAGTTCCCTCATTGGATCGCTCAGGGTATCATGGAGGAAGCGATTTACTTCACCTGTTGAGCACATGAGGCGGCCACTGCGCTTGTCCCCAAGTAATTGCCTGGTAAAGCCAAAGGGATTTCCTAGCTCTCTCTCTTCCTCTTCTCCTGTGCCACTCTGCTCTGCGGAGGGTCATAAGCCTTTTCCTTAGGATGTTTCGTAGGTCGGCCAAGGCTTGCTTCTCCTCTTCGGTAGATCTCTTGTACTGGTTTTTGAAGGTTCGAAGCTCCAGCTGCAGTTGATGTATTTTGGTGGCCCTGCGGTTCATGGTGTAGGCGGTGGGCTTGGTGATACCTTTCTCGCGATGGCCAAATCTTTCCGAAGCATAACTGACTATGATTGCAATCATTGTTTGGAGTCGGCGATCTACATCTCCTTTGGCTGTGGCTTGAATGATGTTGTTCACGTCTTTGTCAAACTGCAGCCATTCATTCGGCTTGCTGGCTAGGGGCCACTCAATCCGTTGCTGTGGAACTACTCTGCAGGGGTTGGGAGACTCTAGTGCGTGGAGGGACTGGGCTCTGTGGGGTGAGTCCTGGCCGGGCTCCTCCTGCGTCTCACCAGGTTCAGGGCCTGTGCGCTGCACCTCTTTCTCCTTCTCCGAGCATTTCATTCTTGTCTGATGGATTTTTAGGCCATGGTGGTTCTTACTCAGCTTTCCGCAAATGCATCATATAATCGTAGTCAGTTCGTTTGCGTGGGTCAATAACCTTTGGTCCGTCCTATTGGAGATCTCATCCTCCCCCCCTCTCGGGATCTCCTGGGGGTATTTTTCATTAGGCCTTTCTGTAGCGATTGTTGGGTGTCTTTCTCATGAAATACACAGATTGGGGTGCAAACCCAGCCTGTCCCGGGTGCCCTCTTTCCGTGCCGTCAACTGTCTCTCAAGTAGTCACCAAACTATTCTTGGTTGTCACCCAGTCTATCCCTAGGTGTCACTGGCTGAGCCAGACTCCAGTGTGAAAGATACGTCTTCTAGATAAAGAATAATTAATGAAAGATAAGAAAGAAAATTATCATTGAAAAAAGGAAACTACCCACTGTAAGCTTTTCTTTGGGTGAAAATGAGAAGCTAGTGCGACTTGGGTGGGGGAGGGATAGAGAGAAAGGGAATGCCGAGGCTACGTGAAGTGAGAGAAATCAATATTCATACCACTGGGCTGTAACCGAGATGCTGTTCCTCCAATTTGCATTTACCTAACTCTGACAATGGAGGAGACTGAGGACTGAAAGGTCTGTGTAGGAATGGGAAGGAGATTTAAAGTGTCCAGCAACTGGGCGATCAGGTTGGTTCAAGCGGGCTGAGAGAAGGTGTTCCGTGAAACGATCTACTAGTCTGTGTTTGGTCAAGTACTATATAGATTCAGAGAGAAATTGGACATTCCCTTGTATAAGAGTTCACATCTTGAACAACGGATGCAGTAGATGAGGTTGGAGGAGGTGCATGTGAACCACTGCCTAACCTGAAAGGACTGTCGGGGTCCCTGGACAGAGTCGAGGGAGGAGGCATAATAATTAACTGTACCCAATGTGATTCAGAGCCGGGTCTGGTTCTTACATTGCCCGATATTAACTTGTAATGTAACCAAAAGATATAAAAGCAGCACAGGCCAATTTTTCCTACAGATATTCATCAATCTTGCCAGAGATGAATGAAGCTATATTCGCTGTAAAAAGGGGGATTTCAGTCATGTGCTGATTTACTTGGATTCATTTGGGAAATAATGTGAAATGAACAAAATCAAATCCACCAGTTGTTTTATATCGCTACCCAATTTTGAAGCGAGGACCTTGTCATAAACATAGGGAGAGAGGAGGTGCATTAAAAACAAAGAAGGGTATCAACCCGAAACGTCACCCATTCCTTTTCTACAGAGATGCTGCCCGATCCACCAAATTACTCCAGTATTTTGTGTCTATGTCAGACATAAATGTAGACGGATTGTTGAGAAATTGGCTGATGATACCAACATTGGACGAGCTGCAGATGGTGAGGAATGCTGTCAGAAGATCAGATCAGATGCAGATCAGATTAATAGATTAAAATCAGATTAATAGATCAGATGCAGAAATCGGTGGAGAAATTGCTGATGGAGTTTTACCAAGTGCGCTTTGGAAGATTGAATGTAAGGAAAGGGTAAACTGTTAATGGTAAGTCCCTTAACAGCGTTGATGTGCAGAAGTATCTAGGAGTCCAAGTTCATAATTCATTAAAGTTGGCAGCACAAATAGATATGGTTGTATAAAAATGTCTATATTAAATGGCGGTGCTGGTTCGAAGGGCCAAATGGCCTACTCCTGCACCTATTTTCTTTGTTTCTATGTCTATTTCACCTATATGTCATACCACATATATAACAGCTTACTTGAGCTTGCAAAACAATGCAACGATCAACAAATCAATCTAATCTTAGTCATGGTCACAGAGTCATATAGCATGGAAACGGCCCACCGAGTCTATGTGACCATCAAGCTCCCATTTACAATATCTTACACCATTCCCAATTTTATTCTTCTCACACTCATATCAACTCCTCGCAGATTGGACCACTCACCAAGGACTTGGGGCAACTTATCAAGAGTGAGAGATTTGAACTTCTGATTACATAACCAGGTTCCGAACATTATCTGAAACTGAGGTGCTGTTCCTCCAATTTGCGCTGGGCCTCACCCTGACAATTGAGGAGGCCCAGAACAGAAAGGTCAGATTGAGAATGGGAGGGGGAGTTAAAGTGCTGAGAAATCGGGAGATCAGGTAGGATAAGGCGGACTGAGCGGAGGAGGTCAGCGAAGCGATCGCCGAGCCTATGCTTGGTCTCGCCTATGTACAGAATGGGGTGGAAATGGGAAGATGTGGCCAGCAATGGGATCCCGTTAGTCCGAGAAAGTGTTGGAGGATTATATGCTGTTTGTGACGATTGATGGGGTGGAAGGTGAGGGCAAGGGGGACTCTGTCCTTGTTGCGAATGGGGGGAGGGTAGCAAGAGCGGAGTTGCAGGACATAGAGGAGACCCTAGTGAGAGCCTCATCTATAATGGAAGAGGGGAACCCCCGTTCCCTAAAGAATTAAGATATCTCTGATGATCTAGTATGGAAAACCTCATCCTGGGCGCAGATGCAGCATAGACGGAGGAATTGGGAGTAGGGCATAGAGTCTTTACAGGAGGCAGGGTGGGAAGGAGTGTAGTCTAGATAGCTATGTGAGTCAGTAGGTTTGTAGCGGTTTTCGATCAATAATCTGTCCCCTGTGATAGAGATGGTGAAACCCAGAAACGGTAGGGGGATGTCGGAGATGGCCCAAGTGAATTTGAGTGCAGGATGGAAATTAGTCATGAAGTTGATGAAGTCAGTGAGTTCATGAGTGCAGGAGGCAGCACTGATGCGCTCATCAATGTTATATATATATACACACATACAAGCATGCACACAAAAGCAAAAAATGGCTGATCATCCAGAATTCATACCCTGTTCCTGCTTTCGCCCCATATCTCTTGATTCTTTTAGCCCTAAGAGCTCTATCAAACTCTCTCTTGAATACATCCAGGGAATTGGCCTCCACTGCCTTCTGTGGCAGAGAATTCCACAGATTCACAATTCTGAGAGAGTTCAAGAGAGTTTTATTGTCAAGTGTCCCTGATAGGCCAATTAAATTCTTGCTTTGCTTTAGCACACCAGAACATAGTAGGCACGAATACTGAACAGATCAGTGTGTCCATATATCATTGCATAAATATACACACACATGAATAATGAAACTGATAAAGTGCAAATAAACAGATTATTGGCTATTAATGTTCAGAGTTTTGTCCAAGCTGAGTTTAATAGCCTGATTGATGGCTGTGGGGAAGTAGCTATTCCTGAACCTGGTCATTGTAGTCTTCAGGCTCCTGTACCTTCTACCTGAAAGTAGTGGGGAGATTAGTGTGTGGCCAGGATGGTGTGGGTCCTTGATGATGCTGCCAGCCTTTTTGAGGCAGCGACTGCGATAGATCCCCTCGATGGAAGGGAGGTCAGAGATGATGATGGACTGGGCAGTGTTTACCACTTTTTGCAGTCTTTTCCGCTCCAGGGCACTCAAGTTTCCAAACCAGGCCACGATGCAACCAGTCAGCAAGCTCTCCATTGTGCACCTGTAGAAGTTAGAGAGAGTCCTTGACATACCGACTCTCCCTAATCTTCTCAGGAAGTAGAGGCGCTGATGAGCTTTCTTTATAATTGCATCAGTGTTCTCAGACTAGGAAAGATCTTCAGAGATATGCATGCCCACGAATTTGAAGCTCTTGTCCCTTTCCACCATCGACCCGTTGATATAAACAGAACTGTGGGCCCCCATCCTCCCCTTTCCAAAGTCCACAATCAGTTCCTTGGTTTTGCTGGTGTTGAGGGCCAGGTTATTGTGCTGGCACCATTTGGTCAGTCAGTCGATCTCACTTCTGTACTCTGACTCGTACCCATCAGGGTCTGGGTGAAAAAGATTTTCCTCATAAGTTCCTCATAAGTAGGAAGGAACTGCTGATGTTGGTTTAAGCTGAAGATAGACAGAAAATGCTGGAATACCTCACCGGGTCAGGCAGCATCTCGGGAGAAAAGGAATAGGTGACATTTCGGGTCGGAATCCTTCTTCAGACCTAGAGATTTTATCTTGTGTGTTAAATGAGAAAGGTAATAGCTTCACATTCACTTTCTTATCAGAGCAGCAATGTGTCACCAATATTCATAGACATTTTCTACTTAGTATTATACAGATTAGTTTTAATGCCTTTTCTTTCGATCTGCACTTAATACTTTAGATCACCATTATTTTGCAGCTGAGAGAGCTGCCCCAGCCATTACCAATGCAACCCTCCAGATAGCTTTCATGGGATTATTGGAGCCATTCAGTCTCATTAGCAGTCTGATCATCTTACTTTTCTGTGTTGACCCATCCTGCCCTACATCTGCTTGAGTGCAGCCCAGGGATGAAACAATAAGTGACCCATGAGACCTGAATCTGATATTTCTGAACTTCTTCAGTCCCTCCAAAGACAAACTGAGCAAACTGAGACAAGCCTGAAATAAACAAGCTGACTTGTTTCACAAGAAGGTGAACTCACAGTACAATGATGAAGGCTGGATTCTTAATTCACACTGTTCAAATTTAGCCACATTTAAGAGAACAAAGTAAAAAATACAACATCCTAAGCCCCCAATATCAGTATTTAATTTGGCCTGAATTTAAAAAGAAAATAATCTATTATTCACTCTTGAACTTCAATATTCTAATAACTTTTGCAGCATGATTTCTTTGTTGTATTGTAATTTCAAAAATCCGTATTTGAGTAATTTACCTCTTGCTATTCACTATTAAAAAGGACTATTGCAGTCGATGTTTTGATGATCATCGCCAATCTACTGAATTGACATTATTTACAACTTTTGGTAAAATAACAACTGCTGTGCTTTGTCCTCTTTACCTGCTACTCAGTGACCCCTCTCCCTCTTTTAAGGTTTATGGAAATGCATACTTGAGTTGTTATGCAGCCACACAAACAGGCCATTTTAGTAAGGGATGTGAGCAATGCACCTATTGACAATCGGCCATGTACAGAGAAGGCAGATGAAATTGTGAATTAATGCACAATGTTAAGTTCAAGGCACCACCAGTATCTTCAAATTGCATGTGTCATGTATCAACCAGTACCTAAGCATAAATCTACACAGTTTAGAAAAGTTACATGGGAACTCAATGACGTTATTCAACAAACTAAATGGAGCCTATTAAAGGTATCGTTATGGTCCATTATTGTTAGCATTAAAGTTATGGATAGAAATGTAGAAACATAGAAAATAGGTGCAGGAGTATGCCATTCAGCCATAGGACAGGTTAAGAGGGATATGGGCCAAACGCAGGCAACTAGGACTAGTGTGGATGGAACATTGTTGGTTAGTGTGGGCAAGTTGGGTTGAAGGCCCGGGAAAGATAGAAAAACAAGTTGGCTTAGGAGAACATTACTGTCATAGAAACATAGAAACATAGCAAAAATAGGTGCAGGAGTAGGCCATTCAGCCCTTGAGCCAGCAACGCCATTCAATTTGATCATGGCTGATCATCGAAATTCAGCACCCGCTCCTGCTTTTTTCCCATATCCCTTGATTCCTTTAGCCCTAAGAGCTAAAGAGCAAAATCTAACTTCATGTCAAGGTGGTATTAAGCTCTCAGCTTTTATGCATCAAGTCCCTTTGAGTCTACCGCTGGCGAAATGAACGACAGCATATAGACTACAATGTGTAAGGAAGTTCATTGAAGCACACACAAGCTCTGCAGATAATGAAACATTTCCACTTCATTGCCTCTTGCCAGAAACAAGGAGGCAGATCAAACATGAGAGGCTAAATACGATACAGGTTTTCCCCATTGTGCTCTGTGCCTATTGCCTTGCATTGCACACCTTGTCATCTTGGCCATCTTCATGGACAAACTATTTTCACTCCACCAGTTTACAGCTGCTGCCTGACCACAGGCAACACACCGTCATGTGAATGTACATTATTCTTGCAGCAATTATGATTCATTGATTCTGGAGACAAACCTTTTTTTTGTTTATTATTAGTGTTGTATGGTAATCTACCTGCATCAATGGAAACACACATTTTGTGGGTGTGGCAGCGCCTAATGGCAGCGGCTCGACTACAGTCATCTGTCTTTTTTTAATTTTTGTCTTGTTAAATGTATGTCTTCAGCTAGTTTTTATTATTTTTTTAGCTGTGTATATGTCGGTGGCGGGGGGGGGGGGGGGGGGGGGGGGACTGTGGGGGAAACCGTTTAATCTCTTCCCTGTGTGGGCACCCGACCTTTTCCCTGTCGGGTCTCCGATGTCGTTGGGCCTAACATCGAGGAGCGGCGGCGGCCTCTGTCCGGGACTAAGTTGAGCGCTCCAGTCGCGGAGCCTGCGGAACTGACATCGCGAAGCTGGCCGTCTTTGGAACGGGGAGAGTTGTGGAGGCGCGCGGCTGCGACCCGACTTTGGAGGTCCGGAGGCTCCGGCCGCAAGCCCGGTGGACAGGAACAGCGGGAGCTCGCAGTTCCCTGGTGGGAGACCGCTTTTCCGAGCTCCACAAAGGCAACTTCTTCCGCTGGATCGCGGGGTTTAAAAGACACGGAGGAGGGGCCTAACATTCCCCGCGGCGGCTTAAACGGCCACAGGACTAACCATCGCCTGCCGGGGGACTTAACATCGGAGCCCCAGTCGCTTCGACGCTGCAGTTGGACTGTTAGACCGCAGGAGAAGAACAAAGGGAAGAGATAAGACTTTGCCTTCCATCACAGTGAGAAGTTGTTGGAGATCCACTATGATGGATGTTTATGTAAACTGTGTTAAGTGTGTTCTTGTTTTTTTTTGTAATGTAAAAAACTGTAGAAATGAAATTTCGTTCAAACCTAGTTGTTTGAATGACAATAAATAGCATTCCATTCATTCCATTCAAGTGAGTGGCTGGTAAGGAAAAAAATGACCTAGATCTCTTTAGGTTGTGATTATACCTTACACAGATATCATATTTTCAGGTTTCATATTTTCATTAGGGCGGCACAGTGGCACAGAGGTAGTGTTGCTACCATGCAGCGCCAGAGATCCGGGTTCGATCCTGACTCCGGGTGCTGTCTGTATGGAGTTTATGCGTTCTCCCCGTGACCGTGAGGATTTTCGCCGGGTACTCCCGTTTCCTCCCACACTCCAAAGACGTACAGCTTTGTAAGTTAATTAGCTTTGGTAAAACTATAAATTGCTCCTAGTGTGGAGGGTAGTGTTAGCTTTTTGTTGCATACTAACCAGTCAGCAGAAAAGCAATACATGATTAAAAACAATCCATTTACAGAATAGGGAAATACTATTTATGCAAGGTAAAGCCAGCAAAGTGTGGTCAAGGATAGTCTGAGGGACATCAAAACGGAGGGGTAGCAGTTCACCACTGCTCTCTGGTTGTGGTTGGATTATTCAGTTGCCTGATAACAGCTGGGAAGAAACTGCCCCTGAATCTGGTGCATTTTCACACTTCTATACTTTTGCCTGATGGGAGAGAGGAGAAGACGGAGTAGCCAGGGTGTCTAAATCCAGTTCAGACTTTGCCTGAGGAGCAAAATGACATCCATTTTGTGCCCTGTCTGAATGGAGAAGCAATGGTTTGCCGCATATCAAATAATCATTAAAAGAATGCAATAAAAACGAATGGATAGAGAAATAACGGGGAGATCTTTTAACTGCCTATGCTTGGTTGCTCATCCAACCCTGAATGTCGGTTGTAAATGGATTTAATATAAATAAGACAACAAAGACACAAAATGATATGCATGGCATTGTCACATAATTACTGCCTCTGTTAAATGCAGGTCCCATTTTAAGGCGAGGGCTTTGCCATCTGTGGAAAATGAGAGGGAACGAAAATCAAGGATCTGTCTTAAAGTACTTGTGGTGCATTTTAATAGGAAGATTAAATGAGAACTTACCAGTTTGAAGTTTGATCTTTATTTTATGAGAAGTTGCGATGAGGGATTACGTGAAGAAGCCGGTCAGCCCACATGCGCGTCAACCTTCAAAGCAGTGGTCTGAAATCACAGAAAACAGTTGCTGAACTGATTATAAGAAGATTCGAGAACTAGAACTACCACATGATCTTTATGAGAAGAGGGTTGGGAGTGGAGGGCACGTAATCCCTCATCGCAACTTCTCATAAAATAAAGATCAAACTTTAAACTGGTAAGTTCTCATTTAATCTTCCTGTTTTACTTCAGTCACGTGAGTGACTACGTGAAGACTTTAATAAATTAATAATAATAATAATAATAATAATAATAATAATAATAATAATAATAATAATAATAATGATCCCTTACATCCGGGAAAGCAAATTATTGATCAGAACTTAAAATTGAGTTGGCAAACGAACCCGGCCTGGCAATCGGTTTATTATAAAAGATTTGGAAAGTCTGCTCATTCAACCATCCTGCAGTCGCTAGGATGTGGTCCAGTGGAACCTCCATGAACCTCGCTGCTGATGTTGTTGCAGCCCTGGTGGAGTGAGATTTAAAAACATCAGTGTCCATTCCTGCACGAGCCAATACATGTCTTAACCACATGGAGATGGTTTTGGCCACTAATCTCTTATGTGGGACCTTATCAAATGCTTTCTGAAAGTCCAGGTACACTACATCCACTGGCTCTCTCTTGTCCATTTTCCGAGTTACTTCAAAAAATTCCAGAAGATTAGTCAAGCATGATTTCCTCTTCGTAAATCCATGCTGACTCGGACCGATCCTGTTACTGCTATCCAAATGTGCGGCTATCTCATCTTTTATAATTGACTCCACCATCTTCCCCACCACCGTTGTCAGGCTAACTGGTCTATAATTCCCCGTTTTCTCTCCCCCGCCTTTCTTAAAGTGGGATAACATTAGCTACCCTCCAATCCATAGGAACTGATCATGAGTCTATAGAACATTGGAAAATTATCACCAATGCATCCACGATTTCTAGAGCCACTTCCTTAAGTACCCTAGATGCAGACCATCATCCCCTGGGGATTTATCAGCCTTCAGTCCCATCAGTCTATCCAACACCATTTCCTGCCTAATGTGGACTTCCTTCAGTTCCTCTGTCACTCCAGATCCTCTGGCCACTACTATATCAGGAAGATTGTTTGTGTTCCCAGTGTTCCCTTTGTTGGTCATCTCTCTCATATCTCTGATTGTAAGTTATTGCTCTGTGGGATAAAACTAAAACAAACTTGGAACTTGGAAAACTTTATTGTCATTCAGACCTTGTGGTCTGAAGGAAATTTCGTTGCCTACAGTCGTACATATAGTAAATAACAAAAGCACACAATAAACACATATTTAACATCCACCACAGTGAGTTCACCAGGCACCTCCTCACTGTGGTGGAAGGCAAAAATCTTGTCTTTGTCTCTTCCCTTCTTCCTCTTCCTCTTCCTCTGCGCTGAGGCGACCCGGGCCTCCGATGTTGTGACCGCACCGGGTGATGTAAATAAGTCCCGCGGGTGAACCGCGCTCCGCACGAGCGGGCCGGTTCAACTCCGCGGCCTGGGGCGGTCAAAGCTGCCGAAGCTGCCGCCCTCCAGTCCAGCGGATGCAGCTGTTGCCGCGGGAGCTCCGGAAAAACAGGTCACCAACCTGTGACCTGCGAGCTCCCGACGATGTCGTCCACTGGGCCCGCGGCCGAACCTCCGAAGTCGCTGCCGCCGCCACCGCCACCGGAAAGCCGCCACAGCTCCGAGTCGGGCCGCCGGAACGCCTGAACCCGCCACAGCCCCGAAGTCGGCCAGCCCCACACTGGTAAGTCCTGGCTGGCTCTACCTCCGGAGCCTCGGGTCGGTCGCAGTTAAAGTTGGAGGCCGCCAGCTCCGCGATAGGCCTCAGCGCAGACGGAGACGGAGACGGGGGATACGACAAGAAAAGTCGTGTCCCCCCAAAAGGAAGAGACTAAGAACGTTTCTCCCACCCCCCCCCCCCCCCCCCCCCCCCCCCCCCCCCCCCACACACACACACACACACACACATACACTACATAATAACTCAAACTAACATTAAAAACAAGACAAGAAAACAACAAATAAAAAGAAATACAGATGGACTGCAGGCGAGCCGCTGCTGCCAGGGCAGCGCCGCCACTCCCACTGGAATTAACAATGTTAATTCACATGTTTAACATATCATACCTGGTTTGTGTTATTTTAAGAGTGGGTTGATGGTCAATAAATATGGATTAATATGAATAAGCCAGCTCCACTTTCAATTTACACACCAGTAAAAATTCAATTTGGCATGAACTTCATTGTCCAACTACTTGTATAAGCAAGGAAAATACCACAGAGTATTTTGCTGAATTATTCATTCATTACTGAATGGACCCACCGAAGGAACCATTAAAATCAATTTTAAAATCAAGGGGCGGAACATAAAAGCAGCTGCAGACAATGTTGGTGGAAAATGCATTAGCAGGGAACAATCGCAATGCAGGATAATGTGAAACCAAACAAATTACAGGAATTTCAACATCAAAATCTATGACAACTTTCGCATTGCTCATCCAAATTTGTTTTTATTCTACGAAGGTCAGTGCATTCAATAAAGGACATTTCTTGATTTAGTTTCCTAGGACCCGATACATTTTTAATGAGACACTTCAGCAGAAAAACTTGCTCTTTTATACAAAATACATATGTTGACCTTCATTCCAATCCGTTAGAACAATTGGTGGTGCGCTGTCGAAAATAACTCCTTTTGCACACTTTCAATTCCATTTATTTTTTGCAACAAAAATAATAACGAGAAGAAAGCCATGCGATGCCAGTTTGAAGTGTTAATGGACATTGGACATTTCATTCATATTCAATGCTGAACTACTTCAACAAAAACTGATGGTAGGATTTGGAGAGTGCAGTGCAAAATCAATGACAAGCAAATTTAGAGTTGAGTCACAAAGTTTAGTTTAGAGTTTAGAGATATACAACGCTTCATCCCACCGAGTCCAAGCCGATATATTCTAATGCTCAACATAGCGTTAAGTGAGCCATGAACTTTCCAGCGTGAAAACAAATGAAAGGCCTATAGTCAGCAAGGCACAAAAAAGTGAAATTTTCTGCTCAATTAATTATTCCCATTACTAATCACAATATCAGTGATGGCTGTGCTTTCAGCTGCAAACCTTGGACATCTGAATTGCCATCCTAAATGTTTCCACCTCTATGTTTCTGCCTTTAAAATAAAGGAGATTTAGAATTTGCCACAAGGGCCATATCTAACTCCCTCTTAAATATAGCCAATGAACTGGCCTCGACTACCTTCTATGGCAGAGAATTCCAGATTCACCACTCTGTGTGAAAAATGATTTTTTCAACTCGGTCCTAAAAGACGTTCCTGCTTATCCTTAAACTGTGACCCCTTCTTCTGGACTTCCCCAACATCGGGAACAATCTTCCTACATCTAGCCTGTCCAACCCCTTAAGAATTTTGTAAGTTTCTATAAGATCCCCCCTAAATTCTAGCGAGTACAAGCCGAGTCTATCCAGTCTTTCTTCATATGAAAATCCTGCCATCCCAAGAATCAGTCTGGCGAACCTTCTCTGTACTCCCTCTATGGCACGAATGTCTTTACTCAGATTAGGAGACCAAAACTGTACACAATACTCCAGGTGTGGTCTCGCCAAGGCCCTGTACAACTGCAGTAGAATCTCCCTGCTCCTATACTCAAATCCTTTTGCTATGAATGCTAACATACCATTCGCTTTCTTCACTGCCTGCTGCACCTACATGCCTACTTTCAATGACTAGTGTACCATGACACCCAGGTCTTGTTGCATCTCCCCTTTTCCTAATCGGCAACCATTCAGAAAATAGTCTACTTTCCTGTTCTTGCCACCAAAGTGGATAACCTCACATTTATCCACATTATACTGCATCTGCCATGCATTTGCCCACACACCCAACCTATCCAAGTCACCTTGCAGCCGCCCAGCATCCTCCTCAAAGCTAACACTGCCCCCCAGCTTCGTGTCATCCGCAAACTTGGAGATGTTGCATTCAATTCCCTCATCCAAATCATTAATATATATTGTAAATAGCTAGGGTCCCAGCACTGAGCCTTGTGGTACCCCACTAGTCACTGCCTTCCATTCTGAAAAGGACTCGTTTACTCCTACTCTTTGCTTCCTGTTTGCCAGCCAGTTCGTTATCCACATCAATACCGAACCCCCAATACCATGTGCTTTAAGTTTGCATACTGATCTCTTATGTGAGATCTTGTCGAAAACCTTCTGAAAGTCCAGGTATAACACATCCACTGGTTCTTCCTTATCCATTCTACTAGTTACATCCTCGAGAATTCTATAAGATACGTCTGACATGATTTATCTTTCATGCTGATTTTATCCAATGATTTCACCACTTTCCAAATGTGCTGCTATCCCATCTTTAATAACTGATTCTAGCATTTTCCCCACTACCGATGTTAGACTAACTGGTCTGTAATTCCCCGTTTTCTCTCTCCCTCACTTTTAAAAAAGTGGGGTTACATTAGCTACCCTCCAATCCTCAGGAACTACTCCAGAATCTAAAGAGTTTTGAAAAATTATCACTAATGCATCCACTATTTCTGAGGCTACTCCCTTAAGCATTCTGCGATGCAGCCTATTTGGCCCGGGGGATTTATCGGCATTTAATCCATTCAATTTACCTAACACCTCTTCCCGACTAACCTGGATTTCACTCAGTTCCTCCATCTCATTTGACCCCCGTTTCCCTGCTATTTCCGGCAGATTATTTATGAGATCCATTATGAGAGAAACATGGAAACATAGAAAATAGGTGCAGGAGTAGACCATGCAGCCCTTCAAGCCAGCACTGCAATTCAATATGATCATGGAGCTCGCAGGTGCTTCTAGAGAAGGGGGGGGGGGGGGGGTAGAGAGTGAGGGCAGAGAGAGAATGGGGAGAGACAGAGAGAGGGGCAGAGACAGAAGGGCAAGAGACAGAGGGAGAGGGGGTGGAGGGGAGGAGGAGAGGGAGGGTAAAGAGGGGGAGGGAGCAGAGAGGGGAGGTGAGAGGAAGGGGAGGAGAGAGAGAGGGGGAGGAGTGAGAGAGGGGAGGAGAGAGGGGAGGAGAGAGGGCAGGAGAGAGAGGGAGAGAGAGGGAGAGAGAGTGAGGGGAGAGAGAGTGGGGGGGGAGAGAGAGAGGGGAGAGAGAGGGGGGAGAGAGATGGGAGAGAGAGGGGGGAGAGAGAGAGGGAGAGAGGAGGGGGGGAGAGAGAGAGGGGAGAGAGAGGGGGGCAGAGGAGTGGGTGAGATGGAGAGGGAGGGGGGAAGGGAGTTGGGGGAGAAGGGGGAGGGGGAGAGGGTTCTTGGTTTCTTGGTCCTCCAAAATATTCCAAATGGAATTCTGAAATCATAAGGTAAATCCCTACCGAAATATGTAGGGATTTTTTTGCGTCTGTTTTTCAAGGAGATGTTTCAAAGGCAAAATCACACACACACACACACACACACACACACACACACACACACACACACACACACACACACACACACACACACACACACACACACACACACACACACACACACACACACACACACACACACACACACACACACACACACCATGGTTTTGTTTTACAGCTCGCTAGTACAATCCCATTAACTTGTCACCCACCACCTGTTATTATTCTCAACACAGCTCCCCACTGTTATTATTAATGAACTGACACTCCATAGAACCTATAAGTTTGAAAGCCATATGCTGCCCACTGCACATTCTGCCAAAATTAGCAAGCAAAGAAATGTTATTATCTTGACTTCCCTTTTTTACATGGTGAAACTCCCTTATTTGATTACTGACTATTGTAATTTATTTCTTTCAATGAATTGCTGCTCTGCCAAAATATGAGGTTGCTCAAATAACAAAAAGATAGAGGTAATTTTATTTGTAAAATAATCTGACCTACTTTGTATTACCTTTAGGCTGCTTCTCCAAACAGCAAGAGATCTTAAAGTCAATAAGTCAAGTCAAGTCAAGTCAATTTTATTTCTATAGCACATTTAAAAACAGCTCTCGTTGACCAAAGTGCTTTACATTGGTGCAGGTACTAACATGCTGCAAACAGTGGTACATAGATCAACAATAATAAATACATACATACAGCGCTCCCTCAGAGGACCTCCAAAAAGGCTTGAGAGTAGAAATAAGTTTTAAGTCTAGACTTAAAAGAGTCGATGGAGGAGGCATTTCTAATGGGAAGAGGGATGCTGTTCCATAGTCTAGGAACTGCAACCACAAAAGCGCGGTCGCCCCTGAGCTTATGCCTCGACCACGGGATGTTCAGTAACCCCAAGTCGGCCGATCTGAGGGACCTGGAGATGGTATGGTGGGTTAGCAGATTTTTGATGTAGGTGGGGGCAAGCCCATTAAGGGCTTTGTATACATAAAGAAGGAGCTTGAAATTGATTTGGAACCACACAGGGAGCCAGTGTAGAGAGGCCAGAATCGGGGTGATGTGGTCCCTTTTTCGGGTGCCCATCAGGAGTCTCGCTGCGGCATTTTGGACCAATTGCAGGCGGGACAGGGATGATTGGCTGATGCCAGTGTGAAGGGAGTTGCAGTAATCAAGGTGGGAGGAGATAAATGAGTGGGTTAGATAATGGAAAAAAAAGTGAACATAGTTAGAGGAAGAGAATATAGATTTAGGAGGAGAGATGTGGGAAAACTTGCTGCATCATAGCCTGGTGCAGCAATTTGAAGGATCGAAGGAAATTACAAGTAGCCCAGGCCATCACGGATACTGACCTGCTCACCACTGAATTGATCCATAGGAAGCAATGCCTCAAAAGCGGAGCCAGTATCATACCTATACTACCCTGATCACTCCTACCATCAGGAAGAAATTATCGGAGACTGAAATCTGTGGCAGCCAGTTTCAAGGATAGCTTCTTACCAACAACCATCAGGCTCCTGCACACTGCACAACACTAGCCTCAACTGTGAGCTATGAACTGTCTTTGGCTGCACTAAAGATTTTGGATTTGTCTTGCAATAGTATTGGCATTCATAATTTATTGATTTTTATAAATTGCATATTATCTGTGCATTGTGTTTACAGGCTTGTTATGCAGCTGCAAGCAAGAATTAAATTGTTCTATGGTTGGTACAATTATTGAGACTCTTGAGAAGAAGCCTTGAATCTTCATTTTTCGCCTTCCCTTTGCTTGATTTCGAGAGGTTCACTTTTTGCCCTTTCAACAGTTTTCTTCCCTTCTGTCCTGAACACGGCAGCTCTGAAGAGGTTCTGATTCTATGTCTGCTCTATGTCTGACTATGTCCATGTGATCAATCTACACGCATGAGTTTTGGACTGCATTTCAAATGCTATTTATCTCCATGCCTAGTGTTCATACGGACACACTTCCCAACGGTCAGACTGAAATCATTCCCTTCTCAAGATATTGATACAAATTATATCACTTTATGATTCGGGGCAGGGTCCACACAGTAAAGTGAGAATGTTAAAATCAATAACAAAATGTTGGTTAGACACATGGTGTAAAGAGCACCGATTTCTAGATGGAAGGCATGTAAGAACGTGAGGTAATGTAGCATGGAAAGTGCAAGGACTGATATGAGGATTCTTTTACCACTATTTTACCATTAATGTGCAGTTGAATCAAGCTTGGCATTGAATTCAGTGCCTGTATGCTGCTAGTGTATAGCTAAAAAGATATAACAGGTTGTCTACAATTTATGATCACTAATTTAATAGTAAGATTTAATGAGAACTTACCAGTTTGAAGTTTGATCTTTATTTTATGAGGAGTTACGATTAAGGATTACGTGAAGAAGCCTCGCCAGAGCGCCTGCACGTCATACTTCAAAGCAGTGGCGTGAAATCACAGTAACTACAGTCAAAGTGATATAGTAAGACTCAGAAGACTAGATGATCTTTGCGATTATGAGGGTCGGGAGCGGAGGGCACGTAAACCCTCATCGTAACCTTCATAAAATAAAGATCAAACTTCAAACTGGTAAGTTCTCATTTAATCTTACTATTTTACTTCGGAGTCATGTGAGTGACTGCGTGAAGATTTCAAAGCTCTGTGATTTCATGCCGAAGATACAGTTCCATACGACACACTGCTTCAGTTGACACAGGATAAACAAATAATGTATTGAACATTGTTTAAATTATACAATGAACGTCTTAAACAATAAAAGAACAGTAATAACCCCTCTTTCGCAGGGGAAATTACAAAGGGGAACTCAACCAGAACCCAAAACAGCATGCCCAAATCTTTGCATTGCGAAGACAGGTTTATCATAAATCGTGAAAAAAGGTTCCTTCACAGGACCATCCTGCGGTGAGGATTTGGTCTAATGGCACGTCCTGTGCCTTTGCTGCGTACGTTGAAGCTGCCCTGGTGGAGTGATTTAAACACATCAGTGTCTACTCCAGCATAATGCAGACCTATTTCGGCCATCTAGAAACAGTTTGTACTGACACCTTTGTATGAGGTTTTAGGTGGCTGATGAGCATCGCTGTTTCAGAGCCTCTGAGACTCTTGATGACCTTGATATATTGGCTCAGGTGCGTAACTACATATAGTCTTAGGTCAATGGGTATATTTTAAGCTTATTTTGGTTCCCTGGTGTCACCCATTTTCACATTATCTCTACCTGGTAGGTATATATCTGAGACCCAGCTGTTTCTCGTAATGCACCAGTGCCAGCTGAGGTTAGCCAGATTGTCACAGAATAATGACCTAATTCCACCCATGTGATTTGGTTTTCTCTGGGTGCTCCGGCAATGATGGAGACTACAGAGGATGGTAGACTGCCTGGTCCACCCCCTCATCCCAAATGAAGGGATCTATTGGTGACGCCGTCTCAAAAAGGCTCACATTACCCCGGTCACACTCATATTTAGATATGATTATCGGGTAGAAGGTAAAAGAGCCTGAAAACTACAATAACCAGGTTCAAGAACAGCCTTTTCAGCAACCTCAGCAACTAAAAACCTCTATGGACTATTGTCTTTCATTACACTACAAACTTCAGAATCAGAATATTATGGCAAGATTCTGAATACTCAAGCAAGCTGACCAAATAATATGGCTTTCACCATCATTCAACATCTTGAACCAGAATATAATTTATTCAACTGTAAATTGTTCTACTTCATTTTACGTGAACCCTGAGGTTAGGATTGCAATTATCACAATTGATGTGTCTGAAATTGTGCACATTACTGCTGCAGCTTGTAGATGCCCTTGTTTTTCATAATTTAATTTAGTGCTTATCAAAAGAAATAAAATAATAAAGAAAAAATATCTGAGCTAGCTCTCTTCTCATCAGGGAGTAACAATCACAAACTTCCTAACCCTCCTCCCATGGGTTGAAAGCATCTGTTACTCACTACGTTTTACACACAAAGTGAAAAGAGAAATCTGTTTGAAAGCATAATATGAAGCATGGTGTACACCACACAAACTGGCAGCTCAGCATCTACCTATGGGTGTTTGATCCCATAACAGACCAATTCTTTAAACCTTCTTTAATTTCATAAGCTATTAGTCAAAATCATTGACATGGCAGCTGTACAATGTAAGTGGAAAAACATGCCTGTGTGTGCATTTGGTAAGCTAGTCAATGAATGCAAGAATTCCAATATTTCATTGTCATATCATCATTGGTGGTGACTCAAAACGAGTATGACTGTCCTCTTTTGGGAGGACGGCTTGTGCGTGACTTTGTTTAACATGAGGAGACTTGTGCACAGACAGCCACAAGTCTGGGTCAGGATCCAGTGAGATGGAGTCCAAGTCCTTTTCTGCTGCAGCCTTCATCTGCCTTCCCAGCCATTGTGACACTCCATTAAGGTCAGCCATCATCCTGCACCTGTTCCACTGTTGAGGTTTTGGTTGGATTGCTCTTTGTCAGAGACCTCCCCCTCGACCTTACCGCCATGGGGAACATAGCTCCAGACGGCATCTCTCTCAGGATCTCAGGACCACACAAGCTTCTCCACCACGACAAGGTGACAATTCATGGACAAGATTGTCATGTGTAATGATCAGTTAAGTTGAAAATATTCAGCAGAGTAAAACGCAGTTGTTAGATAGGCAGCTGCTATGGATAAGGAAGGGTTAGAGGGATATGGGCTAAATGTGGACAAATGGGATTGACATATGTGGCAAGTTGGTCGGTATGGAAGAGTGGGGCCAAATGGCCTGTTTCCTTGCTGTGTGATTCTAGATATAATTACTCTGAGTTGAAGTTATAGCTGTACAGTAACCTATAACTTTAGAAAGTTTTAATTCTGTTTTTTTTACAAGCACTTACTCATTAACGATTATGTTACTCACAATATATAAAGCTTGGGTACATTATTATATTGAAATTCACTGCTGGTGCTGCCTGCCTTGCTTCAGAGGGAATTGAATGCTGCATGAGAAGTCGGGGAAATGAAAAGCGGAGTTGGTTAAGTTCCGGATTTGACCCAACTCACAACTATCCCTTCACTTGATGTCTAGTGTTGGATGAACTGGGAATTCACTGGATGTTTTCAAGGGAGATATACCTCTTGGGGTCAACAGAATCCAGGGATATGGGGATTAAGCAGGAACTGGGTACTGATGTTGGATGATCAGCCATGATCATATTGAATGGTGGTGTTGGCTCGAATGGCCTACTCCTGTACCTATGTTTCTATGTTTCAATGTTTCTAACTCACCAACCCATTCAGAGAATGAGAAATAGACTTTCAATTTATTAACAGAGTGGCACGTGGCACAGCTGTAGAGTTGTTGCATCTATTTTTTTTATGTTTCTTTATTTCTAACTCTTCCAATTAAATATAAGGAAGAATGCAACCATTGCCTTCAATCTCTGTCACAGACACCCTTCCCCCTCCATCTTGCTCAATCCCAATCCGTCGCATCATTTTGAGGCTGAATCAGGTTATTCTCAATCTTGATTGCTGCGTATGCTGATTCTGCTGAAGGGTCCCGGACCTGACATGTCAACTGCTTTTCTTTCCACTCATGCTGTCTGACCTGCTGAATGCTCCTATTGTTAGTGAGCTGCTTTTCTGACACCAAACACTCTCCATTAGCATGTTGTCCTGCTTCCTTCTCCGTTATGTTCCCCGTCTATGTCCTCCCTCACATCATCAGATTCTCCCCCTCATCCAAGACTTCATACCTTCCAGATGTGATTACTTTAATACCCTCCTTGCCTGTCTCACAGCGTGCACCCGCAGTAAACTTAAACTTACTTGTATTTTTCAGCTCTTTTAAAGCGATTCCTTAATTTAATTTTCAAGTGGCTACACCAGCACCCTGAATAGGAAAATACACCCTAATATGTTTCTTCTTGTATCTGATCATTTGGCCCCTGGTAAATAGTTGAGACTAGATCAACTGGACATCTAAAATGGAGATTAATGAATGCAAGCTTCCCCTGATTAACCTAACTGAGCTTCTTCAGTTCTGGTATCTGATCCACTCCTTCATCTCACCGTATCTTGGTCCTAAACTCTGCAATCTATTCCCTTCACAGGAAATGCATCAGAAGCAATTTGTAGATGGTTTACAAGACTTATGCCAACTTTGGTCAGGTTGCCATAGTGTAGGAGAGGCCAGTCTTAATCCATTGGAGTGTAGACAAGTGAGAGGGAACTTGATTAAAGTAGATAAGTGACATGGTCAAGAAGGATTTGGAGAGAATGTTTCCTCATGGGAGAATCAAGTAGCAGGAACATTATTTTAATAAAAAGGTTGCACCCATTTAAATCAGACATGAGGTAATTTATTTTTTCTCAGTATGTCATGTCTTATCCTAAAAAGGTGGCGGAGGTTGAGGTTTTGAATATTTATAAGACAGAGGTAAATAGTTTCTTGAAAAGAAAGGGGCTAAAGTTTACCATGGACTGTGTGGAGGTTATAATTACATTAGCCTTGACTTTACTGAATGGCGGAGCAGGTTAAAGTATTTGAGCAATCTTTTCCTGCTCCTAATTTGTATGTTTTAATGGAAAAGATTTGAATCAAAAGTTAATTTCAGGGTCAGATGAGGCTGGGAACAATCTGTTTCTGCCTGAAACATTAGCCATGTGCAGCAGGCCACAAGAATAAGATTGTTTTAACCATTTATATTGTTTTAAGTACTTTTGTTCCTTGACATTTACAGTGGCTAACTAATTTCTAGTACATTGCATTTTTATCATTAATTCTGAAAAGTCAAAAGATATGAAAAGCGAGCACAGTTTGTTAGTAATTAAAAGATTTCTGGAGTTAGCGGAATTGGTTGGAGTTGGTATTTCTTTCTCCTTCCCCACCCCCCATAATTAGTCGGAAGATGGGTCCTGCCCCAAAACGTTGCCTATCCACAATTTCTTGAGATGCTGCCTGACCAGTTGAGTTACTCCAGCACCTTGTATCTTCTGGTGTTTGTGAAGTTTGTTCAAGTTCTAGGAATTAATATTAGCCAGGCAGTTTATCAAAATATAAAGTGAACTGTTATTGCTATAGGCTTCCTTATCTGCCAATATGTAGCTGAGTGATTAGCACTGAAGATGATATTAAGAGCAACAGTAATGAGAAAAGTTAGAATAAATAAGGTCTTCAATAACCAGAAGGCAATATTAAAATTTATTCCTGATGCAGATGGAAAATAACTTACTTTTGCTGGAAAATGATAAATTGCGTAGAGAATATAGATAACATCATTCATAATCTGCCATTACATTTTTTCAGGATGAATGCATGACAGCTACTAACCCCTACAGGAACTAAAATCAGTCTGAAGAAGGGTTTCGACCTGAAACGACACCCATTCCTTCTCTCCAGAGATGCTGCCTGTCCCGCTGAGTTGCTCCAGCATGTGGTGTCTATGTTTAATTTAAACCAGCATCTGCAGTTCCTTCTTACACAGCTACTAACTGTTGAATGTAAGCAGTGTTTGTGACTCCTGTTGGTTTGGATTATACATGGAAGTTAAAGCCTGTTTCAGAATTTTAATTTAAAGTAGTTGGAATATTTGGGAAGTCATAGAAAAGTCAGGAAATAATGGTGGTGTAAAGAACAGTGGGTACGAGACGGAAGGCATGAGAAGACATGAGAAAATGTTGCGTGGTATATGCAAGCACTGATCTATTTTACCATTACTATATATATTAATCAAGCTGATATCAAGTTATTAATGTCAGATTACAAGGGTGGTAGATTATAAGGGAAAGGCTCCAGAAATCATGAAAACAATTATCTGGTTAAAAAAATCTGTATAAAGGGAAGGAACAAAAGTAAGTTTCATTTAACAAGAAAATTGATTTTAGTTCGGAGTCACGTGAAGAAGCCCCGCCAGAGCGCCTGCGCGTCATTACGTCTGACGCGCTTGGTGCACCGACAGGCTGGAGAGCGCAGCTCCACCAGCGGTAAGTAAAACACCCACAGTTAGGGTTTTAAACTTGCTGTGGTTTACTAGGTCCCATAAGGCTGGTTACAGGAGCCAGCAAGGACACTTTCCTAAAGGGAAAATAGTAAAATAATGAAAATAAGGCGAGTATGTCGGCTATAAAGTAAAACCTACCTGCGGCCAGTCCGCATGGGAAGGTGGATAGGGGTCGGAGAGAAGGCATCCCGGGTCCGTTCTGCTGCTACACCGCCTGCGTGTGATGCAAGGATGGGAATAAGTAGTCGGCTTGCCCCGACAGCAAGCTGACGGAGCAAGGGTTCACTGTGTCCCTGCAACAACGGGTGAGAGATATCCCCACTAGCCATCTGCTCCACCCCGGATCTGCAACCACTGAGCGTTATTCTATGCTCACCAAGGGATTTTTATTTCACTTAGACTGCTGTAAAAATTACCAGTAATTACCCTTGCCAGGGTCATCGTAATGTCGAGGCACTTTGACGAAACAACTTATTAAGGCTGAGGTTGTGGCGGATGGAGTTCTGCCAGCCTTGCTTATTCTCAATAGTAGGGGAAATTCCTCATGATGAACTCGTAGCTGCGGTCAGCGGATGATGACGGCTTTTGAGACGCCGACTTTAGAGCCACCGGCAGTTCAGCCAGCAGCAGCAACTCCGGTGCTTTAAAGCACTGTGGCCACTCCTGTCGGGAGGCAGGCCAAAAGTAAATTGTCCACGCCTGTCAACTCTGATGAGTGAGGCCAGAAAGACTTTTTCCCTTCCAAAAAATGAACTGTCCGTTAAGCAAAAGAGCTGTACACATATGAAGGATAATATGCCTACGAGTCTGCATGTGGACCCATAACTGCAGCACCTTGTTTAGGGCTGCATGTTACCTTCCGTGAGCAGGAGCCGGGAGAAGCCAGGGCAGTATGAATCTGACCCTGAAGTTTGGTGTCACTGCTTATGTGCATATACCAAAATACATGAGCTTTGCTCCGGGTGTGCCGGATGTGGTCAGCAATTTGCCATACCAGTGGCAACTGGTGAAGCCATTGATGACAATCTGGCCAGCAATTTAATTATATGGCCTCTCACCAGCTACAGGACTCCATAATGGAGGAAACTTCGCAAGACATATCAAACACCTGTTAACTGTGCATCGCTCTAAAGGAGCGCATCATGAGGGCGCATGAGTTAAGGCTGCAGATGTCCTAAAAAACTGGTTGGAGCAGCAATAATGGCATTTGGGCAAATGGTACAAGGGCACCACTATCTAAAAACAGCAGGATTTGGACCCTGCTGTATAGTGCCCATTTTTAGAATTAATTATTCACGAATAACCATCCAGCCTACGCTCAACCCACGGTTCACAGCCTTGCACATATCCTCTAATATCCAGCGAAAGACCTGGACGATGAGGCAAAAACAATCGGCCTCCTCAAAACTCATCCTGAGACCAGGATGCCACCTCAAAAACCATACCCTTTCAGAACAGGTAGCCATGTAGGAGACTCTGCGCTTACCACATGATTACCACATGGTCGCCACATGTTCGCTGGTGGTCTCTGGAGAGTTTCCTTCATGGTCACGAGGAGTTTCCGCATTCTGGGAACTAGTCGCGGCCTCAGTATAGTCTCCGCAAATATTTCAACACGTTGAACATTTTTCTGGTCGCCATGAAGAAAATCGATAATCCTGTACTCGTAGGTGCAATGGCAGTGGGGTCGCCATGTAGTTATACATAATCGAGGTAGTCGTATGTAGTTTTAGTTAATCACCTTTGCTGACCGGGCATTTTCATTGGCCCATTGGGGAAAAAAAATGTAAGCACGAGTTTTCAGAATCAAGGTTAACCAACCGATAATGTTAAATGCCTGCCGAACCTCACAGCTTTGTATCTCTGGCTATCCCCCCCCCCCCCCCCCCCCGTAAAGGAGTTACCGTACACTGTGCTGGCAGTCTGTAACCTTCCTGTTCATCGTTGAGTGTGTCTGTATCACCTTGGCTTTGCACCATGTGAATTTCAGACAATGCCCTCCCCGCTTGCCCTGGCCCCCGCCTTTGCAATGTGTGTGTGTGTGTGTGTTCCACTCTGACAGTCGCCGTTCCAGTTCCCAGTTTTTTAGGCAAGTGCCGGCAACTAGACAGTCGCCGGCAGTCCGCTGAAAAATCGCCAAAGTGGGTCAGCCCCTTGACTTTGACTCAGTGCTGAGGATACAACATGGAGCTGGAACTGTGTATTTTTGGAAACCTTTAATGAGTTTGGCATTTCACTGATGCTCA
Organism: Okamejei kenojei; assembly: GCA_035221665.1. Taxonomy (NCBI): domain Eukaryota; kingdom Metazoa; phylum Chordata; class Chondrichthyes; order Rajiformes; family Rajidae; genus Okamejei; species Okamejei kenojei. The sequence goes on along the minus strand of CM069134.1, from coordinate 45,836,216 downwards.
GATTCCACCTCACAGTCCTACCCTGCAGCAAGCAACAGCGGGTTTCATAATTCAGTGACAATTTCCATACATTTGCTGCTCAAACTAAACAAGAACAGATGGATATGGAGCTGCTTTTGCGTACCCAGAATAAAATGGGTAGTAGAAAGTGCTTTCTGTGAAAAACAGATCTGCTTGAAGAGTAATTTAGACGTAATATTAAAAAAAATCAATTACCTTTATTTTGTTTTAGTTTGGAGATAGGGCGCGGAAACAAGCCTATCGGCCCACCAAGTGTGCGCAGCCTAGTGATCCCCGCACATTAACACTATCCTACACACACTGTGCACAATTTTACAATTATACCAAGCCAAATACCCTAAACACCTGGACATCTTTGGAGTTTGGGAGGAAACTGGAGATCCCAGAGAAAACCCACGCAGGTCATGGGAAGAACGCACAAACTCCATGCAGACTAATACTCATGGTCAAGGATGAAACCAGGGTCTCTGGTGCTGTAAGACAGCAACTCTACCACTGAGCCACCGTGCCACCCTCACTCACAAATGAAATATTTGAAGAGTATTTTCTGAATTTGCAATGCTAGATACTCCAGCATCAGTTAATTATTTTATAATTTTATAGAGTGGACGTGTGGAGGATGTTTCCACTAGTGGAAGAGTCTAGGACTAGAGGCTATAGCCTCAGAATTAAAGGACGTTCCTTTGGGAAGGAGATGAGGAGAACTGTCTTTAGTCAGAGGGTGGTGAATATGTGAAATTCTTTGCCACAGAAGGTTGTAGAGGCCAAGTCAGTGGATATTTTTAAGGCAGAAATAAATATTTTTCATTTGTACAGGTGTCCGAGGTTATGGGAAGAAGGCAGGAGAATGGGGTTAGGAGGGAGAGATAGATCACCCATGATTGAATGGCGGAGTAGACTTGATGGGTCGAATGGCATAATTCTGCTCCTATCACACATGACCTTGCGACCTTATTATCTATATTACTAAAAGTCTGATCTTGACCACTTCCTGTTGTTCTGTATATTGATTTTAGAAAATACGCTTCTACTTACAGCTGTGATTTTTGGCCTTCTTACTCAGAGTCCCCCTCCGCTGCGCAGAACAAGAGGATTTTCCCACTGATGAAAAATAATAGAGTTATTAGTGTTTAAAAAATGTTGAGATTCTCTCTCCTGAAGGCCACGCCCCTTCCAGAGGGACTATAAAACCCAGAAGTGTTGAATGCCTCAGTCAGTCTCTGAGAGAGAGGTTCATGTCTCTCAGTCTGAGCTGTGAATAACACTGAACACATGTCTACAAAACTGTGAGTGGTTTTACTGACCTGTCAGTGCCCTTAATGTGCTTTTGGAAATGCTAAAGCTGTGTTGCCTATGGTTTAGAAATGCTAAATCTGCGTTGCTTTTCGTTTGGAAATGGTAAAGCTGTGTTGCCTAATTAAAGTTGCCTTGCCTAATTAAAGTTCCCTTGTCTTCTATATAATTAAAAGTCTAATCTTGACCACTTCCTGTTTGCATTTTATATTGATTTTCGAAAAAACGCTACCACTTACGGCTGTGATTTTTGGTCATATTACTCAGGGTCCCCCTCCACTTATCAGTTGCCAAGGAGTTTTCCCATCGATTAAAAATAAAAGAGTTATTGTGTTAAAAAAATGTTGAGATTCTCTCTCCTGTCAATCATGACATGAAGGCCACACCCCTTGTGGTGGGAGGGGGGAGGGACTATAAAACCCAGAAGTGTGGGCGTGGCTCAGTCTCTGCAAGATGGAGGAGGGAGAGGTCACGACTCGCTGTCTTTAGTGGCCTTGAACCCTGCTTAAAATGGGATGAAACTGCACTTGAATTTGGTGGCCTTGCACCCTGCTTGAAATGGAATTTCAAGAATTAGCCATGAGTCAACTGCCAGCCCACCAGCCATCAGTGAGTGAGCTGCCAGCACAACCGGCTTGAGTGACTGAGCCGCCAGCCCAAGAATCCATTCGGCCCACAATGTCCATACGCCCTCGGGACACCAGTCCCTTCAGCCCACCAAACCCATACTAGCACTCCAGAAAGCCCCGTCCCCCTCCCCCCACTGGTCACCAATATTGGAATTGGTGGAGAGGTGGAATACTGCGTTGGGGGACCAGCCCTCCTGTGTGATGCTGGAACCCAATGGGTCCCACTTAGCCTAGTTAATTACTATTTTAATTTCTTTAAGCATCTTCATTCAGAGTATAGTGGGCACATGGAGTGAACTGCCAGAGGATGTAGTTGAAGCAGGGATTACAACATTTAAAAGACAGTTATTAAAGGTACATGGATAAGAAAGATTTAGAAGGATATATGGGCCAAACACAGGCAAGTGGAATGAGTGTAGATGGGGCACCTTGGTCGGCATGAACAAGTTATGCTGAAAGGCCTGTTTCCATGCTCCATAACTCTATGTCTCCATCACATTAACACTCTTTTTATGTATCTATATTACTAAAAGTCTGATCTTGACCACTTCCTGTTGTTCCGTATATTGATTTTAGAAAAAACGCTGCCACTTATGGCTGTGATTTTTGGGCATCCTCCTCAGATGTGCAGGACAAGAGGATTTTTCCCATCCTAAGGCCACGCCTCTTCCGGAGGGACTATAACACACGGAAGTGTTGAGTAGCTCAGTAAAGTCTCTGCATTTTGGGGGAAGTGAGAGGGACACGTCTCTCAGTCTGAGCTGTGAATAACACTGAACACATGTCTACTAAACTGTGAGTGTGGTTTTACTGACCTTTGCCCTTAATGTAGTTAGAAAATGAAATGTGGTTGGTTTGAAATGAAGCACAGCAAATGGTTGGTGGTGGTTTGTTTGAAATGAAGCACAGCAAATGGTTGGTGGTGGTTGTTTGAAATGAAGCACAGCAAATGGTTGGTTGTGGTTGGTTTGAAATAAAGCACAGCAAATGGTTGATGGTGGTTGGTTTGAAATAAAGCACAGTAAATGGTTAAAGAAGGAACTGCAGATGCTGGAAAATCAAGGGTACACAAAATGCTGGAAAAACTCAGTGGGTGCAGCAGCATCTATGGAGTGAAGGAGATAGGCAACGTTTCAGGCTGAAACCCGTCTTTAGTCTGGTTGGTGGTGGTTGGTTTGAAATGGCAAGTGATTAAAAGTCTAAACTTGTCAACTTCCTGTTTGCACTGTATATTGAATTTAGATAAAACGCTACCACTTACGGCTGTGATTTTTGGCCATCTTACTCAGTCCCCCTCCGCTCAGTAGGTGCAGAGGATTTTTCCCCTCAATGAAAAATAAAAGTGTATTAGTGTTTAAAAAATGTTGAGAATCTCTCTCCTGTCAATCACGCCATGAAGGGCTTGCCCCTTCCGGTGCGAGGAGGAGGGGGGAGGGATTATAAAACCCGGAAGTGTGGGTATGGCTCAGTCTCTGCAAGATGGGGGAGGGAGCGGTCACTACTCTGTCTGATTCAACTGAACACATTGAATGTCTACTGAACTGTGAGTGTGGTGTTTATGTGGTGTTTTGTGGTGTTTGGTGTGGTTTTATGGTGGTTTGTGGTGCCTGCTTGAAATGGTATGAAAATTGCATTTGAATGTGGTGGCCTTGCACCCTGCTTGAAGTGGCATGAAACTGCACTTGAATTTGGTGGTCTTGCACCCTGCTTGAAGTGGCATGAAACTGCAATTGAATTTGGTGGCCTTGCACCCAAGCTCAAAGTGGCATGAAACTGCACATGAGTTTGGTGGCCCTATACCCTGCTTGAAGTAGTAGGAAACTGCACTTGAGTTTGGTGGCCCTGCACCCTGCTTGAAGTGGTAGGAAACTGCACTTGAATTTGGTGGCCTTGCACCCTGCTTGAAATGGTAGGAAACTGCATTTGAATTTGGTGGTCTTGCACCGTGCTTGAAATGGAATTTCAAGGAATAGCCGTGAGTCAACTGCCAGTCCACCACCCGCGATTGAGCTGCCAGCACATCAGGCTTGAGTGACTGAGCTGCCACCCCTGGAATCCATTTGGCCCACAATGTCCATATTAGCCCTCTGGAAACCAATCCCTTCAGCCCACAACACCCATACGAACACTCCAAACCACCCCCCCCAATATGGAATTGGTGGAGAGGTGGAATATTGCGTTGGGGGACCAGCCCTCCCGTGTGAACATGGGACCAATGCGTCCCACTTAATCTAGTACTTCCTATATTTTTACAATTCAAGGTAGTATTTTAAAAATTGCATTGGGCTTATTTGATTGAGGAACCTAAAATACTGGGAAGAAACAATAAAAAGTTCTGAACTCTTCCTAACAATAATGATTTTACAGTGCAAATTTGCTTAGAGCTTTTCATCACCCCAGACTACCTGTTCCTCAATAATTAATCAAAGGAGAAATCGCACAAATAGAATTCCTCAAACAAATCTTTCAAAAGCTATTCCACACAAATATCAGCTGAGTAATTACAATTCCCATTACAGCTCCTCTTTAATGTAGTTAAAGTTAATAGATTCTCTCCAAAGGAATTGGTTGGAGATTGAATAAAATCATGACGTTTTTGCTTTTTTCGTGAACTGCAAGTCAGTTTAATCGTTATACTGGAAGGCACAGTGGTGCGACTGCTATCTCACAGCGCTAGAGACCTGGGATCAATCCTGACCTCAGGTGCTGTTTGTGTAGTGTTTGCACATTGTCCCTGTGACAGCGTGAGTTTCCTCTGCGTAATCCGGCTTCCTCTCACATCTCAAAGACGTGCGAGTTTGCAGGATGATAGTTCTATGTTATCTCACTTTCACATCCCCTCTCTAGTGCGTAGGGAAGGGATGCGAAAGTAGGATAGCATAGAACCATTGTTTACAGGTCCCACCCGATGGGCCAAAGGCCCAGTTTCCATGCTGTATTTTTTGAGACTTCTATCTAGACTACCATGTAACATAAAATTGTGACTTATGCGTGAAAAGGATGTAGGCAGAGGACAACATTTTAATTCAAAAAAACATTCTAATAATGTCCCATGGTAAATTCCAAAACATTGTCAAATCACCAATCCCCACCACAAATTTCATATGCAGAAAATGTACATCTGATATTTGAATAGAAGAAGTAGAAACAAGGAACTGCAGATTCTGGTTTACCAAGTTAATATACAAAATGCTGGAATAATGGGCCTGTCCCACAGGCGATTTTTTTTCGGCAACTGCCGGTGACTGTCATAGTCATAGCAGGTCGCCGAAAAACCGGCGACTGAATCCCCTATACGGCAATGTCTGCGACAATGTCTACAACAACCTACCACCTAGTCGACGTCAAGCTACGGAAAGCTACCGACAACCGGCGACCCATTTGGATTTCCAACTATGACCACACCTATGACAACCTACGTCCACCCACGACAAGCTATGACAAGGTAAGACAATTCAGTTGCTGGTACCTGTTGCCGGTTGACGTAGGTTGACTTTAGTAGCCAATGGAATTCACCGAAGTCAGCACTGGTGACAACCTACGACAGCATCTATGTCAGCAGAAGTCAAGCAACGCTCATCGGCGTCAAGGCAACTGTCACCGACTGTCGCCGAAAAGTTTTGAACATTTCAAAATCCAGCGGCGACCAGAAAATTCTATGATTCTTTGGGCGACTGAGGAGACTACCCACGAGCATACAGGCGACATCCCGGCAGCCATGTGACAACAGCCTAATCGCCAGCAGTCGCCAAAAAAAACGCTGAACTGGGACAGGGGCATAACTCAGTGGGTCAGGCAGCATCCCTGGATAACATGGATAGGTGACGTTTCTGGTTGGGACCCTTCTTTTGATGTCAGCAGTTGGTAGTTAATAGAATGGATCACTAGACTGTTTGAATCATCACACCACAAGTTGAACTTTTCAGTGTTAACAGTATCACATATAACCAGTGTAAAAAATAAATTGCTGGAGGAGCACAGCATGTCGAGCAGCGCCTGTAGCAGTGGAAGGAACTCTGCTGGTGTTTTTTTTTTGTATTTTTTTTTTGCTGGTGTTTTGGATCGGGATTCTGCATCAGGGCTATGCAATTAGCCTGTAGAAGTCCTGATACGGGGGTTTCAACCTGAAACATTGACAATTCCTCTACCCCTACAGACACTGCTTGTCCCCTGCCTTCTTCCAACAGTTTGTTTTAAGCTCCGGATTCCAGCATTTGCAGACCCCAGTGTCATCAGATATAACTAATCAATAATTACATTCCAAAAATCAATTTTAATTGAAAATATATACTAAAATAGACAAATTTGTAACGTTCTAGATATTACTATTCCAGTTATAAATTTTCAAACCATCGTAAAAAACTAGCAAGCTATTGTATTATTGCATCTGCCAAATATATACATCAATTTGATTTTATGTTTAGTACTTTATACAAGCTAGTTGGTTTTCTAATCTGTTGGTCATACATAAGTAGATTTTTAAACAAAAGCTGAATTTTCTTCCCAGCAAATGTTTTGCTACTTCTCTCTTATTCTTTAATTTTCAATTGGCATTTTCTCCCACTTATCTCCACTTCTTCCACCCTTCCTGGAATCTATCCAACTCATTTCAACACAGGAATTTCATCTTAGAAATGATAAACCATTCCTGTAAATTTTATAATAAAAAGCTTTAGAAATAATATTCACAAAATAAATCACTGCCATTGGAATTCAGGCCCTAATTTTCTCAAATAAATTGAATCCTAATATTTTTACATTTATACTACCTAAAGAAAAGTTTACTAACTCTAACCTTGGATACAGACCCGTGTCATTATCCCATTTCATATTAATGTGCCAATATATTACATTTAGTCTACTTTGACTGAATGTCCAGTGCAAAAGTTCTAAATTACATTAATGAAAAGTCCTTACCTTTGGACTTAACAAGTCTCAACAAGTCCTTACCTTTGGAAAGTCAGACATGATACAGAATTGCCATGAATATCAATTAATAACACTTAGAAAGATGGAGTCTAGAATGGAGTCATCGGGTTATACAGCATGGACACAGCTCCTTCGGTCCAACTTGCCTACACCGACCACCATGTCCCATCTACACTAGTCCCACCTGTCTGTGTTTGGCCAATTCCTTCTAACCCTGTCCTATCCATGTCCCTGTCTGATTGTTTCTTAAACGTTGCAATAGTCCCTGCCTCGACTACTTCCTCTGGCAGCTCGTTCCAAACACCCACCGCCCTTTGCGTAAAAAAGTTACTTCTCGGATTCCTATTAAATATTTCCCTTTGGTCTTTGCTAATATTTATACTCTCATCTTACCATCCCATCCCTGTATCCATTTATTCACTTCTGAAGCCAACCTTAAGTTTGCCTATTTCAGCCATAACAAGTATCTGTAAATTACATATTCTATCAACTTTGTGCAAATAAGTTTTAATGTCTTGAGTCAAGCTTTCATGCAACACTCCAGATGAGCCCCTTCCTACTTCTCATTGACATGCTGAGTTGAAGAACACCTTATATATGTTTATGGACCTCCCTCCGCTCAGTCCATCTTAACCTATCTGACCTCCGCTCAGTCCATCTTAACCTATCTGATCTCCCGGTGGCTCAACACTTCAACTCCCCCTCCCATTCCCAATCTGACCTTTCTGTCCTGGGACTCCTCCATTGGCAGAGTGAGGCCCAGAGTAAATTGAATGAACAACACCGTATATTTTGCTTGGGTAATTTACACCCCAGCGGTATGAACATTGACTTCTCTAACTTCAGATCGCCCTTGCTTTCCCTGTCTATCCATTCCCCTTCCCAGTTCTCCCACTAGTCTTACTGTCTCAGACTGCATTCTATCGTTGTCCTGGCCCCTCCCCTGACATCAATTTGAAGAAAGGTCTCGACCCGAAACATCACCCATTCCTTCTCTCCAGAGATGCTGCCTGTCCCGCTGAGATACTCCGGCATTTTGTGTCTACCTTTGAATATGCTTATTCTTAGTAACCATAGTCTGCTCTCAGTTTATCTCCAATCTTGCAGCAGACCATTAACGATTGTATGAGTGGCCCAAGCTATACGATCTGAAAAATGTAGCCCTTGGGCCGACTGTCTCAGACACTGCTGAATACATTGCACCACAAAGGTCCTTGGTGTTAATGATGTTCTCATTGAAGTACAGGTGCTGTATCCAGTGCAAAAGCCTTTGATCAAAAGCATCCGGGCTCCTGTTCAGAGGCATAGTTACTGACCACACGTCTGAAATGTAAGCCTGCATGGGAAGAAGTACATGTTGTGTAGATAAATCTGTTCTCTAATACTCGGTGGCTCACTTATACTTATGCCCACTTGCTTTGGATTACATTCAAGTGGAGGCAGCTTTCTTATATTTCCATACTTCCTTATGAAAGTAAAGGAGGCAATTTATCAGGAAACTAAACCATCCAACAGCAGCCAGAGAACAGCCCTGTACGATTATCTACCTCATCGGGGACCCTCGGACTCTCTTTGATCGGAGTTTACTAGCTTTACCTTCAACTAAACCTCATTCCCTTATCATGTATCTGTACACTGCAAATGGCTTGATTGTAATCATGGATTGTCTTTCCGCTGACTGGTTAGCATGCAACAAAAGCTTTCACTGTACCTTGGTACACGTGACAATACACTAAACTGATAATGAAACTGAGGCTGTTCAGCACATTGACTCTATCCCAGTCACAGAGCAATTCCATTCCCCGATATTTTTTTCCTGTAAATATTTCCCACACATTCTCATTAATTCGACCATCTCATTAATGCTACCATCCACGGGCAAGTAACTTTCCAATCCAAGCATCTTTGCAAAATAAAAGTAAACCAGAGCACCTAAATGGGATGGAAGATTTCAACCCTCACGTGGTCGGCCCTGTTTTGACTAATGCAATCAACTCCACGTGCATAAACGGAAGATCAAATATAACAAGTTGTCCAACAACTTTAGGCTGTGCATACCACACGAAAGAAGAAGAATAGTACCTGGATGAAATCCACACAGTCACAGGGAGAATGTGTAAACTCTGCAAAAGCAGCCCCAAAGTTCTGAGTTTTGGAGCGTATTGGTGCAGCAGTTCAAAGCACCAGTCGTGTCACTCACTCTGCAATCCTTACCTCATCTGATGATGTTATTTAATTGCTTCAAAGCTTTCTATCAGATTTTCTCTATGTCCTTTTCCTGTTTTCTCTGAAGTATCCATCACTCAAGAGTTTATTGCAAGACTTGTCCAACAGTTAAGATGGCAATTTTTCTCTGACCTCAGCTCGCTGACTCATCACAAACTGATCGATTGTCCCCCAGTTGTCTCCAAATTACCTCAGATCCTTCTCCTTCTCAGCAGCCTGATTAATCAATTGACCCCTAGCTCATAACCCTAACCCATCAAGCTCGCAGGTCTCCAAGTCACTGGTCATTCCTGACTCACTGATTAACTCCCCTACTATAGATGAGGCTCTCACCAGGGTCTCTTCCACACCCCATAACACTGCTCTCTCTCCCCATGCCCCCACTCGTAACAAGGGCAGAGTCCCCCAGTCCTCACCTTTCACCCCACTAGCCATCACATACAGAAAATAGACCTCTGTCATTTTCGCCACCTCCAACACGACCCCACCACTCGCCACATCTTCCCATCTCCCCTCGTGTCTGCTTTCCACAAAGACCGCCCCCTCCGTAACTCTCTGGTCAATTCTTCCCTTCCCTCCTGCACCACCCCCTCTACGGTGCTACACCTGTCGCTTTACCTCCCCCCTCGACTCCATTCAAGGACCCAAACAGTCGTTCCAGGTGCGACAGAGGTTCACCTGCATCTCCTCCAACCTCATCTATTTGTATTCAATTTATTGTCATTATTTCAATTTAGAAACAACAAAATGGATTTTCCTTGCAGTCAGTAACATAAAAGTAAATAATAAACAAATAAACATTTTTTTTTTAAAAGCATAAACACAGAGGTCCATACACAACATAACCCCACAGCGGCACCAGAGTTAAGGTAGGTACCATAGTCCAGCCAGCCTCCCTGCCGATCTTCCCAGATGTTCACCCGTGGTCGGGGCCTCCCGAGCACCCGCAGGCCCTCTCGCCGGGAACGATGGTCAGGCCCTCTCGCTGGGAACGATGGTCAGGCCCTCTCGCTGGGAACGATGGAACCCCGACGGAGAACATCCTCAGCGGCCCGGACCTGCAGATCAGCCACCTCCCACCGGAGTCCGCGGCTCCCAAAGTCCACGGGCCGAGCTGGGTGGAGTCGCAGGACTCCGCGATGTTGGTCAGCGCCGCCCGCGTTGGGAGCTCCGCGAACCACAGCTCCGCGATGTCGGTGCAGCAGGCCCAGCACTCCGGATCTACAAATGGCAATATTCGGTGAGGCATCGCCTGCCCCTCGATGTTTCCAATGCTGCGCCGCTGCTGCTGGAGCTCTGGTCGGTCCTGGCAGGAAAGGCCGCGCCTATCCAGTAGGTAGGCTGCAGGGGGGGAGGGGGCGAGGACGCGACTCGAATAATAGTCGCATCCTCTCCAGGAAGCGACTGGAGAACGGTATCCCCCTTATCGTACCCTCTTCCCCTCACATAAAGACATTAAAAAAAACACAAAAAACGTCTTCAAACATAACAAAAAAACAAAAAGATACCGGACTGAAGGCGGAGGCAGCTAGCAACAGCGCCACCGGAGGAACCTATTGCATCCGCTGCTCTAGATGTCAGCTGATCTACATCAGTAAGATCAAGGTTAGGCTTGGCGATCGTTTTGCCGAACACCTCCAGTAACCGCATTAACCAACCTGATCTCCCGGTGGCTCAGCACTTCAACTCCCCCTCCCATTCCAAATCCGACCTTTCTGTCCTGGGCCTCCTCCATGGCCAGAGTGAGCACCACTGGAATTGGAGGAGCAGCACCTCATATTCCGCTTGGGCAGTTTGCACCCTAGCAGCATAAACATTGACTTCTCCAATTTCCCGTAGCCCTTGCTGTCTCCTCCCATTCTCAGCTCTCTCTCAGCCTTTGGGCTCCTCCTCTTCCTTTCTCCTTTCTTCTGTTTTTTCTCCCATTCTTTCTCTCCAGAGATGCTGCCTGCCCCACTGAGTTACTCCAGCTTTTTGTGTCTATATCTTTGGTTGAAAATGCTAGTTCCCTATTCTTTGGATTTTAGAAGAATGAAAGGTGATCTCATTGTATGTACAACATGTTTACAGTGATAGACAAATGATCGGCGAGACCACATCTGGAGTATTGTGTACAGTGTTGGTCTCCCAATTTGAGGAAGGACATCCTTGTGATTGAGGCATTGCAGCGTAGGTTCACAAGATTGATCCCTGGGATGGCGGGACTGTCATATGAGGAAAGATTGAAAAGACTAGGCTTTTAGAGTTTAGAAGAATGGGGGATCTTATAGAAACATATACAATTATAAAAGGACTGGACAGGCCAGATGCAGGAAAAATGTTCCCAATGTTGGGAGAGTCCAGAACCAGAGGCCACAGTCATAGAGGCTGTTGTGAGGTAAATGAAACTTTCACTACTTGTAATTTACTTAACTATATTTAAGCTTTAAGCAACTTATTTATTTAATACATTACTCAGAAACATTTGGCAAACATGGCTGATTCCGCAGGCCTTTCCCGCCCGAAATACTTTGCACATGCGCACACTCCGGGAATGTCCTGCGCATGCGCACACTCTAGAAGAACCCCGCACATGCGCCCACTTCATTCTCCCGTCCTATTTATAAGTTGAGACGGTCAGGAGGTTTAATACATCTTGATGACCGTCGCAGAACTGGAGCTTCAGGAGGTAATGGCGTTTCAATAGCTGGTGGTAAATATATTGCTTGGTCATCAACTTCACTCATATTGTTATTTAGATTTACAATTTTAGAATTTCTTATAGAAGTTTCCATAGGGGATGCTGGAAGTGTTGGAGGAAGTTCTCGATTAGTGTTATCAAGAAGTGATGGAGCTGATGGAGAAGATGGACATGGTGCAAGGTCATGAAGTGAGACAGTTGACTGGCGTCCATCCTGATACTTGATAGTTGGATAAGATGGGTTGACATCAGTCAGTTCAACTTCATCAACAAAAGGCTTGTTCTTATTTGATCGGACATAACAACGAAACAACACAGGCCCAGGGCTAGTCAACCATGATGGCAGAGAAGTACCACTAAAAGAACGCTGTTTGAAGTTAAAGAACCGCTCATGTGGAGTAGTATTGGTAGCAGTTGACAGTAGAGATCTGATGGAGTGTAATGTATCTGGTAGAACACATTCCCAATGCTGATCTGGTATGTCATTTGACTTTAAAGCCAGTTTCACTGCTTTCCAAATGATTCCGTTATACCTCTCAACCTGACCATTTCCAATCGGATGATATGGTGTTGTTTTACTTGTTGCAATTCCTCTCTTAGAAAGGTAGTCCTTTAAATCTTTCGACATGAATGAGGAAATCCACAGAAAGAAAACAGTTGATCTAAACATTTGATAACCATAGCAGCTGACATATTTGGACAAGGAAAAGCAAATGGGAACCTCGAATATTCGTCAACTAAAGTAAGTATATAAACATTTCGAGAGGAGGATGGTAAAGGCCCTTTGAAGTCAATACTCAAATGTTCCATAGGTTGAGTAGCTTTGATCAATCTTCCTTCTTCAGGACGGAAGAACCTTGGTTTTAATTCAGCACAGATTCTACATGAAGCACACGTCATCTTCACATCTTCTGTAGAGAAAGGTAAGTTTTTGGAACGAACATAGTGTAACAAACGAGTGACTCCAGGATGACACAGCCCATTGTGAAGATCAGTGAGTGCAGAAGAATGAACAGAGGCACAAAATGCTCGGGTTAATGTATCCGGAGCAACATTATCCTTACCAGGGTGGTACTCAATTGAATAACTATATGCAGATAATTTAATCCTCCATTCATGAATTTTACTGTTCTTAATCTTCGTTCGTTTTCAATTATCCAGCATAAAAGCTATTGAACGCTGATCTGTTATCAAAGTGAAGTGCTGGCGAGCAAGGAAATGACTCCATTTTCTCACTGCTTCAATAATTGCTGTAGCTTCCTTTTCGCCAGGTGGGTAGTGCAATTCACTACCTTGGAGAGTACGAGACATGAAAGCCACTGGTCGTCCTCCTTGATTTAATGTTGCTGATACAGCTAAATCAGAGGCATCACATTCAACAACAAAGGGGAGATCCTCGTCAATGGCATTTAATGTCGCAGATTCCAATTGTTTCTTTAAAAAAGTAAAAGCACCAATTGCTGTAGAGTCAAGGGGGAAAGATTTTGCTCTAATCAAAGGCTGAATTTTGTCAGAAAAATTTGGTATCCATTTTGCATAATATGCAAACATTCCAAGGACCCTTCGTAGAGAGTTTAATGTAACTGGAACAGGTATCTCTTGGAGTTGACTGAGTCTTTCTGGATCAGGCTTGATTATATCATTTCCAACCCAATAACCAAGAATATTAATTGATGACTGATGTTATTGACTTCTTGAGAGTTGTCAGAGCCATCGTGATTTCCTTATTTGAAGGAATTATGGTTAGATTTAGTCGAAACACAACTTGTTCACATAAAACTTTCTGAACTGCCAGAATCAAGTAATACATTAAGCTTATGGCCATTAATGGATACCATTGTAGCTGCATGAGACAAGCTCTGAGGAAATGCAGCTGTAATTGTACATAAAGAAGGCGTATACATGGCATCAGTCACAATGTTTGGAGTTGCTTTGGACTTGCATACTCTAGAATAATGTCCCTTCTTACCACAACTATTACAAGTTGCCTCTCGAGCAGGGCATATCTCTCTCTTATGAATATTACCCCCGCAAAAGTAACAGTTCCTTTTTGAATAATTATATGCAGCAGCAAGGGCCCGTTTATCAGTAGAAATTGTTTCGGTTTTCTCCATATTTGTACTTGGGTGAAATTCGTTTGTAGTAGTTGCAGCAGAATACAGATTAGATGAGCCATAAGCATCTGAATTTTTCTGAGCCAAGTCCAAAGAGTAAGCTTGATTGTAAGCTGACTGTAAATCCAAGGTTTTGTGTTCTAATAGTCTCTGTCGTATTAAAGGCAATGCCAAACCATTGATAAAAGAGTCTCGAATAACTTCCTGTCGATATTGATCAGCCGTAACTGCTTTGAAGGCACAGTCTTTACTAAGTCTTTGAAGTTCTTGTAAAATTTCATCAAGTGACTCACCAGGTTTTTGTTTCCGAGTAGCAAGGAGGTGTCGAGCGAATATCACGTTGGGTGTCTTAACGAAGAGTCTGTTTAGTACATCAATAGCAGAATCATAAGTTGTACATCCCTCTATGTACTCATATACATCAGAAGAGACGAAGCTTATTAATGCCTTAAGCCAGTCTGGTGCATCGTTGCCACACTCCTCAAAGAAGTTATTTAGTATACGAAGCCAGTGCTTCCAATTCTTTGCAGCAGCAGGTGAGTTGGGATCCAGATCCAAGCGTTGGGGTTTCAATAGTTTCTCCATCTCAAGTCGGATTCTTTGACTTGTAAGATAAGTTGCTTAAATTGTTGTGAGGTAAATGAAACTTTCACTACTTGTAATTTTCTTAACTTTATTTAAGCTTTAAGCAACTTATTTATTTAATACATTACTCAGAAACGTCTGGCAAACATGGCTGATTCCGCAAGCCTTTCCCGCCCGAAATACTTTGCACATGCGCACACTCCGGGAATGTCCTGCGCATGCGCACACTCTAGAAGTACCCCGCACATGTGCACATGCGTCCACTTCAGAAGCCATTTTGGACTGAGGTGAGAAAAAACGTTTTTTCCCAGAGAGTTGTGAATTTGTGCAATTCCCTGCCACATAGGGCAGTGGAGGCCAAATCACTGGATGGATTTAAGAGAGAGTTAGATAGAGCTCTAGGGGCTGGTGGAGTCAAGGGATATTGGGAGAAGGCAGGCATGGGTTATTGATAGTGGACGATCAGCCATGATCACAATGAATGGAGGTCCGAATGGCCTCTTCCCGCACCTATTTTCGATGTTTCTGTGTTTATGTGTTTTTGAAGCCTCCCATAGTTATGGTATCCGAAACAGGGTAGGTCTCTATCAATGATGAGAAAAATTATTCTCTTCGAGGGGAAGGAATCTTTGGAACTCTTTACCCCAGAGGGTCAGTCATTGAATTAATTCAAGACAGACTTAAAAACATCTCTGAATATTAAAGTAATCAAATGTTTTTTGGGAAGGGCAGGAAATTTGTAGAAGATCATCTACAACTTCATAAGTTCATAAGTTATAGGAGCAGAATAAGGCCATTCGGCCCATCAAGTCTACTAAGCCATTCAATCATGGCTGACGTATCTTTCTTTCTCAACTCCATTCTCCTGCCTTCTCCTTATAACCCCTGACACCCTTACTAACCAAGAATCTACCACTCGAAACAATTGTTAAATAGTGGAGCAGGCTCAAGGGCAAAGTATTTTTCCTATCCTTTCTGCTCTCTCATCTCATCACGTTGGAATGGATGAAACTACAGCATGGCCATAATTCTAAGGCAGACAGTTTTTATTTTAATGCTACATTAATTTCATTCTTCTATGAATAATTGAAATGATCAATTGGGAAAATTATCAGTCACATTGTGGAATGTACAGGCATAGGGAGAACAATACTGGGAACAACTTCAAAAAACTTGCAATCAATTGGAAAACCTGATTAATGGATTCCCAGGAGATCTTCAAGGGACTGCTCCTCCAGTAGTCCAAGGTAAGTAATTCAGAATTAATTTACCAGCAAGCTTTCTCCCTTTTTGCAGAATCTTGAGATTCTTCCATTTATGTCCCTTAACAAATCCAGCATTAGCATTCTTCAAAGAAGATTGGATGGTAACTGTTTTCCTGCTGGGTAGAGGTGTCTTAACAAGGCAAGCACAAACTGGAGGCGAGAAGTGTCTCATTGGAACCTGAAAATTGCAACATGGTTGTATTTAATTGGATTCACAAGTGGTCTTAGTTGGATTATACTTAACAAAAGGATAACATGGAATATTTCTATTAAAGTTTAAAACTCGCATTGAACAATTTAAAATACATTTATTCTATTGAAACCTCACCATTCTGGGCACCCAAACTCATCAATTGTCCCTAATCAATCAATTGGCCCCTGACTCATCCCTGACCCATCAAGTGCTCTGGTTTGCAGGACTTCATTCAGCTCATTGGTCACTCCTGACTCATTGATCAACTCTCCGCTTGTCTTCGGATTCACTTTCCCCCAAATTCACTGATCACTTCCCCGACACAGCATTGTAAACTCGGCAATCTCCCCGCTCATAGCTAACCACACCGACTTGCCGGGTGAACTCGACTCAGCTCCTAATAACTCACCAATCACCCCAACTTACCCACCGGCCACCACTAATTTGGCTCCAGTCCTCATTGAAAATGAATTCCAGAGAAGAAATAAGATTTGCACCAAGGTAGCATTTGATCAAATGGCATCAAGGTGCCTTGGTAACCGTGAAATCAAGGATATTTAGGAATAATGCACTCCAACAGTTATACCTTGCACAAAGAAAGAATGCTTATGGTTTTTGGTTGCGATTGTTGGAAGCTATCCATCCCAGCCGCAAAGCATTGCCGCAGGACCTTCAAGGGTGATGGGCAAGGTGGGATGAAGAGGGGGGAGAGGGGAGAGGGGGACAGGGAAGGGTATGGCATGAGTGATGGAATATTGCTTTGGGGAACGGGTTGCATTGGGAGACCAGGCCTCCCGTGTGACAGGGATCCAACACGTCCCACTTAGTCTAGTCAAAAAGAAAAGCAGCACATTTGATTTGTGCTTACCTAATCTATTAAAATTAATTCCTTAAGGGCCTGTCCCACTTACGTGTGTCCTTGGCACGCAAATTACACGACCTCGTCTTCGCGTTGAGGCGCACGGGCATCGTGTGGCCGCGCGGGGCTGGTCTCACTCACTCAGGGGTATGGAGTTGTGCGCGGTATCGCGCGGCGCTCCGAAATTGTGAAGCGAACTAAATCTTCGAGCGCTACCGGCATGTCGCGTAACTGACGGCCAAAGTGGGACAGGCCCAAGACCCTGGCATGATGTAACGTCTCACCTCCAACAGCAGCAGAAGCAGGCAAACGATCACCGAGCTCAGCCTGGGGCTCACGGCCGTTGCGATCCGTATCCGCCCCCACTTATACTCCCAGAGCGGGTCCAAGAAAATTGACGGCTGTGTGCATGCATGAAGTAGCGCGCGACCTTCGTGGGACCGTTGCACCTTAACGCGACCACGAGGTCGCGTAATTAGCGTGCCAAGGACACGTAAGTGGGACAGGGGCTTTACACCACTGGTGCACAACAAATGCAGTATACCATCTACAAAATGCATTGTGTTTACTCATCTTGTACGTTCTATGAAATGCATTCTGGTTGCTATTAATTATACAGATATGTACGGGTGTACACCTGTAATGCTTTGTGGGTTTCTGGAGAACCTATGCATAAAGGATTTTAAGGTTAAGAGGCCTGTTAATCCAGTTTCCATGAATTCTTAACTATTTCAAGAATACTCATTCATTATACTTTATTGCACAGGTTTCACATTGTGCAAACTATTAACTCTTTTTGATAACCATTCTTAATGAGATTTATTTCCAACATTAACTTGAGAGGCGACTTGATTAATCAAATGATTCAGGTGGGCACAGGCATTAATGTTTGAGAGTTCACCAATATTCAACATCATCATTTGACCAAATCCCCTGCGACAGATACGACAACGGACGATATGGCTTTTGGGGCTGTTGTGAAAGCCAGTGGCTGAATGCCTTATTAGCTGAACAGGGTAGCTTTTATTTCACACTAACTGAAAATAGAAATAACCATAAAATAGCGGGATTATATTCAAATTAATATTTAAAATACTTTTTCTTTAACACAGTAGTTTTACTATTAAATTATTTTTATTTTGTAATCCCTTCAAGCTAGCCATCATTTTGCAGAGGAGTATTATTTTCTAGTATAGTGTCAAAATCAAAATCAGTAAGCCTCAAGCAAGATTACAGATTAAAATATATGTTGGAATATGCAGGAATAAACATTCCAGTGCAGGAATAAACTGACTAATTTCAGCCCTACATGTCCCTGCCAACCAAAATGCCCATCTAAGATTTGCCTGCATTTGACCCAGAAGTCTCCAAACCATTCCCAATCATGTACCCGTACAAATGTCTAACAAATGTTGTTATAGTACCTATCTCAACCCAATTACTCTGGCATCTTGTTTCATACACGCACCACTCTCTCTGCAAAAAATACTCCCCTTCAGGTTCCTTTGCATATTCCCCATATGCAATTATATTGCATATAACTTATGCCCTCCAGTTTTTGATTCCCCTGCCCTGGGAAAAAGACTGCATTCATCCTATGTATTCCCATCATAGTTTTGCGCATGTGGCGTCAGCCTAAACACGGGCCACATGCTCGAACCCTCGTCAGGAGATACGAGGGCGGGCACGTGACGTCATGGGCTACAGGGAGTGTCCTGGTACTTAAGGTCTCTCACCTCGAGACCTAGAGGAGTCAACAGGTAGCTGAGCCCGAGAGTACACCTCGCTCAGCTACAGCAACATTGTAATATGGTTAGCACCAACTTAACGTGTCCCCACTGAATAAACAACACTTTGAACCGGCCTGGCGTCTCACCTTTAGTCACCACATATGGTGCCGCTACATTGGTGACCCCCGACTGTCCGAATTGACATGTGGACTCACCTGAAACACGCAGCCTCGGGAGACCTGATGTCTGCAGCTGGCTGCCCAGCCCTGCAGAACTACGCTGCCACCAACCCAGCCCTGCAGTGAGGTATGCCGCTCTCCCGCTCCCGGCAACGGGGCAGGCCGCCTTGTATGACGGCCGCCGAGCTCTCCCGCATGACCTGCCCAGAGCCGACCACCCGAGTGGAGTGGTTGTACCCGCCGCCGCTGCCCCACCAGCTGCTGTAGCAGCCTCCTGCCCACAGCAAGGCCGACACACGCCCGACGGCCCTGAGAGCAGAGAGAGAGTATCTGCCGCTCTCCCGCTCCCAACAACGGACCCGGGCCCGGCCTCACACCACGAACACGGCTCCAGGCCCTGCACTGCACCGGGCCCCACCACTCCAGGCCCGGCACCAGCCTCACCTCACCCGCACTGCACCGGGCCTCACCTCTCCAGACCCAGCACCGCAACAGGCCTCGCCATGGCTCCGTGCCCTGCCCTACACCGCACCTGACCCCGCCGGCCGCTGCCCAGGGCCTAGCCACTCGATAGGGTGGGCTTACCTGGGGCGCCTGCCGAAAACGCCCTTCTGCTCCTCACCGGTCTTGAATCGCTGGACAAGTCTGCTTCAGCCGGCCGACAAAATGGCCACCGAGGTCTCCTGCAACAAGCAGCCGCGCGATGACAAAAATGGCCGCCGCAGCCGGCCGGAAGAGAAGCTCGAACTTACTGTCCACAGCACTACCTTCCGGCCGGATGCAGTTCCTGCAGCCTGACTACTGGCAACAGCGCCTCATTCACTCCGGAGGCTGTCACTGCAACACAGCTTTCCTATCTTGCACTATGAACAAAGGACAGTTTGAACTTTGGACACTGATTGCATTGTAATTTGTCTTTTTACTGTTCATTTATGGGTTCACTGCATTTCCACGCTCGGATCAGAAATTAGTTTGTTTATTTTATTTTATTTTTTTTCCCCTCATTGCTGAGGGCCGTATTTCACAGGACACTCTCCCTTAGCTGGTCGAGGAGATGCGACCGTATCTCTTCCGTCCGGCAGCTTCTGCATCGGTCTCCTCACACCGCTCGGTACCTCGGGATCTCCCGCGCAGAGCGTCACTGCGCCCGTGGAGAGCTCCATCCCGACTCACACCAGGGGTGTCCCAGACCCCTTCAGTCCGGTGGTTTCTGCATCGGTCTCCTCGCACCCCTCAGTACCTTGGGATCGCCCAAGCAGAGCGTCACTGCGCCTGTGGAGCCCTCCGTCCCAGCCCACGCCTGGGGTGTCCCAGACCCACATGCAGGAGCCACCCTCGACCATGCTAATCCTTCCTCCGTTCTGGGGGGGTCCTGAGGCGTCAGCCTAAACACGGGCCACTTATGCTCGAACCCTCGTCACGAGATACGAGGGCAGGCACGTGACGTAATGGGCCAGAGGGAGTGTCCTGGTACTTAAGGTCTCTCACCTCGAGACCTTAGGGGAGTCAACAGGTAGCTGAGCCCGAGAGTACAACCTCGCTCAGCTACAGCAACATTGTAATATGGTTAGTGCACCAACTTAGCGTGTCACCACTGAATAAACAACACTTTGAACCAGCCTGACGTCTCACCTTTATTCACCACGTATGGTGCCGCTACACACACCTCGATATGATCATCGCTCTGTGTCCTACATTCCAGTGACTAAAGTCCTAGTCTGCCCAACCTGTCCCTATAACTCAGTTATTTGAGCTCTGGCAACATCCTTATATATATACTCTGCCCTACTTACAGCTTAATGGCATCTTTCCCATAGCAAGTAGTCAGGGTCATTCTTATTATTTATTATTAAATCGTTGAAAACATTAGCGACGCAGTGGTGCTGGTTTCCAACGGGCACGTGACAGACGCATCACACATCTCTGTCCTCCAAGCAGCTGGAAAGCTCCTCTTTTGTCTCTACACATGCGTCTTCCATCAACATCTTCAGCATCGTCTTGATTAGCTGTCCCAGTTCGTGACTTCCATGGGTGGGTTCCCACAGCACAACCTAGTTTGCTGGTGTTTCTGGGTGGCGGTGGCAGTGACCAGCGAGCCTCAACCTTCTCGACCTGATCTTCTGCGTCATAGGTGGATTCTCCCCATAGAGCAGGGCATTTGTGATGTCCCTCCAACTGACATTTTGAACTTTTCTGAGCATTCGGGTGTGGGTACCATCGAGAGACTTGGACAGTGCTCGAGGTAGAGTCCATGCCTCACACCCGTACAATAATATCGTCTCTACATTTGCATGGAAGAATCTCAGTTTGAGACCCTTACTTAGGCAGCTTTCTAGGCAACTGCAGGTGACTGTGGTCGCCACATGT
This sequence comes from Okamejei kenojei, assembly GCA_035221665.1. Taxonomy (NCBI): domain Eukaryota; kingdom Metazoa; phylum Chordata; class Chondrichthyes; order Rajiformes; family Rajidae; genus Okamejei; species Okamejei kenojei. The sequence goes on along the minus strand of CM069134.1, from coordinate 45,815,146 downwards.
TCATGGGTGGTTGCCGGGGAGTCGCCTTCATGGTCATGAGGAGTTCCCGCATTCTGGGAACTAGTAGCGGCCTCATTTTGGTCGCCGCAAATTTTTCAACATGTTGAAAAGTTTGCTGTATCTAGAATGAAGCTGCCATGGAGAACAGCAAGAATTCTCGTGCCGTAGGTGGGTCACCAGGAGGTCCTAGTGGGCTGCCAGGAGGCCCAAGGTTCTCATAGGTTTTCATATGTTGTAGCCAGTGCTGACCGGTGGATTTCATTGGCTCATTGGGGGAAAAAACGTAAGCAGTAGTTTTCAGAACCAAGGATAACTGACCGGTAATGTTAAATGTTTGCCGAACTTCACATTATCTCTGGCTTCTTAAAAGTTGTCTCCAACCCTTCTCCCCCCTTCTCCACTCCTTCTCCACTCCTTCTCCCCCCCCATTCCCCCCTCTTTTAAAGGACTTAATGTACACTGTGTTTTAACCATCTTAATTACAGCGCCAATCTTCCTGTTCATCGCGGTGTCACCTTGGCTTTGCAGCGTGTGAATTTCACTCAGACAGCGCTCCCCCCACTTGCCGTGTCCTCGCCTGCATAACGCGCTGGTGAAGGAAGCAGTGTGTGTGTGTGTGTGTGTGTGTGTGTGTGTGTGTGTGTGAATGTGAAGCCGAGGTCCTCATGTTGCTTGAGCGCCTACCTCATGGCATAATCAAGGACAATGACAAAGAGAAAGGGTGCCAGCATGGCTGGCATAGTGTCATACAGCACGGAAATAAGCCCTTCGGCCCAACTCGTCCATGCCAGCCAAGATGCCCCACCTAAGCTAGTCCCATTTGCCAGCATTTGGCCCATATCCCTTTAAACTTTTCCTATAAATTTACTTAGCATGTCCATGTTCTATTTTGAAGAAAATACTCAATGATATTTGAATTGGATGGCCATATGTAACTGATTTACATTTGATGGTGATGAGTCATGTTTTCCAATTCTGGGAATAGTGGTGCGATCAGCTGGCTGCAAAAGGAGGTTTCTTGAGCAAAGACTTCCAGCTTCTGCTTCAGTGCCTTCTGTCCTGTAACCTGCTGAGCAAATCTCCCAACAACAAGTCGCAAGCTTTCCTAATTGGAACCAGTGACTTGCGGTGAGGTCAATGGCTGGGGAGGCACTGGCTTCTTCCCCATCCTAACTTAGTTGTGTGTGTGTGTGTTAGTTGTGTGTGTGTGTTAGTTGTCTGTGCGTGATGTGTCTGGGAGGAAAGGAGAGAAGGGAGGGAAGGAAGTAAAGACAGAAGGGAGGGAGGGAAGGAGAGAAGGGAAAAGAGAGAGAGGAAGGAGGGAAGGAGAAGAGGGAGGGAGGGAAGAAGGGAAGGGAGGGAGGGAAGTGAAGGAGAAAACAGAGGGAGAGGGCCGGCGGCGGGAGTGGATGCTGGTGTCCCAAGCCAAGAGTAGATTACTCCAGCGCGGGGCCCAATTGGGAGCTCTCAGCGGCCCAGAGCCTCCGAATCGGCAGCTACGAATCAACGAATCGACCTATCAGTCAGCGTCGCCCGCGGCTGGAAAGTCAGCGCCGCCAGCGGTGGAATGCAGTACTGCTCCACCGCTGCTGAAGCTAGCTAACGTGGAGGGAGAGCGAGGAAGCGTCAATTACGTGAGCCTACGTAATTGACACTTGCTCTCCTTCCACTGGGCTCAAGACATGGCCCCTCAGTGAGGCAGACGTGATAGCTACCTCCCCTGCTGCTTTTTCATTGCAGTTTCATGATGAGACCAGCGAGCCTAAATTTAATATATTTATATGTGAAATAAGTTACCTGGACTATGGAAGGTGAGGACATGTAATGAAGGGGTTTACATTGGTGACATACAGAAGGATAGTAACAGGCACACGCTTATTGCCCGTGCTCCATACAGTTTCTGAGGAGTTGCGCAATCAGAGGGGAGGCTCAGCTCACCGCTGCCTCACCTCTCATCTCTCCCTGTATTTGCAGCGGGGCTGCGCAAATTTGGAGCTTTTTACTATAAAAAAATGATTGGATTCATATAGAAATGACATTTATAACACAGATCAATGGAAAAATCTTTATATATATTTTATTTTACTATTATTTTTCTTTACTTTTCTTAACAGCTATTTTCATTGGGAGTATGACAGGTGAGGCTCTGCCTCCGCTGCCTCCCCTGACTGCACGTCCCTGATTGGAACATACAGTACATGATTCCCCGATCTTACATTGATGTTCCCATCTATCAACACTTACAGCATCCATCATGAATTCAGCTTTCTGCTTGACACATTATTAGAAGCAAAGACAAGTGATCTTACAAGGATCAAACCTGATCCTCTGGTGCCGTGAGGCAGCCACTCAGCCTGCTGTGCCACTGTGTTGTCATACAAGAAAAGGTTTGGGCATTTTAGTGAATCATTCTCTGAAGGTCGCAAGTAATATCATGAAGTGGTAGTTAAAGCCAACAGGCAATATTATGTGAGACAGTGTGTTAGGGATGACAATATACGTTTGTACAAAAAATACCTTGATTAGGCTTCAGACGGAATACATAATCCATTTTGTTCTTCCCACACAGTGAGCTTATGGAGGACCAAAACATTAATTCTCAATTTAAAACATTTTACTAACCCAGATTAACTCAGCAGAGCTGCCTGCCTCACTTAACTTTAGAAAACCATAAAATTAGAGTGATTTGCCTGAGAATTATAAATAATGAAATAAGTAGTGTACCCATGTGAATCAATCATTTTGCAAAATAGGTGTGGTGGAAAGGTAGAATACGTGAGGTAGAAAGGTGAGGTAGAAAGGTACAGGTTTTATCGGAAAATAATTAGGCTAGATGTTAGAAGGTCTGAGATTGGAGGAAGACCACGTGAAGTCCTTCACGTTATTCCCTTTATCATGTATCTGTACACTATGGATGGCTCGATTGTAATCATGTATTGGCTTGCTGCTGACTGCTTAGCATGCAACAAAAGCTTTTCACTATACCTTGGTACACATGGCAATAAACTAAGCTAAAATCAATATAAACTGAACTCAATCAATCTTCCACCTTGAGATTTTGTGTTATTTTACTGCTCAATCACTGACCTTCAATTTTCCTTTCTGAATGTTTCAGTTATTTCATCACTTTTCAAATGTTTCTTATAACCTAACTCTGGCCAACTATTTGCTCATCTGCTTGATGAAGCTCTTGTGAAGCAGGTTAGAATATTTTATGCTGTGGAACCTATTCTAAAAATAATTGCTGATAAATTTCCTTATGAACAAAATAGTAAACAACTCGAGTAGATATTGGCTCCTGTGATCATGCTGATCTGCCAAATTCCTCAAACAATTGTTTGTACATTTTTAATAGGGGCACATTAAATAGATTCCTGTAAAATAATCCAGGTGCAATGTGAAACCTTGAGTTAGTTTTGATTATTTAATTTTAAGGCAATGAAAGGAATTTTTTAGATTATTTTCTATTGTAATGCTCAACATTTTACATGGAACAGTCAATTTACCCCATACTTTTAGTTTAGTTTAGTTTAGGATACTGCGTGGAAACAAGCTCATCGGCCCACCGATCCACGCCCACCACCCATACACTAGTTCTATCCTACACAACATGGATAGTTTACAAAAGCCAATTAACCTACAAACCCACACGTCACCTGGAGAAAATCCACACCGTCACGGAGAGAACATACAAACTCCACACAGACAGCACCCGTAGTCAGGGTTGAACCCGAGTCTCTGGTGCTCTAAGGCTGCAAATCTACCGCTGTGCCACTGTAAATTATTCGAAAAGAACAATTCCCATATACTCTCAGTGGATCTGCAAACACCAGGTATTTGCATTAGAGCCGTCTGTTGATAACATTGACAAAGATATTGGGTATTCTTTCATATCAACATCCTTGTGAGATGTCGGGTTTTAATATAGGTAGGTCTGAACCTTAAAACCAGTGTAATAATTCTTACAACACCACAAGAAGATGAAAAATCCCTGTTACGAGCATCCGCTGCTGCTATGCATAAAATGCCTTTGTAATTCCAGATTGGTACAGTTGGATCCTGTGCAGATCTCAACCTCAGTTATTTCACAGTAAAAATCTCAGATTTACTTTGTGAGCTTACTAGAAGATCAAGTTCACAGATCCTTGCTTCCAGCTGAGATTGACTGGAGAGGAAATCAGCTTTGCCAGAAGATAAGAAGATCAAAGAGTAATTAACTTAAAATGTCCTTCATTGGCTGTAAAAGTGGCTTTGAGGCATCCTAAGGTTGCAAAAAACATGGTCCATAAATGTCAAGGCTTTAATCTTTGTTCGTCTTCTTCGTCAGTTGGAGGAATTTTCATCATTATCCAAATTTGCCCTTGGCAAAATACGGACTTTTGAAAAGTTCATCTTTCGAGAGAATAAGATAATCTGGTCAAGGTTCCAAGCATGATTCCTTCTCTCCACTTCCTTCCATGACATTCTTTTTAGTTTAGTTCAGTTTAGAGCGTAGAAACAGGCCCTGTGGTCCACTGAGCCCGTGCTGACCAACGATCCCCGCAACGAACACTATTCTACACAGACCAAGGACAATTTACAATTTTTACCAAAGCCAATTAACCTACAAGCCTGTATGTCTTTGGTATGTGAGAGGCAATCGGAGCACCCGAGGAAAACCTACACTGTTTCGGGAAGAATGTACAAACTCCATACAGACAGCACACGTAGTAAAGGTTCAAACCCAGGTCTCTGGCGCTGTAAGACAGCAACTCTACCGCTGCGCCACTGAGCCGCCTGACACAATGAATGGCGGCTTGCATAAAACACATTTTCCAATAAGGATGTGCAATCTGCACCTATAAACAGTTGTCTTCAGTAACTGGACCTAATACTGCATTGCGTTGAAGACACAAGGAACTGCAGATGTGTCTTACTGCATGGGGCATCCCATTCTCAAAACCTACTGTAGCTGCTTCATGATCATCTGCCCCCTGACATACAGTACGTGATTTTCTTCCTGGTATGAATCTCATCGAATTTAAGGCTTGCATGAAACTTTCAGTGAATGGTAAGGGCTCCTTCCATCATTCTCATAGCACTGATGTCCTCCATGTTGGTCAAAGTGAGTGTTTCTGCTCAGGTTGCCATGGGAAGAGTGCCTTAAATGAATGATGTCCTTCACGTAAAGCTACATAGCAATGCATCATGAAATGCATTAAAGTGAGATTAATCAAATAAATCTTGTTTAAGTACTTTATTCTGGGTATAAATCACCCTTATACTGCCTCGCACTGCATTTTGTGCTATTTCATATTTTTTTGCAAAGATCCATTTCATCTTAACATTCAACACAAGCAAAGGTTAGTGCACCAAAAATAGGTACATTTCTAAAAAATACAGCTTTCATGTAATAAAGTATTCTCCTGTATCAACTGGACATAAAAGATCCCAGGGCACCATTACATCGAAGAGCAGAGAAGCAATTCTCAGTGTCCTGGTTAATGTTTAAACTTCGATCAATGTCACTAAGACAGATCACCCTGTCATTATCACATTCCTGTAAATGAGAGCCTTGTTGCTCTTGAACTGGCTATAATTGTTCCTCATTTTAAGACAACTACACCCCATCTGCCTATCAAACCTCCCTCCCCCTCGCCTATGTCAACCTATTACCTGCCACGCTTTGTCCTGCCTCTCCTCTTTTCCAGCTTTCTTCTTACAATCACTTTGAAGAAGGGTCTCGACACAAAATGTCATCTAACCATGTTCTCCAGGGATGCTGCCTGATCTGCTGAGTTCCTCCAGCACTTTGTGTCCTTTTGTGTATTAACCAACATCTGCAGTTCTTTGTTTCTACATTTCATAATATTCCATTTGATTGACTGCGAAGCACGTTGGAATGTCTCCAAAAAAACAGTGAAAGGCTGTGTACGAAAATAAGTATTTTTGATTTTACTGCGCAATGTTAAATGTTATGATTTCCAGAGTCAGGAACAGCTTCTTCCCAACAACTTCCCAACATTACATTTTGTAAACGGAGAAATAAACCAGAAATCATAGGTGCAATGGGTCTGGGGTGTGCCTGTGCAGGACTCCCAAAAAGTTAATTTGTAAGTCGAATCGGTAATAAGGAAGGCAAATTCAATGCTGGCATTTATATCAAGAGGACTGGAATACAAAAACAGAGATGCAATGCAGAGGCTCTATAAGCCACAGGTCCGGCTGCATTTGGAGTATTGTGAGCAAATTTGGCCCCCATATCAGAGGAAGGATGTGCTGACTCTGGAGAGGTTCAAGATTCAAGAGATTCAAGAGAGTTTATTGTCATGTGTCCCAGATAAGACAATGAAATTCTTGCTTTGCTTCAGCACAACATAATATAGTAGGCATAAATAAATACAGAACAGATCAATGTGTCCATATACGATTGAATATATATATATACATACATAAATAACCATAACAAGTGCAATAGGCTATTAAAGTTCAGATTTTTGTTTGAGTTGAGTTTCATAGTCTGATGGCTGTTGGGAAGAAGCTGTTCCTGAACCTGGATGTTGCAGATATCAGGCTCGTGTACCTTCTACCTGAAGGCAGCGGAGAGATGAGTTTGTGGCCAGAATGGTATGGGTCCTTGATGATGCTGCCAGCCTTTTTGAGGCAGCGACTGTGGTAGATCCCCTCGATGGTAGGGAGGTCAGAGCCGATGATGGACTGGGCAGTGTTTACAACTTTAGCAGTATTTTCCAGAGGAAACATAGAAACATAGAAAAATAGGTGCAGGAGTAGTCCATTCAGCCCTACGAGCCAGCATCACCATTCAATATGATCATGGCTGATCATCTAAATCAGTACCCCGTTCCTGCTTTTTCCCCATATCCCTTGACTCCTTTAGTCCTAAGAGTTAAATCTAACTCTCTCTTGAAAACATCCCGTGAATAGGCCTCCACTGCCATATGTAGCAGAGAATTCCACAGATTCACAACTCTCTGGGTGAAGAAGTTTTTCCTCATCTCAGTCCTAAATGGCCTACCCCTTTATTCTCAAACTGTGACCCCTGGTACTGGACTCCTCCAACATCGGGAACATTTTTCCTACATCTAACCTGTCCAATCCTTTATGAATTTTATATGTTCCTATAAGATCCCCTCTCATCCTAAATTCCAGTGAATACAAGCCCAATCGACCCATTCTTTCATCATATGTCCTGCCATCCCAGGAATAAACCAGGTGAACCTACACTGCATTCTCTCAATAGCAAAAATGTCCTTCTTCAAATTAGACCAACATTGCACACAACACTCCAGATGCAGTCTCACTAGAACCCTGTACAACTGTAGTAGGACCTCATTGCTCCTAAACTCAAATCCTCTTGTAATGAAGGCAGACATGCCATTAGCTTTCTTCACTGCCTGCTGTACCTGCATACTTACTTTCAGTGATAGATGTACAAGCACATCCAGATCTCGTTGCACCTCCCCTTTTCCTAATCTGACACCATTTAGATAATAATTTGCCTTCCTGTTCTTGCCACCAAAGTGGATAACTGCACATTTTACTTCGGAGTCACGTGAGTGACTACGTGAAGAAGACCATCAGCCCGCATGCGCGTCATTACGTTGACTCGCTTTGCGCAAACGAGCTGACTGGCAGCAGCATTGCTCTGTCCAGCGGGAAGTTAAACCTGAAGGTAAGTTTCACCTTATTCCCAGGTTTTTGTGTTTTTTTTTTCTGCAGGAATCTCTGTACAGAGATATACCTGCTTGACTAATTGAGGCGAGGTCCGGACAGGCCGCAAACCCGGTCATGAACCGCGGGGATTCCCGGTCTCGGACCACGGATACCGGGACCAGGGGGAACCGGCTACAGAGACCGCAGAAGGGCGGGTAGACGGCGGCCGTCGGGTTCGCCACCCAAGCCACTGACAGCACAGTCAGTGGCTTCCAGACCGGCTGTGGTTACCAGGAAGGGGGTAAAACAAACCACAAGCCGGCAAGGAGTGTGAAGCCAGGCCAGGAGGGTCTCCCCCAACATACAGGGGTCATCTGCTTCCAGACTGGCTGTGGATCCCAGGAAGGGGGTAAAACGAACCACAGGCCGACAAGGTCTGTGAAGTCATGCCAGGAGGGTCCCCCCCCTCCCCCCCCCCCCCCCCCCCCCCCGACATACGGGGGACAGCTGTTTCCAGACCGCTGTGGTTCCCCAGGAAGGGGGTAAAATTAATAGTAAGTCGGGTAGGCCTGTGGAAGTCAGGCAAGGAGGGACCCCTCCAACATATAGCTGTCAGCCGCTTCCAGACCGCTGTGGGTCCCCAGAAAAGGGGTAAAACCAAAAGTAAGATGGTCAGGCCTGTGGACTAGGGGAGTCAGGCCAGGAGGGTTCCCCTCCTTCAATGGGTAGCATCTGCGGACGTCTAAACCCACATGGGGCACCTGATGGAGAGGTTGCTCCACAATGATACTCCGAAGGAGGGAGTTATCAGCGCGGGTCTCCTCGGGGGCCCGCGGCAGCGGCACCTGTTTCAGGACTGCACATTGTCTCCCTCTCTGAGGAGGGGAGTATTCAGGATCAGTTCCTGTCTGACTCAGAGCAAAAAACCTGATATAGGTCCATAGGAGGGGCCATGTCAGTGCAGGTATCCTGAGGGGCCTGCGACAGCACCTGTTGTCAGGGCTGCCTACGTATCTCCCTCGTTGTGGAGGGGAGTGCGAGTGGTCAGTGTGTGACTGATTTTAAAATTGAAAGTATGTCCATGGAATATACTGGAGCACAAGCAGATGGCTTCAAGAGATACTCGCAAATGAAGGTGTTGCTGCCGTAAGAGTTGGTCTCCAGTCTTTGGCAGAATACCCAGAAGGGACCAGAGTTCTCTCACGCTACAAGTGCCGGCAGTGAACAGCGCTATCAGGGTGACATCAGAGGGCATGAAATCCAGGAAATGAAACCAGCCGCCGAATCCTCTCTTCAGGTAAGACATATCCCACAGGTAAGACCAGGATGAGGAAGCAAAGGTACCAACGACTAGCCTCCATCGGGGGTAAGTGGTTCACTGAAGCCGGTGGCAGCTAGAAAGCTGGGCACGGAAATATGGCCAGAGTTGTCTTTCGAGACAGGCTCAGAATTATGGCCAGAGTTGTCTTACGAGGCAGGTTCAGGATGATGAGGGTTTCAGACCAAGGCCTAAGCCGGTCCCAGGGAAAATATGGAATCCACGCACCCAAACAGTCCTATGCTCCAATCAAGGGGAAAAAGAACCCGCATCAGCGGCCTTTGGGCTTACCATGAGACCACCGATAGCCATGAAGGTAGGTGGGTCTAGTTCTTCAGAAACATGTGGTTGTGGACCATTTACATGTTGGTAATATTTACACTTGTGTTTTTGTACAAGTAACAATGATAACATGAGATTCAGATCTGGTTTTTAAAAAAACTGATGATAACATGTGATTACCTTCTACTGCACAACATACATAGGTTCCAAGCAGGCTTGGAATTGAGGCCGGAGTTGTCTTTCGAGGCAGGCCCTGTATTATGGCCAGGATTGACTTTCAGGACAGGGTGAAAGATGGAGGATGTCACTTCATCCAGATTTAACTCGTATGTGCAGTATAGTCTTTAAAAATAGGAAACTTCGTTACTATCTAACAATTGATTTCTATAGGAGCTATATGGCAAGCATCGATCTCAAAGATGCATGCTATTCAGTTCCCATTCACAGGGATCACAGGAGATATTTAATATGTATCTGGATGGGTCAATGATAACAGTTAAAGTGTTGCAAAATGGGCTTTCAGCTCCCAGGTTTATTTACCAAATTACTAAAACCGGTGCTTGGGTTGCTCAGAGCTCAAGAACATTTGTTATCACCTATTTGGATGATGTCCCTCATCCATCCAGTTAAATTTAAGTTGATACCAATCAGAACTATTGACTATTGGGATTTACATTTAACTATCAACTTAACAGGGACTCCGCCCTGGGGCAAGAGATGGAATTAACGAAAGCCTGTAACAACCTCGTTGTTATTAAGCAGCCTTCTATTCATCAAGTGTAATTGGCAATATAGCAGCTGTGTTTCAGCGGTGCAAATTGGGCCTTTGCATTATCAGAACTTACAATGTGCAAAGAATTAACCTCTCAAGTACCATATAGGTCATTATTAATAGGCCTATGCTATTACCAGCTGAAGCTACCAAATTCACAATGGTGGCAGTATTCAGCATTGCTCCAATAATTTTGTTCAATAATCTTCAGTAATTACAAACTGATGCTAGTGCTCAAAGATGAGAAATTACGAATGCCATCTCCAGTTACGGAGGTGGATGCGGTTTGCATGAGTTACCAATTTTTCAGTTATTGGTATCAATTACCTGTAAACACTAGGTGCATTCTATAGGTTAAAGGTTATTGTGAGAATATGCATAATCTGCATGCTCAACTCCAAGTTGATACACTATGGTGGTGGCATATGTTAGTCACATGGGTGCAATCAAGTTAAAGTATCATGTGATATTTACCTAACATCATTTGACGCTATTGTATCATCACGTGAAATCAATGACAACACAGAATGGATGTTGGATCACAAAGCATTTAATGTCCAAAGCATTCACCAAGGAGAAGGATATTGAACTCTGTGAGGTAAGGGAAAAAAGTAGAGTAGCTATGGAAACTATGAGATTCAAAGAGGAGGAAGTACTGACACTTTTGAAAAATATAAAGGTGGATAAGTCTCCAGGTCCTGACAGGATATTCCCTAGGACATTGAGGGAAGTTAGTGTAGAAATAGCAGGAGCTATGACAGAAATATTTCAAATGTCATTAGAAACGGGAATAGTGCCGGAGGATTGGCGTACTGCGCATGTTGTTCCATTGTTTAAAAAGGGTTCAAAGAATAAACCTAGCAATTATAGACCTATTAGTTTGACGTCAGTGGTGGGCAAATTAATGGAAAGGATACTTAGAGATAATATATATAAGCATCTGGATAAACAGGGTCTGATCAGGAACAGTCAACATGGATTTGTGCCTGAAAGGTCATGTTTGACAAACCTTCTTGAATTTTTTGAAGCGGTAACTAGGGAAATTGATGAGGGTAAAGCAGTGGATGTTGTCTATATGGATTTCAGTAAGGCCTTTGACAAGGTTCCCCATGGAAGGTTGGTTCAGAAGGTTCAATCTTTGGGTGTTAATGGCGGAGTAGCAAGATGGATTCAACAGTGGCTGAATGGGAGATGTCAGAGAGTAATGGTGGATGGCTGTTTGTCAGGTTGGAAGCCGGTGACCAGTGGGGTGCCTCAGGGATCTGTGTTGGGTCCACTGTTGTTTGTCATGTACATCAATGATCTGGATGATGGGGTGGAAAATTGGATAAGTAAGTATGCAGATGATACTAAGATAGGTGGTATTGTGGATAATGAAGTAGATTCTCAAAGTCTACAGAGAGACTTGGGCCATTTGGAAAAGTGGGCTAAAAGATGGCTGATGGAGGTTAATGCTGATAAGTGTGAAGTGCTACATCTTGGCAGGACAAATCAAAATAGGACATACATGATAAATGGTAGGGAATTGAGGAATGCTGTGGAACAGAGGGATCTAGGAATAACTGTGCATAGTTCCCTGAAGGTGGAATCGCATGTAGATAGGGTGGTAAAGAAAGCCTTTGGTGTGCTGGCCTTTATAAATCAGAGCATTGAATATAGGAGTAGGGAAATAATGTTAAAATTGTACAAGGCATTGGTAAGACCAATTCTGGAGTATGGTGTACAATTTTGGTCGCCTAGTTATAGGAAGGATGTCAACAAAATAGAGAGAGTACAGAGGAGATTTACTAGAATGTTGCCAGGGTTCCAGCAACTATGTTACAGAGAAAGTTTGAACAAGTTAGGTCTTTATTCTTTGGAGCGCAGAAGGTTAAGGGGGGACTTGATTGAGGTCTTTAAAATGATGAAAGGGATAGACAGAGTTGACGTGGATAAGCTTTTCCCATTGAGGGTAGGGAAGATTCAAACAAGAGGGCATGACATGAGAATTAAGGGACAGAAGTTTAGGGGTAACGTGAGGGGGAACTTCTTTACTCAGAGGGTGGTGGCTGTGTGGAATGAGCTTCCAGCAGAGGTGGTGGAGGCAGGATCGATTTTAACATTTAAAAGTAAAGTGGATAGGTATATGGACGTGAAGGGAATGGAGGGGTATGGTCTGAGTGCAGGTAGATGGGACTAGGGGAAAACAAATGGTCGGCACGGACTGGAAGGGCCGAGAGGGCCTGTCTCCGTGCTGTAATTGTTATATGGTTATATGGTTATATGGTCATTATGGCTCGAGGGAACACCAAATATCGATATGTTTACATCCAGGCTCATTGACCAGTTGCAAAATATGTGGCATACAGTGGTGAGAAATACATTATCGCCACACTGGGTAGGAATGTTCTTGCATGTCTTTCCGTCATTATGCCACATCAGTCGGCTCTTGCAATAAATCCAGCAAGATACCGCTTCAGGCTTTTCAAACTGCCTGACTGGCATATGCAGCCATGGTTCCCGCTAATGTTGGGAATAATATAGAACCTTATATGGTAATTCAAAACATAAAACTTTGCTGGTTCAGCCTGTGACTCAGGAAACTTGCCTCTGCATGATAAATCAATTAATTGACTTGCAAACTCTGAGACGACTATTCCTGCGGCTCTGGTTGTCAGACCGATCCATGTAGTGCTCACTGCAGAGTGCAGGGTAAGCACCAAAAGGCAGTACATTTCCACTTCAGCAGATGGGAAGGATTTTTGTTTAAATACACGTTACATACTATACAGCACGGATAACTGGCGTCTTAGAGTTCATTTTCAAATGGGTCTTTGACAATCATTAAGTTACAGTGCCATTAACTGTGCCAACGTGCCTTCTCATCATATTTGCTGCAGCAAGTGGGACCCACACAGTGTCGTGTCTCACCCTCTGATATCCAGAATTATATAGAATATCTTTAACACAAGTTCTCCCAGGCCCAGTTATACAGAAGTATGGGATATTGACATTATGTTAACACTAATTCACCAGGGGGCTCCAGCTACATCCTTATCTTTAGCCGGCTCTCATAAAGTAGTTATCCTCATGGCACTGGCCTCAGTACAATGGGTCCAGTCACGACATAAATTGCGACTGGACAGGATGGTTACATCTGCTAATAACATATTATGCTAATAACATAATATTTTATGCTTTGATTTAATTAACCAGAACAAACCAGGGGCGTTGGGTCTCAAACCAGTTTCAAGGCATACCCCATAGACCTTCGGTAATGTGTGGTCACACATTTACAACAATGCGTCTAGGTCACCTAGAGCCTTAAAGGCTCCAAACTAGCGATGTTTGTTAGTTACAAAAAACTTCATAGAAGTATTAGTTCTACCATCTCCAGGTGGTAAAAATGGGATTTTGGCTAATGCATGAGTTGATACTGATATTTTCCACACTCACTCCACCAGGGCTGCTACTACATCAGCTCCAAGGGTTATGTACGTTCCACTGGACCACATCCTAGCAGCTGTAGGATGGTCAAACGAACATACTTTCCCAACATTTTATAATAACCCATTGCCAAACCGGGGGTATTTGCCAACTCCATTTTAGATTCTGTTTTATAGTTTCCCCCTGGATGAAAGGGGTCACTATTATTTTCTTTTGATGATTAAAGCATCAGCATTTTAACAAACTAAGTAATGTCTGAATGCATTAATCTTTTTCACTCATCCATGGTCACTTCATGCAGTGTGTAACGCATGGACTCGTTTCCGGCATGAAATCACAGAGCTTTGAAATCTTCACATAGTCACTGACGTGACTCCGAAGTAAAATAGCAAGATTAAATGAGAACTTACCAGTTTGAAGTCTGATCTTTATTTTATGAGGAGTTACGATGAGCGATTACGTGCCCACCGCTCCCAATCCTCGTATCATCAAGGTCATCTGGTAGTTCTACTCTTCTCTAATCTTACTATGTTCAATTCAACCATTATTATCTGTGATTCACACCGCTGCTTTGAAGATTGGCGCACATGAGGGCTGATGGCCTTCTTCACGTAATCGTTCATCGTAACTCCTCATAAAATAAAGATCAAACTTCAAACTGGTAAGTTATCATTTAATCTTACTATTTATCCACATTATACTGCATATGTATATGCAGTATAATGCATATGCCCACTCACCCAACCTATCCAAGTCATCTTGCAAACTCGTAGCATCCTAATCGCAACTCACACTGTCACCCAGCTTTGTGTCATCCGCAAACTTGGAGATGTCACACTTAATTCCCTTATCTACATCGTTAATATATACTGTTATGTAAATAACTGGGGTCCCAGTACTGAGCCGTACGGCAAGCATTCTGAAAAGGACCTATTAATTCCTACCCTTTGCTTCCTGTCCGCCAACCAGTTCTCTATCCAGTCATTACCCTCCCCCAAATACCATGTGCTCTAATTTTGCACACTACTCTCTTGTGTGGGACTTTGTCAATGTTTTTTTGAAAGTCCGGATACACCATATCTATTGGCTCTCCCTTATCCATTTTATTTTTTTGCATCCTCAAAAATTTCCAGAAGATTAGTCAAGCATGATTTCTCCTTCATAAATCCATGCTGACTTTGACCGATCCTGCCATTGCTTTCCAAATGCACTGCTATAACATCTTTAACAATCGACTCCATCATCTTCCCCACTACCAATGTAAGGCTAACTGGTCTATAATTCCCCGTTTTCTCTCTCTCCCTCATTTCTTAAAAAGTGGGGTTACATTGGTTACCCTCCAGTCCACTGGAACTGATCCAGAATCGAGAGAACATTTGAAAAGGATCACCCATTCATCCACTAGGGCCACCTTCTTGAGTACTCAAGGGATGCAGACCATCAGGCCCTGGGAATTTATCTGGCTTCTGTCCCAACCGTTTACCTAACACCACTTCATGACTAATGAAGATTCCCTTCAGTTCCTCCCTCCCACTAGATCCTCCATTCCCTAGTATTTCTGGGAGATTGTTTGTGTCTTCCTTAGTGAAGACAGAACCAAAGTACTCCATTCGTCTTCACTAATCTTTTCCTTTTTACATATCTAAAGAAGCTTTTAGAGTCAGTTTTTATATACCCGGAAGCTTTCTTTCATACTCTTTTTTCTCCTTAATTAACCCCTTTGTCCTCCTCTGAGTTCTGAATTTCTCCCAGTCCCCCAGTTTGCTGATTCTTCTGGCCAATTTATATGCCTTTTCCTTGGATCCTGGAATGATTCTATGAATTAGTGTGTTCGCATATGATGAGCGTTTGACAGCTCTGGGCCTCTACTCGCAGGAGTTTAGAAGGTTGAGGGGAAGCCTAATTGAAACTTACAGAATAATGAAAGGCACAGGTTGAGTGGATGTGAAAAGGATGTTTCCGCTGATGGGAGAGTCTAGGATCAGAGGTCATAGCCTCAGAATTAAAGGGTGTTCTTTTCGAAAGGAGGTGAGGAGGAACTTCTTTAGTCAGAGGGTAGTTAATCATTGGAACTCATTGCCACAGAGGGCTGTGGAGGCCAAGTCAGTGGATATTTTTAAGGCAGAGATAGACAATTTCTTGATTAGAATGGGTGTCAAGGGTTATAGGGAGAAGGCAGGAAAATGGGATTAGGATGTAGAAATCAGCCATGATTGAATGGCGCAGTAGACTCGATGGGCCGAATGACCTAATTCTACTCCTATAACTTATGAACTCGTGAGCTAGTGAACACCCATCAGGCTCTTGAACATGACAAACTCCAACAAAACAATGAACTATGAATGGTCTTGATTGCACGTGGGACTTCTGGCCTTTCTATTGCACTAATATTGTTTTTGTTTATTTCTTTAACTGTAAGTAAGAATGTTAATGTTCTGTTTTTGGTACATATGACAATTAAACACTCTTGACTCTTGACTTTTGCAAACTCTCCATTATGCTCGTATGTGTAAAGCTTACTTTGGTTCTTTATTTGATGAGGCACTTGAGAAAATTGAATCATAGAGGAAAATACTATTTATGGTTTGCATTCACAGAGGTGTTCTATATCCGCAACTGCCACAACAATCCATTGGACTCCAAAAATATGTCAGGAAAAAAGAGTGATGAAATATTTATGTACATCAAAACTGTGAGTACATTTGACGGCATCAGGATGAGTGCGTGTGGCTTGAAATTCTTTAAAATGAGAATGGATCAGAAGACTTCCCTGTTAATCACTGCTCTGAAACTTTACACCAAAATCTTTGCTAAATTTCATGTTCACTCACGTATCACCAATCCCACAGTAAAAAGCAATTTATTTGTTCAATTTAAAGAATAACAACTCAAAGAGGAAATTAATCAAGGTTCTGCTCTTTGGAGTCTTCTGAGCATTCAGAAAAAGCCAAATCCTATCAGTGTAGTTTTTAAATCTTGGATCAGTCGGTAATTGAAGTCTAACATTATTAAATAAACAAATCCCTCAATAAAATGTATAAATTAAATAAATGTTACCTATTCTATAAATAATTGAATGGGCTCACCACTTACGTTTTGAAAATGCCCAATTATATTTTTTAGACTTCCAAGTAGGAAAAGACCCATTTACAATGATTGCTCCACCATGTTGATGTCGATGATCCATTTACAGCCCTAACTTAATGACTTTGTTTTATCTGCCACACTTGTGTAGGGGACTTCATTTAAATGTGTGCAGTCAATGAGCGGAGTGGTGTTTGTCCAAAATCAATGATGGACATTCTCACTGAACCTAGAGTAAGAGTCAAGAGTCAAGAGTGTTTTATTGTCATATATCCCATGTTATAAACTCTTATTTATGTTACATAGTACATAAATAAGAGTTTAAAAAGTTCAGTGTATACATATACACATACACGCATACTCAAAAAACAAACAATTATAGTGCAATAATAATAATAGTCTGTCGTAGTGCAGAGCTTATTTGTTGTCGTGTTTAATAACCTGATGGCTGAAAGGAAGAAGTTTTTCCTGAACCTGGACATTACAGTTTTCAGGCTCCTGTACCTACTTCCCAATGGCAGTGGTGAAATGAGTGTGTGGCCAGGATGGTGTGGGTCTCTGATGATGTTAGCTGACTTTTTGAGGCAGCGATTATGATAAATCCCTTCGATGGTGAGGAGGTCAGAGTCGGTAATGGGCTGGGCAGTGGTAACAACTTTTTG
The DNA here is from genome assembly GCA_035221665.1 of Okamejei kenojei. NCBI lineage: Eukaryota > Metazoa > Chordata > Chondrichthyes > Rajiformes > Rajidae > Okamejei > Okamejei kenojei. The sequence continues at coordinate 45,797,949 of CM069134.1, read as the reverse complement.
CAGTCTTTTCTGGACGTTGCTGGACGTTCAAGTTGCTGAACCAGGCCATGATGCAACCAGTCAATGTGTTCACCACTGCACACCTGTAGAAGTTCAAGAGAATCCTCTTTGACATAGAGAATGTCCGTAATCTTCTTAGGATGTAGAGGCGCAAAGTAAGTAGTGTGTTTCCATTCCCAGTATAAGGTATGATACATCGTACATGCATCAGAAAAAAACATAGGTATCAAGGGCAGGAGTAGACCTTTACTATAAATTGTCCCAAATGTCAGTGGATGGTAGGAGAATCTGCAAGGAGAGAGAATATGTTTAGCGATGTAGCATGGATAGCGGCCCTTTGGCCCATCGATTCCACGTTGGCGAGCGATCACTTAATTACACTGGTTCTATGTTATTCTACTTCGCATCCACACTAGAGGCAAATTTTATAGAGGCCTGTTAACCTACAAACCAACACGTATTTGGGATGTGGGGGGAAAGTGGAGTACTCAGAGGAAGCCCACACAGTCACAGGGAGAATGTGCAAACACCACACAGATAGCATCCAAGGTCCAGTTGAACCTTGGTCTGTGACGGTGTGCGGCAGCGGCTCCACCAGCTGCACCTCTGTGCCACCCAATTATGTTCTAGGGAAAAAGGGATTGATGAAATTGACCAAATCAGTCCATTCAGCAGATATAAAAAGTCATTCTTAAAATGTTCTCTAAGTTACAGGTTTATAGAACTTTGGTTCGGCTGCATTTGGAGTATGATGTGCAGTTCTGGTTGCCCCATTACAGGAATAATGTGGAGGCTTTGACAAGAGTGCAGAGGATGTTTATCAGAATTTTACTGGGATTGGAGGGTATTTTCTAGAGGTTGGACAAATTTTGAATGTTTTAATGGAGCGTTGCAGGTTGAGGGAAGATTTGATAGAAGTATATAAAATTATGAGAGCCATCGATAGGGTAGACAGTGAGAACCTTTTTCCCATGGTGGAAATGTCAAAGTCTAGAGGGTTTGGCTTTAAGGTGAGCAGAGGAAAATTTAAAGGAGATGTGTGGGGCAAATTTTTAAACAGAGAGTGGTGGGTGCCTAAAACACATTACCGAGGGTGGTGTGGAAACAGGTACACAAGAGGCTTTCAGATATGCACACAGTAGTGCAGGGAATGGAGAGATGCGATCATACACAGGCGGATAAGATTAGTTTATTTTGGCATCAAATTCAGCACAGACATTGTGGGTGAAAGGGCCTGTTCCTGTGGTGTACTGTTCTACATTCTATTTCATTTATGGAAGAATAGTAGGCCCCATTTGGTCATGAACGATCATGGGTGATGCATCCTAGTTTGCAGGTGATGGATGGTTGGATGCAAGCCTGGGCGATGTCATATGGAGGACAGGCTGTTGCCCATGCAGCACGTCTCCCCTCTCCATGTCACCGATTGATCCAAAGGAACAGCAGAGCCATTACAGTTGGGCACCAGCGCCGTCGCAGGAGCTGCCAGAGTGAGGTTGTAGACAACGACAAACTGCCTTAGGAGCTCCGACTCCAGATTTTCTTGAGGTTTACTCCTGGAGCCTTTTCCATGACTGGATATAGCCACAAGGCGGTGGAGGTTTTAAATCAGGAGTTTTCCTTCTCCTAGATGGACTGCCTTCCCAGGATGACAAGCCCCATCTGCCTGAGACTCATGGGGGCGGGAGCATCTATCTTCCCATGCAGGTCTATAGCACCTGCCCACTGCCCAGAAGAATAACCTGGAAGAATGGAAGAATAACCTGGCATAAATTACATGACTAGATTGACTACCATAACTGTGCTGTTATATTGGACTTTGGGTCTAGCATCAAAATATATCAGCGAACATTGGTTCACAGAAGAGGCTTAGATAACAATTAAATGGTTCAAAGAGATTAAAGGAAGAATGTTTTCACCCAGATGGTTGGAATCTGGAATGAATTTCTTAAGTGGGTGGTGAAGGCATTTGGGAGTTGGTGGTGAAGGCATTTTTGTCATTTAAGAATTATCTAGATGTGCATTTGAATCACAAGCACACAGAGGTGCTGGTAAATGTGATGGGTACTTGATGGACAACATGAACACCAGGGCCGAATGGCCTATTTCAATGCACATTGACTCTAAGAATTATTAACATTGAAAATTGGTATATCATAAAGTAAGCATTTTTATTGTGCATTCTACCACATGTGAGTACATAAAGCACTGAATATAGAACAGTAGAGCACAGGGCCAGGCCCTTTGGCGCACAATGTCTGTGCTGCACATGATGACACAATAATCTACTCTCTTCTGGCTGTACATGATCTACGTCCCTCCATTCCCTGCATTTCCATATGCCTAACTAAGAGCCTCTTGATCACCATTAACTGATTTAACTGATGTAAATTACTGGACAATGTATACAGAGCAATCAGAGACTAAGCTTGCAAAAATCATGCGAGGAATAGATCAGGTAGATGCACAGAGTCTCTTGCCCAGAGTAGGTGAATCGAGGACCAGAGGACATAGTCAAGTCAAGTCAAGAGAGTTCATTGTCATGTGTGCCAGATAGGACAATGAAATTCTTGCTTTGCTTCGCACAACAGAATATAGTAGGCATGAATACAGAACATATCAGTGTGTCCAGATACCATTATACAAATATATACACACATCAATAAATAAGCAGATAAAGTGCAAATAAACAGATAACGGTATATTAATGTTCAGAGATTTGTTTCATTTAAGTTTAATAGCCTGATGGCTGTGGGGAAGTAGCTATTTCTGAGCATGGACATTGCAGTCTTCAGGCTCCTATACCTTCTACCTGAAGGTAGCAGAGAGATGAGTGTGTGGCCAGGATGGTGTGGGTCCTTGATGATGCTGCCAGCCTTTTTGAGGCAGCGACTACGATAGATCCCCTTTATGGTGGGGAGGTCAGAACCGATGATGGACTAGGCAGTGTTTACAACTTTTTGTAGTCTTTTCCGCTCCTGGGCACTTAATTTGCCGAACCAAGCCACAATGCAACCGGTCAGGGGAAAAGATTTAATAGGAATCTGAGGGGTAACATTTTCACACAAAGGGTGGTGGGTGTATGGAACAAGCTGCCAGAGGAGGTAGTTGAAGCTGGGAATATCCTAACATTTAGGAAACAGTTAGACAGGTACATGGATAGGACAGATTTGGAGGGATATGGACCAAGTGCAGGCAGGTGGAACTAGTGTAGCTGGGACATGTTGGCCAGTGTGGGAAATTTGGACCGAAGAGCCTGTTTCCACACTGTATCATTTATGACTCTTGATAACATTAAACTGGACATATCACAAGCAGAGATTTAATGATGGAATGAAGGATTAGAAAGTTAGTGTTGTGTGCAGGAACTTCTGCCTACTTTGCAAATAAACGAAGGATTGTCAGAAATTTGCAAGTTCTATGCAAGCCCAATGCGATGTGCCACATAACGGAAAGCTTAATGATGTCAGAAACTAGAGCTCTTGCTTATGTGGATTGCATCTGTTTCCTGATTGCTTTAAACCTGAACATAACCTGGCATTAACCATACATTTTCATGTCAAGCTTATTTTGACAAGTGGCACAAAGTCAGCATAAAATTACCAACACAGAAAATTCCCGCCATGGAATAAATTACAGCTCAAAGCATACAAAATTAGAGTACAGCAGCTTGAACATTGCTGCATCTACATTGTATTTTGTCTGCATAGTTCACATCCCACTCAAAGTGAAAGATACAATGGATGTTGCAATCCTACAAAATCAGCAGAAACTGGTAAAAATGCAGAGTAGGCCTGCCAAAAATAAACAATTCTTTATGCAATCTTCTTAAAAATCAGGTTTTAATAAAGGACAGTTAGAAGTCCTTGGTTTATACAGAACCTTACTTGAAATTCCAGCATTTTGATATTTATTTTGAACTATTTCTATTGTAAGCTTGGTTATCACTTTGGGAAAGGATTGGCTCCCATTTGGATGAGAATTGGGTAATTAGGGGATGTCAGTATGCCTTTTTACATGGCAGGGCATGTTTGAGTTTTTCCAAAGAGGTGACAAAGGTGATTAATTAGGGTCGGGCAGTGGATGTTGTCTACATGGATTTCAGTATGGCATTTGATAAAGTTCCCCACAGAATGTTGTGGTGGAAGAGCATTATTCAGGCTGAATGTCTGTGACCAGTAGAGTTCTGCAGGGATCTGTGCTGGGACATTTGTTGTTTGTGATTTTGACACCAGGATTGCTGGAGATGCAGACTGTAAGGAAGGTTGTCGAAGTACAGGGAGAAATAGATCCGCAAGGGACCTGGGTAGCGAAATGGCGGATGGAATTTAATCCCAGCAAGTGTGAGGTGCTGCACTTTAGGACATCGAATGTAACGGAAAGAATAACGTTTTTTAACTTTTTAATTTTTTATTTTATTAGAAGTTAATACAGTACAAAACAATACAGTGGCACCTAATTTTAGGTGCCAACTATGTCATAATGTAATACATTCTATGTGCAACCTCTAGTTTTATGTTTTTGAAAAGGTAATTTTAAAAAAGACAAGAAATAGAAAGAAGAAAAAGAGGAAAAATCGATAGTAGAAAATAGAAAAATGTGAAGTGTGTATATAAAAAAAGAAAAAGTAGAAAGTAGAAATAGGAGAAAAAGACCCTTAAAAAAGAAAATTGTCAAATCTTTGTTCGGAGATGTAATTCCACCCACGACCTGACCTGAAATCAGTAATCTTTACGGTACTGCTGCTTCACATGATTCAAAAAAGTCGATGAAAGGGGTGGAAAGAATAAAGTTAATGGCAATACTCTTAGCGGCATTAATGTACAGAGGGATCTTGGGGTCCAAGTCCATAGGTCCCGGAGAGTGAGGCAACACAAATACATAGAGTAGTAAAGAAGGTGTATGACATGCTTGCCTTCATTGGTCGGTGGCATTGATTATAACTCATCATGCAGCTTTATAGCTTTGGTTGGGCCACATTTAGAGGATTGCATGCAGTTCCGGTCGCCCCATTATCGGATGGATGTGGAGGCTTTGGGGAGGGTCCAGAAGAGATTTACCAGAATTCTGTCTTAATTAGATATTAGCTATAAGGAGAGGTTGGACAAAATTAGATTGTTTTCCCTGAAACATCAAAGGTTGGGGGAGACCTGATAAGTATAAAATCAAGTGAGGTATAGATTGGGTACATAATCAGGGTGAAAATGTCAAAGACTAAATCTTTAAATTAAAAGGGGCAAACCTTTTTACAGAGTGGGTAGTGAGTGCTCGGAACACACTGCCAGGAGAGGTGGTGGAGGTAGAAATGATCGTGACATTTAAGTAGCTTTTGGATTGGCACATGAATATGCAGGGAGGGATTATGGGTCATGTGCAGGTAGATAAGGTCAGTTAATCTTGGCATCCAGTTCGGTACAGTCATAGTGGCCGAAGGGCGGGTCCGTTTGCTGTACTGTTCTATGTTTTATGTTAGAGTCAAAGTGTCATACAGTATGGAAACAGGTCCATACCTGTTCACACCAACTGACATGTCCCATGCTCAATTTTCAAGAGTTAGATTTGGCTCTTAGGGCTAAGGGAATAAAAGGATATGGTGTAAAAGCCGTACTGATTTTGGATGATCAGCCATGACCTACTCCAGAATGGCCTACTCCTGCACCTATTTTCTATGTTTCTATGTTTCCCATATACCTTAGTCCCACCTGCCTGTGTTTGGCCTAGATCCCTCTAAACCTATCCTATCCATGTACCTGTCCAATTGTTTCTTAAACTTTGCGATAGTACCTGCCTCAACACCTTTGGCAGCTCATTCCATATACCCACCACCTTTGTGTAAAAAAGTTACCCCTCCTGTTCCTATTAAATATTTCACCTCTCAACTTAAACCTAGTACATACAGTAGGTTTAAGGTGAGAGGGGAAAGATTTAATAGAAACCTGAGGAGTAACTTTTTTACACAAATGTCCTATCTCCAATTTTGCTCATCTTTTTAGACAAAATACATTAGGAATGTGTACTCAGTTATTCCCTGGCAGTAGATGCCTTTCAGACCATTATGGTTTTGTGAGGTGTGGCAGGCTCCCACTTTCATGTCAACAGTTGTTTTTTATAACTGACAGCAGCATAATTGTTATCTAAAATATAAACTGTTTGGAAATAGTAATTATTTTTCAAATAATTTCACATTACAACCCTATTAAATCGGCAAAAAGTCAGCTCAGCATAAATGTTCAACTAGCGCTAGTGCCAAGAGCATATCTTCCTCTAAACACAGAACTCTGAACATAATAGGTTTGGTCTGTCAGAATAGCACTCCCATATCTTGACCAATCTTCCCAATATCTACTTTCGCCTGTGAAAAAGGTCAAATAACAGTTAATTCAGCACCCAATATGGTTATATATATATATATATATACAGTGGCTTGCAAAAGTATTCATACCCCTTGAACTTTTCCACATTTTGTCACGTTACAACCACAAACGTAAATGTATTTTATTAGGATTTTATGTGATAGACCAACACAAAGTGGCGCATAATTGAGAAGTGGAAGGAAAATGATACATGGTTTTCAAATCTTTTTACAAATAAAAAACTGAAAAGTGTGGCGTGCAAAAGTATTCACCCCCTTTACTCTGATACCCTAAAATAAAAATCCAGTGCAATACAATTTGCCTTCAGAAGTCACCTAATTAGTAATAGAGTCCACTTGTGTGTAATCTAATCTCAGTTAAATACAGCTGTACTGTGAAGGCCTCAAGGTTTGTTAGAGAACATTAGTGAACAAACAATGTTCCTTGGGCATCATGAAGCCCAAGGAACACACAGATAGGTCAGGATAAAGTTGTGGAAAAGTTTAAAGCATGGGTTAGGTTATTAATAAATATCCCAAGCTTTGAACTCTCACGGAGCACTGTTCAATCCATCAACCGAAAATGGAAAGAGTATGCACAACTGCAAACCTACCAAGACATATGCCGACCCACCCTAAACGACGGCCGGCAAAGGAGAGCATTGATCAGAGAAGCAGCAAGAGGCCCATTGTAACTCTGGAGGAGCTGTCAGAGATCCACAGCTCAGGTTGGGAGATTCTGTTCCACAGACAACTATTAGTTTGTACGCACCACAAATCGGGCCCTTTATGGAAGAGTGGCAAGAAGAAAGCCATTTGCTGAAACAAAGCCACAAGAAGTTCCCGTTTGCAGTTGCCACAAGCCATGTGGGGGACACCAGCAAACATGTGGAGAAGGTCTCTGTCTGATGAGACAAAATTGAAGTTTTTGGCATAAATGCAAAATGCTATGTGTGGTGGAAAACTACACTGGACATCACCCTGAACACACCATCCCCACTGTGAAACATGGTGGTGGCAGCATCATGCTGTGGGGTGCTTTTCTTCAGCAGGGACAGGGGAAGCTGGGTCAAGTTGATGGGAAGATGGATGGAGCCAAATACAGGGCAATCTTGGAAGAAAACCTGTTAGAGTCTGCAAAAGACTTGAGACTGGGCGAGGTACACACTCCAGCAGGACAACAACCCTAAACATGGACGCCAGAGCTACAATGGAATGGTTTAGATCAAATCATTTTCAGTCTTAGATGGCCAGTCAAAGTCCAGACCTAAATCCAATTGAGAATCTCTGCAAGACTTGAAAATGCCTGTTCACAGACCACTCTCCATCCAATCCATCTGAGCTTGAGCTATTTTGCAGAGAAGAATGGGCAAAAAATTCAGTCTCTAGATGTGCAAAGCTGGTAGAGACATACCCCAAAAAGACCTTTGCAGCTGTAATTGCAGCAAAAGGTGTTCTACAAAGTATTGACTCGGGGGGGCTGATACTTTGCACGACACACATTTTCAGTTTTTTTATTTGTAATAAAATTTGGAAACCATGTATCATTTTCCTCCACTTCACAACTATGCACCACTTTGTGTTGGTCTATCACATAAAATCCCAATAAAATACATTTACGTTTTGTGGTTGTAACGTGACAAAATGTGGAAAAGTTCAAGGGGTATGAATACTTTTGCAAGCCACTGTATCACACCAGTGTGGTTACATATTGAAAAACATGCATTTTTTTTTGCATTAGACAATAAAGGCTTTGTAATGGATGGATCAGAATCAAACTTTTGCAAACTAGAACAAATTTGTGATATTCAACAATGTGCACACTATAACCAGATTTCAGCCATTAAGTAGTTAAATATATTCAGATTAGTTTAGTTTATTATTGTCACGTGTACTGAGGTGCAGGGAAAACATTTTGTTGCGTAAAGACTGTACATGATTACAATCAAGCCGTCCACAATGTGCATATACAGGATAAAGGGGGACAGATGAAATAAAAATTTGAAAGAGTGGAGTGATTATAATGTTGATAGCTGATCCACTTCTGCAAGCAGCCTGGCTTCGGTGCCATCATGCCTGCCTTCAGCGCCATCATCTTTGTTTATTTAATACCTCCATCATATTTAGAAGGAATGTTTGGAAGCAACGAGAAGAGAAGGAAGGAAAGACAAGGAACTGCAGGTGCTGGAATCTTGTGTATAAAGTGGGACAGGCAGCATCTCTGGAGGACAAGAATAGCCGATGTTTTCTGTCGGGACACTTCTTCAGAAATTTGTGTAGGAACTTGGTATAATTGCGGACGGCATGGTGGCAGAGCGGTAGAGTTGCTGCCTTAGAGCACTTTCAGCTCCAGAGACCTGGGTTCGATGCTGACTATGGGTGCTGTCACTACGGAGTTTGTACATTCTCCCTGTGACTGCGTGGGTTTTCTCCGAGATCTTTGGTTTCCTCCCACACACTAAAGATGTGCAGGTACTGTAGGTTAATTGGTTTGGTATAAATGTAAATTGTCCTTAGTGTGTTAGTGTGCGGGGATCTCTGGTCAGTGTGGATTTGGTGGGCTGAAGGGCCTATTTCCATACTGTATCTCTAAACTAAACTGAACTAAACTAATTCTAGTGGAAATGTCAAGTCTCAGTATTCACACTCATACTTGTGATCTAGGAATGAAAACGATGCTTTATTTTATTAAAATGCACGTGCATTGTATAATGCTGACAACAAGGTGAGCACTATTATTGGAGACAAATTTATTTTGTTATTTTTAATGTTGTCATAATTATATAATGGAAAACAATAAAGTACTGAAGTGTTTCATACATTAGTGAAAATTAAGATTTTTTACACGTGAAAGTACATGTGAAGGTTTTAAAAAGTTTTAAAAATGCACACATTCAAGTCTACATTGCACCATGAGACCTTGGGGAGGATTTTTTTGTGGTAACGGTTGTATTTTAGAATTTTAGCAGGGAAAGCATTTGTTTCTGTGGTCATGTTGATTTTCAGTTGTCACATGGTTTTAGACTTTCGATTTTGAGATACAGCGTAAAACAGGACCTTCGGCCCACCAAGTCCATGCCAACCCCATACACTAGCATTATCTTACACACAAGGAACAATTTACAATTTGCAGAAGCCAATTAACATACAAACCTGTAGGTCTTTGGAGAGTTGGAGAAGCTCCTGGAGTAACCCATGCGGACAAAAAGATTAAATGCACAAATTCCATAAGACAGCTCCGGTAGTCAGGATCAATCCTGAGTTTCTGCCGATGTAAGACAACAACTCTACAGTTACGCCACTTCTTCCATCCAGTAAAGAGAAATCTGTTTCCTGCAACAGTGTGGAATCCATCCATTTAATCCATTTAGAATTATGCGCAGGTAGATAGAGATGGTCTGGACATCATGTTCAGCAAATACATTGTGGGCTGATGTGCCTGTTCTTGCACTGTAATCTTCTATGTTTTATGTTAGAGGGACTAATGTCATAGGTGATCTTTTCTCACCTCACTAAACCTTTGACTTAACTGATCAAGAGGGGCTGTGGGGAATTCAGCTCAAATTTATCTACCCTCAGATATTCAACCATGTCCCACATCTGCAACTTATTATTTTTGTCATTAGCCCAAAGACAAAGCAAATCACATCAAGGCTATTTCATCACTCCAGTCTTTTTCACTGCATTGTTGCATTTCCTCTCTCTCAAGCTTCCTACTGGAATGGAGATAATCTACAGGTTAAATGGAAATTACCCAATTTACATCACCTGCACTCCAAAACCAATTTCACTACAACTTCAGTCAGCTGCAGCATGCTGACAATGCTGTGTGTGTGCTCAACCCAATATAAGTTTGAAAAATACTATGGCTCCTGATCTTTTGTCAGGACATGTTGCAGTCTTCCAGACTCAATGTCAGATTCTCCTATTTTACATTACTTATTTTCTCTGCCTGGAACGGAACTGGCTGTGGTACAACTTCAGTCAGCTGCAGCAGTTTGCTGAGTTTCTCTCTCTCTAGTAGCACAGCTTGACCAGCTAAGCATATCCTGGTGTCCTGAAAATAGCAACTTACAGGTACATTCCTTGTGTATAGCTGCCCTCACTTCATAGACTTTCTATTTATTTTCTCCTTTGCTATCAGCCTTGAAGCGGCACAATGGCGCAGCAGCAGATTTGCTGCCAGAGACCCGGGTTCGATCCTAACTACAGGTGCTGTCTATATGGAGTTTGAATGTTCTCCCTGTGACCATGTCGGTTTTCCGCAAGTGCTCCAGTTTCTTTCTACATTCAAAAAGATGTTCAGGGTTGTAGGTTAATTGGCTTCAGTACAGATTGTAAATTATCCCTTGTGTGGAGGATAGTGCTAACATACGGCGATCCTTGGTTGGCACAGACTCAGTGGGCTGAAGGGTCTGTTTCCACGCTGTATCTCTAAACAAAACTAAACTAAATTAAAATACAGTTGACCTAATGACCAGATGACCTTTACAACATATCCCCATGACAAAATGACCTTACCCAATCAGAGATATACCTCTTATCCTATCTGTTGGATCCCCCACTTTCTTCGCAACTTGCAACAAATTTATTTTCCCCCTTTCCCAGCTTTGATGAAAGGTCTTTGACTTTGTTCTCCTTTTCATAGATGCTGCTTGATCAGCCTGAGTTATTATTTGTTGTGACTATCTATGCCCCAAATACTGATCCCCGCAGAAGCTCACCTGCAAGCCCAGAAATAAAAGTATTGCTTCTCTCTTGTTTCTCGGCCGTCCATCAATTATCAATGCATTTCAGTAAATTACCCCCAATCCCTTATGTGTAAAAGGCTGGATAAAAAATGTCAAATCCACTGCTTCTTCCTCTTCTCATGTCCATTATTCAATCCATCCGACCCTTCCACGAATATTGGTTCACTTACTGAATGGTGATTACAGGATAGGCAGTAAGAAATACTCTGGATTTCACTGCCTAAGATGTCTCAGTGGCTGAATATATTCAAATAGGAGATCAATAGTCCATCACAGGCTCATCACTTCCTTCCATCCTGTCCATCTTCAAGGTACATGCATGAGGAAGTCTGGAAGCATTGGCAAGGATTACCAGGTGTTCTTACTCTGAACTCTACCTCATTTGGTTTTGCTCCATTATTGTACTTTGTTTTTTTATTTTTGCATTTCTGCAGAATGCACCACAATCTTTGCATTATTATGCAGCTTTGCATTTGCCATTGTATTTGTTGTTCTTGTCTGCACATTTCATTGCCATCTCTATGTTTATGCTGTTCATGTCATCCTGGCCACTCCCTTTTCTCTTTTCTACCTCTGGGAGAAGATATTGGAACATGAAAGCCATGATGTGCAGACAAGAACAACTTCGTTCCCCATGATATCATACTCCCAAATCAGCCGTCTCTCTCACATCCCCTTCATGGAGCTGCTGCCACATATTCTTACTCTTATCTCTACCTCATTTAGTTATTCCATTATTGCAGTTCAGTATGTTTTTGCATTTCTTCAGATTGAACCACAACCTTTGCATTGTTCTGCTGTTTTGCATTTGACATTGTATTTTCTGTTGTAAAATATTATTACCATGTATACTGTTTGCCATTCATGTGAACAGATAATTTCATTGCACACAGTGTATATGAATATATGCTAAAGGGCCTGTCCCACTTTCATGACCTAATTCACGACTTCTGCCGAGTTTGCCCTTGACTCATACTCGCAGCATGGTCGTCACAAGGTCGTAGGAGGCCTTGGAGGTCATAGGTAGGTCGTAGGTAGGTCGTAGCAGGATGTGATGCTAGTCGTAGGTACTTGTGGCATCAAGTAGGTTGGGCGTTTTTTCTAGCCTGATGAAAAATGTCCATGAGTAAAAAAGGTTGAAAATTAGGTTGTGAAAGTGGGGCAGGCCATTAACGTGAATCTAAATCTGAAAAGATTTTCAGGTATTATAGAGTAAAGGGATATGGGATTAGTGCAGGGAAGTGGCACAGAGGTAAAAGTTCATAAGTTAGAGGAGCAGAATTAGGCCATTCAGCTTGTCAAGTCTACTTTGCCATTCAATCGTGGCTGATCCATCTTTTCCTCTCAACCCCATTCTCCTGCCTTCTCCCCATAACCCCTGACACCCTTACTAATACCCTTACTAATCAAGAATCCGTCAATTTCCACCTTTAAAATATCCATTGACTTGGCCTCCACTGCAGTTTGTGGTGATGAATTCTACAGATTTACCACCCTCTGACAAAGAAATCCTCCTGATTTCCTCTATAAAAGGGCAACAGGGCAGGTGCTGGGAACTGAATGGCCTATTGGTGCATCTGTTTCCTTGGAATTCTAAATGTTTCTCTTTCAGTAAGGATATTCTGAATCTCAGGGACACATCTGCTGATTGCTGTGAGGTTTCTACAGCAAGATGTGCTGCCACTGTGGCTCCAAGATCAGCCCCCATGCGACTTCCTGATAGCTGCACGAGCAGGCATCCGACAAAGAGTGCCTGGAAAGGTCAAATAAACTGTCAACACAAGGGTATCAGGTGAATGGTCTCATGATTTTCATGCATCCCTATCTTGAAAAATGAGCAGAAGGGCAGATCCTTCATGATTTTCCCTCACCTTTCTTGATCTCTCTGTCTCCATCTCAGGAGACAAACTATTCACTGATATTTTCTACAAACCCATTGACTCCTACAGCTACCTAGACCATACCTCCTCCCACCCTGTCGCTCATCCTATTTTCTATCTCCATCTCCGCCACATCTCTCCTTGAGAAGAGACTTTCCTCTCTAGGACATCCGATAAGTTATCTTTCAAGAAAAGTGTTGTGGTTGACGAGGAATCCCTATTGTGGTTGACGAAGCCCTCAACCATATCTCGTCTACATCCTGCACTTCTGAACCAAATCTATTCATCCAGAACAGGTGTAGAGTTCACTTAGTTCTTACCTTTCACCCACTAGTCTCCACATCCAACATATGGTTCTTCAACATTTCCGCTACCACCACCAGTCACATCTTCCCATTCCCTCCACTTTCTACTTTCTGCATAGAGTTAAAGAGTCATACACTCTCTCGGTGGCTCCCTGGATTGCTCAATATCCCATCAGGTTCTTATCCATCTTATCCATCTCACTCTATTTCTATTACACCTTTCCCTGAACATTTCACTCTGAAATGCTGTCTTGCGCTTACATTATTCATTCATCCATCTTTTAAAGCCATGCACGAACACAAGCTGTACTCCAGATCCTCTGACGATCGGCACAACATTCTGGAGTACCTCAGCAGGTCAGGCAGCCTCTCTGGCAAAAAGGAATAGGTGACGTTTCGGGTTGAGACTCTTCAGACCTTCTTCTTCCTCCTGCTCTCCGTATCCTTCATTCTGCCTATTAAGTCCCACCATTTCCAATAACTCCTTTGCCATTCACATGTGTTGTGCCTTTGCTTCCAAAATTCCACCAAGATTCTTTACTGTAAATGCCTTTGCAGATCCCAACCCCATCTGCTGGGTTTCTCCCTATGGGCTGGACATTGAAAGAAAAAAACATAACTGGTGCAGTTGATGTAGCTGGTTAAGTGACAGTCAAAGCCTCATTGCCTCTTTCTTCCATCTTCCATGAGGCACAGTGTTTTGGGGTATCGAAAGGAAAATGAAAATATAAAGATATTATAAAGTCAAGCAGCTGCAATTGAGGTTTCTCTGTGACCTTTGAAGGTGCTTGGTAGGGTTCCTTGTTATTCTCTCTGCATTGTAGAGTAGAGCTACAGATCCTTCAGATAAATCCCTTCCTGCCATTCACCCTCTTATATCTGTTTGGAACGGAATACAGGACCAAATGCAGACAAATGGTCAGCATGGATAAGTTGGGCCAAAGGGCCTTTATTTATGATGTACAGCTCTATGAGTCTTTGACGCTCTATGACTCTTTCCTCAATGATGGCCCACCGAATCTGCAAGGAATCTTCTTCTTCATAGAGTCATAGTCATACAGCATGGAAGTAGGCCCTTTGGCTCAACTTGCCCTTGCCGACCTAGATGCCCCATCTAAACTCATTCCACCAGCCCGCGTTTGGCCCATGTCCCTCTAAATTTTTCTTATCAATGCACCTGTCCAGATGTCTTTTAAATGTTGTTATAGTACCAATTGTACCATGAAGGGTGAGCTTTTGAAACCATACTCAAATATATTTAACTGCCCAACTAAGAGTACAAAGGGCTGAATGATTTGCTACTGCTACCAATGTAACCTTGAGAATAAATTTGATACTAAAATATCTGAAGTTCAGCGGTTATAAATACGTTTAAAGCATAATTAAGGAAAATCCTGAGTTGCTTTTTGGTACGGACATGCATGTTAAATTATTCATTTGGAATTTTAGCAGTGCAGACTCATGTTTACCTTTTGGATTTGTAGTAAAATAAAACCAATGTTTACTGCTTTGTTTCTGTGGGACAAACCCTATAAGCACAGCTCTGCTGGTTGAAAATGTCTCTATTAAGATTTATTATTATAACACCTTTTTTTTGCAGCAGGGGTGGCAATAGCTACAGGAAAAGTAAAACACATCATTAAATTTCAAAAATGATGTACCTCTGCACACCAGCTTTGTGATTCATGGTGTAAACAAAAAATGATGCTGCTGACAGCACTCATTAAAATATTTTAATATGTTTTAAAAGTGTAACGGAGAACAGAATGAACTGCCTGTAGCCATGAAATATCAGTCTCGGGCTCAAACAATTGATTTTGGAAAGATTCCGCATAACACATGACCTGACAAACATAATCGATACTCTAAGAATAATGCTTTTACTCTTTAAACAGTAAGACAAATAGATGCAAAAGTGTGCCTTGCAGCATACCGCTCCTCAACTCAACAGATGGATCAGCATATCTTTCATTCATTGTTCTATATCTCTCTACATCATTGTCTATATCTCTCGTTTCCCTTTCTTGTGACTTTCAGTCTGAAGAAGGGTCTCGACCCGAAACGTCACCCATTCCTTCTCTCCAGAGATGCTGCCTGTCCCGCGGAGTTACTACAGGTTTATGTGTCTACTCACATTAGTTCAGTTTAGTTTATTTTATTATTTATTATCAAGTGTACTGAGGTACAGTGAAAAGCTTTTGTTGCGCGCTAACCAGTCAGCAGAAAGACAATACATGATTATGATCGACCCATTCACAGTGTACAGATAGATGATAAAGGGAAAAACGTGAAATTATTACAAGATCCACATAATGTCCATTCTCGTATGTGCATTAATTCCAAGGTTTACTTTATACTACAAGCATAGAACTGCAGATGCTGGTTTATAAGAAAGACACAAGGTGCTGGAGCAGCTCAGCAGGTCAGGCTGCCTCTCTGAAGAAAAAGGATGGGTGACATTTCAGGTCGGGACCCTTCCTCTGACTGGTCACATGTGTCTGTATGCATCTGAGGATGGGTCCCTACCCAAAACATCATCTATTATCTTTCTTCAGAGATGCTGACTGCAACACTGAGTCACTCCAGCATGTTGTGTTTATCTTTACTTACGTACTATTTTCAACTCCAAGAAGCCGGTTATTGGTACTGATCTATTGTTGCCACGTGTACCGAGAAACAATGAAAATCTTTGCGCGTTGACCAAATCGCACTATACACGAGTATAGTTAAATTTTACTTCGGAGTCACGTGAGTGACTACGTGAAGAAGCCCCGCCAGGCGCATGCGCGTCATTACGTCCGCGCATGTCGCACTGAACGGGCTGGAGGGCACAGCTCCACCAGCGGGTAAGTAGGAACTTCTAAGGTAAGTGTTTTAAAAACTTTACTTAGAAGTATTTCCACTTCATAAAGCTGGCTCGAGCAGTCAGTAAGAGTGGGGAGTTGGAGCTGTCACTTCCGAAGATCCGTCTTAACGTGGGTCCAGGGATTCGCCAATTTGATTGGGTCGGGAGATAAGCAGGGCAACGCCGGTTCCGATGCTGGGTGCCGTTTTACCGGCAGCATTTAAAATAGCCTGCTAATTTTCCCCACTAGCTCCATTGACAAAAGGCAGGCCAACTGGAATTTGCTTCAGAATGAGCCTGGTCCATCTGTTTATTTCCAAGGGTGCTAGCAGACTGAAACCCCTGTCTCACTGTGCGAGTTGGCCCACGAGTGACCCCGAGTTTTCACTCGTGGTGATCACGTAGCGGGAACGTCGGAACTCGCGCGTTCAACTTGTCCACTCGTGGCGCTAACGGCAGGTACTCGGGAAACTTGTTAACTCGTGAAAAAAATCAAACATGTTTGATTTTTTCCACGAGTCAAATTAACTGTTCAAGTTAAAAATGGAAACATTTAAACTCGTTGCAGTAACGTAATGGCCCGTGCGTTTTACCTTAGTGTCTAGTGAGTCTATCGTGGGAACTTTTTTATAATCTGAAAAAAGGGACTGAACCAAAGTAGTATAATATGTATATACATATTATATATATTATATATATTTCAATTCCAAAAACCCCGAAGCAATTGAAGGCGATTTCTTGGGGGCCGTGTAATTTAACGTGTGTCTTTGCTTTTAAAAGTGAAGCTGGTTTATTGTTTACCGCGCGCTGTGTTTCGTGTTGGGGAGAGTGCTGCTGTACAATGCTTTCAATTTTATACTGCCCTCCCCTTCCACAGAAAAATGCCTAAATTTTTCTTTGTGCCCGCTCTCCTGGGAGCAATCCAAACCAGGGGAACAATGACCCTCAGAGGCTTCGCGTTCCTTGCTCCTATATATGGACCTCGCTCGCTCGCAACTGTATGAACGCTCGATCAACCAGACATCGGCCAAACAGAGGCCTGATTACTGAAAACAAGTCAACTTGTACCAGACCTCACCATTCTTCGACAACCCGTTAACCACGGCACCACACTTTCAACAGAAAAACTTAATATTTAAAGAATATATTATGGTACATTGGGATTGTCTCAAGAAGGGTCCCGAGCAGAAACGCCAATATGTGTGTGGTGTGGCTGTGTGTGTGGCTGTGTGTGTGGCTGTGTGTGTGGCTGTGTGTGTGTCCCTGTGTGTGTGTCTGTGTGTGTGTCTGAGTGTGTGGTGTGTTTGTGTGTTGTCTCTGTGTGGTGTGTGTGTGTGTTTGTGTGTGGTACTGTGTGTATCTGTGTGTGTGTCTGCTGTCGGGTCCTGGCGGCAGCTCAAAGTCACCCGAGCTGCTTCCTCTGAAGTGGTGGCCAGCTGCTGTCTGTGTGTATCTCTCATCTATGTGTGTGTGTGTGTGTGTATGTGTGTGTGTGTGTCTCTCTCTCTCCCTCTCTGTCTATCTGTTTGGTATCTGTGTGTGTGTCCTGCTGTCGGGTCCGCGGCCGCTCAAAGTTCACCCGAGCTGCTTCCTTCCTCTGAAGTGGCGCCATCCTGCTGTCTGTGTGTATCTGTGTGTGTGTGTGTGGTGTGTGTGTCTCTCTGTCTGTGTGTGTGTGTGTGTGTTGTGTGTGTGTGTGTGTGTGTGTGTGTGTGTGTGTGTGTGTCTCTCTCTCTCTCTCCCTCTCTGTCCTAATCCCTGTGTGTTATCTGTGTGTGTGTCTGCTGTCGGTCACGGCGGGCCGCTCAAAGTCACCCGAGCCTGCTCCTATCCTCTGAAGTGGTGGCAGTCCTGCTGTCTGTGTGTATCTCTGTGTGTGTGTGTGTGTGTGTGTGTGTGTGTGTTCTCTCTCTCTCTCCTCTCTGTCTATCTGTGTGTGTGTCTGCTGTCGGGTCCCGGCGGCCGCTCAAAGTCACCCGAGCTTGCTTCCTTCCTCTGAAGTGGTGGCCAGCTGCTGTCGTGTGTATCTCCCTCTATGTGTAATGTGGTGTGTGTGTCTCTCTCTCTCCCTCTCTGTCTATTCTGTTTGTAATCTGTGTGTGTGTCTGCTGTCGGGTCCCGGCGGCCTCTCAAAGTTCACCCCGAGCTGCTTCCTTCCTCTGAAGTGGCGCCAGTCCTGCTGTCTGTGTGTATCTCTGTGTGTGTGTGTGTGTGTGTGTGTGTGTGTGTGTGTGTTGTGTGTGTGTGTGTGTGTGTGTTGTGTGTCTGCTGTCGGGTCCCGGCGGCCGCTCAATGTCAGTCCCACCCCGAGCTGCTTCCTTTTTAAAAATTATTAAAATAGAGATCCATTGCAAAAAAGTATTTAAAAAACATAAAACAACAAGAAATGCATGGTTACTGGAGGATGCGCATTTTCCCATTGTAGGACATATCAATAGATGGCCCGCCCGCGCTGAAATAAACCTCAAAACCACAGGATGGAGATGTATTTTAACATTGTTGCTTTATTAAAACATACCTTCATTCACGGTTGGCTCAAGAGTAACGGGAGAGGAACTTGGTAACTCGGGAGAGGAACTTGGAACATCGCAGCAATGACATACCCGTGGGAACTCGGTTACACACTTGATCATAAACTTGAAGTCTCGTGCACAGCCACAAGTCTGTCACTCGGGGTACCTCGTGGGTCAACTCGCACAGTGAGACAGGGCCATGAGGCTGCTCCTAGCCATGAAAAGGCAAAATATAAAGTCACAGACCTGACAACAATGGTGACTCTTCCCCTGATCATACAAGACTGTGGGGGAGGTTGGGAACATGCAGCTGATGCTCCAACCTTCATTACATAAGGGTCCAAGGGCCAGTATTGTCCAAGAGGGCCATACCAAGACCAACATATGGAGGGTCCATATATTGGGGTTCCTTCCAGCGCCTTGTTTAGGACTGGAGGATGCCTCCCTACTGTATGATTTGGGAGACGCAGGCAGATTGCAGTTGACCCTGATGCTGGTGTCCCTGCTTATGTGCAAACACCAGCGTGCACAAGAGCCACGCTCCGGGTGTCTCGGAAATGGCACTGAGTTGTTATTCCGGAGGAAACTGTGAGTCAATGGGAACAATCCCTTGCCATGCGGTATCAATTAATGTAGTACCTCACCAGCTCCAGCATGATATGATGCAAGTGACTGCAAACAAATATGAGACACCTGTTAATGTGCATTACTGAAAGTGCCTATTGGTGACCCAGGTTTCTGGGCAACCCAAGAGTCTTCTTCTTTTGACGGGACAGGAGGTTCGGTGTTAATAACATCCTTCCAACTGGTGGCTGCAGCAATTACTGCATTTGGCACTATGGTCCAAGGACAATCATTTCCTCAAACTCACAACAGATTTTGGGTTATTTTATGCAATGCATTTTTTTCAGGAAATTGCATTCAGGGTAATAACGCCATCAGAGACCAACCACTAAACCAAAAATTTGCTGCTCTATGTAGGGTGATTAATGAACAAACGCCTGAAATTATTGTTTGGAAACGGGACCTTGTCATGAAATTCGTGGAAATTCAGATGAGGCCAAAAGCATTTGGCTTAATGTAGTCAAGCAATTTCGAGGCCACCTATTTCGCAACCCTGGGTTAATACTGAAGGTCAGATCCAGTGCTGGGCTCAGCGGGGGCGGGCCAGTGGGGCAAAAAACGAGGGTACCCACGAGACAGACCGGCTTACAATCCCAATATGAGCAGACAACAGCTTACAGGTCAACTGTAGAGGTAACAGGGACTTTTCTTAACGATAAAGTTCTGTGTGCCAATCTCCTATTGGAGGTTGATTACAAATGTTTTTCTAAATGAATGGTGCTGTATAATGTATGATATGTTTATACTAAATACTGTCTCAAGTCTCCCATTGAGTTTATCTACAGGGATTGTATCACTCAACAGCACAAGCCTAATAAAATGTGGTGTTTTCTGCTCAAGAGCCTGAACAGATAGATAATGGTGATTGATAAAGCCATTAATCATCCTCCACAATGTGTCTAAATATTCCCAGATCTCAAAAAGATGGGTGTTGTTGAGTAATTCTCGTCCTCAATCACTTAAATTTGTTTCTGCTAAACACCTGCTATCACAGGGCTGTTATGTGGCAATTCTTTGGTTTGCAAGATGTGTATTATTCACTGCCAAGTCATGCTATTATCGCAGGTACTTGAAATTTTAATTGGATGGCACAGCTGTTGGCAATACAAAGCATTGACTCCTGGATTAAGTTTCAGCAACCCAGGCTATTTATAGTTTGTTAAAACCTGTGCTGGTGCTATTCAACCCTCAATCATCGCATTGTAATTGCTTATTTAGATGATATCTTTAATTTATCAGCAACACTAATGAGTCAGCTGAAGAATCGGTGCTTGAGTCATTAGGGGTTGCTCCATCCAACTAAGTCCAAGTTACAGCCAACCCAAAATATTGAGTATTTGGGGTTCTTATTAATTCCGTTGCTATAACAGTAACATTACCAACAGCCAAGGTTGTCGATGATGATGATGTCTGTACTTGCCTCCCACAAAACTTTATTTCCCTCCATCCGAGAAGACGCTACGGTCATTGGTAATGGGGATCAGTTCCTGCAGTACATTCGGGCCTTTTGCATTATCAACATTTGCAGAGAGCATGAGAAACTAGCACTAAAAATCGAATGCAGGCCATTTTCATCGGTTATCCAGTTACCAACTACAGCTCTCGCAGAATTGCAGTGGTGCATTGTTAATGTTAATCTAGCTACCAATAACATTTTGGGTACTTAGACTCTTCCCTAATCTTCCAGACTGATGTCAGCGCTCTCGAAAGGGGGGCTATGGACACCGAGTCTAGCTGTGGGGGTAGCTGGCATGAAACACGAAAGGGTTTATTCGCCACAACACGGATAAATTCTTTCGCATTATTGGGGCATTTTATGGTAAAGGCATATTGCTCCTCAATGAAGGATTTACACATTCAAACTATTAATCATAGGGAGGAGCACGATCAGTATCATGTGTTAAACTGGTACCATCATGTGGCATTGGTGTAATGTCAAGGCATATCTGCGTTTCAGCCATTTTATTCACCACCTATACCTAATGTGGTGGCCGACCATAGGTCGCATATTTGCATGCCAATATAGAGTGGAAGTTGAATTCTAAAATTTGTCACACAATTGTCCCTTCGCGATTTGGGTTGCCATCCATTGATTCTTACCATCCAGATTACATCACCAGTTGCCTAAATATGTTTCATGGGAGCCAGATCCGGGTGCAGTTGCCGTGGATGCAGTCTGTTACATTGGGGGCACAAAACTTTTAATTGCAATTCCTCCATTTTTTTCATCCTGAACTGTCCTCACCACACATAGAGCGAAGACTCCACCACAGGTGTTTTGGTGGTCAAGATTGGGTCCACAACAGGTTCCCCTTAATTGTTTTCAATGATGGGTTCAGTCATTCATGTGATTCCCAGCTGCAGTAATTTTCTTGGTGCATCCCGGTTACATGGATAAAGTCACCCTTTACATTGACGTATTTAATTGTTGGTCTGCAGGTTCTGACCAGATAATTCCAGGACTTGGATTGTCGAACAGGGCCATGGTGGTTCTCACTGCAGGCTGGCGAAATAGTACTCAAAAAACAATCTATTATGGTGCACATAAAGAAATAGGAACTGTTTCTGTGTACAATCCTATATGTATTAAACATAATGCAAGCATATTTGTGCTGTGTTGAGTTCCTTGCTAAGTTGCATTTTGATGACACCTGCGTTATAGTGACATTTCCCCCCAGCGCTCGGAATGAGTTGTGTCCTCTTATTGCGGGCAGTCTTCAGAACAACATCCTATCGGGTTTTCATCCATTATTGTATCCCGATTTATGAGGAATTTTTAATAAAAACCCTCCGAACCTCGCTGTACAGAAATCTGGGACATCACTCCTTTTCTCACATGCTTCGGCAATGGGCTCAAATTACTTCATTAATTACGCAGAGATTAACTCTTGCTGTGGTATGCTAATAGCGTGGTTTCAGCACAACATGACAAACATTACAATTCTTACGAATACCTTGTATGCATTTGTATGTCCCCAATAATGACATTAACTTCTATGTTTTATGATTTAATCAACAAAGCAGGCCCGTCCTGGCTGAATCAAGGTGACGTTTAAAGCCTATCTTGTTGACCAAATGTTATATGTAGTTAAGCCATATAACTAAGCCAATATATTAAGGTAACCAAGGAGTCTTATCAGGGTTCTGAGAAGGACTGCTCAATTAGTCACAAAAAACATTTTAAAAAGTGTCAGCACAAACTATTTCTACATGGTTGAAACAGGTTCTCAATTATGCTGGAGTCCGACATTCCTGTCTTTAAAACTCTCAACTCCACAGGGTGGCATCGATTCTCCACAGCGAAGGCCTCAGACATGCCGCACAGACCAATCTTCGAGCCGCAGATGGTCTCGAGAAGCAATATTTTTCTCAATTTCTGACAAACCTGTACAGACCGTTGCCACGGTTTTGGCATGCTGTTTTGGTCACATTAATTCATTGCTTTGTTTTCTCTATCATTTGTTTGTAATTTTTTCCTGAGACAGAGGGGTTATTCCTGTGTGTATTATTGTTAACAATAGTTATTTTAATAAATTCGAAGCAATGGTCAATATATTATTTATTCCCTTCTGTGTCACCGAAGCAGATTGTCATATGTTGTGCATCTACGGCATGAAAATACAGAGCTTTGAAATCTTCACGTAGTCACTCACGTGACTCCGAAGTAACATAGTAAGATTAAACGAGAACTTACCAGTTCAAAGTTTGATCCTTATTTTATGAGGAGTGACGTTGAGGGATTACGTGCCCTCTGCTCCCACCCTCATAATCTAAGAGATCATCTGGTAGTTCTAGTCTTCTACGAGCTTTACTATGTTACTTAGGCTATTTGTTTTCTGTGTTTTCACGCCACTGCTTTGAAGTATGACGTGCATGCGCCTGGCGGGGCTTCTTCACGTAATCCCTCAACGTCACTCCTCATAAAAAAGGATCAAAACTTCGAACTGGTAAGTTCTCGTTTAATCTTACTACTTTACTTCGGATTCACGTGAGTGACTACGTGAAGAAGCTCAGCCAGGCGCATGCGCGTCATTACGTCCGACACATGGCACACCGATGGGCTGGAGAGCACAGCTCCACCAGCGGTAAGTAGTAAACCCACAGGGAAGTCAATTTTTAAAATTTTCCTGCGAGTATTTAAACTCCGTGAGTCTAGCTCGGGAGCCAGCAGGAGTTGGAGGTATGGAGAGTGTAAAGAAAAGTGTCCCTAGTAGGAGCATAACGCGCGGGCTCGCGGTTAATGCTCGCAGATCGGGTCGGGAGATACCGGCTGCAGTAATGCTGGCTCCGATACCGGCTGCTGTTCTACCGGCAGCTCAACTGCCTCCATCAGTTCCAATGCTTCAGGGCACTGAGGCCACTCCACAATGGAGGAAGACCACGAGAAAATCTCTCAGGCCCATTTTATCTGACGGGTCTGATGATGAGGAAGACTTCCCTCCTGATAATAAAAAGGTATGGGGACGGCTCGACCAGATGGAGAAAATGCTCCAAACTCAAATGAGCCATTAAATTTTTCAATCGGGGTCGAATGCCCCTAGGATTCCCCAGGCAGCCTCACATAGAGGCCCGTACAGTGAAGATTACCCTGCTTATGTATACCAGTGGGAATCACTCTCTCCAGCACCTCGTTTAGGGCAGGAAGAGACCTCCCTGGAGCAAGACGCAGGAGAGCCAGGGCAGGAGGAGTCTGACCCTGAAGTTGGTGTCACTACTTTTGAGCACACACCAAAGCACATGAGCCATGCTCCAGGTGTCCCAGACGTAGCAAGGAACTTTGCTATTCCAGAAGGTACTGGTGAGGCCATGGAAGAAAACCTGGTGGCCAACATCAATTACATGGCCTCTCACCAGCTACAAGATACAATAATGGAAGAAATTATTATTTCTGGATAATAAGGAGGAAGAGGCCAAGACAATAGGCCTCATGAAGACATACGTTCCTTCCGGCAGGATGCCACCTAGCAGGTCGTTTTCAACCCGAAGGAAGTCAGATCCGGAGGCAGGGCCAAACAGAGTGGGGCCAGTGGGACGGCGGTATTACCCACCTGTATATCCCAACTACAATCCCAGTATGGCAAAAAGGACAAGAACTCCAAGGTTGACTGTAGAGGTACAGGTGATTCATTCAGTCCAGGATAAATCTTCTGGGGAACAACCTCCGGTTGGGGGTAGGTTGCAGTTATTTTATGATGAGTGGTGCTGCATAACATCTGATCTATTTATACTGGACACTGTGTCAGGGTCTCAAATAGAGATTATGTCAGGAATTAATCCACCTGCACAAAATATGCCTAGTCGGGTATTGTTTTTTTCTGGAGCAGAAACTCAGCAGGTAAATGAAGAAATTGTGGTTTGTTCCAAAAAGGGGTAATTGAGAGGACGACATACCATCCTCAACAATTTGTGTCCAATATATTCCCCAGACAGAAAAAATATGGAGGATGTAGAGTCTAATCCAGTTAAATTCCTATGTCCAGTATAGGCATTTTAAAATGGACACCTTCAATACTGCTAAACAGCTGTTATCAGAAGATTGCTATATGGCAACCATAGATCTGAAAGATGCATATTATTCAGTACCAATTCATCATCAGTACCGGAGATACTTGAAATTTCATTGGATGGGACAACTGTGGCAATTTAAAGCATTACCCAATGGGTTAACCTCAGCTCCTAGGTTGTTCACAAAATTGTTGAAACTAGTGCTGGCGCTACTTCGTGCCCAGAATCACATTGTAATGGCTTATCTAGATGATATTTTAAACATAAGCAACACTCAGGAGACAGCTGAGGAGAGTCTGTTTTCAGCAAACCAAACACCTGTTTTGAAAGGTTAGGTTTTCTGGTCCATCCAACAAAATCCAAGAGCCATCCCAAAAATTTGATTATTTGGTGTTTGTCATTGATTCAGTTGATATGTCAGTGACTTTGCCTACAGCCAAGGCTGTGGAAATTAGGGAGGTCTGTACTAGTCTCACTGAAAAACAACACCCCTCCATCTGGGAAGTAGCCAGTGTTATAGGCAAATTGGTGGCGGCCTTCCCTGCAGTGGAGTTTGGACCCCTGCACTATCAAAGTCTGCAATGAGCTAGAGGACAAGCACGTAAAGAACATGCAGGTCATTTTGATAGACCTATGCAGCTGCCAGCCAGAGCCCATCGCTGAATTACAATGGTGGATTATCAATATTGTACAAACTACCAAAAACATTTTGGTTCAGCAACCTTCAGTGGTTTTACAAACAGATGTGAGTGCTCTGGGATGGGGAGCCACGGACAGTGAGTCTAGCTGTGGTGGTAGATGGAGTGTGCAAGAGGATTTAATCCTGCACAGGCATGGTATAAATTACTTAGAAATGCTGGGTGCATTCTGTGGATTAAAAGCTTATTGTTCAGCAATGAATAATTTACATGTTCAGTTCCAGATTAACAATACCACGGTTGTTGCATATATGTCAATCACATGGGAGGAATAAGGTCAGTATCATGTGGTAATCTGGCTAACCTCATGTGGGACTGGTGTATTTCCAGAAACATCTGGGTCTCAGCTATCTACCTACCAGGTAGAGATAATGTGGTGGCAGACAACAGGTCACGGAAATTTAATGACAAAATAGAATGGATGTTAAATCCTGATGTTTTTAAAATGATTGTCAGCCGCTATGGTTTGCCAGATATTAATCTGTTTGCATCCAGGCTAGATCACCAGTTGCCTAAACACGTTTCGTGGGAACCAGATCCAGGAGCAGTAGCAGTGGATGCATTCTCGCTACATTGGGGACGTACATCCTTTATGCTTTTCCCCCATTCTGTCTCATTAGGCAATGCCTCACCAAAATAGAGCAGGACTCTGCCTCAGGTGTTTTGTTGGTTCCAGACTGGCCTACACAGCCATGGTGCTCAGAATGATGACTCAGCCATTCATGACTGTCCCCAACTGCAGTAATTTGTTGGTACATCCAGTAACAGGAGAAAGTCATCCGTTACATGATCATATTAATTTGTTAATCTGCAGGTTCTGACCAGACCATTCCAAGGCCATGGACTGTCGAGTAGGACCATGGATGTGATAACTGCAGCTTGGAGAGATAGCACTAAAAAACAATATGTGTCTCATATTAAGAAATGAGAGATGTTTTGCTTGCAGTCAAATATATCTTATCATACTGCAAGCCTACCGGATGTATTGGAGTTCCTTGCTACATTGCATTTTGATGAATACTTGAGCTATAGTGCCATTAATAGTGTCGAGTGCTTTGTCCTCCTATTTAGGACAGTTTTCAGAACAACAATCTATCGGGTCTCATCCGTTAGTGTCCCGATTCATGAGAGGAATCTTTAACAAAAATCCTCCTAAACCTAGATATACAGAAATCTGGGATGTCAGTATAGTTCTCACACTGCTTCGGCAATGGACTCCAATTATGTCACTGTCTTTTCAGAAGTTAACACTTAAAGTGGTTATGCTCATGGCGCTAGTATCAACTCAATGAGTGCAAACATTGCAAAAGTTACAACTAGATAGCATGTATTCTTCTGCAGATATCATTACATTTTATGTGTATGATTTAATGAAACAAAGCAGGCCAGGAATGGCCGGAACCAAAGTAAGCTTTAAAGCATACCCCGTTGACCAAACGTTATGTGTAGTTAAGCACCTGAGTCAATATATCGAGGTAACTCAGAGTCTCAGAGGCTCTGAAACAGCAATGCTCATCAGTCACAAAAAAAACTCATAAAAAGGTGTCTGTACAAACTATTTCTAGATGGTTAAAACAGGTTTTGGATTTTGCTGGAGTAGACACTCGTGTGTTTAAATCTCATTCCACCAGGGCGACATCAACATCCGCAGCAAAGGCGCAGGACGTGCCTCTAGACCAAATCCCCGGGGCCGCAGGATGGTCTAAGAAGGTAAACTTCTCAAAATTTTATGATAAACCTGTCTTGACAGTGCCAGGGTTTGGGCATGCTGCTTTGGGTTTGGTTTGATTTATTTGGTCTTTATAAATTTCATTTGTAATTTCCCCCTGGACAGGAGGAGTTTATTATTGTTTTTGTTTGTTAATTATTATTAAAAATAATTATTGGATAATTCGAAAGCAATGTTCAATACATTATTTATTCACTACTGTGTCAACTGAAGTAGTGTGTCGTATGGAATGGATCTACGACATGAAATCACAGAGCTTTGAAATCTTCACGTAGTCACTCACGTGACTCCGAAGTAAAATAGTAAGATTAAACGAGAACTTACCAGTTTGAAGTTTGATCTTTATTTTATGAGGAGTTACGATGAGGGATTACGTGCCCTCCGCTCCCGGCCCTCATAATCGCAAAGATCATCTGGTAGTTCTAGTCTTCTGAGTCTTACTATATCACTTTGACTATAGTTTCTGTTTTCACGTCGCTGCTTTGAAGTATGACGTGCATGCGCCTGGCGGGGCTTCTTCACGTAATCCCTCATCGTAACTCCTCATAAAATAAAAATCAAACTTCAAACTGGTAAGTCCTCATTTAATCTTACTATTATACACTAGTACAACAGGTTATGCAAAGAAAATAATACTTTCAGAGTGTAGAAAAAGTGTTAGAACAGTATAATATTACAGAGAAAGTGTAGATACATTCTGGATCTCTATGATTGTGCCTGACTCTTTGAAGACAAATATGAAACATTACTTCAGCTTTCCAACTTCTGAACTTCTTTCGTCTGCTTCACATAATTCTTTTCTTAACAATCCTTGTTTTATTTTGCCGATGTTTCCTCTGTAAACAACCACAGAAAGGATGGTTTAACTTTTTCAATCTCTCTAGTTTCTCGCATTACTTGACTTTAAAAATATTTTGAGTCACACAACTGATCGAATAAATTTCATTTGCCAGATTCAAAATTGTAAATGTACAAAAATGCAAAACATAACACAAGCAGGCCTGAGATTTCATCAAAAATGCTCGGCTTAATTTGAGGGTTTTTGGTTTGTATGGTAAAACATATTAATTTGACTATCTGCAGGTAACAGATATATTGGAGAGTTTGATTGAAACCAATCACAGTTTGAAGGCAGGTATTCTATGTTTGAGGTTGGAGTTTATCTATGCTTTTGCGTTGCAAGAAAGCCTTATCTTTAGGCTGGTTAATCATCAATGGATTTTTCAAAGGAGGAAAATGTGTATTCTTATTTCATCCGGCATTGTTGACATAAAAAAGCTCCTTCTCTTGCTTTGGCTAAGGGCCTTCTCTTGTCCCACTGTACGAGTAATTCAAGAGTTCTCCCGAGCTCTCCCCCGATTCGAGCTCGTGTAATGTATGTAGTGGGTAAGTAGGAGCTCATGGATGTCACGTAGCGGCTCGTACAAGTAACGGCAGGTACTCGGGAAATCCAGTAAACTCGTGACGTTTTTTCTACACTGTGAAAAATGTCCACGAGTAAAAAAATACTTGTGATGAAAAAAATTGTTACTTTTTACTCGTACGAGCTGCTACGTACCTGCTACGTACATTCCACAAGCTCGAATCAGGGGAGAACTCAGGAGAACTCTTGAATTACCTCATACAGAGGGACAGGCCTTTAAAGCACCTTTAAAGTATCCTCTTACAAAACACCAAGTAAAATGCTTTCCATTCTCCAACCAATCTCGGAGTTAAAGGTTACTTGCTTCCATTCAGTGGATTCTGAGATAGGCAATGAGGCCAATGTGGAAGCCACAGATACTGGCTCCAGTCGGGCAGAAGGTGGATGAAGGGATGGTTAGGCTTCTATACACTCCAGATGCATCAAATTGAAGTTCTCAACGCTGATCCAATGCTCCATATCTATTTGGAGTGGCCAGAGATATTCAAGGGGCTATTGAAGCATTTCAAGGAGGCTTTGAAAACATCCTTGATGTTTTTCTGTGGTAAATGAAAGTTAAAACGAGAAAACTCAGGATGCTGGATATCTGAAGTAAAAACATAAAATGCTGGCAAATCTAATATTTAAAAAGCAGGTCAGGGTAGCATATGTGGAAAGAGAAACAGTCAATATTTCAGGCCTAAGCTTGTTTGTCAAAACTGGGAAAGAAGGAGTTATAAGTGAGTTATTTTTTCTTCCAATCTTACCAACCTGGAATGAGTTCTCATCTGCTTTCCAGTAGGATTTCTGCCAGTCCCTACTCATTCATTCTCAATACTTTACATACCAATCCCCATCCTCTCTCCTTTTTAAAAACTAACATATTCCTCTCTTCCCTCCAAACACTGGAGTTGAGGAGGTTATTTACTTATAGGTGATCTGGTTATTCTGTGTCCAAACATTATTTTTCAGTCAACATTGCTGAGCCAAGATAGAGTCAGTAAACAGCAGAAGCATTAACTCCAAGTAATTATTTCTCCATTCCATTCTGATTAGAATCACAGCCTTTGTGATCTAATCAGAATATGATAATTAACACAAGCTTCAACAATGAACATGAGGGCCATAAATTAAACTGAGGTAAAACCTTTGTGCTTTCCTGCCATGAAGGATTAATTCAAATAAAAATGCAATTGTGAATAATTCGGTATTATCTATTTTAAAAAAACTATACTCGTATCAAATAATCTGAAGGTAAGGTCTGAAGAAAATGCCTGAAGAAGGGTCTCGACGCGAAATGTTGCCCATTCCATCTCTCCGGAGATGCTGCCTGTCCCGACCATTTGTTTTCCCCTAGTCCCCATTACTCACTCATAAATCCCTACCCTCTATAATAAACATTTCCCTTCAAGTCCATATACCTATCCACTTTACTCTTAAATGTTAAAATCGATCCTGCCTCCACCACTTCTGCTGGAAGCTCATTCCACACAGCCACCACCCTCTGAGTAAAGAAGTTCCCCCTCACGTACCCCTAAAAACTCTGTCCCTTAATTCTCATGTCATGCCTCTTGTTGAATCTTCCCTACCCCTCAATGGGAAAAGCTTATCCTCGTCAACTCTGTCTATCCCTTTCATCATTTTAAAGACCTCAAATCAAGTTCCCCATTAACCTTTTGGGCTCCAAAGAATTAAAGACCTAACTTGTTCAACCTGTCCTCTGTAATCATAAGTTTGGCTGGAAATCACAGGCAACATTCTAGTAAAATCTCACTCTGTACTCTCTCTATTTGTTGACATCCTTCCTATAATTAGGCGACAAAAATTGTACACCATACATCCAGAATAGGTCTTACCAATGCCTTGTTACAATTTTAACATTACTTCCTACTCCTATATTCAATGCTCTGATTTATAAAGGGCCAGCCACCAAAGGCTTTCCTTTACACCCTATCTACAAACGATTCCACCTTCAGGGAACTATGCACAGTTATTCCTAGATCTCTCTGTTCCACAGCATTCCTCAATTTCCCTTCCATTTACCATGTACGTCCTATTTTGATTTGTCCTGCCAAGATGTAGCAACTTCACACTTATCAGCATTAAACTCCATCTGCCATCTTTCAGACCCACTTTTCCAAATGGCCCAAATCTCTCTGTAATACTTTGAAAATCTACTTCATTTATCCACAAACATCACCTATCTTAGTATCATCTGCATACTTTACTTATCCAATTTTCCACCCCATCATTGATGTACATGACAAAACAACCGTGGGACCCAAACACAGATCCTGAGGCAACCCACTGGTCACCGGCTTTCCAAACCTGACAAACAGGCCATCCACCATTACTCTCTGGCTCCCATTCAGCCACTGTTGAATCCAGCTTGCTACTCCACCATTAAACCCAAGATTGAACCTTCTTTAAACCAACCTTCCATGGGGAACCTTGGTCAAAGGCCTTACTGAATCCTTATAGACAACATTCCACTGCTTTACCCTCATCAATTTCCCTAGTAACTGCTTCAAAAAATATCAAGAAGGTTTTGTCAAACATGACCTTCCAGGCACAAATCCATGTTTGAACTGTTCCTGATCAGACCCTTTATCCAGAAGCTTATATATATTATTCTCTAAGTATCCTTTCCATTAATTTGCCCACCACTGGCATCAAACTAACAGGTCTGGAATTGCCCTAGGTTTATTCTTTGAACCATTTTTAAACAATGGAACAACATGCTCAGTATGGCCAATCCTCCGGCACTATTCCCGTTTCTAAATGACATTTTGTAATATTTCTGTTCATAGCTCCTGCTATTTCTACACTAAACTTCCTCGATGTCCCTAAGGAATATCCTGTCAGGACCTGGAGACTTATCCACTTTTATATTTTTTCAAAAGTGGTCAGTACTTCCTCCCCTTTGAATCTCATAGTTTCCATAGCTACTCTACTTTTTTCCCTTACCTCACAGAGTTCAATATCCTTCTCTCCTTGGTGAATACGAAGAAAAGATTTTGTTCAATATCTCCCCATTTCTTTTGGCTCTGCAGATAGCTGTCCATTTCTGGCTCTCTAATGGTCCAATTTTATCCCTCGTTATCCTTTGCTATTAATATAGCTGTAGAAACCTTTTGGATTTACTTTCAACCTTCTTGCAAAGCCAACCTCATATCTTCTTTGAGGCTTCCTAATTTCTTTCTTTAAGATTTCTTTTTACATTCTTTTATACGCCTCTAGCACCTTTCATTTACTCCCATGCCTCCTATTAATTATTGTAGATCTCTCTCTTTTTTCGGAACAAGTGTCCAATTTCCCTTGAAAACCATGGCTCTTTCCAATTTTTACTATTTCCTTTCAACCTAACAGGGACATAAAGATTCTGTACTCTTACAATTTCCCCTTTATCTTTTTAATTATTATTTTTTGTTTATTTTTGTTAGAAGTAAGTATAGTAGTCTGCTACTTAAGTACCTAATACATAAATACATATTTTCATTCTTGTACAACTTCATACTTTTGGTTCAATAATAAAAGAACAGTAAAAGAAAAAAGAAATAAAGAGTGTTGGAATAGATAGACAAGCGAGTAGAAACAGAAAACAAAAGAAATAAAGGTCAGAGGTGAGAAGTTAAAAGATTGAAAGAAAAGGAAAAAGTAAAAAAAAAGAGAGATTAGGAGAGATCTACCTATCTCATATTTTTGTCCATCCGTCATCCAGTTCTAAACCATTTAAATGTCCTCCATTTCTCTTCTACATCCTTCCCATAAAACAAAGTGTCCCAATTCAATCCTTTTAAATCCTTACGCATTCCCTCAAAGTTAACCTTTCTCCAATCAAAAATCTCCACCCTAGGTCCAGTTCTGACTCTCTCCATAATTATATTGAAACTAATGGTATTGTGATCACTGGTCCCGAAGTGCTCACCAACGCATACCTCCGTCAACTGACCTACATCATTTCATAACAGGAGGTCCAGCACTGCCCCTTCTCTGGTCGATTACCTCTTTGTAACTGCTGCAAAAAAACTATTCCTGCACACATTTTACAAACTCCAAACCATCCAGCCATTTACCAGAATGTTGTTTTCCCAGTCTATTTTTGGAAATTGAAATTCTCCCACAAATCACTACCTTGTGCTTACTACTAATATCTGCTATCTCCTTGCATATTTGCTCTTCCCAATTCTCGCCCCATTTGGCGGTCCTAAATACACCCCCTAAAGGTGCTGCTACAACCACGTTCCCCCCCCCCACTTCTCAGTTCACCAAATAGCTCCCTAGACGAGCCCTTAATCTATTCCTGCCAAAAGCACTGCTGTAATATCCTCTCTGACAAGCAATGCAACACCACACCTCTGGTTCCTCCAATTCTATCACAACACCTGAACAACGAAATCCTTGAATATTTAGTTTCCAATCACAGCCCTCCTGCAACCATGTTTCACTGATTGCCAGAACATCATATTTCCAGGTGTCAATCCAGGCTCTAAGTTCATCCACCTTTCTTACAATGCTCCTAGCATTAAAATATACGCATTTTAGAAACCCACAATCCCTTATTCTCTGTCGATTATCTTTTCCCTCTTTCTCGCCTACATTTTGGGTCCGAGTGCTTCCCTTCTCTGCCTCTTGCCCCACACCCTGTCCCCTAGCCCCCTCTACCCGAGTCCGAGAACACCCCGGTCTGCTTTATTTAATTAGGTCATAGATGTAAAATATAACGTCATTCCCTGATGACACCATCCTGTCCAGACGCAGTTGTGCAAAGTCTGAACCCTTTGCACTGATACCAGCGCCATGAGCATGACCAACTTTAGGGTAATCTTTGGCGATGACAAGGATGAGGCTGTGCCCCACTGATGAAGCAGCGTGAGTACCATGCTCACATCCCAGATTTCAGAGTACCTTGGCCTGGGGCGAATTGGAATTAAAAACACCCTTCATAAATCTGGATATTAACGGATTAGATTCTACAGACCGAAGTTCCAACCCCCGGCATAGGTACGATGACAGGGCACTCCTGGCACTATTGATGGTACTATAGCTCAACCCTTCATCAAAATGAAACTCGAACAGAAATTCGAGCACATTTGGGATGGAAGCTGTGTGGTATGTAATGGTCCCATGTAACCAAAACTCCTCCCATTTCCTGACATGAAAGGTGTACTGCTTTTTCGTACTATTCCTCCAGGACGATGTGATGACATCCATGGTACGATTGGATAGTCCCAAGACCCAGGTATGGCCTTCTTAGAATCTGCAAATTAACAAATTAACACAATCATACAACGGGTGTTGATCTCCAGTCCCAGGGTGCACAAATACATCATGACGTTTTGGAACCACCATAATAGGCTGTGTAATTATGTCTGAAATGAGAGGGAACCATGGCTGTGTAGGCCAGTCGGGTACCACCAAAACTCCAGAAGCGGAGTCCTGCTTGATCTTGGTCAAGCACCGACTGATGAGGCAGAATGGGGGAAATGCAAATAAAAACATTCCGCCCCAGTGTAGCGAGAACGCATCTACCGCTACTGTCCCTGGATCTGGTTCCACATGAAACATACTTCGGTACCTGGTGATTAAGTCTGGATGCAAACAAATCGATATCTGGAATCCCATACCGAACAACAATTTCATTAAATACATTGTGATTCAACATCCACTCTGTGTTGTCATTGAATTTGTGTGACCTGGTGTCTGCCACCATATTGAATCTGCCTGGCAAGTAGACAGCTGAAATCCAAATGTTCTTTTTAATGCACCAGTGCCAAATAAGGTTAGACAATCCGTCACAAGATTCTGACTTGATTCCACCCATGTGATTAACATACGCCACTGCCGTGGTGTTGTCAATCTGAAGTTGAACATGTAAGTGATGCTTAGTGATACAGTATGCCTTGAGCCTGTAAAATGCTCCTAAGAGCTCTAAATAATTAATTCCATGTGATTGGAGAATAAATGCCTCATGCATATTCCATCTGCCTCACATCCAGCTAAATTTCAAATATCTCCGATACTCTTTATGAACAGGCAGAATATACATCCTGAAAATCTATAAATGCCATATAACACCCTCTGGAAACCAATTGCTAGGCAGTAGCAAATGTTTCCATTTTAAAATGATTATACTGCACAAATGGATTAAGTCCTGTCAGGTCCAAAATAATCCGACTCCCACCATCTTTCCTTCGTCTAGGATAAATATTAGAATTGGTGAGTTTGATAAACTATCTTCTCAATTACACCTTTAAAATAATTTTGCAATTTCAGCTTGAACCTCCAAATTCTCTTTTTGTGAAAAAATGAGTGCCCGCTCTGGCATGTGCTGGGTGGGTGGACACAAATTGGGAATAAATTCAATTCAAAACCCTTGTATACTCTGCAGTATAAACTAGTTTGATGTTATTTCATACCATTCTTTCAGAAACCAGTGTAACCTCCCCCCAACTGGTAGGTAATTCTCACTCAATATTTTTCGACAAGAACCAGACCCACCAACCTCCATGGTTACCGGTGGAGTTCTTGTCCCTGGTTCTGGAGGGAAAAGGCATGTTTGCCCGAACTCCTGCTGGAGTGCGCCAGCTGCGCACATTGAATGGCCGGTTGGTTCTTGCCCGGACCCGATTTCAGCAAACTGCTTGTAGGGGTACTGCCTCCAAAGGGTACTGCCGGTCACTGGCGCCTTGATGAGCCCGACAGTTTTTGCCTCGTCGTCTAGCTCCTTCACCCGCTTTGCGAGATCTTCCCCGAACAGTAGATTCGGTGGCTGGATGTTACTAGGCTTACACAGGGCAGCGAACCTCGGGTTAATGGTAGGGCAGATGGTGCTCTTCCTAAGGCAGTTTATCTCATAGTGCACATTGCACATGAGAGCCAGGGCATCCTGCTGAACTTCAGTCAGGTGCCCCGCATCCACCGACCTCCCGAAAGCCGTAATGCCGGATGCAAGCAGCTTCAGCACCCTTTGCAGTTTTATCTCCTGCGCCCTGATGCCTACTCCCATATGGCCCCAGATGGCATGGTTTACGGCCGGCACTTTAAGCAGGATACAATTCGCCGGGGTTTCATACTTTTTGGCCATTGTATCCATGGCCAGCTCCTGAAGCTGGTGTGAGGCCAAGTAATTTATACTCGCAGCCAGCTCTTCCCCCAGCGGCTCTCCGGAGTCTATTGGGATGCCAAAGCTAGCCGCCAGGAATGGGACCTCTGGCTCGAGCCCTTCAGCCCGTGGGGCAGCCTTCAATGCTAAGCCACAGATTCGGCGTCAGAATCGTACTGACCCATTATGCTCTCCTCCTCCAAGAGGGAGACACTAGGCAGCCCTGTAGGTGCTGCTGGCGCAGGCTCTTGGAGAGGCCGCTCTCTTGATGGAGCATCCTCTCCAATAGGAGCTCCATATCCGTGCTATGGTATCCATTCCCGAGGGAGAACCCTCCCTACCGGACTCGTCCGAGTTTATCAGCCGTACAGACTTTCTGGTGGCCTTACGCCCCTCCGGCGCAGCCACGGTGCCCTCAGACACCAAGTCTGTATTCGCTGGTCTTGTTATTAGCGACTCAGTAGATGAGTTAGGCGGCCGCCCACTACCCACACTCCCACGGTCTTTGGTTACTTTTGCAATGGCTCTCCTTGCTCTCAACGATTTATCCATGCTTGGACTTGTCCTCCTGTAACAAGATTTAACAAGCGCAGAAATGACCTCCCGCAAGTTTGACACTTACCTGAGTGTGTTTAAACATACCGCTGGAGAAGCGCTGCTCATGGGTCAGACGTAATGACGCGCATGCAGACTGGCGGCGTTCTTCACGGAATCACTCACGTGACTCCAAAGTAAAATAGCATTTATCATTTTAGAGTCATGGAGTCAAAGAGTGATGCAGCATGGAATCAGGCACTTCGGCCCAGCTTGCCCACACCGGCCAACGTGTCGCAGCAACGCTAGTCCCACCTGCCTGCCTTTGGTCCTTATCCCTCCAAACCTGTCCTATCCATGCAGTTTATTGGGATAAAGGAGGTGGAAAAATTATTAGTTGATGTTCATAAGTTATAGGAGCAGAAATAGGCCATTCGGCTCTTCTAATCTCCATTCAAGCATGGCTGATCTATCTTTCCCTCTCAACACCGTTCTCTGCATAACTCCTGACACCCGTACTAATCAATTATGAATATATTTGTTGGGCGAAACCTTTTTGTGACAATTAACAGCTGCACAATTTGCACATACTTTACTGCTGCGCTGACTTTAGGCCAGGTCTAGATGCAACCTGGGATTCCTGCCAATTCATTGTTGATTGGCCCAGTCTAGCTTGCTGTCTGATGTAATTTCTATTATAAATGGAAGAAGACTCTGAAGAAGTTAAGTCAAATCTATAGCCTAAAATTCTTAAGGGAAACTGAAGCGTGGCAGGTTAAATAGATATTGGTTTCAAGAGCTTGCCACTGCAAAATTATTTTGCACAAAAGGCCGAGGCAGCACGAGCAGCACCTTGCATACAAGACAGCGGCAAGGTGGCGTAGCGGTAGAGCTAATGCCTTACAGAGCCAGAGACCCGGGTTTGATCCTGGCTACGGGTGCTTGTCTGTGCTGAGTTTGTACATTCTCTCCGTGACCTGCATGGGTTTTCTCCGAGTTCTTCAGTTTTCTCCCACACTCCAAAGACGTACAGGTTTGTAGGTAATTTGGCTTGGTAAAATGTTAAAAGAATTGTCCCTGGAATCCTTGTAGGGTAGTGTTAATGTGCGGTTATCGCTGGTCAGTGCGGATTCGCTGGCCAAGAGCTGTATCGCTAAACTAATCTAAACAGTCTGAAGCCTCTTCTCAGACAAACAAAGGTGAGTTATAGATTGCGACTAATGGATGGGTTACAGAAAAGAGAGCTCCATGCTGATGGGGAGGATAGTGTGTGGAGCTAAAATCAATGCAGGGGATGGATCAGGTAGGAGAGGAAATCTTGATCAGTTGCTGCAGTGGTGGGAGGATTTTGGTTGCAGTCAGCCATTATGGAGAGTGATGATCAAGGCCTCGATCTCCAGTTGGAATTGTTGGTGTCGCAATTAAATTGCAGGGGTTTGGATATTAGGGCTGGTAAGGACTGTATTGAGGTCCCAGTGAGAGCCAGCATGAGATGTAGCTTTTAACATTGTGAACCATGCATTAAATCCACAATTTCCATTAGTTATCAGATTTTCTAAGATATAGTGCAAAGAAACGATTTGGTATGTGATTTCAAGGCCATGATTCCTATACTAGTCCTCGCCCTTATTGCCTGTCCCAAATTGCCCCCAGAACTGTGTGACCAGCTAGACCATCCTTGAGGGTAGCTAAGCATCATCAACCTTGGAAGCCTGGGGTCACGCGTAGCCCAATCCAGTTATGTATGTTGCAGTTCTTCCTTGACGGACATTAGCAAGCCAGACACATTTTAAAGAAAATCCAGTCAGTTCATTCTTCAGTACTGAGATAGCTTCTTATTTCAACATTTACTTATCTCAATGTATTTAATTCCACAGCTGTACCTCCCTAGATCAGTTTCAAATTCATGCTTTGCAGACCAGTCTAGATCTTAAAAGTCTAGTCTGGTAATTTAGTTAGTTAAACACAAAAAGCTGGAGTAAGTCAGTGGGATAGGCAGCATCTCTGGAGAGAAGGAATGGGTGATGTTTCTGGTCAAGACCCTTCTTCAAACATCACCCATTCCTTCCCTCCAGAGATGTTGCCTGTCCCATTGAGTTACCAGCTTTTTGTGTCTATCTTCAGATTAAACCAGCATCTGAAGTTCCTTCCCACACAATTTTGTTAGTTTAGTTTCTTGTCACGTGTACTGAGGTACAGTGAAAAGCTTTTGTTGCGTGCTAAGCAGTGAGCAGAAAGACAAAGCATTATTACAATTGGGCCATTTACAGTGTATAAGGGAGTAGCGTTTAGTGCAAAATAAAGCCAATAACGTCTGGTCAAAGATGGTCCAAGGGTCACCAATGAGATAGATATTAGTTCAGGAATAATTTAACACCTGTGCCTCCATATTCTTATGAAGTGGCAATGCAGACACAACAAATAAACAACATTTGGTCCATTGAGTCTTTTCTGACTGCGAGAGCATTTCCAGCAGTCCCATTCCCCGACATTGACTCTGTAACTAATTCTCTCTCATATTGGAGTCAACAACCAGCATTTTGCATGACACCCACCAACAATAGAGACAGTTTGCAATAGTCAATTGGCCTTTTAGCTCATCTTTGGGATGAGGGATGAAACCAGACATGGCAATCGCAAAGTGCACACGTACACCAACAAAGTCAGGAGCCAACCCAGGTCTCCAGAGCCTTACGGCAGACTTATTCAGTATATGTGATGATGGAAGCAGAATTGTAGATAGCATTGATTGGATACAATAAAACATTGTAACTAACAGACAGCAAAGATTTGTTGCGCTTCCTGCAACATGTCAAAGAGACAGAGATTAATTATTAGTCATGATCCCTATACCCATTACAACTTACTCTTTATGACCATAACCATGTCAAGAGCACAGCCAATGATTTGACTTGCATACTGCATGTTATCACAATCCTTCTGTTTAAAAGACTGTTTAATCACTCTTCTTACAGACATCACTCTTCTTGCTGATCTGAACAAACGTGTAGGTGTGGAACACGTAGTCTTTATATAAATATCAGCTCCATTTCAAGAGCAAATGCTCCAGTGGATTACAACAGCTAATCCAAAAAAGTATAATACAGTATATAAATCCATTTTCAATATTTGATAGCCAA
Organism: Okamejei kenojei; assembly: GCA_035221665.1. Lineage (NCBI taxonomy): Eukaryota > Metazoa > Chordata > Chondrichthyes > Rajiformes > Rajidae > Okamejei > Okamejei kenojei. The sequence goes on along the minus strand of CM069134.1, from coordinate 45,758,566 downwards.
GTAACATGTGCAGCTGGTGACAACAATACCGCATGAATTTGACCCTGTTCAAATCTGGAAGGAATGAGAGAAATTGTGCTGGATCCCCATAGGTAGTAATTAACACCTAGACATGCTTTATTGCTGAATTTAATAAAATGGATCACTTAGTTCAGTTCCAGTAAAGATTATTTTATGGCGACTCATATTTGATTTGGTCAAACCTTAGTCAAACGAAGGCAGCGACATTTTCGAATCAGTGTGCTCAAATCCACAATTTCTGATTTGCAATGGGAACTGTAGGCAAGCTGCAAATGTCCGCCTTTAAACTTGGCATACGAGAGTGGTATCAAGAAAAAAACAAAAATAACACCTCATTATCAAGCAACAGCTGAGCATCAGAAAATCGAGTGTGAAATTTACAGTGACTGACTGCAGTTCTACGGATGGTGTTGTGTTATGAATGTCTGGAGGAAATTAAACCTGTTGTGGGTGTTCTAAGTGCCATGTCCCCCCACAGGTCTGTAGATTTTTGAGCCACTTTTAATTGCGAGACATCTGGCCTATTTTCTCATTCCTCACTGTGGAAATGTAATTTAAATTAACAGGTGTCAAGTATTTGTCTGTTGGTTGTGTCTGTTTTTTTTGACACTTTGTAAAATATAGGTACCTCTTCACATTTTTCACGTTGACACGAGTACAAAATAATTTTACCATACAGCCATACTAAAAAAAAGGCAACAAAACACACAACTACATAAAAGTCAACATAAGCATCCACACAGGGGATTGCACATTCCTCACTGTGATGGAAGGCAATAAATTCCATCTTCTTCCTCTTTTATTCTACCGCAGTCGGGGCAGTCGAACCATCCGCAGTTGGGATCCGCAGTTGGGGCAATCGAAGCTCCCGCAGCCGATGATCGAAGCTCCCGCGTCGGGGAGATCGAAGCTCCTGCAGCTCGGAGTTCCCGAAGTCGGTCTCTAGCCTGATCCCACGAGCTCCGCGATGTTAAAGTCCGCAGGCTTCCACGGTTGGTGCCCCAAAGTCGATCCCTGACAGGGATCGCGAGGCCCATGATGTTAAGTCAGCAGACTCCCGCGGTGGGGCTCTCGGTCGGTCTCCAGCAAAGGCTGCCACTCCTCGATGTTAAGCCGCAGTGCGGACAGAGATACGATATGGAATAAAATTGCATCTCCGTTGAGGTAAGAGATTAGAAAAAGTTTCTCCCAACTACCCCCACCCCCCACATAAAACAAGCTAAAGAACACTAAAAACATACATTTAACACATACAAACAAACAACAAAGAAGGAGCAGACAGACTGTTGGCGAGGCAGCCATTACTGGCGCCACCAGGTGGATATATCCACCTTCGCTACCTACAAAAACAGCTATTTTAATATCACTGCAAACTTACTGATCATATTTTGCACATTCTCATCCAAATCGTTGACAGGCTTGACAAATAGCAATGGACCCATCACCGATCCCTGAGGCCCACCACTAGCCACAGGCCTCCAGTCCGAATAACAACCTTTTACCATCACCCTCTGACTCCTACCATGAAGCCAATTCTGTATGGATTTACTTAGCTTTCAGGTTTGTTTAGTATAATTTAGTTTAGAGATACAGCATGGAAACAGGCTCTTCGGCCCACTGGGTTTGTGCTGACTAGCAATCCTCTCTCATTAACACTATCCTAAGCACACTAGGAACAATTTTCACATTTACCAAGCCAATTAACCTGCAAACCTGTACGTGTTTGGAGTGTGGGAGGAAACCGAAAATCTCGGAGAAAAGTTGCACTTACTCCCATCATCACCAAGTGCTTCGAGATGCTGGTCCTGGCACACCTCAAAGGCTGCCTACCTCCCACACTGGACCCCTATCAGTTTGCCTACCGTAAGAACAGGAGTATGGAGGATGCCATCTCAACGGCACTTCAGTCCGCCCTCTCCCACCTCGACATCAGAGACACCTATGTGAGAATGCTGTTCATCGACTTTAGCTCAGCATTTAACACCATTATCCCCTCAAAATTGATCACCACACTCGGCGACCTGGGCATCAAACCCTCCCTCTGCAACTGGATACTGGACTTTCTGACTAACAGACCACAGTCAAAGAAAACAATCAAATCCATGAGGCTCCATGTACCTCCACTATATCCCATGTACAAACCAATACTGACTATCCCTAATCATCCCCTGTCCTTCCAAATGAACATATATCTTATCCCTTAGAATCCTCTCCAGTAACTTTCCTTCTACAAATGTTAGGCTCACTGGTCTATAGCTTCCAGGCTTTCCTTTATAGCGCTTCTTAAATGGCGGCACAACATCAGCCACACTCCAGTCTTCCAGCACCTCAACCGTGGCTAACGATGATTCGTATATCTCAGACAGGACTCCTGCAATTTCTTCTCTAGCTTCCAGCAGTGTCTTGGATATATCTTATCAAGCCGAAGAGATGTATTTATCTTCATACATCTTAAAACATCCAATACATCCTTGACTGGGGTACAAACTGTCATCAAGACATCTCCATTAACTTCCTTGTCTTCATGTCTTTCCCTGCTAGTAAAAAGGGAGGAGAAATATTAATTGAGGACCTTCCAATCTCACATGACTCTACAAACGGATAACCACGTTTATTTCTGAGTGGCCCAATATCTTAGCTTTCCTTCAATTAAAATATTTCACTGCCCACTGGATAGTTTTAAAAAATGGCATTAATATTGATCTCTCAAATTACTTAATCTAGTTTAGTTTAGTTGTTTAGTTTAGTTAGAGATACAGCACAGAAACAGGCCCTTCAGCCCACCGAGTCCATGGAGACCATCGATCCCCGCACACTGACACGATCTTACACACACTAGGGGCAATTTAAAATGTTGCCAAGCCAATTAACCTACAAACCTGTACGTCTTTGGAGTATGCGAGGATACTGGAGCTCCCGGCAGGCCATAGGGAGAACATATAAACATACAGACAGCACCCTTAGTTAGGATCAAACCCAAATCTCTGGTGCTGCAAGGCAGCAACTCTACCACTGCACCATCCGTGTCACCCCAAATTAATTGGTATTCTGCTATGATGGTACAAGCAGTCTTCGTTGGTACAGTAGAGGAGTGTAGTTTCAGGGCTGTGGAATTTCAGCGAGTAACTAATTTTACAGACAGGTCACGATTGACACTTGTGTGTTGGTGAAATCCCACCACAAGGTCAATCCTATTGTTAAAACACGAATTTCTGTGCACCTGCATTTGTCTGCATCCTCCGTTGAGACGGTAAATGTGTTTCTTTCAGAATATCACATTTCCTCTTATGTATGATACTCCACACACTCTTCACAAAATAATGATTAAGAAATCTGGTGACCAACTGTGAAAGCTTTCCTGTGCAGCAGATTTTATTTATCCTGGCCAAATTGGAGAGGCTATGACTTTAAAATGGGGTAAAAGCTTCAGGGCTGCTGGGAAATTTGGTCAATTTGGAATTGCTCTCTGCAGAACTGGGACAAGCTGCAGAGTGGTGCCACTTTGCCTAGAACCTAGATACAAGTTGCAAGAAAAGAATAAGATCATCTGCAGACCCTGTCAATTAGGTGCAAAATGCATAGAATGGATTGGATGACTTCAAACTAGACATACACCTTGTAAATAATTGTAAATGATGTTGCAGAGTTCTACTTTGTTGAGTGTTGATTGGATGAGGTATTGAGCCTTGTCTGGGTTTCTTGCAGATCAGGGTAAATGTTGCTAAGTTTGCTTCCTTGAGAAGTCCTGTTTGAATACAATGTATTAAGCTGCTGTATTATTGGGTTAGAGAAATGTCTGTTATGTATGGGGTTAATCGATATCTGTAATTGGTTTGTTCAGAGACCACCCCCATGTGGTACGGTCCCTCAAGGTCCCCGGACCTCTAAAAGTCCGCTGCCACAAGGTCCAGCGTTGATCTTCTGGGAGAGCACTTGGGACTGCGTGACCTTCTGGAGTGTCTCTGCTTGAGCGAGGCCTTGAGGGCTTGATCAGGCAGATACGAGGATCGACCCACTGTGGGATAGGTACAGTAGTTGAACTGTAATTGTGTTTTGTTAAAATAAATATTAGTTGATCAAGTGCTTGATTCAGTGATTTTTGACTGAAACTAGACTGGGGGGAAGCTTAGAATGAGCAATTTATAATATCATCCAGCCATGTACAAGAGGCATTCAGATGGAGAAAATAATACCTGCTAGACCATAGCAGGAAAATTGCTCAGAAGCCATTGCTGAAGTTCAGCAAGGTTGTAAGTTCATGTGATTGGAGTAGAATTAGGCCATTCGGCCCATCGAGACTACTCTGCCATTCAATCATGGCTGATCTATCTCTCCCTCCTAACCCCATTCTCCTGCCTTCTCCCCATAACCTCTGACACCTGTACTAATCAACAATCTATCTATCTCTGCCTTAAAAATATACACTGACATGGCCTCCACAACATTCTGTGGCAAAGAATTCCACAGATTCACCACCCTCTGACTAAATAAAAATGTCCTCATCTCCTTCCTAAAGGAACATCCATTAATTCTGAGGCTCCAAGTCTCTCCCACTCGTGGAAACATCCTCTCAACATCCACTCTATCCAAGCCTTTCGCTATTCTGTATGTTTCAATGAGGTTGCCCCCCCCCCCTCCAGAAGAGATGAGAATGCAGCAAGCAGAGTTCTGAGCACAGGATTGGTAGAATTTAGGTCATTAAGGGAATCATCTGGTACATAGCCCAAACCAGTGGTGCAGAGGTAAAAGATTTTGATCTTATTGATTGGTGAATCATGAGTGGGGCCAAACAGTTTATTCCTCCTATTATCTCTTGTGTTCTTTTGTTCATCAGCTCACACACACAGGAGGCTAGTCCATTTATAAACATAATATGATGCATGGCTCATCAACTTGGCACTGAAATAAAGCTTTAAACTGACGTAGTAATTTCAACCTAACCTTCCCATGTCAGGTTTTCTCCCCATTTCACCATTTCATGGGGTGGGTCAACATAATATGGACAGTTAATCTAATCCAAACAGTTTCCTGGTCACTGTGTCCCAGTTTCTTCCCAGCTGTTATCAGGCAAATGAACCGGCCGAGACAACTAGAGAGCAGTCGTACGCTACTATCTACCTCTTTGGAGACCCTCGGACCATCTTTGATCGGATTTCACTGGACTTTATCTTGCACAAGATGTTATTCATGTTATTCCTTTCATCATGTATCATGTACACTGTGGATAGCTTGATTGTAATTCTGTATTGTCTTTTCGCTGACTGGTTAGCACACAACAAAACCTTTTCAATGAACCTCGGTACAAGTGACAATAAACTAAACTAAACTATCGTAAACTAAACTAAACAGATGGAATTCAACTTTAATGACATGACTAAAGGAACTATGAACATGAGATCTAAACATACACTTGTAACAGCTTCAGAAGCCTGCGTTTATAAGCACCAAAAGAAGACCAGCATAAAACATAGCTCAACTTCAGTCTACTCTTCAAGAGTAGTTAAAAGAGTGCATGGTTCCGGATGCTTGATAGAATGTTAGCAACTGACCTTCACGTTGAGATAGGTAAGTGTCAATGGGACAGACCTCTGAAACATTGGATATCGGAAGATCCTGCTTGCAAAGTGCCTAGAATCACACTAGGGTAGTATGTAACACAATCTCCACATCAGCTTTATGGATGACAACCACTAGTGCTAGAGAGTCAACGGCAGAATTAACCCAGTAAACTTAAAAGAAAAAGAAAGACATGCATAAAATACCAACTTTCAACATAGCACACAGTACAGCACAGCAATGAACATAGCACAGTACAGCCAGGTCCGGCCTAAAGCCGATTGGACCAATTGCTCCCAATTGGGCCGCGTGCCGAAGGGGGCCCCGTGCTAGAGTAATCTACTCTCAGCTCAGGTAGATCAACCCCAGGTGGAGGGAGGAGAGAGGGGTGGAGAGAGAGTAGAGGGGTGGAGGGGGAGGAAAGGGGTAGAAGGGAAGGGGGTGGGAGGGGGAATGGAGAAGGGGGAGAGGGAGAGGGGGTGGGTCGTTCCCTCAACTTCTATCCCTCCGTTCCCTTCTTCCCTCCCTCCCTTCTCTCCTTCCCCCTCTCCTCCTCTCTCTCTTTTCATTTCTCTCCTTCCCTCCCTCCCTTCTTTCCCTACTTCCCTCACTCCCTTCTCTCCTTCTCTGCACTCCCTCCTTGCCATGGAGGGAGTGCAGAGAAGGTTCACCAGACTGATTCCTGGGATGTCAGGACTGTCTTATGAAGAAAGACTGGATAGACTCGGTTTATACTCTCTGGAATTTAGGAGATTAAGAGGGGATCTTATAGAAACTTACAAAATTCTTAAGGGGTTGGACAGGCTAGATGCAGGAAGATTGTTCCCGATGTTGGGGAAGTCCAGGACAAGGGGTCACAGCTTAAGGATAAGGGGAAAATCCTTAAGACTGAGATGAGAAAGACTTTCTCACACAGAGAGTGGTGAGTCCTCTGGAACTCTCTGCCACAGAGCCAGTTTCATTGGCTATATTTAAGAGTGAGTTGGATGTGCCCTTGTGGCTAAGGGGATCAGAGGGTATGGAGAGAAGGCAGGTACGGGATACTGAGTTGGATGATCAGCCATGATCATATTGAATGGCGGTGCAGGCTCGAAGGGCTGAATGGCCTACTCCTGCACCTAATTTCTATGTTTCTATGTTTTCTATGTTTCTATGTTTCTATGTTTCCCTCCCACACACATAACTCACAGACAACGAACACACACACATTAAACACAGACAACTAACACACACACATTATACACAGACAACTAACACACACACACACAACTAAGTTAGGATGGGGTCGAAGCCCAAAGGGTAGGATGGGGCTGAATCCCAAAATTTAATGCCTGGACTGGTTTTTCGCCAATAGTTATTGGTTTTCCAGGATCTAGTTAATTTTTTTTTCATTTCACAGTCACTAAAACAAGTGGTATTGTAACTATGTACTTTTCAGAGGTGATCTACACATTTTGTTTGTTACTTGTAGGCTTACATATACGCAATTTTATATTAAAATGTAGCTTAGATCTGTTTGGTCCATTAACTCGCAGGCACTTTTTAACAGCACATTTTGATTACTTTCAATAGACAATAGGTGCAGGAGTAGACCATTTGGGCCTTTGAGCCAGCACCGCCATTCAATGTGATCATGGCTGATCATCCCCAATCAGTACCCCGTTCCTGCCTTCTCCCCATATCGCCTGACTGCTATTTTTAAGAGCCCTATCTAGCTCTCTCTTGAAAACATCCAGAGAACCTGCCTCCACCGCCCTCTGAGGCAGAGAATTCCACAGACTCACCACTCTCTGTGAGAAAATGTGTTTCCTCGTCTCCATTCTAAATGGCTTACTCCTTATTCTTAAACTTGGCCCTTCGTTCTGGACTCCCGCAACATCGGGAACATGTTTCCTGCCTCTAGCGTGTCCGAGCCCTTAACAATCTTATATGTTTCAATGAGATACCCTCTCATCCTTATAAACTCCAGAGTGTACAAGCCCAGCTGCTCCAATCTCTCAGCATATGACAGTCCTGCCATCCCGGGAATTAACCTTGTCAACCTACACTGCACTCCCTCAATAACAAGAATGTCCTTCCTCAAATTAGGGGACCAGAACTGCACACAATACTCCAGGTGTGGTCTCACTAGGGCTCTGTACAACTGCAGAACTCTTTTCTCCTATATTCGATTCCTCTTGTTATGAAGGTCAACATGCCATTCGCTTTCTTCACTGCCTGAAGTACCTACATGCTTACATTCATAGACTGATGTACAAGGAGCCCCAGATCCTGTTGCACTTCCCTTTTTCCCAAGTTGACGCCATTTAGATAATAATCTGCCTTCCTGTTTTTGTGCTACCAAAAGTGGATAACCTCACATTTATCCACATAACTTCCATCTGCCATGCATCTGCCACTCCCCCAACTGTCCAGTCACCTGCATTCTCATAAGCATCCTCCTCACAGTTCACACTGCCACCCAGCTTTGTGTTCATCTGCAAAATTTTGCTATTTACTTGAATCCATTCATCCAAAAATCTTGATGTATAAGTAAATAGCTGCGGTCCCAGCACCGAGCCTTGCGTATCCCACTAGTCACTGCCTGCCATTCTGAAAGGGACCCGTAATCCCTACTAATTTGTTTCCTGTCGGCAACCACGTCTATCCATGTCTGCACTCTACCCCCAATACATGTGCCCTAATTTGCCCACTAATCTCCTATGTGGGGACCTTATCAAATGCTTTCTGAAAGTCCAGGTACACTACATTGACTGGCTCTCCCTTGTCCATTTTCCTAGTTACATCTTCAAAAGTTCCAGAAGATTAGTCAAACATGATTTCCTCTTCGTAAATCCATGCTAACTCGGACCGATCCTGTTACTGCTATCCAAATGTGCGGCTATCTCATCTTTTATAATTGACTCCAGCATCTTCCCCACCACCGATGTCAGGCTAACTGGTCTATAATTCCCCATTTTCTCTCTTGCACCTTTCTTAAAAAGTGGGATAACATTAGCTACCCTCCAATCCACAGGAACTGATCCTGAGTCTATAGAACATTGGAAAATTATCACCAATGCATCCACAATTTTTAGAGCCACTTCCTTAAGTACCCTGGGATGCAGACAATCAGGCCCTGGGGATTTATCAGCCTTCAGTCCCATCAGTCTATCCAACACCATTTTTATTCTACCTTAGAGATATAACATCTATAAAAGACTTTATTTGTATTTCTATGATTCTACAGACCTTGGCTGGGAACCTGGGGTTCACCAAAATTGGTCCCAATTGGATGCCGCACCTCCTAAGGCTGTCCCTGAGTACAGCACAGCATTGGCCCACAATGTCCATGCCAAACATGATGCTAAGTTAAACTGATCTTCCCTGCCTGGTGTAAAAGGTACCGAGAGAAGGCAGGAAATCGGACTGGGAGGGGAGAATAGATCAGCCATGTTCAAATGAAGGGGTAGACTCCATGAGCCAAATGGCCTAATTCTGCCTCTATGTCTTATGGGCTATGCCTGCATGTGATCCATATCCCTTAATTCCCTGCATATGCATTTGCCTATCTAAAAGCCTCTTCAATACCACTATCATACCTGCCTCCACCACAGCCCCAGGCAATGCGTTCCAGGCACCCACCACTCTCTGTAATGCCCCCTAATGTAGGAAACACAACAGTTAGCTGGTGCCCAGCTAACTTCTACAAACATCAATGTGTTAGCAATCAGATAATCTGTTTTGGTAATGTCGATTAACTTGGTTTTAGAGATAACGTGCTCCTCTTCAAAGTGCGCACAGGTTTTTTCACATCCAATTCAGGCAGCACATGGTACCTCAGTTTAGCTGCCAATGGTGTCCCACTTAGCCCTGCACTGCCTTGTTAGCCCACATTCTTGTGCTCAAGTCTCTGGAGTAGCACTTCTGACTTAGAGGCAGAAGCACTGAACCACATATGACACTTGTTCACATGTGCCATAGAAACCCTGCACACAAAAACATAACCTTTTAGATCAGCACAGTCTTGCGCATTCAATCATTAATAGAAGTAGGCACAGCAAGTACAGACATCTGCATAGTAATGCATAATAAATGTTGCCACTAATTGAAATATCATGCTGTCTGAGCCAGTGTTGTAGAGGTCATGTGATTTCAGCACATACTCATTAGTGACCATAATGGTTCAGATGTAAAGCAGCAATAATTACAGCAGTTATGTTCACCAGAAGGATATTTACCTTTGCCAGTGATAAACTATCAGTGCAAAGGGACCATTGAAAGTTCACTTCACCCAAAGGAATACAGCCCCAAACAGTGGCTCTGGACTATCATTTAATTGGTATTAATTAACAGCGGGCGATGAATTAGCAGCAGAACATCGCATGGTTTACGAAGTAAATTGTCAAATGATTCGGCCACAACCTCAGCCACTGCAGTTTTAGACTGTAGACTCTAGACTTTAGAGATTCAGTGTGGAAGCAGGCCTTACGGCCATCCGAGTCTGCGCCAACCAGCGATCACCCCATACACTAGCACTATCTTACGCACTAGGGATAATTTACAATGTAACATGCCAATTAACCTACAGACCTGTACATCATTGAATGTGGGGGGAAACAGGACCACCTGGAAAAAACCCACATGGTCACAGGGAGAATGTACAAACTCCATACAGACATCACCCATAGTTCGGATTATATCTGGGTCTCTGGCGCTGTAGGGCAGCAACTCTACCGCTGTGCCACTGTGTGGCACACTATTAACACTATTGTTATTTCTACAAGAAGCCGCCAGTAAATTAACTGGAAATACCTAAAGAGGTGACATTTTCTCCATCATATTTTCCATGCTGTTAGCACAGAGTCAGAGGACTGCTTACTCTAATCAGTGTTTTGTTAACGTTGAGTGGACTTCAGGTTTAAGTGCCCTCACAGGCAGTGTGTTGAGACTGCTTGACTATTCCCAGCGTTAGTTTAATCTTTTTTCCTTCCTCTTAGACAATCACTCAGTACCAGGGATGAATTCCTTCAACTCCAGTTCTGTGGCATGAGATGGTTAATGAAACCAATGCAAACCCCCTGAATTCTTTCCGCCGATAGGGCTAAACATGTTTGATGTAGAAGGCAAGTGCTGGTGAACTCCTTTCACCATTTAAGTTGGTCCTCTGGGTGTCCCCAATGACTGACTATAGATTCTCAAAGCTTGTTCCCTTTTTCACTGATCATAGGCCATGGAGCAGCACAGTGGCACAGCTCTAGAGTTGCTACCTTAAAGCGGAGATCCTGGTTTGATCTTGGCTACGGGTGATGTCAGTACAAAGATTACATGTTCTCCCTGTGACCTGCGTCACAGAGAGAATTCACCCGCAGAAGGCAGTGGAGGCGAAATCACTGGATGTTTTCAAGAGAGAGTTAGATTTTGCTCATAGGGCTAATGCAACCTAGGAATATAGGGAGAAAGCAGGAATGGGGTACTGATTTAGGATGATCAGCCATTGGTGCTGGCTCAAAGGGCCAAATGGCCTACTCCTGCACCTATTTCCTATGTTTCTCTGGGTGACAATAGACAATAGACAATAGGTGCAGGAGTAGGCCATTCAGCCCATCGAGACAGCACCACCATTCAATGTGATCATGGCTGATCATGCACAATCAGTACCCCGTTGCTGCCTTCTCCCCATATCCCCTGACTCCGCTATCTTTTAGAGCCCTATCTAGCTCTCTTTTGAAAGAATCCAGAGAACTGGCATCCACAGCCCGCTGAAACAGAGAATTCCATAGACTCACAACTTGCTGTGTGAAAAAGTGTTTCCTTATCTCTGTTCTAAATGGCTTATCCCTTATTCTTAAACAGTGGCCCCTGGTTCTGGACTCCCCCAACATGTTTCCTGCCTCTAGCGCATCCAAACCGTTAATAATCTTATATGTTTCAATAAAATCCCCCCTCGTTCTTCTAAATTCCAGAGTATACAAGCCCAGCCGCTCCATTCTCTCAGCATATGACAGTCCTGCCATTGCAGGAATTAACCTTGTGAACATACACTGCACTCCCTCGATAGCAAGAGTGTCCTTCCTCAAATTTGGAGACCAAAACTGCACGTCATGCTCCAGTTTCCTCCCACACTCCAAAGACTTACAGGTTTGTTGGTCAATTGGCTTTGCTAAAAATAAATTATCTCTTGTGTGCGGAATATTGCCAGTGTACAGGTTAATTGTGGTCTGCACAGTCTCGGTGGGATGAAGGGCTTGTTTCCACACTGTTTCTCTTAAGTTTAAAGTCTAGGGATTCCCCTGATTTAGCCAAATCCATGATGGATTGTTGGGTGTTTCTGAGTTCCGGGTATCCAGATGGTTCAGAAAAGAGTGGAGAACCAGTATGCTACCATCTGCTGTTGACCTTTGGTGAACCCAGGTAATTTCTGGGGCTGGAGATGATTTGCACCGTAACCAACCTCTCAAAGCACGCATAATGTAGAAACAAGGAACTGAAGATGCGGATTTACACAAAAGAACGCTAGGCGCTGGAGTAGCTCAGCAGGTCAGGCAGCATCTCAGGAGAACATGATTAGGAGACGTTTCGGGTCAGGAACCTTCTTCAGACTGATGAGGTTCTGACCCGAAACGTCACATATCCGTGTTCTCCAGAGATGCTGCCTGAAGTGCTAAGTTACACCAGCACTTTGTCTCCTCTCGAAGTAATGTGGGTTCAGGCAGGGTTTTTTCTAAAATACCAGCAGCTCACATGAAACTGTTGTGTCAGGAACTGATCACTTTCACATAAACACTAAAGACCTAAAGTTATCGATACGGTTTCACTAGGATGTTGCTGATCACTGTAATAAGAATAAATATGGTATAATATTTTAGAAAATAACATGAAATGAAATGAATTTGAACACTGAGTTTTGACTGCATGATTAAACAAATGAAAATCGAAACAGATAATTATTTAATCTCATTGACATGTTTGTGCACAGTGCCATCATTATTATTTGCCTTTGCTGGGTGAATCCATGTGTAATGAGATCATTCCGATCATCACCAGATGCAAGCAGCCACGCCAAAAAGGCTTTAATACTGCAATAGTAAATAGATGTAGTTAATTTAGAACTGAAGATTGAGTCTGGCACATCAATTTCTGAAGATAAACATAAAATTGCTGCAGTAACTCAATGGGGCATCTCTGGATAGAAGGGTGACATTTCGGCTCAAGACCCTTCTCCTCGACCCGAAACATCACCTATTCCTTCTATCCAGAGATACTGCCTGTCCCGCTGAGTTACTCCAGCATTTTGTGTCTATCTTCAGTTTAAACCAGCATTTGCAGTTCCTTCCTACACATGAATGTCTTATTTGCATTATATCCCTATTGTTTCCAACTAAAAATAACATCTGCTTTGTAGAAACCAAAACATCTTGATAACAAATAATTGTAATGCCAACCTTACAAGGTCACAACTAGAGTCACTCATTAACTTCTTTTTTAAATGTTTTTATTTTATTTTATTTTATTAGAAGTAAGTACAGCAATATGGCACTAAGGTGCCTAATATATATTGACATATTACATTTTATGTACAGCTTCTTTTTTTTTTAATAATGAAAAAGAAAAAGAGAGAGTGGAAAATAAAAGATATAGAAACATGTGACATATAGTGTGTGAGAAAGAAAAAAGTGTGAAAAAAGAAAGCTGAGAATTAAAAAGAAAAAAAAGAAAAGAAGAGTAGAAAGTAAGAGATTAAGGAGATCGTTATCTATATTCTTGACCATCCCTCATCCAATCTTGAAACAATTAGCTTCTACGGTTTTGTTGCACCATATGCTTCCAATAAAATTGACAAATGGAGACCAACTCGTTAAAAATTGGTCTGATTTATCTATTAGGAGGAATCGCATTTCCTCAAGATGTGCAGTGTCCAACATATTTGAAATCCACATTTTAAGCGTTGGTATGGTTGTATTTTTCCAAAAGTTAAGTATAAGTTTTTTTGCCGTAATTAACCCATAATAAAAAAAACACATTTTGAGATGAGTTCAGTTTATTCCCATCTTCATCACTCATTAACTTCAACCACCACTAACCAATGTAACCATTAATTAATACCTTGCTGTTTTATTCCAAACTTCCAACTGCAAACTGGCAGACACTGGTAGTAATCTGAACATAGTTTCAACCAACAGTTCTTTTCTTTAATTAATGCAAGATTTAGAAGTGACATGGATAGTATGTATCCTTAGTACATAGGGATGTACATGGACCAAACACAGGCAGGTGGGACTAGTGTAGCTGGGACATGTTGGCCAGTGTGGGCAAGTTGGGCCAAAGGGCCTGTTTCCACACTGTATCACTCTACGACTCTATGACTCTATGACCTGTAGAAAATAAACATGTATTGGTTGGCAAGTATGGGGGTTGTTGGCAAACACGCTGATCCCTCACACAAGTCCAAAAAAAACATACTCAGTCCAGACAAACTGGTGACAGAAAGTTGCATCATGTTCTCGGTTTATAAATGTACTGGGTTTGATGCAATCTCATCCCAGTTGCTAGTGGGTATAAATCAAACACACAGTTTCCCACAGATGAACACCTATTACTTTTATGACTTTCCATATCTTTCCCACTTCTAGTTCCCAAAACGCTCATATCTCAGGCTTTTTCAAGTTTATTGATGCGATTATTTATCCTGAAAAACCTCATATTTTCTGCCGATAACAACCTTGCGCCGTATTTTAAAAATAAATATGACAGAAAAAGAAAAAAATGAAAGTAAAGTCATGAAGGGTAAATGCCTGACTTCTCAATATTTCCTTCAAGTGATCTAAAACATTAGGAATGCAAGTTCATAAACCCTACCCATCAATGCCCTGATGCTGCAAGTATGACATGATGGTTATAATGAATCTATAAAAGTCTAATATCTATGCACACCTATTCATTTGCAAAATATTCAACCATAAATCACCATAAATTCACCATTAAAAAAAAATCCGAAACTTAATACCAGATTTTGTGTGGACAATAAATATGTACACCCATTGTCATTCAAATCCTGCAATTAATTGAATCCTGCATAATGAAATTATGGAAATAAACATGCATATGTTGAACCTAATTTGAGCAAAGGTATTTAGAAGTCCTAAATTCTCTGGAGTTAAACATAGATAACCCCATTTAAAAAGGCATGAAGCCTGTTTATCTAAGCCCATTTGATCTGTCACAGGAATGAAATTTCTGCTGCCTTGTAATTAGAATTAATTAAATGAATAACCTGCACAAAGCAAGCTGTTTATTGGTTTACTAGACTAAGTGGGACACGTTGGGTCCCATGTTCACATGGGAGGGCTGGTCCCCCAATGCAATATTCCACCTCTCCACCAATTCCAATATTGGTGGCCTGTGAGGCGGGGGGCCTTTCTGGAGCATTAGTATGGGTGTTGTAGGCCAAATGGACTAGTTTCCAGAGGGCTAGTATGGACATTGTGGGCCGAATGGATTCTTGGGCTGGCAGCTCAGTCACTCAGGCCTGGTGAGCTGGCAGCTCAGTCACTCAGTCCTGGTGGGCTGGCAGCTCAGTCACTCAGGCCTGGTGGGCTGGCACTCAGTCACTCAGGCCTGGTGGGCTGGCAGCTCAGTCACTCAGGCCTGTGTGTGTGTGTGTGTCTCTCACCTCACCCCAGTGTTTATCTCCCTTCATTGGCTACCTGTGAGATCCAGGATAGACTATCAAGGAATTTTATCCTCCTTCATTGTTGTAGATCTATAGAAAAATAAAAAGAGGAAAAATGTCAACAAATGTCTCTCCCCTCGCCCTCTTGTAGTTTCCCCCTGTGTATACTGACTCGCCTCACCACTGAATTTTCTCATTTCATTGCCTCCCTGTGAGATCCAGGATTGACTAGCAAGGTCCTTCACAGCTGGCAGTTGACTCACTCACGGCTGGTGGGCTGGCAGTTGACTCACTCACGGCTGTGGCTCGTGTTGACCTCACTCAGCTGGTGTCTTGCAGTTGACTCACGGCTGGTGGGCTGGCAGTTCACTCACTCATGGCTGGTGGGCTCACACACACACGCTCCATCACGCACACACGCACACACACTTACACACTTCATTACTCACACACACAAACACACACACCCTCCCTCTCTCACACACACTCACACCCTCCATCACTCACATTCACACACACACACAACACAAACAACATACATATGACAGTAAAACTCTCTTGAATCTACTCACGCAGTTGAGCTCGGCCTCTGCACTGAGTGGGACTTCCAGAGTCAGCGGGACATCCGGAATGAGTGCGACCTCTCCACGACTGAGACTTCCGGAATGAGCGTGACCTCACCACTGAGTGGGACTTCCGGATTAAGTGGGACATCCAGAGTGAGCGCAACTTCCGGCAGTGAGCGCGACCTTTGGACCAAGCACTGTGCAGGCCAACAACTCAGATCAATCACAGTGCAGGCCAACAACTGAGTTCATTCACACTATAGGCCAACAATTGAGTTCAAGCACAGTGCAGGCCAATAATTCAGTTGAAGCACAGTGCAGGCCAACAATTGAGTTCAAGCACAGTGCGGGCTAACAAATCACTTATTCAAAGCACAGTGGGGGCTAACAAATCATTTATTCCAAGCACATTATGGGCTAACAAATCATTTATTCCAAGCACAGTGGGGGCTAACAAATCATTTATTCCAAGCACAGTGGGGGCTAACAAATCATTTATTCCAAGCACAGTGGGGGCTAACAAATCATTTATTTCAAACACAGTGGGGGCTAACAAAACATTTAATTTCAAACACATGGGCTAACACAGAGGGGGCTAACAAATCATTTATTCCAAACACAGTGGGGGCTAACAAATCATTTATTCCAAACACAGTGGGGGCTAACAAATCATTTATTCCAAGCTCATTGCAGGCTAACAAATCATTTATTCCTAGCACAGTGCAGACTCACAGTTCAATTCATTCAGGGCGTAAAAATACAAAGTTCTGGACTCTCACTCATGATCTTCCGGGGTGACTGACTCACGTCCGGACTCCTGGCCCCCCGGAAGGGGCTTTACCTTCATCACAGTGACTGACAGGCAAGAGGACCAATCAGCTGATGTCACGTTTTTTTTAAACATTGATAACCTTTTTATTATTTCACCAATCGGAAAAAACCTTGGTGGCGGTTGGAGCGGAGGACGATGGTGAGTAAGATGGCGAAAAAATCATAGTGATATAATGCAGCGTTTTTTCTAAAATTTATTTACAATGTACGTCAGAAGTGGTCAAGATGAGACTTTTAGATTGCCGAGTTGCTCCATGGTTTTGGGGATCGGACTGGATTTATAATCCAGGGCATTTCATTGCAACAGAAGGCTGTGGAGGTCTAGTCAATGGATATTATTAAGGCAGAGAATGACAGATTCTTGATTAGTACGGGTGTCAGGGGTAATAGTGAAGAGGCAGGAGAATAGGATTGAGAGGAAAAGATAGATAAGCCATGATTGTATAGCGGAGTCAACTTGATGGGCCAAATGGTCTAATTCTGCTCCTATAATTTATGAACATTAATTCATGAGGCCACTTTCCAAATCAAAATAAGCTCCAGACTATTGGGTCATTTGATGAGGAAGAGACTTTATACTAACCATATGTAGTCTGAACATGGAAACATAGAAACATAGAAAATAGGTGCAGGAGTAGACCATTCGGCCCTTCGAGCCTGCACCGCTATTCAATATGATCATGGCTGATCATCCAACTCAGTATCCTGTACCTGCCTTCTCTCCATGCCCCCTGATCCCTTTAGCCACAAGGGCCACATCTAACTCCCTCTTAAATATAGCCAACAAACTGGCCTCAACTACCTTCTGTGGCAGAGAATTCCACAGATTCACCACTCTCTGTGTGAAAAATGATTTTCTCATCTCGGTCCTAAAAGACTTCCCCCTTATCCTTAAACTGTGACCCCCTTGTCATGACTTCCCCAACATCAGGAACAGTCTTCCTGCATCTAGCCTGTCCAACCCCTTAAGAATTTCGTAGTCTCTATGAGATCCCCCCCTCATCTCTAAATTCCCAGCGAGTACAAGCGAGTCTATCCCAGTCTTTCTCATATGGAAGTCCTGGCATCCCTGGAATCAGTCTGGTGAACCTTCTCTCCAGAAGGTGAACCTTCTCTGAGGAAGGGTCTCGTCCTGAAACTCACCCATTGCTTCTCTCAATAGATTCTGGCCTGATCCCCAGCATTTTATTTTTTTTTTTTTTTTTTTTTTTTTTTTTTTTTGTTTTTTTCTTGTAAACTAAGATTTATATTTTTTAAATCGCATTCACATATTGTTCGATCTACTCTAAAGCACTGCCTCCTAGCTAACCTGATTGTCCCACTCACCATCTCCTCACACGCGCTTCACTGTTCCACCCTAACCCGCTACTATCATCCTCTCTCTCCTTCCTTGATGCTCCAGCTTATGATGCCACATGTGTGAGGGACCGCCGTGAGGAGGGGGAAGAACAATGGAACAATGGAGGAACCCAGCACTGGGGTTGAGTGTAATGAGGGGGGGGTAGGGGGGCAGAACTAAGAGGGACCTGGCACGTGTTGGGGGGGGGGGGGGGGGGGGTAATTTGTAACTTTGTATGCACCCTTATGGGTGACGATTTGCATACCTTGGGTATGCAAGCAAAGAATTTCACTGTGACTTGTCACATATGACAATAAAGTATTCAATTCAATTCAATTCAATTCAATTCAATTCCTTTCCATCCTAAGAATGACACCAGCATCTCTGATCTTGTTAAAGCACTTAAGCTTCCCTCTCGTTAAGGATGAGCAAGAGATTGATCATCCCAACTTGGCCATAAGGATGAAGATGTCCCAGCTAAGCCAGTCCCATTTGCTTGCATTTGGTCCATATCCCATTAAACCTCTCCTGTCCATGTACCTTCCCAAATCATCATATCATATATATATACTTTTAAAACTCTGTGTGTGTGTGTGTGTGTGTGTTGTGTGTGTGTGTGTGTGTGTGTGTGTGTGTGTGCGTGTGTGTGTGTGTGTGTGTGTGAGTGTGTGTGTGTGTGTGTGTGCGTGCATGTGCGTGTGTGTGTGTGTGCTGTAGTGTCAGGTTTTTGCCCATTGAATTCCTTATATCGGTCCGGCCAAAATCCACATGCTAAAACTCTGAGGTTTTTTCCATTTTCCGCTGGACATTATTACACTTTTACCATTCACTAAATCCCACTCCTCATTACATTTATACATTTTTATGTACACCATATTTTAAATAAAATCCTTCTCCTCCCCCCCCCCCCCCCCCCCCCCACCTTCCCCCCCACACTCCTCACTCATTTGTCCCCTCCTGCTGGCCAGCCAACCAAACGCTGCTGCCGCCCGCGCGCTCCTCTTCTTCGAAAAAAAAAACGGCGACGTCTTTCACCCCAACCGGCTCCACTAGTCCCCCCCCCTGTCCCGGCTCTGTCATACTGGCTCAAGCCAAACATCGTCTCTTTCCCCCGCTCTTTTTGTTTTTTCGCCATCCTCTGTCCGTGGGATGACAAAAAGCAGTGGGGAACCGCCGATCTAATGGCTTCAGCCACCCTTGACAGAGCCGGCGCCTCAAACCCGGCCCTGTCCTAGCTCTCAGGCACATTGAGGGCATATGCAGCGGTTGTTTCTCACAGGCTAAATTCAGCGTCTCGACTTGTACGCTAGCATCTCGACGAATGTACACCATACACAAGCATCTCGATGCAATACGCCTGGCCCGCAGCCTCACTCCCAAACGGCATCACGCCCCCGGCCCCACCGCCCCTCAACCCTGACCCCCCCCGCCCTCTCCCCCCCTCCCCCCTCCCACCCTCCCCCCCTCCCGCCCACCTCTCTCCACCCTCCCCTCCCCTCCTCCCTCTCCCTCCTCCCCCTCTCCCCCTTTCCCCCCTCCCTCTCCCCCTCCCTCCCTCTCTCTCCCCTCCCTCCCCTCTCTCCCCTCCCTCTCCCCCCTCTCCCCCCCCGTCCAACTGCATGTTCGGGGACCAGACCCAATGGGTCGCACTTGGTCTAGTAATCATTAAAACTGTGTGTGTGTGTGTGTGTGTGTGTGTGTGTGTGTGTGTGTGTGTGTGTGTGTGTGCGTGTGCGTGTGTTGTGTGTGCTGTAGTGTGTCAGGTTTTTTGCCCTTTGATTCTTGGTCCGCGCCAAAACCACAAGTGCTAAAACACTGAGGTTTTTTCCATTTCGCTGGACATAACACTTTTAACATTCACTAATTCACTCCTCATTACATTTAGACATTTTTATGTACACATTTTTAAATAAAATCCCTTCTCCTCCTCCCCCCCCCCCCCCCCCCCCCCCCCCCCCCCCCCCCCCCCCCCCCCCCACCTCCCCACTCACATCATTTTGTCACCTCCTGCTGGCCAGCCACCTAACGGCTGCTGCCGGCCCCGCTCTCTACGAGAAAACGGCGACGTTTTAACCCAACGGCTCACTTCCTCCCCCCCCTGTCCCGGCTCTGTCATACTAGCTCAACCCAAACATCTCTCTTCCCCGCTCTTTTCGCCATCCTCTGTCCGTGGATGACAAAAAGCAGTGGGGGAACCGCCGATCTTATGGCTTCAGCCACCTTGACAAGCCGGCGCCTCAACGGCCTGTTCAGCTCTCTCAGGCAACATTTGAGGGCATATGCAAAGCGTCTCCACAGGGCGTATTCAGCGTCTCGACATTGTACCAGCATCTCGACGATTACACAGCATCTCGATGGCATAAACGCCTGGCCCGCAGCCCTCACTCGCATCACGCCCGCCCGCCCACTCCACCCCCAGTGACCCCCCCTCCCTCCCTCCCCCTCCCCTCCTCCCACCCTCCCACCCTCCCCTTCCCCCCCTCCCTCCCTCTCCTCCCCTCCCCTCCTCCCCTCCTACCCCCCTCCCCTCCTCTTTCCCCCCCTTTCCCCCCCCTCCCCCTCCCCCCCTCTCCCGCCTCCCTCTCTCCCCCCTCCTCCTCCCCCATCCCTCCCACACCTCTCCCCTCTCCCCCCCTCAACTGCTGTTCGGGGACCAGACCCAATGGGTAGGCACTTGGTCTAGTAATCTATTAAAAAAACTGTGTGTGTGTGTGTGGTGTGTTGTGTGTGTGTGTGTGTTGTGTGTGTGTGTGTTGTGTTGTGTGTGTGTGTGTGTGTGTGTGTGTGTGTGTGTTGTGTGGTGTGTGTTGTGTGTGTGTGTGTGTGTGTGTGTGTGTGTGTGTGGGTGTGTGTGTGTGTGTGGTCAATTTGCCCTTTGAAATATATCTCCTCAAAAACCAGATGCCAAAATGGGGAAATGTTTACATATTGCAGTAGAGATTTTCCTTGTGAGTTTAGAAATCCACTCCTCTGTACATTTTTTACATTTTCCTGACTATTTTATTAAAATTGTTGCCCAATCTGACCTTTTTTTTTAATCTAACCGCTGCCCAGCTGCTGATGTTACAATAACAGTGAAATTTCTACATCTTCAGGTAGAAATTTTCCTTATGATTTCAAAAATCCAATCCTCTATAAATTTAGTCAATTATTTCCCGAGATATTTCTAAAATGTATAAAACAAAATGATATTAAAGAAAAATATTAAGGTTGCCCAGCTGCTGACCTCACAATGCTCGTGGCCCCACCCCCCCGCCGCTCTGATTAATGTCAATGTGCATTGCGCAGTTTTTCCACCAAGGTAACGTTACCACTCTCCACCACCCCCTCCCCATTTCTTCATAATGCGCAGAAATTAACAATCGTTCTGCAGATTGGGAGTGACAGCAGGTCACAGCTGTCACCAGAGGTCACCGTATGTCACCGGGCAGGCCCCGCTTGCGATTGAATCCTCTCCGTTCTACCCAGGGGCCCGATAGTAAACATGGTGGCAGCGCGGCCCGTTATCATCGTGGGGCAACACGATGAGAAGGTGGCCCTCGTGGCCATTACTCCCCGATCTGGAAACCGGCCCCCGGCACAGCGATGAGAAAGTCATGGCCCCCTCTCCCCTCCCGCTGCAAACCGAATACGCCTGCCATTCTCGCAGACGCTTGCAAGTCCTTTGAAAAAAACCTTGCAAGCGGGAAAGTTCGAGCTTTGAACAAAACTCACCCGAGCTTATCCCCTGAAAAAAAAACTCCCTTCCCCTCTCTCTCACCCCTCCCCTCTCTCTCTGTCTCTCCCTTCCTCTCTCTCTCTCACCTCTCTCTCACGTCCCCCACACTCTCTCCTCTCTCCCCACCCATCTCTCTCTCTCACTCCTCTCTCACTCTCCCCCTCCTCACTCTCTCTATCTCTCCCCCACCTCTCTCCTCTCTCCCCATCTCTCTCTCTCTCTCCTCCCACCTCTCTCACTCTCCCCCTCTCTCCTGCACCCCTCTCTCCTGCTCTCACCTCTCTCTCTCCCCCCCACTCTCCCCATCCTCCTCTCTTCCCCACTCTCCCTCCCTCTTTCTCCCCCTCCCCTCCACACCTCCCCCTTCCTCCATCCCCTAAAATCCCCTCCACTCCCTCCCCTACCCCACTTCCCCCACCCTCTCCCCCTCCACCGCCCTCCCATCCTACCCCACTCTCCCCAATCTCCCCCACCCCCCCCCTCCTTTCCTCCCTCCCTTTCCCTCCACCTCTCCTCCTCCCTCAGCCCCATCTCACCCCTCCACTCTCTCCCCCCCCCCTCTTTCTAACTTCCCCCTCTCCTCCCCACTCCTCTCTTCCTCCCCTCACCCACCTCTCTCCCCTCACCCCACCCTCCCTCTCCTCCTCCCTCTCACCCGGCCTCTTCTGACTCCTCTGTCTCTTTGCCCCTCTCTCTATCTCTGGCCCTGCTCTATGTCCTGCCCCTTCCTCTCTCTCCATCATTCTCTACCCCCCTCTTCCTCTAGACACACCCTGCGAGTTGGGGGGTTATGTGTCAGTAAGATAGGCGGTTATGGGGTAAAAGGAACATTAAATATATTAATATATAATATCCAGGGGGGTAGTTAGCGTGTGTGCGGAGGGGGATAGTTAGTTTGTCTTGGGGTGTTAATGCGTATGATGCTGGGGGTTTTTTTTTTTTTTGGGTATGCATGCCACCCCCCCTACCACCTACTCCTGGCAGAAATATTCCTTATGCTTTCAAAAATCCCACACCTCTATATATTTTGGTCCAATTATCTCCTAATATTTCTAAAAATGTATAACCAAATTGACATTTCTCTCTCTCCCCGCTCCCTCTCTCCCCCTCTCTTCCCCTCTCTCTCTCCTCTCTCTCCTCATCTCTCCCCTCATCCCTCTCTCACTCTGTCCTCTCTCCCCCCCTCTCCCCCCCCTCTCTCACCCCCCTCTCCCCTCCCTCCCTCTCCTCTCTCTCCTCCCCCCCCTCCCTCTTTCTCTCTCCCCCCTCTACCCCCTTCTCTCCCCCCCCCCGTCCTTCCACCACCCTCCCCCCACCGTCCCTCCACTAAACTTCCCACACCTACCCCCTTCTCTCACCCCCACCCTCCCCCTCTCTTCCCACCCTCCCCCTCGTTTCTCGCCCTCCCTTCCCCCCACCTCTCCCCTCCCCTCACCCCCCTCTCCGACCCCCCCTTTCTCTCTCTCCCCCCCTCTCTCCCCCCCCTCTCTCTCCCCATGTCCTCTCTCCCCCCTCTCTCTCGCCCCTCTTTCTCTCCCCCTCCGCTCTCTCCCCCCTCTCCTCCTCCCTCTCCTCCCCCACTCCTCTCTCTCCCTCACCCTCTCTCCCTCCCTCTCCCCCTTCAACCCCTCCCCACCTCCCTCTCCTCCTCCCCTCCTCCCCCTCCACCCACCTCTCCCTCTGTCTCTTGCCCCTCTCTCTGTCTCTGCCCCTCTCTCTCTGTCTCTGCACCTTCTCTCTTTGCCCTCACCTCTCCCCCCCCCCCCCCCCCCTCCCTCTCTAGAGCGCTGCGAGTTGGGGGCTATGCGTCAGTAGATAGGGCGGTTATGGGGTAAAAGGAGCAAATTGATAAAATTAATATAATATCAAGGGGAGTAGTTAGCTTGTGTGTGTGTGGGGGGTGTAATTAGTGTGTGTGTGAGGGTGGTTAATGTGTGACTGCATGCCACCCCCCCCCCCCCCCCCCCCCCCCCCCACACACACACAACTGCACATTGGGGGAACAGATAACGGGGCCTGCACTTGATCTAGTGTCTTATAAATATTACATTGTACCTGCCACATATGAGTTTATAGCAATGGAGAAGGGCATTTATCTTGTCATTTCTGTACTAACTGTGCTGCATGCTGCGAATAGTATTAAGCATTGTAGGGAAGCCTCCAATGGTCACAAATCCATATAATCATTCACACAACTGATTTCAGGCAAAAGGGGACAACATATATTTTCCTCTATCATTACATTCAGGAGCATCATTCCTGGCTAATGCGCAATTACATTCTGCATCTTGGTCCATTGACTAAATCCAGCACCAAGGAGTCACTTTAATACCTTGGATGAAGCTGTCATGGGAACTCTCCACCTCCTAATAGTTGAAGGCATGTTTCTATTGTTACAGTCCAGGATAGTAAATATAATAAATCCATTGAAAAAAAAGAGAGAAATCCTCTGCCCAGAGAGTTATTGGTTGTAGTGAAAAACAAAGAAGGAACCAAAGTATTCCTTTTAGTACAAATTATACGAGGGAGAAAATAGCTGAAGGGGTAGATAATACGTTGGAATTGTTAGGGTGGAAGCAGAATGAGCAGCAACACCAACAACTTACATGCTGTAAAATCTTTATAACTCCATATAAACCTATTTTCATAATAATAATTAACTCCATAATATTATATTTCTAACAAGATATCTAACTGGCATCATTTTAGTATCAGCTTTGGAAACATTGGTTTGGAGCCTGACATTTTGCTAAGAAATCAAATCACAAAATGAAATCAACTCATCTATCAACAGACAAACAAATGCTAGTGTCTGTGCTAATGAATGAATTCAAATAATCCCAGTCAGATCAGCTTTAGAAAGGTTAATACAGATCTCCAGAATATTTCATTACAGTTGTCAAGATGCACAAATTATCTTACATCTTCCCCTTTGCAATATTATTAATCTAATAATAGGAGAGAGTAGAAGGATAATTAAGCCTAAGGATTTTTCTTTGTCTTTTCCAAGGCACTCCTCATTTTCTCCTGTTGTCAACCTATTGTTAGAGAACAACCCCAGAAGGTTAGTTTTATTTGGGTCTCTCATCCGTGTGGCGTGAAAACTAGCTGCCTCCTCAACTTTGGGTGGCATCATGTTGAGGCTGGACGTTGTTCTAGGCAACACACTCGGAATAAAAGAATGTACCTTTAGAAAGGAGATGAGGAAGAATGTATTTAATCGTAGGGTGGTTGGTTTCTCTGAACACCTCCTCTCATTCGCCTACACCCTACCTGATCTCTCGATCGATGCTCAGCACTTTAACTCCAAAGAATCAGAAGCAGCATTAGGCCATTCAGTTCCTAGCACCAGCCCTGTTTATCTTTTGGAAAGGAAATCAAGAGGAATTTATTTAGTCAGAGGGTGGTGAATCTGTGGAATTAATTGCCAGAGACAGCTGTGGGGGCCAAGTCATTGGGTATTTTTAAAGTGGAGATTGACCGATTCTTGATTAGTATGGGTGTCAGGTGTTAAGAGGAGATGGCAGGAGAAATGGGTTGAGAGGGAACGCTAGATCAGCCATGATTGAATGGCGGAGTAGACCTGTGGGCCGAATGGCCTAATTCTGCCGCTAGAACTAATGAACGTGAATTTATGAACATACCCATATTCCCAGCAGAATTAGTAATCAGAGGCATGGATCTTAACTGATTTCTCTTCCTAAATGATTTTTATTGGGGTCATGTGCAATTTCTCTGCTTCTTCTTCTTCTTGCGTATGGCGTGCACAGCCTAAAGTTGTAGGACAACTTGTTCTATTTGATCTTATTTGATTGAACACACCAGGTTCATTGCATTTTGTGGAAACAGGGCGGACGAGGTGAAGGTTGCAATCTTGCACCCCAATTTCTCTGCTGATAAGTAGAAACAGGGAACTGCAGGTGCCAGTTTACACAAAAGTACACAAATAATCTGAAGGATTCCGACCCAAAACATCACCTATCCATGTTCTCCAGAGATGCTACCTGAACCGCAAAGTTAGCCCAGCATTTTGTGTCCTTCTCACCTGATATCCTGGCTGAGATTATCAATCTCATCACAAACTGGAAATTGAATTTGAGAACTTGCCGAGAGCCAAAAGTGGGGATTCTATCTGATGAAGAAAATTATACTAGTTTTTCAACTTATAGTGGGTTGATGAAGGGATTAGTTTAATTTGGGATCATGTTCATCATAGATGTTGTGGGTCGAAAGGCCTGTTCCTGTGCTGTACTGTTCTACGGTGAATGTTTTATGATGACATTATGTTGCGGGATATTTGCTGAACACCTTTCGGAGCTTAGTATAAAAGAGGAAGTGAATTCTTATTTATGCAAGTGTCATGGGGATTGTTAGATAGCATTATCTTAGAATACTCTCCAAGATTTCCTGTAAGGAGATTAAAGGGAGTGGCTGTCTCAACAGGACAGATTATACAAATCTGATAGAGGGACTGGGTCAAACAGGCCAAGGAGCTTTTCTCATTTTTAATGACTTTATGAGGAATATATTTGATGCTGTTTTAAGATAAAATAACATTTGGCATTGCATTAATGTTCTGGATCCAATGCTGAAGAATTTTTTTTTAAATCTCATGCCGTTCTCAAATTCCTACCAAACATATTCTGGTGATTATAGATTGACATCATTTAGGGACTTTTCCTCTGCTAAACATTTATGGCAGTTTCTTAAAGTTCTATATTTTCTAATCAATCAAAATAAAAATAAACCAAGTGAATTATCTAACATATGTCATGTGAAAACAGCATTTCCAGGATTAATTTGAACATTAGATTGTATAATCCGAGTTTGTAATTTAGTGTGGTTCAAAAGATTAAAATCAGTGACTTTGTCTTGTTCCCTCAATTCACTCTCTGTGCCACATGAAAGGAGAGCTCTGCTCATCTCTTGTACCACGTAATCCTAAATGCACATTTGCCATAATCTCTCCAGTGCAATTTGTGTTTTATATTTTAAAGCCTCCAGTCAGAATAAGCTTGTATACAACATTTTTTTGTATGGAAATCTTCACTTCAGCGTTATCAGAAATTGACACTGACTGCAATCAGTACAATCAATTCAATAACCAATTCAATGTGCAAGGAAATCACATTCTAAGTATTTTTTATATGTAATTGAGGTGCTTTTCTAATATTTGATTCTTATTACCATTTGAGTTTTTCGATTATTTTATGAATGAATTAAATACAAGGATATCCTTGCATCTTAACAGCTGGGCATTAATATTTATAGACCAAATAAACCAAAGTTTATAAAAACCCATCAATTTCTTAAACCAGCAGTCTTAATTTATATTCTGTGCTAATCTAGTACCAATGCCAACACACTGCATTCTTTGAATGTTTTCATATTTTACAACAGTGCTATTTTCTTTGTAATTAGCACTGTGTCACCTTATACAATGTTCTGCATCAACCTCCTCTGGACATACAGTATGTTTTGGTTCAGTGGCAGAAATCTTGCTTCAGAGTCTGAAGAGTGTAGGTTCAAGCCTTACTCTATTCCAACTGAGTCCTGTTGAACAATTCTACTTGACTCTACTCTCCCATTTGACTCCAAATAGAGTCCTTACTCTACTCTCCAATTCATTCACTGCCACGTCTCCATCTGTGGCCAAAATAGCAATCATCTCTGCATGGCAGGGTTCTGTAGGGACAGCATATCAGTATTATCTTGGTCACACTTTCAGTCTTTACACTGGAGAGCTTAAGTCTTTAGAGATATAGCGTGGAAACAGGCTCTTTGGCCCACCAAGTCCATGTCAACCAGCGATCACCCTGTACAATAGCACTATCCTACACACTAGCACTATCCTACACACTAGGGACCATATACAATTTACAGAAGCCAATTAAACTACAAACCCGCACGTCTTTGGAGTGTTGGAGAAAAACCAGAACACTCGAAGAAAACCCAGGTGGTCACAGGAAGAACGTACAAACTTGGTATAGACAGCACCCGTAGTCAGGATCGAACCTGGGACTCTGGCACTGTAAGGCAGCAACTCCAGCGCTATGCCACTATGCCACTTTTTTTTCTTCTTTATTTTAATTTTAGAGCAAAAGGCAAGCTCTCAGACAA
The DNA here is from genome assembly GCA_035221665.1 of Okamejei kenojei. Lineage (NCBI taxonomy): Eukaryota > Metazoa > Chordata > Chondrichthyes > Rajiformes > Rajidae > Okamejei > Okamejei kenojei. Next base: position 45,730,763 of record CM069134.1, on the reverse strand, counting down.
GGCCAGGCTATAAAATCGCTGGACGGTTTGTAGGATAGACACAAAATGCTGAAATAACTCAGTGGGTCAGGTATCATGTCTGGAGAAAATGGATAAATGATGTTTCGGGCCGGAACCCTTCTTCAGATTTGTAGGTTTCAATGATGGATTACAGAACAATGTTGGGCTTGGTAAAAGTACACTTGAGTTTTCAGATTAGACAGTGACATGAAAACCAGACATGAAGTCCAGATACGACCTTGGTAAGGCCATCAAAAAGGCCAAAAGGGACTTCTGCTCCAAGCTGGAGGATGAGACAGATGCTCGGCAGCTGTGGCGGGGCCTGAATGCAATCACCTCCTCCAAGACAAAATCAGGAGACAGCTCGAATGTCGGCGAAACATCACTCCCTGATGAGCTCAATGTGTTTTACGCACGCTTTGATAGGGAGAACACCGATGTGCCTTCCCGAGCCCCCATTCGCTGTGATGGTAATTTCAGTCTCCAGTCACAGAGGCCGATGTTCAGGAAATCCTTCAGAGGGGTGAACCCTCGAAATGCGCCTGGACCTGATGGTATACCTGGTCGTGTTCGAAAAACCTGTGCGAAACCAACTAGCTGGAGTTTTTACGGACATTTTCAACCTCTCACTTCTGAGGTCTGAGGTCCCACCTGCTTCAAAAGGGCATCAATATAACCAGTGCCCAAGAAGAGCAAGGTGACGTGCCTCAATGACTATCGACCTGTGGCACTAATGCCTGTGGTGATGAAATGCTTCGAGAGGTTGATCATGGCGCAAATCAACTCCTACCTCGACAAAAACCTGGACCCACTGCAGTTCGCTTACCGCCACAACAGATCAATGGTGGATGCAATCTTGCTGGCTCTCCACTCCGCTCTGGACCACTTGGACAACAAAAAAACTCAATATGTCAGGCTTGTTATTCATCGATTACAGCTCAGCATTTAATACTATCATCCCTCCAAGCTGGTTACCAAACGTCGCAGATCCTGGGTCTCTGGCGCAATCCCTCTGCAAATTGGATTCGTCGACTTCCTCATTCACAGACCACAGTCCTGTTCATATTGGTGGAAATGTGTCAGACTCGATAACAATCAGCACGGGTTGCAACCTCAAGGCTGCGTGCTCAGCCCCCCTGCTGTACTCTCTTCTATACTCATGACTGCGTAGCCGGTCACAGTGCGAACTCCATCATCAAGTTCGCTGACAGACACCACTGTGTGGGACGTATCATTGATGGGGATGAGTCGGAGTACAGAAGAGAGATCGAGCAACTGTCCATATGGTGCCAGCACAATAACCTGGCCCTCAACACCAGCAAAACCAAGGAACTGATTGTGGACTTTGTAAGGAGTAGGATGGGGACCCACTGTCCCGTTTAAATCAATGGTTCGATGGTTGAAAGGGTCAAGAGCTTCAAATTCCTGGGCGTGTACATCTCAGCCATGACTCCAACCCATCCTTGCCCACAATCACAAACCCTCACATTGCCCAGCTTGGTAGGGGAAGAAACGGAGAAATAGAGACCATGTTTAAAAGATAGGCGCTGACATGACAAAGAGTCATAGAGTGATACAGTGTGGAAACAGGCCCTTCGGCCCAACTTGCCCACACTGGCCAACATGTCCCAGCTACACTCGTCCCACCTGCCTGCATTTGGTCCATATCCATCCAAACTTGTCATATTCATGTACCTGATTTGATTTGATTTGATTTGATTTTATTGCTTGTCATTCGAACCTCAGAGAGGCTCGAACGAAACTCCGTTTCTACAAGCCATACAAACAAACAAACAGAACAATTCATAGAAAAACATGCAAACAATTAAATTCACACAAACATCCATCACAGTGGATCTCCTCCTCACTGTGATGGAAGGCAAAGTTCTTCTCTCTCCCCCGCACCATCTCTCTCCCCGATGGTCGAAGCCCCAGGCGGGCGGTGTTTTGGTGTTGTTTTTGTTAAGTCCCATGTCCATTGAGGCCGCGCCTGGGGCGATGTGTTTTATGGGCCCCGCTCCAGGCCCAAAGTTCACAATAGCTGGAGCCCCCCGGCGGGCGCTGGAAATGTCCCTCAGCCATTAAAGCTGCGCCCGGGCGAATGCTCGGCCCCCCGCTCCGGGTCTTCCAACCCCCGCGAAGAAAGGAAGTTGTGTTGCGGAGCTCCGGAGAGGCGGTCTCCCTCACCCGACCCGCGAGCTCCCGACACCCCCAACAGTTCCCACCGTCAGCAATCTGCAGCTGGAGCCGACGGGAGCCCCAGAGTCCTGGCCGGAGCTGGAGACCGGAGTTCGGGCCGGAGCCGGAGCCGAAAGCCCCGGAGTCTGGCCGGAACCGGAGCCGAGCAGTGAGCGGAGCCGAGCTGAGCCGGTAGCTGGAGCCCCGGAGTCGGGCCGGAGCTGGGCGGAGCCGGAGCTGGAGCCCCGGAAGTCGGGCGGAGCTGGAGCTGGAGCCGGAGTCGGGCCGGCGCTGGAGCCGGAGCTGGAGCCCCGGAGTCGGGCTGGAGCCCCAGAGTCGGGCCGGAGCTGGAGCCCCGGAGTCGGGCCGGAGCCGGAGCCGGAGCTGCAGCCCCGGAGTCGGGCCGGAGCCGGAGCCGGAGCTGGAGCCCCGGAGTCGGGCCGAGGCCGGAGCCGGAGCTGGAGGCCCCGGAGTCGGGCCGGAGCCGGAGCCGGAGCTGCATCCCCGGAATCGGGCCGGAGCTGGAGCCGGAGAGGATTCTGGCTGGAGCTGGAGCCGGAGCTGGAGCCCCGGAGTCGGGCCGGAGCGGAGCTGGAGCCGGAGCTGGAGCCCCGGAGTCGGGCCGGAGCCGGAGCTGGAGCCGGAGTCGGGCCGGAGCTGGAGCCGGAGCTGGAGCCCCAGAGTCGGGCAGCAGCCGGAACTGGAGCCCGGAGTCGGGCCGCAGCAGCCACCCACCACCGCTCCCCACGCTCCGAGGCCGGCCAGCCCCATGACGGTAAGCTCTCAGCTCCGCGACTGGAGCCCCCAGGTCGTCCCGGTCGGAGGCCGCTCCACGGCACCAGGCCCCAACGACAACGGAGACCTGACAGGGAAAAAGTCAGGTCTCCCGTGCAGGGAAAGAGATTAAAAAATGTTTTCCCCCATCCCCCCCCCCACCCCCCCACCCCCCAACATATACACAGTTAGAAAACAATACAAAAAAAACACAAACAACTACATTTAACTAGACAAAAAACAAAAAAAGACAGACAGGCTGTAGGGGCCGCTGCAACGTCAGTCGCGCTCGCCCACCAATACCTGTCTAAGTTTTCTTAAACATTGGGATAGTCCCAACCTCATCTACCTCTTCTGGCAGCTTTTTCCATGCACCCACCACCCTTTATGTGAAAAAGTTACCCATCAGATTCCTATTAAATCTTTTCCCCTTCGCCTTGAACCCATGTCCTCTGGTCCTCGATTCCCCTCCTCTAGGCAAGAGATTCTGTGCTCCTACCCAATTTAATCCTCTCATGGTCTTATACACATCTATAAGGTCACCCCTCATCCTCCACGCTCCAAGGAATAGTTCAAGTTCAAGTTCACATTTATTGTCACATGCACCATTTGATACAGTGCAATTTGAGTTACCATACAGCCATACACGAATGAAAAGAACACAATACACAATAGAGTTTAACATAAACATCCACCTCAGTGGAATCAACATTTCTCACTGTGATGGAAGGCAATAAAGTTCAGTCATCTTTCCCCTTTGTTCACCCGTGGTCGGGGCCTTTGAACCTTCCGCAGTCGCCGCTACAGACGGCTCGATGTACAGGCCCTCTCGTCGGGATGATCGAAATTCCAGCCTCAGAATGGATCGGAACATTCTGCAGCTTGGATTTTCCGAATCGACCGCTTCTTACCGGAGACCGTGGCTTCCAAGACCACAGGTGGCTGACTGCAGGAGTGGGGCGCCATTGTGTATGGCTGCTCGTTCACCCTTTTTTATTTTTATTTTTAGACCTGATAAAAAAAACAAATGTTAGTTGGAGGTCTTTTATGTGGGGGGTGGGGGAGGGGAAAGGAGAAACTTTATTTCCTAGTCCCTACCTGGTCGGAGGGGCGGCTTCCCTCGGAGCTGCTTCTTCGCCCCTTCCTCGCGGCCTACCATCGAAACTGGAGCGGCGTTTCCTGTCGGGACCGGCCGGGATTACAGCTTCGGCAGCGTCACAGCGCTGGGACACCATCAGGGAGCGGGCGATGCCTTACCGGGTCACCGTGCGGAAGCTCCGGAGTGCTGTGACCGCCAACTCCCATCGTCGCGGAGCTGTGCCTGCGGGCGTCCAGCCGCGGGCGGCACTGGATTTGGAACACCGCGGAGCCTGGGATCCGAGATCGTCAGAGTCGGAGCTCCATCCGGCGCGGCCTGAGGACTACGGGCGCCACGGTCTCCGGGGAGGAAGCGGCCGCTCCAGACATTTTTCAAGCTGCTGAGGAGTGTTCACCCGACGACGGAGTTCCATCTTCCCAGCAAGAGGGCCTGAAAACATCAGACTGGCTGCGGAGGCCACAAATAGGCCCCAACCTCGGGTGTTTCGCAGAGGAAGAGGACTAAACTTTTTGATGCCTTTCCCCACAGTGGAAATTTTTGATTCTGTTGTGGGGGGATGTTCATGTTGAATTCTATAATGTGTTGTGTCATTTTTCTTATTTTTAATTTTTCTATGGATGTATGGAAACTTTATTATTTATTTTATGTAAAGCACTTTGGTTTCAACGCAAGTTGATTTAAACGTGCTATATAAATAAATTTACTTACTTACTTACTTACAGGCCCCGCTGGATGGAGCTCCAACACTGGCAATCCTTCGCAAAAGATCGCCCCGCTCCGCGATGTTAAAGTCCGCGCCGCGCCCGCGGCTAGATGTTCTGTAGACCACAGCTCCACAGTTAAAGTCAGCAGGCCCCGCGATCGGAGCTCCAACACTGGCGATCCCCAGCAAGGAATCGCCCCGCTCCACGATGGTAATTCGACGCTGCGCCTGCTGCTGAACGTCTAGGCCGGTCTCCGGTATGAAAGGCCGCGCCAATCCGGTTGGTAGGCCACGGGTGGGGGGGGGGGGTCGAAGTTGGGACACAGAGAAAAGACGCATCTCCATCCATCCACGGTTTTGCCCTATTCCCCCCCCCCCCAACACCTCTCACATAAGACATACTAAGAAACATTAAAACATACATTTAGACACTAAAAATAACAAAAAGGGTGAAAGGACTAACTAGCCTACACAACCTCTCCCTATAGCTCACACGCTCTAGTCCGGGCAACATCTTCGTAAATCATTTCTGAACCTTTTGAAGCTTGACAATTTATTTCCTATAACATAGAAAATAGGTGCAGGAGTAGGCCATTCGGACCTTCGAGCCTGCACCGCCATTCAATATGATCATGGCTGATCATCCAACTCAGTATCCCGTACCTGCCTCTCTCCATACCCCCTGATCCCTCTAGCCACAAGGGCCACATCTAACCCTCTTAAATATAACCAATAAACTGGCCTCAACTACCTTCTGTGGCAGAGAATTCCAGAGACTCACCACTCTCTGTGTGAAAGTAACCTACCACCATCACCCTCTGCTTCCTTCCATTTGCTATCCATTCAACTATCACTCCTTGGATCCCAGGTGATCTAACCTTCCAGAGCAGCCTACCATGCAGTACCTTGTCGAATGCCTTACTGCACATAAATATATTCCGAATATGTTTGAAATGTCAAAGATATTTGCAGCTTTCCTTGTGACAAAATTGTTACAGCAACAGTCCAATCAATTTTGTAGCCAAGATTTTCTAAGTATAGTTGAACCGTATGAAATTTTCCCCTTTTTATAAACGTGCCATTGCCATGTTATTCTTATCTTTACTCCAATCCATTTATTGTGACAAGGAAGATAGTTCAAATAACCATCATTAAATCTGATCATCAACCCATGATGCACACAGCAACTGATCATGTTTTGAATAAAACCATTTCAGTTTTGTGCTATGCCTTTGTCTTTTCTTTCATCTTCCTGTCACAGCCCACCGATTGGCGTTTTTAGTTGCCCATCACAAATAGAGTGTCCCCCATTTATTTCAATCTCATATAAATTAACAACCAGCCTTTGTTGCCAGGACCATAAAGTCTCGATCCATTATATATGCTTTTGCAATTTACACCCCGCCATCTCAATGTCCACATTTAGAGATAATCTGATGGGTTGACAGAATTGTACTGTATTTGTACTGGTCCAATTTGCTAATAGCTTGCACATTTCAACATTTTACGCATCTACAGCCACATCCTGTTTGGTTATTACTGTTAGGCAGTGAGAATACTTTCAATAGAATACACCAATGTCAGCTTCGGTTTCTCAAAGACAAATTTATTCTGGGGAGCTGTAGAGTTAACCTTCAACATCTATTTGAAAATCATGTCTGAAGAAGGACTTGATTTCCAATTCGTCCATGAACTGAAATCCAAGTACAGGGCATAGGCTTGTGATGAAAGAAGGACACATAGAAAATACAAGCTGAATTTGGTCAAACATAAGACATTGAATGGCTGGATAAACAATCCCGAAAACAGTTTAAAAAAGGATGCAAAACTAACACCAAAAAAAGGACATGCAAATAATATAGAATTGAAGAAACTCCTTCCTGCTTGGTCTAACTGATAGAGTCAAATTGGACACAAGCATTATTTTAACAAAGGAAGATTTTCTGGAGAAAGCCAATAGTTTTGCTGAGTAAGTAGATGTTGTCAACTTTAGTCTCAGCATCAGCTGGTTTTCACTGTTTAAATTGCAACACAATTGTGTCCACAAACAGCTTTGTCGATAATAAGTGCAGGAGTAGGCCATTCGGCCCTTCGAGCCAGCACCGCATTCAATATGATCATGGCAGATCAACCAAAATCAGTACCCCATTCCTGCTTTCTCCCCAAATCCCTTAATTCAGTTAGCCCTAAGAGCTAAATCTAACTCTCTCTTGAATTCATCCAGTGAATTGGCCTCCACTGCCTTCTGTGACAGAGAATTCCACAGATTCACAACTCTCTGGATGAAAAGGTTTTTCTCATCTCAGTCACAAATGGCCTACCCCTTATCCTTAAACTGTGACCCCTGGTTCTGGACTCCCCCAACATCGGAAACATTGTTCCCGCATCTAACCTGTTCAATCCTTTAAGAATTTTATATGTTTCTATAAGATTCCCTCTCATCCTTCTAAAGTCCAGTGAATACAAGCCCGGTCGATCCACTCTTATCTGAGAACGGTGGCAAAAGTAAATTGAAGAATTAATTCAATAATTTAATAGCGATGAAGCTGCCCTCTCCTACTAATGCACAAGCAGAGAAAGCGATGTCAAAAGCAAGGCTATAGTCAATGGAAAGCAACCTGTAGAAAGGATGTCATTTCTTGTTGCAAAAATATTGTCCAGAGCTGAAATATGTGGTTTGTTTATCAATCAGAAGGTTAAAAAGCCAACATGTATTAACAATATCCCGGGATGGTGGGACTGACATATGATGAAAGAATGAGTCAATTGGGCTTGTATTCGCTGGAATTTAGAAGGATGAGATGGGGTCTATAGCAACATATCAAATTCTTAAGGGATTAGAAAGGAAAATGTTCCCAATGGGGGAAGTCCACAACCAAGGGTCACAGTTTAAGAATAAGGGGTAGGCCATTTAGGACTGAGATGAAGTAAAATGTTTTCACCCAGAGAGTTGTGAATCTGTGGAATTCTCTGCCACAGAAGGCAGTGGAGGCCAATTCACTAGATGTTTTCAAGAGAGGGTTAGATTAGCTCTTAGGGCTAATGGAATCAAGGAATATGGGGAAAAGCATGAGCGGGGTACTGATTTTGGATGATCAGCCATGATCATATTGAATGGCTCGAAGGGCCGAATGGCCTACTCCTACACCAATTTTCTACGTTTATATGTTTCTACCACATCAACCATTTGCTAGATAGGCACTCAGTGAATCATCAACTTATTTTTACTTTGTTGGTTCATCAACTTGATGACTATGAAATTCCAAAGAAAGTTGATGTTAATTTTAGTCTCAGCAACAGCTGATATTTGCTTTTTAAATTGAAATGCAAGGTCCTATTGCTCAAGGATAATTGTTCAGTTCATCCTAGTGCTCAAAGGCCAACAGCTATCTGATTATCTATTCTCCACCCCAACTCAACTTCAATTAATTACCCAATGAACCAAGGTATAATTGAAAATTTGAAATCATTCTACAGCTCAAGACTTTTGCCCATGAGGAAATTACCAGCCTGGAATCCAATGAAAACTTTGATGTGTATGTTCTTTAAACTGTCACATCCTGAAGAAAGTTGAGGTTCAACTAAAGCAGAAAATAATCCAGAATTGCTTCATTCATATATTTTTGTGAAGCTAATGATAAAAAAGTCAAAACATTTGAAGTATATATCATGGAAGATAATGAACTGGGATGGCAAAAAGAATTATTGGCCAGTGTACCTACTGCTAATGATGCTGAACCTTGTCATAGAGTGATACAGTGTGGAAACAGGCTCATCGGCCCAACTTGCACACACCGACCAACATGTCCCATTTACACTAGTCCCACCAGCCTGCGTTTGGCCCATATCCCTCTAAACCTGACCTATTCATGTACCTCTCTAAATGTTTCTTACATGTTGTGATTGTACCTGCCTCAACTACTTCCACTGGTGGCTCGTTCCATACACTCACCACCCTTTGTGTATAAAAGGTACCCCTCAGGTTCATATTAAATCTTTCCCCTCTGACCTTCAACCTATGGTTTTCAATTTCTCTACTCTAGGCAAGAGACTTTGTGCGCTAACCTGATCTATTCCTCTCATTAATACATGAGAATGCCATTACAGAGGTTGTTATAAAGGCAGCAGCATCCCAGGAGCTAGCAGAGGAAGATGAGGTGCAAATGCAAGCTGAACATCCATACGTCACCAGCACTGGCGTGTTCAATGAGTCTGCACCATTTTCAACAGTCCCATCAATATAAACAAAAGAGCATTTGCGTTACTGGCCAGCTTTCCAATCTAGGAGGGAACTGTCACGAATGAAGAAACAGCATTGAAAACCTGTTTTGCAACTGATGGATTATTCCCAATAGTTGTCAGTACCTTAGGTTTTAACATTTTTGGTTCCTAAAATTTTGGCTGCAAAATGTTTGCTTTTAGCATTTGACGGGTAAGGCATGGGATTTATAAACTTGGGGTCTTTGATTGGTGAGTGAAATAATACTTCCTCAGATTCCCCTTTAATCCTTCTGCTGATTAATTTCAATCATTCCCCTTGGGTTATTGACCTCTATAGTAGGGGAAATAATAATTCCTATCCATCCTATCCAGACATCGCCCTGTCTGCTTTATTTAAAAGAAAATTCCCGGCCAGATTGTCTCTCCTTATAGACTATAATTCTCCAGCCCAGGCAACATCCTCATAATTTTCTGTGTAGGAAAGAACTGCAGATGCTGGTTTAAATTGAAGGTAGACACAAAGTGCTGGAGTAGCTCAGCGGGACAGGCTCCTCAAAAATCCTCATAACTTTCCTCTGCGTGACATCCTTCATGTAGTTTGGTGATCAGAACTGTAAGCAGTGCACAAGCTTTATACAGTGGCTCATCCATTTTTAAAGATGCTGGTTCCCTTAATTCTCATTCTCCACATTTGCCATTGCCAGCAATTCACACTCATCCTCCTCAATGTCAATGCCTAAAATTATCCCCTCTTCCGTGAAAAACAGATGCGATGAATAAATTTGTAACTTTACACTCATCTTCTGCCTCCATTCTCAGATTACTCAGTTTTAGAATCCAGTAAGCTATTTTTTCCTTTCAAATAATTTTATTTCATTATCTGGGCTTTCCTGGGATTTTCCTGCCAATATTCTTTCCTGCACCTAATTTCCTCTGAATTGTGTCCCTGAATGTTTTATTCTCCTGCAGGCTCCCTGTATTGTTTGAAGAAAATCTGCCACTTTCTTCTTTTTTTTATTGCTGTTTCCTGCCCTGTAAGTTCCTCAACATCTGTGGCCCTTTGTTGGGAGAGTGCTTGTTCTGAACGCACATCTCCTTGAACATCATCCTCTGACACTGATTTAACTGCAAGTAATGTTATGTTATGGATCTACTTATTGAAGCCACGACCAAGAAAGCACGCCAACACCTCTACTTCCGTAGAAGGCTTCGGAAGTTTGGCATGTCCCCTACAACATCTACAGATGTATCTTGGTTTGGGGACAGTTCCATCCAAGATGGCAAGAAAGTATAGTGAATTATAGTGAACACAGCCCAGACCATCACACAAACCAACCTCCCTTCGATAAACTCCATTTATACCTCACTCGTCCTCAACAGCATAATCAAGGATGAGTTGCACCTGGCCACTCCCTCTTCACCCGTCTCCCAAGCTAAAGGTATAGAAGTGTGAAAACACACACCTCCAGATTCATGGACAGTTTCTTCCAAACTACCACAGCCAGAGAGCGGTCCTGAACGGCTATCTACCTCATTGGTGACCCTCGGACAATCCTTGATCAGACTTTGCTAGCTTTAACATGCACTAAACTTTATTGCTTTATCATGTATCTATACACTGTAAATGGCTCGATTGTAATGTATTGTCTTAAATTAAACTGAGTTATTTTCCTCAGGCTCAATCTCCGAGTCTACTACTGTAGGTGAATCTTTGGTGATGTAGAGTATACCTTTTTATACAATCATAAACTCAAAGAGCTATACAGAATGGAAAAAGGCCACCTTTGCCCACCTCATTCACGCCATCCAAGTTGGCCTTCTGCGCTTGTCCCATTTAGCCCAAAGCCCTCTAAACCCTTTCTATCCAAATATTTGTCCAAATGTCTTTGTAAAATGTAATGCATCCACTGCACAGCTGTCTCTGGCTCTCATTGCAGATACAGACTGCCCTCTGATTGAAAATTATGCTCCTGAGGTCTCTACTTTTAGAATCCTTGACCCTTGAAAAAAGACAATGAACATTCACTTTATCTATGTGCAGGAAGGAACTGCAGATAGAAACATAGAAACATAGAAAATAGGTGCAGGAGGAGGCCATTCTGCCCTTCGAGCCAGCACCGTCATTCATTGTGATCATGGCTGATCGTCCGCTATCAATAACCCGTGTCTGCTGTCTCCCAATATCCCTTGACTCCACTAGCCCCTAGAGCTCTATCCAACTCTCTCTTAAATCCATCCAGTCATTTGGCCTCCACTGCCCTCTGTGGCAAGGAATTCCATAAATTCACAACTCTCTGGGTTAAAAAGATTTTACTCACCTCAGTCGTAAATGACCTCCCCTTTATTCTAAGACTGTGGCCACTGGTTCTGGACTCACCCAACATTGGGAACATTTTACCTGCATCTAGCTTGTCCAGTCCTTTTATAATTTTATATGGTTCTATAAGATCCCCCTCATCCTTCTAAACTCCAGTGAATACAAGCCTAGTCTTTTCAATCTTTCCTCATATGATAGTCCCGTCATCCCAGGGATCAATCTTGTGAACCTACGCTGCACTGCCTCAATCACAAGGATGTCCTTCCTCAAATTAGGAGACCAAAACTGTACACAATACTCCAGATGTGGTCTCACCAGAGCCCTATACAACTGCAGAAGAGCCTCTTTACTCCTGTACTGAAATCCTCTTGTTATGAAGGCCAACATTCCATTAGCTTTCTTCACTGCCTGCTGTACCTGCACGCCAACTTTCAGTGACTGGTGTACACGGACACCCAGGTCTCACTGTACCTCCCCCTTACCTAACCTAACCCCATTGAGATAATAATCTGCCCCCTTGTTTTTGCCGCCAAAGTGGATAACCTCACATTTATCTATATTATACTGCATCTGCCACGCATCTGCCCACTCACTCAACCGGTCCAGGTACCTCTGCAACCTCCTAACATCCTCTTCACAGTTCGCACTGCCACCCAGCTTTGTGTCATCTGCAAACTTGCTAGTGTTGCTCCTAATTCCCTCTTCCAAATCATTAATATATGGTAAACAGTTGCGGCCCCAACACCGAGCCTTGCGGCACTCCATTCGCCACTGCCTGCCATTCTGAAAAGGACCCGTTCACTCCTACTCTTTGCTTCCGGTCTGCTAACCAATTTTCTATCCATGTCAACACCCTAACCATGTTGGGTTAAACCAAAGATAGATACAAAAAACTGGAGTAATTCTGCAGGACAGGCAGCATCTCTGGAGAGAAGGAATGGGAAATGTTTTGGGTCGAGAACCTTCTTAGGACTTTCTTATAGCTGGGCAAACAAAACTGAATGCAGTACCCCAGGTGCGGTTACATTATTGACTCACACAGCTGCATTATGATATCCCAACTTTTGTACTCAATACTCTTTCCAGTGAAGACAAGCATGCTAAACTTCTTCATCATTCTGTCTGACTGACTCGCCACTATCAAGGAACCATGCACCTGTATTACCAGATTTCTGCCACACTTTTCAAGCATCTACCATTCACTGCGCATGTTCTGCCCTGATTTGACAAACCACAGTGCAATTCCTCGCATTTGTTAGAGTTAAATTCCATTTGCCATTCTTTAGCCAACTGATCTAATTCCTGTTGTAAACTGAGATATCCTTCCTCACTGTCCACTATACCATCAATTTTGACGTAATCTGCTAACTTACTAATAATGTTATCTGTGTTGCCATCTAAATTGTTAACATAGAAAACAAACAACGGTGGAGCCAGCATCAACCTTGCTGGCATTCCACTAGTCACATGCCTGCAGTCAGAAAACCAACCGTCCATAACTACCTTTGATTCCTTCCTCCAAGCCAATTGTGGATGCAATTGGCTTGCTCACCCTGGATTCCATGTGAGCTTTAGATAGCATGCAAAACAAAGCTATTTACAGTACCTCAGTGCGTCACAATAATAAACCTAAACCCTTGAACTGCTGACAAGGGAAATTAAACTGGTCAAGGTTCGTAGTCACAAGTGACAACTAAAAGCAGAATTTAGTTGACTTCAGGAGCTTTGTAATTATAAACAGCCATGATATTCAGGACCTCAGGTCAATTCCACAATTTAACTGGATCATGGCTAATCTGTAGCGCCATTTCAGTATCAAGCTTTCAATAACCATTCGCACTTTTCCCTGACACAGATAGACAATAGACAATAGACAATAGATGCAGGAGTAGGCCATTTGGCCCTTCGAGCCAGCACCACCATTCAATGTGATCGTGGCTGATCATCCCCAATCAGTACCCCGTTCCTGCCTTCTCCCCATATCCCCTGACTCTGCTATTTTTAAGAGCCCTATCTAGCTCTCTCTTGGAAAGCATCCAGAGAACCTGTCTCCACCGCCCTCTGAGGCAGAGAATACCACAGACTCACCACTTTCTGTGAGAAAAAGTGTTTCCTCATCTCCGTTCTAAATGACTCACTCCTTATTCTTAAACAGCGGCCCCTGGTTCTGGACTCCCCCAACATCGGGAACATGTTTCTAGCATGTCCAAGCCTTTAACAATCTTATATGTTTCAATGAGATAACCTCTCATCCTTATAATCTCCAGAGTGTACAAGCCCAGCTGCTCCATTTTCTCAGCATATGACAGCCCCGCCATCCCGCGAATTAACCTTGTAAACCTATGCTGCACTCTCTCAATAGCAAGAATGGCCTTCCTCAAATTAGGGGATCAAAACTGCACACAATACTCCAGGTGTGGTCTCACTAGGGCTCTGTACAACTGCAGAAGGACCTCTTTGCTCCTATATTCGATTGCTCTTGTTATAAAGGTCAACATGCCATTCGCTTTCTTCACTGCCTGCTGTACCTGCATGCTTACGTTCATAGACTGATGTACAAGTGCCCCCAGATCCCATTGTACTTCCCCTTTTCCCAACTTGACGCCATTTAGATAGTAATCTGCCTTCCTGTTATTGCTACCAAAGTGGATAACCTCACATTAATCCGCATTAAAGCTCATCTGCCATGCATCTGCCCACTCCCCCATCCCGTCCAAGTCACCCTGCATTCTCATAGCATCCTCCTCACAGTTCACACTGCCACCCAGCTTTGCGTCATCTGAAAATTTGTTAATGTTACTTTGAATCCCTTCATCCAAATCATTTATATATATTGTAAATAGCTGCAGTCCCAGCACCGAGCCTTGCGGTACCCCACTAGTCACTGCCTGCCATTCTGAAGGAGACCCATTAATCACTACTCTTTGTTTCCTGTCCGCCACCCACTTCTCTATCCATGTCAGCACTCTACCCCCAATACCATGTGCCCTAATTTTGCCCACTAATCTCCTATGTGGGACATCAAATGCTTTCTGAAAGTTCAGGTACACTGCATCCACTGGCTCTCCCTTGTCCATTTTCCTAGTTACATCTTCAAAAAATTCCAGAAGATTAGTCAAGCATGATTTCCCCTTCGTAAATCCATGCTGACTCGGACCGATCCTGTTACTGCTATCCAAATGTGCGGCTATCTCATCTTTTATAATTGACTCCAGCATCTTCCCCACCACCGATGTCAGGCTAACTGGTCTATAATTCCCCGTTTTCTCTCTCCCGCCTTTCTTAAAAAGTGGGATAACATTAGCTACCCTCCAATCCACAGGAACTGATCATGAGTCTGTAGAACATTGGAAAATTATCACCAATGCATCCACGATTTCTACTGCCACTTCCTTAAGTACCCTGGGATGCAGACAATCAGGCCCTGGGGATTTATCAGCCTTCAGTCCCATCAGTCTATCCAACAACATTTCCTTCCTAATGTGGATTTCCTTCAGTTCCTCTGTCACCCCAGATCCTCTGGCCACTACTATATCAGGAAGATTGTTTGTGTCCTCCTTAGTGAAGACAGATCCAAAGTACCTGTTCAACTTATCTGCTATTTCCTTGTTCCCCATAATAAATTCACCTATTTCGGTCTTCAACGGTCCAACTTTTGTCTTAACGAATTTTTTCCTCTTCACATACGTAAAGAAGCTTTTACTGTCCTGCTTTATATTCTTGGCTAGCTTACCTTCATACCTCATCTTTTCTCCCCGTATTGTCTTTTTGGTTATCTTTTGGTTATTATTCAATCTCAGTTCTGAAATGCTTAAGTGACCTACCTTCAAACCCATTTTGGAGGAAGCAGTTGCAAATGTCTTCCACCTCTCATGTGAAGAAAGGTTTTGTGAAATCACTCCCTAGCTGCAATTTTAAGCTTGGCCCGTGTTCTTGATTTTCCCACAAGATGAAATTGTTTTTCTCTATCTACTCCATTAAATCCTTTAATCATCTCAAGCACCTCAATTAGATCATCTCTTAATCCTTTATATTCAGGAGAATGCAAGCCTTCTTGATGCAACCAGCCTCATAATTTAAACCATTTGGTCCTAGAAGTGTTCTACAAAATCTATGTCATATGCACACCCAAATTTATCTTTCCTTCTTAAGGTATGGTGCCAAGAGCTCAATGTGATAATCCAGGTATTCATGGTGTATCTATTGTACAATCCAAGTACCACAAATTTCCCCTCTCACTTAATCCTTTGTAACATTGTGCCCCATATCCACTATTTTCTGTGACAAACAACTATGAGTAAACGTAGATGAACAGTTGCCTATTCCTTCATTAGAGTAATTTATAAATATTGTCATAAGCCAAACCTACTGAGAGACCCCATAAATCCTATACCACCACTTTTAATTTATACCTATTTCCCCCTCTTCAACCTCTTATCCAAATTTCTAACCAAGCCGATAGGTTGTTTCCAATTCTATATCTTCTCACTTATACTAAAATTTCATATTTAGAAATTTGCCAAGTACCAGCTGAATGTCCATATAAATAACACCAGAGATACTTCCTTCTCATAGAGTGATACAGTGTGGAAACAGGCCCTTCGGCCCAACTAACCAACATGTCCCAGCAACACTAGCGCCACCACCCTGCGTTTGGTCTATAACCCTCCAAACCTGTCCTCTCTTTGATTATTACCTCCCCAAAGAATCAGTTCATTAGATGCATGTTATTCTTCACAAATCAACACTGACTCTCTCTGCTTTACTCATGCAGTTCAAGTTCCAAGTTCTCAATCATTTTATCCATTTTGACAGATTAGCTCAAGCCAAATCTATATTACTAAAAGTCTGATCTTGACCACTTCCTGCTGTTCTGTATATTGATTTAAGAAAAAACGTTGCCACTTACAGCTCTGATTTTTGGCCATCTTACTCAGAGTCCCCCTCCGCTGCGCAGGACAAGAGGAATTTTCCTATCGATTAAAAATAAACGAGTTATTAGTTTTTAAAAAATGGTGAGATTCTCTCTCCTGTAGGCCATGCCCCTTCTGGAGAGACTATAAAACCCGGAAGCGTTGAGTGCCTCAGTCAGTCTCTGCAAGATGGGGGAGCGAGAGGGTCACGTCTCCCAGTCTGAGCTGTGAATAACACTGAACACATGTCTACTAAACTGTAAGTGCTGTTTTACTGACCTTGAGTGCCCTTCATGTGGTTTGAAAATTAAAATGTGGTTGGTTTGAAAAAGCAAAGCAAATGATTGTTGGTGGTGGTTGGTTTGAAATAAAGCACAGCAACTGGTTGTTGGTGGTAGCTGGTTTCAAATCAAGCACTGCAAAATGCTTGTTGGTGGTGGTTGGTTTGAAATAAAGCACTGCAAAATGGTTGTTGGTGGTGGTTGGTTTGAAATAAAGCATCGCATTAAAAGTCTAAACTTGACAACTTCCTGTTTTCACTGTATATTGATTTTTGATAAAATGCTACCACTTACGGCTTTGATTTTTGGCCACCTTACTCAGTCCCCCTCCGCTCATCAGGTGCAGAGGATTCTTCTCATCAATGAAAATTAAAAGTGTTATTAGTGTTTAACATTTTTTGAGAATCTCTCTCCTGTCAATCACGCCATGAAGGCCACGCCCCTGCCGGTGGGAGGGTGGAGGGATTATAAAACCCGGAAGTGTGGCTGTGGCTCAGTCTCTGCAAGATGGTGGAGGGAGAGACCACGGCTCTGTCTGAGCTGTATATCAACTGAACACACTGAATGTCTACTGAACTGTGTGTGGTGTTTATGTGGTGTTTTGTGTGGTTTTATGGTGGTTTTATAGTGGTTTCACCCTGCTTGAAATGGCATGAATCTGCATTTGAATGTGGCGGCCTTGCACCCTGCATGAAATGGTATGAAACTGCGTTTGAATTTGGTGCCTTGCACCATGCTTGAAATGGTATGAAACAGCACTTGAATTTGATGGCCTTGAACCCTGCTTGAAGTGGTATAGTTAGTAAGTTTAATGGCCAACTATTCACATACAAGGAATTTGCCTTGGTGCTCCACACACAAGTAACAACATGACATACAGTGACAGTTACGAATGACTCAGAAAACACTAAACATTAATAATAATAAAACATTAATGATAAAACACCATTGATTAAGCATGTGAACCAACAAAATACCAGATCAAAGGGAGGCTACAGATTTTTGGCTGTTGAGTAGAGCAACTAATCGTAGAGAAAAAATGTTTTTATGTCTGGCTGTGACAGCTTTGACAGTCCGGAGTCACCTTCCAGAGGGAAGTGATTCAAAGAGTTTGTGGCCAGGGTGAGAGGGGTCAGAGATGATCTTGCCTGCTTGCTTCCTGGCCCTTGCAGTGTACAGTTCATCAATGGAGGGAAGGTTGCAGCCAATAACTTTCTCTGCTGATCGAACGATTCGCTGCAGCCCCAGGTGTCGTGCTTGGTGGCTGAGCCAAACCAGACCATGATGGAGAAGGTGAGAACAATGGGCATGTAGAATTGGACCATCATTGCCTATGGCAGATTGTGCTTCCTCAGCTGCCGTAGGAAGTACATCCTCTGTTGTGCTTTTTTGACTGTGGAGTCGATGGTCGCCCTCCACTTAAGGTCCTTGGAGATGGCGGTTAAAAGACTCCACAGATGTGACTGTGGTGCTGTTGATGGTGAGTGGGGTGAGGGGAGGGGGAGCTCTCCTAAAGTCTACAATCAATTCCACTGTCTTAATGCATTGAGCTCTAGGTTGTTGCTACGGCACCAGGATGCTAGCTGTGACACTTCCTGTCTGTAGGCAGATTCCTCCCCATCCTGGATCAGTCCAATCAGGATTATATCATCCGCAAACTTGAGAAGCTTGACAGAGGTGTCTGTGGAGGTGCAGTCATTGGTGTAGAGAGAGTAGAGGAGAGGAGAGAGTACGAAGCCTTGCGGTGCTACTATGCTGAGCGTTTGCAGGTTCGAGATGTGCTTTCCCAACCTCACATGCTGCTTCCTATCTGTCAGGAAGCTGGTGATCCACCGACAGAGGGGTTCAGGCACAGTCAACTCGGAAAGCTTGGAGTGTAGTAGCACCGGCACAATGGTGTTGAATGCAGAGCTAAAATCAACAAACAGGATCCTCACATAGGTCCTCTGGCGGTCTAGGTGCTGTAGGATGAAATGCAGGCCCAGGTTGACTGCATCATCCACAGATCTATTGGCCCGATATGCAAACTGCAGAGGGTCCAGCAGGGGGTTTGTGATATTTTTCAGCTTGGCCAGCAGAAGCCTTTCGAGTGTCTTCATGACTACAGAGGTCAGTGCGACAGGCCTGCAGTCATTAAGACAAGTAATCCTTGCCTTTTGGGGTACAGAGACAATAGTGGATACTTTGAAGCAGGTAGGGTATGAAACTGCATTTGATTTTGGTGGCCTTGCACCCTGCTTGTAGTGGTAGGAAATTGCACTTGAATTTGGTGGTCTTGCACCCTGCTTGAAGGGTATCAAACTGCACTTGAATTTGGTGGCCTTGCACCCTGCTTGAAGTGGTATCAAACTGCACTTGAATTTGTTTGCGTTACACCCTGCTTGATGTGGTATGAAACTGCACATGAAATCAGTGTCCTTGCACGCTGCCTGAAGTGGTCGGAAACTGCACCTGAATTCAGTGGCCTTGCACGCTGCTTGAAGTGGTATGAAACTGCACTTGAATTTGGTGGCCTTGCACCCTGCTTGAAGTGGTAAGAAGCTGCACTTGAATTTGGTGGCCTTGCACCCTGCTTGAAATGGAATTTCAAGGAATAGCCGTGAGTCAACTGCCAGTCCACCAGCCGTGAGTGAGCTGCCAGCACATCAGGCTTGAATGACTGAGCTGCCACCCCAAGAATCCATTTGTCCATACTAGCCCTCTGGAAACCAGTCCCTTCAGCCCACAACACCCATACTAGCGCTCCAGAAACACCCCCCCCCCCCCCCCCCCCCCTGCACTGGCCAACAATATTGGAATTGGTGGAGAGGTGGAATATTATGTTGGGGGACCAGCCGTCCCGTGTGAACATGGGACCCAATGGGTCCCAGTTAGTCTAGTGTCAGACTGGTATTCTATGATATAGTATCTGAGATTATTTCCTATTCTAAGTGATTCTTGATTAGTAAGGTGTCAGGGGTTATGGGGCAAAGACAGGAGAATGAGGTTGAGAGGGAAAGATAGATCAGCTATGATAGATTGAATGAGTAGAATTAAGATAGACACAAAATGCTGGAGTAACTCAGCGGGATAGGCAGCATCTTTGGAGAGAAGGAATGGGTGACGTTTCGGGTCGAGACACTTCTTCATACTGGTTGTCTACCGGGAGTAGACTTGATGGACCAAATGGCCTAAATCTGCTGCAAGAACCTATGAACTTGTGAAAACCACAAAGTGTCGAAGTAACTCAACGGATCCTGCAGCATCTCTGGAGGACATGGAAAGGCAACTTTTCAAGTCAGGACCCTACTTCAGATTCTGTGATTTGCTTATGATTCCAGCATCTGCATTTCCTTGTTTCTCTTAAAGGACGCAGCACTTTAAGAGAAACCCGGAAGTGGCGGCGCTGCGTGGCAGCTGCGGCTCACCTGCAGTCCGTCTTTTTTTCTTTTTTTTTCGTCCTTTCGTGTCTGTTTTTAGTTAGAATTTTGGTTTATTAGGCTGTGTTTGTGTGTGGGGGGGGGGGGGGGGGGGGGGGGGGGGAGGGTGGGAGAAACAAGGTTTTAGTCTCTCCCTTCGGGGGGATGCGACCTTTTCTTGTCGTGTCCCCCGTCACCGTCTCCGTCTGTGCTGAGGCCTAATGGCGGAGCTGGTGGCCTCGGAGCTGTGGCGAGCGTTCAGAGCTCCAGTGTTCCAGCGGCGGCGGCGGCCCGGCTTCGGGGCTTCGGGGCTTCGGGGCTTCGGCGCTCCAGCAGTTGCTCCAGCGGTGCTCCAGCAGCGGCCCGGCTTCGGGGCTTCAGCGGCTCTCCAGCGGTGCTCCAGCAGCGGCCCGGCATTGGCGCTCCGGCGGCTCTCCAGCGGGTGCTCCAGCAGCGGCCCGGCTTCGGCGCTCCGGCGGCTCCGGCGGCTCTCCAGCGGCTCTCCAGCAGGTGCTCCAGCGGCGGCCCGGCTTCGGCGCTCCGGCGGCTCCGGCGGCTCTCCAGCGGCTCTCCAGCAGGTGCTCCAGCGGCGGCCCGGCTCCGGCGGCTCAGGCGGCTCTCCAGCGGCTCTCCAGCAGGTGCTCCAGCGGCGGCCCGGCTTCAGAGCTCCGGCGGCTCCAGCGTTCCGTGGTCGAACCTGGCTGGGGGCTGTGGTGGTGTTCCGGCGTTCCGGCGGCGGCGGCGGTGGCAGCCAGGCTTCGGAGGCTCGGCCGCGGGCCTGGTGGACGATGACATCGAAGGCCTGGATTGCCTCAGTACAGAGGGGGAACAAGTAGGGGAAAATGACAAAGACTTTAAGACTTTTGCCTTCCACCACAGTGAGGAGGTGCTTGGTGAACTCACTGTGGTGGATGTTAAATTATGTGTTTATTGTGTGTTTTGTTTTAATTTATTACATGTTATGACTGCAAGGTAACAAATTTCGTTCAGACCGAAAGGTCTGAATGACAATAAAGGAATTCAATTCAATTCAATTCAAAACTTTCTTCTAATTGAGAACACAAAAGCAATGCCAAAAGTATCACTGCACAACATGTCCTTCAGGTGTCATTTAAACTCTAACATTTTTACATTCTACACAAATACTGAGGAAAGTTAAACAATCAAGGAACTGGAGGAACAGAAAATACATTACTCCTGAAAGAGCCTTTAGGTTCATTGAAACATCTCCATCACACTCGCACTTGCGTACATTGGCATGGAAAGATCTCAGAGATTGCCACCAAAATATTCATTTTTCAACTGCACTGGTTATAACATTTGGTAACAATTCTCAAGTAACAATGAGATTTGTTCTTAAATTGATAATTGTAGGAGCAGAATTAGGCCATTCAGCCCATCAAGTCTACTCCACCATTCAATCATAGTTGATCTATCTTTCCCTCTGAATCGCATTCACCTGCCTTCTCCCCATAACCCCTGACACCCATACTAATCTAGAATCTATCTGTCTCTGCCTTAAAAATATGCTGTGACGACCTCTACTGCCTTCCACCGATGAATTCCACCGATTCTCCACCCTTGTTTTGTTTTTGGCTCCTGGGGAGCTGATTGGGAAGCAGTCAGGGGGAGAGACTACTCCACCGGAAGAGCATTTGAGGGGATTAGATTGCTAAATGTCTTATCAAGTGTCACCTCCTGTTTCCTTGAGCAGGCTTTAGAAATGTTAAATCATGGACAATAATTTACAAACTCTGAATATCCACTTAAATCCCCTTAACCCCACAATTGTTTCTATTACACATGGGGGAAGCTTTCCCTATCATTTGCCATCTAACCATCACCACTGATAACTTTCTGTCAACCTTAAATAGCATTTTCAACTTGTTATGCCCTTACATTGCTTGATTGCTTGTGTTGTTTAGCCCAGCCTTATTTGAAAAACTATTGTGAAGGAAGGAACAGCAGATGTTGGTTTACACCGCAGATAGACATAAAATGCTAGAGTAACTCAGCGGGGCAGGCATCATCTCTGGAGAGAAGGAATGGGTGACGTTTCGGGTCGAGACCTTTCTTCAGAGTCTGAAAAAGGGTCTCGACCCGAAAAGTCACCCATTTCTTCTATCCAGAGATGCTGCCTATCCCACTTACTCCAGCATTTTGTGTCTATCTTTTGAAAAAACACTGTACAGTCAAATATATATTTTTTATAGAATTGGATGAATTGGAACAGATATTTACGTTTATAATATTGCAATTAAATAATCTGCGGAAGAAATGTCTTCATTTGAAATAATCAGTAACTTGGCCCATTCTTAGTACTTTGTCCTTTAAATGAAACGTGAGGATTCAGAATGCTGTTACAAGAAGGAAAGGCTGACAATTTAATACGGTACTGAAAAGTACTGCATTGTCAGAATTGAATGAGAAATTAAACTGATTCTCCGTGTTCTCCATTTGTGTATGCAAAACATTCCTAAACACTGATTTTGAAAAAGTCATTCTCCAAGCAGAGGATTGTATTTATCCCGCAATTAACAGTATCGATTACTGCAAAATTAGTCACTAGTTCTCTTTGCTTTGTCATGTTCATAAGTTATACAAGCAGATTTAGGCAAATTGGCGCATCAAGTTTATTCCGCCATTCAATCATGGCGCTGTGCGCGGTTGAAGGTAACCATATAACCATATAACAATTACAGCACGGAAACAGGCCCTCTCGGCCCTTCCAGTCCGTGCCGACCATTTGTTTTCCCCTAGTCCCATCTACCTGCACTCAGACCATACCCCTCCATTCCCTTCACGTCCATATACCTATCCACTTTACTTTTAAATGTTAAAAACGATCCTGCCTCCACCACTTCTGCTGGAAGCTCATTCCACACAGCCACCACCCTCTGAGTAAAGAAGTTCCCCCTCACGTTACCCCTAAACTTCTGTCCCTTAATTCTCATGTCATGCCCTCTTGTTTGAATCTTCCCTACCCTCAATGGGAAAAGCTTATCCACGTCAACTCTGTCTATCCCTTTCATCATTTTAAAGACCTCAATCAAGTCCCCCCTTAACCTTCTGCGCTCCAAAGAATAAAGACCTAACTTGTTCAACCTTTCTCTGTAACATAGTTGCTGGAACCCTGGTAACATTCTAGTAAATCTCCTCTGTACTCTCTCTATTTTGTTGACATCCTTCCTATAACTAGGCGACCAAAATTGTACACCATACTCCAGAATTGGTCTTACCAATGCCTTGTACAATTTTAACATTACTTCCCTACTCCTATATTCAATGCTCTGATTTATAAAGGCCAGCACACCAAAGGCTTTCTTTACCACCCTATCTACATGCGATTCCACCTTCAGGGAACTATGCACAGTTATTCCTAGATCCCTCTGTTCCACAGCATTCCTCAATTCCCTACCATTTACCATGTACGTCCTATTTTGATTTGTCCTGCCAAGATGTAGCACTTCACACTTATCAGCATTAAACTCCATCTGCCATCTTTCAGCCCACTTTTCCAAATGGCCCAAATCTCTCTGTAGACTTTGAGAATCTACTTCATTATCCACAATACCACCTATCTTAGTATCATCTGCATACTTACTTATCCAATTTTCCACCCCATCATCCAGATCATTGATGTACATGACAAACAACAGTGGACCCAACACAGATCCCTGAGGCACCCCACTGGTCACCGGCTTCCAACCTGACAAACAGCCATCCACCATTACTCTCTGACATCTCCCATTCAGCCACTGTTGAATCCATCTTGCTACTCCGCCATTAACACCCAAAGATTGAACCTTCTGAACCAACCTTCCATGGGGAACCTTGTCAAAGGCCTTACTGAAATCCATATAGACAACATCCACTGCTTACCTAACCTAGAAACATAGAAACATAGAAATTAGGTGCAGGAGTAGGCCATTCAGCCCTTCGAGCCTGCACCGCCATTCAATATGATCATGGCTGATCATCCAACTCAGTATCCCGTACCTGCCTTCTCTCCATACCCTCTGATCCCCTTAGCCACAAGGGCCACATCCAACTCACTCTTAAATATAGCCAATGAACTGGCCTCAACTACCCTCTGTGGCAGAGAGTTCCAGAGACTCACCACTCTCTGTGTGAAGAAAGTCTTTCTCTCTCGGTCTTAAAGGATTTCCCCCTTATCCTTAAGCTGTGACCCTTGTCCTGGACTTCCCCAACATCGGGAACAATCTTCCTGCATCTAGCCTGTCCAACCCCTTAAGAATTTTGTAAGTTTCTATAAGATCCCCTCTTAATCTCCTAAATTCCAGAGAGTATAAACCGAGTCTATCCAGTCTTTCTTCATAAGACAGTCCTGACATCCCAGGAATCAGTCTGGTGAACCTTCTCTGCACTCCCTCTATGGCAATAATGTCCTTCCTCAGATTTGGAGACCAAAACTGCACGCAATACTCCAGGTGTGGTCTCACCAAGACCCTGTACAACTGAAGTAGAACCTCCCTGCTCCTGTACTCAAATCCTTTTGCTATGAAAGCTAACATACCATTCGCTTTTTTCACTGCCTGCTGCACCTGCATGCCTACTTTCAATGACTGGTGTTTACATGACACCCAGGTCTCGCTGCATCTCCCCTTTTCCTAATCGGCCACCATTTAAATAATAGTCTGCTTTCCTGTTTTTTGCCACCAAAGTGGATAACCTCACATTTATCCACATTATACCTGCATCTGCCAAACATTTGCCCACTCACCCAGCTTATCCAAGTCACCTTGCAGTCTCCTAGCATCCTCCTCACAGCGAACACTGCCCCCCAGCTTAGTGTCATCCGCAAACTTGGAGATATTGCCTTCAATTCCCTCATCCAGATCATTAATATATATTGTAAATAGCTGGGGTCCCAGCACTGAGCCCTGCGGTACCCCACTAGTTACTGCCTGCCATTGTGAAAAGGACCCGTTTACTCCTACTCTTTGCTTCCTGTTTGCCAGCCAGTTCTCTATCCACATCAATACTGAACCCCTAATACCGTATGCTTTAAGTTTGTATACTAATCTCTTATGTGGGACCTTGTCGAAAGCCTTCTGGAAGTCCAGATATACCACATCCACTGGTTCTCCCTTATCCACGCTACTAGTTACATCCTCGAAAAATTCCACAAGATTCGTCAGACATGATTTACCTTTTGTAAATCCATGCTGACTTTGTCCAATGATTTCACCACTTTCCAAATGTGCTGCTATCCCATCTTTAATAACTGACTCTAGCAGTTTCCCCACTACCGATGTTAGACTAACTGGTCTGTAATTCCCCGTTTTCTCTCTCCCTCCCTTCTTAAAAAGAGGGGTTACATTTGCTACCCGCCAATCCTCAGGAACTACTCCAGAATCTAAAGAGTCTAAATGCATCCACTATTTCTGAGCTACTTCCTTAAGTACTCTGGGATGCAGCCTATCTGGCCCTGGGGATTTATCGGCCTTTAATCTATTCAATTTACCCAACACCACTTCCCGACTGACCTGGATTTCACTCAATTCCTCCTTTGACCCACAGTCCCCTGCTATTTCAGGCAGATTATTTATGTCTTCCTTAGTGAAGACGGAACCAGTTATTCAATTGGTCCGCCATATCCTTGTTCCCCATGATCAACTCACCTGTTTCTGACTGCAAGGGACCTACATTTGTTTTAACTAACCTCTTTCTCTTCACATATCTATAAAAACTTTTGCAGTCAGTTTTTATGTTCCCTGCCAGTTTTCTTTCATAATTTTTCCTTTCCTAATTAAGCCCTTTGTCCTCCTCTGCTGGTCTCTGAATTTCTCCCAGTCCTCTGGTATGCTGCTTTTTCTGGCTACTTTGTACGCATCATCCTTTGCTTTGATACTATCCCTGATTTCCCTTGTTATCCACGGATGCACTACCTTCCCCGATTTATTCTTTTGCCAAACTGGGATGAACAATTTTTTGTAGTTCATCCATGCAGTCTTTAAATGTCTTCCATTGTTTATCCACCGTCAACCCTTTTAGAATTAATTGCCAGTCAATCTTGGCCAATTCACGTCTCATACCCTCAAAGTTACCTTTCTTTAAGTTCAGAACCATTGTTTCTGAATTAACAATGTCACTCTCCATCCTAATGAAGAACTCAACCATATTATGGTCACTCTTGCCCAAGGGGGCACGTACAACAAGACGGCTAATTACCCCTTCCTCATTACTCAAAACCCAGTCTAAAATAGCCTGCTCTCTCGTTGGTTCCTCTACATGTTGATTTAGATAACTATCCCGCATACATTCCAAAAAATCCTCTTCCTCAGCACCCCTGCCAATTTGATTAACCCAATCTATATGTAGATTGAAGTCACCCATTATAACTGTTTTGCCTTTGTCGCACGCATTTCTAATTTCCTGTTTGATACCATCCCAACTTCTCTGCTACTGTTAGGTGGCCTGTACACAACACCCACCAGCGTTTTCTGCCCCTTAGTGTTTTGTAGCTCTACCCATACCGATTCCACATCCTCCAAGCTAATGTCCTTCCTTTCCATTGCTTTAATCTCCTCTCTAACCAGCAACGCTACCCCACCTCCTTTTCCTTTCTCTCTATCCCTCCTGAATATTGAATATCCCTGGATGTTCAGCTCCCAGCCTACGTCACCCTGGAGCCATGTCTCCGTGATCCCAACTATATCATAATCATTAATATCTATCTGCACGTTCAACTCGTCCACCTTATTACGAATACTCCTTGCATTGAGACACAAAGCCTTCAGGCTTGTCTTTACAACCCATTTACCCCTTATACAATTTTGCTGAAAAGTGGCCCTTTTTGATTTTTGCCCTGGTTTTGTCTGCCTGCCACTTTTACCTTTCACCTTGCTACCTAATGCTTCTACCCTCATTTTACACCCTCCTGCCTCTCTGCTCTTGTACCCATCCCCTGCCACATTAGTTTAAATCCTCCCCGACAGCACTAGCAAACACTCCCCAAGAACATTGGTTCCATTCCATTCCAGGTGCAAACCGTCCTGTTTGTACCGGTCCCACCTCCCCCAGAACTGGTCCCAGTGCCCTAAAAATTTGAATCCCTCCCCCTTGCACCACTTTTCAAGCCACGTATTCATTTGCATTATCCTCCTATTTCTACTCTGACTGGCCCGTGGTACTGGTAGTAATCCGGAGATTACTACCTTTGAGGTCCTACTTTTAAGTTTATCTCCTAGCTCCCTAAATTCACCTTGTAGGACCTCATCCCTTTTTTTACCTATACCGTTGGTGCCAACATGCACCACGACAACTGGCTGTTCACCCTCCCCCTCCAGAATGTTCTGCAGCCGTTCAGTGACATCCCTGACCTTTGCACCAGGGAGGCAACATACCATCCTGGAGTCTCGTTTGCGGCCGCAGAAACGCCTATCTATTCCCCTGACAATTGAATCCCCTATTACTATTGCCCTTTCCCTCTTTTTTCCCCCTCATGTGCTGCAGAGCCACCCATGGTGCCATGAACCTGGCTGCTGCTGCATTCCCCTGATGAGCCATCTCCCTCAACAGTATCCAAAATGGTTATACCTGTTTAGGAGGGAGATGACCGCAGGGGACTCCTGCACTACCTGCCTACTGCTTTGCTGGCTATTGGCCACCGTTCCCTTCTTGTCCTCCTACCTTTTGCCTGCGGTGTGTGACCAACTCTCACTGTACGTGCTATCCACGACTTTCTCCGCATCGTGGATGCTCCAGTATGAATCCAGCCGCAGTTCCAATCGTTCAATGCGATCTGCCAGGAGCTGCAGCTGGACACACTTCCTGCAAACGTAGTCACCAGGGACACCGACCATCTCCCTGATCGCCCACATGTTGCAGGCTGAACAAACCATGGGGCCAATCTCTACTGCCATACCTTACTCCCAAATTACTAAAAAAAAAACACAAAAACTTATCCTTTAAACTTTACTACTAAATACTGAATCCCTAACTCCCAGAATCCCTCACTCCCAGAGGCAGAAATGTAAAATAGTAAACCCGGGGTTGCACCCAATCAGCTGCTTCCTCGGGTCCTCTTCCACCAATCAGCGGCTTCCTCAAAAAAAACCTACTTCTCCAAATGGAACGTTATGGATTTGGGTAAGCCTCTGGAAACACAAGCCCCGCGCTAGATTTTAAACCTACCGGTCGGGTGTCGCTCCTCCCCCTCCTTCACTTCCTCCAACGGCTCCTGTGGGCCTCTGGAAAAACAAGCCCCCCCGCGCTAGATTTTTATCCTTACCGGTCGGGTGTCGCTCCTCCCCCTCCTTCACTTCCTCCAACGGCTCCTGTGGGCCTCTGAAAAAACAAGCCCCGCGCTAGATTTTTATCCTTACCGGTCGGGTGTCGCTCCTCCCCCTCCTTCACTTCCTCCAACGGCTCCTGTGGGCCTCTGGAAAAACAAGCCCCGCGCTAGATTTTTATCCTTACGGTCGGGTGTCGCTCCTCCCCCTCCTTCACTTCCTCCAACGGCTCCTGTGGGCCTCTGGAAAAACAAGCCCCGCGCTAGATTTTTATCCTTACCGGTCGGGTGTCGCTCCTCCCCCTCCTTCACTTCCTCCAACGGCTCCTGTGGGCCTCTGGAAAAACAAGCCCCGCGCTAGATTTTTATCCTTACCGGTCGGGTGTCGCTCCTCCCCCTCCTTCACTTCCTCCAACGGCTCCTGTGGGCCTCTGGAAAAACAAGCCCCGCGCTCGATTTTTATCCTTACCGGTCGGGTGTCGCTCCTCCCCCTCCTTCACTTCCTCCAACGGCTCCTGTGGGCCTCATCAATTTCCCTAGTTACCGCTTCAAAAAATTCAAGAGGTTTGTCAAACATGACCTCCCAGGCACAAATCCATGTTCACTGTTCCTGATCAGACCCTGTTTATCCAGATGCTTATATATATTATCTCTAAGTATCCTTTCCATTAATTTGCCCACCACTGACGTCAAACTAATAGGTCTATAATTGCTAGGTTTATTCTTTGAACCCTTTTTAAACAATGGAACAACATGCGCAGTACGCCAATCCTCCGGCACTATTCCCGTTTCTAATGACATTTGAAATATTTCTGTCATAGCTCCTGCTATTTCTACACTAACTTCCCTCAATGTCCTAGGGAATATCCTGTCAGGACCTGGAGACTTATCCACTTTTATATTTTTCAAAAGTGTCAGTACTTCCTCCTCTTTGAATCTCATAGTTTCCATAGGTACCCTTAGGGTATCGTAGGACTGGGGCATGGTGTTGGTCATTAACCAACTGGTGGCCTCAATGCACTGACCACCTTGGTCCCACCGGACACCTTTGCTAAGTTCATCCAGAGGAAGTTGGTGGGGCAACAGAAAGCAGCGGGTCTCTGCAGCAGTCCTGAGACACCCGATCGAGGAGGGCGGTCAGTCACTGGTGTGCATTCATACCCAGTTGGCAGCTCTCCACCTCAGGACCATGCAAAGATACCTGTACTTTGGGTGTCCTCCCATGTGGCAGGTGCTGGCGACGCACTTTTCCAACAGGTCCGCTGCCTGCAAGGAGGTACACGGATACCGGTGGTGGCATCATCACCGGTGTCCGCCCACCACCTGCAGAGGATGTCTGGCTTCTACCAGGACCTGCTGAGAGTCTGGAACTTGGTTGCTGTCGATCGGGGGCCCCCTCTCCCCGGTCATGAGAGTGGCTAGCCCTTGTCCCTCCCCAAGGGGTGTCGGGGAGGCGCGAACGTGTGGAGTACTCGCAGCTGTTCAAACCTCCGCTCAGCCGGAAGTACCCAGGTGCCGAAATCCTTCTTGGGAGCCAGTCCCACACAACCTGAACTGCCTTACCTCAATACCCATCTATCTCCGAGATGCAGAGAGGTGTCTACTTTATGGGCTCCTCCTCCGCACCCTGCACTCCTCTCCCTGGTCCACCGTCCTGACTCAAGTTGGCGGTTGGTGTTGCCTTTTGGTTGCGAGAAGGCCCCCCAGTACGGGTCCCTCTACGCAGGGATTCTCCCCCTCTACATCGGGGACCTGGTGTGGAGGGTACTGCACCGAGGAGTTCCTTGCAACCTGCTTCTCTCACGGTTCACAGATTTGCCAGATGCCTGCCACTTTTGCAGGCTGGAAGTGTTTGTGTTCCATGTGTATATGGAGTGTGTGATGTTGCAGCCCCTATTCCAATAGCCAAAGCAGCTGCTCCTTGCCTTCTGGCTGCACTTCACACCCACCAACCTCATCTTTGGACACCCTGTGTGTAGGGGAGAGGGTAGGGCCGACGATGTCCTGGTTGGGTTGTTCCTAGGCCTGGCCAAGCTGCCCATCCATGAGTCACAGCGCCAGGTGGAAGAGGGCTCTGCTTGAGCCGGCTGCTTGCCCTTTTTACGGGGTTATGTCTGCACCTGGGTAGTTTTAGAGAGGGACTAAGTGCTGTCCACAGGAGCCCTGGGGGATTTCCGGGACCGTTGGGCACCGCGGGGGATGGAATATATCCTCAATAAGGATTGTATTACAGTTATTTGAAAATTTAGTGTCTTAGATAATTTGGTGATATTGTACTATGGTGGTGGGTGTGTTACCACAGTTTTGTTTTGTATTATTTTGTATAATAATTGAATAAATTATTTTTCATTTTAAAAAAAGGTAGGACTGGTAGGCCGGCGCACCGCAGACTCCGAACTCAGGCCCGAGCCACCAGCAATGACTAAGAACGCGGAGGGATGCCAGAACATGAGGTCGGAGGTCAAGGTTGTGAATAACAAAAGGGGACCTAGCATGGGGGGGCCACCAAGAACAAAGGGGACCCGGCGTGCGGGAGCTGCCAAGAACAAGAGAGACCTGTGTTGGTGGCGGGGGGGGGTGAAGAAGGGACCAACAATATTTAAGGGTACTTTGAAACTTTGTCTGTGCTTTATGGCAACTCTTTTGTGTACTGTGTATGCAAAAACAATGAATTTCACTGGACCATCACGGTTCATGTAACAATAAAGTATCTGTCAGTCTGCCTGTCTGTCTGTCTGTCTGTCTGTCTGCCTGCCTGCCTGTCTGTCTATGACCGATCTATCTTTCCCTCTCAACCCCATTCTCCTGCCTTCTCCACATAACCCCTGACACCTTTACTAATCAAGAATCAGTCAATCTCTGCATTAGAAATACCCATTGACTTGGCCTCTACAAGGGTTTGTGACAATTAATTCCACAGATTCACCACCCTCTGACTAAGGTAATTCCTCCTCATCTCCTTTCTCAAGGAGATCCATTCAATATCCTTTTCTTGGTTCTTGCTTTTAACAATTTCTTGGCATATTTACATAGCAGATAACAAGGGCATGATTATGGAGGATCCATCATGGTGTAACAAGGCCGGAGTAACAAACAAGCTTTTGGGACTATACTGTTGGTGTCAATAGACCATAGACAATAGACAATAGGTGCAGGAGTAGGCCATTCGGCCCTTCGAGCCTGCACCGCCATTCAATGTGTTCATGGCTGATCATCCCTAATCAGTACCCCGTTCCTGCCTTCTCCCCATATCCCCTGACTCCGCTATCTTTAAGTCCTATCTAGCTCTCTCTTGAAAGTATCCAGAGAACCAGCCTCCACCGCCCTCTGAGGCAGAGAATTCCACAGACTCACAACTCTCTGTGTGAAAACGTGTTTCCCCATCTCCGTTCTAATTGACTTACCCCTTATTCTTAAACCGTGGCCCCTGGTTCTGGGCTCCACAAACATCTGAATATGTTTCCTGCCTCTAGCATGTCCAAACCCTTAATAATCTTATATGTTTCAATAAGACCCCCAGATCTCGTTGTACTTCCCCTTTTCCCATCTTGACGCCATTTAGATAATAATCTGCCTTCCTGTTTTTACTACCAAAGTGGATAACCTCACATTTATCCACATTAAACTGCATCTGCCATGCATCTGTCCAAGTCACCCTGCATTCTCATAGCATCCTCCGCACAGTTCACACTGCCACCCAGCTTTGTGTCATCGGCAAATTTGCTAATGTTACTTTGAATCCCTTCATCTAAATCATTGATGTATATTGTAAATAGCTGTGGTCCCAGCACCTAGCTTTGCGGTACCCCACTAGTCACTGCCTGCCATTCTGAAAGGGACCCGTTAATCTCTACCCTTGTTTCCTGTCTGCCAACCAATTTTCTATCCATGTCAGCACTCTACCCCCAATACCATATACCACTGTACACCACTAAGATAGCTCTTAGCAAGAGCAAAGTGGGGGCAGTTTTCTCTCATTAAAGTCTATGAATACATTATAAAAGCACTAAATCTCTTGGATATTTAGAGACATTTGAAAGCTATTACGATTTATTTTAAAAATAAAATGTAATTTTTTAATTCTTTAAAAAAATGACTAAACTCAATTAAAACAGATTTAATTAAACTATTGAAATAAAGTACACTGAATAAAATTGAATAATGTAAGTGTGCATGCAGTAAACTCTCTACAAAGGTTGGTATCATAATTTAAGTCAATCGGATGGGTTGCTGCTCCTGCTCCAATTCTGGCTGATGTAGGACAGAAGGTGAGGCCAGATCCCCCAGCATAATGCAGGGGAATCTCATCTCCACCTCTGAAGCTTGGCAACAGAGATGCACCAGCATCTATCAGTCAATACATCCCACACCTACTGTGGATCTGTGCAATTCTGGGATCTACATACCTGGGGGCACTAAGCATCTGTAGTTCTGAGGTGGTTTGATTGTCTAAAATACTAAGTGGTTTAGACTTTACGTTAGACTTTAGAGATACAGAGCGGAAGCAGGCCCTTCAGCCCACCGAATCCATGCCGACCAGCGATCATCCCATACACTAGCACTATTGTACATGCTAGGGACAATTTTGAATTTTACCCAAGCTAATTAACCTACAAACCTGGTGTGGGAGGAAACCGGTGCACCTGGAGAAAACCCATGCAGTCACAGGGAGAACCTACATACTCCTTATAGAGAGCACCCATAGCCAGGATCAAACCCGGGTCTTTGCCGCTGTAAAGCAGCAACTCTACCACTGCGCCACTGTGCCGCCCCATTAGTTATTAACAATTTAAAACAGCACAAAATGTATAATTGCAAGTCTCCTTCGATTACCGCATGATTGGTTAAACTGAAACTAAAGATTCTGACCAGCTTGTACTGGAGAGTAATGTCTTCTTTCAATATTCCGTTTGTTACTCAAAAATAACGAGCATTTGTATGTTGAAGAATCATTGACCTTTCTTGGTCCTATGCTCATCCAGGGTTTTGATTAATCATGTCATTGTGGCTTGTATCATTATTGTTCCACCTTCCATATATTCAATAAATGAAGTGCAATTTGAAAAATACTTGCATGAATGAACTGCCTTTATGTCCCACTATTACCAATGTTCATAAATAAAACTAATCCCTACAATTACAAATGTGTCCACAGTCCTACATTGTACATTGTTATTTCAAGAAATAGATTTGATCTTACACCCAGAAATTACCTTCTCTTTATTTTCAAATTGATAGCAACAAAACTTGTATTTTACATGGCATATAATAATTTTTACACAATTATGTTAAAATGACATCTAAAGCAATTATGCTTTCAGATAATGTTTATAGTCAACATATTAATATTGGAAAAACAGTAAAATAGGTAAATACACAATAGATGTGTAGCCTCAGGCTCGTATATACACAGCACATTTTCCTGTTTGGATTAAAAAGATGTCTCTTGTCAAATCTGATAATATTCTCTTGGCTATTCAACACTATTGTTTATAATTGTTCTATGTTACTCTATAAAATTCTTATCCCCACGGGGAACAAATGCATTTTCTTTTAATTTTGTTATCTTGAGGGCACAATTTTAAATATGCAAAATAATATTACCTGTTGTGCACATAATAATAAAGGAAGTAATTAATTCTGCTCATTTTAATACTTGGGTTGATCACAATCTTTGTTATAGTTTTCCTCATCAGTAATCCATCAACCTTTCTGAAACACAATTTCAATGAGGTATCTTGCAGCTCTTCACCCAAAATAATATAATTCACACATGTAAAAGATTGTAAAATATTTAAAAAAAAACATTTGGACTGGTAGATGGACAGGAAAGGTTGAGAGGATATGGGTCATACCCAAGCATTTCTGGAGGACATGGAGAGGTGATGGTTCGAATCGGGACCCTTCTTCACACTCAGACCCTTCTTCAAACAGTCCTATACTGAACAATTCAACGAGCTGTCAAAGAAGCACTGGGGGGAAGGCACAGGTTGTTTATCTATTAGGGCTGGTTTGGGGCTGAACCCCTTGAATCTAATCTGCCAGGTGATTAGCTTACTAATCGTCACAGTGGCGCAGCGGTAGAGATGCTGCATGACAGCGCCAGAGACCCGGGTACGATCCTGACTACAGGTGCAGTCTGTCAGGAGCTTGTACGTTCTCCCTGTGGGTTTTCTCCGGGTGCTCCGGTTTACACCCACATTCAAAAAATGAACAGGTTTTTAGGTTAATTGGCCTCATGAAAATCTGTAAATTGGCCCTAGTGTGTAGGATAGTGCGAGTGTATGAGGTGATCACTGGTTGGCGCGGACTCAGTGGGCCGTAGGTCCTGTTTCTGCACATTATCTCTAAAGTCTAAAGTCTAAACATGGGGAAATAAAGCAACATTGAACTCAGCTGGTCAGGCAACACCTCCATGAGGTTTCAGGTCATGACATTTCTTTAATCTGATATTCTAGTAATATTCCCATTATTCCCAAAGATCTCTTAATATTTGCATGACATGCTCGCTACAAGGAATGTTGAATCTTTGGTATTTGTTCATGAGTAACTCCTAACATGCTTGAATAATATCTGGGCATCCACTCTAACAGTCCAAATCAGGGCAGTAAGAATGCTTCACTGTCCACAATGCTCCTCCACAGGAACATTAAGCCACAGCCATGCATGTCCTTTCAGGTGGGTAGTAATAAACTTACCATTGCATCCAAGGAAGTATGCCACTCGATTTCCCAAGGATTTGCCTAATATTATCTAATTATCACACTGATGTGTGTCCGACTTTGCTATGGGAAATCGATTGGCATACTTCCTTGGATGCAAGGGCAAGTTTATTTCAAACGTACATTGTTAGATTTAATATGCACTGATTTAGATGTGAACCAAGTTTAAATGTAATTATAGCATTTCACCACATACCACATAAATGTTATGGATCCAAATTACTTAGAAAGAAAGAGTCGAGTTTGATGCAATGCCTCGAGT
The DNA here is from genome assembly GCA_035221665.1 of Okamejei kenojei. Lineage (NCBI taxonomy): Eukaryota > Metazoa > Chordata > Chondrichthyes > Rajiformes > Rajidae > Okamejei > Okamejei kenojei. The sequence goes on along the minus strand of CM069134.1, from coordinate 45,695,638 downwards.
CAGCTAACCTGCTCTTTGGAAGCAAAACGAGAGGATTTGAGCATAGGAGCAAATAAATCCTTTGCAGGGCCCTGGTGAGACCACACCTGTAGTATTGCATGCAGTTTTGGTCTCCTAATTTGAGGAAGGACATTCTTGCTATTGAGGGAGTGCAGTGTAAGTTCGCAAGGTGAATTCCCCGGATGGCGGGACCGTCGTATGATGAAAGAATGGAACGACTGGGCTTGAATTCACTGGAATTTTGAAGGAGGAGAGGAGATCTTATAGAATCATATAAAATTATTAAGGGATTGGACAAACTAGATGGAGGAAACATGTTCCCGATGTTGGGGTGAGTACAGAAATCTGGGGCCACAGTTTAAGAATAGAACTGAGATGAGGAAAAACTTCTCCACCCTGATAGTTGTGACTTTGTGGAATTCTCTGCCTCAGAAGGCAGTGGAGGCCGATTCACTGGATGCATTCAAAAGAGTTCTTAGGTCTAGTGGTGTCAAGGGATATGGGCAGAAGGCAGGAACAGGGTACTAATTCTGAATGGTCAGCCATGATCACATTGAATGGCGGTGCTGGCTCGAAGGTCCAAATGGCCTACTCCTTCATCTATTTTCTGTGTTTCTATGTTTCTAAAATAATCGATACTGAGCGCTGAGGTGAGATCTCGGCGTCAATTGATACATTAAATTACAAATTGACATACTTTGTTCACACATATTCGCGAAAATTTTGTTTAAAAAAAACGCCTCATTGTTGAAAGTGAAAGAATAAACCAGCCCGACGAAATGTCTCCGTTCATCTATACCAGTTCTGGGTTTGTATCTGATGAAGTAGTTGGCTGGTAAATGCAGGCATCCAACTGAACCAATTGCCTATTGTCCCTTCACCTCCCCCCCTCCACTCCTTTCAGGGACCCAAGCAGTCCTTCCAGGTCCGACAGAGGTTCACCTGCACCTCCTCCAACCTCATCTACTGCATCCGCTGCTCCAGATGCCAGATGATCTATATTGGTGAGACCAAGCGGAGGCTTGGCGATCGTTTCGCCGAACACCTCCGCTCGGTCCGCATTAACCAACCCGACCTCCCGGTAGCTCAGCACTTCAACTCCCCCTCCCATTCCGTATCCGACCTCTCGGTCCTGGGCCTCCTCCACGGCCAGAATGGAGGAAACACCGCAAGTTGGAGGAACAGCACCTCATATTCCGCTTGGGGAGTCTGCATCCTTTGGGCTTGAACATTGAATTTTCTCAGGGTACACAAAAAGCTGGAGAAACTCAGCGGGTGCAAGCAGCATCTAAGGAGCGAAGGAGATAGGTGACGTTTCGGGTCGAGACCCTTCTTCAGACTGGAAAATTTCTCAATTCTGTTAGCCCTTGCTGTCTCCCCCCCTTCCCACCTCTCCTCAGCCCTCCGGGCCCTGGCATTCCCTCTCTCTCTATCGCCCTCCCCCACCCTAGTCGCACCAGCTTCTCATTTTCACACCACAAACAGCTTACAATGGCTTGTTCCCTTTATCATTGATACTTTTTTGCATATCTTTCATCATTGTTCTTTATCTCTCCACATCACCATCTATATCTCTCGTTTCCCTGATCCCTGACCAGTCTGAAGAAGGGTCTTGACCCGAAACGTCGCCTATCGCCTTCGCTCCTTAGATGCTGCTGCACCCGCTGAGTTTCTCCAGCCTTTTGTGTACCCTCAATTGCCTATTGAGCGGATTTAAGAAATGTCCGGTGCATGTAAGTGTGAGTGTGCGCCATTTGTCCAAACGTTGAATCTAGGATGAGTTTAGGAGTCTAGAAAATACTTGCGATTATCATTTTCATATATTCAAATGCCAAGGTCGATTCTCTCATGCACCCGCGGTTTTTTTTGTAAAAGTACCTAAGTGCAGCGTTTTGAAGCCGGTCGCCCCTTTATATAATCGTCCTGTTACCTATAAATTACCCCCAGTGTGTGAGACCGCCATCCAGTGAGAGAGAAGTTGGAATCGCGTATAATATAGCCATTGGCATTTGAACGATTGATTGAACCCAACCACTTATGTACATTCATTGCCTGCACAATATAAATCAACAGTGTAAATAGAGCCATAATGTTTTAAAATATCCCTATTAAATTATGTGTAGAGTAGATGCGCAAATTCACATATGTTGTAACCGTGTGGCCAGCTCAAGCTATGTGTGCTGTAGGCTCACAATACAAAAGAGACACAAAATGTTGGAGTCATTCGTCAAGCCAGCCAGCATCTCTGGACAAAAGGAGTAGATGACGTGTCGGGTCGAGATCTTGCTCCGGAGATGCTGCCTGACCCGCTAAGTTACTCCAGCATTTTATGCGTCTGTCGTCGATGTAAACCAGCGTCTGCGGTTTATTCCTACACGTTCAATACAAAGGAGAGGTCGCTCTCATTATAAGTATCCATGTAACTGTTTAAAACGCTTATATGTCACAAAATCGTATACTGTATGCGGTATAAATAGGCGACGTATACACACATAGGCAAAACACTTAGCACAACACAGAATTACACGCGCGCAGGCATTTTATATCTGATTATCTATTTAGTAAGTAAAAATATAAATGTACTTGTCATTTTTTACAAGCACGAGTTTGGGCATTGTGGATATCTGAAATCAAAGATACGATACCTACATAAATGCCTCTTAACAAAATAATTAAGATGCAAGTGTCTATCCTTTCCTCCATTTAAACCAAGGTTCTCTCTGGTTTTCACCATGTTACAGAGTTAATACTGTCCGGTATTTCTGTCTCAGACGGCTGGAGCTGAAGAAGGGTCTCGACCTGAAACGTACACCATCCTATTTTCTCCAGAGATGCTGTCTGACCCACTGAGGTACTCAAAGTGCTGGAGTTCCCATTTTCGCTTGGCTTCTCACCTGCTCTCTCGCTGCACGCTTCTGCACCGCTCCCCTTGTTGCCACTCCCCCTTCCACAACTACTCCACCTCCTCACTTACCTCTCTAATGCAATTTGCACTCCTCTCCCACCATTCTCTGATCTCTCCCTCGGACTACCTGTGCCGTTGGAGCTGCCACACGGGCCGGCGATGAATACCCGGGTTCGATCCTGACCTCGGCTGTTGACAGCGTGGAGTTTGAACGTTCTCCCTCTGACCGCGTGGGCTTAATTTGGGTGCTCCCATATACCAGAGACGCGTGGCTCTGTATGTTAATTGGCTTCTGTAAAATTGTTGCTAATGTCTACGTGAAAGTGGAATAACATAGAATTAACGCGAACGTGTGAACTAGTGTAATGGGTGACAATTCGGGTCGAGACCCTTATTCAGACTGAGTCAAGGGAGAGGGAGACATGGAAGGGTAAGGTGTGAAAACGAGAGATCAAAGGGATATGGAAGGGTAAGGTGTGAAAACGAGAGATCAAACATCTCGTTTTCACACCCGTCCACATCACAATGTCTCCCTCCCCTGGCTCTCAATCTGAAGAAGGGTCTCGACCTGAAACGACACCCATTCCTTCCCTCCAGAGTTACTCCAGTATTTTTGTGTCTATCTTCGGTGTAAACCAGCGTCTGCAGTTCCCTCCTTCACAAATAGTGTGATGGTTGACGTGGACACGACGGGCCGAAGGGCGATGCTGCACCGCGAAATTAAACTAAACGCTCGCAGTCGCATCATGTTCTCTCGCTTGCATTCTACCCCAAACCCACGTCTAGCCTTTATCTTACTTATTCGCAACTGGATTTAAATGCAAACATGCCAGTCGGGCTGACGGCTACCATAGGCCGCCTTGTCTCTTCACCACACACTCCCCCTCTCTCCCAATGCCATTGTGTCACCTCAGACCCCTCTCGGCTTCTGCCGCTGTCTCTACCTACGGGACCCGGGTTCCCCGTTCATCTCGTTGCCACTGCATCGCGCTCAGCGCTTACTTTGCATTTCTCGCAGTCTATTCCCGTCCGATTTATCCGCTCGTGTGTTGCCTCTGTCATATTTGTTGTGTGTTTTTGACTCATTGTCCACATTTCTCTCTCTCGCTCGCTCTCTCTCGCCCTCCCTCTCCCCCCCCCCCCCCCACTCTATCTCTCTCCCCTCTCTCTTTCTCTCCCCCTCTCTCTCCCTCCATCCCTCCCCCCCCTCTCTCCTCTCTCCCACTCTCTCTCTCACTCCTTCCCTCTCTCTCCTCTCTCTCCCCTGTCTTTCCACCCGTCTCTTTCTCCTCTCTCTCTCCTCCCCTCTCTCCTGTCTCCCCTCTACCTCCAACACCCCTCCCTTGCACATTTGCTGAGAGCAATTGACGTCAGCGCCCCCTCCCCCTCTCCATTGCCAGCGTTTCTCAGTCAGCCTCTGTTAATCCATTCTATACCCGGCACCGATACCAACAGCAAGTACTGATGCCAGCGGTGAGACCAGCACGGACCGCTCGGCTGCCTCCGCTCGCTAGCTCGCTGGCTCGCTGGCTCGCTGCTCGCAGTCCAGCCGCCCCGCTGGAGCGGTGGCCCGGTTCCATGGCTCCGCTCCGACCCTCCCCTCCTCTCTCTCCCACCGAAAACTATTTCATCCCGGTCACTTCTGTCAGCGTGCTCACTTAGTGGGATGTCTACCGTTGCGTGGAATCTGACGGGGACCCGGCTTCTCCCGTAATCCGCAGACGGGCGGAGGCGAGAACCGAGGTGAACGCATCTCCTGTCCACGACTGACTGACTGACTCTTCATTGAAGACGGGTCGGAGATATCTGGGCTCCGGGCGGAAGGGATGCGATAGATAGTAGGAAGCTCCCGCGAGTATGGTCATTGGAAACAAACGTGCATGCTCCGGGCTCCGGCTAATCTCGGTTGCAAAGACTTCTTGGCTAAACATGGGAGAGGAAAGGACGCTCGAGGTAACTTCATAGCTCGCGATACGAACGGCGAAATAGTTGACCATGGAATTATCGGAAGTTAGGTGTTCCAGCGCCAGCGACGAACTCTATACGATTAACAAGACTCCGGCGACGAGACCCAAGAGACTGCTTTGGCAAAACGCTGTTCGGCACATCACCGAGCAGAGGTTCATTAACGAACAAACCAGCGCCAAAACCATCTCATCCTCGGAGGATTCATGGAGCCCCAACAGAAGGAAGCAATCTGCGGCTAAGACATCGATCAGCGGACACAACAACGGGAGCACCAAGGTTTTTCCCGAGCGCACCAGTAACGACCTGGGCTTCCTCCACCTCGACTGCGCCCCCAGTAACTCCGACTTCTTTCTCAACTGGGGCTACACCTACCGTGGGGTGATATTCCCAACTCTGAAGAACTCTTTCAAGTCCCGGGATCTGGAGCGACTCTACCAGCGCTACTTCCTGGGCCAGAGGCGCAAGTCGGTGGTGGTGATGAATATTTTGGACGTGCTGACCAAGCTGACCGTCCTTATCCTGCACCTGACCCTGGCCTCCACCCCCATGGACTTGGTCAAAGGCGTCTTGCTGGGAATCTTCACCGGCATCGAAGTGGTCATCTGCGCCCTGGTGGTAGTGAAGAAGGACACGACGTCGCACAGTTACCTGCAGTACAGCGGCCTGGTGACCTGGCTTGTCATGGCCACCCAAATCCTCGCCACCGGTCTCGGCCACGGACTCTTGGGGGATGGCATAGGTTACGTGCTGTTTACGCTCTTTGCCACTTATAGCATGCTACCTCTGCCCTTGATCTGGGCCATCCTGGCCGGCCTCCTGACCTCCGCCCTCAACGTTGTGGTACAGCTGCTCATTCCCCGGGCCGCAGTCCCAACCGCAAACCAGGTAGCCACGACAATCTTATATTTTCCGGGCAGCATGTGAACCAACTCATACAATGCCACACCGACGAATCCAGCAGGGCGATCTGTAATTTCTATGTAGAATAAATATAGTCAAAATATTTTATTGTTATGCTTATCCAAATCAGTTCACACTCCCCCGTTGACGTGGTTTTGTTTATCTTTTTTATATACAGTGAGATGTTTACCCAGCTGTGCCTGGAATTAACTGGAAACTGCCTTTAGATTTATAATCTCTCATCTTTCCTCACATACAAGTCAACAATCTTTGTCTTCATCTTTGCCTGACCCGCTTCTGGGATCTGACTCACGTATCCGTGGGTCACAAGTGTCGCGGTGTGCGGGACTTGTTGGAAAAGGTTCTCTCTCCTGGGGTCATCGAATGGAATTTCATTCCGGTCCGATGGATGGAAGAGCACTAGCCATTGGCAACCAATCGTTCCAGTGGCCGTGCCTCTCACACATGTTGATATAAGCAATGTGCATAAAGTATGTTTTTGTTTTTAATTCATCGCCGGTTTTGCGCAGTGGGCACTTTGCACTGCGGTGGCGCAGTCCGTCTCACTTCTAGAATGGAAGTTGGCGAGATATTGGTCCCAGGTATCCCAAAGTTGTATTAGACAATGTATTGCTGACAGACACCTTTGTTGTCAAAAGATAAGCGCCGTTACTTTTATGAGAGTAGAAAAAAGCATGTATTGAAAGCCAGTGCCCTGCGTTTCGGGCTCCTTTCCCCAAGCCTTTAGTTTTCATCATCACTCGGAGAGCGCTGGGAGCGCAGCTCCCTCTAGCGTCTGAGCTCGCGTTTCAAGACTCTCTTTCCGAATACGATAACCGATTAAAACTTGCTATGGGTACCCATAACCATTGTTGTCATTACAAAGGATTGAATTTGATTGTGATTTCCCCAAAACAAACCAACTTCATTTATTTCCAACCAGCCAAGTTGTTCATAACACAATAGACGCACATCGTGTCGGTAAAGTGTTCCATCACTTGAATTCCCAATGGGGTCCAAGATTTTAAGGTCTTCGGTATTTGCATTACTTCGCTGTTATTCCTCTCGGGTTGAGTGGTCGTGCGTTTTGGAGAAGGGCCGCTTGTAATGAAAGCTCGGCAGGGACATCATTAACAACACAGCAAATCCTTGACATCAAACAAAGATAGACACAAACTGCTGTAGCAATTCAGCGGGACAGGCAGCATCTCTGGTGAGAAGGAAGGCATGGGTGACGTTTCTGGTCGAGACCCTTGTTCAGACTGAAACGCACGGGGAAAGGGAAGCGAGAAATAAAGTCGATGATGTAGAGAGATACAGAACAATTAATAAAATATATGCAATAAAGTAAAGATGATAAAGGAACCAGGCCATTGTTAGTTGTTTGCCGGGTGAGAACGAAAAGCTAATGCAACTTGGGTGGGGGAGGGATGGAGAGAGAGTGAATGTCGGGGTTACTTGAAGTTAGGGATTTTAATAATCATACCACTGGACTGTAAGCTGCCCAAGCGAAATATGAGAAACATTAACCAGCTGTTTTAGTTGCCTTGAAGTAATTGGTCCGTCAACTGCTCAACATGTTGCTACAGTTAACCATCACTTTCAATACGAATAGAATAAATATTGATGGTTCTGTTGTACTTTATTGCCACATGTACCGAGGTACAGTGAAATCGTGTCTCTAAAACAGTTTTTGATTAAACTGTTCTATTTAAATAATTGCAATATATTTGAAAACAAATGTGAATGACTGCTATTTAATGGAGTATTATCTAATAAGGCTCGTTAAGAAGATTTATATTGAGCACCTGATTGGTCTGTAAAGCTTTTTACAGTTAAGAGATTATCGTGGCGTTTCTCTTTAAAGATATTGACTAAAACAGATATTTCTAGCAAGTTAACTGCCTGTAATAGAAATGGGGATCGATAGTCGTCTCTGTGAAGAGAACAATAATATTGATTCTTTATCTCTCCACATCACCGTCGATATCTCTCGTTTCCCTGATCCCTGACCAGTCTGAAGAAGGGTCTCGACCCGAAACGTCGCCTATCTCCTTCGCTCCTTAGATGCTGCTGCACCCGCTGAGTTTCTCCAGCTTTTTGTGTAACCTTCGATTCTCCAGCATCTGCAGTTCCTTCTTTAACACAATAATATTGATCGGGCAGGTCATTTTGACATTGCCTCACCTTGAGTTACTCCAGCACTTTGTGTGTTTTACCCTGAACAGACGATACGACGCCGTAGAAAAATGAACTGATTCTGGAGGGGAGAAATGAAGTGTTGGTCTTTACCGTTTCAGATGATAGCCCAGTCGGTATTATTCATGTGCATGAACACGGCAGGGATATTTATCAGTTACCTGGCTGATCGAGCGCAGCGCCAAGCGTTTCTGGAAACCCGGAGATGTATAGAAGCCAGACTCCGACTGGAAACTGAGAACCAGAGACAGGTAAGAATTATTATTTTTTAAGCAAAGGTAGAATTGACTTGAGTATAGCAATGTACAGTAATCCATGTGTAACGATTTTTTAAATTATTAAGTTGTAACTGAAAATAAAATAAAAAAGATACTTGCTGAGCAAATTATGATCAATGTATACTTAAAACACTGTCCTATCAATAACTATTTTTCCTGGAAGGCCTCGTTAACATTGACCAAATAACTATTCTACACATGGAGTGATTGGAGCAAAACGTGGTGCAAATTCATATTGAAGGATAACAGGACAGTGAGTTAATATATCAGGTTTCAAAATTTACAGGAAAGCTAGGGAAATGGGAGAGGGGTGGAATAGAAATCCTGTGTGATTAAAGGTAAAATCACATCAGTGACTAAAAAAGGAAGAGTAAATGTGATGAGCGGGTAATGGAGACTTTATGTTAACATTAATAAGAATGGAATTGAGATTGCAGTGAGTTGTGTATAGGTCTGCTGGTATTTTTTATTATGAAGAGCTTGTATGTGAGATTGCCGAGATGGGAAGGATACAGCAAAGACAATGCCGATTCATTGGGAGATTTTAACTTTCACACAGATTGAGAATTGAAAAACCAGCTCTCGTCAGAATTCAATGATTCAACGACACTTTATTGTCAAGTGTATCGAAATACAGTGAAATTCTTTGTTTTTACATACAATCAGGTAAAATCATACAGCAGACTTCACCTAGGCAGTACATTAAGAGTCACCACTCTTTGTGTTGAGTTTAGGTGTTGCATTGAGTTTCAAAGGTGTTTAGTTTCTTGACTGTACAGCTGTGTTAGAGTCAACAAGGAGCAAGCCATATTGAATTTTAATAACGAGGCAAATTTAATTAACAGCGTGTTGATGCATGGACATTAGTTTGATATTAAAAAGGGGTAAATGAAAAGCAGTTTACGAAGAGGCTGGCTACCACAATAATGAGACACCGATTAACTGGGTAAAGCAATCTGTGAGAAAAGTAAAACAATGGAATGTCTTTAGGAATGAAGTTCATGTGACATAGAAACAGGCCTCTCCAAAATACCGTGGACAAGTAAAGTTGGAAGAGACAAAGTAAAACTGCAAAGGCACACAAAATGTTAAAAAGTGGCAAAGATTATAGGAAGAGGAGAAACACAAAGAGTGACAGAACAGACAATAAGAGTTAGAAAGCTAGAATATGTAACATACTCATAAGATATTACAATATCAACGCAAACATATTTTTTAATAATGTTCAGGAAAAGAGGCTAATCTAGAGAAATGTAAGCCCATGGCAACTGATAGGTATAATATTATAAATGAAGGCAAGGAAGTAGCAGTGGTTGAAGAGGTGCTTTGCCTCAGTGCTTAGAGTGGAAAAACAAGGTCTGAAGAGGGTCTCGTCCAAAAATTTCACCTATTCCATTTTTCCACAGATGGTGTCTGACCCACTGAGCTACTCTAGCTTTTTTGTGTCTTTCTTCGGTTTAAACCAACATCTGCAGTTCCTTCCTACACAACAAGATAACACGTCAATCTAAGCATAACTTTCCAAGGAACCTAAGGAGATACAAGAGAGAACCGATACTGGAATCTTGAGCAGGAAACAAGGTGCTGGGGAAAGTTAGCATGTCAGGCAGCATCTGTGAGAAAGAAAATTAAAACTGTTTAGGTATGGGGCAATCATTTGAAGCAGTGTAAATGGGACATAAATTTATTATTAGCAAAATAAAACTAAAGAAGGAATGATAAATATCCATCCCCAAATGTTTTCCTTTCCCCATTCCAGAGTTTTAAAGGAAGTAGCAGAGACTTTAATTGCCCTGACTGCAATATTGAAAAATCCTCTTGATTCAGGAAATATTCCTCTAGTCTGGAAAACTATGCATTACTCTGCTGTTTGAGGAAGGTGGGAGAGAATGGAAATAAATATTCATAGGACAGCTAATATAAAATCATTGTGTGAGATACTATTGCATTCTAATTATGTGGCGTTCCAAGGGGAATTGGAAAAATAAATCACATATAAATTATTGCGAGCAACATTGATCTGGTTGGAATAGTGGCTGAGAGGCAGGAAACAAAAAATAGGCAAGTAAAGAAAGCATAAGATGTGCCAACTTTGAAGTCCTCCTCTTGCCTACGGGAGTTTGGTGAGACCCTCACTCGCTGCTCCCCCTTTATGGTCACCTTTTCTGCAGCCAACAATGGGTCATTAGGGGCTCCACCCTTCCTTGGTCATCTGCTGTCAGCCCTGCTTTGTTCTGGCTTTTTCTTACCTCCAATTCCATCCCCCCTGCTTGCAGTCTGAAGGCCTGGATAGAGTGTATGTGGAGAGGGTGTTCAAATAGTGAAAGGCCTGGATAGAGTGGATGTGGAAAGGATGTTTCCACTAGTGGGGGAGTCTAGGACCTAGAATTAAAGGATGTTCCTTTAAGAAGGAAATGAGAAGGAATTAATTTAGTCAGAGGGTGGTGAATCTGATGAAATTCAATGCCACAGAAGGCTGTGGAGGCCAAGGAAATTGATATTATTAAGGCAGGAATAAGTAGATTCTTGATTGGTATGGATGTCAGGGATTATGGGGAGAAGGCAGGAGAGTGGAATTAAGAAGAAAAGATCAGCCATGATTGAATGGACTTGATGGGCTGATTGGCCTAGTTCTGGTCCTATAGCTTATGAACTTATGAAACGTTACCCATCCTTTTTCTCCAGAAATGCTGTCTGACCCACTGAGTTGTTTCAGCACTTTGTGTCCATTTTAGGCATATGATAAGTTTGCCTTCATCGGTGGGGTTAATTACAAGTATTAGGAATTCATGTTGCAGCTTTATAAAACTTTGGTTAGTTCACATTTGGAGTATTGTGCCCGGTTCTAGTCACACCATTATAGGAAGCATGTGGAGCCTTTGAAAAGGGTGAAGAAGAGGTTGACCAGAATGCTGCCTGGATTAGAGAGTATTCGCTATAAGGAGAGGTTGGATACTTGCATTGATTCCCCGGGAACGTCGGAGGTTGAATGCAGACCTGAGAATAGTATATCAAATTATGAGACATTTAGATAAGGTAGAAAGTTAGAACCTGTTTCCAGGTGGATATGTTCAAGAATATACGGTTATGGTTTTAAGGTGAGAGGGGTAAAGTTTTAAGGAGAAGTGCAGGGCAAGTTTTCTTTTACACAGAGTATGTTGGATGCCTGGAATGTGCTATCAGGGCCATTGGTGGAAGCAGAAGTGAAAGTGCATTTAAAAGACTTTTGGATGGGCACATGGAAATGCAGGCATTCTAGGGATATGAATCACATGCAAGTAGAGGAGATTAGTTTAACCTGGCATTATTTCCAGCATAGACATTGTGGGTCAAAGGGTCTATTCATGTGCTGTACTCATGTATGTTCCACACCCATTGGCAAAATGTGATTAGTGGGTATTTGAAATAATCTGTTATGCCTACAACTATTCTCCACTCTATAAAGAGAGCCACGTGGATAGGCAGCATTGAAAACACTACAAATGGAACATGAAATCCTGAACTATTATTAATAGACCTGGGCAAAACTGTGTAGAAAATATTTCAGTACTGGCAAATGTGTAGTTATCCACTTTGCATCAAAGAACAATATAACCAGGTACTGAATAAATAGAATTAAAATAGCACTGGATATTCAAAGAGGTATAAGAATATATGAACACAGATTATTAAAAGATTCAGTCTGAAGAAAGGTCCCAACCCAAAACACCACTTATCTATTTTGTCTACAGATGCTGCCTGACCCACTGAGTTCCTCCAGCACTTTGTGTTTTGCTCAGGATTCTAGCATCTGCAATTCATTGTGTCTTCCTTAAAATAGTTATGCCTTGAAAGTTAGGAATATGCGATTTAAGCACTGTTAAAGCAGTTGGGTTTCCAGCTTAGAAAGAGCATATTATCCTAGGAGGGGAGCGCAGTCTAGATTTACCAGAATGATATCTGTTTTCTAAAGTTTTAATTATGATAAGCAATTGCTTCAACTAGGTTTGTATTCCCTGGAGTTAGAGGCTAAAGGTTTGAGGCATAATTTGTTCAAAGTTTTCTGAGATGTTCGAAGGAACTGGCTAATTAGATGGAGAGAATTCTGTTGGTTAAAAGTCTATGATTTACATCAGAAATGGATCTTTCAGCAAGGTCTGTAACTTCACAATGATTGTGCCAGAGGGGAATCTGTCAAGGTATGGACATTATTACAATACCCTTTACGATCACATCAACATTGTACTCTCAAGGGTAAGTCTGTCAGCATTAAATTAATAGCAATGCAATTTAATAGACTTGAACCATTCCTATTGATGTTTCTAAAATAAATGGATGTTGCATGTTTTTTTTTCCAATAAAGCTAGCATTAGATAGCGACACAGAGAACAAAATATTAATAAATACCAAAAGTAAATGAATTTATTTACTAACTGAAAATGTATTTAACAATTAGGATTGAATAAAACAATACAGAAATACAATTACAGGAATACTAATTTCAATCACATATTATTCAGTAGTAGACTAAATTCATGATCTTGTGCAAGTCAAGACATGTTTAAATTCCATGTACACAATAATAATTGCACTTTGATTCTCCATGTCTCCATGTCTTTGAACATATACCTACCATGGTTTCTCAAAACCACTGGGTTGCTATTCGGGTTCTTTACGGTTTGTGGTATTTTCCAAAGAGATTTCAAATTTTGCCTTTCAGAAAATAGCCTGTAATTTGTCATGCAGTTACGACAAGCACCAATTTCCCCTCATATCATTTCCAAGTGTAGTAAACAAAAAGTGATGCAAGGGTTTGATCCACTTTGGCGACAAAGTTGACTGGACATGCAGTTCTGTATTGGCAGAGCGTTCTTAGATTCATTGCACAATAATTATGTATCATGTCATAAAGTCATAAGTGATAGTAGAATTAGGCCATTTGGCCCATCAAGTCTACTCTGCCATTCAATCATGGCTGATCTATCACTCCCTCCTAACCCCATTCTCCTGCCTTCTCCCCATATCCTCTGACACCTGTACTAATCAAGAATCTATCTATCTCTGCCTTAAAAATATCCACTGACTTGGCCTTCACCGCCTTCTATGGCAAAGAATTCCACAGATTCGCCACTCTCTGACTAAAGAACCATAAGAAGTCACTTGAAATTTCTAGTCTATTCCTGGTTTCAGTCTTTTGAATGGAGGATTGATTTTAAAACTCATATGCAATCTGTGTCTAGTTTCACATACCTAGTGTGTAAAATATCAGTAACATTTGACTATTCATTGAAACATTTGGAAATATTTAGAAAATGTTCAACAATTTTCTTTCGAATTTAAGGGGTAACCTTTTTACACAAAGGGCAGTAGGTGTATGGAATGAGCTGCCGGAGGAGATAGGTGAGGCAGCTACTATTGCAATGTTTAAGAAACATTTAGATAGGCACATGGATAGGAAGGCTTAGAGAGATATGGGCCAAATGCAGGCAGGTGGGACTAGTCTAAATGGGGCATGTTGGTCAGCGTGGGCAAGTTGGGCCAAAGGGCCTGTATGACTCAATGACTAATTTGGAGATGGATAAATCATGTCTCTGTGTGAATACTTTCTGACTTTGACATACACAGGTAGGATACATAAACAATTAAAGGGTTTTCTTGGTTCCTTCTTCCTATATAGCTTACTTTCATAGCTTGGCACGACAGGTTCAGTGGAGGATTTTGCAGTGTAAAATAAACAGAATAACAACAGAATACAATGCTATGCCAAAATGCATAGTGTCACAAATATTTATCAGTTGGCCCTTTCTCTTTCAAGGTGTCATTTTGAGCTTTTCAGAACAAAATAGCAGGTTTTACAAACTTTCCAAGTTAATGCTGATGGTGGTAAATCAGTATACTGTACAGTATATATATAGTTATATTACCTATGTGGAATTACATGTTGAAGGTGTGGCAACATTTTATGTCTCGATAATATAATGGAATCAAGGTTATGAGCAAAATATTCTGTGATCATGGCTCTAAAACTGCTTCCCTAAATCTATTTCCTGACATTCTATGTGACGGCATTACATGGAATCTGTTTCCCACACCCCTGGAGAAAGCCTATGTGAATGGTTTCTGATAAGCAACATTTAATTATGCTGTGTTTGAAAATTTCCTTTAACATTGTATCCCTGCCCAAGTAATGTTAAGCAGCCTGTAAAAATATTTTTCTTTGGGCACCTTTTGCAATGCTTTTAAATGACGCAAATAATTCCCTTGCTGAAAAGGTGATAGGGAAACTGCTTACAGGCTACTGCTGATGCCTGTGGGCTCAATAACAAAATATGCTTTACAGCATCGGGAAATTGCTGAACTTGCAATCTATAAATCTGCCACCCAATGTTTTGTATTAATCCCGGTACTAAAGGTAGCAATATTCAAGAGGAAGATTATTTTAGATTTTGAGGGATAATTGTAATGATATATATTTAATGTTATGTTTTATTTAGGTGTTATATATTATGCAATCTTAGCCATCCATTCTAACATGAATCTAAAACAGATCATAGCGATAAAGAGATATTGATGACAACTTGGAGTATAATTTCAAGTTTACTGGTGGTGTAAACTAGGGGATAATCAATTGGAAGCTCATTTTACTGTTTGTTTAATTTTTACTTACAATGGAACAGAAATATGGACAATGTGCAAATTTAGAATTTTGTATGACTACCCAAGTTATGTATTAGTGTTCTAAACGGTTATGGGGAGAAGGCAGGAAAATGGGATTAGGAGGCGGAGATCAGCCATGATTGAATGGCAGAGTGGATGGGCCGAATGGCCTAATTCCACTCCTATAACCTGTGAATTTGCGAACTTGTAATGCACTATTCCCAGTTCCCAATTCATAGTTAGTTTGTTACTGATATTTTTTATTCAAACTGAAAAATAAACATCCTATAAATTATATTCCACGTGTAAATAGGCAGTGTATGGGAGGTTAATGCATGTTTTGAATGAGGGTTTGTGGCTGCAGACTTCAGTGGTACACCACAGGGAAGGTATCTCACTCTTATGCATAGAGGAAAACCAATGTCATTATTGAAGGTGTGTGTATGAGTCATGGGGAAGAGAGACCAGAGTTGACAGAACTGGTGGAAGAGGACTGAGATGTACGTATGGGGAGATCTTGCTCCCAAGGGTCAGGTCATCTGGTGTGTCAGACAAAAGGTATGTGGGTGGGTGGGGGTTGGGTTTGAAGTTGATTATAGGTTTAGTTTAGTTTATTGTCATGTGTACCTAGGTACAGTGCAATGCGTTTTGTTGCGTGCTGTCCAGCCAGTGGAAAGACTATACATGATGACAATTGAACCATCCGCAGTGCAGGGATACAGGATAAAGGGAATAATCTATAGTGCAAGATAAAGTCCAGTAAATTCTGATTAGAGATAGTATTATGGACCTGTCCCACTTAGGCGATTTTTCAGGCGACTGCCGGCGACTGTCTAGTTGCTGGCAGTCGCCTGAAAAACCGGAAACTGGAACACACACACACACACATCGCTTCTTTCACCAGCCTGTTATGCAGACGGGAGACAGGGCAAGCGGGGGGAGTGCTGTCTGAGTGAAATTCACATGGTGCAAAGCCAAGGTGATACCGCGATGAACAGGAAGGTTGGCGCTGTAATTAAGACGGCTAAAGCACAGTGTACGGTAAGTACTTTAAAAGAGTGAGGGAGATAGGGGGAGAAGGGGGGAGAAGGAATGGAGACAACTTTTAAGAAGCCGAGAGATACACGGCTGTGAAGCTCGGCGGACATTAACAGTACCGGTCAGTTATCCTTGGTTCTGAAAAGCACTGCTTACGTTTTTTTTCCCAATGATCCAATGAAATTCACCGGTCAGCACCGGCTACAACCTACGAAAACCTACAAGAACCTTCAACCTCCTGGCAACCCACTATGACCTCCTGGCGAACCACCTACAGCACAAGAATTCTCGCTACTCTCCATGGCGGCTTCATTCTCGTCGTCGCTAATTTTTCAAAATGTTGAAAAATTCGCAGCAACCATAATGAGGCCGCGACTAGTTCCCAGTGTGCGGGACCTACTCAAGACCCTGAAGGCGACTCCCCGGCAACCACCCGTGAACATGTGGCGACAATGTGGCGACTTCATAGTCTCCTGCAGTCGCCTAAAAAGTCGCCTAAGTGGGACAGGCCCATAAGGATCTCCAGTGAGGGGAGAAATGGTAGCTCAGGGTTGCTCTCCAGTTGGTGTTAGGATGGATCAGTTGCCTGATGACATTGGGAAAAAACTGTCCCTGAAGTGACCAGTAGCAGCAGGCAAGAGATCAATGAAAAACTCAGGAGACAGATAGTGGCGGCTTGGGAGGCAATTGAAGGATTGTTGGGAGGAGTCAGATGCAATCATCTTTAAGCAAGATTGTGTGAGAATATTTGAGAAAATGTTTGGAGATCCAATGGGGGGAGATTAGGGAAGAGTTCGTTGAGGGTGTGGGGGTAGAGACCAAGAGATATTTTGGGACCAGTTGGGCAAGGAATTTAAGATGGGGTATGGAGACTAATCGATGGAGTGAGTTGTGAGATTGTGAACATTTGGGCAAGGGATTGGTTGAAGTGCAGAGAGGATGTAACTGGAAGGGACTGGTTGCAAATGGAATTATTCACTTAAAACCGAACTCCACAGCTGAGACATAAAAATTCTCGTTGGTGATTGACTTTTCAAAAATTAAATTAAATCTCATGGTGCGGTAATGCAATTTTCTACGCAATCAAATAAACCATGGTGTATTCCAGGTAGGATTAAGGTGCGGGTGAAAAATTTATAACACTTTTCTAAAGTTGATATTTTCAAATCCAAATGAATGAAAAAGGATATAAGCTTGTCGCCAGTAGTCATTAACATTTGGCAGATAGAAACTTCTTAAAAATGATCTGTAATTTGTGAAGGTCAAATAAAAGGGAATCTGTTATATTTTGAGACTGAGGAAATAAATTCACGGCTGCTGCTTGCATATCCTTCTCTCTAATCACACCAGATGTAGATGCATCTCATAAAGTATATCAGCACTGTTATCAGAGTTAATGAGGCATTCTGCTGAATCTATTTCGACTTCAATTAAAATTGCAACAAAATGTAAGGATCTGAATTTGACATATATTATTGGAGGTACAACTGTGCTTTGCTTCGCATTTAATCTATAATGCAAGAATAATTATTTAACTGAGATTCAATCAATACTGTCTCCACTTTGAAATGCAAATCTGATGTGCATATTGGTGTGTTAAGAACTTTATTTATGAATACTACAGATCAGTAGCAAATCCATTCATTTTGGTTTCTAGCTCGATTACATTGCCTGTCTTAGCATTTGTGTAAGGTCACATCTGCTGTTAAAATACTCATTCAATGTTTTCTTCCATGTTTGACTATTCCAGCTCATTACTGGCTTTTGACTCTTTATCCTCTGTAATCTCGACATCTACAAAATTCTGCTGACCAAGTCCTAGATCATACCAATTCCTACTTGAAATTCATTAGATTCCTGATAGATGTAGCTCAGACTTAAGATTCTAATTTTTTGTTTTAAAATTGCTGCATGGTTTCACCTGTCCACTTGTTATGGAGACATAGAATTATGTTCATAAGTTCATAAGTGATAGGATCAACTTCAGCTATTCAGCCCTTCAATTCTACTCTGCCATTCAATCATGGCTGATCTATCATTCCCTATAAACCTCATTCTCCCGTCTTCTCCCCATAACCCCTGACACCTGTACTATCAAGAATTAATCTCTGCCTTTAAAATATCAATTGACAGCCTCCACAACCATATGTGGCAATGAATTTCACCGACTCACCACCCTCTGACCAAAGAAACTCTTCCTCATCTCCTTCCTAATGGTACGTCCTTTTATTCTGAGGCTATGGCCTCTCGTCCTAGACTTTCCCACGAGTGGAAACATCCTCTCCACATCCACCCTATCCAGGCCTTTCATTTTATGCCAAATTATATGCCATTGTAACAGGCCCTTTAGCCCTATGTCCATGTCAACCACTATGTCTGTCTGAGCTAGTTCCTATTTGCCTGCATTTGTCCCATTTCTCTTTATGTAACTGTCCAAATGTTTTTTTTTTAACATTATAAATGTACCCACCTCTTCAGCTTCCTCTGATAGCTTGTTCCATAAACCTGCCAACCGCTGTGTGAATTTAATCCAATTTAGAATAAGGCTGTAACATAATAACATGTGGAAAAAGTGAAGGGGTCTGAATACTTTCTGAATGCACTATATATACTGTACAGTATACTAATATACCAACATCAACATTAACTTGGAAAGTTTGTAAAACCTGCTATTTTGTTCTGAAAAGCTCAAAATGACACCTTCACAGAGAAAAGGCCAACTGATAAATATTTGTGACACCATTTTGACATAGTATTGTATTCTGTCCTTTATTCTGTTTATTCTACATTGCAATATCCTCCAACCGCTGTGTCCAGTCCATTCAAGCACTCTGAATAATATCCCACCACGACCAGCCTCTGACTCCTTCCACCAAGCCATTTTTTACAAGAATAATAGCAGGTCTGAATAATAAGTCTGATGAAAGGGTCTGATGAAGGGCCTCGACCCGAAACGTCACCTTTTACTTTGCTCCATAGATCTGCATCACCTGCTGATTTTCGCCAGCATTTTTGGCTACCTTTGATTTTTCCAGAATCTGCAGTTATTTCTTAAACATTTCATCTACTCCACTGCGAAATCTCCTCAAGGTATGCCTACCTTGAAGAAGTTCTCCTCCTCTCTCCGTCTGAAGAAGGGTCTTCGACCTGAAACGTCACCTATTCCTTCACTCCACAGATGCTGCCTCACCCGCTGAGTTTCTCCAGCATTTTTTACTACCAGGAATGAGTATGTTAACCTATGATGAGCGTTTGTCGGCACTGGGCCTGTATTCGATGGAATTTAGATGAATGAGGGGGGATCTCATTGAAACAAACAGAATAGTGAAAATCTTGGTTAGAGTGGATGTGGAGAGGATGTTCCCACTGGTGGGAGAGTCTAAGACAAGAGGTCATAGCCTCAGAATTAAAGGACGTTCTTTTAGAAAGGAGATGAGGATACATTTCTTTAGTCAGATGGTGGTGAATCTGTGGAATTCTTTGCCATTGAAGTCTGTGGAGGCCAAGTCAATGGATATTTTTAAGGCAGATATAGATATATTATTGATTAATACAGATGTCAGAAGTTATGGGAGAAGGCAGGAGAATGGGGTGAGGAGGGGGAGATAGGTCAGCCATGATTGCAGGGCAGAGTAGATTTGATGGCCTAATTCTACTCCTTATGGCTCTGGTCCTGGTAACAGCCCCCCCAATCTTTGCACATCCCAAATCCTTTCCACTCGTTATGGTAATTTCATGTTTCATGTATCTTGTGTTTTATGACTGTTGGCAGATTAATTTCCCTCCTGGGCTAAATAAACTTCTATCGTATCATATCGTATCAAATCGAATAATATCCCTCCATGACCAGCCTCTGACACCTTCGACCAAGCTAAATTTGTATCCAATTCACTAGCTCACACTGGATCTCATGTGATATAACCTTCCGGACTAGCCTGCCATGCGGGACCCTGTCAGAATGCCAGGGTGGTGCATTGGTAGAGTTGCTACCTTACAGCACTTGCAGCGCCGGAGATCTGGGTTCGATCCCGACTACAGGTGCTGCTGTACGGGCTTTGTACGTTCTCTCCTTGATCTTCAGTTTCCTCCCACACTCCAAAGACGTACAGGTTTGTAAGTTAATTGGCTTGGTATAAGTATAAATTGCCCATAGTGTATGTAGGATAGTGTTAATGTGCGGGGATCGCTGGTCGGTGCGTACTCCGTGGACCGAAGGGCCTGTTTCCGCTCTGATCCTCCCTTCATCCCACTGATTCCACATCGACCATCGACCATCACATTAATTCTATGTTATCCCACTTTGTCATCCACTCTTTACACATTAGGGACTGTATACAGAGGCCAATCAGCCTACAAACGTGCACATCTTCGGGATGTGGGAGATAACTAGGGCACCCAGAGGAAACCCATGCAGTCACAGATAGAACGTGCAATCTCCACGCAGACAGCAACCAGGGTCAGGATTGACTCCAGGTCTCTGGCCGCTCCTTGATAAATTTGCCACATTAGGAAGAGATTATTAAAGATTAACATCAGGGAACACAGCAATTTAGTATATATTACGGTATGCTACAATATTAGCAATGGAACTCATCATCCAGGGAAGAGAGATGGTATTTTTAACCCAAAAATGAATCATGAGACCCAAATGCATCAGCTACAAATAATTCAGGATAGTAACATGACAGAATAAAGATGCAGTTGCATGAATAATCGATGCAGAATACAGTATACTGACCTGAATTATATAGAATAGCTAAAACTACTCACAGTAATTATATTGAAAGCTGTAAATTGTGTAACTTAACTTTCTTACTGGGTTAAAACTACTTTGAGGACTAAGGATTTAAATTATTGACCTTGTTTCTCACATAATTGGAATAATCCTGGTTGTATTCCAAGCTATATTGCTTTCAGAAATGTCGAACTAGTTTTATTTTAAGGTATGCCAGAAATAAAACCAAATATAACAATAACACTAAAATATGTTGACATTTTCAGGTCTAAACTCATCAGAAGTGTAAGTAGTTAGACATGGAACAAGTGTTAAGGAAATGAACATCAGTTTAGCTCCTGATATAAATTTCCCAGTGTTTTAGTTTTAGTTTTTTAGTTTTAGAGCTACAGCGTGGAAACAGGCTCTTCGCCCCACCGAGTCCACACCTACCAACGATCCCCGCACATTAACAATACCCTACACATATTATGGACAATTTACACATATCAAGCCAATTAACCTACAAACCTGTACGTTTTTGGAGTGTGGGAGGAAACCGAAAATCTCGGTGAAAACCCAGGAAGAATTAAAAAACCACGTAAAGATAGCACCCGTGGTCGGGATGTAGCCCGGGTCTCCAGCGCTGTAAGCGCTGTGAGGCAGCAAACCTACCACTGCACCACCGAGTCGCCCACCTCATTACCACACCACCCGTTCATACTCATTGAATTCAAAATTGGAAAAAATATCCAAATGAAAGATAGTTCAATACCACCTATTTTGCAATACCACCCAAAATCAAACTTGCTCCAATGCCATGTTGGTTTCTCCCCCTTCTCTGCTATCAGAAGCAAACATGGGATAATTTTGAACAACACACAAAGTGCTGGAGGAACTCAGAAGGTCAGGTAGCATCTGTTTGAAGAAGGGCATCAACTCAAAACATTTCCTGATTCTAGCATCTGCAGTTCAGAGATAGGCACAAAAAGCTGGAGTAACAGCGGGACAGGCAGCATCTCCGGAGAGAAGGAATGGGTGACGTTTTGGGTCGAGACCCTTCTTCAGACTGGTTAGGGATAAGGGAAACGAGAGATTATAGATGGTAATGAGGAGAGATACAGAACAATGAATGAAAGATATGCAAAAATGTAACGATGATAAAGGAAACAGGCCATTGTAAGCTGTTTGTCGGGTGAAAATGAGAAGCTAGTGCGAGAGGGATAGAGAGAGGGAATGCCATGGCTACCTGAAGTGAGAGAAATCAATATTCATACCACTGGGCTATAAGCTGCCCAAGCGAAATATGAGATATTGTTCCTCCAACTTTCGTTTAGCCTCACTCTGACAATGGAGGAGACCAAGGACGGAAAGGTCTGTGTAGGAATGGGAAGCAGAATTAAAGGGTCCAGCAACCGAGAGATCAGGTTGGTTCACGCGGGCTGAGCGAAGGTGTTCCACGAAACGATCGCCCAGTCTGCGTTTGGTCTCACTGATATATAAGAGTCCACATCTTGAACAATGCATAAAGTAGATGAGGTTGGAGGAGGTGCAAGTGAACCTCTGCCTAACCTGAAAGGACTGTCGGGGTCCCTGGGCTGAGTCAAGGGAGGAGGTAGAGGGACAGGTGTTGCACCTTCAGCGGTTGCACGGGAAGATATCTTTGGTTTAAACCAGCATCTGCAGTTCCTTCTTACACATTTTGTTTGCAGTTCGGAAGAAGGTTCCTGACCCAAAACATCACCTATTCTTTTTCTTCTGAGATGTTGTCTGACCCACTGAGTTACTCCTGCTCTTTGTGTCTATCTTCAGTTCCTTGTTTCTGCATTCATTAATTTTAGTTTTGAATGATGGTGACATGGGTAATATTATTTTTTTTCTATTATTTTCTATTTCAATATTATGTCAACATGAATACAAAAGAAAATCAGGTATAAGTTGAGTTATAGGTTTTATAACTCAACGCAATAGGTTTTATAACTCAACATCCTAATTTCACATTGTTGTCAAAATTTACTTTACCTTAATCCAAGTGGAAGTCAAAGGCTTTCCCATACACACACTTAATCACAATTACAGCAGCATCTCTCTTTTTTCCACAAGGAAATACTAAGGCCAGGGTTTCTAAAGACAAGCAAAAGAAATTACTGTGCAAGGGATGACTGAAGTATAATCAACAATTGTGTGACAAATTGAAAATATTGGAAGTAGCCAGCAGGATGGGTTGCATTACTGAAGAGAGAAACAGGATTAATGCTTCAGGTAGACACAAAATGCTGGAATAACTCAACGGGTCAGGCAGCTTCTCTGGAGAAAAGGAATAGGTGACGTTTCAGGTCAAAACCTTTCTTCAGTCTTCACGGTGGCGCAGCGGTAGAGTTGCTGCCTTACAGCGCTTGTAGCATCAAAGACCCGGTTTCATCCCGACTACGGGTGCTGTCTGTACGGAGTTGAACGTTCTCCCAGTGACCACGTGGGTTTTCTCTGAGATCTTTGGTTTCCTCCCACACTCCAAAGACGTACAGGTTTGTAGGTTAATTGGCTTGGTATAAGTGTAAAATTGTCCCTAGTGTATGTAGGATGGTATTGATGTGCGGGGATCCCTGGTTGGCGCGGACTCACTGGGCCGAAGGGCTTGTTTCCGTGCTGTATCTCTAAAACTGAACACGACAGATGTCGGAAATTTGAAGCGATACTTGTAAGCAGGGAATGATCAGCAAATAAGGCCAGTGCTGAGACAAACTAATAAGGCTGGTTATCTGAAATTGTTAAATTCATTATTGAGGATTGAACTGTGCCTGATCAGAGACTGAGCTGATGTTCCTTGAACTTGTATTAGGCTGGAAGAACACGGAACATAGAATAGTACAGCACAGGAACATTCGGCACAAAATATCTATGCTGAACATGATGTCAAATTAAACTATTCCCATCTGCTTGCATAAGATCTAGAGCCCCGCAATCCATCCATTTGCACGTGCTTATCTAGAAACTGGTTATGAGGGGGAAAAAAAGACTATAGTGCACTAACATCCTTCATCCTAACAATCAGTATGGACTGTAAATAGTTGAAGCCCACCAGATTTTGATTACCAATTGGAAAATTACTCTTTCATCCTGATTCTTTTCTCGAGACCACTCAGCCTCTCCAGTTTTACACTCTACCACACATACTGTATTCCCTTTGTTCTCTCCATTCCTCACCCCTCAACATATGTTTAATATATGTTTTAAATTAATATGTTTAATGGCTAACCTTTCTAGTTCTGATAAAATATCATCAACCTGAAATTTTAACTCTTTCCACAGATTCCATGTGAGTATTTCGAGAAATTTCTGTTTCATTTTTGTGTTTTTAAGTACTGGTAATGTTAATTTTATATTGAGCAAAAGAAAAGCAATGTATAATCATTGTAAGAGATGGTTAGTTTTTTGAGGCAAAATAAGGGTAGAAAAATAACAACATGGATTATATATATATTACTAAAAGTTTGATCTTGACCACTTCCTGTTGTTCTGTATATTGATTTTAGAACAAACACTTACGGCTGTGATTTGGCCATCTTACTCAGAGTACCCCTCCGCTGTGCAGGACAAGAGTATTTTTCCAATCAATTAAGAATAAAAAAGTTATTAGTGTTTAAAAAATGTTGAGATTCTCTCTCCTGAAGGCCACGCCCCTTCCGGAGGGGCTATAAAACCCGGAAGTGTTGAGTGCATCAGTCAGTCTCTGCTAGATGGGGGAGCGAGAAGGTCACGTCTCTCAGTCGAGCTGTGAATAACACTGAACACATGTCTACTAAACTGTGAGTGTGGTTTTACTGACCTTGAGTGCCCTTAATGTGGTTTGAAAATGAAAATGTGGTTGGTTTGAAATGAAGCACAGCAAGTGGTTGGTGGTGCTTGGTTTGAAATGAAGCACAGCAAGTGGTTGGTGGTGCTTGGTTTGAAATGAAGCACAGCAAATGGTTGGTGGTGGTTGGTTTGAAATGAAGCACAGAAAATTGTTGGTGGTGGTTGGTTTGAAATGGCAAATGATTAAAAATCTAAACTTGACAACCTCCTGTTTGGACTGTATATTGATTTTAGATAAAAACGCTACCACTTACGGCTGTGATTTTTGGCCATCTTACTCTTCCCCCCTCCGCTCATCGGGTGCAGAGGATACTTCCCATCTCTCTCCTGTCAATCATGCCATGAAGGCCACGCCCCTTCCGGTGGGACGGGGGAGGGATTATAAAACCCGGAAGTATGGGTGTGGCTCAGTCTCTGCAAGATGGGGGAGGGAGAGGTCATGAATCTGTCTGAGCCATGAATCAACTGAACACACTGAATGTCTGCTGAACTGTGAGTGTGGTATTTATGTGCTGCTTTGTGGTTTTATGGTGGTGTTATGGTGCTTTCACCCAGCTTGAAATGGTATGAAACTGCATTTGAATGTGGTGGCCTTGCACCCTGCTTGAAGTGGTAGGAAACTGCACTTGGGTTTGGTGGCCTTGCACCCTGCTTGAAGTTGTATGAAACTGCACTTGAGTTTGGGGGACTTGGACCCTGCTTGAAGTGGTACAAAACTGCACGAGTTTGGTGGCCTTGCACCCTGCTTGAAGTGGTACGAAACTGCACTTGAATTAGTGGCCTTGCACCCTGCTTCAAGTGGTAAGAAACTGCACTTGAATTTGGAGGCCCTGCACCCTGCTTGAAATGGTAGGAAACTGCATTTGAATTTGGTGGCCTTGCATCCTGCTTGAAATGGAATTTCAAGGAATATCCGTGAGTCAACTGCCAGCCCACCAGCCATGAGTGAGCTGCCAGCACATCAGGCTTGAGTGACTGAGCTGCCGCCCCAAGAATCCATTTGGCCCACAATGTCCATACTAGCCCTCTGGAAACCAGTCCTTTCAGCCCACAACACCCATACTAGCGCTCCAGAAAGCCCCCCCCCCACTGACCACCTATATTGGAATTGGTGGAGAGGTGGAATATTGCGTTGGGGGACCAGCCCTCCAACGGGTCCCACTTAGTCGTGTGGGTGTGTGTGTGTGTGTGTGTGTGTGTATTTGTATATATATATATCAATATTTATATCCACATTATACTTCATCGGAGACCCTCAGACTATCTTTGATCAGACTTTACTGGACTTTATCTTGCACTAAACATTATTCATGTTATCCCATTTATCATGTATCTGTACACCGTAAATGGCTCGATTGTAATCATGTATTGCTTTTCCACTGACTAGTTAGCACACAACAACAGCTTGTCACTGTACCTCGATGCTCATGACAATAAACTAAACTGAACTAATCAATTCCATTTACTCCAAATCTAGAGGATCCACCTTGAATATATTGCCGAGTACTGCTAATGATATCCACGTGTTTTTTTTTTACCTAATTAAGGAGAGGCTGGTTCTTTCAGTTTTGCCACAGTTTGTTGTATTGGAGATGATTAATGACATGTCAAACGTGGAAGATGAGCATTTACAGCACCAGTTTCATAAAATCTACATACATCGATATGAAAACGTGAGGTAAGGAATCAGTTTTAGCATCCTCATCAAAACTTTGCCTAAACGGACCCATCTTCTACTCAGCACCACAATTTTATTTCCATTTACTTTTTAAAATGTGCTACGAAATGGGTTAAAACACATCAAAGATAGCCAGCTTCTTTTGACATCTAACAAATGTATTATTGAGACTTGCATGACTTGAATGATACCTTATTTTCCAGACTTGCTTAAACAGTTAAGTGGGCCTGTCAATGTGATGGAAATTGTTCGCCTTTGTTCTCAACATTTTTAATTATGCAATGAATGATAAAACCCACAAACCCAATTACCAGCTCTGCCAGCTGTGTGATCACACTAGTAGAGATAGAATGGAAGCTAATTTTCAGACAGATGCTGTTTTCAAAGGGAAGTGAAAAAAATTGTAACAAAGCTAGAAATAAATAACTTAAACCGACTGTATTAAATATTGAAATGCAGCTCCATAAAATGAAAACAAAAATATTAATGCAATATTTTCCATATTTTATTTAGCATTCTCTTTGCAGACGTGAAAGGTTTTACCAACCTCTCTACAACCCTGTCTGCACAGGAACTGGTGGGAATGCTGAATGAACTATTTGCAAGATTTGATCGGCTTGCACATGTAAGTTAAG
This sequence comes from Okamejei kenojei, assembly GCA_035221665.1. Classification (NCBI taxonomy): domain Eukaryota; kingdom Metazoa; phylum Chordata; class Chondrichthyes; order Rajiformes; family Rajidae; genus Okamejei; species Okamejei kenojei. Next base: position 45,668,832 of record CM069134.1, on the reverse strand, counting down.
CTAAGCATATGTAGTGGTTCCACCATGTAGTTGAATGTAGACACAAAGTGCTGGAGTAACTCAGAGGGCCAGGCAGCATCTCTGGAGAACGTTCTGGGTGAGGTTTTGGGTTGGGACCCTTTTTTTTGGAACACCCGTCTGCAGAAGGGTCCCGACCCAAAACATCACCCATACTTTTCCTCCAGAGATGATGCCTGACCTGCTGACTTACTCCAGCACTTTGTGGCTCTCTTCAGTATAAACCAGCAACTGCAGTTCCTTTATACACATGTATGTGATATTGACAGCTAAACCCTGGCATCATACTAATTAAAAACAAATAAGGGCTTAAACCCATCATGACATCCTGCCAGTGGCGCAGCGGTAGATTTGCTGCCTTACAGCACTTGCAGCGCCGGAGACTCGGGTTCGATCCCGACTATGGGTGCTGTCCATACGGATTTCTTACCCGTGACCTGTGTGGGTTTTCCCCGAGATATTCAGTTTCCTCCCACTCCCCAAAAGACGTCCAAGTTTGTAGGTTAATTGGCTTAGTAAATGTAAAAAATGTCCCAAATGGATGTAGGGTAATATTAATATGCGGGGATCGCTGGTCGGCACAGACCCGGTGGGCAGAATGGCCTGTTTCCGCTCTGTATCTCTGAATAAAACTAAAGTAAAATCTAATTCTGATTATTGTCTTCATGCTGTTATCTTTTATTCTTATTGCGTTTGTCTTCAATTTGTCACAATTGTTTCTTAATTGATGAATAATTTCAAATGATAGATGGCGCGAATGTTTCATAAATAGTGCGGTTTTCTAAATACAGTAAACTGTGATTAATTACATGCTGAGGACATATTTTACAGTAATGCAGAATTCATCATGATGACGATAAAACGTAACAAAGAAATCTTGTCCACATTGTGTTTGAATTTATGGTTAATAGAAAGGAAGAAGTTCCATTTATGAATGTTAGAGATTAACTCGTGAGACCATGTTTACATTTAAGCCTCAAGATAAAAAATACAGGAGATATTTTCAACAACCAGTTACCTGTCTTTCACCAAAACATAGGATTTGATAGTAGAAAATCAAGGAAATATCTAGATGCATTAATGATATCAAAACATAGTTTTTAATGGTTTTCAGTGGGTAAACAGTCTAATGCCCACCTGAAACAACGTAAGACTGTTTATGCACAAATTAGGATTCCACAGTAATTTACAGGTGCAAATACTGCCCACTTCACTCACTTCCCTATCGCAGGCCCAAGCTGCTATTTGGCTCTTTGATGAAACCAAACCTGATGAACTAACCTGTTCAAGTACAGCTCAGATTTGCCAACTGTAGTTTGGGTGCAAAGGAGGGAGAGCATCTGGAGTAGCTCAGTGAGTCAGGCAGCATCTGTGGAATTAAATGGACATTCAATGATTCAGGTCTTCTGAGCCCCTTCATTTTGATTCCTGGATCCAGGAGACTGCAAATGGTGGAATGGCAAAAAAAAGAGAAAAGCAGCTGTAGTAACTCAGCAGGTTAGGCAACAAGCATGGAGGAAAATATGCAATTTTAACGTGAATAATTGACAGCCCATTTCCCTGCACAGATGCTGCCTGACTTGCTGAATTCCTTCAGCTTCTCTCCTTTTATGGCCAGAGATCTGCAACTCTTGTGCCTCCAGTAGTTTTGGACAGTTGGCTTTGTTCTAACACTGGATTAAAAGGCCATCTACCTTTCCTATTACGTCCGATCAATTAAGATCTTTAAAAGTTTTAAACAAAAATAACAATTGCTGGAGATCCGAACAGAAGGAGAAAGTACACAGTGGGACACTTTTAGTTTAGATCAGTTTGGAATATTTAGTTTAGTTTAGTTTTTATGTCAAAAAAGGGAAAACAGAAAACATATTATGAATATGATTAAATTAAATGACAAAGGTTAATGCAATGCAGCTAAGTTATTTATTCAAGTGAGGAAATGTATGCAATATTGTATCAGACTGTATCAGGTGTATAGTCAAAAGCTGAATATCACAATTAGTTCAGTCATAGCTTTGTATGCTTAATTTGCTTCACTGCGTGACGAGGGTATATTAGCCAGATAATGGGCCTGTCTCACTTAGGTGACTCTCTAGGCGACTGCAGGAGACTATGCAGTCGACGCAAGGTCGCCACATGTTCGCGGGTGGTTGCCGAGGAGTTGCCTTCATGGTCGTGAGGAGTTCCTGCATTCTGGGAACTAGTTGCGGCCTCATTATGGCCACCGCAAATTTTTCAACATGTAGAGTAGCGAGAATTCTCGTGCCGTAGGCGGGTCGCCAGGAGGTCCTAGTTGGTTGCCAGGAGGTCGAAGGTTCTCGTAGATTCTTTTAAGTTGTAGCCGGTGCTGACCGGTGAATTTCATTGGCTCATTGGGGAAAAAAACGTAAGCAGTAGCTTTCAGAACCAAGGATAACCGACCGGTAATGTTAAATGTCCGCCGAGCCATGTATCTCTGGCTTCTTAAAAGTTGTCTGGCACCCCCCCCCCCCCCCCCCCACCCAACCAAAATCAGATTGCCTGCTGTTTTGCTGTTTTAATTTAGTCTTTGTATGTACAAATTGTTAATAATTGTCTCTAACAAAAGTAACCACAGATTGGAGGCAAATAATTGGCTGAGAAATGCTTTGAAGAATCCCAAGGTCAGGCAAGGTGCAGTAAATGTGTATATTTTCATTCCATGTGTTGTCAGTATGTGTGGAGCACCTGTATCTCAATCTGTGAGATGTTTGGAGGAACATTAAACCCCCCAGTCACTCTGTTTCGTTCCCCTCTGGTAGCTCATCTCCCATCCCAGAGTCCAAAGTTTCCCCTATATATCTCTTTTCCCACCCTCCTGTCTCCACCTATATCACATTATCCAGCTTTACATTTAATTCCTCCTCTTTTATACATATCTTTGAAGTCAAGTCAAGAGCCGAGTGAGTTTTATTGTCATGTGTCCCAGATAGGACAATGAAATTCTTGCTTGCTGCAGCACAACAGAATATGTAAACATAATATAGAAGAGGAGATAAAAGTTCAGCGTGTCTATATACCATATCTATATATATACACAATAAATAAACAGATAAAGTGCAATAGGCTGTTATTGTTCAGAGTTTGTTTGATGTTGTGTTTAATAGCCTGATGGCTGTGGGGAAGAAGCTTTCACCGTTTTGTCTCCATTTCACCTCTAGCCTTTGTCACTATCTCCACCAATCTGCCAATTATTCAATTCTCACCCACATCCATCTATCATTTGCCAGGATTTGCCCATCCCCTCCCCTGCCTCTCTTTTCCAGCTTTTTCCTCCCTACTCCATCAGTCTGAAGAAGGGTCCCAACCCAAAATCGCTTCTGCCCATTCCCTCCACGGATGCTGCTTGACCCGATGATTGCCCCAGCACCGTTTTTTTTGTTCAGCATGATTGTAAGTTCAGTATTCCAGAAATCATTTAAATGAAATGGAAGGACACAGATGATTGGATTATGGAAAATGAATTTATTATGTTTGTACATGTATAAGTGAAGTGATAAGATCAGGTAAAAACAAGGTATCGTTTATATAATCATCGGGAAGATGGAAGAAAAATCAGAGCCAGAAAATAAACTTCAGAATATGCTGTTGTTGAGCACAATCAACCTGTTATTCTGAAATTGCAAATAAAATAAACAAACTATTTGGCTAAGAGCAAAGGATTTAGCATTTACTAGACTAAGTGGGACCTGTCGGGTCCCAGCTTCACATGGGAGGGCTGGTCCCCCAATGCAATATTCCACCTCTCCACCAATTCCAATATTGCTGGCCAGTGGGGGGGGGGGGGGGGGGGGGGGGGGAGGGGGGTCTGGAGCGCTAGTACGTGTGTTGTGGGTCAAATGGACATTATGGGCCGAATGGATTCTTGGGCTGGCAGCTCAGTCACTCTGGCCAGGCAGCTCATTCACTCTGGCCAGGCAGCTCATTCACTCTGGCCAGGCAGCTCATTCACTCTGGCCAGGCAGCTCATTCACTCTGGCCAGGCAGCTCATTCACTCTGGCCAGGCAGCTCAGTCACTCTGGCCAGGCAGCATTTTAGAACCAATAGAGACACTTTTTGCAAGCATTTTAGAACCAATAGAGACACCTTTTGCAAGCATTTTAGAACCAATAGAGACACTTTCTGCAAGCATTTTAGAACCAATAGAGACACCTCCTGCAAACATTTTAGAACCAATAGAGACATTTTTTGCAACCATTTTAGAACCAATAGACACTTTTTGTAAGCATTTAGAACCAATAGACACGTTGTGCAAGCATTTTGAACCAATAGACACTTTGTGCAAGCAGTTTAGAACCATTAGAGACACTTTTTGCAAGCATTTTAGAACCAATAGAGACACCTATTGCAAGCATTTTAGAACCAATAGAGACACTTTTTGCAAGCATTTTAGAACCATTAGAGACACTTTCTGTAAGCATTTTAGAACCAATAGAGACACTTTTTACAAGTATTTTAGAACCAATAGACACTTTTGGCAAGCATTTTAGAACCAATGGAGACACTTTTTGCAAGCATTTATAGAACCACATTAATGTGTTCAGTGCTATTCAGAGCCCAGAGAGACGTGACCCTCTCGCTTCCTCCATCTTGCAGAGACTGAGTGAGGCACACCACTTCCTGGTTTTATAGTCCCTCCTCCTCCCTCCAGAAGGGGCAGCAGAGAGAATGCCGATTTTTTCAAAGCCATTAATATCTCTCTGATTTTTCATCGATGGGAAAACTCCTCTGGTCCAGGAAGCGGAGGGGGGCTCTGAGCGAGCTGGCCAAAAATGACGGCCGTAGGTGGCGGCATTCTCTCGGAAATCACACCACAGTGAGCCAAAAGCGGTCATGATCAGACATTTAGTAATATAGATGTTAAAAAAAGAGCCTCTATTAACATGGTTCCCAAGAAAGAACATCAGAGGCATTGTAAGGAACTCTTGTCTTGTACAAGGGTTTACCTGGACAATATTAAATCAGTCAGCAATCATACACTCTCTGAATATAGTTGATAGGAAAATTAGGTGGTGCAAGACACAAAGCGCTGGTGGAACTCAGCAGGTTAGGCAGTGTCTGTGGAGGGGACGGACAGGCAACGTTTGGGGTCTAGGGATGAGACAAAGCCTAGCAAGTAAAAGATGGATGCAGGTGAGGGGGTGGGGGGGGGGGGGGGGTGGGTTGATAGGCAAATGGATGGAGTAGTGACAAAGGAGACAAAATGTGTCAGATAAGGAGAGAAGAGTAGTGAACGGTAGAGCCAGAAGGGAGATTATAGATGGAAGGGGATGGAGGAGGGGAGGAGTGGAGGGGGTCTAAAAGGGAAATGAGGGACTCTGGGATGGGACGTGAGTGTGTGAAGAGGGGGAAAGTAGGAGGTTTATGAAGGAGGGGAAAGTAGCAGGGGCTTGATTTCAAAGTTCCTACATGTTTGTAGGTGTCAAAAGTGATAACATGTTAACATAAAGGTGTCAGCAAAGACTACAAATGTACTAGAAGCATGTTCATGTCAATACTTTGTTAATTGGTATCATGCCTTTTGAGCATGATCACCAAATAACATTGGAAAGAAATATTTATCTTTCCATTTGTCAGTGCAGTCTCTGTCTTCCATCAATGGAATAGAAAAACAAACACGGATGTCTTAAAAGGTACTAATCAAACAATTACTTTAAAAGGTAATGAAAGCTAAGTTAATTAGTGTATGCCTTTTCTAGCTAAACACTGGAAAATGTATAAAGAAGAACACAAAGTGTTGGAGTAACTCAGTAGGTCATGCAGCATCTCTGGAGAACCTGGCTAGGTGACCTTATGAGTCAGGATTCAAAACATCATCTATCTGGTGCTGCTGTTTGACCCGCTGAGTTACTCCTCCATTTTGAGTCCTTTTTTATTGAAAAATGTAGATTATCCAAATGTAATTCATAGAGATTATGACGTAAGTGGATAATAAAGCTGCTTGGTATTTACAAACAACAGCTTTCATTTACAATATATAGTACATTCAAGAGTGTAACATATATCTAGATATTTCACAAATAGGTGTACACAGAAGCCTGAGCTGGATATTTGAACGTTTGGGCATAGACATGACAGAGGAAAGAGAAGTAGAGGTGACCAAAATATTTGTGTAACACATGCAAAAAGAATGGGAACACTAGATGGACCACCACACAAGTTGGATTTTGTCATAGCGCGAGATTGAATTTATTTTCTCCTCAATCGCAATACACATGCCCGCAGCCATGTAATCTAAAAACAGCAAATACAACCCAACATCCCACATCCTCACCTGACCACAACACCTCCCACCTGTCCAAGAAAGCATGCTTAGGCTTAATCAGAAAATAACATGCACAATTTTTTTCTGCCCATTTAAATGTATTGAACATATTCCTGGAGACTCGAATGACTGTGCAACATATTTCCAGTGACCCACCTTCCTGCTATTTGCAAGCACATTAGACACTCTTGGGATATCAGCCAGCGGCCTTTTTAATATTTGCAGCAAATCTACACTTACAGCCTGCATTGGGGATTATTGCAGAGGTCAATGATTCTGCCAAATTAAATAACTCTGAACAACTAATCTATATCTATGCTTTAAAAACGTTTGCATTTTCTTTGCTACACTCAATCTAACTTGTTCAAGTAATCCTAATACCTAATGGTGTGGTTAATAGTCTTGTGGCACTGGTCATAAACTCTCATTGACTTGAGCTACCTAATCCCTTTGTACTTTACAAGCTCAGCAGCCATTCTGTGTAGGACACAAAGTGCTGGAGTAACTCAATGGGTAAGGCAACATTTCTGCAGAACATGGATAGGTAACATTTGTGTCCTTTTTTTGTAAATGAGCATCTGCGGTTCCTTGCTTTGAGCTCATTCTGTATGATGCACATGTGTCATGATATCACATTCATCCATATGGGGTTAGGGGGGAGAGATAGATTAGCCATGAATGAGAGGTGGAGTAGACTTGATGGGCTGAATTGCCTAATTCTACTCCTATTCCGCATGACCTTATAACCATCTGATTAAAAGGCATCACAAGTTTATTTCTATTTTGCACCTGTATAAGTCTCCATCTATTTTCATTATCTACGGTCTTTGCACCTCCAATTATCTTTCTGTCACCCATGGAGTCATGGAACCTGATCACTGGTAATGATGGAGAATGGCAGGAACCCTAGCACAAGCTGTGCTTAAAGTTAATAATCTTTCTTTACCTCATTCAAAAGATGACCGGCGCTCTAACATGGTTTAGCCTATTTAACTACTTTTGCACAGTAATTGGTTAAAGTCTTTTCAAAAATCTAAATATGTTGAGGACCAACATTTATAACACTGTAAAATATGCCTTTGGATCAGAATGTGGAATTTGGTCTGTGCCAGTTCAACCATGCACTGTTAACATATAAAATCTGTGCTGACTGCTCTCTGGATTTCAACATTTAGATTGCCTTAATAAATCACGATAGGATCCATTTGATTAATGGCCAGCACCAATTCAAAGTAGCTTGCACTGATTAAAGTCAGGCAGCTCACTTTAAAGAGGAACTGAATTATGGCTGGTAGAAGGTGGTAGAAGACATTGCAAAGGTCTTTGCAGAGGTTGCAGAATACAAGTGGGAGCGGGTATCATAACTTTAATGCAGCATTAGAGGACTTTATTGATGAGGTAAAGAGGGGGGAGGTCTTCAGTCTGCATGTGATCAGTTGGCCCTATGAAGTGGCAATAGGTGGAGATAGAAATGGGGGTGTATTTAAGGACCTGGAGATGATGGAGCCAAAGTCTAATGTTGAATTGAGTTGAATTGAATACTTTATTGTCACATGTGACAAGTCATAGTGAAATTCTTTGCTTGCATACCCAAGGTACGCAAATAGTCGGCCATAAAGAGCACTTACTAAGTTACAAATTCCCCCCTCCCCCTCTCCACTTCCTCATCGCGGTCCCCACTCTCTGGGTCCCCACTGCTCTTCTCCCTCCCTCACGACAGTCCTCCAATGCCAGCTCCATTGGCCGCAGGCTTCATCAACCCGTAAGGCTCCACTTCTGCCTCCGCCTCGGACCCGTGAGGCTACAGCCCCCGAGGCCCAGGAAGCTTTACCTCCGACTGACGAGGTTGCAGCCTGCGAGGCCCGGGCCGGCAGGTTCCACCATCGGCCTGCGAGGCCAGGGCTCCCTGTTCACCCAATGTCAGTCAATATATTTTAAAGTGCTGTCCTACTAATCTCACTGCCGCACCACCCTCACCAGTATTCACCTCCCAAGAATGCATAAAATTCAGGAATAGACCACAACTCTCCTATGTCTCCTTGTACGCTGGGTAAATCTGTGAATGGTGAATTATGGGCATAATTGTCCTGCAGGGGAAAGGGCAGCATAGGGGCCAATCTCTCGAGAACTCAGCCAATAGAGCCAGCAGGTAAAGGCAGGTGACCCTGTACAAAGAAAATCTTGGTGCACTGACAGGCCTGCTTCAATTCCTGCACATAACAAGAGGTTGGTAAATCTGTGGAATTCATTGGCTGTGGAGGCCAATTGCACAGATATTCTTAGGGCTCAGATTGACATATTCTTGATCAGTAAAGATGTCAGGGGTTATGGGGGGGAAGGTTGGAGAATGGGATTGAGGGAACGATACATCAGCCATGATTGAATGGCGGAGTAGCCTTGATGGGCCAAATGGCCTAATTCTGCTTTATCACATGAGCTTCTTTGGTGCAAGCTGTCCAGGTACTAAGGTTGAGGCACGTACAGGATTTAAAATGTATTTGAACTGGTACATGGATAGGAAAGCTTCGGAGGGAAATTGGCCAAATGCGGACAAATAGGTCTGGCTTAATTAAGGCATCTTGGTCGGCGTGTTCGAGTTGGGCCAAAGGAACTAGCTTAGCTGGAGCATCTTGGTCAGCATGGGCTGAATGGCCTAATTTGCTCCTAGATCCTATGAGCTTATGAACTTGTGAAGTGAGGCAGCCTCCACCTCCAACCTCCTGCAGGTATCTGCGTAGATTTTGAAAGGTGTCGCTGACTCATCTCAATGATGTCGGCCCAAACTCCCGCAGTGCCTGAAGGCAGTTTCTCACCTTTCATTGCAATACAATCAATTCACAGTTGAGTAGGAGAGAGGAAGCTCAGGCTGCCACCATCATGCCTGTGCATACCCAGATTCAGAGACTCAGGGTAACGCAGCACACCACAAGAATCTGTCCTCCAGCTGATGACTAGTATTCTTATGATGTGTATGAAATCATGAAAGGAATAGCTCGGGTAGATGCACAGAGTCTCGTGGCCCAGAGTGGGGGAATCGAGGACCAGAGGACATGGGTTCAAGGTGAAGGAGAAAATATTTAATAGGAACCTGAGGTGTACGCTTTTCACACAAAGGGTGGTGGGTGTGTGGAACAAGCTGCCAGAGGAGGTAGTTGAGGCTGAGACTATCCCAACGTTTGAGAAGCAGTTAGACAGGTACATGGACAGGACAAGTTTGGAGGGATATGGGCCAAACACAGGCTGGCTGGACTAGTGTAGCTGGGACATGTTGACCGGTGTGGGCAAGTTGGGCCGAAGGGCCTGTTTCCACACTGTATCACTCTATGACTCCATGACTCTAATTGTTGAGGCATCATCCTGGGGAAGAGGCAGTGACTTTGTGAAGCACAAATCTGCTCTTCTCCGTCAAGGTGACAGCATATTTACTGTCATCACTGCAATTTATTTCCAGAGCCCTTGATAACACATGACAATCAGTGAGCCCTGATTACTGCCCAACATGGTGACAAGATGGAGGCCAAAGCTTGCTTCTCTCAGCCCAGAATTTCTTAAGTCATCTTCCAATGTTATCTCCAATTATTCCCAATGAAAGGCGATGCTTTCCCATAGCCTATGCTGCTGCCATTGAGAGTAATACAGGCTCACACATGTGATGGGCTGGTACTGAGAACTTCAATATGGGCAACTGGTTAATGTTCCCATAGTTTTATCATGGTTGGATACTCTTGTCATTATGCTGATGTAGTTGCAGAGGTGCTCATGATAAGAGGAAACCTGAACTACAAGTACTGTGGCATAATGAACTGGAACTGTACTTGTTAAAATGGAAACACAAGAGACTGCAGATGCTGGAATCTAGAGGAGAAACAAGATTTCAATGAGCACAAAACAAACGGCTGGAGGAACTCAGCAGGTCAGGCAGCATCTGTGGAGGGAAATAGACAGACGACTTTTCAGGACCCAACCGAAAATGTCGCCAGTCTATTTCACTCCACAGATGCTGCGTGTGCTGCTGAGTTCCTCCAGCAGTTTGTTTTGTGCTCATTGAAATCTAAGTCTGATGTGTTGGACTTTGGATGGTCCAGTAAGGAATATGGCCCTTTTCCCGTCCCCCCATTCCTATTATCCCACTTTATCCCCTTCCCCTTCTTCTCTTATACTGCAACCACTGGTAAGAGAAGAGGGTAGTGCAGCAAGAAATCGACCACGAGGAATATTGAGTTCCATGCTGTTGCACAATGCAAGACATCTGCAGAGCAGTTCAGGTATTGGGAGTCTTGTTTAAGGAGTCTTTTACCCAGGGTGGGGGAATCAAAAACAAGACCACATGTGTTTAGGATGAGAGAGGCAAAATTCAACATGAACCTGACGGTCAACTCCTTCACTCAGAGGGTGGTAGATATATGGAACAAGCTTCCAGAGGAGGTAGTTGAGGCAGGAACTATATAACGGTATTTTAAAGATATTTGGACAGGTACATGGATAGGAATAGTTTAGAAGAATATGGGCTAAATACAGGTGACAATAAACTAAACTAAAAAAAACGTAGATGATATATCTTGGTCAGCTTCAAAGACTTGAGCCAAAAGGCCTGTTTCTGTGCTCTGTGACTCTATGACTCTATAACAATTGTTTCCCCCATTGGTTTGTGAGCTGCAGTATTCCTGCCATTATAAGTTCATTGTTCTTTTGCACAATGGAATTAAAAATCAGGTGGCAGGGAGAATCGCTATTGCCTGCCCTATCTCTGCTATGTTATGCTGTGGTAGGTCATAAATGAAGAGTGGAACAGACTAGTAATGAATGAATGTCTCATGACCAATTCTGGGCAGTGCCCATCGTGTTTTGGTAGCCTCAGCTGCAGACCGTTCAGGGAGCAAGTGAAATTGCCCGAATCTCATATTTCAGACATGGTGCCCTCAAAGCATGATGAGTGCAATCAATGTCACACTGCACCATCATAAAGCCCAATGTCTCATAAATCCACATGCGCACAGTGCCGGCTGTTCTTTGCTTATGCAGAATAAAATGAACGGCACAGTCTTGGAGCAAATTGCCTCTTTGATCTCCATCACACAACAGTGAGCTGAAAACTGCAACATATTATAGATGTGAACAGAGGTAGTGAGATTGATGACCACCCTGACCTTAACAGCCACTGGTGACGTCTTCCTGGTCTTGCTCTGTGGCATTAGGAGTGGTAGCAGCACTTTGGATAGGAGATTGCTGACGATACTGCAGCTACGGATTAGCTTTTAGCATTCTGAATGGGAGAAAAACACAATGATACATTTTTTAAAGCAAAGATAGACACAAAAAGCTATAGTAACTCAGCGGGTCAGACAGCATTTCTGGAGAGCAGGAATAGGTGATGTTTCAGGTCGAGACCCTTCCTCAGACTGAGAGTCAGGGGCTCTGACCCCCATAACCCCTGACACCCATACGAATCAAGAATTTGTCAATCTCTACCGTAAAAATATCCATTGACTTGGCCCCCTCAGCCGCCTGTGGCAATGACCTCTACAGATTCACCGCCCTCTGACAAAAGTAGGAAAAAATGCCCTAGCCTATCCAGCCTGACTCCCCTTGAGTCCTCATAACATCATGATTAATCTTTCATGTACTTTTTCCAGATTAATGACAGCCTTATTATAGCAAGGTGACGAGAACTGTACACAATAATCCACATGTGGTCTCACCAGCATCTTGTACAGCTGTAGCATGACATCCCATTTCCTGTATTCAACCATTACCAAGAAAAGCAGTCTTGCCAAATGTTTCTTCAATACTATTCAATCTGTGTTGTTATTTTCAGAGAACTGTGTACCTGTACCCCCTGGTCACTCTGGTCTACAACACTATTCAAGGTCCTGCCATTTACTATAATTCCTGCCCTGGTTTGACTTACCAAAATGCAGAACCTCACACTTGTCAGAATTAAATTCCATCTGCAATTCCATCTAGCCCACCTCACTTGTTGATCCTTATGTAAACTTACACAGCTCTCCTCATTGTCCACTATACCACCAAGTTTGGTGTCACCTGCAAATTTACTAACTACGTTAATTCTATTATCATCCAAATCCTTAATATAATGACAAGCAACATTAGACCCAGCACAGATCCCTCTACCACATTGCAGGTGGCATGCTTTCAATTGAGAAACCAATCCTCCTCCACCATTCTCCAACTTCTTCCACCCAGCCAACTTTGATTCCAATTTATTTAGCTCACCCTAGATCCAGACTAGCAAATAGCAAAATTATATTCTATGTGTGAAGCAGCAAATATTTTGTTGAAACGGACATGCAAAAGGTTCTATCCTACAGAAGATTGTATTAATTGAAATAATTTGATCATGTTTTAGGAGCATCACTGTCTTAGAATTAAGATCCTGGGCGACTGCTATTATTGTGTATCTGGACTCCCTGAGCCACGGCAAGACCATGCGCACTGCTGTGTTGAAATGGGTCTTAGCATGATCAAGACGATAAGGTAAAGTTATCGCAATTCTTCAAATGTACCACAGCTCATTAAAATCCACCTTTAAAGCAGTAAGCATTCATAGTGCACCTTAACATATATATTTAATTATTAAAACCAATCAGTAGGTATACAAATTATGAATATTTTTTACCAGAGCTTAAAATGGATTTTTGTTTTTTTACAGACTTAACTACAATATATCATTCTGTTTATAATAAAAATGGGAGGTGTTGTTGTTTAAATGCATGGTCAATCTTTGCTTGTTTTGCATTCCTTGTTCGAGTATGTCAGAGGCAGAATTAGTTGCAATATTTTATTATCATGTCATAAGGAATATGAGTAGAATTAGGCAATTTGGCCCATCAAGTCTACTCCGCCATTCAATCATGGCTGATCTATCTCTTTCCTCCTAACCCCATTCTCCTGCCTTCTCCCCATAACCTCTGACACATGTACACAAAATACTGAGATTCATTTTTAAGATGAAGGATTGATCTTGGATCAATAAAGATTGCTTTGCTGCCTTTCACATTTATCTATATATAGTATATAAGTACTATACGAAATGACTCTCGGCCGACAAAATTATTTCTCGTAGTTCCTACATCTGAGACTGGGTATTTAAGCTACATTTCAATGCTTCAGTGCAATACTGAGATTGAGATACTATAAGTTAGAGTAATACTGAGGTTGTTCCATACATTGAAATTAATGCCTTTTGATTGAAGTATTAATCAATACCTCAATATCTTGCCGTGAGACATAAAATATCCTTCCATATCAATTGAGAAGATCATGGGTTCGCTTCCAATATTCTATCCAACATTAATTCTTCTCCCAAAACCACTGAAGATAAAAACAAATTTGTTGGTACTTTGTCCCATAGTTGGTGAGGCTTTGCGAGTTGAGTTGAGATCCCACTAACATGACAATATTTGAGGTTTCAGTATCAATGATTATGAAACATTGAAATATCTTCGAATCATGAAAAACACATTATATTTGGAAATGCATCTCACAATTTTATTATTATCATTAATAAAAACCATGCACAGCATACTATAAATGCAAAATTAGCATGCTTTCATACTATGCTGTGCTTGGATATTGAAATTGAATTTTAATAAAGACTAGTATTAAAGTTTCTTTTAACTAATTATATGTTTTATTTTACAAGGCTCTTAGTTCAAGTCACTTAAGCCCCTGTCCCACTTTCCCGAGTTACTCACGAATTCTCCCGAGTTTTCCCCTTGATTCAAACTCGGAGAATTTCCGTAGGCGTAGGTACTCGGGGCATCTGGTAAGTCGGGACACTTTTTCATGTTGAAAAATGTCCACGAGTAAAAATATTAGCCCCGAGTACCTACGGCTGGCATCTCCGAGTTTGAATCAAGGGGAAAACTCGGGAGAATTCGTGAGTAATCAGGGAAAATGGGACTGGGGCTTTAGCCTTTTTACTTTTTCTTGTCTTTTCTATTAGTCTTGTTCTTTTTACAAGACTCATAGTTCACGAGATTTTCTTTGCATCTACCTTCAGGGTTGTTTCCTTAAAGCCTGGCAAGGGAAATAGCATCCAAGAATGTTTGTAGAATTTCATTAGCCACAAGCTACTGCATGGCTACAGTCCACAGCTGGCGTCCCATACCCAGAGATCCGCAGGGCTCGGTGCTGGGCCCGCTACTCTTCGCGTTGCATATTAATGATTTGGATGCAGGGATTGAAGGCTTTGTGGCCAAGTTTGCGGATGATACGAAAATAGGTGGAAGGGCAGGTAGTGTAGAGAAAGCAGAGACTCTGCAGAAGGAATAGGACAGGTTGGGAGAATGGGCAGAGAAGTGGCAGGTGGAATATAGTGTAGCAAATAGTGGAGTCATGCATTTTGGTAGTAGGAACAAAGGCGTAGACTTTTCTAAATTGGGAGAGAATCCAGAAATCGCAGGTACAAAGGGACTTGGGAGTGCTGATGCAGGATTTCCAAAAAGTTAATCTGCAAGTCGAATCGGTAGTAAGGAACGCAAACTCAGTGCTAGCATTTATTTCAAGAAGGCTTGTATACAAAAAAAAATGCAATGCTGATGCTCCATAAGCAGCTGGTAAGGCCACATTTGGAATATTGTGTGCAATTTTAGGTGCCATATTAGAGGGAGGATGTGCTGTCTCTGGAGAGGGTCCAGAGGAGGTTACAAGAATGATCCTAGGAATGAGTATGTTAACCTATGGTGAGTGTTTTTCGGCACTGGGCCTGTACTCGCTGGAGTTTAGAAGAATGGGGGGGGACCTCATTGAAACCTATAGAATAGTGAAAGGCTTGGATAGAGTGGATGTGGAGAGGGTGTTTCCACTAGAGGGAGAGTCTAGGACTGGAGGTAATTGCCTCAGAATTCAAGGACATTCTTTTAGGAAGGAGATGAGGAGAAATTTCTTTAGCCAGAGGGTGATAAATCTATGGAATTCTTTGCCACAGAAGGCTGTGGAGGCCATCAGTGGATATTTTTAAGACGGAGATAGATAGATTCTTGATTAGTACAGGTGTCTGAGGTTATGGGGAGAAGGTAGGAGAATAGGATTAGGAGGGAATGATAGATCAGCCATGATTGAATGGTGGAGTAGATGGGCCGAATGGCCTAAATCTACTCCTATCACTTATGACCTTATGATTGGAAACTACCAAATAGAATTCCAAGCATAACAGTTGCATCCACAGTTATCTATATGACTAAAAGTCTGATCTTGACCACTTCCTGGTCTGTATATTGATTTTAGAAAAAACACTGCCACTTACGGCTGTGATTTTTGGCCATCTTACTCAGAGTCCCCCATCGTTGTGCAGGACAAGAGGATTTTTCCCATCGATGAAAAATAAAAGAATTATTAGTGTTTAAAAAATGTTGAGATTCTCTCTCCTGAAGTCCACGCCCCTTCCGGAGGGACTATAAAACCCGGAGGTGTTGAGTGCCTCAGTCAGTCTCTGCAAGATGGGGGAGCGAGAGGGTCACGTCTCTCAGTCTGAGCTGTGAATAACACTGAACACATGTCTACAAAACTGTGAATGTGGTTTTACTGACCTTGAGTGCCCTTAATGTGGATTGAAAATGAAAATGTGGTTGGTTTGAAATAAAGCACAGCAAATGGTTGTTGGGGGTGGTTGGTTTGAAATAAAGCACAGCAAATGGTTGTTATTGGTGGTTAATTTGAAATTAAGCACAGCAAATGGTATTTGGTGGTGGTTGGTTTGAAAAGAACTGAAATGAAGCACAGCAAATAGTTGTTGTTGATGGTTCGTTTGAAAATAAAATAAATGAAGTGAAGCACAGCAAATGGTTGTTGGTGGTGGTTGGTTTGAAATGGCAAACCACTTACAGCTGTAATTTTTGGCCATCTTACTCAGTCCCCCTCCACTCATCAGGTGCAGAGGATTCTTCCCATCAATGAAAAATAAATGTGTTATTAGTGTTTACAAAATGTCAATCACGCCATGAAGGCCACTCCCCTTCTGGTGGGAGGGGGAGGAATTATAAAACCTGGAAGTGTCGGTGTGGCTCAGTCTCTGCAAGATGGGGGAGGGAGAGGCCACGACTCTGTCTGAGCTGTGAATTGAGTGTGGCGTTTATGTGGTGTTTTCTGTGGTTTTATGATGGTTTCACCCTGCTTGATATGGTATGAAACTGCATTTGAATTTGGTGGCCTTTCACCCTGCTTGAAGTGGTACGAAACTGCACTTTAATTTGTTGGCCTTGCACCCTGCTTGAAGTGGTACGAAACTGCACTTGAATTTGGTGGCCTTGCACCCTGCTTGAAGTGGTCGGAAACTGTACTTGAATTTGGTAGCCTTGCACCCTGCTTGAAATGGTATGAAACTGCAGTTGAATTTGGTTGTCTTGCACCGTGCTTGAAGTAGTATGAAACTGCACTTGAATTTGGTGGCCTTGCACCCTTCTTGAAGTGGCATGAAACTGCACTTGAATTTGGTGGCCTTGCAGAAGTGGCATGAAACTGCACCCTATTTGAAATGACATGAAACTGCACTTGAATTTGGTGGCCTTGCACCCTGCTTGAAGTGGCATGAAACTGCACTTGAGTTTGGTGGCCTTGCACCCTGCTTGAAGTAGTTGGAAACTGCTCTTGAGTTTGGTGGCCCTGCACTCTGCTTGAAATGATAGGAAACTGCACTTGAGTTTGGTGGCCTTGCACCCCACTTGAAGTGGTAGGAAACTGCACTTGAATTTGGTGGCCTTGCACCCTGCTTGAAGTGGCACGAAACTGCACTTGAGTTTGGTGGACTTGGAACCTGCTTGTAGTGGTATGAAACTGCACTTGAGTTTGGTGGACATGCACCCTGCTTGAAGTGGTATGAAACTGCACTTGAATTCGGTGGCCTTGCACCTTGCTTGAAATGGTAGGAAACTGCATTTGAATTTGGTGGCCTTGCACCCTGCTTGAAATGGAATTTCAAGGAATAGCCGTGAGTCAACTGCCAGCCCACTAGCTGTGAGTGAGGTGCCAGCACATCAGGCTTGAGTGACTGAGCTGCCACCCCAAGAATCCATTTGGCCCACAATGTCCATATTAGCCCTCTGGAAACCAGTCCCTTCAGCCCACAACACCCATACTAACACTCCAGAAAGCCCCCTCCACTGGCCATCAATTTTGGAAATGGTGGAGAAGTGGAACATTGTGTTGGGGGACCAGCCCCCCTATGTGTACATGGGACCCAACGGGTCCCACTTAATCTAGTGTATATATATATGTATGCACTCTGTCTGCATGTGATCTATATCCCTCCATTGCCTGCATAGCTATGTATCAATCTAAAAGCCTTTAAATGCCACGATCGTATCTGCTCCATCATCACTTTATGGCAGTACTTTAAACTTTGGCCCTCATTCCTTAAAGATTCTGACGAAGCCTTAAAATATAATGGACATAAGATTGTTCCCAGATATGATACTGCACTACACATGTCTCCTTCCAATTTTCTTTCATCACTTGTTAAAAAGGGATATGGAGCAAGGGGCAGTAAAGTGTAAATGATGAGAGCAAGGAACGCTGAGAAAATAAAGCTTCCTTATTCATTAAGGTACCACGTGCAAGTTAAAAGCAGCATATGTTACATCACAGAAATAAATTGCTGGAGTAACTCAGCAGGACTGACAGCATCTCCGCTGAGTTACTCCAGCATTATGTGTCCATCTTCGAATTAAACCAGCATCTGCAGTTCTTTTCTACACATGTTTCATGACGCAGTGCTATAAATATTAACACTTTGTAATACGCGAGTTTGGTATTCCAAAAAACGCAAGGAATCATGGGAGAAGCAGCGCTAAATCCAGCTCAACTCTGCCTCTCTCGCCGGACAGCCCTGCCTGGACTTATGGGACGACGGACCAGACTTACTGCCAGCGCGGAGAAGCAGCGCTAAATCCAGCTCAACTCTGCCTATTAACCCACCAGCCCTGCCTGGACTTACAGGAACGATGGCCCAGGCTTACAGCCAGCACGGAGAAGCAGCGCTAAATCCAGCTCAACTCTGCCTATTAACCCACCAGCCCTGCCTGGACTTACAGGAATGATGGCCCAGGCTTACAGCCAGCACGGAGAAGCAGCGCTAAATCCAGCTCAACTCTGACTATCTGGCCAGGTTAACCGACAGCCCTGCCTGGACTAACAGGACACCAGCCCGGATCTGTGGAGTTAGCACTGCTTCTCCGTGCTGGCTGTAAGCCTGGGCCGTCGATCCCGAAAGTCCAGGCAGGGCTGGTAGGTTAACAGGCAGAGTTGAGCTGGATGCCAGCGCTGCTTCCCACGCTGGCAGTGGGCCTGGGGGCGCTGCTCCCGTCTGACTCACGACTGACTCTGGCCGCCCCTGGACGGGGGAGGGGATAATTCGAGAGGGGACGGGTATGGTCCAGTGGCGTTTCGGCAGTGTTTGTGGTGCCGGAGACCCGGGATGGATCCTTGGCTGCGGATGAGGCGCAGATCTGTGTCCATGCTGCGGCACGGCTGCCGAGAGTGTTTTTCGCTTATGAACATATGACCTGGGCATGCGCAGCCGGAATGCAAAACTCACTTATTTGCCTTTTAATTTTTTTTTAAAGTAATACATTCTATATAACTGCAGTTAAATGTAAATGTTATGCAACTGTTGTATCTAAATGGAATATTTCTACTGGTTGGAAAATTAATGGAGTCAAAACTATACTGTGTGAATGGAGTCAAAACTACACTTGTGTGAATCACCCGCTGAGTTCCTCCAGCATTTTTGTCTACCTTTGATTTTCCAGCATCTGCAGTTCCTTCTTAAACAAACTGTGTGAATATTTGCACAATGAAGCTTAAAATATTTATTTGTCTTTTCTTTTAATGAAGAGATTAACCTGTTTCAAAGATAGGCACAAAGTGCTGAAGTAACTCAACGGGTCAGGTAGCATCTCTGGAGAAAAAGGATGGGTGACGTTTCGATTTGGGAAACTTCTTCAATCCCGACCTGAAACATCACCCATCCTTTTTCTCCAGAGATGCTGCCTGAGCCACTGAGTAACTCCAACACTTTGTGTCTATCTTCAGTATAAATCAACATCTGCAGTTCCTTTCTACACATGTTAGCCTGTATCTATTTGCACAGTATCATGTAATGATTCCGTAGCAGGTGTTATTGCTTGAAAACCTATAATTATTGTTTTCTTTGATAGATATGTGAGAGTTCATACAAAACATGAGATTGACATGCGTATAGGCATACACTCCGGGTCTGTACTTTGTGGAGTTCTCGGGCTTCGAAAATGGCAGTTTGACGTCTGGTCCTGGGATGTTGATATTGCAAACAAGCTGGAGTCTGGCGGAATCCCTGGGTAAATATCATGACCTTTACCCAACCCATAAGCATTTCGATCATATAGAATCATCATCATCGGCGGTCACGCGAAACGAGTATGACTGTTCTCTTTTGGGAGAACGCCTGTGCGTGACTTTGTTTAACGTGGGGACACTGGTGCACAGACAGCCACCACACGGTTCTTGACAGATCTGGGTCAGGATCCAGTGGCATGGAATCCAAGACTGGGGACCCTTTTCTGCTGCGGCCTTCATCCTCCTTCCCAGCAGTTGTGACGCTCCACTAAAATCAGCCATCATCCTCCGCCTGTTCCACCGTTAAGGCCTTGGTTGGATTGCTCTTTGTCAGGGACCTCCCCCTTGACCTTACTACCATGGGTGGCCATACCAGGAGCACAGCTCCAGACGGCATCGCTCTCAGGACCACACAAGCTTCTCCACTAGGACAAAGTGACAATCCACGGAGAAGATTCATAGTGTGGAACAGGCCTTTCAGCCGAACTTGCCCACATGACCAACATGTCCCATCAATGCTAGTCCCACCTGCCTGTGATTGGCCCATATCCCTCTAAACCTGTCCTATCCATATACCCGGATAAATGTGTCTTAAACATTGCGATAGTACCTGCCTCAACTACTTCTTCCAGCCGCTCGTCCCATTCACCCTCCACCCTTTGTTTGAAAAAACTACCCCTCCAAGTTCCTATTAAATATTCCCACCCTCACCTTAAACTGACATCCTCTGGTTCTTGTTTTCCCTACGTTGGGCAAGGGACTCCGTGCGTCCACCTCTGTGCATCCACCTAATCCCCTCATGATTTTGTAAACCTCTACAAGATATCATCCGATGATCAATTCAAAAACAAACATATTTGTTATTAAGGTTTCTGAGGGAGCTGATTTCTTGCTGGGATCTAAATGTGTTTTCTCTCACTTGGTGTTTTGCAGGAGGATTCATATCTCCAAGGCAACACTGGATTGTCTAAACGATGATTATGAGGTGGAAGAAGGGCATGGCAAAGAGAGGAATGAGTTTCTGAGGAAACATAATATTGAGACATATCTGATAAAGCAGCCAGAGGAAAGCCTACTAACTCTTCCCGAGGACATTATGAAAGAGTCCAGCACAACCTGTGACACAAAAAATAGCGCCGCAACATTCACCGAAGGTTCCTGGAGTCCTGAGCTTCCTTTTGATAATATTGTTGGAAAACAGAACGTAAGACAACTTTTAAATGATAACATTTCTCAGGTGCTACGGTTTGGTGCAATTTGTGTAGCATAATTATTTGCATATCATAAAAGCGATAATTTTCTCTTGAAATCCTGCAACAATCCTTGGCTCGTCTATTATACAAAAGGTTTTGCGTACCTTATCGCTGATCACTGCTTCCAGACTGAGACCTGACTTTGCCCATAAAAGCAAACTTTTCTTCCGCACTTTCTGCAATGCCTCTATTGCACAGTGTTTCGGTAGAGTTGGATGCTAAAGAGGGCATTGCCTCGAAATTGGATCAGGTAGCACATGTTCAGGTGCAATGTGAAATTAGACTTTACTGAAATATGAAGTATAAAAAGGGAAATCATTGATCCTAAAACCACCAGTCCATTGATCCTGACATTAAAGGTAGACAATGGAGTAACTCTGGAGAAAAAGAATAGATGATGTGAGTTACTCCAGCAATTTGTGTCTATCTTTGGTGTAAACCGGCATCTGCACTTCCTTCCTACTCATTTCATCTGATCCTGATATTATCCCCACTGTTTTGATCCTGACTCTATTCCTCTTCTGATTCTTCTCACAATACTAACCTGAACCCACACTTCCAATCCATGCCAGATGAAGAATGTTTTGATATCTGTCTGCTTATAAAATAAGTAAACTAGTACATAATGTACAGAGAAATATGGCTGCACACACACTCATGTTGGAATCAAAAACACAAATGATTTATTTCCAAGTCAAAGGTCACTGACTGATTTACTGAGCGTGTGCGAGAATGAGTACAGTTCATATGCATAAATTACATGGATATTGTCACATCCTTTCCTTTTTGACAATTTGGCTTTACATTTCCGACGATCCCAAAACAAAGTAAACTTAAACACTTTTCATAATATTACACCATAGTAATATGGTTAACTTAACAGAATAAAACAACTGTTCTCTTATTTCACAATTTCAATCATAGTCACACTTGTGACATTTCAATAACATAAACTAATGTTCACATGCTTTCTTCCCATAAGCAGGTACGTCCATCACAGCAAAACACATTACTTCGTGACATACTCTCCATACCTTTCCGGCGGTCTGACAGCTCCACCTGCCCTAGTCTTTGTGATGGTGTTTCATTCAGGAATGTCTTTCTTTTCAGTAGGTACATTCTGTGCATCACTTCTAGTTTCTTCTCTCGTGTCACTTTGTTTTTGTTTTGCTTTCTCTGTGTTAAGAATTTCACGAGTTGCCTCTTTTTCCGGTGATGCATGTGGTGTTGGTCTTTTCCATGTCAGCTGAGGTTGCAAAGGTGTTCCAGTCTTCTCCGCACCTGGTGGTTTCTCTGGAGTTATGTGTGCAGGTAGTTCTCTCGTCTTCTTCAGATCCACGGTTACATCGGACTAGAAGTCCTGACTCTATCTCGACTTTGTATGATCTCTCATCCAGTCATCTCTGAACTGTTGCTCTCTGCCATCTGGTATCTCCTAGTTTGTAGGGTTTGAGTCTTACAGCATCACCTTCTTCCAGGATTGGCAGATCCTTGGCATGTCGGTTGCGATTTTTGACTGTTTTCCTTGCAAATCCTTCATCTTTTTCCTCTCTTCCGTGAGTATCTCAGCATCAAGTGGTTTGAGATGTCGGAGGAAGTGTTGTCCCTGTTCTCCTTCCATGTAGTCTTTGTGCAGGACTACTGTTCACTCCTTGCGCAAGGAGTGAACAATAGTGAACAGTAGTCCTAATCACTCCAAGACAGATGTTTACTTGGCAATACTGGAATTACACAATAGTAAACATCTGTCTTGGAGTGATTAGTTTTCTTCAGCACTTGCTTAGCTGCCTTGACTGCCAATTCCATCTTACCGTTAGCTTGGCTATGTCTTGGAAAGATTGTGTAGTGGTCAAATGCCCATTTCCTAGCAAATTTGGCGAACTCCTCTGATGAGAACTGTGTCCCGTTGTTGCTTACCACAGTGCTGGGAATTCCGTATCTTGCCAAGTGGCTCTTGAGTTTCACAATGATTGTCCTGCTGTTCAGATCGTACAGTCTGTCTCTCCCAGAAATTAGATAGATAGTCCACTGTGATTAAATAGTGCTTTCCTTCAAGTTCAAACATATCGGTTCCCACGTTCTCCCATGGTCGATCTGGGAGGTCATGGGGCATCAGAGTTTCTTTCTCATTCTGTTGTTCGTGTATCCTGCAGGCTTCACAGTCTGAAATGAACTGTTTCACATCAGAGTTCATTCTGGGCCAGAAAATGCAATCTCCAGCACATCTGAGGGTTCCTTCCACTCCCAGGTGAGAGGTGTGGAGTGTCCCCTTCATATCTCTATGTAGAGTGACAGGGATTACAACTCTCTCTCCTCTGAATACTAGGTCATTTTGCACACTCATCTTGTCTCTGACGTTGAAATACAATTGTGCTGCTTCTGGAACTTCTGCCTTGTGATCTGGCCATACATTTTGGATTACCTTCTTAACTGTTCATAGTGTTTCATCTTCCCTGGTGTGGGCTTGGATGCGTTTGACCTTGTCCGCTCCCATGCTCAAGGACTCAACTACGTTGACATCAGTAAATCTGGTTGATCCTGTGGTGTCAGGGAGGTATGCTCGGCAGAGCATATCTGCTAGATGCATGTCTTTCCCCTTTACCCACTTGATCTCGATGTCATAGTGTAGCATCCTCATCATCATGCGCTGGATACGTCTTGGTGCTCGTTGCAGAGGCTTTTCGATGATTGCTTCCGATGGCTTGTGATCACTCTCAACGATCACTCTCTGTCCGTAGGTGTACTGATGGAAGCGCTTGAGGGCAAACACTATTGCTCGTGCCTCCTTTTCAATCTGAGCATGTCTCTGCTCGGTTGGTTCACATAGGACAGTGGTTGTCCCTTCTGCATAAGTGTTGCACCTAGACCTGCCTTGCTTGCATCACATTGTATGGTCAGCTGTTCGTCTGGTGTGTAGTACGCCAGGATAGGTTCACATAGGACAGTGGTTGTCCCTTCTGCATAAGTGTTGAACCTAGACCTGCCTTGCTTGCATCACATTGTATGGTCAGCTGTTCGTCTGGTGTGTAGTATGCCAGGATAGGTGCCGTTGTCAACAGCTCCTTGATGTTTGACATTGCTATGTCATGTTCTGGTGACTATTCCTACTCTACTTCTTTGTGGATCAATCTCCTCAAAGGCTCGAATGTGTTCGACAACCTTGGCAGGAATCTGGATTGGGAGGGTTTGGTATCTCTAGGATAGCTTGGATCTTCTTCGAATCTGGTTTCAAGCCACAATCTGTAATTTTACTTCGGAGTCGTGTGAGTGATTCCATGAAGAAGCCCCGCCAGGCGCATGCGCGTCATTACGTCAGACGCATGGCGCACCGACGGGCTGGAGAGCGCAGCTCCACCAGCCGTAATTTATAAACCAGCAGGTAAGTGATTTAAAAAACTTTCTGTGGTTTACTTAGCTCCGTAAGGCTGGTTACAGGAGCCAGCAGGAGAAATTTAAAATGGAATAAGTAACGAAAAAGGTTGCTGCCGTTCGGAGTAAAAAACGTACCCGCGGGCCCGCGGTTAGTGAGCGTAGGTCGGCTGGGGAAACACCGGCTTCAGAAACGCCAGTTCCAAAGATGCCAACTACAGAGCCGCCGGCAGTTCAACAAATTCCAACAACTCCGGTGCGTCAGGGCGCTGTGGCCACTACTGTCGGGAGGAAGGCCAAGAGGAAAACAGCCAGGCCTATCGACTTGGATGAGTCGGGCCAGGAAGACTCCCCTACTTCAAATAAAAAGGTTTGGGGACGTCTTGAGAAAATGGAACACCTAATAGAGCAAATGAGGTGTTCTAGTCGGGGATGCATACCCCCCGGGTTCCCCAACAGCTCTCTGGAGCAACCTCAAGCAGAGGTCCATATGGCGAGGAGCAGTACCAACAATACGCCTACGAATATCAATAGGAACCCACAACACCAGCGCCTTTTCAAGGGCTGTGTGATACCTCCCTAGAGCAGGACTCGGGAGAGCCAGGGCAGTATGAATCTGACCCTGAAGTTGGTGTCACTGCAGATGTGCACACACCAAAGCACATGAGCTATGCTCCAGGTGTGCCGGATGTGGCCAGCAATTTTGCCATAACTGCGGGGACTGGTGAAGCCATGGATGATATTCTGGCCAGCAATATTAATTATATGGCTTCTCACCAGCTCCAGGGCTCCATAATGGAGGAGACTTCTTTACGTTACCAAACACCTGTTAACTGTGCGTCACTCAAGGTGCCCACCGTGAACTCGGCCATCTGGGGGCATCCATGAGGGTGCAAGAGCTGAGAGCTGAGCACATCCATGGGGGGGCAAGAGCTGAGATTTCAGAAAGTGCTCAAATTAGTGGGGGCAGGAATAACAGCGTTTGGGCGAATGGTCCAAGGCACACCGATGTCACGTACACCGCAGGATATGTTTGCCCTGCTGTGCAATGCTCATTTCGAGCTTAATTGCATCCAGAAAATCGCAATAAAACCAACCCTCAATCCACGCTTTGCAGCATAATGCAAGTCTTCAAATGTCCAGACACCCAACTTGCTATTTGGGGAAGAACTGGCGAAGCAAGTCAAAGATCTGGATGAGGAGGCAAAAACCATCAGCCTCATAAAAACTTATACACCCTGGGCCAGGATACCGCCTCACAAGCCATTCCCCTTCAGGCAAACTACAGACGCTGGAGCAGGTCAAGGACCGAGCCAGGGGTTTCCAGCTACACGCCGTTGGCACGCACCTCTGCACATCCCCAACATGGCCAGGAGGTTGAGAAATCCAAGATCAACCATGGAGGTATGAGTAGCTGGTTCAGTACAGGATATATCCTCTGGGGAGCAGCCTCCGGTCGGGGGTAGGTTGCAATTGTTTTATGATGAATGGTGCTGCATAGCATCAAATCTATTTATACTGGACAGTATCCGGGGGTCTCGAATTGAGTTTGTGTCAGGAATACATCCACCCGCACAAAATACACCTAGTCGGGTATTGGTTTTTTCAAGACCAGAAACTCTACAGGTGAATGATGAAATTGGGGTTTTATTCCAAAAAGGGTTAATTGAAAGGCATATCAGCCTCAACAATTTGTGCCCAATATATTCCCCAGGCAGAAGAAGGATGGTGGGTGTCGAGTCATTCTGGACCTAACCCGACTAAACTCTTATGTCCAGTATAGACATTTGAAAATGGAAACTTTCAGTAATGCTAAGCAACTGATATCAAAAGGTTGTTATATGGCAAACATAGATCTGAAAGATGCATATTATTCAGCACCAATTCATCACCAGTATTGTAGATACTTGAAATTTAGTTGGATGGGACAGCTGGGACAGCAATTTAAAGCGTTGCCCAATGGGTTAACCTCAGCCCCTAGGTTATTTACAAAGTTGTTGAAACCAGTATTGGCGCTACTCTGCACCCAGAATCACATTGTGATGGCTTACCTGGATGATATTCTGATTATAAGCAACACTCAGGAGGCAGCTGAGGAATCGGTTTCAGTGACCAAACACCTCTTTGAGAGGTTAGGTTTCCTCATCCATCCAACTAAATCCAAACTAGTACCATCCAGAATGATTGACTATTTGGGGTTCGTCATTGATTCAATTGATTTGTCAGTGACTTTGCCTACGGCCAAAGCTGCTGAAATTATGGAGGACTGTAGCAATCTAGTAGAGGAACAACAACCCTCCATCCGGCAAGTAGACAGTGTCATTGGTAAATTAGTGGCGGCTTTCCCTGGAGTGCAGTTCGGACCTCTGCACTATCAGAGTGTGCAACGAGCTAAAGAACAAGCACTTAAAGAACATGCAGGTCATTTCGATAGACCAATGCAGTTGCCAGCCAAAGCTATCGCCGAGTTGCAATGGTAATAATTAATGTCTCACAAAGTACTAAAAACATTTTTGACTCAACAATCCTCAGTTATTTTACAAACAGATGTCAGTGCTTCGGGATGGGGAGCCATTGATACCAAGTCCAGCTGTAGCGGAAGATGGAGTGTGCAAGAGGCATTAATCCTGCAGAGGCATGGGATAAATTACTTAGAATTGCTGGGTGCATTCTATGGCCTAAAAGCATATTGTTCAACAATGAATGATTTACATGTTCAGCTCCAGATTGACAATACCACAGCTGTTGCATATATCAATCACATGGGAGGAATTAGGTCAGTATCATGTGATAATCTGGCTAACCTCATTTGGGACTGGTGCATTATGAGAAATATCTGGGTCTCAGCTATCTACCTACCAGGTAGATATAATGTGGTGGCAGACACCAGGTCACGCAAATTTAATGACAACACAGAATGGATGCTGAATCCAAAAGTTTTCAAAATGATTGTCAGCCGGTATGGATTGCCAGACATAGATCTGTTTGCATCCAGGCTAAATCACCAGTTACCTAAATGATTTAATCAAACAAAGCAGGCCAGGGAAGGCTGGAACCAAAATAAGCTTTAAAGCATACCCCATTGACCTAAGGCTATGTGTAGTTACGCACCTGAGTCAGTATATCAAGGTAACCAAGAGTCTCAGAGTCTCAGAAACAGCGATGTGTTGTATGGTGGCTTGAACTGAATCTACGGCATCAACATCCACAGAAATCCTTTACCAAATCCTCGGGCTGTGTGAAAACTCAAGACTATGACACGTCCTCAATCATGCTGTTTTGGGCATCATTTGTAATTTCTCTGTTGCTCATAAAATAGTAAGATTAAATGAGAACTTACCAGTTTGAAGTTTGATCTTTATTTTATGAGGAGTTACGGTGAGCGATTACATGCCCTTCACTCCCGGCTCTCATAATCGCAAAGATCATTTGGTAGTTCTAGTCTTCTGAGTCTTACTATATCACTTCGACTGTAGTTACTGTGATTTCACGCCGCTGCTTTGAAGATTGACGCACATGCGCCTGGCGGGGCTTCTTCACGTAATCGCTCACCGTAACTCCTCATAAAATAAATATCAAACTTCAAACTGGTAAGTTCTCATTTAATCTTACTATTATATGTCCTAGAAATGTGATACATAGTTTTCACTACCGCCTTCTTCCGGTTCAGCTTGATGCATGGCTGAAGAAAATCTTGCAGTCTTGCATCGTGATTTTTTACTGCATCTTCCCTCGTGTCCCCTACTCCAAATAGGATGATGTCATCTGCAACACATTCCACTCCTATTAATCCTTCTAGGGCTTGTTGCAGCTTCTTCTGGAAGAACTCTGCACTTACTTTCAGTCCAGATGGCAACCTCTTCCAGCGATATCTCCCAAAAGGGGTGCTTATGGTTGTTAGGAGACTGCTCTCCTCATCTAGTTTGCAGTGAATCCTGACTTCAGATTGAATTTGGAGAAAATCTTCGTCTTGGACAGCTCAGGGAGTACATCCTCTATGACTGGTAGTCTGTGGATCTCCCTTTTCAGGACTTTGTTGAAGGGTCTAGGATCTATGCAGAACCTCAACTCTGTGCTGTCCTTTTTCTCTGTAACGACCAGCCAGCTACACCATTCAGTTGGTTATTCGACTTTAGTCAAGATGTCCTGCTCGACCAGCTTCATGAGGCCAATCATGACCTTCTCTTTCTTGAGTAATGAGCCACCCTCGCTAACAGCATTCAAGCTCTTGAAGTTCCGTAGTGAACCGTGATGAGTTTCATCTGTTGTGCAGCTTTGCCGCTCAGGAGTGGTGTGAGCCAGCCTTCCTCTACCACTATGAAGTGAACCCGCTACTTCTTGTTGCTCGTCTTGTTCCGGAGTACGACTTTCGCCCTACCTTCCGCCAGCAGGTTGGATCCATAGTACATCTTTAAGGTGATTTTCTCTCATCTAATGTCCTCTTTGTTGGGCATGAGGTGCTTGGGAATCACATTAACACTGGCACCAGAGTCAATCTGAAACTTGACGGCTGCTGTGCCGACCTGCATCTCAGCGAATAGGCATGAAGAGAAATTGTTTCCGGCTGCATTGATCGCAATGCAACTCACAGACCCTGTGTCGGAAATGGAAGTTGTGTCAGATGTCTCTACAACTTTGTGCACACCCTGTTTCTGCATGCTCTCATTCCTCAGCTTGCAGCAGCAGGCGAAGTGGTTTTGTCATCCGCATCTGTTGTAGTCCTTCCCATATGCTGGGCATTCCTCCTTCCTATGCTTGTACGTCCTTGCACAGAACCTGCACTTTACTAGTCCCTGATTCTTTCTCTGTGGAACATCAACCATCTTTTCCCTTGGTTTGAATCGTTCCACCTTGTGTATTGTCGGCTCTTCGCCAATGACCTGCATTCTTGCCACTGTTACCTCCAAGGATCTACAAATGTCCACAGTCCCTGCAGTGTCAGATTCCTCTTTTGAAGGAGTGTCTTCCTAGTTGACCAGTCTGCAATACCAATGACGATGTGATCTCGAATGAGGCCTTCTCTCAGCCACTCACAGAAGTTGCATGTTTTAGCAAGCTCCTTCAGCTCTGCAACATACGATTCAATGCTTTCCCCAGACTTCTGGTCTTGTTTATTGAAAACAAATTTTTCATAGGTTTCATTCATCTCTCCTATGATGATGGTAGACATCTTGTCGATGATGACTTTCACATCTGTCTCATCTGATACCGTCTCGAACGTCAGGGTATTGTAGATTCCCACGCCCTCCGGTCCAATAGTATGCAGGAATACTGCTTTTTGATACTATTTCTCCTTCTTCTCCAGTTCTGATACCACTGCATAATTTTCATACATTTGTTTAAACATTTTTCTCTCGTCCACCCTGTTCTCTTTGAGCTTTATATTGGGTGGTGGAGCCACGTGGAAAGATGGACTGGCCATTTTGAAATATCAGCGTATTCCCTCACTCTTACTAGCTTATTTTATCTTTAAGCAGACTCTCACAGCAAGTCGTTTTAAACTTCAACTCACACAGCGCTGATTACATGCAGCGTCTTATCTTTGTGTGTTCACTGACCTGCATTCACTCATGCATGCAGCTAGTCCGGTCGCTGAGCGTTGAAACATTGATTCCTGAAAGCTTTTCAAAGCATTTTTTCTAATCATCATAGTGTCCATTTGATTAACAAATGTTCACTTTCACCGCTGCCACCATGTTTTGATATCTGTCTTCTTATAAAATAAGTAAACTAGTACATAATGTACAGAGAAAGATGGCTGTACACACACTCATGTTGGAATCAAAAACAGGAATTATTTATTTCCAATTCAGAGGTCACTGACTGATTTAATGAGCATGTGCAAGAATGAGTACAGCTCATATACATAAATTACATATTGTCACAAAGAGTTTTCTCGTCTCTGACCCTCCCCACAATCGTGGAGCTCCCCTATGGTCATCTAACATGGGTACTCTACTTTGATGTCCATTGTGTGAATAGTGTGTGAAAGAAGACCTTTTACTAAAGTTAGGCCTGTCGTTAACACATCACATCTTGAATATGAAAAAGTGGATCAAGATGATTGAGAACAGTGTGGGAGAAATTATCTACATGAACTTCAGCAAGGCCTTTGACAACATACCTCATGGTGGGGTGGTTAAATCACATGGGATCCAGGGTGAGCTTATCAATTGGATATAAAATTGACTTGAAAATAGTAGTCAGAATGTGATTCAAACTTGAAGCCTTCAATAGGTTGTGTACCATTGGAATTGATACTAGGCCTACCGTTGTTCACTATTTTTATTAACAATTTGAATGTGAATGTAGGTATAAGGCTTAGTAAGTTTGTGGATACACACAAATTGGAACCACTCAGGTTCCTATTAAATCTTTTCCCCTTCACCTTAAACCTGTGTCCTTGAGTACTCGATCCTACTCTGGGCAAAAGACTCTGTGCATCTACTCGATCTATTATTTCATGATTTTATACACTTCTATAAAACCACAAGAATAGTATTTGATTGTCTAAAACACGTTTTTTTTGCTTAGGAACGATTCCTTCAGCAAGCTTTACATTTTGCAATAGGATCATAGAATTGCAGAAAGCTGGGTGGTGAAGAATGGAAGGTGTTGTTTTTCTAGCAATTATTGTTTCATTTACACAGTTTCATCCACCAGGCTGACTTCAAAAACCATTTTCCAGTAACAGTGGTGTTGTAAATGAAGAAAGAGAGGGGAACATGATTTAAACATTTTGCCAAAAATTAAAGTGAGAGTCTATTTTGCTATTATTACAAGCATCAGTCATTTACTTGCATGTAATAGTCAAATATTCTCTCAGTGTGTCATAAGCAGATCTTTAGTGATTGGCGTTAAAGTATGAGCCCTTCGTTCTTTTGTCCTGAGGTATTCTTTCTGGATGCTGTTCAAATAATTTCATTGTTGTTGGACACAGTTAGTTATTGACCCACAATGCAGTTGCTGATCAATTCAGTCAGCATTAATTTCCAAACTGACATTTAATAATGTCAAAAGCAGACAAAAATGCTGGAGAAAATCAGCGGGTGAAGCATTTAACTCGGCAGGTGAGGCATTGATAACGTCAAAATGTGGTGGAAATGAAAGGAAAGTTGCAAATGCTAAAAGTCCAAAAAAGACAATACAAGAAATGCACCAATCAAGGAAATTTAGAAAGAGGTTTTGGATGGGGAGTCATTACGGGATACAGTAGAATCTGGGTGTCGACTGTATTTACAAGTGGTTATCGAAGTATGGCACAGAATAATGACAAATGTGTGTCATAAAAGTGTTTAATAATGATTCTTAAAAAGAATGTATGTGTGACATCAGAACTTGAATTAAAGGTTTATATTCTGTGGCATTTTTCAGAAGGGGAAGGTTGATTAGAAAATAGGTACAGGATGCCATTTGTCCTTTCGATCCAGCATCACCATTCATTGTGATCATCCACAATCAGTAACCCGTGCCTGCTTTTTGCTCATATACCTTGATTCGGCTATCCCCTAGAGCTCTATCTAACTCTTTTAAATTCATCCAGCGAATTGACCTCTACTGCCTTCTGTGGCAGAAAATTCCACAAATTCACAACTCTCTGGGTGAAAACGTTTTTCTCATCTCAGTTTAAATGGCCTCCCCTTTATTCTTAGACTGTGGCCCTTGGTTCTGGTCTCCCGCAAAATTGGGACATTTTTTCCTGCATCTAGATTGTCCAGTCCTTTTATAATTTTATATGTTTCTTTAAGATCCCCTCTCATCCTTCTAAATTCTAGTGAATGCAAGCCCAGTCTTTCCAAGCTTTCCTCATATGACAGTCCTGCCATCCCGGGGATTAATCTCGTGAACCTACACTGCACTGCCACAACAGCAAGGATGTCCTTCCCCAAATTAGGAGAACATAACTGCACACAATACACCAGATGTGGTCTCACTAGTGCCCTGTTCAACTGCAGAAGGACCACTTTACTCCTATATTCAAATCCTCTTATTATGAAGGCCAACATGCCATTAGCTTCACTGCCTGGTGTACCTGCATGTTTACTTTTGGTGACCTTCAAGGATACCCAGGTCTCGTTACATTTCACTTTTTCCTAACGTGACACAATAGACAATAAACAATAGGTGCAAGAGTAGGGCCTTTTGAGCCAGCACTACCATTTAATTTGATCATGGCTGATCATCCCCAATCAGTACCCCGTTCCTGCCTTCTCCCCATATCCCCTGACTCCGCTATGTTTAAGAGCCCTATCTAGCTCTGTCTTGAAAGCATCCAGAGAACCTGCCTCCACCACCCTTTGAGGCAGACAATTCCACAGACACGCCACTCTCTGTGAGTAAAAAGTGTTTCCTTGTCTCCGTTCTAAATGGCTTACTCCTTATTCTTAAACTGT
This sequence comes from Okamejei kenojei, assembly GCA_035221665.1. Lineage (NCBI taxonomy): Eukaryota > Metazoa > Chordata > Chondrichthyes > Rajiformes > Rajidae > Okamejei > Okamejei kenojei. Next base: position 45,636,183 of record CM069134.1, on the reverse strand, counting down.
GGCCCCTGGTTCTGGACTCCCCCAACATCGGGTAAAGGTTTCCTGCCTCTAGCGTGTCCAAACATTTAACAATCTTATATGTAACACTAAGATCCGCTCTCTTCCTTCTAAATTCCCGAGTACACAAGCCCAGCCACTCCATTCTCTCAGCATATGACAGTCCCGCCATCCCGGGAATTAACCTTGTAAACCTACGTTGCACCACCTCAATAGCAAGAATGTCTTTCCTCAAATTAGGGGACTACAACTGCACACAATACTCCAGGTGTGGTCACACTAGGTCCCTGTACAACTGCAGAATGACCTCTTTGCTCCTATACTCAACTCCTCTTGTTATGAACGCCAACATGCCATTCGCTTTCTTCACTGCCTGCTGTACCTGCATGCTTACTTTCATTGACTGATGAACAAGGACCCCCAGATCACATTGTACTTCCCATTGAGATAATAATCTGCCTCCTTGTTCTTGCCGCCAAAGTAGATAACCTCACATGTATCTACATTAAACTGCATCTGCCATGCATCTGCCCACTCACTTAACCTGTCCAAGTCACCATGCAACTTCTCAGCATCCTCTTCGCAGTTCGCACTGCCACCCAGCTTTGTGTCATCTGCAAATTTGTTAGTGTTACTTTTAATCCCATCATCTAAATCATTAATATATATTGTAAATAGGTCCGGCCCCGTCACTGAGCCTTGCGGCATTCCACTCGCCACTGCTTGCCATTCTGACAGGGACCCGTTTATTCCTACTTTTCGTTCCCTGTCTGCCAACCAATTCTCTATCCTTGTCAATACCCTACCCCCAATACCATGTGCTCTAATTTTGCCCACTAATCTCCTGTGTGGGACGTTATCAAAGGCTTTCTGAAAGTCCAGATACACTACATCCACTGTCTCTCCTTCACCCATTTTATTTGTCACATCCTCAAAAAATTCCAGAAGATTAGTCAAGCAGGATTTCCCCTTCATAAGTCCATGCTGACTTGGGCCAATCCTTTTACTACTCTCCAAATGCGCCATTATTACTTCTTTAATAATTAACTCCAGCTTCTTCCCCACCACCGATGTCAGGCTAACTGGTCTATAATTCCCTGTTTTCTCTCTCGCTCCTTTCTTGAAAAGTGAGATAACATTAGCACCCCTCCAAACCACAGGAACAGATCATGACAAATGTGTGTTTTTGCGATTTTAGATTTAGTGGGGAAAATAAGAAATAATTGATGAGAGAGCAGAATATCATTTCATGTTGCTCACGAAGGCTTGATTATGAAGCAGCGTCAGTAGTACATGAGAAGATACACAGTATCAGCATGCTACTGTCTGTTCATGAATATAGTGTGGATATGGCTTTCTAGTAGAAAATAATACAATTCAATAACAGTTCCTGCTTTTTTAACATGGTCATGTGCATGCATCATTTACAAGTAAATATAATTGGTCAGTAATCAATTAATTAAGTATTCATGCATTGTTTCTAAATCTGCATGTTTTTAAGTTTATTATTTCAGCTATATAGTGCCTGACAATGTAATGAGTTTTACAATAATAAGAATAATCATCTGGTGATGCATGTTTTAAAAATAAATAAACAAAGGACTATAATATGAAGTGATGATAATTAACATTAATGTACCCTGTACAACTTTTAAGTTGGCTTGTTATGTAGGCATTATACATTTTATAAGAAGTTTTTAAAGCAAGTAAAAAAAACTGCATTATCTAATTTTGTTGTTTGCAAAGTGGTTTACGAGAAACACCATATTAAATTCTTGCGTGATTAGCTGGCCTATTTTTATCAAGCTTATTTTGCAAGAAAAATTGAGTTTAATTCCCGAGGTTGAAGTAATTCTCTCCTTTATAATTTTTGTGAATATTTTCAGCTACGTTGTACTCCTCTGGTCATATTTGTCCACGATCATTTGAACATTATTCTAGCTCTTTGTTAATTAACAAAACAAAACCCTGACAGTGTGGGCTGGAACATAGTTCCCTTTCATCTTACAGGCTTGGGTTTGACTTCCCTATAATATTACTGAACACTGGAAATCTCTCGAATTTATGAATTGCAGTTAGCCCATTATTGGCATTTTATAGTGGGACATTTAACCATAGTTCATAGCAGGAAAATAATTATCTAGAAATACAGGTAACCTAAATAAGTGGTCATACATTGCATCTATCAGAAGGATAAGAGCCACCCGAGACACATTCACAATAATCAAATGGAGAGGAACGCAAGTAATTTAATAAAAAGGAATGACTTCACCTCTGGAGCTTTATGTCACCTTGGTTTAATATTTTATTACATTTATACTCCCCTATGCAGTGTTCCAGAATTAAATTTCACACACAAAAAGCGGTCATGTCACCGTTTAGTTTAGTTTAGTTTAGTTTAGTTTAGAGATTCAGTGCGTAAACAGGCCCTTCGGCCCACCGAGTCAGTGCCGATCAGCAATTCCTGCACACTAACACGGTTCTACACACTAGGGACAATTTACACATACACCAAGCCAATTTGCCTACAAGCCTGTACGTCTTTGGAGTGTGGGAGGAGACCGGAAATCAGGGTGAAGACCCACACAGGTCATGGTGAGAACGTACAAATTCTTAACAGATAGCACCCGTAGTCAGGATCGAATATGGGTGTCTGGCGCTGTAAGAGTGCAACTCTATCACTGCGCCACCGTGCTGCCTGCTGGTTGAACAGCCTTGATCCTTAGCTCCTTTCCTTCAATAATATGTTCCAATTTTAATTTCAGAAAAGCCTTTCCTTCACTAGAATCACACTGTCGTACCCACACTCTCTCTGTCTTTTAAAAAAAAATCACTTCTGAGCAAGATGACCAGATTAAATTAAAGATATCTAGATTTGAAACCATTTCTATACCCTGGGTACATTTCAATTTAGATTCCATTTCAATGCCCTGCAGCAGTCAGAGCAAATTGACTAACACAGATTTCTGCTGGTCTGGAATCAACTATCAAGCCTGGAGATGAAATGATTTTGTTCTGCTTTATCAGCCTCCTGAGATGTCACAATATTTGTTTATCCCACAGATCATGGTAGTGTTCTCAGTGGTGTAGAATATTCAACCAGCAAAACCATTTTGACAAACTTTATGAAAAGGGATATTGCAGCTTCAACCTTTAGTTTGTGTTTCACAAATAATGATGAGCAGACATAACTAAGTTTGTAAAGTGCACGTTTGCTAAACATTGTAAACATGCTTAAAGGTCATTTGACAAGGTTTTCTACTGAGTAATCAGAATTTTTTGAAGATCGGTTCTGTGCTTGTGTGTTGTATGGGGGGTGTTGCATTTATCCTCTTAACCATAAATTAAGCAAAACTATTTTGGAAAAAGAGAAGTGAATGTATTTACATTTGGTTTCCATCTTACTTAATTGAGAGAATGGTTGATGATGTACATTATCCTAGCTTTAACTTGTTACTGGCAAATACATGGCATTTAACCATTTGGCTTTAATGAAAGTTTGGTTATAGCCAAAATGCTAGGTTAACATCAATTGAAACATTCTAAGTAATTCACTAAAAAAGTTATGTTAAAGTTTATTTAATTAAAACAATTAATGTTAACACTGATATAATTCTAAATCCTAAAGCATAAGCTTCATCCAATGGAGGAGGATATGCTTAATGTTTCAATTTAGTTAGACACATAGAAACATAGAAAATAGGTGCAGTAGTAGTCCATTTGGCCCTTCATGCCAGAACTGCCATTCACTATGATTATGACTGATCATCCAAAATCAGTACCCCATTCCCACTTTCTCCCCATATCCCTTGAATCCATTAGCCCTAAGTGCTATATATAACTTTCTTTTGAAAACATCCAGTGAATTAGCCTCCACTGCCTCCTGTGGCAGAAAATTCCACCGATTCACAACTCTCTGTGTGAAAAGTTTTTCCTCATCTCAGTCCTAAATGGCCTACCCCTTATTCTAAAACTGTGACCCCTAGTTCTGGACACCCAACATTTGTTCAAAGATAGCTCAAAGCATGGAAACACACCCTTTGGCCCACCAAGTCGACACTGACCATCGGTCACCCGTTCACACCAGTTCTATGTTATCGCATTTCCCAATCGCTCCCTACAGTAATTTACACTAGGTGCAATTTAGAAAGTACAATTAACTTACAAACCCGCATGTCTTTGGGATGTGGAAGAAAACCAGAGTACCCGGAGAAAACCCACATGGTCATAGGGAGAAATGTACAAATTGCACACAGACGGCACGAGGTTACGATTGAATCTGAGCCTCTGGCACTGTGAGGCAGCAGCTCTAACAGCTGTGCCACTCTACCCCCACTACTTTTTAATTTCTTAATTTCTTCAGATAAATAATAGAACGTCAGGAACATTGGAATAGTTGACAACAAAGTATTAATTCTCCCTTTTTAATCTGACCAAATGAAGGTATTTCCAGTCTCTTTTTGGCTATTTTTGAAAATAATGTAAATGATTTCAACCAGGGAACAAAATGGAAAAAAATATAAAGGTAGTGTAAAAATATGCTGATGATTTGTTACTGTCTATTTTGCGCCTTAGTCAGATTTTAGTCTTTTATAAAAAACCACAGATACTAATTAAAAAGATAATAATTACTCTAATGATAAAATTTTATAAATGATGTTTGAGTTGCTACTTTCTTCTAGTAGTAAACTTGAAACATTTTGTCAGAATAATTGATTCAAGAACACGGTTAATCAACTATAATTTAAGGGAATTTTTCCCCATTAGTTTTTTTTGGTAGCAGAATTCTACAGCACCCACCATTATTCCACCCCCCCCCCATTCCATTGGTACATTATTCTAACTTTGTACTATTTGAGTCATGATGGATTATTTTCTATTTCAAATATATGATTCAGTGTGCTGTGACTAACCCCTGCCCAGAATGATTTCTCCATGTTTCTAATAATACATTTTTGAACGTAAAATCCCAACAGAAACAAAATCAACTATTATTAGAATTGCTACGCAGAAAAGGCTACAAACTCTTAAATAACATGTACAATTATCCTCTGGCTACCACTTCTAAAGCAGCATCAGTCTAATACATTAAAGTAAGTGGTTCTTCTGCATTAACAACAAGCAAAGGACCATCTCTTCCTTTCTAAGGGAAACATTTGGAGCTAATTGCATCTAATGTAATCTCTGGTTAGATTGGAGAAAGAAGGAATGAAAATATCTTGAAAAATTTAGTTTATCTAGCATAAAGTTTGGCATTGAAAGCACACTGTCTCGCTAAAATATTAAAGTAAGCTGCTGGTTATTTATAGATTTATTGCATGGTATTTGTGATTTGGTGGATAAATAGCAGAAGAGATTTGGTAGTTATTAATTCAAAAAAGGTTATGAATGTCATACTCTGAAAGTAAAAAGAGTAAGAGGAAATTAAGGTATTTATTTTCATTCTTGATGCAGTTGCAGATAATCTCCACCTTGTCACATGTCCTTTAACTATTCACTTTAATGCAATTGAACAGAGGTCTAGAGGGGTTTATTCTCTTTGCATGTGCTTTCCCTAGACTCTGGCTGCCCTAACAAGAAATTCAATAAATCTGCTTCCAAACCACCTTGCACAAGCTTTGCATGTCCAGTCTGGGCCTGAGGAAATTAACAAGCGAATAGAACATACCATCGACTTAAGGAGTGGGGATAAGTTAAGAAGAGAGCATATCACGCCTTTCTCACTGATGTTTAAAGACTCCAGCCTGGAGGAAAAGGTAGCTGGGCCACAATTATGCATTTTGGCAGCCATAGCAAAAAAAAGGACACGTTAAATTATACGAAAGATATAACAGCTTTAACAGAAAAACATAAAATCACAATTTTTTGAAATTCGAAGAGTAAAGTATTATATTATTGTTTATATTTCCCATAATGAAGTTGTGTACTAGCTAATAAAATGAATACAGGCTTGATTAAACTGTGAAAGAAAATCTAATTAAAAGCAAAAGTTGTTGATGAAAACAATTCTTTTTTATAGTTCATCCATTGGATTTGTTATTTATTGGATCTTTATTTTAAATCTCCATGTAAAGTAACGCAAAGAATACCATCAGAAACTCAATAGTTTATTTTGAATTGCCGTTGCCCTTCCTGGTAGGCAAAATCTTGCTAATTTCCCAGAACTCCCATAGAAACAGATATATCACTGCAAAGCACTGCGGTGACTGAGAGACGTGACCTCTTAATGTTTCGTGCTTCTTTCTTACAGTATTCACAGATGCGAGATGAAGTTTTCAAGTCAAATCTGGTGTGTGGTTTTATTGTTTTAATATTTATCTCGGCAATACAAAGTTTACTTCCTTTATCAAGGTAAATATTAAAAATTATTCTTCCTCTCGAACGATCAATTGTGTTAGTTATTCTTTTAACAACATGGTGTAATATAGCATGAATTCCAAAGATGTTGTGGTCAGGTCGGGGGGAGTTCCCTCCGCCACGGGTACCATGTAATCCCGTGCTGCCTGCTCCATGGTCGGATAGTCGGTGACTAAACCGTCTCCCCCACCTGGTTTGTCAGGTGAGGAGGGGGCTGTGGACCCCCAGAGGGACTGAAAACAAGAGGGTACACAAAAAGCTGGAGAAACTCAGCGGGTGCAGCAGCATCTAAGGAGCGAAGGAGATAGGCGACGTTTCGGGTCGAGACCCTTCTAAAAACAAGACCTGTCAAAGGGCGGATGAACGTCTAATAGGCCAACAGTCATCCACACTTCAGGAGAAGTTGTGATCTCTGTGGTACATAGCATTGTAAGGAATGATGATGAAGCACACACACCAAAATCCTATACTTCCAGCGGCGGCAGTCCATAGGAGCTGGAGGACAGAGGTGTGTGGTGCATCTGTCATCGTTCCCGTTGGAAACTAGCACCATTGCGTCGCTAATATTTTCAACATTGATGAATGAATACAGGTTTGTAGGTTAATTGGCTTGGTAAAATTGTAGATTGTCCCTAGTGTGTCAATGTGTGTCAATGTGTCAATGTGTGTGGACCGCTGGTCAGTGTGGACTTGGTGGACCGAAGGGCCTGTTTCCGCATCGTATCTCTAAACTGTAATATATTAGCATAAGTGACATCTGGAGGATTTGTTTGCACATTTATTTTCACATTTGTGTGGCAGCAAATTTATTGAAATGCTTCTTTTTGTGTAACTGAGCAGTTTTAACAAAAAGTCACAAAACGGAGACAAGAATAAACAAAGTATTGGGGTAGCTATAGAGGAGGGAAAGAAATCAAGAGATGAAATACATTTGTCAAAGTGAAATATTTTGATTACTATCAATTACTGCAAAGCTAACTGGACATAAACTAAAAACATTTGAAAAATGTGTTTATAAAATGCTGTTATCTCTTGTTTACTATTATATAACATGACATCCCAGCCTGACACATTCCTCTTCCCCATCTGTTATCCGCTCATCAAGAAAGTAGAAATTCTAGATTAGGATTATATATCTTGTGATATCAATTCATTAAGTCTACACATGTATAGACATGTTGAAGACCAGACATTAGTCTATAAATGAATCTATACATTGTTATACTGAACTGGACCTAGTAAGTATTCAGAACTACGAAAGAACCGGAAATGTCACATATCCATGTACTCCAAAGATGCTGCCTGAGTTACTCCAGCAGTGTGTGTCCTTTTTGCAAACCAGCATCTGCAGTTCCTTGTTTCTAAGTGTTCAGAACCAACAGGTTAAAGCAAATTTCTGAAGCCCTGTCAAATTTAGTCAAGAACGCTGGTGGCCGACGTGAAATAATCGGATGAGCATTGCGAAACTTTCCCAATTATAGTTCAGCTCTGCATTTGAATTAAAAAGTACAAGATTGAAATATTCATACTTTAAGATTAAGGTGACAGTGACGCTAGTTTGGGGTGAATCCATGTGGCAATAAACAGAAACTGACTATTTTGATAAAAGCCTGATCATTTTTGTTTAAAGTTTTTTCCCAAAATTTGTAGCATTGCTGTCAAGGCCAATATTTCTTGCCCATTTCTATTTTCCCTTGAACGGTGGGGGTGAGCCACTGCCTTGAACTGCTGCATTAGAGATGTTGAAGTCCGCAGGCCTTTAATCAAGGACCAGTTTCACCCTGGGCACTCCCTCTTCTCCCCTCTCCCATCAGGCAAGAGGCACAGAGTTTTGGAAACCCATACCTCCAGATTTGGGGACAGTTTATTACCAGCTGTTATCAGGCAACTAAACTGTCCTCTCACCAGCTAGCGAGCGGTCCTGATCTCCCATCTATCTCAATGGAGACTTTTGAGATATCTCTAATCAGACTTTATTGGATTTTATCTTGCACTAAACATTATACCTTATATCCTATATCTGTACATTGTGGACGGCCTGATCGTAATGATATATAGTCTTTTCGTTGACTGGATAACATGTAACAAAAAGCTTTTCACTATCTCAAGATTCAAGATTCAATTTAATTGTCACATGTCCCAATTAAGGTACAGTGAAATTTGAGTTACCATGCAGCCATACTAAGTGAGAAAAACAATACACATTTCAGCCACAAAAAATAAAATGTAATATAAACATCCACCACAGGTGAAATCCACATTCTTCACTGTGATGGAAGGCAATAAAGTTAAGTCATCTTCCTCATTTGTTCACCCATGGTCGCAACTGAACCCACCGCACTTGCTGTTGCCGACGGTCGGGGTGATCGAAACTCCGACGTCAGGTCGGATCGGAACACTCCGCCGCATGGAGTTCCCGAGACAGCCGCTTCTTACCAGAGACCACTGCCTCACGGTGTTAAAGTCCACAGGCCCAGTCTCAGTACACTCAACAACAACAAAAAACTAAACTAACCTAAACTGAAATACCAAGCTTACTTGGCACAAATTCTCTTGAGTGCAATGAAGGAACAAAGACACATTGTCATTCAAGTTATAGCCAATGCAGATGGTTTTTCTGAGAGAAATTCATGGTTGAAAGCTGGTCTCAATCTAGATTAGGCTATTGTAGCTATAAACCCACTTTTACAATCTGAGGTAATTGCCATTGAGGAGGGTCAAGTTACGGACAAATCCTCTGCTGAAGCAAAATACAGCAGGTGCTGAGGTTTTGCAGCCAAATACTAGTGCTAGACATGCTCAGCAGGTCAGGTAACATCTGTAGAGAGAAACACAGAACTAATATTTAATGTCAGTGATTTTTCATCGAACTGACGATTTTTGTTTTTATTTCAGGCTAGTGTTTGTGGCAGTAGGCCATTGAACTTTTCTTCCTAATACGGGCGGGGAACTTGAATTATAAGTAGTCAGTTCATGAAAAAGTCCAGGGCTGCCATTAAAATGTAGAAATGCATTAGCTTTGTTACAAAGTATAAGAACGTTGTTGCCTGGTGTATTTATGAAAGTTCAGCTCATGCGTCTGGATTCTAATCTCTGAGATTTTCTGGTTACTTCCTGGCTTCTATATTGAGTTGTACCTAGCGGCAAACAATTAAAAGATTAGCACTGGAAGGGTCTAGCAGTGGTAAAAATATTTACAACGCTTAGAAGTGCAATCAAATATCTTCAAAAGCATTGGCCTTTGTCACCATTGTACATTGTCTATCAATGTATTCTAATTCTTAAGTTACTTGTGCACTCATGCCTGGATAAGGCTGCACATGTGAAGATCCCATTCAAAATAACAGGAATTTGATCAGAAAAGTTAACAATTCTTTGAATTAAGAATGCTGACACATTCGTCCAGTGGAAGTATGAGAGGCAGACACATTAGTTTTGCTTCTTTTTCTACAGTGAAACATACATAAAGTGTGTAACCATCTTTCCATATTATCAGGCCAGGTCAACAATTCCTAGGACATTAACTGGGTTAGTTATTCTTGTGAACAAATGAAAGATTTTGTAAATGTTAGCTTGACTGTAAGTGTTTAAACAAAATAATTGTGTTATGTTTTCTCTTTAGGGCGTTGCCAATGATAATCCAGTTTACCATTCTGATCATGTTACATGCTGCACTGGTATTAATTACCACCGCAGAGGATTATAAATGTCTGCCTTTAGTTCTTCGGAAATCTTGCTGCTGGATCAACGAAACCCATTTTGCCAGGAGTGTCGTTATATTTGCCTCCATTATGATAAACTTTCTTGCTGCTATAATAAACATAGTACGTATTACATTATTTTCTGCTATTTTAGTAAGATGGCTTTATAAATTCTCAGTACCGCTTTAAACGGAACGCATTTGGACATTGTGTAGTTTTAAATATAGTATTCATTTGAGAACATAATCTAACCTATTTTTCATCCTTCAAGCAAATAGTAAACAATAGACAATAGACAATAGGTGCAGGAGTAGGCCATTCAGCCCTTCAAGCCAGCACCGCCATTCAATATGATCATGGCTGATCATCCCCAATCAGTACCCCGTTCCTGCCTTCTCCCCAAATCCCCTGACTCGGCTATTTTAAGAGCCCTATCTAGCTCTCTCTTGAAAGCATCCAAAGAACCTGCCTCCACCGCCCTCTGAGACAGAGAATTCCAGACACAGCACTCTCTGTGAGAAAAAGTGTTTCCTCGTCTCCGTTCTAAATGGCTTACTCCTTCTTAAACTGTGGCCCCTGGTTCTGGACTCCCCCAACATCGGGAACAAGTTTCCTGCCTCTAGCATGTCCAAACCCTTAACAATCTTATATGTTTCAATGAGAGATCCTCTCATCCTTCTAAACTCCAGAGTGTACAAGCCCAGCTGCTCCATTCTCTCAGCATATGTCAGTCCCGCCATCCTGGGAATTAACCTTGTAAACCTATGCTGCACTCCCTCAATAACAAGAATGTCCTTCCTTAAATTAGGGGACCAAAACTGCACACAATACTCCAGGTATAGTAGGGCTCTGTACAACTTCAGAAGGACCTCTTTGCTCCTATATTCGATTTCTCTTGTTATGAAGGCCAACATGCCATTCGCTTTCTTCACTGCCTGCTGTACCTGCATGCTTACTTTCATAGACTGATGTTCAAGGACCCCCAGATCCCATCGTGCTTCCCCTTTTCCCAACTTGACGCCATTTAGATAGTAATCTGCCTTCCTGTTTTTGCTACCTATGTGGATAACCTCACATTTATCCACATTAAACTTCATCTGCCATGCATCTGCCCACTCCCCAACCTATCCAAGTCACCCTGCATTCTTATAGGATCCTCCTCACAGTTCACACTGCCGCCTAGTTTTGTGTCATCTGCAAATTTGCTAATGTTGCTTTAAATCCCTTCGTCCAAATCATTGATGTATTTTGTAAATAGCTGCGGTCCTAGCACCAAGCCTTGCGGTACCCCACTAGTCACTGCCTGCCATTCTGAAAGGAACCCATTAATCCCTACCCTTTGTTTCATGTCTGCCAACCACTTCTCTATCCACTCTACCCCCAATACCATGTGCCCTAATTTTGCCCACTAATCTCCTATGTGGGACCTTATCAAATGCTTTCCGGAAGTCCAGGTACACTACATCCACTGGCTCTTCCTTGTTAATGGACAATAGACAATAGGTGCAGGAGAAGGCCATTTGGCCCTTCGAGCCAGCTCCGCCATTCAATGTGATCATGGCTGATCATCCCCAATCAGTACCCCATTCCTGCCTTCTCCCCATATCCCTTGACTCTCTATTTTTAAGAGCCCTATCTAGCTCTCTCTTGAAAGCATCCAGAGAACCTGCCTCCACCGCCCACTGAGGCAGAAAATTCCACAGACTCACCACTCTCTGTGAGAAAAAGTGTTTCCTCGTCTCCGTTCTAAATGGTCCATTTTCCTAGTTACATCAGATTAGTCAAGTATGATTTCCCCTTCGTAAATCCATGCTGACTCGGACCGATCCTGTTAATGCTGTCCAAACGTTCGGCTATCTCATCTTCTATAAGTGACTCCAGCATCTTCCCCACCACTGATATTCAGGCTAACTGGTCTTTTTTTCCCCAAATTATCTGTTTTTGTAGATTTATTGCATACATACTATTTTGGATTTGGATTTGCCATTGACACAGAAGAAAACAAAGGTAGTCCAGTCCAAGAATAGTAACAACCAACTAGTGGGCATAATGTTTACAGTCACTTCCCTATCAGTTTACAGTCACTTCCCTTTTAATAAGCAGCAAACTAAAGCAGACATTCACAAAGGCACAAACATCACTGCAGCTCAGATTCCTGAAGAGTTTGATCCACGTAGATTTAGAGCATATTTAGCTATAAAAGTCCAAGTGTTTCATAATTATATATTTTATTATTCCAACCCACATTTCCTACGGTTGCACTTTTGGATGAACTTTAACTTGTTTAAATTTAAATGAGAGTTAAATTTGAGTCATGCAGCGTGGAAATTGGTCCTTCAACCCAATTTTCCAACACCAGCCAACGTCCCATCTACACTAGTCCCACCTGCCTGCATTTGACCTCTCCAATACTGTCCTATCCATGTGCCTGTCTAATTTTTTCTTAAACGTTGCAATAGTATCTGCCTCAACTACCACATCTGGCAGCTCATTCCACACCTTAGATTCCTATTAAATCTTTTCCCCTCCACCTTAAACCTATGTCCTCTGGTTCTTGATTCCCCTACTATTGGCAATATTCTTATTTCAGTTATTTCATAAACCTTAATCTTTCATACTTGTGCAAACACACTTGTGTTTGTGTTATTGGGCAACACAATGCCCTCATAGATTTTCTGAATCTTACTGATGAGGAGATGGAACTTTTGTCTATACTTTGCTGCCTCATATGAAGTGAATTGACTCCATTGTAATATGACATCGATAAACATTGACTTCCCTTCTGTAGTGTTTCCATGTCATGCATAATATTGGGCATGAAAGACAAAACTGTATCATTACTTGATGTTTGTATGTCAGCTGCAAATCTTTTTAATTCATACTTCCAGAGAAGTATTGACAGCTGATCCCCAATGTTATATCTGAGTAATGGAAGTCTAACTATCAATTGACTTCAATGTGAGTACCAGTCTCTTCAAAGCAAATACCACTCATCAAAATGTCATTCTGAATTCAATTGGTTTTTACAATTGTTTTAAACCCTAGCTGCATGTGTGAGTTAGCTTATCATGTCACTGTAGGCAACTTGCTCCTGAAGTATGAATTTATAGGATTCTCCAGTATTCAGCAGCCCTAAGTCCACTGAAAGCCAGAAAATGCAGGAACGAATTGTCACATACAAATACAGCAAAGAGCAAGCAAAAACTAGCTGCTCCATCCAGCTCGTACCCCCAAAGCCAGATATTCTGTAGGGAAAGGCAAAATAAAAAGAACAAAAGCTGTGGGAAAATTGGGAAAGGAACTAATGGCAAATCACTGTGTTATCCCCAAATGTGATTAAGCAAGTCAGCAGGAAACTGTAGGAGGGAATGCTGGTTTACACTGAAGATAGACACAGAAGGCTGGAGTAAATCAGCAGTGCAGACAGCATTTCTAGATAGAAGGAATGGATGACGTTTCGGGTCGAGACCCTTCTTCAGACTGAAGAGTCCGATGAGGGTCTCAACCCAAAACGTCACCCATTCCTTCTATCCAGAGATTACACCTGTTCCACTGTTACTCCACCAATTTGTGTCTAGCAACAGGAAACTGTAATCAGTAATGAACTCCCACTCCACCAATAATATCCGACTCAAAATACTTAATTAGAACTCAGCCAGCATAATTTTGAAAATGATAGCTTGTGGGGGGAGGGGTGAGAGACGGAGTGGGGGAGAATGTGATTTGTGATGAGGATTCTAAGAAACAATTTAGGAAAGTTGCTTGTGAGTTGTCAAACACAAGCAATTGCAATTTAAATTGAATAAATGTCAAGTTAACCACTTTGGTTCTGAAGACAGAAACCCTTATTATTATCATTGATTGGGAAAAGGAAAGATGCAACAAGACCTGGATATAGAGGCATAGAGTCATAGAGTCATACAGCATGGAAACAGGCCCTTTGACCCAACTTGCCCACGCCGACCAACATGCCCCATCTACAGTAGTCCCACCTGCCTGCGCTCTGCTCGTATCCTTCTGAACATATCCTATTCATGAACCTATCTAAATACTTCTTAAATAGTACAATAGTACTTGCCTCAACTACCTCCTCTGGCAGCTTGTTCCATGCACACACCATCCTTAGTGTAAAAAAGTTACCCCCTGGGTTCCTATTAAATCTTTTCCCGTTATTTCTTTTTTTTCCCACTTTCCTGACTTTCTTTTCCTTCAAACAACCTGCTCCAATCAACTTGAGTGAGTTCCTGTCTTAGACCTTCAAAGTTGGTCTTATATCTTCAGTCCTTATATGCCCGACCTATACAACAAGCATCCACCTACAGCAATAAGTTGGGAAGACAAATGTTATGATGCCCCTCAATGTTAGAGGATTTGAGTACAGGAGCAAGGATATCTTTCTGTAGCTGTACTCAATAAGGTTCATCTCGAGTTTTACTTGCAGTATTGGTCTACTTATCAGAGGAAAGATCTTCATTCCAAAGAAAAGGTGCAATTAATGATTGATTCCTGGAATAGCAAGATTAATATATGGGGAGAGTTTGGGTTGGTTAGAGCTATGTTTGCCAGAATATAGAAGAATGAGAGGCATTCTCAGAGAAACCTACTGTATAAGACCTGTAAATTTCTGACAGGACTAGACAGATTCAATACTGGGAATTTGTTCCTGATGGTTAGTGTGTCCAGAAGCAGTATCCCAACCTCAGGTTAGGATTGAACATTTTGAACTAAAATGTGGAGACATTTCATCACCCATCGGTCAGTGAACCTGTGGAATTCTCTCCCACAGAAGGCAGCATTCAAGAACATGATTGATTTATTTTTTAATGCAAAAGAGATCTAGGGATATTGGGAGAAGGTGGGGACTGGGTACGGAATGGTATGATGTACCATGATCATTTAAATGGTGGAACAGGCCTAAAGAGCTGGGTGGCCAGCCCCTGCTATTTGCCATGTTTCTGTCTTTCTCTCAATCACCCACATGTACAGTGGAAGTCCTAGCAATCTACTCTTAGTGTCAAAAAGAACAACTTCCATGTAATTAATCTTACATTTGAGATCAAATTGTGCTCAACACAGCTCACAGCCCAGGCTGATACCTCTCTGTTCAACAGAGAATAGCATAGACAAAGCTATTCTGAGGAAATTTCCAGTAAAGCTATCGTTCTTATGTTTTGCCAACCCTGCTTCCCAATGTTTATTTAGGAATCATTATGCAATGTACGCTGATAGAATGGGAAATAAATGGTGCCTTTATTCCCAATTATCTAATAATCTATCATTTAAAAAAAAATAGAGGATGAAGACAATTGCTTTAGATGTTTGGCTGATTTGAAAATTCATTAAGTATAGACAGATAATATTTAATTCATACAACACTTAAAGAGAAAAAAATGACAAAGCTACAGGGTAGGAATTGGGTTGTGTGCCTGACAGGATTGTGCTTGCAAAGAGCTATCGAGGATCAGTGTGATGAATGACCTCCTCCCAAGCTGTAACAATTCTATGATTCTGTGAATTATGCATTAAATTGTATACGTGCAGCTTATTTTTGAAAGACACATTTTGATATTACTTTGTGGATGGCACAGTAGCGCAGCAAGCAGACCTGCTAATTCACAGTTCCAATGGCTCAGGTTCAATCTTGACCTCCCCAGTGCTGTGTGTGTGTGTGTGTGTGTGTGTGTGTGTGTGTGTGTGTGTGTGTGTGTGTACGCTTGTGCGTGTGTGTGTGTGTGTGCGTGTGTGTGCGCACGCTTGTGCGCGTGTGTGTTTGCATGTGTGTGTGCACGTGCTTGTGTGCGTGTGCATGCGCATGTGCAGTTTACAGGTTCTTCCTCTGAACATGGATTTTGTACAGTTTCCTCCCAGATCCCAAGGATGTGGGCTGGTAGGTTAATTGACTGCTGCAAATTGCCACCAGTTAGAAGATAAATTGTAAAATCCAGAACGAGTTTATGGAAATGTGGGGAGAATAAAGTATACAATGAATGTTTCCAGGGACCCAATATTTGGTGTGGTCTTAGTCTGAAAGGTCTGCTTTCACTCTGCTTGTTCTCGGTCCATTTAAATCATATCCATTTCAAAATTACCTTGTATGTAATTTTGCCTAATATAAGAATTAAATATATATTCCATCTAATCTTTGAGCTTCTTTTTCAGTTTTGGTGTGACTCTGATAAAACTACAAATGATAAGAACCAAACGTTCAACACCACTGCCAAGTGTACAGATATATGCTTCTATCCTGAGGTACTTAAACACTCTCTTATCAGCATGCCTGTCTTTAATTTAATCTCCTAAGTGTGCCTGAGCTCTTTCTGATCAATCTTAACAGGCTGACGATGCATTATTATTGTAAAACATCACACACCTGAGCCGTTTGCTCATTCAGGCAGAAACAAAATACTCTAGTAGCAGGCTTTTCTTGGGTAAATAAATGAAAGTATCCATTGCTTGAGAATTAATAGCTTTCTCTGAACAGTGTTTTTGAACCTAACAAGGTGGGTTATGTTGATGATAGGGGATGAAACATTTAGTCTAAGTTGTTGTCTGCCAACGTTGCAACATAAAATACTGCAGATGCTCAAAATCTGAAATAGAAGCAGGAGATGTTGGAAATACTCTGCGTTGCTAGAGAGAGAGAAACAGAATGGATGGGTCAAATTGATGACCTTTCATGGGAACTAAATACAAAATAAATTTTAAAACTGTATGCAATGAGAGGTGAAGAGAACAAAGTAGAGGAAAATTAGAGAGGCAGGAGGAGGAGAGAACAAAGGACAGAAGCCAGGACAGATTGGATGACACAAATGAGGTGACGTCAGCTGAAAGAGGGTCATGCATAACATAAAAATAGGTCAGGGGGAGGTGCTAAATAGTAAGTGACACATGCTCTTCCAATATCACCAGAAGAATATTAAAACATGAAGAATAGATACGCAGTAGGTGGAGGAAGGAACTACAGATACTGGTTTACACCGAAGATAAACACAAAATGCTGGAGTAACTCAGCGGAACAGGCAGCATCTCTGGAAAGAAGGAATGGGTGATGTTTCGGGTCGAGACATTTCTTCAGAGTCTGAAGAAGTGTCTCGACCCAAAAAGTCACCCATCTTTTGAAAAAACACTGTTCAGTCAAATCTATATTTTTTAAAGAATTGGTTGAATTGGAAGCATCTTTGGAGAGAAGGAATGGGTGATGTTTCGGGTCGACACCTTTCTTCAGTGTCTGAAGAAGGTTCTCGACCCAAAACGTCACGCATTCCTTCTATCCAGAGATGCTGAATGTCCCGCTGAGTTACTCCAGCATTTTGTGTCTATCTTCAGATTAGATACACAGTTGACATGGCCACAGAGCCTACATTATTGTATTGGATAATGAGTCAGAAGGTAGTATCTAAACTGCTAAATCACAAAACTAGGCCCATTCCTGAATTTTAATTGAAGTGGGAGGAGGTCACTTACAAGGAGGTCAGTGTTGAAATTGGAAGGATTATTAAACCATCAGCAAATTGGAATCTCAGGATCAGCCTTGCAGGCTGAACAGAAGCAATCTTCAGTGTGATCATCTAATATGCTTTTTGCTTCCCCACATCGTGAGCAGCCAATGCAGTAATCAATAGGAAGAAGTCACTGTTTCACCTAGCAAGAAGGCTTGGGGGCGTTGGTGGCAGGGACGAGGTTGATGGATACATGTTGCATTGGGAGCTGCTTTGAGAGTGTGAAGTATGTATTGATGGAAAGCAGACCAGAGTATCTCAAAAGGATCCATCCCAAAGGGAATGGTGAAAGAGGAGAAACTAGATCCAATTTCATAGACATCAAGTCATACAGCAAGGAAACAGTTCCCTCGGCCCAACTCATCCATGTTGACCAAGATCTACGCTGGTTACATTTGTCCATGGTTGACCAATATCCCTCTAAACTTTTCCTATCCATATATATGTGCCCAATTGTATTTTAAATGTTGTTATTTTACCTGCCTGTACTACTTCTTATGACAGGTGTTCCATTTACCTATCATCCTCTGTGTTAAAAGTTGCCTCTCAGATTGCCGCTCAAATTGCTTTCAGATCTTTCCTCCACTCACTTTATACCTATGGCCTCTAATTATTGATACCCCTACCCTGGGAAAACAATTGTGCATTCACCCTATCTATACCCCTCATGATTATATACGCCACTGTGAGATCACCCCCTCGGTCTCCTACGCTCCAAGGAATAAAGTCCTGACCTACCCAACCTCTCCCTATAACCTAGGCCCTTGAGTCCTGCTAATGTCCTTAAAAAAATTGTCTGCACTCTTTCCAGCTTAAAGGCATCTTTCCTAAAGCAGAGTTACTAAATCTGAATGCAATATTACAAGTGTGGCCTCACCAATGCCTAACATAACTGTAACATAACATCCCAATGTCTATACTCAACGTCCTGGCTGTTGAAGGGTAGCCTGCAAGTCCATGTCTATCTATGATGCCATAATGGTTACATCTCATTGGAGATTTTGAAAAATGTGATGAATGATTTGTTGAATGTGGACCAGTAGGATGGAAGTTGAGGATTAAGATAATCCTAGCCTGATGCTGGGTGCGAGGAAGGGTGACTGAGCAGAAATAGAAAAAAATGGAACATGTATGGCTGTGATAACAATCACAGTAACTTGATTATCAATAACAAAAATATTCCAATATGTTTCACAGAAGTGTTGTCAAACATAAATCAACGCAATGTCAGGAGGAATACTGTGAGAGGATATTACTAAGGATGATACTAACCAGCAAATTATGGAGAAATTAAGACTTTTATTGAAGACATGGTCACTAAAAGTGAATTGATGGGAAAAAAAGGTGTATTTAAGCCCTGATTTGGAGAAATGTAGAGCAATAGTTTCATTCTCCACACAGGAATGGATTTGGATTGCATGCAAATATATATTTTTCAATATAACTTTTTAGTTCTTCCAGTTCAAATGGAGGCAGCTCCAGCGTATGTCCCTCTGTCACTTCCGCATGGAAATTAATAGTTGCCAGAACAAAATAAATTTCTAGTAAAGGTTGTACACAAGAGATTAGTGTGCAAAATTAGACCACATGGTATTGGGGATAGGGTATTAACATGGATAAAGAACTGGTTGGCAGACAGGAAGCAAAGAGTAGGAATTAACAGGTCCTTTTCAGAATGGCAGGCAGTGAATAGTGGGGTACCGCAAGGCTCAGTGCTGGGACCCCAGTTATTTATAATATATTAGCGATTTAGACGAGGGAATTAAATGTAACAAGTTTGCGGATGACACAAAGCTTATTGGCAGTGTGAGCTGCTAGGAGGTTGCAGGGTGACTTGGATAGGTTGGGTGAGTGGGCAGAGGCATGGCAGATGCAGTACAATGTGGATAAATGTGAGGTTATCCACTTTGGTGGAAGAACAAAATGCAGATTATTATCTGAATGGTGCCAGATTAGGAAAAGGGGAGGTGCAATGAGACCTGGGTGTCCTTGTATATCAGTCACTCAAAGTAAGCATGCAGGTACAGCAGGCAGTGAAGAAAGCAAATACTGAGAGGATTTGAGTATAGGAGCAAGGAGGTCCTACTGCAGTTGTACAGGGCCCCGTTGAGACCACAGCAGGTATATTGTGTGCAGTTTTAGCCTCCTAATTTGAGGAAGGACATTCTTGCTATTGAGGGAGTGCAGCCTAGGTTCACCAGGTTAGTTCCCAGGATTTTGGGACGACTGGGCTTGTATTCCCATTTAGGATGAGAGGGGATCTTATAGTAACATATAAAATTATTAAGGGATTGGACAGGCTAGCTGAAGAAAAAATGGTCCTGATGTTGGGGGAGTCCAGAACCAGGGATCACAGTTTAAGAATAAGGTGTAGGCCATTTAGGACTGAGATGAGGAAAAACCTTTTCACCAAGAGTGTTGTAAATCTTGGGAATTCTCTGCCACAGAAGGCAATGGAGGCCAATTCACTGAATGTTTTCAAGAGAGAGTTAGATTTACTCTTGGAGCTAAAGGAATCAAGGGATATGAGGAAACAGCAGGAACGGGATACTGATTTTGAATGATCAGCCATGTTCATATTGAATGGAGGTGCTGGCTTGAAGGGCCGAATGGCCTACTCCTGCAGCTAATTTCTATGTTTCTATGTTTGTTGGCTCAGCCTACTGTCAGGAGCCAGGTCACACACTAACATCTTTTAAGAAGATCGTGTGCCTGCATCTTTACAGTCATTCAAAGGAAATGATTTTATGACTGAAGAGTAGGACAGGGACTGAGCTCTATCTGTTAATTCTTTTGAGCTCCACAATGACATTATTCTCCACCTGCCCGATTCTATCCCATATCCCAACGTCCATTCCTTCTCTCACACTACCACAAACACTATTTAACCCCCAGACATTTATCCTTAGGATCAGATAATCATATAGGATACTCCAACGTCACACATGATTAAATTCACCATGAAGGGGTGAGTGGAAAGTGATTGGAGTTGGTGTCATGCATTCAATGGTTTACAATAGGAATGAAGTATAATGGTATGGAGCCTTCCCACAATTAACTGAAAGAAATTGCATCTCTCTGCATTTGGGTGTTTATACAAAAGTGGTGGAGGCAGCAAGAGAAGTGACGTTAAAGTGGAGTAAGGAATCATAGGTATAATATGGGACTTGGCTCCATATCTTCAGCAGATATCGTGGAATCTGCAGGTGCACAAAGAACAGAAGACGTTCTGGGATAGATCCTTTGGGGACTTCACTGCAAGCTGAGAAGAGAAAATGTTATGGAAAATTCCCTGGCTGTGAACGGATCAGTAGGAGAGGAACCAACTGAATATTGCCACTAAGCTGAACAACAGCACACACACATATTGGAGAATGGTTCATTATATCAAAGATCGTAGAAAGGTTGGGAAGGACAAGGAGGGATAGTGCTGGTCCCCTGGCTACAGTCACAGAGAATGGAATGTATGTATTGAGCAGTTTTATTTTGTAGCACAGAGGTAAAATGCATTGAAAGGATCAAGCATGTTGAGAAAATCAGGCATAGATTTGGGAGTCAGTAACACTTTCAAGTACTTTGGAGAGAGAAAAGGAAGGTTGAAGATGAAGCAATTTGTCAGGACATTAGGTTAAAGGGAATGAAGCCAATTTTGTAAAAGTAGGAGCCGTGTAAGAAGCGGAACCAATTATAATGATAAGATGTCATGGTTCTAGGGAGAAAGCTAAACCAAAATGTGATTTAGACTAAAACTTATTGACAATTGGATTGAATCACCAGCTCAATTTATATCACACACTTAGAGCTAGAAAGATGAATTTTTCAACATCATTGTCGTTTAGATTTCTTGTGCTTTGTTTGCATTCCACGAGGTATAAGTTATGTATCGGTTGATTTAATTTCAGATCTACATTGCATAATATGTATGTGGATACATAGTGTGAGGTCTTAAATTTGGTCAGAAAGAAAAAGGAAATGTATGTAAGTTTTAGAAAAATGAATGGGGCATTTAAGGAATATAAAGCAAGTAGGAAAGAACATGCAGGCAATTAGAAGGGCCAAAGAGGGCCATGAAATATCATTGTCAAGTAGGATTAAGAAAATCCCACGGATTTCTATACTTACATTAAAGAAAAAACAAGAGGATAACTAGGGAGAAGAAAGGACCACTTAAGGAAAAGGGAGGGAATTCATAATTGGATTCATAGGATGTAACCCTTAGCAGAATTGGTTCATAAGGTCATGCTAGACACAGGAAATATGTTCCCGATGTTGGGGGAGTCCAGAACCAGAGGCCACAGTTTAAGGGGTATGCCATTTAGAACGTATATGAGGAAAAAATTTTTCACACATAGAGGGTTGTGAATCTGTGGAATTCTCTATCTCAGAAGGCAGTGGAGGCCAATTCTCTGTATGCTTTCAAGGGAGAGTTGGATAGAGTTTTTAAAGATAGCAGAGTCAAGGGATATGGGGAAAAGGCAGGAATGGGGTACTGAGTGAGGATGATCAGCCATGATCACAGTGAATGGTGGTGCTGGCTCGAAGGGCCGAATGGCCTACTCCTGCACCTATTGTCTATTGTCTATTATCTATTGTCTATTTTCATAAGTGATTGGAGTAGAATTAGGCCATTCGGCCCATCAAGTTTACACCATTCAATCATGGCCGATCTCTCACTCCCTCCTAATCCCATTCTCCTACCTTCTCGCCATAACAGTAATCTCGTTGCATGTGACACATGCAATGACAATAAAGCATTCTAATTCTAATTCTAATTCTAACTTCTGACACCTGTACTAATCAGAAGGAACCCTGGGGTCCAAGTCATTAGCTCCTTGAAAGTGGCACTGCAATTAGATAGAGTGATGAAGGGCCATATAGTCTGCTTGTCTTCATCAGTCAGGGCATTGAGTATGAGGCAGGAGGTCATGGTGCACCTTTATAGGACTTTAGTTAGGCTGCATTTGGTATATTATGTGCAGTCTGGTCACTCCATTGCAGGAAGAATATGTAGGCTTTGGTGCAGAAGAGGTTTACTAAAATGCCCGGATTAGAGGATATTAGCTATTAGGAGAGGTTGAACAAACTTGAATTGTTTTCTCGGAACATCAGAGGTTGAGGGGAGACCTGGTAGAAGTATATAAAATTATGAGAGGCATAGATAGGGTAGGTAGTGTGACCCTTTTTTCAAGATGAGAGGGGCAAAGTTTAATGTAGATTTGTGGGCAAACCTTTTACACAGAGAGTGGTGGGTGCCTGGAATGTGCTGCCGGGGCAGTGGTGCTGTTAGATAAATGGGGGCATTTAAGAGGCTTTTAGATGGGCTCATTGATAAGCAGGGAATGGAGGGATATGGATCTTGTGCGGGCAGAGAAGATTAGATTAACTCGGCATCATGTTCGGCACAGACATTTTGGGTTGAAGGGCCTGTCTCTGTGCTGTGAAATTCTACGTGCTACGTTATAATGAAAAGTTAACAGTATCCTACAGAGCTAGTTGAAGGATTCAAATGGTGCCACAATCAGCAAATACACCTATACTAACACATGCATCTCTACCCTGAATTTTACAAGTTCACAAGTAATAGAATTAGTCCATTCCGCCCATTAGTCTACTCCGCCATTCAATCATGACTGATCTCAGCCTCCTAATCCCATTTTCCTGCCTTCTCCCCAAAACCCTTGATACCGGTTCTAATCAAGAATTTGTCTATCTCTGCCTTATAAAGATGTGTGGCACAGTGGCGCAACGGTAGAGTTGCTGCCTTACAGTGTCAGAGACCTGGGTTGGATCCTGACTACAGGTGCTTGTCTGTACAGAGTTTTTACATTCTCCCTGTGACCTGTGTGGGTTTTCTCCGGGATCTCCATTTTTCTCCCACACTTTAAAGACGTACAGGTTTGTAGGTTAATTGCTTTGGTATAATTGTAAATTGTCCTTAGTGTGTGTAGGTGTAGTGTAAGTGTGCGAGAATCGCTGGTCGGCGCGGTCTCAGTGGGCCAAAGGGCCTGTTTCTGCGCTGTAGCTCTAAACTAAAAAAACTAAACTGAACATCTAATTAATTAGTCCTTTAAAATAGATTATTTAAATTTAGATAAGCCTGGAAATTACTTAGAGCTTAAAGCATTGACTTAAAATTCTTCTCTCCTTTGTTTTAATGAGGTATTAACCCATTTTAAATTAATTTGTTAATGCTTCCGTTGAAATAATGGACAAGGAATTGTAGCTGTTGGAGCAATCCTCTAATATCATAGTTATTTCCAGGCTCCAACATTCAAAGCCAATGGAACCTATCAATTATATTGAAATTATCAATCAATTCACTAATCTCTTAATTTTACATTTGTTTACTGATTACATTTATTTTTCAAAACTAGATTACTTAATCATCTCAGAACCTGAAACAAATTTCACTCATGAAGATCAGTAGGGAGACACAACAGAAATGTATTCAATTTAATAAAGGAAATATTATTAATGTGCCATTTTATCATACCTCCAGGACACATTAAAGCATGATATAAACAAGGTAAAAGTCTCTTCTAATACTAATTACTAATGACTGTGAGACAAATTATGTCCTAAGGTCACTGCTGCAGCAACTCTTGTGATAATTTAAATAAATCCATTAACTTAAGATTTATATGGGCAAAGTCCATTCAGTCCTGAGTGCAGATGTCGCAGGGGAAAACAATGCAATTCATATAATTGATCAATGGTTCCGTCAGCAATGCTAACTTAGCCATAAATTATTAATAACTAACCACATCAACCATGACATGGCACTTTTGTCTTCCAGAGCAATGTCCTAACATTCTGCTCCTTTATAAGCCTGCAGTGTAATCATATCACTGATGTCAGTGCAGCGCTTTTATAGAAATAACTCATGTACCAATTCCACCAAAAAGGTTTTTGGGTTTGTGGTCCATTATAGGCCAGGAGCAAATGACTTAATCTGATAATATACTACAGTGCCAAGGAAATACTGTTTTTTTTGTTGATTTAATCGGTGCAATTATTAAGACCCTTCTGCTGTGTGGTAGAACAACAAATCAGTCCACTGTTTTTTATTGTCAAATCTGAAGGATCGCCACACTTTGGCAATTCATTTCTCCTATATAATGCCAATTTTCATCACTACCAGTCATTGGAAAGCTTTCAGATGCTTACAGTCCAAGTTCTGAAATTTCCCTCACCCCTCCACTTCCCCATCTCCCACAAAGCATTGCACCTTTCCATCTCTGGCCCCTTTTCTGAAGCTGTTTACAACCTCGCTCTCGCCCTAAGTTCTTGCTCAGCTGTCCAGGTATCTCTCTGTGTGTTGTAGTTGTAGTTTTAGAGATACAGCCCACCGAGTCCATACCGAGCATCGATCACCCGTTCACACTAGTCCGTATAGTTCAGTATAAAATTCCTCATGCAGTGCTCATTGGAAGCTTCTTGGGATGTTTGCCACATGAATGGAGCTCTAGAAATATTTAATCAGATTAATTGGTCAATTGTCAGATTCACTCATTTGTTGGACTTTGCAATGTACAATATCTACCTTGATTACAGTAATGACTGGAAATTTAGATCTAAGTCAAAAATAATGTAATTTAGATCCTGTAATGCAGAGCAAAAAAACACTTTACAGCAATTGCCATCCCAAATGCGATGGTACAATCCTGGAAAGCCTTGCTACAGAGGTGAAAGGTTGAAAACACTTCTGAAATGCAGTGGACTGCACACAGTTTTGGTATCCCTTTAATAGAATGGTGCACATAAGGTTCACTCGATCATTTCCTAGGGTGTAGAGCTTGTCTTAACTAGGGAAACATTTAGTAGATTGTGCTGTACTGTTGTATGTTCTATGAATGATAACATAGGACAAGGAGAACAGAGAAGGGACCAGGAACAATTAAAGCATAAAGTATGAGATGCTGTTAAACTTCCCGAGGATACATTAGATTGTCACGTGACAGGAGTAATGGAACATTGAATGCACTGAATTGTATTTTGGAATAACCTGGAATCAAGAAAAGCAGTATTTAGTTTCATGTTGTTTCATTCCTTTTGATAAATGTCAGTGAATTAATACTTCTCAAAGGATTATAATTCTCTCTATAATGTAATGCCAATTTGGTATTTTCTTCTGGTAAAAATGTACATTACTCAGACTAGGAGAGTGAGATGTTAACTAAACTGGAAACATTGTCCAGCAAAGTCATTGTGATAACCATGTGGCATGTGTTTTCAGACACTAGTCTTATGGAGAATACACCCGTAGTTGTAGTCATAATCCAAGATACCATAGTTTCTCAAAGCTTTAAAATAGGAGGAAAGATCTTCAGAAAGAGGAAGGAAAACTAAATTTAGGCAATAAACTGAAACGCATTAATTTTAGAAGCTCTACTCAGTGTGTCTAGAATGAAGGTAATGCAAATCTCAGTACTGCAGCCCAAGTCTCAGATTTATTTTTCTGTTTTAGGAGTTAAACAAACTTTTTACAGCCACCAATGAAAATAAATAAGATGCAAAATGTTGACTATTTATAGCTTGTACTGCTTAAGTGGCAGCATGGTGAATAATGGATTGGTGTGTTATCATTCGGAATCATAGAAAATGAAAGCTGATGCCATGATCCCTCTGTACATCCACTCCATTATCTACCATGTTATAGGTAGGGAACGTGTCCAGAACTGAGACTGAATGGGAGCAAATTGTGCTGAGGTACCCAGGGTAACTAATGCATCTCATGAAGGTTAAATATATTGCCACTGTGAGTGTAAAGTGATAGAGAATACTGCATTTTATTTAAGACCTAAAAGTGTCCAAGAAACACTAGAGCATTTAATAAAGTAATTTAGTTCTTAAATGTACAATAATAACTTTACCGAATATCTGTTTGCGAGTACTTTCTGTTGCGAGTTGAAGCTCTAACGTAACCCTTGTGTGTTATCTGTCTAGTATTTTGTGTTTACTGGAGTGCTAGCGATGGTGACCTGTGCAGTGTTTCTCCGTCTGAATTCCATCTTGAAACTTGCTGTTTTACTGATAATGATTGCAGTTTACTCACTGCTGACTGAAACCATCTACAGCTCGCTCTTTGTTAGATATGACAACTTCCATCACAGTGGAGAGTAAGTGTTTATGTTCTTTTACACTCAATGCCAATTGCATTACTTAGACGTGATAGTGTGGTAGTTTTATTTTAGTTCTATTGCAGTGATGCTTAATATCCAGGAGCAAGAATGGACTAGGCTCAAATCTAACTCCCATCAGTTCGTAGTACGGATCTCAATGCATGCCAGAGTTCCATATTGTTCCAAGGTACAGTATGTCGCAACAGCCTACAGGGGAATTTTAAGGAGATATATGTCGCGTCTCTATCTCCCAGCTACAATGACATTGGTAGCAAACCTGTCATCCTTTAAAATACATAGGTATCAAGTTCAGGGAATGAAGAAAGAAGGAATAGAATTGTGGAAAATCACAGTCCCTACCAAATGAAAACATATAACTTTAAAAAATTCAATGCTCCAGCTAATTTGGGGATATACAGCACATAAATAAATCATAAGTGGACTTTCAAGGACTTGAACACAGTTCTTGATTTTGTACATAACATGGTGCAGAAGAGAC